>CM051622.1:73806148-75006148 GCA_028020825.1 Podargus strigoides | reverse complement strand
GGCTCTGTCTGCTCCTATAAACCACTGCCCCGTGGGGAGCCTGGGGCAGCTCTGCAGGATCTCTGCAAGCTTGGGGAGAGGCTGAGCTGCCTAATTTGGATGAATCTGTCACCAAACACTGGCTGGAAGGGGCCCTGTGTGAGGGATGCAGCCACGCTGGAGCTTTGCACCTTGCTTGTAAGCCACTGGGGGCTCAGAGCCAAAATCCCACCCTGCTGAGGCTTCCTGTGCTGTGTCTCCAATTCCTCTCCTGACTGGGAATTGCACAGCCCAGGAGGAGTTCATTATCCAGCCCCCAGGGGATTGCAATCCTGCCTGTGTGCCCATCACACAGAGCCGTGCCCTGGGATGAGGAGGGTGAAGGTCTCCATGGGGTGGTGAAGGTCTGACCCTCCCTGGGTAGCAGAGAGATCAGAGCTGCCACCTCCTCATGGTGGGGAAAAAAATCATCTTTGACACGCAGAAATAATCAGGGGAAACATAAAATTAACATGTTCCTGCCAGATTTGATGCGCTCCCCCACCTCCAGGCGGATGCATTCCCATCTCCAGCCTTGGCTGGGAGCTGCCATATGGATTCGATTCTTTTCCTGGAACTTGCTCTATAAGACATGAATAAAAGGAGTTATTTTCACTCAGGCCCAAAGCTGCCATCGTGCCCACTTTTCCTTTAACCCATCCCATTTCTCCAGCGTATTTATGGGCATAATTACCCCCTGCTATTGATTTCCTGACAGCTGTCCTGGTGCTAACTCTTTTACAGGGCTGAGCTCATTTCTACAGCTAAGGTTTGCACAGGGCTGGGCAGCCCAAGGAAAGCGACTGACACAAGGAATTATCCCATTTTCTGCTCTCAGAGCCAGGGCAGCACTGGGGAGAGGTGGCAGGAGCGGGTCAGGCAGGGCCTGGCAGCAGGGACCATGTCCATCACATCCTGCCAGCAGTGAGGAAGCAAAGGGCAAAAATTACAGGAGGTGGCTGGAGACCTGCTGAGCTGCCAGTGACGCAAGAAATCCACAGCAAAACAACTTGTACACAAGTTTAAAGGAGATGGGTTTGGCTTTCTTAGCACAGCAGGGTTTTTATACAGAAAAAAAAAAAAAAAAAGTCTTTTCCAGGGCATCAGGCAGGTTTGCTCGCTCAGACTTTCCCACTCTGAAGGGCGCCAGTAGAAATACCAAGGAGAATTTTTAACACACGTTTCCATCCCGGACAAGTGAAAGCAATGGCAGATGTAATAGAATACAGAGCCAAGGGAAAAAAAATTAAATCAACTCAGTATTGAAAGGCTCCTTTTTCCGGAATTAGGATTCAAGTGAAAACACATTTAAATAGCAACATTTCCAAGTGATGCGTAAAACCACCGTGAATTCCTGTGGGTAGGAGAAGGGAAAAAAAATCCCCAAACCAAACTTAGGCCCAGTGATGGAGCTGTGAACTCAACAGGAGCTCAGGGGTGCCCAGATGCCAGGGTGGTGGATGGGCAGGGAGCAGGGGGGGCATTTCTCTGCGCAGGCAGCTCTGCCTTCCCACAGCCCTCCTGGGACATCACTTGTGTCAAGAAGCTGCTGTTCCATCCTCCCCAAGCAGGGATGGGGGCTGAGCTGCTCGGCTCATCGGGGAGAGCCAGAGCAGAGGGTTTAGAGACCCGAAATAAATCAGCACAGCCGCTCAAAGTCGATGAAGTCGCAAACAGCGCACGCTGGGAAATTAAAATTGATGCTCAGGTCCCAGCTCCACAGAGCTGCTCTGACCCACTTGCAGGAGGAAAGGGTCTGTGGGATGCTCACTGCTCACTTAACTCCAGTGAGCCCGGCACGCTCACACCCATGGGTGCTCAGACACCCCAACCCAGGCTGGTGCACCACCCACCACAGCCTTTGGACACATGGCTCCTTCCACACACCCCCAAATCTTCCCTTTGTGTGAACTCAGTGGTTTCCCATTTTTTTCCCCTGCCCTCAGTGTCACTGCCTTGGCTGTGATGGAGCTCTAAAAGCCCAGAAACAGGAGCAGCTCTCCACAGAGAGAGGCCATCAAAGAGCTGCCCCACCAGCCCAGGCAGCCTAAGGAGAGTGTTCAGCCAATGCACCCTCCAGGGAAGCACATTCCTCTGCAGATTCTGCCTTTCCCCACGCTGCAGCAAAGGGAAATACAAGCTGCATGGTTAGAAATACATCTCCCCTTTTATAACTGCTGTTCAAGTGCAGCTCTGCCTCACTCCCACCCCTCTCCACTTCCCACTGGCTCAGGGGACAGGAACGGATGCTGCAGCCTCCTGGCCCCACTCATGCTACTCCTCTCCCCAGCCCATCCTTGAAACCCAAGCAAAATCCCAGTGCATGGGCCAAACCACAGCTGCCAGCCCCAAAACGTGGGGGCTTACAGGCAGCAAGAGATCCCTGGAGCCCCCCCAAGCAAGAGGGGGTCCCCATGGCTCAGGTGTGCCTGCACCAGGGTGGGAAAGAGACTTTCCTAGGGTGAAATCACAGCACTGCTCCTGCCCTGGGGGACACATTTCTTAACTCATTTCCTTTAAAGGGCTCCTGGTGGGTGCAGGGGAAGGGGCTGGTTTTGTTCTGCATCCTTCAGCTCCAGGGGACAGGTCTGTGTGACCGAGCGAGGACACAGGAGCAAGCACTGCTCGTGCAGTGGACAACCACAGGGGCTTGGAAATACAAGCCACCCTCTCCCAGCTGGGAAAAGAGGATCTCTATACTGAAACTCAGCTGCAAAGGCACATGGATGGTTGAGTAAATGCCTGGCTGCTCCCTGGCATCCTGCCCTGGGAGATCTCCGCTTGCCACGCAGACATCACGCAGCATCCCTGGGGAGGGATGTGCCCAGGGTGAGCCCCACACCAATGGGGATGGAGAGCAGGGGGAAAATATTGCAAAAGCACTTTTCTCACCCCCCCATCCAGCTAGCCAGCAGTGAGGCTGATAATCTAGCGAGAAAAGTTATCCCAGTCAGCCAAAAAACACCCATTAAATCCCCATCCTTAACCCACCAGTGCAGTGGGAGAGCAAGTGACAGATGCAGGATGCTCCAACAGCAGGATGGGGACCTGGGATGTACAACGAGAGCCAACACCCCATAATTTCACACCTTAACCCTGTCCCTCCGTGGAGCAGCCCTGGGTAACACCTTGCAATAGTGTATTGCTCTTTTTTCCCCTCCCAAAGAGATACTGGTCATAACAAGTAGCAGCCATTAGACTAATTAGCACCAGTGAAAACAGAAGTGTGGGGAGGACTCTGCAACGGCAGTAATTGCAGCCAAATAATGAATATTAACTCTTAAGTAAAGGTTAATTAAGTTATCCTATGGTTGAGGCTTTTTGCAGTATTACTGTGGCTTTCAGGCACATTAAGGTGAGCCAAAAAATAACCTTGCCAGAGACACAGGGCACTCTCCCCCTCTCCACAGAGCTGTTCAGCCTGTAGGTTTCATTAACACCAGAGTTAATTTAGAGCAAGGCTCCTCTGGCCAGGCTGCCCCCAGCCCCTGTCGCACCCCCAGGCTGCATTCCCATCACAAGGGCCTGGGGACAGGCACTCCTGGGTGCTTTTTAAGGGGTTTTAAGACCTGGGGTGGAGGAGGATGAGCTGCCCCAGACCCAGTGGCTCTTCCTGAGAGCCATCACCACCCTCAAAATACCTGAAATTGGACAGGAGTGCAGCTGCACCCACTTTGGAATGAAAACACCAGTGGCTTTAGATCCCAATTTAAATTAATCGTCCACATGAAGATGCTGCCAGATTTGATTTACTTGCAGCAGTGGCAGGGGAAGCCTCTGCAAGGCCAGGGACCAAAGGAGATGCTTCAGGGCTCCCATAAATGCTTTCTACCATAAACCATCCTCCACCTGTCCCCCATGGGGATGGGGACTGGTGCCCCCCCTGCTGCCCAGCCCCTCTGGGAAGGATGTGCCCTGGCTGTTGATTGTTGATTTGAGTAAAAACACAAATTCATTACTGCACATCCCCTCTCTCCCAGGTTTGCCCTTTAGAGCTCTCAGAGAATTTTTGTTGATGAGCATTAACTTCCCCTCCAGCCGAGGCTGGGAGTACACCTGATGAACAGCTTTAATGGCACTAATTGCAGAGCCCTCCATCTCACCCAGCTCCAGGAGCTAAAGCTCCATTAGCACTGGGATGGGAGTGGGTCCAGCAGTCGGGGCTGCAGAGGGGATTGAGCCCCCCACCTCTCATCCCAAACCCTCTCCCCCTTCATGGCAATCAGCCCACCATGGCCACGCTCTGGAACACCCAGGATGCTGATGAGTGATTTGTACCAACACCCCATCAGGTACATGAACCTTCCTGTAATTGCCTGTCCTTCTCAGGGCTCTTAAAAGCTTTCCACTGGAAGAGAACAGAGGCTCCTTGTCAGAAACAGGCTATTACACAGACGAAAGGAGCCTCCCCTCCTCTTCTCTGCCTCTTGTGTGGTTTGTTGTTTTTTTGTTTTTTTTTTTTTTTTTTTATATTCCTTAATGTTTTATTTTATGCTCCCCCCACCCAGCCATGGTTCTCTCCCAAGCTGAGGCACAGCTGAAACAGCATCACTTTGAGATGTCGTCACTGCTGGGGAGGGTTTTACCAGACCATTTTAGGAAGCTGACAGGGCAGCAACCTTTAGAATGTGACTAAAAATACACAGGACCACGCGTGGTCACACAAGACCAGGGATGGGCTTCCATTGCATGTTTTCTAATACCTGTGTTATTGACCCTCAAAGGACCTGGAGCAGCGTGGGGTGTGCTGTGGCCCCACTGCCCATGGGCACGAGGCCATGCAGCTCCCTAAACCCCCATGCAATGCTCAAAATCTCTTTGGGGCAGCTCTGAAAGTGAATGCACCACCCTGAGCATCATGTGGGGTCAGAGCCCCTTCGGCACCAGGGACACAAGGGCTGGGGGGGACACCTTTGGGAGCCTCATTTGCAAGTGTCCCCTGTCCCCAGCAGCATCTGGAACAACTTCAAACCAAACCCATCAGAGGCATTTCAAAAAAACTCCCTACCCAGCTCCCAGAGATCAAACTGCAGCGCTGCTGACTCATAACGCTTCATTAGGGATCCACCAGCAATTAATTCATCTCTTGATGATGTTTGGTCACTTTTCTACATGGAGAATCAGATTTTCAGCTGGCTTTGTGCTAGTGCTGAGTTCAGTGGGATGGGGCTGCTTTGTGAGCAGCCGTCCTGGCTTCTTCCTCCCCTGCCAGAAACCAGTTCCTCCGTGCAGAGCAGCAAAAAAAGCAGCCTGACATTCAACCAGCCTTTGCTCTTTCTCTGATTTTTCTACATCTTTCTTTAAAAGAGCTGAGCCTGGTGACTTTCTGAGGTGGGGAGACAATGCTAGACAGGCTTCTGGTTTGATCCAGCCTGACAATGCTTCCGCTGCGCTGAGAGTTGTACCCAGCACCACAAGGCAAAGGAAATCAAGATTTTTTCCTTTTGAATCAGTACTTAGCCTGCTTACACGGAGTGGCCAGGGTCACTGCATGGGAAAGCCATTTCATTCTCCCTAGAAATAGTCCCTGACAGTGGTGCTAAGCTGCAGGCACAGAGAGTAGCACTGCACGTAAAGCAGATGCACCTCCACTCATTCATCACCCCCAGAGCACCCTCTCCAGCTAAGAAACAGCCTGCAATAAGCTCTGGGGGTAAAAAGATTCCCAGGGGATCCAGATAAAGCAGGAGTGGGGAGATGGGAGGCTCAGGGCTGCCAACACCTTTCCCCAGAGCACAGGGAGGCTTTGCTGAGTCCCCCAGCCCAAGGCACCTTGCTCCAAAAATGTGCTCAAAAATCTAGTTTCTTGGAGCAGAAGAGGAAGGCAAAGGGGAAGCACAGCCCCAGTCAGAGGGGGAAAATGAGGCACTGAGTAATTCTGTATATAAATACATATTTTAAAAGCTCAGATCCATTGAGGATTGATCTTCCTACCATGCCAGACCCTGCACCCCCGCTCCCACGCCAGCAGGAACTTGGCCTGTGGAAGAGCCAGGCTGCCACAACCAGCCCGTTAGGGTTTTTAAAACAAATCTTACAAACTTGGAGCCTGAAAGGACTTGACAATGTCCCTTTATTTCCCCTGCTGTCCCCAGAGGAGCTGGCACTGAATAGACGTCCTCTTTGATTCAGGGAGAGGATTTTTCTCTCTGCCTGTAGTCGCCTGCAGCTTTTCTGGTTGATGCTTCCCAAAGGCAGCAGTGGCATTTGCACAGAAAAGGGTTCCCAGGGTGCAAAAACTCAAAGGGGGGGGGAGATGCTCAGACATGAGATTGGCATTCCCCCAGCTCAGAGGGATGCTCTGGCCCCTGACAGCCCCCCCAGCCCAGAGAGATGCTCTTTGCAAGGTCAAGGACCAGGTCTGCAGCCCTCTTGAGGCTCTCCCCATTTTCAGGTGCTCTATGTCCCACCCAGCAGGGCGAGGGTCACACTCTGCACCCTTGTGCAAAACCCACGAGCTCTCCTCTCATCCTATCTCTGCCAGCCAGCCCCCATTTCTCTATTTTTGTGCCCTTCTTTTGTTCCGCCTTCTTTCCTAACACTTTCCCCCACTTTTTTTTCCCGCCCCATATGTTACTTTAGAAGAAGAAAAAAGTTGGGATGAGAACCCAAAAGAGAAAAAAAAAATACAAGCAGAGAGAGTGTTTGAGAAAAAAAAAAAAAAGAACAACCAGGATTATTTTTAACAGGCATGGAAACAATTACAATCCTAATGGAAAGCTATAATGAAGATTATCATGTTGTTTTTTTTTTTCTACCAGTAACAGCTTCCATCATGAGGGAGAGACGCAAAACGAAGAAGAAAAAGGCAGATTTCCCCATAATTTTAATTTGCAGTGATTTTCCTGCAAGGCTCAGCCAGCTCTGGCTGCTTCTCTTGTGTCTCTGCCACGAGCACTCATGTTTGCTACGGGCTGGGTGCAAGGAGAGCACCCGGCAGAGGAAGATTTGCCGCTTGGTGGTGGAGGACAAGGGGCCTGGACTCATGCACAGACACCCCTCCTGAACTAGGCAGCCTCAATCAGCTCCCATTCATCCTCTCCCCATGCCCTGGGCTTCCTCTGAAAGCCCTTAATCATTTCTCTTATCTTCTGGATGAAAAGGCAGTGGATAAGGACAGCAGGGTCTCCTCTGCGTGATGGGAGGGTGCTGGGGAGAGGGGACAGGATGGGGACACAGGATGAAGACACAGGATGGATGAGGCTGGAGGGTCTGTAGCCCCTAAAAACAACCAAATTGCTCCTTCCCATCGAAATGCCTGTGCTCACAACAAATGTCATGCCCCTGTATATCACCAGGGATGCTGAGGGACAGCCTCAGCACTTCTAAAGTGGGAATAACCCAGAGATGCTCTGGCTCCACCCCATCTTTTTCACCTGCCTCTCCTGTCCCCTTCCCCCCAGTCCTGACCTCCCTGGTCAGCTTCTTTAGCAGTTCAGCATATTTTCAATGTGAAATAAATGTTATTTTCTGGTGTGCCAAAGCCCAATTCATCTTCCTGTCAGGGGAAAGCACAGAGAGAGGGCAAGCAGCATTGGGGCACTGACTGCTTCCACACAGCAAAAGGGATAACGTTGCTGCTCACACAGATCCTTCCTTCCTCATTTAATCAAGCTGAAACACAGCTCATACGGGCTTGGGAGGGAATTAAAGAAAAATAGAGGTGGAAAAAGTTACCTTGTTCTCCTCTCCAGTCCCTTTTGTTCTGTCCAGAGCCATAAAACCCAGTGTGATTTTTATCTTTTCATAAACTTTTATTGAATCTGATGTTGGGAGGGCCGTGGAGTGCCATCCAATTAAACTTTCCCCTAATCCCACTCTTAACTCCGCAGCACCGATGGGAGATTAAGAACTAATAAAGATGACAAATGAGAGGAGATAAATGGGAGCCGAGAAGGAGGATGGAGGGCAGCAGGGCACCAAAAAATGGGCTTTAATTGTGTGAGCTGTAACCCCAGTAACTCCAGAAATATGGCTTTCATATACTGCTGGGCAATTGGAGCTGGGAAAAGCTGATATTAAACACAGCCCTGGCTTCCTCTGCAGCCACGAGGGTCCAGGGGTGCCCAGAGCTTGTGGATGAGATGCTCTGGCTCGCAGGCTGTGCCCACAGTGCCTTTGCATGGGTCCATGCTGCTTCACAGAGCACCCCCCTAGAGTCACTCTCTATCCAGAAGTGGTTTTCCCACATCCTGCTGTGTAAATCTCATGTGCAATGGGCTGGGGAAAGCCACAGGGGAACCCCTGGTGAAAGGCAACTGGTGCTATTTAATTGATGCCCAGCTCACGAGTCTCTAGGAGAGATGGACTGGGGCTGAAGTCCCCAAAGCTGTGGCTGTTTGGGATCAGCATCCCTCTGCACATCACCATGGGCCAGCCCTGCCTAGGCTCCCCCAGGGGCTGAGACAGACTGTCCTGTACCAAGTGTGGGGGGGTCAGTGCCAGGAAGGCATCCCAGTGGATCCTCCACTTGCAAGACATGGATAAAACAGAGACAAGAAACTTTGCAGAGCGATCCTGGGCCACAGGACAGCAACGGTGATACTTGGTCACAAAGATCTCAGCACTGCTGCATCATGGGGAGGGGGAGCCACACATCACCCCAGTACCCCCCTGCTGCTGGGCCAACTGGGAGCTCTGGCAGGGCCCCACGCTGAGCACCCCACTTGCAGGGCTACCACCTCCCTGCAGGACTCCAGCTGAGAGGGTGTTGTAAGCAGTTTGCTGCCCTCCTTCCCACATCCAAACTCCTCAGCCATACATTTTCTCAGCTCTATATTACAATATATATATATAAATAGGTGTAATTAAAGCTTCTAAGAGGCCATGCTTCGCTGAGCAATCATCCCACGTGCAAACACGTCTCTATCAGAGAGAAAAACACATCTACTTATATGGGGTGTGCTTATCCATCCACCTCAGGTGGGACCCACAGCCCCAAGCACCCCTCCAGCACCTCCTGAAGCAAACAGCCCATCCTCTCTCCATCCTCCATGGAAGATTATCACCCTTTACACCATCCTTTCACCTAATATACCAACTGGGTGCTGCCACTTCAGCCATGCAATCAGATCCCAAATAATGCTATGCTTCTACACAGGGAAAATGAAGTGAATTCCTCCAAAAAAAAAAAAGAGAGACCAGGGCAGGTTTCCTGGGAACAGTTTCTCTGCAGTCCACATGCTTCCCTCCCATTTCTTCGAGCAGAATGTAATGGGCCTCGAGCAGGAGCTGCTGCTTTTAATTCCTGTACCACTGACTCATGCATCCTTTCCCCAGCACCCTGTTCCAAGAGCATGGCAAGCAGCACTCCAACGCATCGGAGCTATTTTGACACATTAAGTAAAAATCAATTGATTTGCCTTAAAAAAAACCAACAACACAACAAAAACCCCCCACCAAATCAAAAAGCTTAATTGAAAAAATCCAGGTCCAGATTTGCAGCATTTGCCAAAAAAGCCTTGTTTTAAGGCTTGCATTTGTCGATGGACAGGGATTTTATAGCTCCCACAAGAAAAAGCTCTCTTTAACGTAATGAGATGACTCACAGAAGTCAGAAAGCGGAAAAAAATGGGTAAAATACTCACTTCCAGAAGGGTCTGAGCTCCCACCTGCTGGACAAAGAGCCAGGATAAGGGGGGGGTCACAGGGCAGGCTGAGCAGGAGGTCTAGGACCCCCAAGGCTGTAGGAAAAGGGGGAGGTGGGTGCATGGGACAAGCCCCCATTAGAGGGGGACAGAGCTGGGTACCAGAGATGCTGCAGCAAGAGGATGAAGCCATTGTGTTTCCCTCCCCTGAACTGTGACCTGCAGCTCCCCAGCTTGGCAGGAGCTCCAAAACGCTGAATCTCACCCAAATTCCAAGGCAGCCCATCCCAGCAAGAGCCAGTGCAGACACCCCACTGCTGCAGCACAGGGCCAGCCCCCTCACACACCACCAGCCAGGGGCATCATTAAAGCTTTGCATTTAAGAGGAAAAAAAATAAAAAATATATAATAAAAATCCCCAGCCCCTGCAGAACGACTTAATTAGTAAATCAATTTGACTCATACAATTATTTGCTTTTAAAAAGCAATTAGCTGCTGAGCCTGGGCTTTGTTTTGGGTCTTTTCCTCCACACTGGTGCTGCGTAAGGAAGCGAGGACGTCATCAGTGCGGAGGGGACACGCGAGCACCCGGTCCCAGTGCCAGCAGCAGGACCACGGCTCGGTGGTGCAGGCATGAGGGCTGATCCCTGGGGCAGGCACAAAAAGGCCTGTTTGGGGCATGGGTTTGTGGCTAAAATTCCCCCCAAAAAAGAGCTTTGAAGCAGTGGTGGAAGAGGGAAACTTGCTGCAACACAGGTGATGGCACCTGGATAATGTGTTTAACCCAGTGTCTTTGCTCTGTGCCTACAAGGTGGCAAGAAGTGCCACGTTTCCCCAAGTTTTTATATATTCTCTTTGCAATGAGAAGTTCCTGCTCACCACAGACCACATGTGCCCTGTCCCAGCTGGGCCTCTCGCTCGTGAGCCCCCACATTCAGTCACAAGTCATCCAAATAGGGTGAAAACCCAGAATTTTAGCCAAAGCTGAAAGGGTTCCATCCCTGGACCCCTGGAGGAGGTGATCCCCACAGAGCAGTGACACACATGGCTGAGGCACAATTCCCCATCCTCCAGCAAGGGGACATCCACACAGACAAGCTGCTAGTCCTAAGTATTCCATTTTTCCCCCCAATACCCCACACAGGACATTCCCTTCTCTATTTCCCAGGGTGAAAACTGAAATAAAGGTTTTGTGTTTTAAGAGAAATTAGCTTTCCCCCCCCCCCCAGGATTTGTTGCATCCATAAAAGCAGAGCAGAAAAGCAAGCTGAGGATCAGTGTGGCTGAGCCCTCAGCTCCCCTCCCTCTTTTGACACCTTCTAATTAGGGTTACCCTTTGCAGCAACATGAAACCAGCCTTTTAATTACATGGGAGAAGGCAGAACGTGTGAGACACTCTTTATTTTTAGACAGCATGAAAAAATATATATCAGACACATTTCCCCCCCCCCCCCCTTCCTCCTCTTCCTCCCTTTCTGCTTCTCACAGCTGCCCTTAGCTGAGAACTTCAGCACTTACAAGTGAGAAAGGGATGGGGGAAAGGTTAACCAAGCTGTCAGAAAGGGATAGGGTTTTTTTCCCTCTTAAGATGGCAAAACAGCAAAATGTGTTTACTGTTGGGCCCTGGGTAGCTAATGAGGAGGAGGTGCCCTGCCAGCCTGATGCTGAGTGCCTTTGACACCCACGACAGCCCTTTGGTAGGAGCAAATTCACCCCATGCCTCAACAGATTATTCCCAGTGTCTGTTGCTGGAGAGCACCACTTTGCAAATATTCTAATGTTTGAACTGCCTTGTTTATCCAGCTCTCTATCCAGGGTACTTTGCATGGCTTGAGCCACAGGAAAGGAGAATTAGAACGTGAGAGCTGCAATTTTGGATGGTTCCTCATTGCAATCGAGGGCCAGGCACTGATTAACAGGTTGGTCCCATTTTTAAACAATTCCACAGTATTTCTCCCCTTCACAGCCATCACCCAGCACTCAGACTCACTGAGCACCCCACAAATCTGTATTGCAATGCATTGGCCTGGTGTATATGTAAATGCAAAACCCCTGTGGGAGCTGGGTGCATGCAGGGGGTGCTTCCTAAAGCAGACACCCTGTATTGGGGTTCTCTTTCCCACCCCATTTTCCAGTGCCCATCTTTCCTGAGCACCAAGGAAAAACCTCAGGCTTCAGGGGAAACAGCATCTCCTCCCCCATGGCTGGAAAGGAAGCAGAAAGCTTCCCCCCATCCCTGTGATATCACAGCTTGGAGGTTAGAAAAATGTCACGGAGCCAGGAGAGATGATACCAGACAGACTGTGCAAAGCAGCAGCAGGAGAGACATCATGAAAAAAAAAAAAAAACCCAAACCATCTTTACATTACAAGCAGCATCAATTCATTTCACTATCACTCACTGACATTGCTTCTTTGCTGCTTCACTGTTTCTTCTCACATAGTTAAAGGCAATCACACGGGTGTTTGAAGGAGCCAGTAGGGACAGCAGTGCTGGGGATGAGCAATGCTGAAGCCACAGAGCCCCACCAACCCCTCCCTGCTCCCCAACTCCATTAGCATCACGCCAGCACCCCAGGCTGGACACCCCCCCCATCCCACAGATGGGTATTTCCATGTGAAATGGAGGCACTGGGGCAGAGCAGGGGAGCACGAAGGGGTGCAGGGAGGATGCACAGACAGGTCTGACAAGAGCAGGAAAAAAAAATCTGCAGAGGAAGGAGCTTAAAGAGTTCAGGCTGCTTAGTTTATCAAAAGGACAACAGAGGTGACTTGATTGCCATGAGTAAGTACCTTCCTGGGAGAAAATACAAGCTACTAAAGTATCTTTAATCTAGTGAAGAAAGATATAACAAGAGGCATGAGTTGATCATGTCTGGCTGCAGCTTCCCACTGGAAAAATAAGCCACATGTTTTAATAGCAAGGCTGCTTCACCATTGGAGCAAAAAATGATGAATTCTGCAGTTTTTAAGGGCTTTAAACCCAAATCAGCTCCCTCTCCAGGCAGGGGTCAGCCCAGCACCCACCTCCACCTGCCACACAAGGGTAACCAGGTGAACTAAGGAGATGTAGGTCACAAAGCCACCAGAACTGGTTATTTCCACATTATTTCACAGTCCCTTTTGAGGCTCAAACTCCACCACAATGCAGAACACAAACTGTGCCTCCAACACTCAACCAGGAGTCCTAAAAACCAGCTCCATTCTGCAGACCATGCTCATGCCCTGCCAGCATTAATTCATACCATCTCCAGGACCAAGATACGACCCACACAGAGTCACCAGAGCTCTCCAATGCCTCACCCAAACCCACTGTGAGAAGTTTAATGAATTCATTTCTGTACTCACAGATAGGTTGCAGCAGAGGCAGCGCTCCCACATCCACAGCATGATCCTGGGGGGTGACTCCTGACACCTCTCAGGGCTGGTTGATGCTCTGTTGTTCCCAACAGCTCCACTTTTCTCTGCTGTGGCAATGGGGTTGCTTGGAACACACCTGGTGAGACCTTGGTGACTTGGGGAGCTGAAAGCTGAAGTTCCCCTTCTCACAACATGTGTTTACCAGTCAGAATTGCAAAAAAAAAGATCACAAATCCACACAAACAAGATGGTTCCAAATGGGAACGGGTCTGCTGAGCCTGGTGCGCTCCTGTTTGAGAAGCACTCAGTTGAGGAGAGCTGGTGGGAGCCTTGGGAAAGTCCTACCCAGGAGCAGAGACCTGCTTTAACAGCATCCCATCCTGCTGCAAATCACCAACCCAACCACTCACCTACCAGCCCTGCTCAGCCCTTTTAAATCCCCACCCTGAGCATCGTTAGCACCTGGTAATGACCTGAAACTGCTGTTCTGGGACAGGTGCTTGGGAGAAGGCCACGAGGCACTTGTGCAGTCATGCAGCCAGGCACTCATGCAATGGTACAGTGCTGCAATCATGCAAAAGTGCAGTAATCCCATGGCTTCCCCCTGCTCAGGCTTTCCAGGAGTGCAAGGCAGCTAGAGCAGAAGCCATAAATTGTTCAGCTAAAGGCCAAGGAAGTGCTGTAGGAGCCATAACCTTCTTAGAAGTCAAGCAGCACAGATTAGAATGGAAATTACCTGGGAGTCTTGGTGGGGCCAGGCAGGGATTGCTCAGGGCTCAGTGATTCTCTCTCCATCACCGGGTCAGTGATTTACTCACTGCTTTGCAGCTGGGCAGGGAGCAGCCCTGGAGAATTCAGGGGACAGGGAAGGTCCTGTGTGTTTGGAAAAGCAAATGTGTGTTAGAGATGGGAAATGGAGCTGGGGATGCAAGGAGCCTCACCCTCCTGTGCTCCCTCTTTCCCTGGTGCTCCCCAGCCACAGTGAGCCAGGATCCACGTTAAATGATGACTCTGCTCCATTTTTTTTTTAATTTTTTTTTTTTTGGAGATATTACAATCCACACACGTCACCAGGCAGCCCACTCAGTCCCCAGCCCCGCATCACCTCTCTTATCAAAGTCCCATTTGTAAAGAACAAATTTGCAGGCTGTTGTTCCTTGGTTTCTGAGCACGTAGGTGGACAAATTTTCCCAGATTTTCCCCGCACCGCAGCGAGTGGTGCCAGGGAGGATAAAAGGATAAATATATGTCAATATATATATATACAAGAGCCTGTGAAGTCATTTGGCTCCGGGAGCTCAGGCCTTAAATGCACTGAAATGTCACCAGGCTCGGTGCCAGCCCCGGAGAGCTGCCAGGGACGCTGTGACGGACCCGGTGTCAGCTCTGACGTTGGCAGAGCTGGTCAGACTTTTTAGCGATGAAAAGAGGCAGCCGTGAAAGTTTGGAAGAGCAGAAAGGCAGCCAGGCTTGAGGGGGATCCCGGTACTGCATGAGTCTGGGCTGATGCCAGCGCCATGGGGCATCTCCAGAGGGAGACAGGGATGGTGAGAGGGATGGGGGTGAGGTGTGCACCTCCCTCCTCTCCCAGGGCAATGCAGGTGTCCCTGCTCACCCCTCGAGGATGCTGTAAAGAGCATCCAGATGAGCTGAGGTCCTCGGACATGGGGCTGCTCTGAGTGCATCTGTGGCTTTCTGGGCAGCTGGAAACCAGAGCCTGGCTTGGAGCTGAGCACATGGAAACACCCAACCTTGAGGGTGCAGAGAAACAACCCTCCAGCTCTGCACAGCCCCCCCTGCACTCATCCCCCATCCCTGGAGGGGACACCCCGAGAATGCAGACCCTGCCTGGCATCCCTGGGCAGCGCCGACAGCCTCGTCCCACTCCACAAGCTCCTAAACACTCTGCCAAATCCAACATCTTTATTCCTAACCCCCTACAATCTGTGTGGGGACGAGGAACTCCGCCTAAGCCGCGCGCCGAGCACTCTTCCCGCTTTATATTACCCAAAGGAATGAACTGCTATTATGGAATCATTAAATTAATAACTCGGTAATATAGGCAGATATATAAAACAATCTGTTCCTAGAACAAAAGAAATTACTACGTTCCAAACATTCATAATTTAATTTTTACACTGAATTAAAGCGGCGTACATAATTTCACCCTCCAAATGTCAATAGCATTATGTAAATAGAAGCCAACGTGGGACAAGGTGGAATGTCCTTTAGCACCAAGCCCTGATTAACAGGAATAGATGAGGTGCTTGCCTTTTAATTAAGGGTGTACTAAACATTCCAAGCACAGGAGGAGAGGGTGAGCAGGGGGGACCATGGGGTGGCTCGGAGGGAGGATGCTCGCAGGGATGCGGATGCAGGAAGCCGGTTGGAGATGCTGTGGCTCCCAAGGGTGGCAGGGATGGGGGTGGTGTCACAGGGGTGCACCCTCTCACAATTAAACACCCAGCCCATGGCGAGCATCACTGTCCCTGTTATTTTGCAGCTGTACCAACGCAGCTCCTCAGGGGGAAAAAAAATCCCTGAGCCCTTCACACCCCATTCCCACACCTTTTCTGATCCACCCATCCCCAGGAAAGGAAAAACTAACCAAACAGAATATTTAAATTAGCCTGACTCCTATCTGCCTTATTCTTTTTTAATATTATTTCCATTTGTACTAACTAATATTTCCCCCTTTTGTTTGAAATTAATTTGCTATAATTTATGGGAGCGTCTTTTGATTGCTTTTGATTAAGTTTAACAAGCAGGGAAAAAAAAGTCGGCCGCATTAGACATCAAAGCAAACAAATCCATTCTCTAGGCCCGCTTGTGCATAATT
This sequence comes from Podargus strigoides, assembly GCA_028020825.1. Lineage (NCBI taxonomy): Eukaryota > Metazoa > Chordata > Aves > Caprimulgiformes > Podargidae > Podargus > Podargus strigoides. The sequence goes on along the minus strand of CM051622.1, from coordinate 74,990,345 downwards.
AATAAACACTGTCACTCCTCGTACAGTAAATATATCTATTATGTTACAATAAAAATATGTGTTGCAGTGATTAATACACACAACTAAAATATGTGCTGGGCAAAGCCATGAAAATCTGGGAGCAGAATTTGCTTGTTTGCATAATATCTGGGATTTGGAGACTTGGGAAAATGGGAGAAGTTTTCCTTTGGAGAGGAAAGGCAAAGCACCACACGGCTTCTGCTGGGATCGTGGCAGCTGAAATTACAGCATCAGCAGAAAGTCCCTGTCATTCCTCCTAACTGCAATAACTATTTTAACTTATTAATAAAATTTGGGGGCTGAACCCTTTACCAGTACCCTTTTTCCACCAGATTTTATAGGTGGAGAAGGTGGAAAATAATAAAGATACAGGGGGATAAATATGCTAAAAGAAATGCAACTCTGGAAAAGAAAAAAAAAAAAAAAGCCCTGGACAGTTGGTGCCACTTCTAAACACATTAAATATTTATGGACCCTTGCTCATAGCTTCAAATGAGCTGTAAATTGAATGGAGGTTATTTTCTAGGTAATTAAAAATGGAGAGAGAGATGGAGGGGACTGTTTATGGGAAGCCATAAAACCACAGCTACCGAGAGTATTACCACTGCATCCCCCTCTGCTGCATCCCGGGCTGTTGCATCCCCCTCCATTGCATCCCAGGCTGTTGCATCCCACTTCCACTGCATCCCAGGCTGTTGCATCCCCTTCCACTGCATCCCAGGCTGTTGCATCCCCCTCCACTGCATCCCAGGCTGTTGCATCCCACTTCCACTGCATCCCAGGCTGTTGCATCCCCCTCCACTGCATCCCAGGCTGTTGCATCCCCCTCCACTGCATTCCCTCCCCTGCATCCCTGTTGGCTGCATCCCCCTTGCTCATGGGACTGCCCAAAGGCTAACATACACCCATTTCAACCCCCCGAGTATTACCTGCCTGTGGTCACCTTTCCCCATCCCACATGTAAAGCTTGGTGAGACGAGCCAACAAACTGCTTGGGATCACCGCTGTGATTTTCCAAGTGATGCTGGAGCATCCAGAGATCAAAGCACAAGATTCATCCCACCACAGGGCCATGGGTCCTGATCCTGTCCCAGGGCTGGGTGGCCGAGCCACTCCGCAGGGTGGCAGGGCTGGGGCAGTGGCAACCTGTGCCACACCAGCTGGGGATGGGCTCACCTCCTCCCAAACCCCTTCTAATTCCAGGGTTCAGCAAAACCCAACAGCCCAGGGATCATTTTCATGCCCCTTTCCATCTCTGCACAGAGTCATTAACATCCTGCTCCGCAGCAGGGCTCTAACTCAGCCTGTTATTAATGTCAGTTCCGCTGCAAACCTATTCCTGTGCAAATTAATCCTCCAGGGAGCAGAAACCTCCTGGGCCATGCATGTCTCCCTGTGCCCCAGCAATGGCAAGCGCTCCCCAGTTTGTGCTCCCAGCCCCTTTGCAGAAAGTCACCCCAATGGAGCCGGGGGGACCGAGTGGCTTGGAGGGGACAGACAGGCTGCACCCACCCTGCGTGGCCGAGGAGGGGGAGCCAGGGGCCACAGACCCCACCTGCAGCTGCTGTAAGTCAGAGACAGCCCTGGTCTCAGGTCATGCCAGCTGAGAGCCTGACCTTCCTCCCCACTGAGCTCCTCTTCTTCCAGGTCACCCCGTTCCCAGCACCCCACCACCACCCGCCCACCCCCGGCGCATCTGCTGCTGCTGCATGTGCTGCAGATAACTCTTTTCCTGCTGCTTTTTGCCCTGTTTGCCCAGCACTGTGTTTTTCCCATCGTTTCACTCTGATGCAGGCACAGTAAGTCACAGCCCTTCCCTCCCCACTGAGAAACACCGGAGTACAGCGGAAACAGAACCGTGTCCTCGGGCTGGGCAGAAGCAACTTGATGTCACGTTCTCTGGCCACATCAGGGTTTGGACACGATGCTGGAGGAGGCAGGAGAGGGTCTGACCCTGGAGGCAGGAGCAGAAGAGGTGGCTGAAGGAAAGGGAAGGATCAGGAGCAGATATCCCAATCCTAAGACATCTCCCCCACCAGGGAAAGACCTGGTGGGACCAACTCAAACCATCTCAGCATCTTCTTGGAACTGTCCTGGCCACTGCTGAGCAGCTCCCAGAGCTGATATTGGCTTCAGCACAGCTGGTGGCCGTGGTCCCTGGCTTCCAGCCCCCCATGGCACACAGAAATCTCAGGGTGCTGGGGGGACCTCAAAACCCTGCCAAAACCAGGGGGGACCTTTCCAGGCTTCCCACCCGTGCACACAGAGGCAGAGCTTTCCCTCTGGTGCTTTACATATACTTCTCTCTCTAAACACTTCAGCAGATGGCCAATCCCTTTAGAAGGATCCAAGGAATCCCTCTGAGGTCCTGACACCATACTTTGTCTTCCAAGAGGTTTATCCATTGTTTTGAAGCCGGGGTCTGCAGGACATGGTGGCAGGTGAAGGGGAAGCCACACATCTCTTTGTGTTGCAGTAGCAGGATTTAGGAAGGCAATGGCTTCACCCCTATGGATTGCCTGGGTTAAATCACGGCTGCTGCACTCCCCCAGTGCAGAGGCAGGTCCCTGCACGGGGGCTGTGGATGCCCCACTGGAGATCAAGGATCCACACAGTGGCTTTTTACCTCTTAATGCAGGGAAACAGAGTGGGAGGGGGATGAGTGGAATTAGAAAGAAGGGAAGAAAGAGGGAAAAAAAAAAGGGAAAGAAGGGAGATTAAGAAACAAACAAAAAAAAATCCCCAAATCCATCCGAGCGGAGGCTACAAAACAAATTAAAGTTGTTATGGCAACTGGGGTGTGTGGGCAGCAACACACACGTCTCCGAACGCACGGAATTAAAACAAGCGTCATGTTCAGCAGCTAATTAAATACCGGCGGCCGAGCCCAGGACACCTCCGCGCTGCCGGGGCCAGGGCGATGCAGCTGGGCTCTGGCTCCCCCCTGGACCTGAGTGATGGCTTCCAGACACTCATCCTGCCGGGGTGAGCTCTGGGTTTGCTTCCTAAAAACCCTCAGCTCGTGGTCGGGTTGGTAGGGTGAGCGATGTGCGTGCAGCGACGCCTCCCTGGGTACCACTGTAGTGTCCCCACCCCCCCAGTGTCATCCAGGCACAAGGGAGGGTTTGGGAGGCACCAGATCCATGTGGGAAATGCTGAGGGTTACCACCCCCATGCCTCCCCCTCTCCTCACATACTTATTTCCTCCAAAACTGACCATGCAAGGTCATGGAAAGGACCCCAAGGCTGCAGAGCCCGATGGAGACAGTGGAGCCCTTGTTCCTCCCGTGCCCCCTGGGGGGACTGGCCCCTTCACCCCCACACCAAGCTGCTCTGTAAAATGCTGCCTTTATGCATCGAGGGCTGGGAACAGGGATTTCTGGGGCTGGAACACCATTTATCAGCACCAGAGCAAAACAGGGCTGTGACCAAGCCACCTTAACCAGTTCACTGCCAGCCCAGGGGTTCTCCCTTCTCAGGAGCACCCCAGAGGTGATGGGGGATGTGGATGATGCTTTTAGGGGCAGCCAGTTTTGCTCCAGCTAGGTCCATCCACAGCCTCCCCACGCATGAGGAGGGTTTGCAATTCCTGCTGCAACCACCTGTGACTTCCCAGCTCTCTACTTAATCCTCCTTGACATCCCAGTTGCTGTTGCTTCTATAATGAATACACAGACAGGGAATTAGAAGAGCCTGCGCTGGGTTTTATTTTACCCACTGAGTCTAATTAACGTATGCAAAGCTGCAGCACTCGAGCAGGCATTGAGGAATAATTTAGGAGGAGGGAGCCAGGATGGAGGGAGAGGCATCACTCCACACGTGCCTTGCTCTGGCTTTGGCCCTGACAGAAAAACCTCAGTCACTTACTGCAGGGGCTTTAAAAAGGTTTTTTTTTTTTCCCTAAATTTTACAGCCCTTTAAAATATACCAGCTATAACCAATGAATCCCTTTATGGAACAAACCTGCTGGCTGTCCCACCTTCACCCTGGGGTAACACGCCGTGCATCACAGCAGCCAGAGAATTTCATTTCATCATTTGCTTTATATGACCCCACATAAAGCCCAGGAGCTTCTTCTCATGCCTGTGCATTTCTTCCCGAGGCCACAGGTTAAACACAAGAGCTTTGGTGCTTGTAATTTCTCCTGGTAGAAGATGAGGGGTTTGTTCTGTCCATACAGGCACCAGGAGGGAGTTTTACCAGGGTTTAAATCTCCTCCCGTGGAAGGTTTGGTCTAACCACAGAGTTACTGGTCTTGGGAGAGGAGATCATAGAATCACAGAATGGGTTGGGTGTGAAGGGACCTCACAGCTCATCTCATTCCAACCCCCTGCCATGGCAGGGACATCTCCCACCAGCCCAGGTTGCTCCAAGCCCCATCCAGCCTGGCCTGGGGACAGCCACAGCTTCTCTGGGCAACCTGGGCCAGTGTCTCACCACCCTCACAGCCAACAATTTCTGCCTAAGATCTCATCTCAATCTCCCCTCTTCCAGTTTAAAGCCATCACCCCTTGTCCTGTCACTACATGCTCTTGTCAAAGTCCCTCTCCAAGATGAAGCAGTGGAGACGTTTCCTCTTAAACCTCAAGCAGTTGGAAAGCTCTGCATCCCTCTAGAAGCTTTGCATCCCTCCTCCAGCCTTTTTCACCCCCTGTTTTTGCAGGACTTGGAGTTGCCACGTGCTGTGGGGACCCCCACACCTCCCTCACCCCCCCAGAAACCACCCCAGCAAACAATGGCTCTTTGTGGAAAGTCACCACCAATCTTCTAGAAACTGCTTTATCCCACCAGGTTTGACAGTACCTTAGTTTTGTACATTCTTATTTTTGGTACCAACGGAAGCTATTTTTAAAAATATCTCTGAAAACCACTTTTTATTTTTTTTTTCCTCCAATTTTAATGCTCCCACCGGTTGGCATTTCCTGCAAGGAGCACAGGGAGTATTTTCATGGCTTAAAAAACCACCTCGAACAGAGCTCATGCCAGCGCTGAGCTGGATTTATGGCAGTGAGCGATGGAGCACAGGTGAGTGCCCGAGGGAGGAAAAAAAAACCCACCAACAAGTCAGGATGCTGAAGGTGAAATCATTAGTGAGCACAAGCTTCCCATCCCCTCTGCCCCTGTCCTGTCCCCAGTGTCCCTCCCTGCCTGTCTGGGGTCACAGAGCATTTGGCTGCTCCTTTGATGGCCAGGAGCAAAGAGCTTGGAAATTTATGCACAACATTAAGCAAGATGCTTTGGTCTCCAAGTAGGTTAAATTGCTTTCTATATTTAAATTGCCTGCTAGCTGGTCGGATGTGAGGCACAGCTGCGAAATGGAGCCTTCCATCCAGTAAACAGAAGAGGAAAATCCTAATGGATTAATCTGTTGTAATTAGACAATTTGCTGCCACTTCGACACCGCTCTCAGAGGAGCAGGAGAGTTGGAGGAGCCGCTGCCAAGGGCGATGCACTGGGTGCTGGGTGCCAGCCCTGGGTGAAAGGCAAGGAGCAAAGGGCACACTGATGCAAACTCTTCATTTAAGCCCCCTTCCCTGCTCCCCTGAAGTTGCAAACACACTGCATTTCACAGCACAGCTTTTATTCTGCTGCTATTCAGAGCAAACCCTGCTTGGGCAGCGTTGCCTCTGATGTTTGCACCCAGGCTCTGCCAGGCTAAGAAACACAGAGCTCTATTTCCCCCCACCCCTTCCCAAGATAAAACACACAGGATTGTGAGCACCAAGCTGTACTCTAACTCCAGAGCAAGAATTAAATACAATTTACTCCCTGGCTCCTTTATCTAAGGAAGGGGAGGCTGTCTCTGGGAAAGCTTTAGCAGTTTTGTTCAATTATTGTTTTATGCAACATACCAAAAAAAAAAAAATAATAGTGTTTTCAGCACTTTCTCGTATCAAGGAAGTAATTGAGTCAAAATGAAGAAGAAATTATCTATGAAGTTAATTATCTAGCAGACATGTCTTACACTCAGTCATTTTTCACGAGCAGGCAGTAACTAGAAGCACAGGCATTTTTCTCTCCTGTAATTAACGTTGGAGAATACGTTGCAGAAAGGATCAGGGGTTGGTTTTTGGTTGGAGTTACAGCTGCCTGAGCTGGGAGGGGATGGGAATGCAAGCCCAGTGGGGCTGTCTTCAAGCCTGGCTTGGATGGTTCCAAAGCCAGGGCAGGAGGATGGGATCCCCCCAAACCCAGCCTGATGTTGGGGGCTGCCTGCCAGTAAGCAGAGAGAATCCATGCTGGGGGCCAGCATGGAGACCTCTGCTCCCACCAGGAGCTTCCCCATGCCAGGAAAAAGGAAACCCAGAGCTCCAGCCAGCCTGATGCAGACCAGTGCTTCCATCACCACAGGCTGAGGCAGCGGTTCGCTTGCTGGCAGCCTCGTGTGTGTGGTAACCAGGCTGTGCTTCCAAGAAGCAGCTGCTGGGATGAATCCCGAGTTTCCAAGCATCTCCCAGAGTCAGGAGGACAGGAGTAGCTTCCTTGATGCCTTCCCTCCCTGGGGCTGGTTTCCACAGAGGAGGTTTTTCCATCACTGATGAAGGGACCCTTTGAGTCCCATCCTGGTGCAGGAGATGCCCAAGCCTGGGCACTGCCCTCACCTCCTGCAGCCCCCCAGCAGCAAAAGCAGAAGAGCATCCCCATGGCAGAGGTTTGCAGTGACCCATGCTCCGTGCTAGGCACAGAGACCCTCAGAAAACACAGAGTGCAACTGCTCAAAGCAGGAAAGCAAGCACAAGGATGCTGGGGAGCTTTGAGGGAGAAGGGAGGGGCTCCACATTGCTCTTCCAAAGCCCCTTTGCTCCTGCAAAGCTGCAGCAAGCAGTGCAAGGGAAGGGAGCACTCCCCTCTTTTTGGCTCCAGTGGGGCTGTCTGTGTACCAGTGTGCTGGAGGGGCTGGGATGGTGCTTTGCTGTGAATGAGTGAAATCCACTCTAAAATAAAAATCACCTTCCCCTTCCACGAGGCCTTGCAGCAGTGGTGTGACGTGTCCCTCCATCCACAGCCTGCTTGGAGCCCCCAGCTCTGCTCCTGCTCTCTGCCCCACCATGAGCAGAAGCTGTCCCCGTGCTGGGGTCTTGCTCCAGCTGTGGATTTTGTTTCTCATTTGGAAATCATCTCTGTGCGTGGATGCTGCATCCCTCGAGCAGCTCTGTCATCTCCAGAGGAGCTCATCCTGCCCCTGCATGGCAGCAGGGACCTACCTGCACCGTTTCACGCTGGAGATGAAAGTTTCCTCACCATCCCTTCTGACATCCCTTTCCCAAAGAAAAAGATTGAAAAGAGAAAAGCCTGGAGCGAGCTGGGACTATTTCCTCCCTCCAGAGACAGCGGTGACCCCTGGCAGCAGCACACAACTGGTGTCTCCCCCTGCCTTTCTCCCTGATTTAATTCATCATTCATTGACTGCGGTAATTATGTTAGGGAAGTGTAAGGCAGGACACAGCAGTCCCTTGGAAGCTGCTAATTGTTGCTGGAACGAGGCCACTCGGGCTGTAATTGAGAAGAACGTGGCTTCTCCACAGGGAAACAAACGCAGCAGAGCCCCACGCCACCACTGCAGCCCCCGGGCTCGTTAGCCACTTCCTTAATTGCCTGCTGAGATCAGGGGGTGTCACTGCAATCAACTTGCCTTTATTTTGTAGGAGAGGTGCTAGAGAAAATCACATTTTTATATGGATATGTAAAGTATTCTGTGTTTTCAAGCCAACCCCGTGAGCTTTGGGGGCTCTCTGGGCACCCCCAGTTCCCCTCCTCTCCTCCCCTCCTTGTTGCAGCTGGATGAGACCAAACTCCTTTTTCCCTCCTTGGTGTCCCCAGCCCCAGCAGCACTGGGACACAGCAGAGCCCCCCTGTGCCACCCCCCAAAGTGCCTCTCCAGCTGCTCCCCCAGACTGAAGCTGAGGTTTTCCCGCTGTGTGGCATCCCACCCCCCCAAGTCCTTTAATTCTCACAGGGTCATCCAAGTCCCCAGGGCCTGTGAGAGTCTCCAGAGCCTCACTTACAATATTAAAGATAAGAAAATAAACCAATTCTGGGTTCCTCGCCCTCACCAAGGCTCCTGCCAGCTTCCTCCTCTGGACAGATTATCCCAGGTAATGGTGATGGGTGATCTGAGGACACGGTGCCACACTGGAATTGTTCCTCTTTAACAAAAGGGAGTAGTTTCCTCTGTCCTCTTTCTCTCCCCACTGGAACAGCATCAAGTTTTCCCAAGGATCACCTGGGCTTGAGGATCAAGAGGTTTCTAAACTCAAGCATCCCATCCCCAACCCACACCATCACCACATGGCCAGCAAGGGGTTATTTTTGTGCCTTTAAAACTAAATGCAACACAATGGGGGGAGTGTGCCTGTGTGAAGTATTTCTTGTGAAGTGAAGCAGCTCAGGAAAGTTAATGAGGTGAAAGTATCTGCTCAGGAGAAACGTGGAGGTGTCAGGAGTGCCCCAAGGTGATCGCTTATTTAACGGAGGATTAAGAAGCGGAAGGAGGAAGGTGACACCTGCCCGACCACACTGGCTTGGGTGCTTATTAAAGCCTAAAGGTGAAAAGCAAATTAATTAGAGGCTGCAAAGGCGCCATCCCATCTATTTTTAATCACCTCTCACGTTGGATGAGTCTTCCTGTGTTGCTGCAGCTACCCTTGTTGGGAGAGACGAGCCAAAATCCAGCAGGTCGTACCACGGGTGAGCAGACCCCAAAGCAGGGCAATTGCTGGTGGATCTGGGTTAGCAGAGGATAAAGAGAAGAAAAATCCCACTTGAAGGCAGTCTTGGTCCCGTGTGCTTTACAGCTCTCAGGTAGGTGGCAGTCCTGCAGCTGGGACATCAGGGAGCCACCAGGACCAACACAGCTCTGGGAGAGCCTACACGATGTTTCCAAACACCCCTCGGCATGTGGGGTCTCTCCAGATCCAGATGAGATGAAATTTGGCTCTGGCTCAGCGGGGCTGGAGACGCCCAGACTCCCACGGCTCCTTTTGTGTGGCTCCTGGAACAGGACCATTCCCAAAACACTGCCGTGCAGATGAAATCCTCGCACACCCCACGCAGCAGGTGAGGCAGTGATTTGGCAACGCTGCATCAGCTCTGCTGCATCCTCCAGAACCACTTCCCACAGCCACATCACAAGCAGACAGTGTCTCATCCCCTTGTCCTCCTTCCAGGAAAGGCTTTGTGTTTGGAGACAGCTTTGGGAGGAGAACTCACCAGGATTTTGCATCCCCAGCTCAGTGGCCCCAGCCCCAGGATCAGCACTTCCACCTTAGGAGCTTTGCTTTCAGCAGCTCAAGGTTCAAGGCACCTGGATGAGCATCAGCATGGCTAATGCCTTCATCCCCAGAGCAGGAATACACAGCAGCTCCAGCACAATCCCTGTGCCTAGGACCCAGGCAGGGTGGGGGGTATAGCTGGGATCCAGGGTGCTCCAGGCACAGCATCTCCCCATCCCTTCCCTGCCTCTTGCCCCACCAGCACGGCCATGTATGCTCAGGGAGGGCACAGCACCCCTGAGAGGGAGGGGGCAACTCCTATCTCTGGCTCAGCCAAAGCTCTTTGCTTCCTGCTGATGCCTCCTTAGCTGGAAGACCCGAGGAGCTCCAGGGACTGGGATGGACATCTCCTGCAGATCCTGGTGGGCAGTGGACATGGCATCAGCTACAGGATGGAGACATTTCTCCCTGATCTTTCCCAGCAAAGGAGTTCATACCCTCTTTGAAAAAGCCCTGAGTGTTTCCAGCCCTCTCAGGGGAGAAAGAAATCAAATCACCACCAAGAAAAAACAACCTGCACTGTATTTATAGCCCATTTCGTAAAGAAACACAGTGCTGGTGCTCAGGGGGCTCACACTGAAACTTTGAACCCATGGCTGGAGCAGAAGGAGGGCTGGAGGGCAGGGATCTGGGCTCAACCCATGCACGAGGGACCCCTGCAACCACCACCCTCCATGCCTGGATGATTTTTTCAGCGCCAAACTGCTCCGCACATCTGGCTCTCTCCTTCAGAGCTGTAATTTTTCTGGCAGTTAGAGAAGAGGATATGGTAAAGAGCAACCCGGGTTTGTGAGGCGACTCCTGTGAGAGACATGACATGTTTATTTTCCCTGTTGCCAACTTCCACATCAAACGTGTTTTCTTTTTCTGGGCTGCAAAAAGGGAATATTCATCCAGCCCTCCTCTGTCTACCAGCACCCAGCTCCCAATAAACAGCCCAGCTGGTCCTGCAGCTCCCATTTTGCCACCTCTACATCCCCAGGACGCCCCTGACATCCCCTTTTCCATGGGCAGAACTGGATGGGGGGGGATGGTTCTGCTCCCTGGCCCGAGCTGTAAAGTGGGGGGAAAAAAATAAATCAAGAAATATGATGTTTTGTGTGACCCAAATCTCAATGTCTCCACTTGGTTTAAAGCACTATCAGGTTGCCTGGGGGGGAGGAAAAAACAAAAAGATATTAAGGAAAGGAGGTGGTATTTTCAAAACCAAAGTTATTTCACATAAAAAAACCCTCTGCCACATGGGAACGTGTCAGCTCCTTTGAAATGTTTGCTTGTTTGCTTGTCTCCCCGAGCAAAACAGCCAGGGAGTTGTTTGCAGCACTGCAAAATATTTAGGCTGACCCAAATTCTTGCATTTCTGCAGCTGAAGGACCCCCATGTGTCCCCCCCCCAGGTTCAGGACACACCCAGGCAGGGAGATGCTCAGCAGAGCTCAGCTCTGGGTGCTGCTTCATTCCTTGGTTCCTTGTTCTTGGTTTATTTTTTTTTTTCTCCATTATAGACATCATTAAAAAAAATAAACTTTACAGTAATACATTTTTAAATCGTTGTTGCCATTTGAGCATTTCTTTTTAAAAAATAAAGGGGAAAAAAAAGGAAATTAAAAGCGCCACACTGTAGATGTATATGGTTATGTATATACATACATATATGTAGGTATAGGTGAAGGCTGTATACATACACTACATATGTATATAGAAAAGAAAGAAAACTGAGAGGAACATATAGAGGTTTCTGACCAATAATGGGTCAGATCCCAACCCAAATTCAACCAGACGGAGATTAATTAAAAAAATAAAATAAAATCAATCTCCCCCTCCCCGTGACAGATTGAAAACATCAGGATTCAGGACGACCTCATGACGTTTCTTTTCCCTTCCATTTTAAAACTCTCATCAACCACAGGAAAGCCAAAAAATAAACCAAAAAAAACCCAACATCAAGAGTCCCCTCAGAGGATGCAGAAGAGTCTCCCGATGGCGAGTCCATCCTTTGGGATGCTCTGGAGGGGAAACCTTGCTATCCCTGCATCGATGGGTGCTGCAAAACCTCCACCAAAGATCTGCTTGATGCTTATGTCCCCTCCCCGGTGCTGCTGGCAGCTCTGGCTCCCCTTGCTGCAGGGCACGTGGAGGGGGTCTCACCACAACATGTGGGCTCCTGCTTTCGAAAAGAAACCCAACGCACCATAAAAGACCAATAAAAAAAAAAAAAAAAAAGGGGGGGTGTGTAAAAATAACCAAAAATAGGAAGAAAACCACCAGCGTGGTGAGGGTTCTCCTGCCACCCGGCGTGCCCAGGGCTCAGCATCCCCGGTGGGGCTGAGCGTTTCAGGCTCCGGCACCAGACGGTCCTTGCACGGCCGCAGCGAGCGTGCCCGCGGGTGCTGCCCTTCGTGCCCTTGTGCCAGCGTCCCCGTCCCGCCGGCCGCTGCCTTCCTCGCCCCTCTATACCACCAGCTTCAGCAGGAGGATGGGCACCACGGGGAGGATCCGGCCCGCCCGCTGTCGGCTGCCGCCTGCCTTCTGGTCCACAAAGGTCCTCTGGTCTGGCATGGTGTCAGTGGTCAGCTGGGTCTGTGGGCGAGGGGAGCGCAGGGGGTCACCACCATCCTTTTTTGAGGCAAAAGCAGCCAACCTTGGTGAACATCTGGTTTTTTTTACCCAGCACACCCTTCTGGAGATGTTTGCAGTGGGAATCACCTCCCAACCCTGGGGTTCCCCACGCTCCCCCCTGCCCCAACCGTACCTCTGAGTAGCACAGGCTCTGCTCTTTGGACTTGTTTAGCTTCGGTCCATGCTCCTGGAGAGGAGAAAGGAAGAAGGCTCAGGGCAGGTCTGTGTACCCAGGGTCACACCCTGAGGTTTGGGCTCCCCCAAACCTCCCTGGGAGATGTAGAGCCACCCTGCAAGGGCACAGGGTGATGCCTGCAGTCCTGTGCGTCGGGTTATCATGGCTGGTGTTGAAGTGTGAAGCTCCCCGGGGGCTTCTCAAACACCCAGGGCTGTCAAACGAGCTTTGCAAAAGGAGAGAAGGAAGAAAAGGGGCTCAGTGTCCCCATCTCCTCTCCCAGCAGCACTTTACCACCCAAGGAGCAAAGCATGAGGCCACAAGCCCAGCGCAACGCGAGAAAATATGAATTTTCCAGGTTTCCCAAAAACCACGTGGAACTGAAGCTGTTTTCACCCTGAACGAGCTGGGTACCAACTCCCCATCCAGACCAAGACGCCCGCACTGGGCAGGAGTTCCCCATCCAGACCAAGACGCCCGCACTGGGCAGGAGTTCCCCATCCAGACCAAGACGCCCGCACTGGGCAGGAGTTCCCCATCCAGACCAAGACGCCTACATGGAGCAGGAGTTCCCCATCCAGACCAAGACGCCTGCACGGAGCAGGAGTTCCCCATCCAGACCAAGACGCCCGCACTGGGCAGGAGTTCCCCATCCAGACCAAGACGCCCGCACTGGGCAGGAGTTCCCCATCCAGACCAAGATGCCTGCACGGAGCAGGAGTTCCCCATCCAGACCAAGACGCCTGCACTGGGCAGGAGTTTTGCTGCCCATGGGCTGCAGACCATCTCCTGGCTGATGGACCCACCGAAGGGCCAGACCAGTGCTCCCAGTTCACAGCAGCGACTGGGCTCAGATCCTACCTGGACAGAGGTGCAGGTGGTGATGACGCTTGTGTCATACATGGTGTTGCTGTCGTTGATGTCATCCGGCAAGGCAGGGCTCTTCTCCGTCTTTGGCGGTGGGGTGACGGGGGGCGAGGGGTTCTTCGGGGACAGGTTCACGTCGGTGCCGTTGCCGAAGGCTTGGATGGCGTTTCCTGGGAACAGGAGATGTTTATGGGGGGGCTGCACCCTGGGGGGTGATGGGGTCAGGGTGAGGAGGGGGATGGGGAAGCGCCTTACGGAGACAGGGGTTTTCTGTGAAGTCTCTGAGGAACTTCTCACACTCCTCCTCCATGTTGCCACTGCCTCTGCAGGAGCACCAGGGTGAGATGGTGATGCTGGTGGTGCTGGCATCAACGTAGTTGGGCGTCATGTCAAAGCCTGCTCTCACAGAGGGGAAAGAAGAGGGATAAGGAGCTGTGGAGGGGGGGACCCTTCCCCATCCCGACCCCCTGGCACTCACCGATGAGCCCTGCGTAGGAGCCCAGACACGCCTGGTAGTTGTCCCCAGGGCAGCTGGTCAGGGACTGGAAGGAGGCTTGGCAGTTGGTGTGGAAATCAGCCAGCCGGGACCTGGGTGAAAAGAGGGAGAGGGGGGCTGGATTTCACCACCAGTCCCAGCATGGAACAACATTTAGGAAATAATAAAAGCAAGAAAAGAGGATAAATGGGACAGAGAGAGGAGATCTAAGTGAGATCCGCACTCAGGAGGTGCTACTTCTTGTCTCCCCAGCCTGCTGGAGTGTCCTGGGTGAAGAAGGGGTGCCTGCCTGCAGGTGGGTACCCCATGGGGATGAGTTCCCCCTCGTTCCTCCATCCTTTACCTCTCCCCACCTCCTTCCAAGCAGAGCACACCAGAAACTTCACCATCTCCTTCGGCCACGCTGCTCTCACCGTCATCACACGACTGTAAAACCTCACTGCTGGTTTTTATCTTCCTCCTGAAATGTGAAGGCTTGGAGTGCAATGAGACTGGGGAGTCCATTTTCCTGTCCCCCCTTCTCCTCTCCTCCTGCTGCTCAGTGAGAAGGAGGGAAGGAAGGACAGTTAATCCCAGGTGTATCCCAGCTCTGCTGAGGCAAACCCCACACTTTAGGGGATTTTTTTCTTGGGATGAACTGAATCACTGAGGTAGAAGGATGAAGAAATGGGGAAGGACGGACAGATGGACCAGGTGGACAGGCTGCAGTTTTCCAAACTGACTCAGCCATTCAATGACAAGACCCAAGGGTGAATTCCGGCCCACTCTGGACCTCAGTCCCAGTGAGGAATGGCTGTGAAGGAGCCAAGTTGCTGACACTGTAGATGAGACCTTGCATTTCACAACAGAAAAACCTCCTCAGCTCTTTTTTTTTTTTTTTCCTCCCCACACTTCATATAGAAAGGAGGAGGCATACATTATTTTCTTTAGCTTCCTTTCCCTTCCTTTTTTTAATTAAATGTCATCTTTGTCCAACTAGTGATTGAATCATCCAACAGTACCTGCCTCAAACCATAAAAACTGATGAAAATAAAGGGTAGAAATTGTATTTTGGGTTGTTGTTGGGTTGGCTTTTTTTAAATAGGAATGATTTGTTTTCAGAAGGTTTTGATCAAATTAAACAGAGGAACAAACGAAGCAGGGATTGAAAGAAGTAGAAGGGATCTGGTACCTTACATCTACCCAGCACTTCCCATCACACCAGATCTCGAGTGCACTAAGGGAGGGGGAGGTATGACCAGTGCCTGGCAAGGGGGGAAACAGGGATGCTTCTGCTGAGCCCCCAGGCAGAAGGTCACTGCAGTTTCATAGGGACAGGATGTACGAGGGAATAAAGCACAGCTGCTCAGGGCTGGACCAGAGCACTGGATGCTCCATGTGGGAATGCAGTGGTTTCCTGGAGACTTCAGCTGTTTCCAACCACCCATGATGGAATTTGCAGCTCTCCCGAGTTGAGACAAGGAACAAATTTCTTTCTCCTTCCTCCTGGAAACAACACTCACCCATCCCAGGAGCAGGTTATTTTCACCAGACCCACATTTATTTTTCCTCCCTAGTGATTTAACACATGGGGAAAGAAAACCCCCCTCCAACAGCAGTGCAGAGAGGGAGACCAGGGGCTCCCATCCTGCACCCGTTCCCAGGGCTGATGCTCCTCACTGGAGCCACACAGAAAAGCTTTGCCATGGGTCCTTGGCAGCTCTCAGCTCCCCCTGCAGCCAAACCCAGCCTTGGGTCAAGGGGTGTCGCTCCCCACATGCAAGGTGGGAGCAGAAGGAAGAGCCTGGGGTGGGTGTTGCAGAGCTAAAAAGCTCCAACTCCCCTCCTTTCACACAACGCCCATGGCAGGAAGGTATTTGGACTTCCTCCTCCATCCCTCCACGGGAGATAAATAAAGTTTCCAACAGCATTTCCCCTCTCCCCAAATTAGAGGCGAAGGCACATCAATTCCCTTAAAGAACTGTGGCAAGTTCATCACCGAGCGCCACGCAGATTTGTCACGCTGCTCCCCGGGGCCCTGCTCCTGGCTTGTAGCATCCTCTAAGGCAAATGTTATTCTTTTCATAATACATGACAAGCCAGCTGGTAATCTTTCCAGAATATCCAAGCCAGATGTCACTCTTTCCGTTGTATACAATGAGTTTGCAGTCGCTGGATGAGACTTTAACTGCCAGGAATAAACCTTACTGGAGCCAGCCCGTAGCTTCTCAGATTTCTGCTTTTAAGTGCCCAGGCTAAAAAAAAAAAAAAAAAAAAAAAGAAATAAAAAGGAGAGGGAGCCAAGTCCATCTTAGCAGAAACAGGAGGAACTGGTGCCAAATTGCTGGCTGGCAGCTTGAGGCAGCAGGTGGGTCTGGCTGGTCTGTGCCTGCAAACGCCAGAGCTGGGCTAGGGATGGGGTAGGAGGACGGTGGCATGGGGAGCTGCAGAGTGCAGCCTCAGCCAGCACGTTGTTATCCTGAAAGGCCCCCAAGTCAAAAAAGAAAGGAGTAAAAAAGGGATTAAACACATTTTATATATATATATACACACACATACATCATATCCTGAACTCGCTCCAAGCAGTGGATTTCAAAGTTCGGAGTTTCCAAACTGTTTCTCTTTGATGCATCTCTAGAAATACATTTGATTTCTGGGTGAAAAGATCATTACAGGTCTTCTACAGGAGGCAACCCCAGGAATCCAGGTCCTTTAATACCTCTCTTTCTCCCAACCCATCTCCAGACACCTGATAACCCAGGTCCCTGTGGTTCACATATACCCCTGGTACACACATCCCCTCATTTAGGGGACTTGGTGCATCGCTGCTGGCCCATCCCATCATCTCCTGCTTGCAAACTCATCTCTAGCCTTGTTAGCAAGCAGGAATTCAGAAGCAGCTTGCCAGCGCCAGCAAGACACCCTCGCTCTGACATTCAAAGTTACCTACACAGCAGAGCATTTTTGATCGACTCTTTTATTTTTTTTTCTCCCCCCTCTTGTTGGTATGTTGCATTTTTTTAAAAGCATAAAAATGCCCAGAACAGATGCAAAGTGCCAAATTGGGTGCTAATTGTTCCCATCACCGCGTGCTTAGGAGAAGTCCAAACCCAATGCTGGTAATCACTCACCACCCATCAAAGTATCAAGCTCTTGAATATTTCATGCAGAAAATGTCCGAAGCGTCCCGAAGATTACTCAAGACATGTTTTTTCACAGGCAATTTACAAGGACCGAGGAAAAATGGCTTTAATAGAGGCGAGCGTGACAAGCAACGCATCTCCCCCTCCTGCAGAGCTCTGGATGTTCAAGAAGCTGTGACAACATGCAAAAACTCAGCAAGACATGAGAAAAAAAAAACCCACGGGCCCGCTGGGCATCCTCCTCCCACCACTCACTGGTCCTGCTGGAGATGAATGCTTTCAAAGCTAGGAGATGTTGAGATGTAAACAAAAAAAAAATTAGCCTCAAACACCAAGAAGAGCGGTCAGGTAATTCAAAGAGCCCTTGGGGATGGGGATCAGCGTGAGAAATGAGGGAAGCTGGAGCAAAACTCCACTTTTCTGGATGACACTTTAGGAAAGCTAGTAAAAGTTCATAGGGAGTTAAAAAAAACAAAACAAACCACATCAATGGAAATATTTGTTTTATCCAGAAGTTATCTGGCACCTCTGGAGACTGGAATCACCTGTCCTGGTATGAGCCAGGAGGGGTTTATTCCTGGACGTGGTGACAATCCTATCCCTGTGGCAGCACAGCATCTCCCTAGGATGAGGACTGGTCCCCATCCTCACTCAGGGAGGTGGGGGCCAAAAGAGAAGCAGAAGAGAAATCCCCAAACCAGAGTAAGCAGAGCTGAGACAGCGAGAGAGGCAAAATAAACGAGGGCAAACAGACAACAGACCAACTGCTAAATTAGGAGCCCTTAATTAAGTAGTTTCATTATCCACATGTATTTTTAGGCCATCGCATTTTGATTCATCACAGATAAGAGCAGTTGAAAGCCTTTTTTTTTCCCCCCCCCCATTCTCTTGCCTGTGCTCACACCCTATCATTACCCGGGAAGGGAAGGGAAGAATTAAATGCATGCATCATTTGATTTTAATTGAAGGACTGTTCTATTTCATTGAACTGCTAACTAAGCCGAACAGGAGATTGTGTTTACATAAGCAAACCCTGAGTCAGTATAGACTTGCTGTCACATTAAGTCAATACTTATGAAGGCTCTCTATTTAATTATTCAGTGCGAATTGACTTATTATTGTGTTAAGAGCTCGGTTAGCCTTGAGCAAGGTGGCTGAGGAGCTGAGAGATCCCTTACAGCTGCCTTCACACATGGGTGCCCATGGCATCCCAGGGGAGAGATGCCCATTGGGTGCTGCCCCGCTGACTCCTCCACTCTGTCCCCCCGTACTGGGAAGCCAAAGCCACCAACCTTGGCAGATTTGTTAATTTAAGGTGGGATTTGAAGGCTTCTTCCCCCCAGCAGGTTACTGCAGCCTTGATTGTCCAGCTCTGGTGCAGCCACCCACCCCTGGGGATCCATCAGCCAAGCCCTGTCCCCCTCCAGACATGAGCATTGCTCCTTTCTGCCAGCTCCCAGAGCTGCTGTTAACCCCAGGAGCATTTTTCCCTCCCCAAACAGCTCTGTGGACAGCCAAGCCGGACTTCTGAGCCGCTCTCATTACACGGCGTAATGAGAAAGTTGAGCTGCGTTCTGCTGTTTATCAAGGAAACATCCATTAGAGATGGCATTTTGTCTGTGCTAAACAAAGGGCGTGAAGGCGAGGACGTGGGTTTAAAAAAAAAAAAAAACAACAAAAAACTAAACCAACCCCAAGTGTTTTGTTGTGTTTGGTGTTTAATCAATACCAAGCCAGCCTGGATCTGTTCCCTCGCACACACCCAGTCTCCCTTGTGGGTCTTTGGGTGATGAAGCAAGGCTGCCCTTCCCCAGGGACTGCTCCTGAATTAGCATCCCAACCCCAGCCACGGAGCTGTGTCAGGAATGCACCTCACCATTGCACACAGACAGAAGGGTCTGTCCCCCTCCCAGCCACAAATCTGCTGAAAAAGGGGAGAAAAACTCAGGCAAATGAAACATCACCCTGCTTTTGGATGCTGAAGAGCTGCAGCCAGTGGAGGCTGGAAAATTCTTCAGCACCAGCATCACTGAAGCATATAAGACCAGATTATTTGTGTTCCTGACTTGCTGATGCAAGATGAAAAATACAGCAAACTGCAGCTGCTGAAATCAGCTCTTTTCTCCCCTTTCCCCTTAGCTGAGGTTGGTGTTTTGCAAAAGGTTTTTATATTCTAGGAGCTAAAACCTGTCCATTGCAATCAGACACAAAGCTCGGGGACTTTGTCAGCCTCCTCCATCCTGCTGGGAAAAGCTTCCCGGCACAAAACGCTTCACAAATTGCAGCGATCTGAGCCTTGATTGCTCCCGCTCTCACTGCCAGGAGCTGGCGAAGGGGCTCAGGGCTGGGGCATCTCACAGATCAAGGCCATTCCGATTGCTTCATCTGGGCTAACACCCCGGATTTCAGCCTGGAATAACGCAGATCCTGCATCCCACTCCTGGAAGGGAAGTGCAGCCCCCAGGACCTGCGCCCATACAGGGATGCACGGCAGCTTGGAGGCTGCATCCTGACCCTTTTGCACCCTCCTCCAAGCCATGGGGACCCCCAAGGTGATCCAGACCCTGCTGCCTGCTGGTTAAAATACCCCAAGTCCAAAGCAGCCATCAAACAGCCCCCTGCAGAACCGCTCTCAGTGGCTTTTATCTCGCCAGCTTTGTGACCACTGATGGGACAGGGGCTGGTGTTCAACCACCATTTAACCACCAGCCCCAGGCAGCTGGAAAGCAGCAGCAGAAAGCCAGGAAAACCTCTGGGATGATGGTTTTCCATGCTGGACCATTAATTTGCCTTCTCCCCCCAACTCCACTCCTTCTTTTGGAAGGAAGCAACGCAGCTCCGGCGCAGGTTGTGTCCTGCAGGAGCAGAAGCCCCTCTGAGGAGCATCCCCACGCATCCAGCCTGGCACTAACTGCAGTGAGATGGCATTGGAAACCTCCCCACGAAGTCCTATCCCAGCAGAGAGGGCTTTGCCGTTCGTTAGGCTTTCAGCCAAGAGGCTTAATTACACTCGCAGCCCCGCATGAGAGCATTATCTCATCTCCTGTCACCGCCGGGTTGGGGAGCAGCTTGCGATCAGAGTTCAATGCCCTTGCCAGTCCTACGTGCAGGTAAGGAGGACAAGCATCAGTCTGTGATGCCAGTCTGATAAGCACAGGCGAAATCCCATGGCAGAGCCCAGCCCCAGGCAGGGGCTCAGGATGATGGGACACGGAGGGGTCTCATGCCTGATTGCTCCTGGGTGGAGGCTGGTGGGTGCAGATGCTGTGGGAAGGAGGACAAAGCCTGCACGCTCTCTTCATACACCCAGGACCTGGTGATGACCTTGGCAGTGGCCAGGGGACATGGTGCATCCATCAGGCACAGTGTGCGAGGCCATACCTTCATCCCTGGGGAAGAGGTGCAGGCAGAAGACCTCCAGATGGACATGGAGGGGGGGGGAAAAAGCAGCAAGGACCATAAAGTGCATCCTACATGTGCATGCCCGCTCCCAGGGCAAGCCCAGGGCACACAGTCCCTGCTGTAAGGCTCTGGCAGAGCCCTCTCCATCCCAAAAGCCAGGGAGAAAAAAGCCAGACCCTCTCTCACCTGCAGTGCAACATCAATAGAGAAAAATTCTTATTTTTCCCATTCTCTCAGCTCACTCCAGGTGGGTCCCTGCTCCTAAACACTTCCATAGCTGCAAACATGAGGTCAAGTGAGCTGCAGCAGCAGCATCTCAGAGCATCCTTCAGCACAGACTCCCTGTTGCAGGCTCTTAACCCCCTCTCACACCCCAGTGCTGCAGCTGGTTTTAACTGGGAGTTTGGAGCTGACCTGCCTGCCTGAACCTCTGGGAGCACTGCCAGGGCCCCCCCAGGGCAGAGGGATGGGATGGGACCTGCTCTTGCAAGCCTAGATCCAAGGAGTGCATCCACATTCTCCCCGTGATGGGGTGTGAACAGCCCAGGTGAAGGCAAAACTGCAAACCTTGCCCAAAGCTGGGTCCATAAATAAATGCTGGATTCTGAGAGCCTCTCCCCAGCTGGAAAAATGCCTTTCCAACTTGGAGCAAACAGCTGCCACACGCTTCCCCCTTCCCTGCTTCACCTCTTCCTGCTGCAATTTCATTTCATGCAGGAATGGGCTCATAATTAATGCTCCGTGGCCCCTCCTGTCCCCCCAGCACACCAGGTTATCCCCCTCCATCAGATGCATCCACAGCATTTAACACCTGAGCATCAGGCCCCCTCATGAAGAGATGCTACCATTAATTTGGCCACGACTCGGCGCAGCCCTGCTGTCTTTTATTCATAGACATTGCCTTATTGTATTACTTTTTGATAAAAAGCTACATTCCCACGTCGGAACACATCCGCTTGCAGCCACAGGAAGACCTGAAGCTGTGCTAGTTATTTATTTCACCACCAGGCTGAGGGAAACTCCATCACCTTGATGGCAAAAAGACCCTCCTCCTCCTCCTGGTAGGAAAGAGATTCTTCATGAGGCTGATCCAGCCACCGGAGGCTGACAGGAGGTTTTTTGCTGGATGAATAATGAGTTTCATAATGGAACAAAAGCCTGATCTCCCAACTTCTCTCCACCACGGGGGAAAGAGCAGATTTCACCAGCCATGAAGCTTCACTAGGGATGCTGAAATCACGCCGAGGGATTTTATTGCTTGCAGGGCAAGCAGTAAACTACTGCTGTGGTGCGTTTGGCACATTCATCCCCTCCACAGCTTGGGAGAGCCACAGTCCTAGGGGGTGGACAGAGCCAGCATGGTCCCCAGGGACTCAGCTCCACTGTTTAGAGCAGAAAGGCAGCTCTGTCTCCACCACTCTGGGTCTGCCCCATGTCTCTGCCCCACTGCAGCCTCCCATGGGGAAGGGCAGAGCTGGGGTTTTGCACTGGGGGTTTCAGAGCAGATCAGAGCTCAGGGTGGGATGGGGGGCTCAGCTGGCAGCCCTCATGCTTGCAAACCCCATACAGCCCTGCACAAACCCAGTGGTTCACTCCAGAGCAAGGCAGACCAACCTCAAGGCCACGTCTCAGCCCACAAACCTCCCTGTGAGTCGCCAAAACCCATTAACCCTGCCCCATTTCACACGCAGGACACAGCCACCACTGGAGGAGACCACAGCAAGGGGGAAGATGCAACCAATAACTTGGAATAGGGTCATGCAACAAGAGAACACTGGAAATGCAGCCACAGCCCCACGCAAAACCCCCTCTACGGTCTGCAGGTCCCCCCCAGCACTGGGAAGGACTGGGAGAAGCCCCCACGGAGCCCGCGTGGGGATGATCCTTACCTGCAGAGATGATCCGTCCGGCACGTGTTGCGCAGATCCAAGCAGTTGGGTTTGTCCTTGTCCTCGTAGGAGCAGGAGGGGACGATGGTTTGTCGCCGGCGCTCGGCGCATGCCTGGTCCTTGCAGGAGCAGAAGAGGAGGCGGTAGGTGTACTCGCTGGGGACGCGGTCGAAGAACTGGCGCAGAGCCTTGTGGCATTTCCTGCGGCTGCAGTGCTCGGTGGCCGAGATCTCCTTGCTGCAGGTGGAGATGTAGACGGAGCGCAGGCGCTTGCAGTTGTCGTTCAGGTTGCAGGCTTTGGCCGCGTCAAGGCAGTGGTTGCTTTTGGAGTTGGGGGCGGGCTCCATTCCTGCCCAGAGAATAGAGGGAGAAGGGGTGAGAGTGGTACCCAGGAATGGCGGGTGGCATCACTGTGACCCTTGGCATCACTGGCACAGCCTGTCCCTGCCCAGCTGGGAGTGGGGAGAGGGCTGGATGCACCCCTGCAAGTCCCCCCACCTTCATCCCCATCGCCCTGCATGATTTGGAGGTCCTCCTCCAGCACAGAAAGGGTTAATGGGCACCACACCCATTCCTGCCCAGAGAACAGAGGGAGAAGGGGTGAGAGTGGTACCCAGGAATGGCGGGTGGCATCACTGTGACCCTTGGCATCACTGGCACAGCCTGTCCCTGCACAGCTGGCAGTGGGGAGAGGGCTGGATGCACCTCTGCAGGTCCCCCTCCTTCATCCCTTGCATGATTCGGAGGTCCTCCTCCAGCACAGAAAGGGTTAATGGGCACCAACTGCAAGGGGGGACTTGGTCAAACAGCCTTCAGTGCATAATTCATGCCATGAATTTCCGATGTGGGTTGTTTTGGGTTTTTTTTCTTGTCAATTATTCAAAGAATAATTGTTAATTATGCAGCTCCAAAGCAGAATAATCTGCTGAGCTGCACAGGGCCCCCCCCACAACCCCTCCTGGGGCTCCCCAAAACCAGGTCACCCCCTGCCAGCCCCCAACAGGCAGGGACAATGGGGACATGGCTGCCAGCACAGCAGGACACCATCCCCCTGCCCCACACCAGCCAGATCCTGCATCCCCCTGGGAATCCCCTCCAGCAGCAGCAAGGAGGGCTGCCCCACAGCGACCTTTTTATTTGGGGGCCTGGCTAATGAGCAAATGGAAAGCAGCTGCTGGGCAAGCACTGGCCCTGCCTCCCTTCACCTCCCCACGCCATCCACGGGGGTGCCCTGGGGGCCAGCAGCGTTTGGGGGGGTCATTTCCAGCACAGGACCCCACTTTGTCTCATTTTCCCACAGTCTTACCCAGGAGCTGCCAGCATGGCACTGCCTATGTTAAAGAATCCCAATTAAAAGGGGATTCTTTTAAGCTGGAAGCCCCCTGGTGCCATCCCATCAAAACCCAAGCCAGTTGCCCTTGGGGGGCATTTGCAGCTGCCAGGGGCGCAGTACCACCAGTCCCAGCCCATGGGGTCCCCACAGCCCCCTTCACACAGGGTCTGGGTGATGCTTTAGGGTCCTTCCAGCTGAGGCTGAGGCTGGAGACAGCTCATGACACTGATGACAGAGGAGCAGAAGGGGAAAAAGATGCTTGAAGAGGATGGGGGACATTAGGGCTCAATTTTCTCCTTGCCCAGACCAGCTCTTGTGTTTGGGGGGGGGGGGTTTCACTGAGCACCCTGCACTCGGGTGTGCCGGTGGGCACCCTGGCCCCGAGCACTGTGAGCAGTTAACAGCCAGCACGGGGCTCTTGCAGCGTGGGATCAGTGCAAAGTGCTGGATTCTTGTCTAATCCTCCGGGAACGCCGCTCCTGCCCTGCCTGAGACCTGCAGGGACCTGGATGCATTTTAATAGAGTCGACGCTCGGAAGCGCAGGGTTTCTGGGGAGCTCATTAATAAAGCACGAGCATGAAAATTTCATGAGGCGAGAAGGAAATGGGGGCCAAGGAGCCAGAGAGGGGACTGTACTGGGAGAACCTGCTGCCACCAGCTGTCCCCTCGGCAGGCTCTGCCTGGTGACTCTGCACAGGACGGGGTCAGGGGTAGAGGAGGAGGGGGGTGATGGGGAAAGGCAGCGCTGCTTCAAGCCCGCTCCATGCAGCGGGGCTGAGCCTAGGGGGCTGACACCCACTCACCCACCTCGTGGGTGCTGCTGTGGGGGCAGAAACACAGCGTGGGGCTGTGTGTTCCCAGCCAGAGCCTCTCCCTTCGTCACTGCAGGCTGAGGTTTGCACAGGGCAGGCTCCACAGAGCACCCCTGGGTGCTGCAGGGCGTCCTCACTGCTGGCTCGGGATGCTCTGCTCCATGAGGAGCTCCAGGAGTGCAAAACCCCACGGGTGCTCGCTCCTGGTGCTCGCTCCTGGTGCTCACTTTTGGTGTTTGGTCGTGGTGCTCACTCACAGTGCTTGCTTGCAGTGCTTGCTCACTCGTGGTGCTCGCTCGTGGAGCTTGCTCCTGGTGCTCACTTGTGTTTGCTTGTGATGCTCGTGCGTGGTGCTTGCTTGCAGTGCTCACTTGCAGTGCCACCAACCCCCCGGTCCCTGCAGGCTGCCCATCGAGGGCATGTGGACCAGAGTGCAGCAGCGTGCATCGCCGCTCTCCTCGCTTACGCAGCCCCTGCTCTCTAGCAGGTTAAGGTAATCCCTGGCTATCCCCATGGGCAATTAGCAGCGCTCTGCCTCAGCCTTGTTATCGAGAAACAACACTAACAGCTCATTTACTGCAGTCGTGTGGGCTCCAGGTCAGGGCTGGGGGTCCTGGGGGAACACCGCCCGCTGCTCCCACCACTCCAGCCCCGTGCAAGGGGGATGGAGGAGGGATGGAAGAAGCATCGAGGCCACAGCACATCTCTGGAGCATAACAACGGCCAATCCCTCCCTTCTTCCAGCCCCAAAATTGCCAGACAGGCTTCATTCTCCTCTCACTTTGCTTTTATGAATAAATCAACCCATGAGCATTTAATCCCCCACTCCAGACATGTCGCTCTTCATACTTTCCAGCAGCTAAAACATTTCCTTGACGTTAATGTAATCCAAAAAGGCGTGCAGGAGATGGGAGGGGGTGGCATCGTCATCCCCAAGCGGTGCTAAGTCCCCTGGAGGGAGCCTGGTAAATGGGGTGACAGCAGCGAGGGGATGCAGTGTCAGAGTGATGCGTCCCCAAGTGAGTTGGGGGGAGCACGGCATCACTGAGGGGTCCCTGGGGTACCATGACCCTCTGCCCATGTGCACCCCGTGAAGTCTGGGGATGCTGTGACCCCCAAAAGCCCATGGCAGCGGGTGGCTCTCAGGGAAAGGGATAAGAGGAGAAAGAGCAAGGAGAAGCCAAGGTATTGCATGACCTAATTTGAAAGGGGGGTGGGGGGGACGGCATCACAGCGGGTTGTCATGGAAATAGACAGCAAAAAAAGTTCCTGAGGACGATGGTGGAGTTTGGGTTCCGAGAGAAGGATGTGGAGATGCTCTGAGGGCTCAGCGTCCTCCCAGCAGCATCCCAGGTGCCCTCAGGAGGGACATTAAATAGAGTCCCCCCACAGCTTCCCCACAGACATCCTGCTGGCCCCAAATCTTCCAGAAGACAAAATACTTCACGTCGAGTGATGGATGGGCAGAGGGAGGGTCTGGTCCTGCTCCAGAGCCTGGGCTGTGCCTGTGCCTCCCCTCCTCCCCTGCCTAACGTGGTGACACACAGCTGTGCAAGGGGACACTTGGCTGCACGAGGGGACAGGTCAGCCACACAAACAAGGGAACAGCCCCTCCATCAGTCCCCTCCATCAGGCTCCAGCATCCCAGCCAGCTGCAGGGGGGGACCACCTGTCACCCCCAAGTGATGCTCGAGGCATCAGATGCAGGGCGATGGGAGAAGAGACGGGCAGGAGAGTGGCCACAGGGCTGGAGGAGCAAAGGACCAAACTGCAGGGGAAGGAGGTGCAGGTTTTCCTTGCCAGGGAGCTCGTGAGCAGGTCTGCGTTCACAGACAAGAGAAGATAAAACAGCAGAAGTGAGTTGCTTTTATTACCTGAGAAAATTGAAGCAAGTCTGAATATATCAGAGAGACGAGAGGTGACCGGCTCGTAGGGGGAAGCTTCATAAAATTCTTCTCCTGGGGCAGGAGAGAAGAAAGAAAAGGGGGAGAAAAAGCAAATTAAAACCACAGTGAATAACCTCAGTGACCACAGAGGGCACGGCCGGGCACGGGCACCCCCCTGGCCTGGCAACCTGCGCTTTGGGGAGGGAAAACCACAAAGCATTTAAATCACCGTCCTGCAACAAAAGGAAAAGCCCAGTAGGGACCAGCTCAGCTTAATTCTTGCTGGCTGGGTCCTGCTGCAAGCTCAGCTCTTCCTGCAAGCTGGGTTTGGCAGCAGCTGTGTTCAAACTGACCACCAAAGTGGAGAGAATTTAGATTTGCAAGGTCAGTGTTTCAGGACCATGTCCACAGAGTGCAATCCCACCACGACTGAAAGTTTCAGGCTCTGTGCTCAACACCACATTGTTTTAGTGTTGTTGCAAAACAAACCATTTGCCTCAAAACACCCACTGCACAGATTGTTTTCTGCTCTGACTCTGCTGCACTTTGGGAAATGGGAGTATTCCAGTGGGGGGATACAGACCTGAGAGAAGAGCATCATCATTTGAGCATCACAGCATCCCCCCACTGATCCCCCTTTGCTCATCCATCGTGCTTTCCAGGGGGAACCTGAGCATGCTCCACCTGTCCCCACGCTGGGAGCAAACCCCTTCTCTCCCATCTTTGATTTTGGTGTAAATCCACGTGCTTTATGCTGCCTGCCCTTCACGTAACTGCAGAAAAGGCTGATGGCAGGAGAGCTGGCCACGGTTCTCAGGAGAGGAAACTCCTCAAACCCCAGCAGCCACAGTAAAGGAAAACAAAAATTATATATATGCCTATATATATATATATATATATATAAAAAATCAATGGCTGGACTTTGAAAGGCAGTCAGAGTTGACCAACAGCCTGGAGCATCGATCTCCTGGCAGCCCCATTGGCAAGATCCCTGCCCACCCTGGGTGCCCTCGCTGGGGGTGAGCCTGGTGTGCCATGGGGATGGACCCCAGCAGCCTGGACCGCTCCAGCCCACCCGTGCTCAACCCAGTTATTATTAGCCCGAGGCAGCAGTACTTATTCCATGTAATTAAGGAGCCACTTGAAGCCCTGTGCTGGAAAACAAGCTCGTTGGGAGGCAGGGAGCAATGAGGGAGGGCTTGCTCCAACCCAGCAGCTCCACTGCTTGGAATTCCTCGGGTGGGTGGCCAGGGAGACCCAGGGGGGTGCCAGGTTGGGCTGTCTCCAGTGGCTGTGGGTTTTCAGCCCATCACCCTGTGCCTGGTGATGCTGAGTGATGCTGCTTGGGGACAACAGCCCCCCCGCTAGTGCCAAGGGCAGCTCGTGCTGCTGCCTCTCATAATGGGGAAGGAAACAGCCTCAAAAGAAGTCCTCCTGCTTCAGGCCAGCCCCCTTTGCCTGAGGTTTCCTACTGCTCCGATGACAAATAGCACCTTTATTAAAGCGCATTTAGGAAACGCTGTAACCTCCCGGTATATTGCTTTGCCAATGCAATAAATAATTAAATACTAGCTGAACCCTGCTGCTTGCTAGGAAAATTACCGAGCATTAAAAGGGCAGTGGACTTTTCTTGAGCTCACGGAGATGCAATTAACCTCCAGGAATGAGGCTGGAGTGAAAGCAGTCCTCCTTAATGGCAGGGACAGGTTGGCTCCCGCAGCTCAGGGGCTGGTCTGGAGGCTCCTGGGCACAGCATCTTCACTCTACAGCAGATCGAGGTCTACCTTGGGCTCCTCATTGCTTTTACACTCACTGATTCACTCACTTTACAGCCATGAGCTGCTGGATCTCCCCAAAGCTTCCACCTCCTCTTAAGACTTGGTATAATCACTTCTCTTCCCACCTCCTCCTCCAGGTACAGGTCCTGGAGTACCCATCAAGCAGTAAAGCATCCTTCATTCATGCTTGCAAAGCCCTCTGAAATCGCTGAATGAAGACTGGTAATGAAGGGTAGAAAACAATTAAGCAGTAATTCCTGCTCTGGGCTGGTTTTCAGGCTCACTCGTCCCTGTGCTGACCCAGATTTGAAGGCAATTTCTCCCGGGGGGGCGCTGCACACTCAGGTATAGCTCCCCACATCCTCACCAAAGCTGCCACCAAAGCCCTCCCAGCACCACCACCACCTCCTCTGGCCTCGATCCCAGCTCAGGGGGGAGGTCAGAGACCTGTGCCCACAGCAGGAACGTGGTGCCAGGGATGGAGGCTCCTTCGCAGGCTCCACCAAACGAACCCCTGGAACTCCAAGTGCTAAAGGAGGTGGTTTTCAGGCAGGGTCATGAAACAGCAGAGGAACAGGCATTCATACAGACCCAAACCACGTGCCCTTGTGAGGACTCTGCCTCAACCCAAGGCTCTGGTACAAGCGGTTTTGCACAAGCTGAAGCTGGATTTAAGAGCTTCCACATGCAGAGCCAGTCGTAAGCCCATTAGAGGGATCTATACTGTTAAAGCCATGCTGGCTCTGTTCCCCTCCAGTCTGGGGCCAGCCGGGCACTGGCAGAGCTGTGCAGGGGTGGCAGGAGGGGGCAGAGCCCACACGACAGCAAAGCAAACCCCACCAGCACCGGCACTGGCCCCAGCTGAGCCCCTCACAGCCAGTTCCTTCCTCTGAGCCCAGTAAAGTGCCCCTCTGCAGCCCTGGACCAGCAGCACAAGCCCCTGGGGCAGCCTCAGCCCCGGTGATGCCCCTGCAGAGGGGTGAGGGGCAGTGGGTGCAGCCTGCTGCCCCCCCCTTGCCTTCAGGCAGTAGATAATCCTGCCTTCAATGAACAAACCAGCCCCAGGCTAGCAAAATCCAATTTCAATTACCTGTGCTACTCCAGCCTCTGATTTACTCCCTCACCAGGCTGCAGTCACAGCAGGCTCCGGCGCACGGCGAGCCCCCAGCGAGCCTTCCCTGCTGCCCCCAGCCCCCAGCCCCCACCAGAGCAAAGGCTAACAGGGGCTGGGGGGGCAGGAACACCAACCTCTGCACCCCCAGAGATCCCCACAGCTGGTATGGAGGTGCAAAGGCATTGCAGCCTTGCAGCCCTCTGCACCCCACGTCTGGGGCAGGCAGGAGGGTGGGAGCCCCAACATTCAGGTACCCCACCACCCAGGCACAAGAGCTCTGCCACAACAGCGATCAGCCCTGGCTGCAAAAGCAGCCCTCAGTCTGTTTCTCCCTCGCCCCGTGCCCACACTGGGCAGCCCAGCTCTCAGCCCAGCCTCCATCAGCATCCTCTGAGAAAGGGGGGACCGTCTGCCTTGCCCGGGGTGCCTGTGCAGCCCAGGGCACTGCTCAGCCCATCTGAACTAGTGCCCTCAGAGCTTCCCACCCTTGAGATGGGTCAGCACCACCTCTCCTCCACCACCCTCCACCCCACGGCACCCCCCCAGAGCCCTGCCCCGTACCTTCGGTCAGCCCCAGGTGTATACTCCAGTAGATCTGAAGGCACTGAAGCTCCTTCTTCATCCCTCGCTTGCAGCGGCAGTCGTAGAGGGGGCTCTCCTGCAGCACCTCCAGGGCTGCCTGGCACTCCTTGTTGGCCAGCATGGTGTTCCTGTCGCGGCCGGCCAGGCACTGCCGCAGCGTGCGGTAGCGGGAGCTGCAGCTGGGCTCGGCCGCGCACAGCTCGTTGGCTCGCACGCAGTCCACGGGCACCCGCCAGCCATGGGGGTCCTGCCCCGGAGGGGACGGGGGGCCAGCCAGCGAGCGGAGGATCTCATCTGGGCGAGGGGCAGGGGAAGGAGAGACGAGGGCAGAGAGGTGAGGGAGGGCGAAGCCTTTGTATCCCCTCCCCAGGACCCCACGCATCCCAGCCACGGTCCCCAACTGGTCCCCAGTGTCACGGCCACCTTCGGGATGCTCTAGAGGGGGACAACGTCCTTCCACTGTGCCTGGAACCAGCCTGGGTGTGTCCCCAGCCAGAACCCCACTGGGGGCTGTGAAATACAACTGAATTCACCCAGTGGCCTGGAAAAGCAAGCGGGGTGTCACAGGGCACTCCAGGGTGCCACAGGGCACCCAGGATGTCACAGGGCACCCCGGGGTGCCACAAGGCACCCCAGGATGTCACCGGGCATCCCAGGATGTCACAGGACACCCTAGGATGTCACAGGGCACCCCAGGATGTCACCGGCCACCCCAGAATGTCATTGGGCACCCCAGGATGCCACAGGGCACCCCAGGATGTCACAGGGCACCCCGGGATGTCACAGGGCACCCCAGGCAGTGGTGCCATGCCCCAAGGCGTGGTGCAGGGAAGGTGGAGGGTTAACCCAAGGCCTTGGCTCCACAGGATGCCACGGTATTTTCTGTTTCTTATTAAAAGCAAACAAACAAACACAGCGTGTTTGCAGCCCCGTGCGTGGGGACGTGAACTTCCACAATGACCTCTGCAGAGCCAAGGGAAGCAGAAAACCCATCCAAACTCGCAGCACACGTTGCTGTTTGGGTTTTTTTGTTTTGCAGCTCATGGTTTTCAGACCCTCCACGGGTTTTTTAGGGCATCTGACTCATGGGTTTCTGAGCACTCGGGCTTGGCAGGGCTGCAGCTCGGAACAAACTCTTCCCCTCAGGCACGGCCTCCTGCGTGCCTCAACCGTCCAGCTCGCCTGGCTCCTGCCTTGGGAAGCCCTCAGCTCTCACCCTATTTCTATCATTTGATCATTTTGCTTTTGCTTTTTGAAATGAATTCTTGCCAAGTCAACCCCAGGCAAGGCCATCAGCCTGTCCCATCGTGGGTGCATGGGGAAAGGGGACAGGATGGTCCCCACCATGCCTGCACCAGCCGAGCGATGGGGACAGGGTGGGCAGCACCCCCTTATCACTCCTAACCCCCCCCCCCATCTGCCAGCGTGCAACCACGGGCAGGGAAAACCCTGGAGCAGGCAAAGATGGGCATGACAGGACCTGGAAAGCATCCTCGGCCACACCGGAGGGTGATGCAGGGGGGAGATCCCACCTCCTGCAGTGCCCACACCCACTGCTGCCCCTTCCCCTGTGCAGGGACCCGATGGGCACAGCGAACATCAGCCTCCAGCTCCCAGCCCCTTTCCAACCCGTGGCCGCTCGGCCGGGTATGGCAGGGGGACAGTGACACCTACAGGCATGTGACAAGGGCCACTCGTGTCCCCCCCCACCTGCCAGGACACGCAAGCAATTGTCTGCAGGGCTCATCCCCTGGGGTGGACATCGGTCCCCTCCTGTGTGTCACCTCTGCCCACTTTGCCGAGCCGAGCCGGGACACGAGGAGAGGACAGGGGATGCTTGGGGCACGGGTGGCACTGTGGGAGGGACGGGGCGATGCCGGGGGGAACAGGCAGGATGGGCAGCAGCCCCAGGTGGAAACACCTCTGCTGCCTGTGGCCAGGCCAAGGAACAGGTCCCATCCTCCCGGTCTTCAGCCGATGCCCCCGAACAAACGCCGTTGGGTTGGAGAGGTCTGCAGGGTGTCCGGGTAACCAGGAGCAGGCACAGAGCCCCTACGCCCACGTTAGATCCAATTTTGGGTGGCAAATGTCCCTTGGGAAGACCTTCCTCGGCCTCACAGGATTATATTCCACACGGGAGGCAGGCAGGATCCACGAGCAGTGGAGGAACACTCCTGGGCTGGTGGAGGAGAAACAGCCATCCCCAAACGCTCCGCAGGGCAGGAACGCCAGCTCTTCGCCAGGAGATGGATGATGCTTTGGTGCTGTGAGTAGGAAGGGACCAGCTCTGCACCTTTACACGCTGGGAAACCCCAGCCCAAGGCACACAAGCTGGGACAACCTGCTCCTGCTGCGGCCATCGGCCCCAGGGCAATGGGCTCCCAGGCGGCGAGAGCCATCCCAGAGCTCCACCATGTGCTGTTCCTCCTCTGTCACCCCCAGATCCCTCTGGCGCTCACCCCGAGACCTCCACCCTGAGCAAGCCCAGGTCTCAGCTCCAATTCGATCTTCTCCAGCCGATGCCACGAAGCCTCTTCCCGAAGCACCATGCAAAGCCTCTCCTCCAGCTGTGATCCCACCTCCCCGCTGCCTCCGGGAGCCTCCCAGGCAGAGACAGGAGGTGCTGGCAGGGCAGGGACACAGCCTTGCCATGATGCAAAAGGCACTGGACCACATGGAGCATCCTTGTGAGGGGATGGGATCCTCGCTCATGCCAGGATGGGAAACCCAACAGTAAATCCACCCATGGGGAGCTGGGGGGGGATGCGTGGTGGTTCGCAGTCCACCCAGGACAGCTCAGCCCCCCCAAATCCAGCAGCACGCTCAGCTCTGGCTGCTGGGTCGGTGTTTTTTCCTGGAGAACCCCTTTACTCCTGGCTTGCAGCACTGCCAAGCCAAGCAAAGCTCTGCAGACCCCCGCAGAGGCACCAGGTGGGGAGTTTGGATGGAGGGGCAGCGCTGTGAAGAGATTTTTTTTTTTCCCTTCCCAAAAGAAATCACCTTACAGACACACACTCACCAAACTCCTATCAATAAAACATCTGCAGAGAATTTAAACCTAATCCTCAGCAGTCTCCGGGGTGTCGGAGCAGAGCCCGGATTTGTAGGCAGATGCAGAAGCCTCCCGCTTCCCCCCGCAGCCTCAGCCTGGGCTGCCTCTCCTCGACCTGTCACACACGTTTCCTCTTACTGCTCCTGCCAGAGACCTTTGGACACCGGCAGCTTTAAAGGTAAATATTTATCCTCACAACTCGCATCCCCCAAAAAAAAAGATTGCTGAGGAAGGTGCAGGCTCCCAGCCTGGCTGTCGCGGCAGCGATCGCTTCATCCCAAGCAAAGGGTTTTTGTGGCTCATCCGAAAGGAGAGCCCAGATGTGGAGCCCCATGTGGGGGGGAAACAGCAGGATGAGGTCCCCTGGGGGGGAACAGCCCATGAAACCTTTGGGGCACCCAGGAAAGGGAGGCAGAGGGTCCTGCTTTCACACAGCCTCCCCTGTGAGGGTGAATGGACCACGGGTGGGATGCCTTGGGTGGGGCATCCTGGGGGTCCCTGTCCTGGATCTGGCTCGTGAGACGTCCAGCAGGGGGTCAGACACGTGTACAAGTGGCCAGTGGCCCACTGCCCCCTCAGCCAGCACCAGAGAGCCCCTCCTCTCCCCTGCCAGGATGTCTTCCCACTTGTGACCCCCACCTCGCCCCCAGAGCATCTCTCCTTCATCTCTCCAGCTCACAAGGCAGGGCTCACGTCCCCCCTGCCCCGGCATGCTCTGCTGCTGTCATGAGGAAGGGCACCCCAAATTGGGGCTCAGCCCCCCAGCACTCAGGCCTGTGTCCCACCCCACACAAAGGCACATGAGGCACCAGCTGGCACGGCACCCCCTCCCCTCACCAGCTGGGGATTGCACTGGGGAGCAGGGGAGAGCCCATCACCCACATTTCATCCCCTCCCCGGGGATGCCGAGCCCCCCGCACATCGTGGTCCCTCTGCCCGAGGGATGCTCCGGAGGGAGGTTTGCTCTGCCAACCTTCAAGTCTCCCCCAGCAGCTGCCTGTCCCTTCTGCTGTCCTGGCAGGCATGGTGACACTCCTCCAGCCCAGCCCAGCCCAGCCCAGCCGAGTTTTTCCAGGCGCTCGCTGGTGCAGTGTGTGGGGGTCACACACCCGCAGGGACCCCCCGAGAGGCAGCGGGATGCGGGCGCTGCCGTGATGGCATCTGGGGCACGACATGGCACACGCCCAAGGGTAAAAACGGACCTCATTTGCTTCCTTTTCCCCCCAGACCCATCCCGAGCTCTGACTGCTCCCCAATTTCGGCTGCCCGCAGCCTTCCTCCTGGCGCTCCTAAATAACTCACCCACGGCCGAAAGGAAGGCGCAGGGATTGCAACAGAGGGGACTGCGATTCCCCACGCACACACATGCAATTAGCTCAACTTTCCGAACCCGTTCTCCACGCCGAGTTCCCAGGCTCTAGATGGAATGGGGAGGAGTGGGGGGGGGGGCAGCAGCCACAGCAGCAGCGGCTGGAGACATGGAGGGGGGGGCGGAAAGGGGGTCGGTATCCTCCGAAATGCAAATCCACGCAGGCTGAGGAGTAGAGAAGGGATCAAAGACGCTGATCCTTGATCCTGCCCGCTGCCTTGGATGGCCATCCTGCGGTGCCAGAGGTGGGGGCTGCCCTGAGGGCGCGGTTGGGATTTTCTCTGTGTGTGTGTACCCCCCCCTCCCCCGTTTTAAGTTTGATGGAGAAATTTAAAAAAATACATATAATTAAAAAAAAAAAAGTCTCCCCTAGTTAAAATCCTGGTCCCTCTCGTGATGCAGCCCCCACCTGGGAGGAGTGCGGGTCCCTCTCCGCAGACCCCGCAGCCCCTCACGCAGGGGAAGGACATGCCACCTCTGCCATCCTGCCCATCCCCCGGGCATCCCCCGCTGGGGCCACTCACCTACGAAGAGGACGATGCAGAAAGCGTTTGCCAAAATCATGTTAGGAAATCCCACGTGCGCAAAAATTACCCCAAAAATTGAAAAAAAAATTAAAAAATAAGGGAACAACAACAAAAAATTATAGTAATTCCCAGGTAGATCCCAAATCCGGATGAGGAGGGTGAGCTGCAAAAAGGGTCGGGGGGATGCTCCGCCGGCGCGGAGCCGGGCTCCTCAGCCGCTCGCCGCCTCCCGCATCCCCGCCCGTGCTCCGCGCTCCGCCGCTCCGCGCTCCGCGCACGGCGGGGACCGCGCTCCGCCGCGCTGCCGGCGGCGTCTGCCCAGCGTCTGCCTGCCGGGGGAGGCGGCGGATCGGATGGGGGCGGAGGGGGGGAGAGGGGCGGCTGCGCTCCGCCGAGCCCCGGCAGCGGAGAAGGGGCAGAGCCGGTGGTGCCGCCCGTCCCCTCCCCGCCCCTGGTCGTCCCCCCCCCCCCCAACTCTCCGCCCCTCCGCCGGCACCGGGAGCCGCGCACCGCGGAGGGCAGCGCAGCCGCGGATGCCCTTCCGCCAAGGGGGGGGCTGTATGCAGACCCCCGGCTCCCCATCCGTCCATCCGTCCATCCATCCATCCATCCATCCATCCATCCATCCATCCATCCATCCATCCATCCATCCATCCATCCATCCGTCCATCCGTCCGTCCATCCATCCATCCATCCATCCATCCATCCATCCATCCATCCGTCCATCCGTCCGTCCATCCATCCATCCATCCCTCCGCGGATGCGCCTGCCAGCCCACAACGGGGGTCCCCCGGGGCACCCCACTGCTGCGGAGCCAAAGGGGAGGACCCCCCCGTCCCCTCCAGCCGCCTAGGACCAGCACTGGTCCCCACCCTTGCTCTGCTCCCCCCGTGAGGGTGGGAGAAGGGGACCCACCGGGCAGTGCCATGGCACCAGTGCCAGGGGGAGGGAGGCAGGGGGGGTGGTCTGTGCTCCCCACTGCCGGGGGGTGTGTGTGTGGGGGAGGCATTGCACACACACACACATCCAGCCGGGGGAATTATTCCTTGCTGCCCAAGGCTCTGCAGACAGCCCGGCTTCCCCAGCAGCAGCACCTTGCTCAGCCCTTCCCATCCCCCAGCCCCTCTGTCCCCCCACAATGGGGCTGGGGACTGAGTTCACCGCCACCCCGACCCCTCTGCTGCTCCCCGGCCCTTGCAGGGTGCAGCTCTCCTGGCCTCCTCTTCCTCTTTCTCCTCTTCCTCCTCCTTCTCCCAGCCCTGCCTGAGGTGATGGAGCCTCTCACCCCTCTCCCTGTCCCTGACTTGGGGTCACAAGAGCCAGCGATGATGATGATGATGATGATGATGATGATGATGATGATGATGATGATGAAGGTCATGGCCAGCACAGAGGAGGATGCTCCCCTCCATCTGCCTCAGGGGCCGGGGGAGCAGCCCCCCTTGGCTACACCCCACAGGCAGCGCATGTTCTGCACCCCGGGGTCCAGGGGGGGACACACCACACCCTGCTCACACAGCAGAGAAAAGGGGGGCTCTGAGAACCTGGCTGGCACATTGCCTGGGCAAACAGCACCCAGGGCTGCACTGCGAAGATGCAGACGGAAAGGAAAGGCGGGGGGGGGACGCCAAGCAGCAGATCAGAGCTGTACACGTTAGTGTAATCCATTTAACAACATCCTTCCCGTCCCCTTCTTCCCATCCTCTTTGCTCTCCCTGCCTTGCCTTCTCTTTTTTAAAAAAAAAGCAAAAAACACATAGATTCCGAGTTAGCAAAATGCTCCTGGGCTTTCACAGAACCTACACGGAGAGAGCAGTGACAAGGGGTGTCCTCAGCTGCCCAGCAGCACTTTGATCTTGCCAGGTTGGCTCCTTCCCTGGGTGGCACACTGGGCTTCCTGCAGGAAGGTGACCCAAAAGTGCCAGTCCTGACACACAGAAGCCACCATTCCCCTGTGCCCTTTGGGCCTGTGCTTCTGCTGGAGGTGGCATCCCAGCAGCAGGAACAGCAATAGCAGCTCCAGCCCGTTGTCACCACCTCTGCCTCTTCCTCAGGAAGGCAAATACCCGCTTTGATATCTAAATTAATGCCATCTCAGAAAGGATTTCCTCGGCCAGAAGAGGGAACTGCTCTCCTCTCTTCGCTCTTCGGCCTCACCGCTGTCTCCCTCTCCTGCCTTCCCAGCCTTGAGGCTGTGTTGGAGGGGATGGATTGCTCAGCCCTTATTGAGGTGACATCTGGGGACTGCCAGGAGGCAGAGCCACAGCTTCAAGCCTGAGTTTTCCCCGTGTTTTGTTTCCCGTAGGTGCACAGAGCCATCAGAGACCCTCAGGCTCTCCCCCCAGCCCAGAGGACACTGCTGCTTTTAGCAGAGGCAGCTTTGGGCTTCCCAGCCCGCTTCAACCACGGGTGCAGGAGCCCTGTGGGACAGGTGTCCCCTGGGTCATGTCCAGCCAACCCCATCCCAAACCCTCCCGGAGTCTGCATGTCCTTGTCCTGGTCCCTGTCCCCAGGCAGGGCAGAGGGGCTCTGGGAACGCATTAACACACCCAGCCACGGCCTTTAATTGCCTGAGCACATTCATTAGCATGGCCACAGCAGCCATGCCACAGAGGGACCGGGCAGGGGCCACAAGCATCGCATCCCGCCCAGTTCATCCCAGCAGCTCTCCCACTGCAGGCACTGACCATGGCACATCCTCACTCCGGTGTTATCAGGAGCAGCCAGCTACCTGGCCTCTCATTTAGAGCCTGTTCCAGGGGAATTTATAGCCTGTGTCACAGGGAGCTCCTTAAATCAGGGGCTCAGCACAGGGAGCATCGCATCGACTGTGGTTTGGGGGCGGGGGAGGCTGCAGCCCCCTTTAGGAGAAGGGTGGGATGGTGGAGGTGGCTCTTCCACCAGCGGCTTTGTGGGGGCACACTTGGGGCTTCCCCTTCCGCAGCCCTGGCAGCACAAAGAGGGCTCTGTCTGGAGTTGAGGAGCTGCTGGTCATGGTTGTAGGGAGAAGGGAGCTGCGTGGAGGGAGGAGGATGGGATGCAGAGGTCTTTGGGACCAAGGGAGACCTGCAAGAGATCATTGTGCTGGGGAAGAGGAGCGAGCACCAATACAACCCTGAAAATACTTATGCAAAAAAGAACCCAACACCAAACCCAACAACATGATTATGCCACAGTGCCAGGCAAATTATGAGCCTTTGTGAAATGGCAACGCCAGTCACCAAAGCTGATGACAGCAACACAGCGGCTGGGCTGTGCTCCTGCCAGGTGCTCTGGGCCCTTCTGGTGCCATCAGCAGGGCTGGGTGCCTTTGGGGTGAGGGGTAGTGGATGGAGGACATGGGTTGCTGCTCCTCTCCCCAAATTATCTTCCACTTCCAGAGGATCCAGCTTGAGCATCCCCCCGGCAGCGGTGGGGAGAAGATCCCTCTGCAGGGCTGGGACAGCTCTCCTCCAGTCAGGCTTTGGTTCTGCACACAAAACTGATGAATGTGACTGGAGGATTTCTCCCCTCCTTCTGTTGAAGTCCCATTAATAGGAGGTGGATTTGCTTACCCTCCTTGACTTCAGACTTTAATTCTGCGAAGTGTTATCACGTTATCACATTAATCCTGTGTGACCTGATCTAGGTGTTCCTGCTCTGGCAGGGGGATTGGACTGGATGATCTTTGGAGGTCCCTTCCAGTCCCTGACATCCTGTGATTCTGTGTAATGGGAGTCAGGGGTGTTACAGTGATGGGTTATGCACTAACAGTGTAATCCATGGGGAGCAGGACCAGCCTCCGAGCTCTCCCCAGCGCTCGATGTCTCCTCCTGGTCCTGACAGCTATGAGAAGACTGTGAGCACCTCCTTGGGCAGTGAGAGGGTGACCCAGGGTCCCCAGCTTTGTGCTGAGTTTCTGGTGCACAGGCACGGGGATACTTGGCTGAGGGGATGAAGACACATCCCTGCCTGGATGTCCAGGGCTCACAGAGATGCTGTTTTTCCCTCCGCTGGTACCCTGGCTCTGCTTACCAAGAGATGCTGTATTTCAGGCATCTGCACCAGTCTGGGTCCTAGGGATGGCTGGAAGGCAGGACCTCACCTCTGCTCCCAGTCCTGGGGGTTCCTGCAGCCCAGGGGCAGAGCAGGACCAGCACATCATCTCCCTGAGCTGTAACTCAGTTTGCAGCCTGGGGCTGCAAGTCCCCAGGTCAGGGCTTTGCCTTCCTGGGCTGTGCAGCAAACCCAGTTCCCTGCAGCATAGCACCAGCTGCCCACCCCGGGACTGCCTGAGACCCCCAGCCCACTCAGCAGCTCCCATAGCACTCACTGGGGGGTTTTCCACGACTGATGGGCACCGTGGGCATGTTCCATTTGTTAAGTGACTTTTAGCTCCAAGGTCTTGGGATTTTGCCCGTTTGTTTCCTCTCCTTGCAGGTGGGACTCTATTTTATATTATTTTTTAACAAGAGGAGAGAAGAAACTCACTCCCTGGCTGTGAAGGGAGCATGGCT
This sequence comes from Podargus strigoides, assembly GCA_028020825.1. Taxonomy (NCBI): domain Eukaryota; kingdom Metazoa; phylum Chordata; class Aves; order Caprimulgiformes; family Podargidae; genus Podargus; species Podargus strigoides. The sequence continues at coordinate 74,951,533 of CM051622.1, read as the reverse complement.
GATTCACTGTGGGCACATTTGCTGTGGGCACAGATAATTTGCTTGTGCCAAACCATGCCCACAGCACGGGGCACTGATGGGGAAAGGCTGCACTGCTCCTCGCTGGGCAAAGCGCTCATCTGCAGCTGGCTGCATGCTTGCTGGGGAAGCCCTGCATCACCATCCTCCTTCAAACGCTGTGTCTGACCAGGGTTTCCACTCCAGGGTGCCCTCCAAGAGCTGATCCCCAGGGGCTGAATCCACTGATGCTGTCAGGGCTCACCTTGGCACAGACAGTCACACTTTTTCTCCCTCTGGGTGTCTCCTTGGGGACCACGGTTGCAGGACTGCTGACAGCAGCCAGCTCACAGCCACTGGCTATGGGAGTCCTTACAACACCCCGACACTGATAGACCCCGACAGCTCCACACAAAGCAGAGGCTATTTTTTCCCTCTCTGCTCTTTTTCTGAATGAATTCTCCCTCTTTAACCTCTGCTGGGGAAAGCAGCCCCTTCCCCTGCCTGCCTCCCCATCGACTGATGTCCTGGGGACCAGGGGGGAAGAAGTGGTACCTGCAGAGGCATTGAATCAAGAGCCCAGATGATGCTGAATCACTTTGACCCCTCTGAATAAAACACAGGGCTGGTTGCCAAGTCCTGAATGTGCTGGACTGGAGAGCATCACTGGCAGCTCCTCCACTACCCCGTCCTCCACTCGTTTTGCAGCTCTCGCTAACGAGAGCTCCTTGGTGACAGCCGTCAGCCCTATCGATCCCATTCCCAGCTCTGTCCTGACAGAGAGAAAGTGATAGTTCAGAGAGGACATGATTCTCCCTGCTAATTGAATGCTCCGGCGCGGGGCCGTGTCCGGCACGCTGCCGGCGCCGATCGATGCTGCGAGCAGGCAGCGGGAAGGAGCAGGTCCTGCTCCACCAGGGATTTCCAATACAGAGCCAGGTTATCCCTAAAATGCAACCTCTGCATCAAGGATGCTGGGGGGACAGCGTGGGGACAGGGGACAAGTGCTTGAGGGTGTCCCAGGGATGGGGAGCTGGAAGGTGCCATGGTGACACTGGGTTATCACACCCCACGGTCCTCTCAGGGGATGCTGCAGCCATTCCCCTCCTCTCAAGGAGTTTTTTGGAGTTTGCAGCCACCCAAATGGGGACAGACAATTCAGCTGGTGGCACTCGGAGGGGACGATCAACCCAGGCAGCTCCATTCGGGAAGCGCAGAGCCGAGCTGTCAGGTCTCATGCTCACACACTCGTCAGCCTCCACAGCCCCAGATTCCAGCTGACATTTCAATAAAACCCCACGGCACCCGAGCTGAGAGGGAAGCGGTTGGATGTTTTCTTGAGAAGGAACAGATTTGTTTTACTCTGCTCTTTCCTTACTGTCTGAGGGGAGGGTCCCAGCCCCAGGACCCTACAGGGTGGATTTGCTGGGCACATCAGCCACGGTGGATTTTAGCCCAGGACCCTCCTGGGATGGAGTCACAGACCCCTCCATGCACAAGCAGCTCCTTATTCCATCAGATGAAGGGCACAGGGGTGGAGGCAAAGGCAGAGAGGAGAAAAAGTGGCATTTCAGCTGCTCTGGGAAGGACGTGGGGAAAAGCAGGGTAATGAGGGCTGGTTCCAGTGTCACGCACTCAGCCCTAATCAGGCAATGAAGCAAATTGAGTTTCACTAAAAGCTCAGGAGCCCATGCTGGGCAGCTCCCTCCTGCCCCCACACTCCCAAGTCCCCGGGAATGAGATTTCCATCCACTCCCTGGATGTTAAATGAGTAATTGCTGTGGTCTGCGCTGGGGCAGGGAGTGCTGGCGTGGACACGGCATCCTTGGCTGAGCCTTCCCGTGCCTTTGCTGCTCAAGAGGATTAGCAGGACTAGGGCCCGTGTCAGGAAACAGAAATTCCTCTGTCTCAGTGCGCTGGCAGCAGAGACGTGCTCGGGAGGGGGTTCTGGCCACAGGCAGAGCAGAGTCCCTGCTGCATGTGCTCTTGTGTTCTTGGGGACATGGGGAGCTGCTGCCAGGCTGGGCTCAGTCTCAGTGCATGGCACAGGTCCCCTTCCCTCCTCTGCCTCCTCTGCCCAGCACTGGCAGCCAGCACGCTGGCAGCCAACCCTCTTGGCCATCTGGCAGGCAGGCTGGTGGCCCTGCGCTGGCCCGGGCACCCAGGGTGAGTTAAGCACATGGGTGCCCAGCCAGGCTGTTGGCACAGGGAGAAACAGCAATACACGGCTCACCCCATCCTCCTGTGCTGCAAGCAGGGCCCCAGGAGGTGTCACATCCCCCCCGTGTTCCCATTCCCCATGGGGAGACCCTCTCTGTGCATCCTCCTCCAGCAACACCAGGGCTTCAAGGCAAGATGGGAAGCAAGGGGAAGGGGAGGGGGCATGGGGAGTGCTGCTGGTTTTTGCTGGAGGAGGGACCAGCACGCAGCAGCTGGGCCAGAGAAGGAGCTTGGAACCCAAGGGTGGGGACTGAAAATCCCAGTGAAGCTGCTGGTAACCACAACCAGGCAGCACTGAGGGCAAGGGAGTGGAGTGGCTGGGGCAGGGTGCTCTGTGCCAGGAGCCAGCTGAAACTCGGGGAATTCCACCTCTTCTCTGTCCCCTCTCTGAGCAGTGCAGAGCTTGTGGGCTGCTCTGCTCCCCTTGTCACCTCTGGGATGCCATCAGGGCGGGATGCTGGGTCCTTTGCTGCCAGCACAGGGGAACCAGGAAGGGTGGGAGAGGACAGGCGTTGCTGCAGATGTGCACCAGATGTTTCTGCATCCTCCAGAGAGCGGTCTCTGGGTGCCAGGCGAGGCTCCCCATCCCATGCAGCCATGGATGCGTGCTCCCCCCCCAGCGTCTGGCAGCCCTCCCACCTCCCCGCCAGCCTGGCACTGGGAAGCAAACGCTGCCTTGGCTGTCAGGCTGGGAGGATGGTGACGAAACCCCACACATTTTTGTCAGACAGGGTGGGGGATAGATGAGAGGAGCTTGGATTGGTGTCTCTGCCACCAGGAAAGTGGCTGTGGCAGAAGGTGCAACCCCACTGTCAGACATCAGAGTGTGCACAGGGGACATGAAAACACGGCAGGAGATGTCCAGAGCTGTTCCCTGCTCTGCTGCCATCACTTGTCCCTCGAGTCCCTGGCGATATCCCCAAGTCCCTTGGTTATTTTTATTGTCTGTCTCTGCTCAGCTCTGTCTGCTGTGTCAGCAGGCACATTTATAGCATCACTTTCCTCCTGGGCTGATGTCAGGAGCATCCCTTCCCCGGCTGATCCCTACCTGTCACTCCTGACTTTATCACACTGGCCAAAGCACTTCCAGTGACTTTTTCTCTGCAGTTAGCTTTGATCCTCACAGGTACTGTGTTTCACATGCAAACACCTTCCAGATGTCTGCAGGCAGCTCAGGGCCAACAGGGAGCCCCAAGGGACATTGCCAAGGGGCTGGTCATGCCCTTGGGGGGCTGTGGTAGGGGTAGGGGTGAGTGTTCGTGCTCCTGAGGCTCCGACCCTGAGCGTGGCTCCAGCCAGTTGCTTCCCCCTCCTCCTGCCTGGGATTTACTGCTTTCATTTTCCTTGGCATTGGAAGCTGAGCTTAATTATGAATACTTTTCTGTGCATTAATAACATTTGCAGTGCTGCAAGTCAGGATAGCGGGGTGAGGGAAGGGAGAAGCTCTGCTCCAGGGGGGTGCTGCGGGGTGAGGCAGCTCTCCACTCCTTTCACTGAAATACTGATAGTGCTGGGTGCTGCCCCAGCCACTGCAGGTTGGGTCATGGCTCCCCAGATGCTGGAGGGGTGAGTGGCAGTTAATGAAGGTGATCCCTTCCTAAATGCAGGCAGGAGAGATGCTTGCTGGCCCCAGGGAGCACCGGGGGCTGTGGCTGGTCCCAGCCTTACCCTTCCTCAGTGGGACACATCCCTGGTGCTGCTGCTTGGCTACTGGGAGCTTCTTCTCTTGTCTCCTCGGGGCTGCTCTCAAGGGTCCTTGCAGGGGAAAATAATCCCTGTGCAGTTCCTGGGGAGAGCACAGCAAGGGAGAGCTGGGCAGAGCACAGAGGAGCTCTGGCTGCAGGCTCTCACCCTGAGGAAGAGCCCTGAGGCACTCAACCCCATCTCCATCTGAGCAGGGGACCCTGGCCCAGCATCACCAGAGGCATTGGGCAGGGGATCCTTTTGGAGAGGTTTCCCATTTAGCAGAGCAATGCCTCTGCACCCCAGGGCTCGTGTGCACGGGCACAGACACACACGGTGTTTGCAAACCCAACCAAGTATGTGTTTCACTGTCAGTTGCTCCTCGGTTCCTCTGAGGAACGAACGTCAAGGAGGATAAGAGGGTGCAAAGAACAATGATAATACTCTAAATAATCAAAACCCTCTCTGAGAAGCAGATCCTGCCGGCTCAAAGCGAGCCTCCCTTGGGAAAGCCATTTTCAAGCATCATCATCCAAAAAAAAAAAAAAAAAAAGCCTCTCTTCCAGGAACCCCTCTACCTCTCTGCAAAGGAGAACACGTTTTTGGGTTTTTTTATTTATAAGCCAAATAATAATAACAAAATAAGCTGTGAAGGCAGGGAACCACAGCAATATCCAGCAGGATGCTGCTGTCTGCCCCGACAGATGTGCAGAGGAGGGTCCTTGTGCTGGGGAGCGCTGGGGAGGGGAGCCAGATGCAAAGTTGGTGTTGAAGCCAGAGCTAATTACAAGCACGTCCAGCAGTGCTGGCACCAGCGTGTAGAGGGCACGGCTGGCACTGTGGAGCAGGCAGGATTAGCCCATTTTTTTTTTCTGGGTTGCTTCAGGGGCAGCTCTCCAGCCTCCTGGATAACCAGGGCATGGCTCTGCAGGGGCTCATCCCGCATCCAAGGTCCATGGGAGAAATCCCCCCTGGGATGCTGTGAGCCCCAGCTGCACAGGGGTGCAGAGGGATGGAGGGGAGATGGCCACTCAGTCCCCAGCAGCAAGGCTGAGGACCTGGTGAGAAGGGTTTGCATTTCATGAGCAAGCCCATCCCAGGGGGGGACTGTCATGCTTTGCTGGTGCAGATCAGCTGAGCAATGCCCAGCACGTTGCTGGGCTGGTCCCCAGGCACTGACCTGCGTTTCCAAGGGTCCCTGGAACCACTGAGTTGGGTATTTCAGGAGTTCTCACATGGAGTTTGCCTGGATCAAACCAGCTCAGGGCACTGCTGTGCCCTTGCTCCTCGAGGAGCCACAGGACACACTCCCATGATGGCATCTCCATCCCACTGCTGGAGCCAGTGCCCAGGCATGGCTCCACTGCCTGTGCTGCCTGTGTCCCCCTCCCCAGCCCCACGGGGGAGACAGGGGCAGGGGTTTGATTCGAAAAGCCAGAGATGGTTTAATTGAGCTTCCCAAGGCTGCTGCAGGCACAAATTGGATGTGCCCAGCTCCAAAACCAGGCCATTCCCCAGCTCCTCCTGCGCATACTGAATCTTCATTTAGGCAGCCGCTCCTGCCAATTAACTCAGGGCCTCTCATTAGCAGCCTGGCATTGATTGGCCTGCCAGGGCTCCCCCCGGGGCTGCCATGGCTGAAACAAGCCTTGAAGTGGATTTGGCTCCTTCACCTCCAAGCTGTGTCAAGGGGCTTTGGCTGGGGATGACGAGCAGCCCCCTTCTCCCATCCTCTCTGTGCTTCAGCATCTCCTCCTCTCCCCTTGGACCAACACCTCCCACGGGCATCTGACCCTCCTGCCTGTCCTCAAAACCATTGCAATGGGACAGCTGGGAGCAACTCTGCAGCAGCATCACCTCCCCTCCCTGCAGCCCAGCTCCTGCTCAGCTCCAGCACTTTGCTGCCCCAACCTTCTTTGGCCTGAAATTGAGGCACCAGCATCCTCTGGAGCAAGCCTGCACCTCGGGCGTGGGCTGGCACCTCGCTGGAGGGCAGCTGTGGCAGGAGCCCGTGGCATGGAGCACTGATTTCCCTGCAAAGGGGTCATTACACAAATGAGCTCTGCTCAGCGGGGAGGTAATGTGCTCTGGGAAAGGCTGGGAGGCTGCTGGGAGCAGCGAGGATCTCTTCCCAGCATTTCTGGGCTCCGTGTCTGGACAGATGCAAGGGCAGAGACGAGCACCCACATGGCCATGGGGAGCCAAGGCTGGTGGCCAAAAAGCTCTTTTGCCCCTGTGCAAACCCAGGGCCAGGCTGGTTCTGCCCTGCCAGTCCCTGCCAGCAACCAGGGCACACCAAATAATGCCAGCCCTGCCACCTCTTCATCCAGCCCAAAGTCCTGAGCACCAGGAGGGGACAGGTCCTGGGGCACGCATCACAGTGTGCTGGTCTGCAGTGAGGTGGGTGAAGGACAGACAGACAGGGGACAGGCAGGCTGCAGTGTTTGGCCACAAAGAGTCTTCGCCCTTTGCACTGAGCACAGTGACACTGGGGACAAGTCCCAGGGCTGTCCCTGGTGTCCCCAAGCAAAGGCGTGGGTGAGCTGGCTGGGGAGAGAAGCAGCTGGAAGCGTGGATCCAGTTGACTTGCTCTGGGTAATATCTCCTGATTATTTCCCTGCAGCATGCTGAGGCTGCAGAGTAATCGAATTAGGCAAATATTATGGGGGAGAAAATGGGCAGATAAGTAGCTTAAAGTGATCGAAATGACCTGGAGGTGGCCATGCAAATGGTCTGTATAATATCCTGTAATAACCCTGTCCAGGCAGCTCCGAGGAGGCTGAATTCCAGTAACAGGGCATCTGACCAGGCTCACTCACAGCGGCAGGCAAGGGCTGGGTGCTGCGGGCAGCAGAGGCTTGTGAGTCCTGGGCTCAGACCTGGCCTCCCTCTTCCTGGAACCCGAGCAAGGGGGACCCTCCACCAAGCTCTGGGAGATGCTGTGGGGTGGTTTTGCTGCTGGGGGAGGATATGCACCCCATACATGCAGACATCACAGACCTGCATGCCGCTCCCGCTCCGTGGAGCCTCCCCAGGGATGCTAAAGAGGGTCAGGCTCAGCGAGAAAGACACCACATTGCCATCTCCAAACCAAGCTGATAAATCACCGGGACAGAGAGCCTCAGACAGGGGCAGGAGGGATCGATACGGGGTGGCGCACGCTGAGAGCTGCAGGGCCCCGAGACATCCCCGGGGCAGAAGAGCTGCAGCCCCTGGGCACACGTGTTGGGCACACAGCTGGGATGGGGGCAAAACGGGGTGAAAGGATGCAAAGCACATCCCAGGATTGGGATAAAAGCTCTGTGTAAAACCCTTCCCATCCCTTTGCACAGGTAGGGAAGCTGGGAGCTGTGATAGATGATAAAAATAGTTCTCCTCCCTGCATGGAGCAATGAAAGAAGATGGAGCCGTCGCTGTGGCTGCCTCTCCCCAGGGATGCTGACACTGCCAGCACTGGCTGGGGAGCAGAGGCGATCCCCCTGGGATGTGGGACTGGCAGGCAGGCACAAAGGGGACTTTTGTTCCCCTCACTTTGCTGGATGCATTGAAGAAGATCAAGAGCAAACGCCCTTCCATCACCGGAATTGAGAGGGGAGCAGAAAGAGTCCTGGCTGGAGCTGTGTCTCCTGTCACCTCTCCGCTCTGCTCACGGCGGGTAACGAGACGCTGCTGGTGGTGCCAGCCCTTGCCACGAGCAATTAAACTGACAGCATCTGCCTCTCCCTACGTCTGTGCATTGCTGGAGCAGCCAGGGGAGCGGGAGGCTGGCAGCTCTCCGGGGAGTGCCTGTCGCTTTGCTGCCATCCCAAGCCAGCAGCACCAAAACCCCTCTCTAGCAAGGTGTGGTGCAGGCACAGCCGGGGCAGCAGCATCCCTCCAGATCCCTGGTTTTGGGGTGTCCCACATTCCCAGCACAGCCCAGACCTGTGTGCCCTCGTTTGCCACCCATCTGGCTCGCCAGTTCCCCAGGACCCCGCTCTCTGCTGCTTGTGTTTACACCCCATGTGAGGAAGCTCCAGGTTTTCTGTGTGGAGCAATAATGAGAATTCACCAGAAAGAGAAATGGAATGGGATCAGTGTGTGCCACTGGGTTCCTTTCCCGTTAGGGGATACCAAACAAGATGCAAACCACCCCAAAACTGAGCACCCTGGCATAAATGAAATGTAATGCCATGATCTTGGGGAAGCAGCTCTCGACAGAGATTGACTTTGACAGCCTAATAACTGTCGGCTTCTGACGGGCCCCGGCTCCAAGATGAATCCTCCAACCATTAATTGAAGACATGATGCTCCCATTACCCAGGACAGAAAATCCCACCTCCCTGCCTTGCATTTCTCCATTGATAAAATTATCCATTTTTTTTATGCCTCTAATTGATTGCAATGTTGCTCTTCCCCTGGAGACTTTGCTCCTGCATCCTGGCAGGGCTGGAGAGGAGCCTTGGAGATGGCTGGAAGGGTCCCTGTGCTGCATGAGGAGAGGACAGGGTGGCACAGGGAGACCCCCAAAGCCCCTTAGCAAACTCAGTGAGCCTGTCTGCTTCTTCTTCAGAGGAGGAGGCAGGGACTGCCAGGGAGGGATGGGAAGTGAACTGGGAAGGGGGGAGAGGGAACGGCATCACAAAAATTAGCCGATAGCCATCTCCCTACCTGATTTTAATTATCCTGTCAGATTTAGCAGGCAGATTCCAGCCCCGCTCGCCGGCAGCTGACAGAGCTTCGGCGGCGCTGACAAGCAGGGATTAGTGGGGCTAAGCTGGGGACGAGGCTGGAGGCTCCCACCTCGCCTCCGTGGCTGCCCACAGGCAGGTCTGGGGCTCAAGGAAAAGGGGGATTGCTTCTGAAATGGAGCAGGAAGGGGGGTCATTGCCACCCTGAGTGGCACAGGTGCCTGTGGCCACCTCCAGCCCTCCCAGAAGCACAGTAGGTGCTGGGGCATGGTGATTCAATGCAGCCCCTCTTCTCCACAACTCCTTGAGCAATGCAAGAGAATGGCCAGTGATGCTACAGGCTAATAGTCCCCTGCACTTTCCACTTTCCCGTCTAACAGCTGCTCCTGGGCTCAGCATCATGTTTCTCTCCTTGCTGCTACCACCAGCAATTACTCCCCAGGATTTACATTTAATGATAAAGCCAGGGCTGGGTGTTTTGAATAGATGCCACACGATCGGGGCTTTAATAGGGACATTGCTCCCTGGGTCAGGAGAGGAGCAGGAGGGGAAAGAGTGGCAGGAGCGGAAAGAGGGGCAGGAGGGGAAAAAGGGGCAGAGAAGAAGGGGGAGCAGGAATCTGGGGTGGCAGGACCAGAATGCACGGGACCTTTGCATGCAGCTAAACCAGTGCCATGTCCCCCCCCCAGTGCCATGTGTCCCCCGCAGTGCCATGTCCCTCCCCAGTGCCATGTGTCCCCCCCAGTGCCATGTGTCCCCCCCAGTGCCATGTCCCTCCCCAGTGCCATATCCCCCCCCCAGTGCCATGTCCCTCCCCAGTGCCATGTGTCCCCCGCAGTGCCATGTCCCTCCCCAGTGCCATGTGTCCCCCCCAGTGCCATGTCCCTCCCCAGTGCCATGTCCCTCCCCAGTGCCATGTGTCCCCCCCAGTGGCATGTCCCTCCCCAGTGCCATGTCCCTCCCCAGTGCCATGTGTCCCCCCCAGTGGCCCCTCCCCAGTGCCATGTGTCCCCCCCAGTGGCATGTCCCTCCCCAGTGCCATGTGTCCCCCCCAGTGGCATGTCCCTCCCCAGTGCCATGTCCCCCCCCCAGTGCCATGTCCCTCCCCAGTGCCATGTGTCCCCCCCAGTGCCATGTCCCCTCCCCAGTGCCATGTCCCTCCCCAGTGCTGGAGCAAGGCAAGGAGAGTGCTTGGAGAAGCCAACCTGGAGCTTACCCCACCCCTTGCCAGCAAGGCAGGGCTCATCATTAATGATTTATTCTTAATTAGACTGTTCTTGTCCATCACAACCATGCTCTGGCATCTTTGGCACTGAGGTGCCTGGGCACAATAAGCGTATTGGCAAGGGAATGAATTCCTCACCTATCACTGGGGTAGCGTGGAAATAATTACATAGCAACTAGGTGAGCTCAGATGTCACGAAGCTCTTGTGTTCACTGGGTGCCTGATCCCAAATGATGCCAGTAACAGATACAGCAAACACAGCTACACAGGCACAGCCACGCCGAGAGGGATTAAGGGGGGAATAACGAGGCACGAGCCCCAGAGAAGGCTTTTGCATCCCCCCCAAACAGCACCTCTGTGGGAGCTGGATGGGTTCAGCATCACCTGAGATGAACTCAGGGGGGAAGGTTTGAACATGAAATATTTGAAAATGAAGGGAAAAAAGACCCAGTCATGAGAGAAATCCAAGACATGGGGTTTTAATTGTCTGGGGCTCCCGGCTCAGCAGCGAACACGGCAGAGGTGTCTTCCAGCTGATGAGCTGAGGTTGTCTTCATTTACAGATAGCTCCTCTGATTAATTGCAGGGAGGTGCTCGTTTCTGCTGGCATCGCTGATGAGCCCTCTGGGGACTGGGGTCACATTGCGAGCTCTGCTCCTGCCCCTTCTGAAAGGGCTGGAGCTGTGCAGGGGGGGTTCTGCAGCTGGGACCCCTCAAGTGGGACCCCTGGAGCCCCATGCCTGATGCCAGGTCACCCAGCACAGCCAGGGCCCAGGATCTTCATGCCAAAGCAATGGGGTGCACGGGGACCTGAAAGTGGCTTTTGACTTTGCAGCAGGGGACACAGGGACACAGCAGCCTGGCAGGGATGGATTGTCACCCTGGTGCTTCTGCATGGCAGAAAGCCCCTGCCATTGGACGTAGGTCACTGCATTCAGCTTAAATCCCACGTGCAAGCCACCAGAGCTGGGGGACAGGTCCTGCTCTGTCCGAGCACCCAGTGACAGCGCCTGCTCCTGCTCTCAAAAGCTCTGTGCCTGCACCACAGCCCCCAGGATGCTGCATCTGCAAAGTGAGGACGAGCAGGGATGAAGAGAGCTGGGAAAACCTCTCCCTTTAGAGCAGTGGGATGGGGAGAGAATTTTGCATGGGGAGCATCCCGGTCCCCAGCACGAGGTGCAAGGCCAGCAGTGTCACATATCCCTGTGCAGGGCGAGTGGAGCCGAAACCATGCAGCAGAGCTTGGGAGCCACCGTGCTGCTGGAGGCAGCAACTCTCCCATGAGCCCTGCACAAAAAACCCACCCCACCAGCAGCAAACAGCAAGCTCCTGCCTGCTCGAGGCCATTAATGAACCCACAGCCCTTTCTGAAAGGGTCCCCGTGCTCACCGCAGAGCCCTGGCCCGGCTCCAGCCACCAGAATTACATTCTGCCTCCTAAGATCTTCTTTGCCTGTGCAATTAGGTCAGGTGAGAGCATTAACGTGTGGCTCCCTGTGCCCTGTCCCTGTCCTTGTCCCCGCTGGGGGCTGTTTTCAGAGCACGTTGTGTTTTGCTGCAGGAGCCCCTCCATCCACAGCTCTCCAGCAAACCTGGGATGCTGGTGGGGGGAAGCTCCGGGAGCCTTTCACCCCTCCCAGACCTACAACATGCCACTGGAACATGCTCCTTTTCCAGTGTAACCAGTTTGCCATCCCATAGCACCCATTGCACAGCGCCCAGTGCAGGAACGGGCTGCTCCAGGGGGAGAAAAAGCACCTTGGAAAGACTTGAGGTGGAAGGGGGCTCAGTGGTGTGGGGATGGGGGGCACCCAGCAGCAGTGGTCCCCCCTCAGCCGCCCTTCATCAGCATGCACGGGAGCCGAGCGGCGGAGCAGCTCCCACCGGTGACAGGTTTATGCAAGATGAGTTATATAAACCGTGCGGCAGCGGAGTCGGTGGTAATGAGACGCTCGTGAAATCTTGCACCGATCTGTGTCAGTGCCCTAATCGCAGGCGACAGCTGGGCTCTGCGGCTGGTTGGAGCTGATAATATTAATGTCAGGAAGCATCAAGCGGAGGATGCGCCTTTCAAAGGGGGGATTACACTCCTCGTGGAAGAAAAAGAAGAAGCCCTAATCTTTGCTGTTGGATCCAGGGTGCTGGTTGGGGCTTGGGGAAAGCATCTCTGTGTGACCTGGGCTGGGCTGGCCCCGTGGAGGCAGGCAGTGACATATGTACATGTATAGGCACAGGGCATAGCTGGACCATTTGCAATGTGAATGCTGTTATAATGGTCCCAGTCCCATCCCGCTCCCTGCATCCCACCCCTGCCCCTGGCCACAGCAGCCCCAGGGCACAGCATCACCGCCCCAAGAGAGGGAACTGAGAAGCAAATCCAGGTGCAGAAGAGAAGCTCCCTTTATAATTCAAGCAGCTTCTCCCCCGTCTCCAGGTGTGGCTGCCAATCCCGAATTTATTCGTGTGTGATCTGCTCTCATCTGGGATGCCAGTGGAAGGGGAGCTGACAGGCAAACACAAACCAACTGCAAAAGCAAAGAGCTGGGGATGCTGCGGATCCGGAGGGAGGCGAGGCACTGGGTACCAGGTGGGGATGGGCAGAGGCACCGACCACAAAGGCTCGGGTGGGAGAAGCCTTTAAGGATCCCATTTTTCACCATGAGCAGTCTTCACAGCTCACAAGCCTCAAAAAGGCGATGGCTTTTTGGTCAGTGGAGTCTTTCTTCTCTCCTAGAACTCCTTGCACTTAGGGAAAGATGACTACAAAAACCTGGAGGCATTGATCTCCATCTCTGCTCAGAGCAGCCACATCCTGGCTCTGGGAAAAGAGCTGCCCATCAGCAGGGACCGACGGGCTGGGGAGGCAATAGGAGGTTGGGAATGGGGGAAAGGGCTGGCTTTGGGCTTTCCTGGGGCATGGCGAGGTGGTTTGCATTTATTTCTTTTTTTTTTTGCAAAGGAAAAAAGCATTTCTCCCTCTTTTCTCAGGACTGAGCTGTAGCAGAAGCTCGCAGCACTGCACCATGCAGGTAACATGCTGCATGCCCCAGAACTGTTTAACTTGCTTTTAAACTTGCTTTTTGCTGTCCAGTTTGCTCTCGTGTTCCCAAGCCTGGCCCCTTGTGCCACGCTCCTGTGTTGGGCTGGGGGGCAGCGGGGGACTGCTGGGGCATGGGGTTGGGGGGGGCCTGCAGAGATGCAGAAACAGAGCAGCTGGGGAAAAAAATGAAGCAAGAAAAGAGCAAGTCCCCCATGGGGGGAATTAGGGATCAATAACCCAGGAGGCAGAGAGTGCAGCAACCCTGAAATCTGCTGATGAGAGCCAAGCAGGGGAGCAGTTAGCCCAAAGGAGCAAAGGGCATAAAGCAGAGGCAGAGGGGCCCAGAGCTGAGGGCTAACGGGGCTTTGGGGGACAATAAAGAGATGATGGCTGCAATAATGCACCATAGGTTACAGCGTATGCTGGGGGACGAGCTGGGGGGAGCACTGCACTTATGGGGGGAAAGGCAATCACATCCCTGGTAATGGGTCTGAAAGGGGGAGAGGGGGTCTGCAGGAGGGTGTGTGCTTCGGGAATGCGATGAAGATGTGGTCTGGTGAGAAAACAGATGATATTGGGAGCAGGGCCAGGATAATTCGAAGCTGAAGGGAGTCTGGGGTGTTCGTGAGCGCAGAACTCGTGGAAAAGTGGATCTGTGACTCACTGATTGACTTTTTAACTCAATTACTCTCGAGGCTGCTGCACAGACTCAACTCCACACCACCCCAGCTCCCTCCTGAGCAGATCCACTGCTGCTCAGAAAAGATAAAGCTGGGGCTGCGCTGCCGGCACTGCCAGCTCCTCCATCTCCCCACAGCACTGGGTGTGGGGATGTGCCCTGGGTGGCACCTTCCTGGGCACAGCCATGGCCAGGGCTGGGGAGAGGTTGATGCTGAGCCCCGTGGGATGTGGGGGAAGAGCCCGAAAGGTCAGGCGAGCCGGCTGCACTCCATAAATCCCCCTGAGCGCTGGCAGAGAGGACAGCTTTGCTTCATCTCCATTATTACTTCCTTATGCATAAATCCACGGTATCGATGGGGCCGTGAATCAAACTCCCCAGCTGGGTCAGCAGGAATGGGAGCTGTCATCAGCTCTGCCTGCACCAGGGCTGGTCCTGCCCCGTGCCCTCTCTTTCTGTGCCCCCCAGGGCGAAGGGGGTCTTGGCTCAGGGATCTTGGAGCCCCACGCCTTGGCAATTTGGTGCAATGAATTTTTTCCCGTGCTTAGCCCAGCTCTGCAACAGGGTGAGGAGCAGAACCCCAGATCCCTCCAAGCATCCCTGCTGCCTCCTGGGCTCCCCCTCCAGGAGGGGATGGAGGGCAGGGGATCCCAGTGCCAGGGCGAGGGCTACGCTGCTGCCATCTCCTAACCAGCTGCAGCAGCTTCTGCTCTCTTTTAATGCACCAATATTTCTCTGAGATTGTGCTCTGTTGCTTCTCGCCCCATTATCATTCAAATGTATATTTTATGTGATTGCAACAAAAGCAGGTTGTGCCCGTGATGCACCAAGGTGGGGTGGCTTTGCCAGCGTGACACCAGGGTGAGGGGCAGGAGGCAGCCAAGGCTGCCCCATCCTGTCCTCTCCATAGGCACCAGCCCCACACGCTGCCTCCTCCCGAGCCCTCTTCTCCCTCCTGGTGCTTTATTCCTTCCTCCTCTCTCCATCCCTCACCCTCCTCCTTGGAGCAGCCTCAAGGAGAGGGGGGAACCCCAGATCTTGGCATGGATGCAGCAGGCAGCTGCCTGCACATCTTCAGGGCTAACCCAAGGAAGGGACCAGAGCAGGCTCTCAGGTGAAGATCCTCCCTAGCAGAGCCCCTGCCCACCATTGCCCAGAAAGCTCAGGCAGCCACAGCCATGGGTTTTAATTAACATTAACCACTGCCCACAGCTCCTGCACACAATTACTCAGTCACCAGGTATCGGCTCCGCTGACAAGGACTGTAATTAAGATGTGAGCGTTTCTCCTTCCCCGGCCACCACCTCTACCCTGAGACGAAGCAGTCCTCCTCCCCATGATGCTCCTGTCCTCCCAGGTACCGCCGTGTCCCCAGGGGCACGCCACGATGGCAACCCCTCCTTCCCAGTGCTCCTGCAAGGCTTTGGGACATCATCATTCCTCCACCCTGTGCCAGGAAGCATCATGCAATCACAGTGCTGGTAGCAGCCCAACCCCTCATTAAGTGCAGTGCCCCCACTCGAGTAATTACTCCTATTTATAACCTTGTGTTCGCAGCCTGCCCTCAATAAACCCCTGGCTGTTCCACCTCCCTCACTCCTGTCGCAGACACAGAGCAGCAGCTATTTTTACCCCTCTCCCGGGAGATGCTTCGCTCCCAATTCCAGTTGTGGGATTTAAAGGAACTCTGCTGCTCCTGTCACCCCCTCCCCGTGGTCCTTGGGGTCTGAGGCAGTGATGCCAGCACCTGCCTGTCAGGGAGAAGGCTTGGTGGGGGACTGAGAGCCTGAGCGTGATCTCCTGTTATCCATCTTCAGGCAGGAGATGCTCCATGCTGTCAGATGTGGGATGGTGTTAATCCAGTGTTTGGCACCCCTCTGAGGACCTCGATCTATTGATCTCGCCAAAGGGTGGGGAAAAGCGTGATGCACGGCACCCATGGGTGCAGCTTTTCAAACCAGCTCTTCCCAAAGATCAGTCTCCCTGCAAGCTGAGGCCGGACAGACCCAAAGGAGAAAGCACTCTGTGGTGGATCCATCTCCAAATGAGGCCCCATCACCATGAAAAGACCTTTTCTATCTGAATATCCACTCCCATCAGTGCTCTCCAGGGGCTGGGCGCTGGGCTGAGCCCACCCAGCATCAGCATCACCAAGCAGTACCATGCAAAGACAACCCGTGGCACGGGCTCCTGCTGCCCAGTAAAAATAGAAACCATTCTTTATTCTCACACCAGCTACTTTGGAGGCGATTGCTGTGTTTCAAAGAGGAAACGCTGCTCTGAACTCCGCATTAACACCTCTCAGTGTAATTCCCCACCGCGAGTTAAGGACGCAAAGCAGCACTCAACGTGCTCCCGCGGGGGCAGTCCTGGGTGCCAAAGTGCTTGCAGATGGCTCAGGCCTTTGCAAACCCTCGAGCTGAGCTGGAAAATGCCTTTGCATCCGAAAAGGGGCAGAAAGGAAAATGATTCATCTCCTGCACCAACATAAATCCAGCGAGGGGAGTCTGCTTGTGGAGAGAGACAGGGTGGGGAGAGCAGCAGCCTCTAGCATCCCACGGGGCTGAGCAGCAGGAACTGCTTCACCTCCGTCTGTCAGGCCAGCAGGTCTCTCCCCAGCCTCAGAACCAAGCCTTCCTTAATATATTAGTATACTTATACTCTATTAATATACATATATCATCTCTGGGGGTGCGTGCTCTGGTGGCTCCCCAAGGCTGCCAGCATCCCTGCTCCCTCACCCCCTGTGCAGGGACACCAGGAGGACCTCAGCTCGAGTGCACCGGGGTTTTCTTTAGTTATAAGCAGTGATGGGTGCTGCTCGTGACCCTGTGCCAGGCTCCTGCTGCCCGCTCGCCCCATGCTGGGCACGGAGGGCACCATGGCACAGCCCCTGGCCCTCCGTTCCCGCACACCTCCCGGCGAGGTGCCAGAGCCACGCATTAATCATTCCCACCGCACGTTTGAGCCATCTGGATGGTGTTGGCCCTTCTGCCACACCACGGAGGATTGTTAACACAAAGCATATGCTTTGTTTGAAATTAATAATAATTTTAGGCTCTCACCAGCTGCTGGTAATTGGCTCCCCTTTCGCAGAGATAACTCAGAGCAGCAGGATGGAAATTCAGCCGCTTCCTGGCTCCTTTTCTAATGAGATGAGTCCCTGGGAAAGGTGGTGGTTCTGCAGGGGACAGCGTGACACCAGGCTGGGTAATGGCTTTTAATAACCAGCTACATGTGCCCCGTGCCATAGTGATGGTAACACACGAGCACTGGGGCTGCTTGGGGACCCCAGGGTCCCTTCAACCAACCCATGCTGCAGGCAGAGGGGGAGCAGACCCTTCCTGGGCACCCACCTGGAGGGGAAGGGCAGATTTGAGCAGCCTTGTTTGCTGCTTAATCACTGCCGTCAGCAGCGGATTGGAGCAGAGGGTGCGTTTGTACGTTGTCTTGCTTAAGCATCAGTCTGGGCAGGTGGGTGTTGGGAGGCTGGTGGGGATATTTATATTGTAGACCTGACAAAATCTGCGTGCGGAGGAGCTCTGTAAAATACACAGAGCGTTATTTTTGTTCCAGCAGAGCGTGTGGAGGCAAAGGGAATGGACTCAGCACATCCGCTGCAGCAGAGACATATGGGAGCTGAGGGCTTTTTAAAAATCTCCAGATTCAATCTAGGCTTTTTAATGCAGCCTGCCCCACGAGGGCTCTGTGGCTGTAGGGGATTGGAATTCGGGGGAATTGGGGCTCCAACCACATCCCCCCCTTCACCATCACTGGGGTCCAGCCGATGCCTTTAATGGGATTCCCATAATGACAGCATGGGAATAGCACGCAATATCCAAGGAGCTCAAACACTCTCCCGGGCTCCCTGCAGCTCTGCTGTAATACAGCTTATTGGTTTTTTAGCCTTTGTCAAATATTCAGCACTGGAAAATGACAGGGAGGGAATTTCGGGCTCACGACGGGGTGTGGAATCATTCTCACAGCCCAGCAAGACCACCGGCACTGCAGACATCACCATCCCGTAAGAACAGCAATCCCCTGGACCAAAACCAGCAGCAAATTGTCTTTCCAGAAGGCAACTGCGTTTCCACGCCCTTGGCCACCAGCCCTCTTCATCTCCTCCAGGCCCCAGCTCCAAATTTGGCTGCTCCTTTGGTCCTGTCTTTGCACGCACGCTCTCCCTGGAGCGTCAGCTTCTCTGATCTCATGGGGCATCACGTTGGCCTCGGTGCAATCCAGTGGGAGAGCCCAGCCGTGCCCTCCTGCATCCCTCCATCCCGCAGAAGGATGCTCCCCGACCCCTGCATCCAGCCAGACACCCCTTGGTGCCCTGCTCGGGGCGTTTCGGTGCTGGGAGAACTGCTGATGCTGCGATGTACCCCTTGCAGCTGCAGCTCCAGGGGTTTTTTTCTGACATCAGCCATCGTTTTAAGCATTGCCAGATGGGTGGGAAGGAGAAGGAGGACAAGTGACTCCGCTACGGGCTCGCACCAGCTCAGGAGTTGGCACCCAGCAGTAGCAGGGGCCAGCGATGCTCCTGGCTGCAGCAGGGTGTGGGCTGGCCAAGGTCCCCGGGATCAATGTGGGTGGGTTTGTGGGGGCTGAGCGTGTCACCCTGCAGCTGAGCTGTGGGCAGCAGAGGCCACGGGATCAATGCAGAGTGAATGAAATACGGCTGCGGACACGCGGCTTTTACAGCTTCCTTCCCCAAGAAAGGCTGGGTTTTATGGACTTTGGGTAATTGCTAATTAATTTTGCTAAAGCCAAGGTCAGGAAGGCACTCAGCTCTTTAAGGGCACCCATGTAGGAGTGGGCAAACAGGAAAACAGCCTCCTTTTTCCTTATTTTCCTCTACAGTGCTCAGCAGAGTCTGGACGGATGCAATCCCTGCGTGACCTCAGCAATGACCAGTCCTGTGCTTCAAAACTGCTGAAAAGGAAATAAAAAGCAGGCTGGATGGAGCTAGGAGTTGGCCATAGCTCCAACCCATGGCCACATTCACCACCTCCCTGCTCCTCATCCTCTACTTTGTCATCAGGTCCATTTATTCCCCATCCCGAGAATGCAGCCAGGAACTCAGAGCTCAATGAGACAGGCGGAGAGAATCCAGACCCTCCCAATTAAGCAATTTTTCCTGAATGAAGAGCCCTGCTCCGCCTTGCGTGGGGAACGTGATTGACATAAATCCCGGGGCTGATTAGGGGTTGGTCATTTAGCACCTATAATGCCTCCCTCTTAATAGTATTAGGGCCTCCTTGGTGAGACTCTAATGCAGTTTGCAGCTGCACCGTGGCGCCTGGGATTCGGCCGCCGAGCAGCGAACGCGCTGCAAAATGAGCACGTCTCTAATCCGAGGAGACAGTAATGAAAAAAGGAGCTGCCTTGACAAGGTGTGCAGAGCAGGGTGGGGGAAAAATGGTCCCGGTATGCCCAGTCCCAGGAGCATCATCTCCTGGCCATGGGCAGCATCCCCATCCTGGCTGCTCGGCGAGTGAGCTCCTATTTCCCCATCCTCTCCATCCCGGCGATGCTTGTACCCCTCTCTCCTCTTTCTGCCCCTCCAAACCTTGCCAGCCCAGCCTTCCCCTGCTTTCTCCCCACGGGCTGCATCCCTGGTCCATGCCCCTCGCCCTGGGATGCAGCTTCCCCCAGAGGGAAGCGTGGGAGAGGGGCAGGGGCGTTTGCTGGAGACAGCGACCCTTAAAGCTCTGAACAAATCTCTGTTTTGATTAGCTGCGCTCCTAAATGATTTATAATCAGCATAATACAATAATGACAATAACTCCCTAATCAGATTAAAGCGCTCTCCATTTGTCTGGGGCTTTGAGCTGTAATCTCTTCCTCCCCTCTCTGCCATCGATTTTGTTTTCCGAGCCAGCTCCTCACTGTGCCCCACCGAGAGCTCCTCCAGCCTTTGCATCCTCCTTCCCTGGACTTGATATTCCAGGACAGGTCCCCTTTCCCACCCTAATCTTGGGGGAAACCGTGAGCAATTTACTCCAGCAGCAAAACCCCCAGCACTTTGCCCAGCCCATGCTGCTGCCGCTGTGAAATTTGATTAGTGCTTTTGGCAGCAAGTCCCTCGTTAGCCTGACTGGCACGGTACAAATCTCGTTAGACCCGAAGGATCTTTAAGTGAAGTCCAGAAGGTGTTTCCATTTCTTTGGTTAATGAAGAAAAATAGTAGTGGAGGAGGCTGGAAGGAGCAGGGATTGCAGTAGGGAGGCAGGGTGGAGGATGGGGAGGAGAGAGGACTGTGTTAACACTGATTAATAATAAATAACCATCATAATGAGCACTAATTAATAATAGCACATGTTTAAGCAATGTGAACTGCATCGTGCAGTCAGGAGTCCCCATCTCTCCAGCTAACCAAGCCAGCAGTGCTGCTGGATGCTCCTGGCCATGCCCAGGTTGCCCAGGGCTACAGGACCTGGAGATGGGAATGGGGATCATCCCTCTCTGCTGTAGGAACAGACCTGGGAAAGGATGGGGAGCTGCAGGCTAAGGAGCATCTCCCCTCCCTCAGTGCACCCTGTGCCTCCAAAGCCTCTGTCGGTGCCATCAGCAGATCCCAGGGCATGGCAAGGTCTGCCTTGCTCTGTGCTCTTCCTTGCCCCGATCTCCACTCACTGGAAAAACCTGATAAAGAACTTGATTTTCTCTTTTTAACTTCATTTTTGGGCATTTCTACACAGGGACCATCCCTGAGCCCTGAGTGATCCTGGCTGGGGAGCGGAGCCCACAGGGGAGCATGGCTGTTGGGGACCTGTTTGATCCCCGGTCCCTTCAGCATGTGATAGATAGATTGATATGGAGCTTTAATCAGTGTAATATATAAAGCACTTAATTTGCCTTATTAAAAGTCTGCACTTTGGATTTGCAGGATTCAGGAAATTAACTCAAGCACCTAAGCATTTATTTGATTGAAAGAGATTATAAATAATTCATGTTTTTTCTTTGCTTTGGGTGGCAGACCTGCTGGGGTAGTGAGGGATGAGGGACCCACGGTGGCTCCTGGGGTCCCTCCATGGTGGTCATGGAGCCAGTGTGCACCGGAGATGGCCTGACCAGGGTGACAGGCACCTGAGGCAGCCTGGGGTGACTGTTCTGTGCCAGGGGACCATCAGGTGATGGGGAATTGGGGCTGGTCCCTCTCACCATGCCTGGCCAACGGGCTGGTGTCCCCTAGCGAGGGCTGTGCAGGACTGGAGGTCGCCAGGAGGAGGAGGCTGACCCAGAGCAAGGCAGGCTGTGTCAGGCCACGTTCTGGTCTCACTGTACTGGGAGGAGAGGAGCCAGCCACTAAAATCACCATGACAATAAAGCTGAGGAGTTCATCTATAATTCAGAGGAGCTGGAATGTGGGTTTATAAAAAAAAAATAAAAATAAAAACGTGGCTGAGACAGTAGAAATTTATGCCACTGTTCTTGCTGAGAGAGGATGTGGTGTGACCTTTGGACAGGCCCAGTGTCCAGTGCTGGGGTGACACTGGCTGCTGGTGGGGGCTGTGAGCAGGCATGTCCTGGGTGGGCTGGGGGCTGCGTGTGGCTGTGGTGGTATCCTGGGAAGGGCAGAGCAGGGGAGGACCAGTGCATGCAAAGAGAAATCTGCAAGCGGGGTGGGTTTGCTGTGTGAGCTGTGCATCGTCCTGCTGCATCTCTGGGTTTGGGGTGTGCACCCACCAGCGTGGGCTGAGCATCCCGGGGTCGTGCATGGTCCAGCTGCATCTCGTGGCGTGGGACGTGCATCCCTAGGGATGTGCACGGTGAGTCCACAGCAAGCAGAGCGGGAGTTTCCAAGCTTTGGCCGAGCAAGGAGAGGGGGAGCTTGGTCCCCAGGAGCCCCCCGAGGCTGGAGGGTGCCAGTCGGGGGTGCTGGGATGGCCGGAGGGAGCTGCGGAGCGGCTGCGGAGGGTCCCTTGCCCGTCCGGCGGGCGCACAGTGCCCTCCAGCGGGCGCCTCCCGGCTGCCGGCTCCGCAGCTGGCCAGATGTGCTCTGCCGCTCCGGAGGGATGCTCGGGTGGAGGGGGAAGCACTTTGTCCCCATCCCCTCCAGCCATGGGTGCGCTGAGCTGGGAAGGACTCAGCTCTGCCGAGAAGCAGGGGGGCTGTCAGTCGCAGGACGGGGAGGTCCTCTCCTCCTCTCCTTCCCCATCCTGCTCACTGCAGGTTCCTCTTCTTTGCGAGCTTGAGAGCCACGTTGTCATACTCGGTGTCCCCCAGCCACTCCTTGCCCTGCAGCAGGAAGGGCTGCCTCAGCGGCACGGGTCTCTTGGGCACCGCGTAGTCATCCCGCTGCGGGTTGTAGGGGTACTCGTGCCCAGCGGGCTCCTCCGGGGCCGCCTGCAGCCTCCACGCCTCCCCCTTCACCTCCTCGGGCTCGTCGTACACGGTGTGGGCGGACAGACCCTCGGGCTCATCGTAGATGTGCTCGGGCTTGGCGGCGGTGGGGCGCAGTGGGGGCTGCCTGCTCGCCTGCCCCTCTGCCTCCCTGATGCTGTCATAGAGAGGGTCAGGGATGTCCTCAGGGCAGTGGACCAAGCTGCTGAACTTGCCACCTACGAAGGTCTTGGCGATGGTGTCGAAGGGGACGGCGTACTCAGATTCAGCAGCGGCGTTGGTTGGAGCATCCTGCTTCCAGCTCTTCTCCGGCACCCGGGGGAGGTTTCCCCGGCGGAGGGAGTTGCAGGGCTCAGCGTAGGGGCAGTCAGTGCTGCGGGAGGGCAGGAAGGCCCCCGAGGGCTCCCCAGCCCCAGAGCAGCTGCTGGAGAGCATCGCCAGCTTGGCTTTCGGCACTGTCCCCTCCCAGGTGGGCTCCAGCGAGGGGCATTTGGTGCCACCGGGCTCCTCGTGCCCCTGCGCCCAGCTGGGCATCTTGGCATGGCCGAGTGGCCGGGAGGCATCGTCCCCAGGGCCACCCCGCCGCGGCTCCTCGGCCTCCCGGTCCCGATGCACGTTGATGGCCGACTCGATCGCCTGGAGGATCTCGTTGCCTTGCCTGGTCTCAAACTCAAAGTTGCCTTCTCCGGATGCGCAGCGCCGGCCGGCTTCGAAGGAGAAGGTCACCTGGGGAGGGACAGGATCAGGTCCCTGTGCTGCAGCCCGCCGCCAGCCCACCCTTCCCCGGTCCCACTTACCTTATCCCACCCAAAGCGCCGCAGGAAGTGGTAGGGCCAAGTGTAGAGGGTCTCCAAGGTCAGGAAATCCTGCAGCTCCAACGCCTCCTCACCCGCTCGCAGGATGCACCGGCCCCAGAGCCGGCAGCGCTCGGAGGACTCGGTGGCCCTCACCGTCACCTCAAACGCCTGCTCCGAGCCAGCTGGGGATGGAGGAAGGTGGCTTTTAACACACAGCAAGAGCAGAGCTGCACCTCCCACCCCAGAGAGGAGCCGACCACAGCCGACTGCAGCCGGGGACGGCGCGGAAGTGGTGTCCGGGCGATAAGGGCTGGAGGGCTCCGGCTGCGGGGGAGCAGCCCGATAGCGCAGCGAGACTCAGCCCTGCCAAACCACAGAGCAGGAAGAGGCTATTTTAGGAGGAGACTTTCCACCACCAGCGTGTAGCCGTGGTAGGGGCTGCTCCCCCGTGCAAAACCAGCCAAGGTGCCTTTGGGAAAGAGGGGATGCTGCAGGATGTGTGCTGCTTCCCGTGCAAGCAAACCCAGCTCCGCTGCACCTTCCCCACCTCCCAGTGCCTACCTTTGCTGCGGGAGCTGTAGAGGGAGTTTTCTGCCATGGAGAACTGGCTGTCAGCGCCCAGCGAGCTCTGCTGGCCATCCTTGCCTGCTGCCTGCTCCTCCCTGCTCCTCTGCCGGGGAAAGAGCAATGGGTGAGCAAGGGCAGTGCACAGCATCCCCCCAGCCTCCCCCATCGCAGCAAACCCCGGGGATTCCCCCGCATGGATCCCGCTGTCTCCCACATCCCGGTTCTCCCCGGGCAGTGTGTACCGGGAAGGCGAGCTCGCACAGCTTCTGGATCCAGCCGGGCACCTCGGTGCCCTCAGCGGCCAGCAGGTACCGCTTGTCGGTGGTCTCCAGCAGGAAGGGGGTGGTCTCCTTGGGGCAGCCGGCGTCGCCGCTTGCCTCCGCCACGTGCACGCAGCTGCTCAGCTTGACCAGCCGCTTGCTGCCCTCGCCCTTCCGCAGCTTCTCGGCAGCCGGCGGCGTTGAGCCCTCGAAGAGCTCCAGGCGGGCGGTGGAGCAGGAGCTTTCCCGGTACAAAACACCCCAGAACTTCCTCCATTTCTGCCGTGGGGAGAAGCGGTGAGAGGAGTGAAAACCCAGCATCTGCCAGCTCTGATTTCACCCTTCCAGTTTTCATCCCCCTGGGATTAAGCACGAGGGCAGGATGTCAGTGCAAACCCCTCCAGGGTCCCGGGCAGGGTCTCGCACTCTTGCCCAGGTGGGCTGGCCAAAGCAGGGGGGTGAGATAAATTGGGCAGAGCAGGGAAAGCATCCCCGACACACAGCCAGCAGCCTGCAGCAAGGCTTTCCCAACTGGGAAAGGCACTGGCAGCATCCCAGCCTCACCCAGCACCGGGATCCATCCCACGCCTGCCCACCCTGCAGCACCCAAAAGCCGTATCGACACCCCCCCACTGCCGAAGGACTTTCAGCTCCTTAATTACTCCATCTTCTCTGAAAACACCAACTTTTAAACAATTCCCAACTCAAGATTTCCACCGAGGAGGTGGCAATTCACGGCACGCCGTGTGTGGGAGGCACCGGCAGCGGCCGAGGTGAAGTGGTGGGAGAGGAAGTCTTGCACCGAAATCAGAGCATCCTCCACGGCCACTCCCTGCACCTGCTGGGCCCTGCAGGCTCTGCCAAAATGTGGCACCCTTTTGGTGGGACGTGTTTCTGGGAGCCACCATGGGGCAGAGGTGCCCCATCCGCTGACAGAGGCATTGTGCATGGTGGCAGCTGCCTTGCTGCAGGAAGGTGATGCCCTGCTTGCTCTGCCTGCCACCCTGCCCATGGCATTTTGAGCCCCTGCGGAGGGTGGCCACGGGCAGCAAGGCTCAGCTCTGCCTCCTGCCCAGGCGCAGAGCTGGAGGGACCTGGGTGGCTCCTTCCCCTTCTTGCACAAGAGCAGTGCAGGCAGGACCCATTGCCAAACCCTGGCCATGACGAGCCGCTGAAGCCATGAGGCTCTGGGGGTTGCATCCATCTGTGCATGCTTTGCAGAGCCTCTGCCAGGGGGTCCAGAATGGGGGGGTTCTCTTTGCAATGTGTCCCCAGCGCCTGCCACCCCCCTGCCCATCCCCCCCAGCCCAACATGCTGGTGGAGAGTTGATGGGTGGTTGAGGACCCAATGGGTTCGATTACCCCATTCCCTTTGGGTGAAACCCCCCCCATCCCCCCATGTTTGACCCAGCCAAGCCCCCCATGGCTCTTCCCGAGGGACTGAGCAGCCCCCTGCCACCTCCTCACCTTCCCAAAGGTCTGCTGCAGCTGGAGGTAGAGCACACCCTGCTTCACCACCGCCTCCTCCATCCTCCAGCCACCAGCATCCTCCTGCACCGCCCCTCTGCCGCCGTCCCCCCCTGCCCCGCAGCTCTGGGGGGGTCTCAGCCCGGCCGTGTGCCCCTGCTGTGGTGCTGCCGTCACATCGGGCCGTGCTGTCTCAGCATGTGACATGCGGTCGGGCTCTTCTGTTTCCTACGCTCGCAGCTTCCTGTGCCTGTGAGCTTACCATAAAGGGCAGCCGGCGTCAGGCAGCCCAGCCTGTTTCCCCATCTGTGAAATGGGCCTTGTTGGGGTAGCGACCCCTCAGCGCTGCTGATCTGCCACTCCCAGGCATCCCAGCCCAACCCAGTGCTCCCAGTAAGGGCGACACATCCCCCAGCCCCAAAATGGTCCACGATACAGCTGGGAAGGGGGTGAGGTGCCAGCTGGGGAAGGCAATGCCATGATGCAGTGGAGGAAGGAAGAGGTTTGAGGCTGCAAGCAGTGGTGTTTGGTGCCCAGAGACATGGGACAGGGATGGGGACTGGGATGGTGAGGGCTGGCTGGGGAGCTGGGCTGGTGGAGCACCATGGGGTGCAGTCATGGGGGCACCTGGAGCACCCCAGCCCGTGGTGCATGGGGACCCAGCAGCATTGGGCACCCATGGGCACCTCAAGCTTCATCCTCAGGCCTGGAGAGCCCTCCATGTCCACTGCCTTCCCCATGCTGGGCTCCCGCGCTGCAAAGAGGCGCCCAAGGGTGCTGGGGCTGGGTGTCTGGCCAGCAGCTGGGAGCACCAGGGCTGAGCCACCACCATGCATCTCCAGCTGCCACCTCAGCACTGGGCCAGGCTGGGGGAACTGGGAGCACTGGTGCAGGGAACTGAGTGCAGGGATGTGGTTGCAGAACGCAGGGGGCACTGGTGTTGGGTCCTGGGGGCAGGGGGCACTGGTTCTGGGGGCACTGGTCCCGGGGCTGCTGGGGCACGAGGCTTGTCCCTGGCTGGGGTAACTGGGAGCACTGGTGCAGGGAACTGGGGACAGGCCTGCAGGACACTGTAGGCCCTGGAAGCGGGGAAGGAACGCGGGGGCCGCCGGTCGCGGCCCCTTTAAGCGCCATGTCAACAAAGCCCGCCCCTCCCTCCGCTGCGTCGCCGTCGTCGTGACGTCACCTGCGCCGCAGCGGGCGCGCAGCGGGGCGAGGGGGCGTGGCGCGCCGCGCGCCGCCGGCGGGGGGCGTGGCCGGGCGGTCGGCGCAGGCGCGGTGGGAGGTGCGGGCCGTCGCGCGTGCGCGCGGGCGAGGAGCGGAGGGGGGGGGTGCGGGCGCGTGCCGGGCCCGGCGGAGGCGGAGGGAGCGGAGCATGAATGGAGCAAAATGGCGGATCATGTGCAGGTGAGGGGGGGCCGCGCCGCGGGGCCGCCCGTGGGGCCGGGCGGGATGCGCCTCCCCTCTCTGCCCGGCCGGCCTGCCTGCCGCGGGGCCGGGCCTTGGCGGGGGCGCGGGTAGGCCCGGCCCGGCGCGGTGAGGCCCGGCGCGGCGGTGATGGCAGTGGGCCCGCAGGCCCCGCGACGCGGTGGAAGTGCCGTGGTTTCCTGTCTCCCCCCGCGGCAGCGCGGCCCCGGCCCTCCGCAGTGTGTGGGACGGGCGGTGGGGTCGGCGGGCAGTGGCACGGCGGGCGCGGGGGCGAGCGGCCTTGCTGGGTCGGCGGTGCGGCCCTCCCTCCCTCCTTCCCCGGGCAGTGTTTGCCTGCGAGCCCCGCACGGCTGCGGACTTTGACGTGTGTCACCGCCCGGCCTCCCCCGGGGCGAAGGGTCGCCGGGAGGGTGACTTCACGGGGGAGGGCGGCTGCACCCGCCGGTGTTTACCGGCCCAGCGGCCTCTGCCTCCTCCCGCCGCCGCTATGGAGTGTTCCAGCAACGCCAGCAGCAAACATTTGGGAAAGGAAACTCGGACAGCGCTCCCCCCCTTGGAAACGAGCAGCCGGCTCCACTCCAGCTCCCCCCGCTGCCAAAGCCCCGTTTCTTCGCCCCTTCCCTGGTGTCTTCACGGGAGCCCATCCCCTGCAGCCGCCCTCCCTCACCCCACCGTCCAGGCTGGCATCCTTGCTCTTCCCCAGCTGTGTTTGTTTTATTTTCCAGCTGCGAAGCAGACTTGGCCTTGAGGTAAACTGTAAAAACAAAACCCTGGGTGGATGAGCACGTTGCTGTCGCGGGGCAGGAGCTGGGCAGGCAAATCAAAGGTGACAGTGGCTTTGACCGAGTCAGGCTGTGTGTCAGGATGGAAAACCCTCTGAAGAATCAGTGCTGTCACTAACAGTCAAAGTAAAAATAGGTGCAGCTGGGGGAAACGGTGAGCTTTAGGGTTTTTTGCGTAATATTTTAGTTGAACTTGCACAGGGTTTGCATGGTACCCAAAAAGATGGGCTAAACTGTCATGCTGTTGGTAGTTACATATTATCTGTGCAACTTTTAAATAAATATGTTCTTCACATGATCCTCTCGTGAACCACAAGGGTGAGCAGTTTATTAACTCCGAACAGAGCCGTGGCAGCGCTCAGGTTGTCTGGCAAGGTTGCTGGCAAATGTCTCTCGGGTAATCTCAGGGGAGGAGAGGAATTACTGCATTATTAAACAATTCACAGGCTCTGAATTTACTGGAGAAACTCTGAATTTGATTGCTGTGAGTCGAGCCCTACCTTTCAGACTGACCTGGCAAGCCTGCAGCGTGACACCGAAGGCAGGTGAAGAGGCTGCTCTTGTTGCTTTAAAACTCTGCTTCATACCCTGGTTTTCTTTGTTAAATATCGAGTTGAGCAAATGGAAGTTTGAGCTGTAAGAAAGGGGTTGCAATGGCTGCGTTCGACTTGGTTAGTTAAAGTTTAACGTCTGAGGCTTGGAAGATGTTCCACTTGGAGGAAAACTGATTTACAAATAGGGTTAAGGCACCTGCAGGACAAATATAGCGACCAGAATTGTTACGTGCTGTAACTGGATGAGCTTTGCTTGCCTTTTATTGTTTCTTTTTTTCTCTCTGCTCCAGGTAAAGGCATTAAGCAGTAGTTCTGAGGAGTTTTCCTTCAGGAATAAAGAGAGCGCGTGAGGTTCCCTTCAAACCCAATTTTTGTGGCTAAAGGAAGTAGTGGGTTTTATTAATGGATGAAATTTTTGGTGAGAGGTCTCTCCATAACCTGAAATGCCAGAAATGAACATAAGATTTGAGCTAAGTTGCAGAGGCTCCCCTATCAAACTTCACATTCATTTAACAGAACGCTTATTGAGTTACCTGGCGTCGTGGGGAGATGTTGACTATCAGTGTGAATAATTGAGAGAGCTGTTTTTATGGCAGATGCTGTGGGAGTTGGTCCTGTTTTAATGGGAACAGGGATTTGCAAATAAATGCTGTCTGTCAGAAGCTGTGCAGGGTTTAGCAGGTTGGTAAGGTCTTGCTGCTGCTTTCCAAGAGCTTTGGGTTGGGTGTAAGATGGTCATGGTGGAGCTTCCTGGGGTTGTACCTGGTGTGCTGATACGTGATGAAGCACAAAAAGTTACTTACTTTACAACACGGAGCAACATTAAGCGTAAAGACAAACTTTTAAGGCCTTAATGAATGAGAATATCGTGTTTTCAGCTTTAAAAAATAGACATGATGCAGATATGAGTGAGCCCACCAATTCTGTCGGTGGGAATCGTGTAGCTGTGGTGCTTTCCTGACGAGCAGCTCCTCGAGGGTGAGGGGACTGTTCAGTGCCTGGAAACAAAGGATGCAGTGATACTGATACAGGAGCAGAGACAATCAGATGATTTTGTGTGGCTGAAAAGAAGTCCTCCGGTCTTAAAGCAAATTGCTGCACGCCAACTTTTCCACTTCCCAAAAAGCTCATGCGACCTTGTTTTGAATTCATGTTTCTGTCTGTACCAGGTCTTGTAAGCATCACTGAAACTTGTGAAACACTCGAGAGCAGTGAGGATGTCATTACAATTAGCTCTGTGGGCAAATATGGGTCCCTTTCCCCCTTTCCCCCCCCCCTTTCTTGGAAACAGATTTGTCACCTTTGGTTTTTCTCCCACTTCCCTGGCCCCTGCAATGTTTCCCGTGCTGCTGCCCTAAAATGGGATGCACTTACTGAATGTGAGCATTCCTGTGGGAGAAAGCTTGTTGTAGTGTGATGATGGATTCCGTGACTTTCTCTATTGAATGTTTCATTTGTCTTGAATTTAAAAAAATCATTGCACTGGTTAAGAATAGTTGTCACTTCTATGTTTGTTATTGCTTGTCCTTAGTAGCTTGACTCCAAGTTGAAATGAAGGACGTTTGGGCTGGTGAGAAGTAACAAAACAGGTGCTGTGGTGGCTACTAGTAATAAAAAAATAAGAAATCTGGCTTCTAAAAAGGAAATTACATCCCTTTTTTTGCTCTCACACTACCTGATTTTAGGTTCTGGACTGGTTTTATCAAATCCCAGCGACTGACACTGAGTTTTCCATCTTTTTAACAGTTAAATGAGCTGACAGTGCATTGCTCCAAGCTGGAAAACTCCTGTGTTTGGAGCAGTTGTGTGCTTGTGCAGGTTCAGTTCTGGGGCCTCCAGATGTACCAGGCGGGCTGCAGACAGAAGTGACTTCTTTGATCTCAACACAGTTGTGGAGGTGTTTCTGTATTCTGAAGGACGTTGCTTTGGCTCAAACACAAAAACTAATTTGGCTTTAGAAATCTATAACGTTCAGCTTGCTCCAGAGGGAACTCTGGAGGCTGAAGATGCGTGTTTCCCGTTTGAGATCTCGGTAACCTTGCACTTGTTTGGTAAAAGAGTCACGATGTGCTTCGCTGCCCAACTATAAATTGCTTAGAATACTTTTTTTGTTTGTTTTAGTTCAAACTTTTACCTTTTGTGTGTCACTGGACTCCCTGAAAGCTCTAATTAAGGATTTGAATTTATTGCAGAATAGCCCAAGGGAGTGCTGTGGACCTGGGGAGGGGGAAACACTGGTTGGACTAAAAATAGAGCCGTTTCTTTTGCAAATTAGGCTTTTTTTTTTTTTTAAGTTATGTGCTTTTTTTTTTTAAACTGTGCTGTTTGTTTGCTCAGCACCAAAGTTGCAGAAGGTGTTCAGAGTTGGGATTTCAGCTGGAAGGTGGAGGTATAGAGTTGCAGGTCAGTGTCTCAAGATCTCTGCAGCCAAACTTCAATGTTTCAAGAAAAACTGGACAATCCTTCTCAGCTCTGGGGACTCCACAGCAGACAGTTTATTCCTTGTCCCCCAGCCATTGCCTGGAGCATACTTTGGAGGTCTTGAGGTGGCAGGTAAGGTCTCTGATGCATAGCTCCTGGTAGCAGCCTCACCCTGCCGTGCCTCTCCTCCTGATGATGGTGTTTTGAAGCAGCTCAGGTGGGAAAGGAGAACGTGGTGGTTTCCTTGTGGATTTTCACTAAAAGAAGAGCAGAGAGGAGCAGAGCAGCCAGGTCAGGGCTGCCAGCGTGCTGTGTGAGTGGTCTCCTCTCCCTGCTTAGCGACCGAGCTGTGTTCTCTCGGGTAACCAACGCTAATACAATTAAGGAGGATTTGTTCATTTTAATCATTTTAAGAGAACACTGAATGCTCTGTAGCTGAAGAACTTTGTTACTGTTAATAATGTCTGGTTGCCCTTGGTTTTGGGCAGTGCAGCGGTGGTTTACGAGTTTGTAGGGCTCAGGCCTTTTAAAGCAGAGTTCAAGAAGGTACGTTTTTATCTTCCTCCTTCTGAGCTTTAAGAAGCCATTTATGAATAGTTTGTGATGCTTTTTTGGTGATGTGGTTGTGTGGCTTAGTTGCAAGAATTGTTATAAGAGAAACCAGTGCCATCTGTGTCTGGGGTCTCTTTGTTTTTCCCAATGCTGGTGCGACCTGGAAGATGTTTTAGTTTTCCAGTCAAGCCTGGTCAATGTAACCCATGGAAACGTGGGAGGCAAACACACCGAGGTGTTAAGGTGATGATGAGGTGTTGCTGCCTGCCTATCTCCAATAGCCTTAGATCAGAGCCCACT
Organism: Podargus strigoides; assembly: GCA_028020825.1. Classification (NCBI taxonomy): domain Eukaryota; kingdom Metazoa; phylum Chordata; class Aves; order Caprimulgiformes; family Podargidae; genus Podargus; species Podargus strigoides. Next base: position 74,920,546 of record CM051622.1, on the reverse strand, counting down.
GATGGGGCAATTAGCAGGTCCTTTCTGGCTTGCTTTGGATTCTCCTTGGGTTTGATTGATCAAGGATTATAGGACTTGGACCTTCTTAGAGGGAAGAGGTTTAATTAAATGTTTCTTAGGCCTTCAAAATAAAACCAGACCATAAGGATCTGTCACTGAATCCATGGTTGGTGTGTCCCCACACAGTTATTGACGATGGTGGTGTTCCTGATGGGTGTTTTTGGTGTTAGTTCTAACAAACTAATAAAAGGAACTGTTGGAGGACAGTTGCTAAACCACCCAGAAAACATCTCAGCATTGACATTTTCGCTTTTGTTTCTCATTAAGGACAAAATGTGAAGTTTATTGGTGGTCTTTGCTAATTTGGGTAATGGTTTGCTGGTGGGAAGCTTGTTGCCCTGGTGTGGTCAGGATAAAACATCAGCTTTATGCTCTAGTGCTTGACATCTTACTGGTGCCATACTTTGAATATTAGGTGATGTAAGATCTCAGTTATAAATGTGCTTTGATAGCCTGATCCTTCTCTTCCTTCTCCCATTGCCTGTTGTCCTGCTCTGGAAATCAGGAGTAATTCTCCAGGCTGGAAAACACGCTGTGCTTCGGAAAAATAACATGCTACGGTTGAGTGCTGTGAACAAGAAGTATTTTTTAGCAGCTCTTCGACAATTTAAACTCTTTTTGGGTGCAATTGGCCAGTGACTGCACTGTGTGATGTGTTCTCCTGTTGTTTATAACTGCTCTGGTTGTGTGTTCTGCAATTTTGCCCGTGCTGCAGCTGGGGATGGGGCAGGGGAGAGCACGGTGAACTGTGTATAGATTATAAGAGCACTTCTTTCTGCTCATTGCCTTTTGGTAAAGTGTTACTGTGGGTTTGTTAAATTAAAGTTTACAGTTCTCCTTTTAACATAGTGCTCAGTGTTCTTGTATAATTTGTTAATAACACAAGAACAAGAAAATCAAACAAGGAGGTATTTACAAGCATATGACAGGCAAATTATGCCCTTAGCTGATTGTTTCAGCAGAGTTCTTCACTAGTTTGAATAGTATCTTAATATGATTTCTTATAATGGGGAACTTGTGGTTACTGGGTAAAAGGAGATATATTTCTTTTCTCTTTTTTTTCCAAATGGGAATTAGGATACATTGAAGATTTCTTTCCCACTTTAGCAGGTCAGAAAGAAAATCTATTGTGTATGTATGGATATAGCCAGGCAGCAGAGGCTGGGTCAGGAACAATTGCTTTATTTTCTGTTATTTCATTTGTATTGTTTTTATTCCATGCCTGGTTAGCACAGCACCCCTACTTGTCTTGGATTGTGTGAACTGATCAGCACCATCACTGGTGCTGCTTTCCTTACACTCATGGCACAGAAGTGCAAGGTGACTTAGGTGTTTTGACACCCTCATGGCCATTGGGCAGCTTTGGAGAAATCTGAAGGGTCTGCGCTGTCTGGCACTAATAATTGCCTTTTTCCTTCCAATTTTAAATCTAAAATAACATTCTAAGGATGCTGAAATGATGTATAAGGCACAAAGGTTGTGAAGCGTTCCGTGGGTGTTCTGTGCTGCTCATTAACATCCTATCTCTTTTTAGAGCTGAAGTGGGCTCTGACCATGTAGCTCAGCACTGGAGAATATGCTTTAACCTGCTCTCCTTTGGTTTGGTTTGTAGCTCTGGAGTCACATCTCGAGAGGGGAGAATATACGGGGAGGGAGAGAGTGATCCTCAGCTATTTAACTCAACCTAAACCTGATGGGGCTGAGGAGGCAGATCCCCAAAAGCAGGAGATCTAGAAATCTGACTGTTTTGACACCTTTTGGCCTTTGTGGTCTCAGTGGTGAGGACTCCTGCTAGTGCAAGGAAAGGGTCAGAATTCCTGTCCCAGCAGACATACTGTTTTCTGCAGCTCATGCCAACCTTCTTTCTCTCCAGTCTGATGTCCCAACAAACCTGATCACCAATTAGGTAAGATCATCAGAAAGATGCTTCTCAGTTGAAAAATATATCATTCAGTCACTTTACCTTGTAGCAGGATTATCAGCAGAATGTGTGTTTTCTCGTGTTCTAAGATCACTTTATAAAAGGAACAGCCACCGTTTTCCTGCTAAATACCACCACTTCAGCATCATCATCCAGTCCTTTCCATCCTTTTTATCTATTGTCAGTAAAATGAGCTCTGCATTCGTATACCCCACAACTCTAGCTCTGCAAATTATTTGTCTGTCCTGCCATGGCACCTTCTGTAACGTATGGTTGTTGAACACACCTTTTACGTGGCTTATTCCACAGCCCATGGTTCTACCTTAATTATTCTCTGTTTACTGTCTTCCTGTTGGACAGGGGTGTTACTGCTGCAGTGTTTTGGTTGATATTCCTATTTGAAGGCTCTGTGCCTTTGTATCACCAGTTCAGAGTGTTTGTGAACACAGTGATTACAGGAGTTATAGTCCAAGGACACTGTGCTGGAAAATACTAATTCTGTTATTCCTCTTCTAGCACTTGATAATGTCTATAGCCAACATTAGTTTAACGAGTAAATTGAAGGTGATTTGCAGTGCTTGGATTATTTTGCTGGTTCTGGATGGTGAGTTTGAGCAGTGCTGTAGCAGCTTTAGTATTTGCTATGATGGAAGGTGCCTTCAGAGTTTTCAGGGTATTTGGAAGGCTTCTGTTTTCTCCTGAGCCATCATCTCGGAGCTCAGCTTTGTGTCTCAAACAGAGGTCCAGTTAGCTTCAGAACTGTGCAGTTAAGACATGCCCTGTGTTAGAAAGCCAAACACACTCTTTTACTTCTTAGCAGATGGCTAAACAAATGTCCTTGTAGAGCTAAGTCTTGATAAAATTACACACTAGTATTTATTTGCACTGCATTAGAATATGGAGAAGTTTCTTGGCAGTTTCACCACCCACTAGGGGTATCATGTTCTTCCTCTTTAAGGTCTTGGGGATAGAAACTGCCCTGTGTAACACATGAGGTTTTGTGTTATGAGTACAGATACAGTCCCATACAAGTTATGGGACTTGTTGTCATGAATTTGAAGCGTTTCTTTGGTGTGTGGAGTGGCTCTGGCAGTAAAATGGCAGAGCTGAGGCCTGAAGGCACCCCTGTTCCATCTGGGCTCAAAGGCTGCTCCTCGTGGAGAAAGAAATGAGAGCTCTTTATTGATTCCCTGAGAGATGCAGGGAGATGCCTGAAATACCAGTGCAATAAATAATATTGAGATGTGCTGTAAGGGTGTAGGTAGGTTGGCTTTCTCTGTTTTAGTAAAGTGAATGGAAATGGGCGATTTGTTGTTGAGATTCTCTTAACAAATGAGGGTGATGAGCCGTGACACTTTGATTTTTACAGCTATGAGTAGTTAGAGTGCATCCCCCTGCTCCTTGGCAGTTAATAGTTGCATCGCTCAGCTTAAAAGCCTTTTTATTTTTGGTTGGAATACCTGACATTCATCAAGTGACCTGAGGCATTGACTGAGCCTCAGTCACTTAAAACACCAGGGCCCTTTGCTGTGATGCATCTTCATTGCAGGGCTGTGTTGGCTAACACAGTGTATTTTGGGGCACTGACTGAATCCTGTGTCATCTTCTTCCCTGTTTTGCTGTAAAGTCTGTGAACAGTGGAGGAAATGGGTGTGCATGTTTACTGACAGATACAGGAATCGATATTCCTTAGACATAAAGTGTTCAGGGAAAGGAGAAATAGATGATGGTCTCTTCCCCCCACCATGGTGTCACATGCTGGAGGTATATGGATAACTCTTCTTCTGGAGCCTGTTGCATGCTCACAGTAAGCAAGGACATAAACATCTCATTACCTGCCCTGCAGTTCTCCAGCACTTGCAAAGTCTGACTCTGATTGTAACGTATGAGGGAATCAGTTGGAGGATATTAAAATGGACAAAAATAACTGTGTTAACCATGTTGCAGGATCAAGGAGTCAGTAACCATAAGGCAGGAGGAAGGAATGTCTTAGAAACAACATGCAAGCTGGAACATAGGAGGTTCTGCATAAATATGAGGAAGAACTTCCCAGTGAGGGTGACAGAGCACTGGCACAGGCTGCCCAGGGAGGGTGTGGAGTCTCCTTCTCTGGAGACATTCAAACCCACCTGGATGTGTTCCTGTGTGACCTGATCTAGGTATTCCTGCTCTGGCAGGGGGATTGGACTGGATGATCTTTTGAGGTCCCTTCCAATCCCTGACATTCTGTGTGCCTGGAGGGTTTACAGCAATGCACATCCTTCAGGATAAGAACCACCAGGCAAGCAGGAAAGTTTGGACTGATCTTGTGAAGCCAAATACTCCACTGTAGGTGTCTGAATCTCTGGGGTTATTGCTTGCCTGCTCCCCCTGAGCAATTAGGGCTGGCTGGCTACCCCTCTGCTTACTTTCTGGCTCTGCCATCTTGAGTAGGCTGAGCACAGCGTGCATTTCCTCAATTTTCTGAAATGGGAACTGTCAGCATGGAAAAGTCAAACCCTATTGAACTAAGCCTGCCTAGAGCTTATTGCAGCCCTTGGATGTAAAGAGCGTTGCTTAAGCAACCGTGTAATATAAGATCAATTCCACAGCCATCCCCCCCGGGGACTCCTTTTAGGTAGCTGTTACTTTCCTTGTAGTATTTATCATTTTAAAGATGATCACACGTTGTTTATCTTCACCACAGGGAAAACACCGAACGGTGACAAGTTTTATTTGTAGCTTGTAGTATAAATTAGATTGATAGGTTGGTTTTTTTTTCCCATGTTTTGAGCTTCACAGCTGCTCTCAGTGGGCAGACATCAAGAGGTCAGGATCCAGCGGATTGGAATCAGTCATGGGGTGTTGCATTATCCTTGGGTGCTTTGCAGTGTAGGGCTGTACTTCAGTTTGGGGAGCTGGATGAAAAATATTAGATCATTTTGAGGTTTTTCTCCTGGAGACACCAACTTATTCAACTTCTGTTTAACAGTGACATAATGAGATGTCACGCCTGGAAGCTGGAATTAGGAAAACACTGAGACAGGATGCAGATTTCCATTAATAGGCATTAATTGCCACACTTTATTGGAGGGCAAAGTGGAGGTTTTGCTTGGGTCTTGGCTTTGGGGAGGAAAAGTAAAGCAATCATTGTCTACGTGGAGCTTGGAGTCAAGGAATCTTATGAGAGGTGGTTCTGTGAAGAATTCAGTGGCAGTTTAGGCTTTTAGGTGTGTAGTTAAGACACGTACCCCTCTCTGGGAGATGATGGGTGTTTCAGGCTGTCATTTAGCCCTTGTAGTGTGATGTATGAGAGTAATTGGACTGTGTGGGGTTTTATTATTACTACATCAAGTACTTTGGGCTTACTAGTGTGTGTTAGTCGAATGTGGTGTGTGCAACTGTAGAAAAATCCTGGGATTTCAGTGCTGTCGTGCGAGGAGCAGATAAGAGCGATTCGGAAGGCTGGGAGGAGGTGTGGGACACTGGGGGCTGTGTCCCGTGACTCAGCAGTCCTCCTCCAAAAACACCATCCCAACCACTGCCAAAAACACCATCCCAACCACTGCCCTGTGGCTGCAGATCCCCATCAGCTCCAGAGCCCTCCCCAACACCTCCGTGCCTTCCCTCAGTGCAAAGGATTAGTTTCTTCTTTGTAAAAAGAGGTTTTGGAGCTGTTTGTTCATCAAGGAGCGATTAACACAAGTTTGGGTTAGTTGTAATTGTGCCTTTAGTGGTATTTCTGTTCTGGACTTACTGGCTGTGCACCTTTTCACCCAGGAACACAGCCCACGGTCTCCCTGGTCCAACTACTCTGCTGTCTCATGCTTTACACCTTATCTAGGATATGCAGAGCTCTTGCCCTGCTTAATCATATGCTATTTTTTTTATCTTGCTTGAAAGAGTAGGAATTGCCCAGTCTCTCTAGGGAAATAATCCCCACCTACTTGCTACCCCTAATGCCCAGACATCTCTGACTTTGGAAGCTGGAGGAAGGCTGGTGATTTGAGGAGGGGAATTCCACTGCCCTCATCATGGCAATGTGCTGAAAACATTGCAGACTTGGAATGCAGTGCCAGGGCAGCTCAATTGTGTGAGAGAATAGAGTCAGGGCACAAGAGGAGAAAAGAAATTTATTGATGAGACGACCCTAAAAATTATTCCTAAAAGTTTTTCATCAGAGAAGTTCATTTGGTTGGGTTACAGCTTATCACAAGTGGGGTTTGGGGGGATATTTGAGCATGTTAAATTAATAAAATGACCATTCACAAACTTGAAATAAAAACTCCCAAGTTGGAACATCAGCTTTCCCTCTGAGTTGCCCTCGTAGGCTGTGGTACTTCTTGTGCCTTAAAATACTCTCCATCCTGCAGCCCTCTCTCCAGCTGCACATCTGGGGATACCATGAGGAAGAAATGTGGAGTGAAATTGAGGATGACCTGAACAGGGACACTCAGGAGTGACTCAGTGCAAGGGATGTGATATTAAAAATGTGTTTAAAACCTGGTGTGGACGCTTGGTTAAATCTCCCATGAATAGAGCACACTTTTATCCCCCGTTGAGTTGCTGGAATCACACTCCTGGATAATTTGGGTTAGTTTTTCCATGCATGTGATTTTTTTTTTTTTTCACTGAAAACCTGTGCTTTAATGACTGTGCTTTAAAAACTGTGCTTTAATGACTTGAGGGTCATTAACAGGGCATTTAACCTTGTGTGCCCTATTTCTTGAGTGGCAGAGGGGCTGTTTGGTTGGTGTGGATGGCTGGTTGGAGTTGTTTTTATTTGAATCCTGAAGGTCGTGTGTTTCCCCACAGCTCTGAGGGAGTTAACTGTAATCTACAAGAAGGCTGGCACGGATCACCCACTGTGCACAAACAAGGGTGGTTTGTCATGGCGAGTCACACAAAAGGAGCCGTGCTCATTGCCACTGAGTCCCAAAAAGTGGCAGGGAATTAGTTTTTCCTGGAGGTGTGAAGAAAACTGACTGGGGGGGAAACCCTATTCCTCAATTTCTTGAAGAATTAATGGAGGGTGGTATAAAGCTCTTAAAAATAGGTATTTTTTTTTTGTTCCAAAATAATAAACTGCACTCTCTGGATCAGTGTTTGTGGGATCAGTGTGGAACCATGGGCTGGGAATTGTGGCTTTCCAGGCTAAGCAGCTTCCTGAGCCTTCGGTCCATGGTCATGGCAGCTCTTCACATTGATAAATGGTCACAAGGATTTTGGAGCCTTGGAGGGAATGGTGTTTTGTCCTGGGGCTGAAGGTGAAACACATAAACAGGCTCCTTTCCTGTACCTAGACTTTGCTAACTGATCTTTAAATAACTGAAAGTGGATTTGTGATGAGAAATGACAGGTACTGACAAATGCTAATACGGTTTATAACAGTTTATGGTTAATAATGGTTTTTATTCATCTTTTTGAGGATTTTCTGTGTAGAGCTGAAGTCTTTGGGGTTTGGTTTTCTCCATAACAAAACTATGTTCAACTGCTGTCTGGCACGTGGTAAATTTCTCCCATTTCTCCAAAGTAGTGAAGCTGTCAGGGCAACGATTTCCATGAGGTTTTTATTTAACAAATACTAAATCAAAGCTCTGGAATATGGTAGAAGGTAAGAGAGTTCTTGCAGAGGGTCCCTCTGTTTCTTCTTACCCTGCCTTGACATTTGTCTCAGCAGCAGAACATCAAAAATTTGTGTGCTTTTGGTGTGGAAATGCCTCAGCCTGTTGGTAATGTGGCTTTTGTGTAACAGTCCCTTCTCCAAAAATAAATTGGGTGACTGCTGCTCTCCTTTTTACAAACGTACAAGTCGCAGCACAAAAGTTATGATAGGCTTGTGATGATTTACCTCTGGAAATGCAGAACGTAGCCCTAAAGCAGTTGAAAATACCTGCTTGTTAATCTGGCAGTAAGAACCTGCGGGAATATTTATATCCATCTGCAAAGTCACTTTTTAACTAGGACGCCTAAGATTTCGCTGGGGGAAACCATCTGCCTGGATCACAGTTGATGGCAAATATTTTTCCAGTTGTTTGAGCACACAGAATCTGCCTGGTTGTTTGATTTCCCTTCCAACACGTTCACAGAGACACCGCTCCAAAGGCATCCGTCCCCTTCTTCATTTGCTCTCTCTGCTTTAGTTATTTTTAGCATGTGTAGTGTAGAAGATTTAAGCATCATGGTGTAGAAGATCCTCCCAGCATCATGGGATGCTGGAGTGTGTTATGATGCCCTGCAAAGGGAATATAAAACAAATTTATGGGGGATTTAACACCGTATGGTGTAAAAAATAGATGTGAGGTTGGGTTTTTTTTGCTATTTAACATGGACAGATTAGGGTTAATGCCATTACAGCTCGAGCTGTAAGAAGTTTTCCAGACCTGGGGTGCATTCAGGCTGGCTGAGCACTGACCCTCAGAGAATGTGCCTGAATTCTGGTTAAAAAAAAGGTGAAAACAGGGGGGCAACATGGTACTTTGGCCGGTGTGAGAGGAAGCTGTGAAATTTCTGTACAGGTAATTTAGTACATTAAATGTTGTTTGTTCTTCCATCAGCTAAATATGAGTTGAGCGTTTTCCTTTTGTGCAAACAGTAAACTTATTTGTATGTGTATGTATACATACTTATAACCAAACTGTCAAACCTCCTGATTCTCACTGATTTATTTTCCTGTGTTCCAGAGCCTAGCCCAGCTAGAGAACCTGTGCAAGCAGCTCTATGAGACCACAGACACTGCGACACGGCTCCAGGCAGAGAAAGCCTTGGTTGAGTTCACCAACAGTCCAGACTGCCTGAGCAAGTGCCAGCTTCTTCTAGAAAGAGGGAGTGTATGTAAAACAATATAATCATCCAAAATGTATCTTGGTATTTTGGGCATCGATAAGAGAAATAGCCCCAAGGTCTGGTATGCAGTGTTTATATTGCATACCCGGTGTGCTCTCATGTATCTCAATTTGTGGGCAGCCTATGCCAAAAAAAGCATTGGCTCTGATGGCTAATTATGCTGCTGCAGTGATTACTCCAAACAGTGGTCAGTTCTAATGTCTTGTGGGCCTTGCTGCATTCTTTGCAGGCTGCCACCCAGACACGTCAAGCTTTAAGTTGAAAACATTATTATGGCAGTGGTATTTCATAGACTGTGGGAATCTCTGCCCTCTCCACAGGCTTTGGGGAGAAAATGGTGTGTGCAGAGGGGTTCAGAGGGGATAAAACCAGCAGTGGTTCTCCTGGAATGGTTCCTTGGAAAATTGCCCCTGCTATAGTGTTGTCTTAATAATCCAGCAGTTTCAAACAGGGAAAATTAGATCATGTGCTTTAGAATTAGTGTAACAGGATGTAAAATGTGCCAGCAATAAATCCTGCCTGACTTTTTTATCTTGCTTCTGAAGTGACCATTTGATTTTTACTTTGTCTCGGCACAAATGTTTAAAATGGCATTGCCACATGATCTTGCAAGGTTTGACTTCTAGCAAATCTATTGAATTGGAGCCTTGTTCACCAAAATAGGAACCATTCAACAGCCTGTTGTAAAGAGTAAGTCCTCCAGGAGCAGGAGGGGAAGAAGAGTGGCGCTTCACAGGCTTAGCAACCTTAAACAAAGTTCTTTATTTTAGTTAAATTTGAAGTTCAGTGAATTCGAAACAAACTTTTCTGATGGGAACTGATTTGCCTGAGGACAAATAAATATTTTTTTAAGGCAAGTTCCTAAAGCCCCAGTTTCATTCTCAGCGTGTGATCCATTGCCTGTCTGACCCTTGCCAGAGGGTTGTGGAGTTTTTATTCAGTCTGGGATCTGGCTCACTTTATACTCAACTGTCCTTGGGAATGTTTGAATAAATTGATTTCCTGTATCTTGCATACTAAGCTTTCTACAGTACTATATATTACAGAAATTATCATGCAAAATGCTTGTCATTTCCCTGGCTCTAATTTATGGAACCAGGTGCAGCCAGAGGTTTTAGGTAGTTAAATGCCATCATTTGTGTCCCTGAATTAGATTACAGTTCAGTGGTCTGTGTGCCGTTCTGTAAGAAATAAATTTTAACCTGTATTTAGTAATCGAGTGGAAGCTGAGAGTGCTTCTTAATGCCTGGTAACATACTCCTATTGCTCAGAGGGGTGATTGACTTTTCCAGGCATGGTGTTTAAGGTAACTTCATGCAGGTTGACTATGCAGTTTTACTCCTGCCTTCAGTGGCAGTTTTGTTGTCTTCTACTCTTTAAAAGCTTTTCCTTTCTTTCTTAAACACTTTCTTCAAATATTTGGTTTACCTTAGTGTCTCTAAAAACACAGAATAAATGCTATGTATTTACTTACCAATTAAATTGCTTTAAACTCAAATTTCCAGCTTAAAAACCAGCATTGCTGCTTGATTCTCTTGTCCTGAAATGTGCAATAAACTTCTATTTGTGGGGGTTTTTTGTTGGTTTTTTTTCTTTGCAGTCATCCTACTCCCAGCTATTGGCAGCAACATGCCTTACAAAACTTGTGTCACGCACAAACAACCCTTTACCGTTGGAGCAACGAATAGATATTCGTAAGTACAAGATTTCATTTGTCTGACCAAACTGATGAGAATGTTTTATGGACTTTGATCCACGGGTGGGAGGTTCTCTCTGTTATGGGTTAGGGCATAAAAGAGTTCAGGGTTAAATATATGATGACTCTGTGGTCTTGTGAATAAACCACTTGCACTTGATAAATTCCTTTTGAAGGGTAAAATATGCATGGTGCTTGCCTTTTCTGAGGACGTGCTTTCAAAACTGAAAATCTTTTATATGTCTCTGAAATATCATTGAGAGCCTTTCCTAAGGGAGCAGTTGATCTGTCGTGGTGCTCTTAACCAGAGCATGGCTGGTGCTTCCTTTCCACCAAGGAAGGAGTCTGAATGCCATTGTCTGCTTTCTTTTTCACAAATGATGCAGTAGGTGATCATCCCCGAGGAAAGGCCTTGAAATGTTTTCAGCTTTTGTTGCTGCTTAGATGTTTTTACAGAGGATTGGACTTAATCTGATAATCCAAAACAAGTTAGGCTTGTGGGGGGGAACTCTGACCTGTCTCTAACCACTCTCCAGGTCTGTTGCACAGCTCTGGTATGTTAAAGGCACGAGTAAAAGGTCAACATATGCATCTAACCCACTACTGTGATGGGGTTTTTTAATATATTTTTTTAAAGATGCTTTTTCCTAACAGTGTTACCATCTCAGCTCCCTCTGCCAAGCTTTTTTTTCTGCCTCTTCTCTGTGTTACAGGGAACTATGTGCTCAACTACCTTGCCACTAGGCCAAAGCTGGCAACGTTTGTCACGCAAGCACTGATCCAGTTGTATGCCAGGATCACAAAGTTGGGCTGGTTTGACTGTCAGAAGGATGAGTATGTCTTCAGGAACGTGATCACGGACGTCACAAGGTTTTTACAGGTCAGATTTGTTGGAAGGTGAATGCGCACCTTGTGGGATTTGAAAGCTCCATGCGTTTGGAGTTACTGTTTTACTCCTTCGTATCCTCTGTTCAGTCTTTCCTTTGTGCATTCATTGATTGAGTAGTAACTACAAAAGCTAAGCAGCTGCCAGCTGGCTGTCAGGACAGGTCAGATTTTATCATTTCAAGTTTGGTGAGGGAGGGATTTATTCCTGGAAACTGCCACCATTCGTGTGCAGTGGTGAGACACTTCTTTTAGCCCTCCTGTTGCACAATTCTTCTTTGAAGCTCTTTAAGCTTAAATACACCACGCTGACTGGTGCAGAATGCTAAACACTTATTGTCTATGAGGGAAATCAAAATGTCTTCCAAACTGCAGCTTCCTCCCCGAGAGCTCAGTAAATCCCATGACACTATGAATACTGATTGATTTGCTCTGAAATTTGTCCCAGAATCCAAAGTTGGAGGAAGATGGGAGAAGAGATCAAAATCACCAGAAATTCTCCTCAGTGTGGAAAAGATGTGTACAAGGCTTTAATTCTGGAGTGGCAGACTGTGAGCATTGAGAAAATAGGCTAACTACTATTATTTTGGGCTTTTACAGATGCCTGCAGTGAAGGAGGATGTAGAAGGTGTTAAGTAATTTAAAGATCATGCTCCTTTTTGGGCTGGTAGCTATGTTCCAGATAGTTATCAGGTGCTTTTAGCTGGAATGATGAGAGCTCATTCTCACTCCCAGCTCATGGCATAGGGAATGTGTGCTTTTTTAATGAGGAACCTTATTAAATGGTGTCAGTATCTACTTGCTGTGTTGAGTTTGAGGTGATCTGTTCCCATTTGCTCAATTTACCTGTTCTGGCTGCAAAAGTGTACAGGAGGCTGTGCTGCTCCAAAGATGTGGTTCAGCAAGGTTTTCCAGTGGCTTCTGTCTAGGTATTATGGTGTGAATACCAAGACTGTCATCAAGAGGTGGCTCCAGTGAAGAAGTGGCCAAAATCCCAAGCCTAAATATGCTTGAATTTCTCTATTGCAGATGAGTTCAGTCTTTGAAGCTGGAGATGAGAGCAATTTGTGCAGAAGGTGCAAAGCGAGGTGGAGCTAGGAAAGGAAACTATCACTTATTAGTTACAGAACAGAAACTGGGGCGAAGGAGCAATACAGGTTGTTTCTCTTCAATCATTTGATAAATGGATTACCATCTCTAGTGAAGAGGTGTCTGTAACAGGACTTCTTTCACAATTGGCCCCTTGTTGGCAGCCTCAAGTGGAGCCAGGGGCTGAACAGGCTGTGAAGAATGGAGTCCCTTCACTGGGAGATAGGCTGTCCTGCTTGGCAGGAGGGTGGTGGGGTGGGTGTGTGGAGAAACTTGGGCAGCTGCTAGTTGTGTTGTTCAAGGTTTGTAGTTTTAAAAAAGGGGGGTGAGGGGGAGATGATTTCCCCAGAGTTTTCATCTGGCAACTTTAATACTCATCCCAATGTTGCAGAAATGTCTGCATGTTTTACTCAGCCTCTGTTAAAATTAAAAAAATTGTTTTTTAAAAAAAAAAACCCAAAACCTAAATAAATCTTTTCAGAGTTAGGGCTTAACACAAAAATGTTGATTAAACTATTAAATCAAAGGAGGCTGTTTTTTTATTAGCTCATGTTACCAAACTCTTTAGAACCCTTTGCACTGTTAACAACATCAAGTACTTTAAAAGCACACTGTAAATCCTCTGCTTGGTTTTGCTCCTGGGCTTTTTTCCAGTCACAATACTACAGAGATCAAGTGTTTCTAGATAAAAATCTTCCAAGCAGAAAGATCTTTGAATGATGTTTAAGCTTAATGAGACCATCCTGGCACTGCTGACTGCTTTCCCTGTCCCCTTTCCTTCCTCAGGATAGTGTAGAGCACTGCATCATAGGAGTGACAATCCTGTCCCAACTAACTAATGAAATTAATCAAGTAAGTGCTACAGCCTTCCTCAGTGAAGTAAGTGTCCAATTTTCTCATTCATATTGCTGTGTCCTGCTGTGTGTCTGTGCATTGTTTGGGGTTGTTTTGTTTTTTCGAGGGGTGTGTGTTGTGTAGTGAGTGTCTTCTTTTTTTGTTCGTTATTTTTGCTCAGTCATGTACTGTTGTGTTAAGATGCTGAAACCTCCTGTCCTGAGGAATTGTTTTGTTTCACTGGCACCTTCCATCTTCTCTCATATTTTGATGTCATCCTCTGAGATGAAAAAGGAAAGAGCAATGCTAAGCAACTACCCATGCCTCCCTAGTGAGGACAGAGCCCCCAGCACAAGGACATCCCTGGCACCTCCTGCTGTCTGTCCCTGTGCATTGTTTGAGCTTACAGCATTCTTATGCCAAGAAGTGAACAGAGTGTGCCCTCCTCCATATTGACCAGGGAGATGAAACAAAGAGGATTTATCAAACTGTGCAGATTTTTAAAGCATCCTTTTCAATTCAGTACTGCATTTCGTAGTGTTTCCAGCAGGTAGGTCTCAAATTTTGCCCATTGTTTCCAATTTTGCTAAAAGAACCAGGTGTAACTAAGGTTTTGTTATTTTAGTATCTTACTAAGGAAACTAACCTTTCAGTTTTGCTGGTATATTGACTAATCCAGGCATTGGAACAGAGAGAGATTTTTGGATTTGAAGAATGATTATAAATTGGTTTCAGAACTAGAAATGGAGGAAGAAGTTTTGTCAGGGTAAATGGACTTGAAGTTCAGCACCTCTGAACTTCCCAAGCCCAGAGCTGTAATCTGAATGGCTTCTGTATCCATTTCAGACCCCAAATTCAATTTCTTTCCTCAAGCTTGATCAGTAAATCCTAACCCATAGATCATCTCCTCACTCTGAAGCCATGTTTTCTTACTGTTACCTTGCTCAGACTTATGTCCAACCCTAACTCCATCTCTGCAGAGGGCTGGTCCTTCACTTCCTCACATCGAGGATGACAGCAAGTCTGTTCACCTCTATAAATCAGTGTGTGTCTATCAGCATCTTTGTACAGAGCTACAGCTTCTGCTTGCAGGAGAATGGTCAGCACAGGAACTACCTCTCCCAGTTCCAGAGTCTCAACTAAAATAAGCAATGAAGTTAGACCGATCAAAAATCTCTTCCTCATATATTGGGTGTTAAATCTGCCACTGTTTACTACTCATTTCTGAACGTGCTTTGTGCCAGCAGTTGTGCAGGGCTGGGTTCAGTGACTCATCTTTGAAAGTCTAAAACTGCCATTACTTGCAAAATAACAAATCTGCCAACATGCCCACTCATCAGAGTGGGGTCATGTGTACATAGCAAAAAAACACCCCAAAACCCCTTCTGGGGCTTCTCTTCAGCCCTTTTTGATAACTATTTACACTTTGAACTACATTGCACAGGAGCCAAATTTTCTAGAGCTCTGTTTGCTAAAGCTTTTGTTCTAAAAGCTCCCAGTACAAATAAAATAGAGTGCTAGTAACTGTTTTAAGGTATCATTTTTCATCCTGTAAGTACTGCACAGACTTGCCTGGAGGTGCTGAGTGTCCACTGTATCGTGCAAGTTCACTGATTTTTTAAGACCTCATGGTGAAGAAAAAGGAAATGTTCATTTACCACAAGCCCAGAAATAAAATCACCATGGAGAGAGTAAATAAAGCTCATTTTCTGAAATCTAACAGCATGAGCTGAGGAATGATAATTCAGTGGTTAGAGCACCTGAAAAGTTTAGGTAGATGCAGATGATGCACCCTGGGCAAGTAGAAAATAAATGACAATGACATGAAATGTCACTTCACTTTTCTCCTCTTCCTAGAAAATGGTCTGTGAAGTGATGTAAGTTGTGCTGCTGTTGGCCTGTGCTGGCCCATGCTAGAAGACCTTGGTTGAATCAGTTGGAGACCTTGTTATCCAGTCTAAAGCAATACGTGTGTCTTTGCCTCTTAGATCATGCATCAGCTTTTTATTCTGGTCCAGAACTGGAGTTTGTAATAGACACAGCAAAGTCCAAACTGGCTGTCACTGGTTAACTTTCCTTTGAGTTTTCTTCTCATCTGTGCAGGTTCAGGAGGGCAGTTAGAGTTGCTAGTAGTTGACCATGTGTCTGCCCAGCGGCTCCAGGTAGGAGTTCAGAGCACTTGAGAAAGCAGTGTTCAAGTTCCTAAAATGACTGAAATGCTGTTGAAAATACTGCTGTCAATCCTGCTTTGGAAGAGATTTAAATGAACTTGAGAGCAAAGCCAACCCTGCTTTCTAGCAGGGGTGCAGTGAAACTGCATTGTAAGTGTTTTAGGTGGAAAATCAGCCAGCAATATGATTTTATCTGTGGAAGAACCCCTGTTCTGCAGTAGCAGCACATACCTCAGTGGCAATGCATCCCCCCTGGTTTAACCAGCTGGTGTAACCTCACTCTGGGGAGGGCAACCTTGATGTCCCAGTGCTTAACAGGGTTCCTATGGGTTCTGCTGGTCTTGTTATACCTCTTCCCATCAGTTCTAAGTGCTGGTTTTCTCTCTGCTCAGGCGGATACTACTCATCCACTGACCAAGCACAGGAAAATAGCCTCTTCCTTCCGAGATTCATCCTTATTTGATATTTTCACACTGTCATGCAATTTACTGAAACAGGTAAGGAAACGATGGTTTGTCATCTCTCTTTGGGGGTGTGTATTGGGGCAACAGACTTTGGGCTGAAGTTCCCTCTGTGGCTCTCCTGGAATGAGTGCTCTTGTTCTAAAAGCTATTTTTCTGGACTTGTTTTTCAGGAAAGCTTTGCCTTAGGTTTGTATTAAGGACAAACACATCACAAATACAGAAATGCAACTCTTTTCAACAGTTTTGGTTGAACATCCATGCCTGGACCATGAGGCTTGGGCTAAACTTTCCTGCCTTAAAGCATCAGGAAAGAGATGAGATGCTTGGTTTCCATTTTAAGTATCTTTGGTTTACAGTACTGGCAGAGAGGTTTCCTGTAAAAGAAGTCCTTGTCTCTTTTTTTAACCTCAGTTTAAAACCCACATGGGGAGAGAAAAAGTGCTGGTGGAGATATGTTTAGTAGACTGAGACTAAAGGCTGTCCTTGATGTTTTAACACATGATAAGTATGAGACTGTCTTGTGTTCCTTGGGTTTTTATTTCATGCTAGTTATCACACAAGAGTTAACTGGCTTTAAAAGTATTTATACTGGGACAAGGCAGCAATGCTCTGCTAGTAGGGTTGGGTTTTACCCAAAAAAAAGGGAGTTTTTCTTTCAGCTGAGGTCACACATGTATATTTTGTAAGCAGGTAGATTACCTTAAGAAAATTATTGATTCTGCATCAGATTTCCTTTCTAAAAAGCTAACCTGGAGTTCTAACGATGCCTTCAAGAACAGCCCTTTATGAGAAAGTCTGCCCTGATGAACTGAGCAGCAGTAGCACAGATTGGATGAGTTTAACTTTCATCCTTCCAGCTGAGGGAAGTGTCGAAGTTGACAAATAGCACAAAGAGTGACAAGGAAGTTTTATTTTAAAGATATTTCAAAACGAGCAGCTCTGGTTCTGTCAGTAACAAAGGTGGGTACGTGGGTGTAATTTGATTTTTATTTTTTTTTCCTCCTCCTGTTTTCTAAACGAAGTAAAGCTTGTACAATTTGCACCCACCCTGCTGAACCGTAACAGCTCTGGTAACTTGAATTCATTAGGTTATTTCAGGTGCATTTGGTGGTCAGTTAGAGGCCTCAGAAATAAAAGGATTCCTCTGGTTTTGTGAAAAGAAGTGCTTGGGGAGGTGCAGACAGGACAGGGTCCTTATAACTGCTCAGACTTGTTGGAGAGACTTCAGCAAGTGCTTGTACTCAGCCAGGAGGCACAAACCAGAGCTGGTGTCCCCAGATCTGCACTCCTACTGCTCTGTATGTGTAGCTCTGGCTGAGTTATTGCCCACACTACTGTTGCTGCATGACCATGGGGATTTAGAGACTAGAAAGACATGGCTTGTCTCAGGAGGAAGCCTCTAGTTTTCCACCCTGACTCTTAATCATTTTGCCTTTTCTTTCTTGGGATGCTGTGGTTTAAGAGAGATTGGAATGTTTTCTGTTGTCTCATGCAACATCTGTGTTTTCCTGTGATGAAACCCTACTGCCCAAGTTATGGGTTGTTTTTTTTTGGCTAATAGTAGCTGTCTCAAGCTTCTGTATGAAGTTTCCAAGGTGGTCCTTCGGAGTGGGGAGGATTGGGCTGTGAGAAACCAGTGCTCACATCTGTATCCATGGCTGTAACACAGAGTGTTACAGAAGAGTCTGTGACACAGTGGAGAGGGCAAGGAAGAAGTTCTGGTGACCACTGGCACTGCAGGGGGTTGTAACCAGAGCAGGGCTTATACAGATCATCTGTGCAACAACAGGGAATGCACTCATTTCCATACGGGGGTGAGCTGGAGCAACAGGATTCCCTGCTCCTAAGTGCTTGTCAGGCAGAAAACGTGTTCTTGTGTTTAACCTTAATAAGAACTTCCTTATCTCCTGAATCTCATGGTATAATTGCAAGCTGGCAGGCCTGGCAGCTTTTCTCCTGTGCAGGACAAGCTGAGTGAAAAAGAAAGCACTGTCTGTTTATCTATCTTGTCTAAAGACTCAGCATGTGAATACACATGCTGTTTGTAAAAGTATGTGATAGCTGGGGGTGGTGCTTGTGCCATGTGATCCTTAGGATTGCCACATCCTGTTTAAAGGTGAATTACTGCCTCAAACTCAGCTGTCACCTTGATTTTTTTTTTAATTTTTTGTTACCTGTTTAATCCAATGTATTTCATAGGCTTCTGGGAAGAACCTGAATCTCAACGATGAAAGCCAGCATGGTCTGCTCATGCAGCTTCTCAAGCTCACACACAATTGTCTCAACTTTGATTTCATTGGCACATCAACAGACGAGTCCTCAGATGATCTTTGCACTGTGCAGATCCCAACCAGTTGGAGATCAGGTAATCTTGCTGGAGGAAGAGGGTCAATCTACAGCATAGCAGCTGAAAGCTAAAGCCCTCCCTGTGCTTAACAAATAAACTGGAGTACGATGCCAGATGTCAGATGCAGCCTCTCCTGAGTGTCATCACAGTTCACTTTGGGTTGCCTATCGTGAGCTATAATCACACTCCTCTACCCTTTCAGTCTTACACCTGCCAATTCAAGAAATAATAAACTGTTTTTTCTTTTTAAAATATAAATTACAAATAACTCAGCACGTGTTCTCACCATCCTCACTGTCCTCACCACTCATTTTGCAGCCAGTTTCACAGATTGCTTTCTTAAAATATTTTCCTGTAATTTTTGTCTTGGTACCCGAGTACCAGTAGTTTTACTTTATTCCTGGGAAAGGCAAATATGTAAAAATGTAAAATCCTCTGGAAATTTTCTTGTAGCGTGGTGCTTCATGTGAAAATACACATGCCATTGTTGATAAGATAAGCGTTAGACCCGTGGAAAGCAGCAAGTGGAGGTGTTCTCAGTAAAATGCTCCCTTCTGTTTCAGCATTCTTGGATTCTTCGACCCTTCAGTTATTTTTTGATCTCTATCATTCCATCCCTCCTTCGTTTTCTCCTCTGGTAAGTTTAGTTTTTATTTTTCCTTACAGACTCTGCTACCAGAAAGTGTTTGTAGGATTCATCAGGGAGACTTTATGTAGGTTAAAATGCCATAGGGTGACTTCAGACAGAGCCTTTACCTTGATGGCACTGCCTCGTGCTGTAGTGACAGAGGGGAGGCTGCTCTGATGATGATAGTTTTGATTCATCTGCAAGTTCTGGATTTGACCAGTTTGTTTGCTGGAAGTCTAAGCTACTTCTTTGTCCTCAAGTAGCTTAGTGCCTGCCTGCTCGCTCTTCCAACCAGCCCTTTTTGATGGATATAACTTATCATTTCCACCATACTGCTGACTTGATCCTAAAACCATACTGTGAGTAAGTAGCAAGTCTGGGAGTACAACTGAGAAATGTAATTTTTCCTTCCCCACTTTAAAACTAGGCCATGTCCCAGTTGGATGGAATGGCCAAGAGCACAACTGAACTAAAAGTTGGATTATTACTTCTTGAAAAAATAAAAATTGCCTGCAAGGCATTTATCTATCTGACAAATATTTTTCATAATTAATGCTACAGTGAAAACATACCCTTTGGCTAAGGAGGGTAAGGTCCTTCAGAAGTATTTTTTCCACTGAGGTTCATTATGCTGAAGGGTTACTTGCTAATTCTGAATTTAGACCCTCAAATATTCATGAAAGATTTTAACAGTGTGAGACATGGGTTTTTTTCCTGTTTCGGAATAGAAATCTGAAGCAATTACGCCTTTAATTGTCCTGCCTCTTTGATCAGGAGATGTAAGAGCCAGCAGGAATTGAGAGGCTTAGCAGTGGAGCAGGCAGTCTTCACGCTGGTCAGAGGGAAGGGAGCTTTGGATGTGCTGTTCATCCTCTGGAGTCATGTGTTTCTGCACTTACACACAGGCTACCCAGAGCTGCAAAGATGAAGGAGCTGCTGTGTAGCATGCAAAGGCCAGGAAATGTGCTGTTCATTTTATCACTCCAGTCCCTCCCTTTCTTTGCCCCTCTTAGGTTTTATCCTGCTTAGTGCAGATAGCCTCTGTACGCAGATCCCTCTTCAACAACGCGGAAAGGGCAAAGTTTTTATCTCATCTCGTTGATGGAGTTAAAAGAATACTGGAAAACCCACAGGTGAGTATTTCAGGTGCAGCCAGTGGACTTGTGGTGTCCCTGGGGGGAAAAGGGTGCAACACCTCCTCGGTTCTCCTTTTTGTTTCTCCTCTCAGAGTTTGTCAGACCCAAATAACTACCACGAGTTCTGCCGATTGCTGGCCCGATTGAAAAGCAATTACCAACTGGGAGAGCTGGTGAAGGTGGAGAACTACCCCGAGGTCATCCGACTCATCGCCAACTTCACCGTGACCA
Organism: Podargus strigoides; assembly: GCA_028020825.1. Classification (NCBI taxonomy): domain Eukaryota; kingdom Metazoa; phylum Chordata; class Aves; order Caprimulgiformes; family Podargidae; genus Podargus; species Podargus strigoides. The sequence goes on along the minus strand of CM051622.1, from coordinate 74,900,259 downwards.
GCCTGCAGGTACAGAATGCTTTTACTTACCTTCCATGGGTCTTTATGCCCCTTGTCTCTCTTGAAACAAAATTATAACCCTCTTGTTCCTTGCCACTTAATTCCCTTTATGTTATTTTTACCAAAACCCCCCTGCAGACTCTGTGACAGAATCCTGTGGTGTGGCATTGCTTATTCTGTGCCTTCCTACTGAATGGAACAGGAGCAGTGTGTGGGGGAAGGCAGGGTTGCTATGCCTCCAGAGTCTTCCCATATCCTAGCAGGGGGGAAAAAAAGAAAAGCCCTTCTTGTTAAATAAGATTTATTTTTAGAATTATGTATCACTTCACTATTAAAATGCAGTTGCAGGGATTGCTAGTAATATTAATATCATACCATATTCCCACTGAGTTTTCCACTGCTATACAGTTTATAACCACACCCCTGCATAGCATATGGTTAAAAAAATTGTATAGCTTACATAATGCCTTTGTTTGTTCAATTGTAATATTTAGCTGGAAAACAGCTTTAAACTACATTCTGTTTGGGGAGCTGTCTGCAGCACACTAAAGTATGAGCTTGGCAGTGGTTTGGGACCAGAGGCTTTGTCCTACACAGATTAGGAACTTTCAGTCTTTCCTGAGTGCTGAAAATGCCCACTGAAGTCAGGTGTGAGCTGGAATTCATCGTGAAAATTGACAACCAGATCATTAAAGCTTTTAGATGCTGCCATATCTAGCACTACATGAGTCAGAATAATATGGGTGAAATAATCAAGGCCATAACTCACTGGTTTCCTTTCCTTTTCTTCCTCTTGGCTCCTGGTAGCACTGGGAGTTTGCACCAAACAGCGTTCACTATCTCCTGAGCTTGTGGCAGAGGCTGGCTGCATCAGTGCCCTATGTTAAAGCCACAGAGCCTCACATGCTCGAAACATACACACCAGAAGTCACAAAAGCTTACATCACATCCAGGCTGGAATCTGTGCACATCATATTGAGGTAAGAAGAACAGAGAGATGGCAATGCTTCTGCTCATCAGCACCAGAGGCACAGTTCACTTCATTTCTCTGTAAAACGGCACAAATTATACCTAAAAGTATCTTTTGGTTTTGTTTTTTTTTATTAATTTTGAGTGTTGGACTCAGCCTACAGGACTCTGTTGCAGGGCCTGAATTTGTGTGGGATGAGTTCGACCTTGTGTGTGTTTGGATTTGATGAAAACAAATGGTCAGATATAGAGAAATAATGTCTCTTTTAAGGAAGACAGATGGGCTTATCTCTTTTTAGATACCTAGCAATGCAAGGGAGTCCCATGCAGTGCAAGGGGGTCCAATGCAATTTATTGTGAGGTTAGTGTATTTAGAGGAAAAGGCAACTGAAACACTGAGAAAGATGGAAAGCTTTGTTATACCAAGGCAACCAGGCAGAGACCTTGTCCTTGGCACTGCACATTCTGTTTGAAGACCTGGATAAATGTTAAAGACGTAAGAAGAGCTTACTCATCCCAGGTCCTGATGGCCTTTCCACCTGAAACCACTCCTGTCCTTCTGATTTATGGCTGCAGGAACAGCCCAACGATTACATGGGTCTGTGTAGCTCTCCGTCGTGACAGATGGTAGAGGCAGAGAGTTTAGTGCCTGGGAAAGCATCCTCTACCCGACAGAAATAAGCTTGTGTTATGGGTTAGGCTATCTCTATGTTTTAAGTCTTTTTCTAATCTGTTTTCTTGCTTAGGGATGGTTTGGAGGATCCACTGGATGATACTGGCCTTGTACAACAGCAGCTAGATCAGCTATCCACTATCGGCCGGTGCGAGTATGAGAAGACCTGTGCTCTGCTTGTGCAGCTCTTCGACCAGTCAGCCCAGTCCTACCAGGAGCTGCTGCAGAGTGCCACTGCCAGCCCCATGGACGTTGCTGTGCAAGAAGGTGAGCGTGTTTGGAGAACTGTGTCCATGAGCTTGCAGTAGGTTGCCCATTCTCAAAAGTACCGTTGTCAAAACCTGCATTCCTGGTGAAATCCATAAATGGGGAGGCAGACCTCACAAATGTTCCCTTGGGGAGATTCCCTTATGGTGTAGAATACTTTTGGCTGTGAACAGACACTCCCAACGCACACAGCAGTGCTGGCTCAAGATATCACTGCCCTGCAACTGACTCCATTCCTTTTTTGTGGGAATCTTTCAGAGACAAGTTCTGAGGATGTTCCTCCATCCACAGGTGGTCAGCGCTGCCTGCCCCATCCCTCTTCTCCCTGAGGCAGGTTATGGAGTGTTCATTTGGACCTCCCTGTTGGCTCTGTGGCAGAAACCTCCAGCTGGTGGTTGGTAATGAGTAACTGGGAGTCACTGGGGTTTGCAGCTGGTGCCACCATCTGAAGGAGGGTGTCTGTCCGCAGCGTCGGGTGGGTTCAGCGTGGAGGTTTTGTGATTGCACGGCTGGTTGGTTTAGGAATTGCTTAACACTGACCATAAAGAAGCAGTTCCTTTGGAGGTGCAGGTATAGCTGTGTTATGTCCCCTCTCTAATAATGTACCTGCCTTCCCCTTCCGTGGAGAAGTTGGGTGCATCAGCACAGGTATGGAAATTGTTCCTCTTCCTTCTCAAACAACATTGTCTGGTCTAACACAGTACTTTATTTTTTCTGTGTGTGTATGTGGGCAAAAGTCTGTATGATATTGACTTCTCCACCAGCCACATTTGCTTTGAAAGAATAAACACTGCCTGCTGGTATCTGCCCATGAATACAGTTTTACAAGAAAGTGCAGTGGAACAGCTTTAAATAATGGAAGCCTCCCAGGCAGACCTGGCATTCTTGTTTCTTTCCTAGTAAAGCCATGCCTGTCCTCCACCAAGTGGCAAACTGAGTACTTTTTGGTATAGACAAGCTCTAAAGCAGAAAGAAACTCCTTGTGAATCCTGTCTTTGCCAGCATAAAATGCAAATCTCCTCAGCTCCCTCCGTGTACCGTGTGACGTGCTCGGTTCTGATGTCCTCTGTTGATTGCAGGGCGCCTGACGTGGCTCGTCTATATTATCGGGGCAGTGATTGGTGGTAGGGTCTCGTTCGCCAGCACGGATGAGCAGGATGCGATGGATGGCGAGTTGGTTTGTCGGTAGGGATGCTGACTCTTTTTTTTCCCTAGCTGCACCACTGTTGAAGTCAACAAAAGAATTGCTTTCGGGAAGCTGCCACCATGTTCTTCCCCTCTTCTCACTGAAAAGAACCATGTGGAATTGGGCATCCTGAAAGAAGAGATTGGAAGCACTGGGAAGAGCCAGGCAGCAGATTTCTGCTGTGGGTTGCTAAATTGGGGAATCTGGGTTGTGAGAAAGAGAATGAGAGGGGAAGAGCATGTAAGAGTGGAATTATACCGGGCTTTAATGCATGCATTGGAGTAGAACTAAATGCATGATGGTTTTTTGCTGGGGTGGGGGGAAATCCTTTTTCCTAGTTAATAATGCAAAGTGGGTTTTGTCCTTAAATACTCTGTGAATATTGTAGTTCTCCTATAACTGTGAAAACTTTATGCTGTCTTCTAAGACATGCTGGATTTTCAGGATTGTAAATCCTCTCCAGTGCAAGCTTTATTTGATGGATGTGAGAACACGTAGCTTACTGCTCCTCAACAACCTTGAGTCACACTGAATGCTCTGTGATCCAGAGCCTGATTTTGCTCTGTTTGGAGGTTAGAGTAGTAAATGAGTTAAGCTGTGAAGGTGTGGAAGCTGGTGAGCTGATAGGTAACATCGAGCACTGGCTTCCCATGTAGCTGATGAGGTACTGAAGAGGAAACTGTGAGCCCCCCTATATATTCCAGCTACCTTTAGTGCCAGCATATATGGTAGATGTTCATAGCAGTCTATTTATGTTTTATCTTCTTCCCTACTCTGTGTTTTGTGGCATTTGCCAACAAGAATAACGTTGCTTTTGCCCCCCTGTGCTGCTGCATGTGTGTTTCTTACCTCAAAATCCCTCCATCCCTCCCTTGCCAGCGAGGTCTGCTCATTGAGCCCGTGCACAGGGTTGTTTCTGCAGGGCTCACGACAAAATCCAAACCCAAGTGGGGGTGTCAGAGCCCGTGTCAGGGGAGCAGGTCGTGGTTTCTCTGGTGGGTTTGGGAATATGATGGACCAGTCACTGGGCAAGTGTGCTAAAGCACCCAAAACTCACTTCTGCAGCAAATTAATCATAGAATCATAGAATGGTTTGGGTGTGAAGGGACCTCAAAGCTCATCTCATTCCAACCCCCTGCCATGGCAGGGACACCTCCCACCAGCCCAGGTTGCTCCAAGCCCCATCCAACCTGGCCTGGAACACTGCCAGGGAGGGGGCAGCCACAGCTTCCCTGGGCAACCTGGGCCAGTGTCTCACCACCCTCACAGCCAACAATTTCTGCCTAAGATCTCATCTAAATCTCCCCTCTTCCACTTTAAAGCCATTACCCCTTGTCCTGTCACTACGTGGTCTTGTCAAAAGTCCTCCAGCTTTCTTGTAGGCCTCCTTCAGGTACTGGAAGGCCACTATAAGGTCTCCCCAGAGCCTTCTTTTCTCCAGGCTGAGGAAATTAAATCCAAGGCCCTGCATCCCTGTTAGAAAGGATATAGAAGCCTTATAATGGCCTCTCACAGAAGAGGAACGTGCCCTAGTCAGTGTTTTCTTACCACTTTTCCCAGTTCTTGACCCCAAATGGCAATGCCCACACACTACTGTTGCACAGAGCCTGGAAACAGCACCACATGCCAGCAATCCTGTGTTTCTCCCAGTGTCCAGAAGCAAAGTCTGGTTTTCCCACTTCTCTCCAGGGTGCTGCAGTTGATGAACCTGACGGACTCTCGTCTGGCGCAGGCTGGGAATGAGAAGCTGGAGCTTGCCATGCTGAGCTTCTTTGAGCAGTTCCGCAAGATCTATATTGGAGATCAGGTGCAGAAGTCTTCCAAGGTAATCAGTCCCATTGGCTGTATCTCTGTGATTGCACCAAGTCCAGTAAAAGCTTCCCTTTTTAAATGAAAACAAGTGGCTTGACTCATTTTTCTTTTCTTGATAGCTGAAATTTAAGAGGCTCCACTGCTGTGTTTTCTAGATACATGTCCAGTGTTAACACTGCAAACCCTTGAGCTGTTTTTGAAATACTGTGTTCTGTTTGCATCAGGAGGGAGCCAGTGGCTATGCCAGTGGCCTAGAACTTGAGAACTAGAACTGGCTTCAGTTTTATCTGCCAGGCTTCTGCTGTGACTTCAACTGAGTCCCTTAAGCCTGTATACCTGTGAAAGTGTGAGTTGCATCACCTTGTATACCCATGAGGAGCCTGAGCTTAGCATCTGTGCCTTGCTTCCTTGGCTCTAAAGTGAGGATCAAAACCCATTCATCACAAGGCAACTGTAGATGTACTGAACTTTGAATGCCTTTGTGTATCTTTAGAGATGCAAAATACCTTTATTAAATTAAAAAACCAAACAAACATGGAAAGAATGGGAACATCTTTACCCCAGAATTAGGTTCTCCTCCTTTCTGGTAACCTTGTGACCTTCCTTCTCCACCCCAGAGACTTTCTGACAGTGGTCTTAGAGTTCCAGACAGAATCACTAAGGTTCTGAGTGTAGGAGCAGGTGGAAGAACACAGTTATATCCCCTTTCCCTAAGAAAAACAAGTCCTCAGCTTCTGTGTGCTGTATCTGAACCTGCTGTGACAAGCAATAGAAAAGAGGTAGCAGTGATTAGGGCCAATATTGGTCTGGGGCAGATCACAAGCATCTCTGTGCATTGTTTGATTGATCTGGGGTAGCCCAGAGCATACACCCTCTCAGGCCTGTGTGCCACAAAGGGAGAACCAGTGAAAAACAAATCATCCTTCATCGTTACATGTTCTGTTGACAGCTTGTAAATCAGTGTTGTTTTTCCACTCCAGCTGTACCGCCGTCTCTCCGAGGTCCTGGGGCTGAACGATGAGACCATGGTCCTGAGTGTCTTCATAGGAAAAATGTAAGTGTTCCTGCTTGCAGGCAGCCAGAGATTCCTGGGTTTATCTGAAGGTGTAACTGGGAAAACTGGAATGTGAGGGAGTGTTGTTCAGCCTAAAGCTAGTAACATCTGGCTACTCGAGAGAATTACAGCTTTTATCAGGGCTTAAGTCACGTGCAATATCCAGGATTGATTTGTCCACCGTGGATTCTAGCCCGGGCTATGGAGACACAGAAATAAGCCCTACACCAGGATAATGGATTCTCTTTCCAGCACCTGCTTAGTCAAACCAAAGTCAGAGAGGGGACAGCCTCAAGCACGCACGCCCTATCACTTGACTATTGGCAATCACCAGCCACGAAAGCTCTCTGGGGAGGGACTGCTCATTCAAAGTTTTTTCTCTCCAAATTGTGCTGTTCAGTACCAGAGTAGCACACGTCCTTTGCTTAAAATTCATCCACTCTGTTAGGCACCCTGTTCAGCCTCTTCCTTGGCAGCTCTCCTCTGGACCCAACCTGTCGACTGGCTTTTTGTCATGTCTTTTGCAGCCTCCATTAGCATTTTGAACCAATTCAGTAGCTCCAACGCTGACTCCCAGTGCCATGAGCCTGGTGATGTGCAGCCACTAGCTCCCCCCTTGAATTTTTTAGCATCACCCCCGTCTTTACGTGTATGGGGCCTTGCTGCCCTCGCGTGCCCCAACTGGGCACCGTCCCTAAGGGGTGAAATGGCTCTCCTGGAAGAAGCAAGGGCTACTAGAATTCTGCAGCTGACAGTGGATGGTGCAGGTGCAGAATTGCATACGTCTGCATGTAGTCACTGCCGCAGAATTCTCTTACCCTTGCTGCAGAAACCAGCCCTGGAGTGCCACAGAATTCCAAGGGCCTGGGTATGGGCCAGTGTAGCTTGGGACCCAAGTAGTGAAGATTATCTGAAGGATAATTTTCTAGTCAACCAAATGTAAGTACAGTAATTTTATACCAATATTTTGTGGCTTGTGATGTCTGTGGTTTCGGTGGAGGGTGGAGCTGATGATGTTGGGTGACTTTTGAATCCGCCGCACAGCAAAGGGGAAGCTGAGCAAACCCCTCTGATCCATCCTTGTTCTCTTCCCTAGCATCACCAACCTGAAGTACTGGGGTCGATGTGAGCCGATCACCTCCAAGACGCTGCAGCTGCTCAATGACCTCTCCATTGGATATCCTTTTCAGAAGAGCTGGTGGGTGCACAGGACACTTACACCTCAGGATGGGGGCAGAGTGACCCAGATGCTCGACTGGAGCAGGAGCACTCTGCATGTAACAGATTCCTGAACCACTTCATCTTTGGAGTAGTGAGAAGAGTGCTTGGTCAAGTGCTTCATCTTATCTAGCTGTTGAATTGCAGTAGATGGCTGTAATATTTTAGGGGGGTTATTATTATTTTGGATCATAATTGTGTTGTAGCTTACCGTCCATGGTTAATTTATTTACAGTCAGTCTGTCTTATGGTGGTTGTCTTGTTCTGTCTGACAGAGTAAGTAAAAATGGTCACTGCAGGTCTCCACAGCAGATTTATGCAACTTGATTGCTCTTGAAACAAAAGGAAGACAGGCTAGGACGTACTGAATAATATAGACTGGCACATATTGAATAATATAGATGTAAGTCCCCTTCCAGTTTTGCCCTGGAAAGTGCTTGGTAAGCACTGCAAGGAGTTTTCTGCTGACTCTGCTGCTTCCTTAACACCCCCTTTACATACAGTAGTGTTCGAAAGCTGGTGAAGCTGAGCGCTGTGCAGTTCATGCTGAACAATCACACGGTAAGTCCTTTCACCTTCTGCTTTTCGTCTCACACCACACTCTTCCATCTGCCTTTGTGCAGCTGAGATAATGCCCTGATTTTCACATCTGGACACGCTTTTTGAAGTTCACCTGTCTCCCAGATGCTGCCATCGTACCAGATGAGCCTCTGGAAAATGTGATCTGTGTTCCATCTCTTTTTGTTCAAAGCCGAGCCTTCACTTTTGAAAGGCTGTAATTATGTGGGACCTTTCATCCCCAAAGGGTTGATGTGAGGGTCTCTTTACTCTCACCGAATTACAGCCATTGTCTGGGGGTACTGTTTCTGTGGAGAATGTGGGCAGAGTAACTGGGGATCTGTCTGCAGGGGGCTGGTTTTCAGCAACCTTAATGCCATGGAGAGTCCCCATGAGTAAATAGGGGGGACGGATTGTGCTTCTCTGCTCTGGAGGGAAAGCAAGACCTCCTTGTTCATCTGGTCCTGGGGAATTCCAAGATGAAAGCTGGTAGCTGGTGTCTTTGCCAGCAGATAGGACACTGCTCTGGGGCATGCAGGCGTGGTGCCTGTTGCCCTCTGGTGGATGTGAGATAACCATGTGGCTTGCCTGCTCCTCATGCTTGCACAGGCTGAGAATGAGAAAGGGGAATGATGGATCCTCAGCCCTTGATACAGGAGCACATTCAAGGTGGTGTGGTTCCTCTTTAACCCATCTCTCCTCTTCCATTTGCAGAGTGAGCACTTTTCCTTCCTGGGCATTAACAATCAGTCCAACCTGACTGACATGAGATGTCGGACAACGTTCTACACTGCACTTGGGCGTCTTCTCATGGTGGATTTAGGTACTCAGGTCTTTTCCTGGAAACCAGAGCTAAGTGGTGACTTTGTGGTTTGGATACTGCGCTCTGCAGTAGGCTAGGTCCTGCTGTTTAGGGAGCTGAAAGCTCCTGCAGGAAAGGATGCTGGAGTGGGAGAAGCCAAATGGGATAGGAAAAAGGAAGGGAAAGAAGCTCAAGAGTGGGTTTGTCCCCATGTTGCTGGGGACAGGTAGTCCAGAGGTGCACATCACCAGGGCTGGGGCTAAATTTTTCCTTCACAATATTCCAGATGTATTCCTGAGGTGGCAGGGTTTATAGGTTAGATGTTGGCAGTGATAGATCACCTGTCTGGAAACCTGTGGTCTCTCTGCCTCTAGCTCCGTGGGTGAGCAGTGTCTGAGTACCGAGCACAGACAGTGCTGCAGGGTGCAGGGATGTGCAGACTATTTCCTCCTGATTTCTTTTTTATTTTCATTTCAGGGGAAGATGAGGATCAGTATGAGCAGTTTATGCTTCCCCTCACAGCTGCCTTTGAGACTGTGGCACAGATGTTCAGCACAAACACTTTCAATGAACAAGAGGCAAAAGTAAGTCGGGCAGGATCTTTCCTGTTATCCATGCTCTCCCTACTCTTTTTCTTGGGGGCTTTGACATTTTCAATTCAAACAGACAGGAGAGAACAAGTAACTCCTGCAGAGTGAGAGCCGTTCTCCTCTCTGAATGAGACAAGGAGATCCTGGAGTGATGGGTGCTTTTCTTTCAGTCAGTGGGGAAGCAGTGGTGTGCCCTGTATCCCTTGGGGTTAGTTGTAGTTCATAAGTGTAGCAGTGAGCCTCATCCACTAGCTGTCCTTCTGCTGGGAACAAAATAATCCCAGTACTGTTCACTGCAGTGGTTCAAATTAAAGAGGCACTGAGGAGGAAGAACTGTCTAACCTGGACTGGCAGCCAGCACAGAAAGGCTGTTGGGATGATAGGAGGAAGTGGCTCTGGGCTGGTGGAGCCAGCAAGGGAGAGATCCAGACATGTGTTACGTCTTAACATATATTTTCTTTTGCAATACAGAGAACTTTGGTTGGTTTGGTGAGAGATTTGAGGGGAATAGCCTTTGCCTTCAATGCCAAGACCAGCTTCATGATGCTATTTGAGTGGATGTATCCTTCTCTTGCCCTAAAACTTGAGTCATTCTGTCTGGCAGAGGGGAGAACTCTGGCTGACTGCATCCAAATGCCTTATTTTCCCTGCTAAACCCTGACTGGGGTTTCTCTTCACTTTTATAGTATTCATTGTCCTGTCTCTAAGCCCTAAAATAGATTTGACTTGATCTGACTGCAACCAAGTCAACCTCAAAATCTGCTCAAAGCTGAACTGTTGGGGTTTCTCCAATGGGACCTAAAGAGATGTGACCTGTAAAGCACAAAAGCATCTCAGCAGCAACAAAAGCTTTCCTCTCACTCACTAAAGCCAGCAGCAGTTGGTATCCTTGTCCTCTTGGTGAGGGCGTAGCTGCTCAAAGAGCACAATGTCTGGGCTCCAGATTTCTCTTTGACTGGTGAAGGTCAGCTGTCTGTTGCAGTGACAGATCTTTGTATCTGTCTTCCCTTTTGTTCAAAACCTTTCTAATGTGAGAAGTCTGTATGCAACTCCTTCAAAGCACTGGAGATTTTTAAATTTTTTGTTATTATTTTCTGTGATGAAGCAGACCCCAGCAAGCAGCATCTCTCCTTTAACCTTGTTAACTAAGCTCCTTTGCAAGGTTTGGGTGCAGTATCATAGAATCATAGAATGGTTCAGGTTGGAAGGGACCTCAAAGTACACAAAATATACCCTTTTGGTTGAAGTTATGACCTTTTCTTTTCATGCAAAGCAACAAAATTCCTTAGCTTTCACCTGGCAGCTACCCATCCTACATGCCAATCCTCCAGCGGGCAATTGAGCTCTGGTACCACGACCCAGCCTGCACTACACCTGTCCTCAAACTGATGGCTGAGTTGGTACATAACAGGTAGGAGCTTCCAGCACCTGAAAGCTGGCAGGGGGTTGTGTCTCACTGTGTTCTCTCTACTTCAGTCTGTTTATATGCTTTTAAAGGCTGCCAAAGGGGACAGGGGAAACTGGTGGTGTTTGTTTGGTATCATTTGAGCTATCAGTCATGTCATGACTCACTCAGACCCAGAGCCATGATCAATACACACTGAATTTGCCCAGTGTCTGCTTCCAAGGACAGCACTGGAAGATGGAGGCTGGCAGCTCATGTTAATTTTTGAAACCCTTGTTTAAAACCAGCGTGGTTGGATCTGGCAGCCAGATGAACCACTTTTGCTTCAGAGCATCCACTCCTTTTTTTTTTGTTTTGCCAGCAGAGAGGGTACCTCTTACGTTATTCAGATAATTCAGAAGCAATTTAATCTGGCAGTGGAAGGTTGCCAGGACTGTTGCTCTGGCTTCCAGCCAGCTGAACACAACCCTGTAGGAAGGGACACGAGGTTCAGTCATTTGAGAGCTGACTCTCCCCACTGTTTGCCACACATCCAAGCAACATCTTTGCAGTTGGGACAATCCTTACTGGAATACGTCCACTTATTTATTTCAGAGGTGAACTGGACAACTCACTGCGCTTCAATTGTAAGATCTATTCACTCTAGGAGGGGAAAAATGCCAAGCTCTGAATTCTTGGTAGTGTTATGAATAGGAGCCAGTCAGCCTGCCCTACAATGCTGCTTCCAAGATGCTCGCTGTGTTTGTGTACAGTAGCCTCGTGACTAGTGCCAAGACAGGGTTTCCAGCCTTGGTCTTGTAATATTCCTAATGTCTGTGAAATATAGGCCCTTTCTTCTGCGACAGCAGAGCTTGCCTGTCCCCAAAGGGCCCTGTCCTGTCTGGCTGTGGTAAAGGACAACAGTATTTTCTACCAGACCAGGGCATTTTGTTGAACTCTGAGGAGGAGGATGCCCCAGTACACAGTAGCACGGGGAGGTGCTGAAGTTTTAGCTTTCTTTGTACTCGCAGGTATGTTTGAGCTCTGGTTTATTCCCTGCCTTTCCCTTAGATCCCAACGGCTGCAGTTTGATGTGTCCTCACCCAATGGCATCCTGCTCTTCCGAGAAACGAGTAAAATGATAACTACGTATGGTGAGTACCCAGCAGGTGGGATCTGGGCAGCCTCCCTCTGCCCTTGACTCCTCCGCTCACTTGGGGAGGGAGGGCTTGGGGCATTTGCCAGCTCAGAGAGCGAGCCCAGGCTGGGAAGCAGTGCCAAATTGCTTGCTGAATGCATGCTTAGATACAGGGAGATGCTTCTGCTGGCAGTGCTGGGTAGGCAGGCAAGCAGGAGGGGCAGGGTGCCGATGACAGCAAGGGGCAGGAGCCCCTCGTGAGTGTGCAAGGTGACATGGGGGAACCTGTGAAGTGGGAGAGCAATCCTGTCCTGATGCTGTCCTATTTCCACAGCAAAACGACAAGCAGTTGTGTTCTCTGTAGAGCCACACTTTTAACTTGTAATGGGTTCCTTAACCTTCAGCTGGGGAATAAGTCTTTGGTGTTTGTACCTGACTTCTCAGTCACTCCTCAGGGCTCTGCTTTTGTTTTTCCTGCACCCTGGGGGAGAAGGGGTTTGGATGTGGTTGCTGAAATACTGACTCTGCTTCTGTGCTCATGCAGGAAATCGTATCCTAACACTTGGGGAGGTCCCAAAGGATCAAGTCTATGCCTTGAAGCTCAAAGGGATTTCCATCTGCTTCTCTATGCTGAAGGCTGCACTGAGTGGGAGCTACGTTAACTTTGGGGTCTTCCGTCTCTACGGAGATGATGCACTGGACAATGCCTTGCAAACTTTTATCAAGCTTCTGCTTTCCATCCCTCACAGTGACCTTCTGGTAAGCCAACACCTATGATTAGGAGTGCAAACACCCAGCTAGGGAAGACAGGGCTGGAAGCAAAGATCTCAATGCATCAGCAGTTAGAGTGCAACCTGCTGAAGACATCCACCTACAGAGCTTTGCTCCTAGCCAGGTCTCGTACACAGAACCAAAGCAGCTGAGCTTTGAGACTGTATCAGCACAGTCCCACGTGGCAAACCATCGAGGAGAGAGGGCAGCATATATTCCTCCCACGTCTTATCTGTCTTATTACCATAGCAGGACCTGGAAGAAGTTGCTGCCATCTCTGTAGCTGCATTCAGCACATTCTTGGTTTAATATACCAGTGCCAAACCATTGCTCATGAGACACGCAGCTCTTGAGAAAGGGATGGTTTGTGGGACTCCCAGCAGAGGTCCTCCCCCAGTTTGGGGCCTGCTGAGGGGTCTGTGACACTGACTGTGGTGCAGGCTGCTGAACCCAGCGCTGTACATGTTCATTTGTGTGTGTGTGTGATCTGGAACTCTGCACGGACACCTGGAGAGCCAGTCCTATCTCTGCATCTGCAGCACCTGCATTAGTCAGCCAACACTCCCTGTTTAGGGGAAGGTGCTTTGATAGAGCAGTGTTGGGAACCTGCTGTTGCTGGAGCCTGTTTGGAAAATTCTTGCTGGGGGAATAGATGTTGGCCCATACGCTGTCAGAGAGGTTGGTTTGTTCTCCTTCCAGGAGATTCAGTAAGCAGTTTTCAGGTGACTAATGCATGGGTTGGGTCTTACAGGCTAGCCATGAGGTCTTAAAAAGTCTTTCTCTCTTTCTTTATCTGCAGGATTATCCCAAGCTCAGCCAGTCATATTATTCCTTGCTGGAAGTTCTTACCCAGGACCACATGAACTTTATAGCCAGTCTGGAGCCTCATGTAATCATGTATATTCTCTCTTCCATTTCAGAAGGCCTCACTGCACTAGGTAACTACCTCTGTTCTCTGTTGTGCTCTTAGGGCTTTGGTTTGGAAGGGAGGAAGATTTTTGGTCGCTTTTAGGCTAACAGATTAATTAAATCATACCTTGTGAATGGGTGGAGGAGTTTCACTGCTGTTAAAGCAGGAATACTGGAGGCAGTGAATATGTCAGTGAGGTTGCTGACCTGTTTAGGGTTAGGTGGTTCTTGCTTGCCAAGTCCCTCAAAGGACTCAGATAAATGGTGGCATTTCCCTGGGAGCCTGCCCAGGTGCATCTTAGCAAAAGAAATGCTGGCAGCACCCCAATATCTCCTCCTTTCCCGTTCTTGCAGACACCATGGTTTGCACAGGCTGCTGCTCCTGTTTGGACCACATTGTCACCTATCTCTTCAAGCAGCTCTCTCGCAGCACCAAGAAGAGGACCACCCCTCTCACCCAGGAGAGCGACCGGTTCCTGCACATTATGCAGCAGCACCCAGAGATGATTCAGCAGGTAAAGACCCAAGGCTATGGGGCCTTGTTACAGCACAGTAAACTCCCCTGAATTCTCTTAGCATGATGTATAGAGGCTGCGTGCTCCCTGCTCTAGAGCCTCAGGCTTTTCCAGAGGAAAAAAGGGTTTCAAACTGATGCTGGCAGTTCATAGCCAAGACATACACCTTCAGCCAGAGAGCATGCCCTCTTCTGCTGCTTTAAACCCACCAGGGTTTGTTTAAATCCCTGGAAGGATTCAGTGGTCCATGCACACTCACAGCAGAGCAGGCACCGTGGGGTCCCACTCCTTAGCAAGGCTCTGCACAGACTTCAGCGTACAGGAAAAACCTCTGCAGTGTTGGTGCCTGTTGGAGCACATGCTGCCTTGGCACCTTCCAAGTGACCCCTGTGGGGTGAATTTGATAAGCAAGGTGGGAGAACATCTGCCATTTGTCTTCACTCTGGGCCAGGAGTGTGTGTGGTGGCAGAGGATCAATAGCGAGCGAAGACATTTTCCTTGCTTGGACACACCTGTAGTTCAGGTGCATCTGTGTCACTTAATGACAGATGATTCTGCCCACAGAGGTTTTGTTGCTCCAGAGGAGCTGGGATTTGGATATCCACACCTTGTAGCAGCCTCTCTCCTGGCTGTGCTGCTTTGAAGAGCAGCGCTCGCTGAGTTTCTGACGGCGTTATCCGACCTCACCATGACTTCCACGTGAATGCAGGCAATATTGTCCCACCCTTGCTGGTAGATCAAATGCAAAGTAAAAAGCAGGTGCTTTTTGGGGAGGCTAGAAGCTGTGTTTTCTGAGGATAAAAAGAGAAACTGCATCTTTCAAACCAGCTGGGTTAGATACTGGCTTTAGCAGTGGAAGGGAATGTGGACACCACCAGTGTGGACTCCCCAGGGCACGACAGCTTCTGCTCTCTGCATTTAAGCACTTGCTATTACCTTATTTAAGTGAAGATGAGACAGTCCTTCCCCTGGCTGCCTTGGGGCAGGACAGAGTGTGTCAGGAATAAATACCCTGACAGCTTTCACACCTCCTCCTTGTGCCTTCAGTGATGTTCTCCACCAGTTCAGGGGGGCTCCATGTCCTCTTGTTCCACGAGAGCTCTGTAGCATTGAGGCTCCAACACTGGAAGCAGCAAAGGTGGATCATTGCTCCATGATGCCATGGTGAGGAGGGAGCTGGGATGGAAGGGGCTGGTTTTAAACCTCACTCTCCCTCTTGCAGATGCTGTCGACAGTGCTGAACATCATCATCTTTGAGGACTGCAGGAACCAGTGGTCAATGTCTCGGCCTCTGCTCGGCTTGATACTGCTCAATGAAAAGGTAAATGTCCCACTCTCCCATCACAGCTGAGGAGCTCTCTGGGCCTGAATGATGCTGGAGCTGTTGGGCTGAAGGCACTTGTATTTATAAACGCACTAGAAGTTGCTTGAAGAGCTCTAATGCCATTCCTCCTTCTTCCTTGATGCATGTCCCAAAGCCAAGGTGGCTCTTCCTCTGAAAATTAACCTGCCCTCCTCTTGTCTCCCCCAGTATTTCTCTGACTTGAGGAACAGTATAGTGAACAGCCAGCCTCCAGAGAAGCAGCAAGCGATGCACCTCTGCTTCGAGAACCTCATGGAAGGCATCGAACGCAACCTCCTAACCAAGAACAGAGACAGGTTGGTGTGGGGCAGAGATGCCTTGGTGGGGCTGAGGCGTGCTCAGTGTGGGGAGCAAAACATGGGAGGAATCACAGAATCCTAGGGGTTGGAAGGGACCTCAGAAGATCATCTAGTCCAACCCCCCCCTGCCAGAGCAGGGTCACCTAGAATACATCACACAGGAACGCATCCAGGTGGGGTTTGAATGTCTCCAGAGAAGGAGACTCCACAGCCTCTCTGGGCAGCCTGTGCCAGTGCTCTGTCACTTTCACAGTAAAGTTCTTCCTGACATTCACATGGAACCTCCTGTGCTCCAGTTTTTATCCATTGCCCCTTGTCCTATCATTGGTCATCACTGAAAAAAGCTTGGCTCGGTCGTCCTGACACTCACCCTTTACATATATGTAAACATGGATGAGGTCACCCCTCAGTCTCCTTTTCTCCAAGCTAAAGAGACCCAGCTCCCTCAGCCTTTCCTCAGAAGGGAGATGTTCCACTCCATCTCTGTGGCTCTGCACTGGACTCTCTCCAGCAGTTCCCTGTCGTTCTTGAACTGGGGGGCCCAGAACTGGACACAATACTCCAGATGTGGCCTCACCAAGGCAGAATAGAGGGGGAGGAGAACCTCTCTTGACCTACTAACCACCCCCTTTCTAATACACCCCAGGATGCCATTGGCCTTCTTGGCCACAAGGGCACACTGCTGGCTCATGGTCACCCTGCTGTCCACCAGGACCCCCAGGTCCCTTTCCCCTACACTGCTCTCCAGCAGCTCAGCCCCCAACCTGTACTGGCACATGGGGTTGTTCTTCCCCAGATGCAAAACTCTACACTTGCCCTTGTTGTATTTCATTAAGTTTCTCCCCACCCAACTCTCCAGCCTGTCCAGCTCTCGTTGAATGGCAGCACAGCCCTCCAGCTCTTCACACACCTCTCTGCCTTCTCCTTAGGTTCACACAAAACCTGTCAGCGTTCCGGCGAGAGGTGAACGACTCCATGAAGAACTCCACCTACGGCGTGAACAGCAACGACATGATGAGCTGACGTCTCCCAACTCCCACCTATCCAGAGCAGCATCTCTTTGGCCTGGCCCCAGAGGGGTTACCGTTTCCGATGGAAAGAAAAAGAGGGCGTTTCTAAAATCCCTGCTCTTCCCCAGGGCTGGATTGCGGCGGCGCTCGCTTTGGGTCCCCGTACTCCAAGTCCTCAAGGGAGGAGGGAACAGGAGGGGTTTGTTGAGCTCACCGGGGCAGGGTGTTTCTGTTTCCGTGGGAGGGGGTGGAAAAAGGGCATAAGCCAAGAATCCAGCATCTCCCTACCCGAATGTCTGCGTGGAACGCCAGCGCTCTGCTGCAGCCTGCCTTGTATAAACATGTACATTTTTTCATAACATTTTGAACAAGGTTTATATTGACTCAGTTAAAAAAAAAAAAAAAAAAAAAAAAAGGAAGAAAAAAAAAAAGGAAAAAAAAAAAGGCGCAAAAAAACATACAAACAAACAAACAAAAAAAAAAAAGGAAAAAAAAAAAAGTGTGATTGAAATTTTTACAGAGTCTTGGTGCACCGGTGCTGGCGTGAGGGTTGTGTATGCGAGTGAGGAAAGAGTGTCCTTGAAGCTTTACGGGGCGAGGGGTGTGGGTGTGTGAAAGCGCAGAGAATATATTTAGTGACAAGTGTAGAGAGAAGCAAAAACACAACAAAAAAAAAAAACAACAATAAAAAAATAAAAACCACAAAAAAATCAAACAAAAAAACAAAACAAAAAAAAAGACCCAAGGAAAAAAAAACCTACGAAAAAAAAAGGCATTGTAAAATTCCAAATGTATATTTTTTCTTATTAAGCCCCCCTGGAAATCACAACTTTCCCCTCCCTCCCCTTTCCAGCCTCGCCCTTGTTATTAGGAACTCGAAGCCATGCCGCGTGATCTTTCATTCGTGCTTGCTCGTGGGTGTCTCTCCTCTCCCCACCCCCCAGGTGTAGCAGTAGGTGCCATCCCCCCCCTTGTCACCCCAGACACCCCCTCTCCTCCCTCCATCACCTCCTCGTTTGCTCCCCCCCATCCCAGCCCAGGTAGCAGAGGAGCAGGCGAGCTCGCCGGAGCTCGCAGCACCCAACTTGCTGCCTCCCAGGGTTATTGATAACAAAGTATTTAACACCCCCTTGACAAGGAGTCCTTGATTTATTATTTTTTATTTTTTTGGTTCCCCAAAATGTCCAGTTTGGGTTCGAAAATGGATTTGATGGAGGGAGCCCGTTTGCCTTGTGCTTTCCCCACTTATTGTTGCTGCTAGTCGTGTGCATCCTCTTGCTCAGCTCTACACTCGGTCCTTAGGGCTTCAGTTTCTCTTCCCAGACACCACCCTCCTCTTAATTTTATTTTGCTCCCCCCTTTTTTTTTAAAAAAAAAAAATAATTTTTATTTTTGTTTTCTTTCCTCTGGCGATTGTGTGTTGGGTCCTTTTTATTTCCACACCCCCCCCACACCGTCCCCTCCCTGCGTGAGCAGATTGCTGGTTGACTTGTAAGGGTGTTTGCTGCATACAGTGTAAGCATTGTGACTGCAAATAAAACTTCAATGGTTTCTACTGAGCTGTGTCTGCCTGGACCCTGCCTGCATGCTGGGGGGGGTGGTGGTATAAATGAAATGGGTTCAAAAAAGGGTAATTAATGTGGGGGGGGTGATGGTACAGGCGAAAATTGAGCCAAAATCCGAGTGGATTCGGTGATAAATCATAGAATGGGTTGGAAGGGACTTTAAAAATCATCAGTTTCTGACACCCCCCCACCATAATTCCTCAAGGTTTGGGGTCTGTTGTAGGGAAAATCCCTTTTAACACCTGCAGCACAAGGAATTATTTCTTCAAAATATTTATTTACAGTCTGCAAATGGAGTCTGACCTTGGGGGGGGGGGGGTACAGGGGCTCCCCCTCCAGCCCAGGCAGGGACCAGCATGGGGCAGGGGGGGACATTTGGGGTCAACTCATCCCCTCCTCACCCCAACGCCCCTTCCTCCGCCGCAGCCCGGGCGCTGCTGTAGACGAGGCTGTTCCAGCCCTCCCTGTTCCGAGCGATTTCGATGGCGAAAAACTGGATCCTGGTGGCTAAAAAAGGGGGGGACATCCATGGAGCCATGGCTCCAGCGTTCCCACACCCCTCTCCCAGGGTCCCTGCCTCACCCAGGATGCTGTTCTCCTCCGTGTAACCCTTACGGCAGTCCAAGC
This sequence comes from Podargus strigoides, assembly GCA_028020825.1. Classification (NCBI taxonomy): domain Eukaryota; kingdom Metazoa; phylum Chordata; class Aves; order Caprimulgiformes; family Podargidae; genus Podargus; species Podargus strigoides. The sequence goes on along the minus strand of CM051622.1, from coordinate 74,881,550 downwards.
GCAGCAGGGTCCCGTAGTTGAAGTCTTCCACCACCCCCTCGAACCGCAGGCAGAACGGGCGCCACTTCTGCGGGGGGGGAAAGCATCAGCGTTCCCAGAGCTGGGAAAAATGGGGGGGCAAAGCTGTGTGCCCCCCACCCAACCCTGTTCCTCACCCACCTCCTTGGCAGGCTCTGATTTGAGCTCTTCTGGGTCGAGGACGTCGATTTTCAGGTCCCTGAAGGTTTTCCTGAACTCGGCGTAGATCAGGTCGTCGACTTTGGTGAGGTTCAGAAACTTGGGGTCAACGGAGGAGATGAGCTATGGAGGAAGAGTAAAGGATTAACTGTGACCCCCCCCAGCCCCCTGTGAGCCCCAGCACCCCCTGACCCCCGCCCCAGGACTCACATTGAAGTAGACCTCAGCGTGCTGATGTGCCTTCATGGCCCAGGCCAGCTCCACGCGGGGCTGCAGAGGCAGGAGGGGGGGTCAGGCAGGGCTGTGCATCCCAGGGGGGTCCTCTCCACCCCTTGAGGGGAGGTGAGGGGAGTGGGGGTGATGGTGGGGGGGTTGTGGCCAGAGAGACCCCCGGCACAGTCGCAGTGGGGGTTCACAGGTGATGCTATGGACCCACAGACCCCAAAAGAGCCCATCCCTTCGGACCCCATGGTGCTGGGACCCCCACTCTGGGGGCTGACACCTGTGCTGGGGACCCCCCAAGCCTGGAACCCTCTCCTGGGGGTGAGACCCTCCCAGTGTAGGGATCCCCCAGGACTGGGACCCCCTCCCCTGGGGCTGGGACCCTCCCCTCCCAGGACTGAGACATCCCCCACCCTGGGGCTGGGACCCCTCAAGGACTGGGACTCCCTTCCAGGACTGGGACCCTCTTGGACTGGGAACCCCCCCACCCCCCCCAAGGACTGGACACCCCCCCCCAGGACTGGGACCCCCTCCCCTGGTGCTGGGACCCACCCCAGGACTGGGACTCCCTTCCAGGACTGGGACCCTCTTGGACTGGGACCACCTCCCTGCAAGGACAGGACAGCTCCCCCCACCCCCCAGGACTGGGACACCCTCCCTGGAGCTGGGATCCCCCAAGGACTGGGACATCCTCCCAGGACTGCGACCCTCTTGGACTGGGACTCCCCCCCAAGGACTGGACCACACACCCCCAGGACTGGGACCCCCTCCCTTGGAACTGGGATCCCCCAAGGACTGGGACACCCTCCCAGGACTGGGACCCCCCCCCCAAGGACGGGACCACCCCCCCCCAGGACTGGGACCCCCTCCCCTGGAGCTGGGACCCCCTCCCAGGACTGGACCCACCCCCTGGAGCTGGGACCCTCTTGTACTGGGACCCCCCCCCCAAGGCCTGTGACACCTCCCCCCCCAGGACCCCCCGGCCGTCCCCCCCCCACTCACATCGTTGCCGAAGGCCTCGGCCGGCAGTGACAGCGCGTGGGTGGCCGCGGCTGCCTCGCCCGGTCCCTGCGCGGGGAGAAGCTGCTGAGGGACCCGCGGGGGGGGGGACACCCCATCCCCGCGACCCCCGCCCCCCCCCACGGCCCCACCAGCCCCGCCGCGGCCATCGCTGCCGCCGGAAGCACGGCCCGGCCCCGCCCGCCGCGCGTGCGCACACGGGGACACCGCGACACGCGGGGGGACACGGGGGGACACGGAGACGGGGGTCCGTGGCAGGAGCGTCAGTGCGAGGTGGCACAGGGCAGGGCACAAGGAGCTGTGGCACACCGAGGTGGCACGGAGCGGGACACAGTGGCACACCGAGGTGGCACGTGGCAGAGGTGGCAGGGCGAGGTGACCCAAGGCATGGCAAAGTGGCACAGGGACCCTGGGGCAGAGGTGGCAGGACATGGACACGGGGGTCCGTGGCGGGAGTGGCAGTGCAAGGTGGCACAGGGCAGGGTATGGTGACCTGGGGCACACCAAGGTGGCACACAGGACGACACAGTGACTCGTGGCACACCAAGGTGGCACATGGCACACCAAGGTGGCACAGGGAAGGACATAATGACCTGTAGTATGCCAAGGTGGCACATGGCACACCAAGATGTCCCATATCAGACCAAGGTGGCACATGAAGGTGGCCACACATCAGGACACGGTGACTCATGGCACACCAAGGTGGCACAGGGCAGGACATAGTGACCTGTGGCACACCAAGGTGGTCCATGGCACATCAAAGTGGCACAGGGCAGGACATAGTGACCTGTGGCACACCAAGGTGGCACATGGCACACCAAGATGTCCCATATCAGACCAAGGTGGCCCATGGCACACCAAGGTGGCACAGGGCAGGACATAGTGACCTGTAGCATGCCAAGGTGGCACATGGCACACCAAGATGTCCCATGTCAGACCAAGGTGGCACATGAAGGTGGCCACACATCAGGACACGGTGACTCATAGCACACCAAGGTGGCACAGGGAAGGACATAATGACCTGTGGCACACCAAGGTGGCACATGGCACACCAAGATGTCCCATATCAGACCATGGTGGCCCATGGCACACCAAGGTGGCACAGGGCAGGACATAGTGACCTGTGGCACACCAAGGTGGCCCATGGCACACCAAGGTGGCACGGGGCAGGACATAGTGACCTGTGGCACACCAAGGTGGCCCATGGCAGGACCCCAGCGCTGCAGCCACCGTGTCCCTGCCCCTGCTGAGCCCCTGGGCACCACGCAGCACCCTTTGGGGCGGGCAGCCCTGCTGGGGCTGGCACTGCGCACCCCCAGAGTGGGGCTGTACCCCATCTCTGTGCCCCCCAGCAGCTGGGACAGCGGGGGGACACGGGGGGTGCCCCTGCCACCACACCAGCGTGTTGTGGCACCAGGGGACACAGAGGGGGGGCTCAGCAGGGACACTGCTCAGCTGTGACTGGGACTCCCACACACCTTCATCACCCCTGTCTGAGATGGAAAAGGCCAGGGTGTTAATTGATTGATTGATTGATTGGTTGATTGATTGATTAGTTAATTAGGTGGGTGGGGGCCTCTCGGCTGCTATAAGATGCCTGGGGACAAGGAGTGGGTGTATTTAGAGACTGCTTGTGGCTGATAATTGAGTGTCTGGGGGTGAGTTTCCTTGTGCAGCTTTGGGGTGACCTCCTCTGGCTGCCCCCAACATCTGCCTGCAGCTGGGCTGGGGGCTCTCGGGAGGGGGTCCCCGTAGCGTTGTGTGCTCCCCCCCAGGCCAAGGCATCCCGAGGCCATGTCCCTCACGGAGAGCTTTGACAGCAATTCTGAGAAACCCGTGTCCCTCATCTGGGGTAAGTGTTGGGTCCCCCCCCAGCAGTGTCCCTGGGGGATGCTCCCCCTCCCTGTCCCCCCCAAACCGTTCTGACACCCCCTTTTCCCTGCAGGGTGTGAGCTGAGCTGCGAGAGGAGCTCCTACACCTTCCAGGTGCCCGAGGAGTGGCAGTGTGAGCAGCAGCTGGCCCTGAGGACGGTAGGTGGTCCCTGTCCCCTCCCAGGGAAGAGGTACCCCGATGCTATGAGGCTGTGGGGGGATGCTTTTCTTGCCCCCCCAAAGATCTGCCTGGGGGAGACAGCGCAGGATGAGTTCCACGTGGTGGAGATCGTGCCAGCTGAGGAGGGGGATGCTCATGCCCCGGTGCCCCTTGCCACGCTGAAGCCCTCCGTGCTGCCCATGGTGAGTGCCCAGGGTGGGGGGCTGCACTGGGGAGGGGGCTGCTGGTGGTGGTGGTGGTGGTGGCTGCCACCCTCCTCCCTTCCAGGCCACCCTGATGGGAGTGGAGCTGACACCTCCGGTCACCTTCCACCTGAGAGCTGGCTCTGGTCCTGTCTACATCAGCGGGCAGCACGTCTCAAGTAAGTACTGGGGTACCCCCACCCCGTGACCCCCTCCTGGGGGTGGGGGCTCAGCCTGGCTCTCACACAGTGATGCCTAACCTGTCCTGGGATGAGGAGGAGGAGGAGGAGGAAGAGGAGCCGGCTGAGGAGTCCCCCAAGGGCCAAGCTGCCAAGAAGGGCAGCGCTGCCAAGGTGAGCCCCCCCTTTTCTGGGGATGGGGTGTGTGGAGGGGGGGCTGGGATGGAGCCTCCCCATGCCCTGCCCCTGGGACAGGCTGCTCCCTGCCCACCCCATCTCTAACGGGGGTGAGCCATGACCTTCATCCCTGGGGGAGGAAGAGTTGCAGGCTCTCTAACAAGTCCCCATCCTGCCTGGGCGTGCCTGGACCCCTCCTGCCTGTGCCCCCCACACCCCCCCAGAAGAGGAGGCTGGAGAAGGAGGATGAGACGTGAGTATGACGGAGGCAAATGCATGCAGCACCTCTGCCATGGAGCAGGGGATCCCCCCCACTGCTGGGACCCCCCCACCCCTAATCCCAGCCCTCCCTTTCTCTCCCAAGCAGGAAGAACCCCTGCCCTGAGGGTCCCCTTCCCAACAAGGTAGGAGCTACTGGGGGTGTCCCTCTGCACCTCCCAGTTACCCCATCACAGCCTGGGGTGGGGGTCAGCACTCATGGGCGAGGACTGGGAGTGCGTGGGGAGGGAAAGGGGCTGATGGGTGATGCTCAAAAATGGGGGGGGGGGCTGGGGGGTCCCCAAGCTGGGGGGTCCCCATGCTCAGCCACTGTCCCCTCCCTGCAGGGGAGAGGAGCTGGACGGGGCAGGAAGGTGACAGCAAAGAAGTAGCAGGAGCTGTGGCAGAGCCTGGCCAGGTACAGGGCAGCTGGATGGGGTGGGAGGGGACCCCTGTGTGTGCCCCCCCCCCCCCCCCCATCTTGTGACTGAGTCACCCCCAAGCAGGGCCAGCCCCATGTAAGACCCTTTCTCCTTCCCTTCCAGGTGCAGAGGAGCGGGGCAAGGTGCTGGTTTGGTGTCTTCCTTCCCCAATAAAGAATATTTTGTGCTCCTGGCTCTCTGTGCTGGGACTGGAGGGGTTGTTGGGGGGGGTTTGGTGTGAAAGCATCCTCCAGCTTGGCCAGGGGATGCTCTCATGTCCCCCCCCAGGGCTGCGAGGAGCCCTGTGCCCACTGCTTGCCTTGGCAGCATCCTTCCCCTGGGGCTGGGGGCGCTGGCAGCAGCCCCCCCTAACAAGTCCTGGTTGTGAACAGGAGACAAAGGGGGATTACGGAGCAGCGGGGCGATGATTATAACCCATTGACCTGGCCTTGGTCGGGGGGGGGGGCAGCAGGTATTGGCGGGGGGACCGCTGTGTCTCGGATTGGCTCCGAGAGGGGAGCTGAGCCCCCGACAAAAGCAGGCTTTAGTCTGCTCCAGGTGTGGGGCAGGAGGCCTGAGCCCCTGGGGGGTGACAGGGCTGGGGGGGGGGGGGGGGTCAGTCCCCATCTGGGGGTGACAGGGTGAGTCTGGGGGAGCTGGGGCTTAGGGGCTCTCCCCCGTGGGGGCCACACGCAGGTTTTGACAGGCAGCCCTGTCCCTTCAGCCTTTCCTCGCTCCGCAGGGGCTGCTTGCACAAGGCAGCCCCCCCCAGCCCTGCGGTGACAGCTCCCCGGGACCCTGGCAGTGATGATGGCTCCGTGGCCATCAATCATCCCCCACCCCTGGAGGGGCTGAGGCACAGCACTGCCCTGTGGCCCCCCCAGGGATCTGGAGCCCCTGAGATGGGGGGGGTGTCTGCATGTCCCTGTGGTTCTCGGGGGACCCCTGAGTGCAGGGGGTGCTGTGCTTGTGGGTTTGGGGGGGCTGCAAAATGTGGTTTGGGGCTGGATTCCTGGCCCAGGAGGTGAGATGGCACCAGGGGAGGTCTAATTTGGGTCATTAGCACTGAATCATTCCCCCCACCCCCTCTCAGGGATGGGGGTGTGGGTACCCCACTGATCTCCATCATGCCTTTCCCTTGGGGCCAGATACCTTCCCGTTACACTGATGGGGGAAACTGAGGCACGAGCATAGAGACAAGTGCCAAAGCCAGCACATGGCCCCCCCTGGGACACCCCACAGGGGTGTTTTACCTCCCTGGGGCGTTACCCCAGCTCCCTGTGGGGTGTTTATAAGGCACTTAGCACCTCCCTGGCTGAGCAAATGGAGCGTGGAGGGGTGCACATCCTCCAGCTCCTGATGGGGGGATGATACCTGGTGGGAGTGGGCAGGGGGAGCTGTCAGGGAGTGCTGGGGGGCTGCAACAGGGTCCCCAGAGCCCCCCAGCACTGAACCAGCTGGTTACAAACCACTGTGGGACTTCTCTCATGGCCCAGACCAAGGCCATGCCTGGCACCTTGGTGAAAGGAGGGTGACAAAAAGCATCCTCCATGCCAGTGCATCCTTCCCTGAGGCCTGGCATGGATTTTCCCACCCCGGGTATCATCACAGCATCACCCCCCATCTCCCACACCCCAGCATCCCCCTCTCTGCGGCGTGAGGCGGGGGACTTTGCCACCCCCGGTGATGGGGACCCCCTGAGTGGCTCAACCTCCTTCCCTGTTCCCTCCTCCCATCCTAGGTCCGATCCTCCTTCCCTCCTCAGTGCCGACTGCCTCCCAGGAGAGGGTCAGCCCCTCTTTGCCTGGGCTCCCCCCACCTTTAAAGGCTGCTGCTTCGTGCATCGCCCACCCTCATCCCACCTGGAGGCCGGCAGTGGGAGGGTGCTGGGGGGCTGATGGAGTGGGGGGCTGCGGGGGCTGCCCTGGGCAGTGGGCAGCCTTACCCTGCCCGCAGCCTCCGGTCCCGTTAGGTACAAAGCGGGGACTAACCCAAGGACGGGAGGCTGATGGGGTGGGGACGGAGGGGACAGGATGGATCTGGATGCTCCCAAGGCGTAGGACACGCAGCCCCCAGGGCTGGAGGAGGAGGAGGAGGAGAGGATCCGACCCCAGCTGCCTCCCCCATGCTCCGTCGTCGTCGCCGCTGCTCCGGAGACGTTGGCATCGCACGTGGGCTGGCTGGCGTGGCGGCAGCCTGGGATCGCTCGAGGAAGGAGGGGACAGGCTGCTCCTTGGCTTTCCCTGCCCCGCCAGGGAGGGAGGGCAGGGCTGCAGAGAGCCCCTGACGGTGCCTTCGGTGTCTGGGGGGGCTTCGGCCAGCGCCATGCAGTCCATCAGCCTGCAGAACCTCTCCATGTAAGCCCTTGCACACCTCTCCTTGCTGTTCTTTGCAATCTGGGTTTATCAGGAGTTTATTCTTAGCTGGACACATCAGTTCCTTGGGGGGGGGGAAGGAAAAATTAAAGAGAAAACGGCTAACCCTGAATGAACCCCTTGTTTCTCTCCCTTTTGTCTCCTCTGCAGATGTTTCCAGCTTCTCATGTTCTCCTGTCAGACCCAGGTACGTGGATGCGTTTTCTAACCCTGTGGCACCAGGCTCTGCCACGCACTTTGCTCTGGGGTTGTCCTTTGCTGTGGTAGGGGGCTTCCCCCATGGCCAAGGGGGACAGTGCATGCCCACCCCCCCGTGGTACCCAGCTCTGGGCAGCGGGAAGGATGCTATGAAGGTGCCCACAGGGATGGAGGGGTCACCATCAGAGCTGGTTGTGCCCATCAGGGCTGCAATGGGAGGGGATGTGATGGGGATACGGCCAGGGCAAGGTCAGCGGGGAAGGCAGCCCGGGACAGCGAGACATTTCTTGCAGCCTCGCTCAGGGAGGGATGTGCCAAGTCCATCAGCCTTGAGCGCTCGGGGCTGGCCTCTGCCCCTGAGGCTGGCGGCTGAGGGGGTTAATGGGGCACAGAGGGGTCTGGTCCCCCCACCACAGCAGGGTGGTGTGAGGTTTGACACCCCCCTCTCCCCTCTTCCCACCCTCCCAGGCTGCACCGTCCCTTTTTGTGAGCTTTAGAAAGGCAGTGGCTATTAAAATGCACTGTTCCATATCAGCACCCTCTGCTCCAGAGCCCAAACAAAACCCCCGGAGCTGTCGGCCCCAGCAGCCTTAATACATGCTCAGGACCTCTTTTCTTTTTTTTTTTTTTTCCTCTTCCCCAAGGTAAATGCTTTTATTTCTTTGAAAATGAGAGGGGAAGGGAACCGCCTTTGATGGAGAGGGGCCGCCACCCGTCCCCCGCCCCAGTCCCACCTCCTCAGCCAGCCCCAAAAGCTTTAAAGTAGATCCTGGCAGGAAATGAGTCCCTGGGTGGACAGAAAGGTGGGGGGGGTGCAGGGGGGGCAGGCAGTGCCCCCCACCATCCTGCTGCTCCCCCCTGCAGCAGCAAGCAGGGCCAGGTCCCCTCGTGTGGGGCTTTGCACCCACTGAGGTGATGCTGCAGCCCGGGGGATGCAGGGTGGTGGGTGCTGTGTACTGGGGGTGATGCTGCGCACCCCAAACTGGGCAGCGTGACCCCAAATGCTCCCTGGTTCTCCCCATGGGATGAGCTCCTGGTGTCCCCCTCCCTTACAGCCCTCTCAGAGCTGGTTTTTGGGGTGGCCCAGCCAGGGCTGGTGTCCCTTCAGTGGCTCAGATAGTGCTGTCCTCAGCCCTGGCTTCCCACTTGCACTGGGATTAAACTGTGTTGGAGTCTGATGCAGACACGGTGGGCTGACCACCAGCACTAATCCCCGCTTCCCAGCTCATCTGCAGGAAGTAGCTGCCATTTACCACTCCATAAGCCTTTCACAGGTTTGTGTCACCCCCTTAGCATAAACCACAGGGCTGTTTTGGGTCCAGGAGGTGTTTCATTCCCCTGGTCCCCAACCCGATGCATGCTCAGGGTGGACCAGGAGGGGACAGCTTTGCTTCTGGGACACCCAGCCTGGCTTTAGGTGGGTCTCACCCCCATGAAGCACCCAGTGGGTGTTTTGCAAGCACAGCCCTTGCATCCCAGCCTGTCCTGGGCACAGGAGATGCTGCTGAGGGTCTGTTGGGGCACAGCTCGACCCTCCTCCTGAGGGACTGGTGGCTGTGCCTGGAGGGGAGCATCCTTCCCTGTGAGACCCCACATCCTCCCCACGCAAGGGATGCAGAGCAACATCTCTGCCACGCCAGTCACTCTCAGGTCCAAAGCATCTTCTTGATGCCTTCATCACTGCTCAAAGGGGGCCAGAGATGGCTGGGAACTCTCCCTTGCCACAGACAGGGCTGGCAGGTGCATCTCCGTGTCCCCCGGGGCTCCCCGCTCCATCCCCTTGCCCTCAGCTATCCAAAACAAATTGATTTTATTTTTCCCTTTGTAAACAAAGGGGGAGAACCAACCGTCTCCTAATTTTAACCAGTACGTGAGGGACCAGGGCGCCATGACCGACCAGCTGAGCCGCCGGCAGATCAGGGAGTACCAGCTCTACAGCCGGACCAGCGGCAAACACGTCCAGGTGACCGGGAAAAGGATCACGGCCACCGCCGAGGACGGCAACAAGTTCGGTAAGGGGCTGGTGGCTCCTCAGAGGGGGTCGTCCCCAGCCTGGGACAGCCCTGCTCCTGGGAATGGCCCTTCCCAGAGGTGTTTTGCAGGGGGATGCAGGGAGGTTTTAGCTGGGTTTATGCCCCAGCAATCCCCCCAGTAACTCCCTCTTCAATACCCATATGTGGTGGAGAACCCACTCAGGCAGAGCCCACCCCATCACCTTTCCCCGCAGGGTTTGCAGGGAACCCCAGCCCTGACACGACGCTGATGGGCATCGCAGCCTCACAAAAGGCCAGGCTGGCACCCCCAGCATCTAAAAACTTCGGGAAAGGCTTTTTAAAACCCGGTGACCAGCAAGGCTGATTCACCACCTTTCCAGGTCTTTCCCTGCCAGCTCAGGCACGGGCTGTCAGAAGCACAGGACCGCCGGGGTCATTGGTTTCAGTGTCGCTCCCAACCTTTGCAGCCACTGCTGTGTTGTAGAGAAACAATGAGGACGAGGATAATTAACCCACCGGGTGCTGGACTCCTTCTGGTCCTGGAGAACCCATTGAATCGCCCACAATGCGGATGTGCTGGGTGGGAGGGGGGAGGAAGGGGCCGTTGCTCTCCCTGACGCCTCCATCCAACACCCGGTTTGACTCTGCTGGGTTTTAACAAAGGCCCTTTAGCATCATGGCTGGGGAGCATCCCCCCCAGTAAAGGCTGCCCTGCCCTGGCTGTGGGGGCTCACCGTCCTCCAGGCAGGAAGGGATGCTGGGGGGTGAGATGGAGGCAGGGAGAAGGGGGCTGGGGTGGTTTGGGTGCTGGTAGCTCACAGAGGGGGTGTCACAGCCCCCATGGGACACTCCCCCCCTTGCTCCCTTCCTCCCAGCCAAGCTCATCGTGGAGACAGACACCTTCGGGAGCCGCGTCCGCATCAAGGGGGCCGAGAGTGAGAAGTACATCTGCATGAGCAAGAGGGGCAAGCTCATTGGGAAAGTGAGTCCTGCCCCCCCATGCACACCCTCTGCGTGTCCCCAGAGCTCAGCCCTGGCATCCTACCAGGCCAGGATGCTCAGCCAGGCTCGTCCCCCATGTCCCCAGTCACAGGGGCTGTGTTGGTGCAGTGGGGGGGCTCTCCCTGCTCCCCTCAAAGCTGCCAGTCCCCCTTCTCCTCTTACCCAGCACCATGGTGCTCAGCCTGGCTCCTGCAAGGGGAAAACCTTGGGGGGCTGGTCCTGGAGTATTGGGGTTGGTGCCATGGTGGAGGTGGCGAGGGTGGGCTGGGGGGTGACAAAGGTGGGCTGGGGGATGTCAGAGATGGGCTGGGGGATGTCAGAGATGGGCTGGGGGATGGCAGAGGTGGGCTGGGGGGTGACAAAGGTGGGATGGGGAACGGCAGAGATGGGCTGGGGGGTGACAAAGGTGGGATGGGGGGCGGCAGAGATGGGCTGGGGGGTGACAAAGGTGGGATGGGGGACGGCAGAGGTGGGCTGGGGGGTGGCATCTTGGCTCCCACCCCTGCAGGCACTGAGTGCCCCTCTCCTCCTCCCGCAGCTCAACGGTAAGAGCAAGGATTGCATCTTCACAGAGATCGTGCTGGAGAATAACTACACAGCTTTCCAAAACGCCCGCTACGAGGGCTGGTACATGGCCTTCACCCGCAAGGGCCGGCCCCGCAAAGCCTCCCGCAGCCGGCAGAACCAGCGGGAAGCCCATTTCATCAAGCGGCTGTACCGCGGGCAGCCGCCCTTCCCCAACCACGCCGAGCGGCAGAAGCAGTTCGAGTTCGTCAGCTCGTCCTCCCCCACCCGCCGCACCCGCCGCACCCGCGCCCCCCGCCCGCGCACGTAACGCCCACCCTCCTCATCCTCACGGCCTTCAGCCTCGTCAGACTCTGCCCCTTCTTCCCAGCACCCTCCAGCACTGTTAATTCCCTGCTTCTTTCCGAAAAGATGCTCTATTTTTGTTACTCCTCTTGGAATGGGTTGGGGATGGGCACTGGTGTTGAGCCCCACGCTGGGGTCCCCTCGTCTCTGGAGCATCCCGTGGTACCCACATTCACCACCCAGTGCCTTTTCCCACTCCCTGTGGCATCCCCTCAGAGACTTGTCCCCATGCCACCAGGCTGGGACCCCCAGCTGCATTCCCATCCCCTGTGGACTCATCTCTTAGTGCCAGGGATGGGTGGGACCAGCCACAAGACAGCAGGATACGGGATGGAGACCCCATCCCTAGCCCTGGGGACAGCAGGATGCTGTGGCCATCCCTGTGAGGGATGGCAGGACAGGTGCTGGGCATCACAGGGCGCCCATGTGTGTCTGTCTGTCTGTGCAGCTCTGGGGGGGACATGGGGGGTGCCTGGGCACACAGACCCCGTGGTCAGCACTTGTATCCCCGTGGCCATGGGGTCTCTGTGTTATTTATTGGAGGTGAAGGTCTGTGCCCTCTCTGGGGTGCTGGCAGAGCAGGGACACACGTGGGTGCCCACTGGGCTCCGCTGGCCAAAGAGAAACAACTGTTAGGTTGTTTTTATTCTTTGATCTGTTATTTTGTGTGCTTTTATGAGTTTTGTTGTTTCCTTTATGAGTCGGTTTTAGGCCTAAACCGTTAGATTTTGGTGTTGTGTACAGGAGGAAACCCTGAGGCAAATAAAAGCGAGTGTCTAGACTGCCAGGGCCTGGGGGAGTTTTTCTTCCTGTGCTGAGGCTTTGTGCCTGCTGGGATGGGGGGGCACCCAGCTCCCCCTTGGCACAGGGCACCCCGAGACCTTGGGGACAGATGCTGCTGCAGGGGACTCCATCCCTATCTGTGCCCCCCCATCTTTGTTCTGGGGGTGTTTGCTGCATCCCAGTGAGCAGAGCATCGCCCTCAGTGTGGTACCCACTGCTTCCCCCACCCAGGGCCACCACCTTGGGTTTGGGGTGTCCCCCCCATCCCCAAGCTCGGTGCCCCCAGCCCATGCTGTCCCACCCTCCCCATAATTGCTTTCCCCTCTGACAATGCCCTGGGAGGTGGCAGCCAGACAGCGGGGAGGATGTAATCCCTTAACCGGGGCTTTGGGGGGGGATCCCAGCTGGGGGTGTGGGGGGGAACTGGGGGGGGAAAATTATAACAGTTTGAGTTAAATGAAGCTTTAAATCAGAAGAGAAATGCAACACCCAGCAATTACAGCCGAACAATGCGCCCAGCGCTGCCTGCCCAGGTGTGGGCAGGAATTAGGGGTCATTTTTTTTGTGTGTCCCCCCCCCCTCCTGTCTCCTTCAGCCCCCCCACCCCAACTCCTTGTTTCCGCAGGAATTCGAGACATTCTTGAAAGGAGAAGGCTTTGAGAAAGGGACCGACTGGGTCCGGACCCTCCCTACCCCACCACTCCCTCCCCAATTTAGCCAAAGCTTCAAAGGTAGAGGAGTTCCCTTTGTGTAATCTCCGCTTTAATTTTTCTCCGTCCCTTTTTTTTTTGCCCCCCCTCTCCTTCTCTTCTCCTTCCCAACCCCTTCCTCTCTTTTCTTTCAGGTTTTTCCCCTTCCTCCCCTCTCTTTCTTCTCGACCTCCCGGGATAGAAAGGGCTCGGAAGGGTGAGTCCTTTTTAATTATGGCTGGGGAAGAGAGGGGGGGAAAAAAACCCCTCACGCTGCTTTTTTTCTTGTTTTTTGAGGTGAGACCTGGGGCGGGGGGCGGAGGTGGGGACAGGAATGTCCTCTGTGCAGAAAGTGCACTGGAGGGTGTCTCGCCCTGCCACAGCGTGCCCAGCCTTTCCCAAGGCTTTGCTCTCCCGTGGGGTGGGGATGCTGGGGGGGGACTGGGGATGCTGCGGGGGGACTGAGGATTCTGGGGGTGGGCTATACAACCAGGACAGCTTTCCAGAGCAGCCACCTTGCTGCAGAGGTGACGGGTGCCATCCCCTGCCCCACTGCCATCCCCAGTCCATTGGTCCTCATCCCCAATCCTGACAGAGGGGTCCCATGATCCAGAATGGGGGTGTCACTGGGGTGGCAGGAGCTGGTGAGCCCTGGGACATGGGTTGGATCCAGGGCTGCTGTCACCCGGCTCCCCCAGGGTGCTGTCCCCTACAAACCCAGTGGGACAGTGGGAGCAATTCTGGGTCAGGCAGGGGGGTTACATCCCTCCCAGGCCTGCAGGAAGGTTCTGAGGCTCCTTCCATGGCTCAGGGAGGGTGAAGGATGCTCCTGCACATCCTCCATGGCTCGGGGAGGGTGAAGGAGGCTCCTGCACATCCTCCATGGCTCGGGGAGGGTGAAGGAGGCTCCTGCACATCCTCCATGGCTCGGGGAGGGTGAAGGAGGCTCCTGCACATCCTCCATGACTCGGGGAGGGTGAAGGATGCTCCTGCACATCCTCCCTGGCTCGGGGAGGGTGAAGGAGGCTCCTGCACATCCTCCATTGCTTGGCTCCAGTGGGTTGCAGCGGGAGGCGGTCGCTGTAGCAACGTGCCGTGCGGCGCAGGGGAGGGGATGCTCGGTGCAGGCATGGCTCCCGGCGGACAGACAGACCTGCCTGCGGCGGGCCATGGGCTCCCTTGAAGGTAGGGCCATGCCACCCTCTGCTCCCCCAGCAGCCCCCCTTGGCAGCTGCCTGTCTCGGGCCCTGCCTTCGAAGGGCACGGCCGGGCTGAGGGGTGCCCTGCGGAGGCGGTGGGCACGCGGGGGCTCTGGCGAGCGTGGCTGGGTTTGGGTTTTGATGGGTGCATGCGAGGGTGCGAGAGCAGCTGGTGTGTGGTGCTTGGCTGGTGCAGAATCCGTGCGTTTCCAGACTCCTCCCTCCTTCTGGGCACCCCCTGGGTGCTGGGCTCGTGGCGTGGGGGGCTGACCCCACGGTGGGTTCAGGCACCCGAGTGGCCCCGGGCGCAGGTGGTGGCTGCACGGAGCGGCTGCTGCCGTTGTCTTCATGCTTGAGAAACTGGGTTAGGATGGGGGAGGCAGACACCCTCAATTATTCATGGGAAGGCTGGGGGGGCTGGGGCTCCGAGGCCCCTTCAGCGTGGGGGTGCAGTAGCATCTTGGGGCTGAGGCCGTGATGCTCTTGGTCCCACGAGCCAGGCTGGCCCTGGCAGCAAAGGGCACGGGCATGCATCCCCCCCCCAGATGTGCATCCAGGGGTTTCAGCAGCCCTCTCCTGTGCCAGGAGGGAAACTGAGGCAGCAAACAGCACTGAGCGCAGTGCCAGGGAGAGGACCCAGAAACGGAGCTGCTGTCACCAGGCAGCTCTCTCCCACACAGCGCCGGGAATAGACACCAGCTCCCAGCACTGCGGCACCAATGCAGCCCCGCCGCCCCCGGGGGGGTCTGTCCCTGGCACCGGTGCCATGCTGGGCGCCTGGGTGCTCAGCCAGGCCAGTGTGCTGAGGGGTGCTGGGGGGACAGAGGTGGCTGCAGCCTCCCAGCCCCACTGCTGAGCCCTGGGGGCTCTGCCTGAGACTTGGGGGGGGCTCAGGGTGTGGGGAGCATCAGCTTTCCCCCCCCTTACCCAGCTCTGGGGTCTCCCTGGCAGTGCCAGGGGCAGGGCAGTGTCTGTAGAGGTCAGGGTTTGATTTTTAGCAGATGCTCTGCACCTCCCAGCGCCACGCCGGGCTGCGTTGGCCCCGAGATGGGAAATTCCTGCTGCCTCTCCCCTCCCAGGGCAACCAGGGGTGGGTGCTGCCCCTCAGTGCACCCCCAAACCCAGCCTGGGGGGGGTCGAGCCAGACCAGGGGTGCAATCCTCACCCACCCATGCCACAGCCTGGCTCACACACCATGGGGTGCTCAGCACCCCTCTGCTCAAACAAGGATGCCAAACCCCCCACCTGTCACCCCCAGTTTGCAGTGGGGCTGGCAGAGGGGGTGCTGGGGACCCCTGACAGCGGCTGGGTTATTTCTGCAGCTGGGGGGTGTGGGGTTTATTTATGTTTTCCTCCCTCTTTGTGCCGGGGAAGCGGTGGGAGCGGGAGCGAGCAGCGGCGGGAGCCAATACTGCTTCGTCATGATGCCGGCTAATTCTCCTCTTGTTGGGAAAGGGACTGAGCCAGCAGCAGAGGTGGGGAGAGGCGAGCGGCACCCACGCACCCACCCACGCACACCCTCCCCAGCACCCAGCATGGGTTATCGGGGTGGCGGGCGGCACAGCTGGGGTGCTGGGGCTGGGAGATAGACTCGCTCGCATGCTCACGGATGCGCGCCGCAGCGCGCCGGCGGTGGCTTGGCCGCAGCCAGGGCAGCGAGCCCGGCAGCCCACGGGGTGATTTGGTGGCCAGGCGAGCAGAGGAGGCCGGTGGGGTGGGTGTGGGTGTGGGTGTGTGTCCCCCCACCAGCTCCCCACAGCTGGAGGTATGCGGTGTCCCCGTCCTTAGGTGAGTGGCCGGCATGGAGGCTCGGTGGGGAGAGGAGAGGGAGGTGGCCGTGGGTGGGGGACATGCAGCTGGGGGGGGGCCTGGGAGGGCCGGTTCATCGGGGTCGGTGCCAGCCACCCTTTGCTTTCCCGTTGCCACTGATCCCCCTCCCCTGGCTCGGGGTAGCCCCCGCTCCCGGGGGGCTGGGGACAACCCCACATGATGTCTCCCACCTTCTCCAGGGGCTGCAGCCATGCCCCCTCCCCATTCCCGGCACTACAAATCCAGCTGGGGGGCTGCCGGGACAGGGAGGGTGGTGACCTGATGTGGGGACACGGGCTCCATCACAACAGGGACCCCTCCTGGGTTGTGCCCTCCACAGCAGCACAGTGCTCCCACCCTCCCAGGACACCCCCCAGCAGAGCAGGGACATCCCTGTCCTCTTACCCTGGGGACATTGCCATCAGCACCACGTACCCCAGCCCAGCCGTTCCTAGCCCCACTTGTGCAGTGAGTTTGTGGGGTCTCAGTGCTGTTGCTGGGGGGGCACCCCCATCCTTTTCCCCCCGGGCACAGGCTGTGGTGGGGTTTGATGCTCCCTGGGTGCAGCAGGGTGGGGCTGTGGTGGTCTCGCTATGGGGGGTTGGCTCCTGGTATGTGGGGCTGGTGGTCAGGCAGGGCTAATCCCAGCGTCTCCCGGGAAGACCTGGGCCACCAGCTGCCACCATGGCCCCGGGGAACCCCCAGCTGCATCCCACTGCCAGGTGGGTGCCCCACTGTGGTGGCCCCATGCATGGCATCGGGGTACCCAGGGATCCACCACCCTGAGGTGCTCAGTGCAGGGCATCCCATAGGGCAATGCCCATGGCTGGCAGAACTGGGGGCTTCTTGGGGACTGGGGACATCCCCAGACCCACGCTGGGAGCCCTGGAGGGCCGCGGCCTCCGCACACACCCCTGGTGGGTCCCTCCTGGCCCCTCTGCGTGTGGGATGAGCAAGATAATCCCATTTTAATCCCAGATTATATGCCACGTGAGCCACTGCCCAAAGCAGGCTGTGGCATGGCCATCGGGGCAGGGGGGCTGGGGCTGGACCCTCCCCATCCAGGAGCTATAGGGTGAGCGCCATGCACTTGTTTTGGGGGTCTTGGTGCCTCCAGGCAGGGCTGGGGTTTGAGAGGAGCTGGGTTGGCCCAGATCCCGTGGACGGGAGGAATGGAGCAGCCGGAGGAGGTGGAAATGTCCCCTTCATCTCCACCCATCCTGGATGGGGTGAGTGGATCGCTGCTCTGCCCCCCCCAAGCTGGGGAAACTGAGGCATAGAGCATCCCCATGTCCATGGGAGGGGAGATAGGCAGGGTACACCCTCCACCCCAGGGATGGAAAGATCCCAGGGGCCAGGCTCTGGCAGCTGGTGGCTTTTAAGGCCACGGAGGCATCCATCCCTCGGCGGGGCTGTGCCGAGCGGCGTGCAGTGGCACGGAAGCAATGGGCTGTCGATAGCCAAAGGGTCGCTCCCCGCTGCTGAGTGATGCTCCAGCACGGAGGGAAAGGGAGAGAAACAGGACAAAGGAGGAACCGGACACCGGTGAGACACAGGTCGGGGACCCACGTGCTCCCCGCCGCGATCGAGTTCCCGGTGGGGCCCCCGGTGCGCGGCAGTGCCTCGGTTTCCCCTGGCGAGGTGGGGAGGATGCTGAGAGCCTCTCCCTCCCGTGCACTGTTTGTTTGGGGCTTGTGATGGGAGGAGGATGCCGGGGTTGGGCTGGGAAATGCCGGATGCCGTTCCCAGGGCTGGCGGGAACCATCTGTTTGGGGAACTTGTGACCCCACCGTGTGTGTCCCCCCCCGCCCTCCACCTCTGGCAGGGAGCCGGGGCGGCTGCAGGAGGGGCTGCGTGCCCATGCCCAGCACCATGGCGAGGGCAAGGCAGGCAGTGAGGAGGGGAGGAAGGCTGGGGGTCCCTGCCTGCTCCCCCCCGCAATGAGGGGGTTTGTGCAGCCCGTCCCCCAGCCCGCGTGTCAGCATTGATGGCTTTGGCGGCTGTGAAGTCAAATCCGGATTTCCTCAGGGTGGGGAGGAGGGAACTGGCCTCTTCCCACTGCAGCGGCAGCTTTCCCCATGTCCCCCCCCCCGGGATGTGCTGTGCAGAGGGGGGGCTAGCACCCCTGCAGCCCTGCGAGCCCCTGCCGGCACGTGGTCTGTCTGTCTGTCTGTCCTTCCCTCCATCGCTCTTCCTCTTCCCGCATCCCTGCCCAGCATCTTTCACTCCCCGCTCCGACGAAGCACGGTGGGTACCCACCCCTGGAGGGGGGCACAGCGTTACCCCCCCTCACCCTGCTCCCCCTTGCCTTCCTGACCAGGAAAATCCCAAACACTTGCCAGTGGCCTTATCTCCTCAGGCGAGGGAGCGTGTGGGGGACCTGGCGGGGAGATTGGAGGTTGTCATGGGGAGAGAGGCTGCCAGCAGGGCGGTGGCTCCCTGCTTGTGGCAGATAAGGTGTCCCTGCATCCCCCAGCTTGGTGGGGGACTGTACCCAAGCTGGTTGTGCAGCCCCAGCACCCTTGGCCTCCACTGTGGTGTCTGTCTGCACCCCTGGCTCGTGCTTGTTTTCCTTCCCTGCCAGCATCCGCATCCACCCGTCCCCGCACCCGCTCTCCCACGGCCTCTCCCGCTTCCTCTGCCTCCCGCTGTTTGCCATCTCACCCACCTACTCATGGCCACCGCGTCCCCACCGCCTGCCCCCAGCCCACCCGTGCCCCCGGCGCCATGGGGTGCGAGCTGGAGCTGGGGGGCTGCCCTGGCTCTGCCGCTGGAAAGTGTGAGCTCATGGGTGTGCTGGGCAGCCACTGTTAGCCCAGACAGTGCCACCTTGTCCCACGCTGGGTACCGATCCAGGGGTGCCCGTCCCACTGGCAGTGAGGTGGGAGGTGCTGGAGGTGGGTGTCAGCAGGTTGGGGTCCCCTGGTGCCAAAGGGGGGGGTTATTTATGGTGGGGTGGTCTCAAAGGAGGGATGAGGCTCAAGCCTGCAGGTGTCAGTAGAGCATCTTCATCCTGGCTCGACCCTCGGAGGAGCAAGGCGAGGGTGGTGTCTCATGCCAGGCCAGCTGTTGGCAGCTGGAGGATGCTCCAGGCTTTGTTAGAGATCCGGTCCTTATCCACGTCTGCATCCTGCGGCGATGGGCTCTGTGCCCACACTGGGAGCCGCGGGGTTAGGGGGGCAGCAGGGTTGGGGGGCAGCAGGGCTGGGGGTCCCCAGAGGTGGTGGCATCACCCCAGCTCTGCACAGGCTGAGGGGGGCGTGTTTGAGGTCGGAGGGCTCCATGTGGCTGTTGCTGTTGTTGCCTGGATTGCACGAGGTTTTCCCGGTGCCCTCCCCTCTGAAAGGAGAAGTTTTGAGGAGAATGGGGAATTTTCCCCTTTGTGTGTGTGGCATTGTGGGTTTAAAACACAGGGAGGGCTTGGGCCCTGGGGGCTGCGGGGCAGGGGCTGAGCCCAGCACACCCGTCCTGCTGCCGCTGGAGCCTTCTCGAGGCCGCTGGCTGCCGGCGGACAAAGGGCTTCATTACCTCTGCTCCGCTTGCCAGCGCTCGTCAGCATCCCCCGGGCAGGGGTGGCACACAGCAGGGCAGGGAGCTGCTGGCATCGGGGGGGAGGGGTTGCAGGGACAGCGGGAGGACGAGGCTGAGCTGCTCACCCTTGTCATCGCTCTTACTTCCTTTGCAGAGGCAGCACCCGAGCCCCAGCCCGGCGGTAGCACCCAGAGGGATGTGGAGCCACAGAGGCAGTGGTGAGTTGGGGGTCCAGAGTGCCCCAGCACCTCTCCCCTGTGCCAGGGCAGATCTGGAGCCCTTCGGCCACCCTGGGGATGGTGGCATCCCCTGGCAAGCACATCCTGCTGCCAGCGCATGGATAATTGACAGTGGGGCCACACCAGCTTTATGCTGCTTTAGGTCTGGTGTGGGGGGTGCTGCTGGGCTCAGCCCCATGTCAGGGGGGTGGTGGGCAGCTGGGGTCTGCCTCGTCCCATTGTCTTGGGCACCTCACCCTGGGACCACCCTTGGAGTGCTCCCTGCCCACCCCGGCGGTGCCCCAAAGCTCCTGCTGTCCCCGTGCAGGACCCTGTGATTGACACAGCCCCTCCAGCCCACAGCTGAATGGAAAGACTGCAGAAGGTAAGGGGGGGGCATGGGCAGGGTGCGGGGGGCATGGGCAGGTTGATGGGACGGGCAGGGTGCGGGGGACATGCAGGCACTGGAGAGCCCCGCACGCAGGGGTTGGTGGCCAAGGGCAGGGGCTGGTGGCCAAGGGCATTGACAGAGTCCCTGCGATGCTGCTAGCAGGGCCCTGCCTTCCTCCTCCTCCTCCCAGCCCAGCCTGGCAGCACCATCTAGTGGCAACGTGTCACTGTCACCTCCTGGGTGTCCCCTGCCTTGCACCACAACGCTGAGATCCCAGTGCCCACCCAGAAATACCCCATCCCCAAGGGTGTTGCCCCAGTGCAGTGACATCCATGGGGCACAGGGGTGTCCCCTGCCCGTGACCCCGAGCCCCTTCCCAGGCTGGCTGTGCCAAAATCTCTCCTTTTCCTTGCAGCAACCACTGACCTCCCCTGGGAGCGTCTGTTCCTCCCGCGGGTCCAGTGTTCCCGGATCGCCCTCCAGCATCGTGGTAAGAGGTCGCTCACATCTCCCCCACCACATCCCTCCATCCCTGGGGTCGGGGTGGGCCTCCCCAAACCCTCTCCATCACCCCAAAGGGGGCACAGAGGATGCCAGGCCCCATAAAGTCCTCCCCGTTGCCCAACGTTCCCTTTCTGCACCCAAAACTGAAGGTGTTTTTCCTTCCTTCCAGGCCAAAATGGACAACGAGGTTCTGGGCTACAAGGACCTGGCTGCCATCCCCAAGGATAAAGCGATCCTGGACATCGAGCGCCCCGACTTGATGATCTACGAACCCCATTTCACCTACTCACTCATGGAGCACGTGGAGCTGCCCCAGAGCCGAGAGGTGAGGGTGCCCCAGGGCCACCCGTGTCCCCTGGTTGGTTTGGGGCGGGGTGATGGGGGGAAGCCCCCCGTGGATAGAGGGTTCCCAGAGGGCAGATGTGGAGCTGCTAAATTGCTTCTTGCCTTTTGCAGCGCTCCTTGTCTCCCAAATCCATGTCTCCTCCTCCATCTCCGGAGGTGAGTACCCACAGCGCTCACCCCAGCTCTGGGATGCACTTGGGGGGCTCCAAGGAGGAGGGAGGGTGGTGCTGAACTGCAGGGGTCTCGCTGCTCACTGACCCTGCTTGCCCACAGGTCATCCGGGAATGGCTGGAGAGCCGGACCCCCGGCACTGCCCCGCAGCCCACCTCTCGCCAGGGCGGCAGCTTGACCCGCAGCAGCGTGCAGCACTTCCACCGACCCGGTACCGTGACACCCCATGGCTTGGAGAGGGGTCACCCCCCTATAAAATGGGCAGGGGGGTCTGGCCAAGCACCATTCCAGAGCTGTGAGCTCCCCATTCCCAGCACTCAACCCCCTTTTTTTCCTTGCAGAGACGGACATGACGGAGCTCAACATATATAAGAAGCCTCCAATCTACAGGCAGAAAGGTGAGTGGGGGTGTCTGTCCCATGGGATGGGGCACCCCAGGGTGCTGCCTTACCCCCCCTGTGCCCCACAGACCACCATCCCGGCGTCCACCATGGGAAGCATCTTATAGAGGACTTGATCATTGAATCCTCCAAGTTCCCAGCGGCGCAGCCCCCAGACCCCAACCAGCCCGCCAAGATCGAGACTGACTACTGGCCATGCCCCCCCTCCCTGGCCGTCGTGGGTAGGTGGGGAGCAGGGGCAGGAGAGGGGGGTTATCCCCCTCCAGAGGGTCTGGGGATGGATATAATGTGCTCCTTTCCCCCCCAGAGACGGAGTGGAGGAGGAGGATGGCCTCCAAGAGGGGGGAGGAGGAGGAGGAGGACCTGTCGGAGGAGATGAAGAACCTGCGGGAGCTCCAGAGGCAGGAGCTGAGCAAGGTGGGGGGGGCAGAGTGAGTGGGTGGGTGCCCTGCAAGGGGCTGGGGACGTGTTGCCACTGACCTTTACCCACGTCCCTTTCCCCCCAGGTCACCTCCAACCTCGGGAAGCTGATCCTGAAGGAGGAGATGGAGAAATCCCTTCCTATCCGGAGAAAAACCCGCTCGCTGCCGGACCGGACACCCTTCCACACGTGTACGGGGGATGCTCTTCCTGCATCCCATCCCTTCCCCATGCCCCTGCCCGCTCCAGCAGCCCTGCCTGCACACCTGACTGCCTCTCCCTTCCTTTGCAGCTCTGCACATCGGGAGCTACAAGAGCTCTTCGCTGCCCGCCTCCGGCAGGAGCACCCTCACCCGGGTGAGTGGGCAGGTGGCTCTGCCCACGCTGCCTGGGGTGGGGTCTGGGGGTGGCACTGCTCTGACGCTGTCCCCTGTCTCCTTGCAGCTGCAGTCGGCAGAGTTCAGCTGTGCAGGCAGTGAGAAGGGCAGTCCGGGTGAGTGTGAGCCCATGGAGTGGGGATGGGGGATAGGGGGGTGTCCTGGGGGATAGAGGGTGTCCCAGGGAATGTGGGGATATCCCCAGGGATGGGGAGATGTCCTCAGGGATAGGGGATGTGGGGATGTCCTCAGGGATGTGGGGATGTCCCCAGGGATGGGAGATGGGGGAATGTCCCCAAGGATGAGGGGGATGTCCCCAGTTATAGAGGATATGGGGGTGTCCTAGGGATGGAGGATGTCCCCAGGGATGGGGACATCCCCAAGGAATGGGGGACATGGGGGTGTCCCAGGGAATGTGGGGATATCCCCAGGGATGGGGAGATGTCCTCAGGGATAGGGGATGTGGGGATGTCCCCAGGGATGGGGGGGATGCTCCCAGTTATAGAGGATATGGGGGTGTCCCCAGGGATGGGGGGATGCCCCCAGGGAGGGAGGATGCCAGGGCAAGCCTGGGCTCAGCAGAGGGTGGAAAACCACATCTTGGGGCTTGTCATCACCCAGGGGAGGATGGTGGGGTGACATGGGGGGGCGGTCCTGGGGGTTAACCCCTCTCCTCTCTGTTTTCCAGGCCTGCAGGTAAGCGTTCTTCTGGCTCCTGGTGCAGAGACCTAGTGAGAGGGTGATGTATGCCCTGGGGGGGCACTCTGTGAAGGGTCCTGGAGGGGAGAGCTGGAGGTGGGGATGAGTGTGCTGGTCCCTGGGCTGGAGCCAGCCTTTTGGGGAGGTGGGGGTCCTGTCTGTCACCAGCCTTTGCCCCCCCAGAACGGCCAGCGCGGGCGCATGGACAGAGGCAATTCCCTGCCCAGCATGCTGGAGCAAAAGGTGAGTGGGAATGGGGGCTGTGGGGGCTTGGGCAGGCCTGGGGGGGTGTGTGTGGAGAGGGTCTCACAGCCTCCCCTCTCCCATTGTAGATCTACCCCTACGAAATGCTGATGGTGACGAACCGAGGCCGCGTGAAGCTGCCACCCGGCGTGGACAGGACCAGGCTGGAGGTAGCGGCTGAGCTGGGGTCTCAGGTGGGGGGGGTGGAGTTGGGGACCCATCACCCCATCACCTTCCTCTCCCTCCCCACCCCATCCAGAGGCACCTCTCCCCCGAGGATTTCCTGCGGGTGTTCGAGATGCCCCCTGAGGAGTTCAGCAAGCTGGCACTCTGGAAGCGCAACGAGCTGAAGAAGAAAGCCTTCCTCTTCTGAGCCCTCCTCGGCCCCGGGCTCCGCTCCGTGTCACGCCGTGTAAACGCTTTAGGGCTCTCACCTGGTTTTTACCAGGATCCCCCCTTCCCCTCTCCCCACAGCACCCCCATATCTGCCCCCCCCCATCTCCCTCCTGTTGGAAAAAGGCTTGGGGGGGGGATGGAACGTGCTCGGCTGGCAGTGGGGGGTGGATGGGGGCAGACCCTGCCCCGGAGCAGGCACGGTTCAGCCAGGAGGGGAGGTGTGAGAGGGGCTCTGTGCTTTGTACCCCCCTCTCCTGGGGCTCCTCTCCCTCCCCTCTCTCCTCTGGCTCCAGTGTGTGGGCAGTGGGATGGCTTCCCTCCTCCTGGGGGTCACCTCCCTCTGTCCCCCCCCACACCCCGGGTGCCCCTCTGCACCCCACACCTTCACCCCGAGAGACTGGGGGCCGACCCACTGCCAGACCAGTGTGCTCCTGGCAAAGCCAGGCTAGCATCTCACCTTGTCACCCCCCAGCCCCACTTTTTACATCCCCCCCAGTCCCTCCTGTGCCAGCCACCGCAGCGAGGACCACGAGGACACGGACACTGCCAAAACCTGCCTGCCACCGGGCTGGCAGAGGGCAGGGAGGGGGATGCCAGCGAGGTGGAGCACCACGGGATGGGGCAGGGGGTGGCAGAGAAGGGGTGGCAGAGCAGGGGTCCCACTGGGACCCTGGGGCAGCTCCTGCTGCGTTTCTAACTGCAGCTGCAGCAGGGTGATGCAGTGGGGGGTGCAGTGGGGCGATGCAGCCAGGCAGAAAGGAGCTGGGCATGGCTTGATGGGCACCGTGGCCCCCAGGGTCTGGGCAGCGCTGCCTGGTCCCCCGTGGCCGTGCAGACAGGGCTCGGCACCGGGCAGCACCATCCCTTTTCCCACCTCACCCATCCCCTTATTTGGTCCCAGGTTTTGGGCAGGAGCCCACTGCCCCCTCACCCCCAGCACCCCCTGACCCCAGGTTCTGTTCCCAGCCGCTCTCCAGCCGCTAGACCTTGTTGGGATGTAAAGAATGTAATTTACGGGGAAATCACTGGCCCATACTTGCCTTTCACTGCTACTCTATGAACGACATATCTATAAATATATATATATATATGGGTTGTTTTCTGACTGGACTTCAGTGACTCACTTTTTCTGGTTTTGTTAGAGTTTATTTTATTTGCTGGTGTCGGAGAAGCCGTGTGAGAGTGATTTTCTGCTTACAATTAAAGGTGAAATGGCTTTAATCCAGCCCGGCTCCGCTCCTTTGCTTCCCCCCGCTCCCATCCCGGTCCCCGGTCCCTACAGATGGCGGTGGTGCTCCGAGGAGGATGCAGAGCCCTTCCCCGCCTTCCCCCCGCCCCAACCGGGTCGTGCTGGGGACCCGCAGGGCGTGTGCGAGCCGAGCCGAGCCGGGACAGCGCGGTGCCGGTGCCGGGGCGATGTGAGCGCATCCGCGCCATGGCCCGGCAGAGAGGTACGGGGGGTGCAGAGGGGTGCGAGGCTGCAAAGGGGGGAGGGTGCAAGGCGTGGGGTGCCCACGGGGGTGAGAGCCTGGAAAAGGGGGTGTGGAAAGGAAAGGGGGTGCAGGGGAAGGAGGAGAGGGTGCCAAAGGAGGGTGTGGGGATGTGGGATGGGTGCTGGGGAGGGAAGGGGTGCTGGGGACAAGGCATGGGTGTCAGGGCTGGGGGTGTCCGGGCAGGGATGGAGTGCCCGGGTGCTCCCCAGCACAGCGGGGTGCTGGAGCGTGGTGCTGTGGCCCAATGTGGGATGCCAGCAGCCTCTCTGGGGCAGTTTGGGGGTGCAGCAGCAGTGAGGGGTCCCGCTTGGGGCAGGAGCAGCTCCAGGCTCGGGGCGGCCTCCAGCCTCCTCTGAGTCACCCTGGGCTGGGCCAGAGCTGCCCCGAGCGCCGCGGAGGGGCCTTGCGGTGCCACCGAGCTGCTGCACCCCCGCACCCCACGGGGCACCGGGGCTGGGCCTGGGCACCTCTCACCCCGTGTGTCCCGGGCAGAAATGCACGTGGCTGTGGGGCAGAGGTGCCACCCCGGACCCCTCCAGGTGCTGGCATCACCCGGGCATCGTGTGGTCTGGTGGCATCCTTTGGGCAGCGCCCTCCTCCCTCCTCCTCCTCCAGGGATGAGGATGCCCTGGGGCTGGGCCATGCCCCGTGAGAGCGAGGGGCTTTGCTGGAGCTGGCTGTGTGTGGGGGGCAGTTTTCCCCGCGCCCCGCACACCGAGGCAGCTGCTTTTCATCGCCGCTGCCTTCCCTTGGCCGCAGCGCAGGCAGCTGGCACGGCCTCGTGGGTGAGGGCACCCCCTGCCCGCTGCGCCCCAGGCTGTGGGCACGGCCGGGCAGCACCGGGCACCGGTCCCCGGCCCCGCTGGGGGCATCGGGGCAGCCAGGGGGGCGCAGGGGAGGGTTCGGCGAGGGCTGGGGGTGAGTGCACAGAGATGTCATTGCTGAGGAATTCGGCCTGGGCGGAGGAGAGGAGAGGGGGGGGGAGGAAGAAGCAGGCACATCAGGCACCCAGGACAGTCCCCGACCCCCCCACTCAAGCTCTGCCCACAGCTCCCTTTGCCCAGCCCGTCTCAGCCCCCCTCTAAGTCCCCCCAGGAGCTGGTCCCCCCCTTCCCTTCCCCAGTTTCCCGGGAAATCCAGATGTTTGGGCCCAGCCCCGGCATTGCTCAGCCTCGCTGGCAGCTGCCAGATGTTTTCTTTCCCCCTGGGCAGGGGTGTGTGCTCCTCAGCTGGGGACATGGGGAGGGGGACAGTGCTCCCCCTGTGCCAGCACCAACACGGGGGCTCCTCCGATGTCCTCTGTAACACCCGTGGGACCGGTGGGCTCCTTCCCCCCGCCTGCCCTCCCCTCCCTGGGGAGCTGCCGCTGGTCTGGGTGTGCGTTGTACCCTCACCAGCCCCGAGTGATGGGGATGCAGGGATGTGGCAAGGCATGGGGCTGCTGGGGGTCACCTGGGGCACTGCGGGGTGTCACTGGGGCAGCATCCCCCTCAGCCATGGCTTGGCTGGGGTCATCCCTCTTCCAGTTGGGAAATAGCAGGGGGATGGTGAGGAGGGAGGCTGGGGGTGGCATGGGGGGAGCTGGCACAGCCAGGCCCCATGCCAGGAGGGGTGGGTTTCAGCAGCAGGCCTGCAGCGTTTCATCCCAGCTGGGAGCAGGGAGCAGAGCCCGGAGCAGAGCCATGCAAAGCACTTCCAGATGCACGGCAGGAAGGAGCCGGGGGGAGGTTGCTGCAGCTTGGGGGGGACCAGGGGGCATCTGTCCCCTCCAGAGGTGGCAGATGGATGTGCCCAGGGTGGGGTGAGGGGCTGGGCTGGGGGTCCTGCTCTGCCATGTGCTCCTCCAGTGCAGGAAATGCCTGCACAGACCCAGAGCTGATGGGGCCACTGCCATTTGGGGCTGGAGGGACCCTCTCCCCGGAGCCCTCTGGGTGTCCTGCTCTGCCATGTGCTCCTCCAGTGCAGGAAACGCCTGCACAGACCCAGAGCTGATGGGGCCACTGCCATTTGGGGCTGGAGGGACCCTCTCCCCGGAGCCCTCTGGGTGTCCCCCACCTCGGGGGGGCCGTGGGGCAGAGGCAGTGCTGTCCCATCCCACTGCCCAGGGCACAGGACTGCCATCTGCCCGGGCCAGGGTGAAGAGACACAAAGCAGCTCCTTGTCCCGCTCCGTCCCTCCTTCCCGGCACGGCAGCACTGGGGTCCCCGCCTGGCACTGAGCCCCCACCCCACTCCCTGCCCTGGCAGCGGGCAGCGGGCGAATGCTCAGCATTTCCAGCCTTCATCAGCTGCGCTCTGCACCCTGCCCCCTCCTCCACGGCGTGGGAGAGCACACGGTGGGCTGCCCACGGCTCCCCTCGCCCAAGCAGGAACAAACCCTCTCTGTGAGCACACACAGAGGAACCTTCAGCGGCACGGGTCCCCATCCCCCCTCCTCATCCTCCCCCTCCTCATCCTCCCCTGGCACCCTGGGCCCATCAATAGCGGGACTGTGTGGAGACAGGGCAGGTGCTGGGAGCGGGGACACGGGGCACGTAACCCCCACGTGTGCGCTGGGCATCGGGGATGGGCACCCCTGCCCGCACCCCCCTCTGACGGGGCGGGATGGCACGGGGCGTGGTGGCACGTCCCTGTCCCCTGCAGACCTGGACAAGCTGCTGTCAGACCTGCGCTCCTTCCTGCTCCTCCTGGACCAGGAAAGCCTCAGCACCGCGGCTCGAGCCAAGAAGCAGTCGGTGGCCGATCTCCTCTCCCGGCTGCAGAGCCCCTCGTGTGAGTGCGGGGCTGGGGGGGACAGGGTGGCCCGGGTCAGTGCCCGGTGGGCAGCAGGGCAGGGGTGGGAGCGGGGCTGTGACTGGGTGCTCCCCCTGCAGCAGAGGATGCAGAGTACATGATCATGCGCTGCCTCTCCCCTTCCCTGGGGACCCCGCTGGGCCGGGCCAGCCCGGGTGAGTCGCACACTCTGACCCACACCCTGTCTGCGCTGGTGGCTCGTGGTGCCCGGCTGGGGATGCCCAGCACCTCACCGAGCTGGCACACTGCTGCCCATCCTGCTTTTCCCCCCAGGGACCAGGACAACGGATGCCACGGAAGGGACAGGCTGTGAGTGCCGCCCAGCCAGCACCCTGAGCCTGCACGGAGGCGTAAGGGGGGGCAGTGGAAGGGTGGGGGGTGTGGGTGTGCAGGGGGGCAGGGGATGGGAGAGGGGCACCTGGGGGCATCCCTGCACCACAGCCTCGCTCACACAGGGGTCCGGTGCTCCCTGTCTGCTCTGGGCAGAGCCCCCCAGCAGTCCCTCGGGGACCCTGCCAGGTTCACCCTGGGGGGCAGAACCTTCAGAGTACCCCTTCTCTCCCCAGAGTCATGTCCCGGGCATCTCACCATCTCCACCAGCCGCTGACTCCTACGAAGACGCCGAAATCCTCAGCCCTGGCAGATGCACTGGCTCCGGTGAGCCCCCCACCGCCCCCCCTCCCCACCCCCCGCATGCACCCCGCACCCTGATGCCACCCTGGCTCTCAGGCGGTGCTGACAGCGACAGCAGCCACTACGAGTCGTACGAGCTGGACGAGGACGGTGTGACGGACCGTGCCCACTACCTGCGGCAGCCACCAGCTGCCAGCCCCGATCCCGATTCCCCGGGGCCGCCCGAGGCGCAGCTCTGCGGCTTCCTCTGGAGGAAACGCTGGCTGGGCCAGTGGGCAAAGCAGCTCTTCATCGTCCGGGAGCACAGGCTGCTGGTGAGCGGCCGGAGGAGGGGACATGGAGGGTGAGAAGGGGTCCCCGAGCTCTGCCAACCCTGCCGTGCCCCTGCAGTGCTTCAGGTGTGCCGCCGACCCGCAGCCCGTTCTGGAGCTGGACCTTCGGGGCTGCCGCGTCACCTACAAAGCCAAGCGTGGTAAGAAGATGCCACACGCCCTGAAGGTGACAGGGACAGCGGGCGAGGTGCTGGTCATCGGCTTCCAGAGCAGGCAGCAGGCTGAGGACTGGAGGAAGGTTTGGAGGTGTTGCAGCCTAGCAGAGCTCTGCATGGGCAGGAGGGAGGGGGGGACAGGGAGAAACGGGGGCGCAGCCCTGGTGGGGCCCTGAGGTGGTTGGGGATGATCCTGTGTGTCCCCAGCTGCTCTCCCATCCCAGGGGTGCCTGAAGCCCTGTTAGATGGGGGAGCAGGAGCCCAGGGCTGCAGTGCTCCCCCTCTACCTTGGCAGGTGATCGAAGAGGTCAGCAGTGATGCTCCGGGTGGGCTGGCAGCCATCAGCATCCCAGTGTCACCATCCTCGAGGCTCAGCAGGGTGAGCTGCTTGTCCTCCCCTGGGGAACTCAGGCAGGGGAAAGGGGCTGACTGGAGTACACCCCAATTCCCTGTCCCGCTGTCCCCATCAGGTGATGCTGGGGAGGGCTGCATTGCTGTGGGGTGGGGGTCAGGGTGCAGGGGGCTTAAAACCTGCTGGGGATGGGGCTCTCTGGATCTCCATTCTCAGGCTGCCGGGTCCCAGCTCAGCAAGGAGCAGGATTGCACCCAGCAGCCCCCTGCCCGCAGCCCCCGGCCTGGAGAGGATGCTAAAGGAGGTGCGGTGCGTGGGGACCGGGCGAGGGGTGTCCCCGCGCGCTGTGCCCCCACTGACGGGGGATGCCCCAGCAGGGCTCCTGGCGGTGTGGCTGCGCGGGCGCTGGCAGCGGCTGTGGTGCGCGGTGCGGCACGGAGCCCTGCGCATGTTCCCCGAGCCCGGTGCCACCCAGCACCCCGTCTGCGCCCTGCGCCTGGAGGGCTGCGAGGTCACCCCGGGGGCGGCCGCCAGCTCCCCCCAGCACCTCTGCGCCCGCGTTGCCCAGCGGGGCCGGGAGTTTGGTACGCTGCAGGTGAGAAACTGCTGTGGGACCCCTGCACCCCTCCCTGGGGGGGTCCCCACTGAGCCCCGACCCTGTGCCCCACACCAGACCCGTTCGGATGAGCAGAGGGAAGCCTGGCTGAAGACCCTGTGGGCCAGGAGAGGAGGGGAGACCCCCGGTGACAGCCCCTGCACAGAGACCCCCAGGCTGGGCAATGCCAGCAGCCGCCCTGTTGGAGGGTAAGGAGACGCTGGCCAGGGCACAGCCGGTCCCAGCCCTCCTGCTCTGCTGCAGGCAGTAACAGGACCCCCTCCTGCTTGCAGTGGGCTGCTGCTGCGCCACGTCCCCATCCCCAACGCCTACATGGATGACCCCTCCAGGCAGCTCCCACCGGCCGAGGCCCCCAAGCACCCCTACTCCAACATGGAGCGGCTGCAGCAGCTGGTACCCCTTGCTGATGCCCCTCAGCCCCCCCATGTGAGCCTCGAGGCGAGATGGATGGGCTCCCGCTGTCTGCTTGCCCACGGGCTTCTCCTGGGCTCTCTTCCACAGCAGCAGAGCCTGGACCGAGCAGTGCAAAGGCAGCGCAGGAGACCCGTGTCTGCACTGCCCATCGGTGCCTGCAGCAACGCCCCAGGCAGTGCCCTGCCTTCGTGGGCAGGTGAGCAGGGGCTGGATGCTCCATCCAGGGGAGCAGTAGGGGTCCCCTGTGAACCACCACATGCTGGGATGGAGGCTGTAGTGCTTCCTCTGCCCTTCCTCCTGAGCATCCTTCCTCTGCCCTTCCTCCCCAGCAGCAGCAGCAGCTCTCCAGGGCAGGGCTGCCAGCCCGCAGAGGGCAGAGGTGAGCCCTGAGCTCTGCAGCAGGAATCTCTCCCAGTCCCAGCGCACCCTGACGCTGCCTGAGAAGAAAGGGGCTCAGGATGGGCTGGATATCCTCATGGGTAGGACCGCAGAGGGGCTCTGCCCCTGTGCCAGGGGGTGCCTGGCCCTTACCCGAGCAGCCAGCGGGGTTGAGGGGTGCCCGGGCTTGGCAGTGCCCGTGCTGTCCTTGCAGGGAAGAGAGCCTTCCCCAAGCTGGAGGAGAAGGTGGAGCAGCTAGAGAGGGCCTGTCGCATGAAGGGCAGGCTCAAAGCCGGCTCCGAGATGAACCTGCTGGCCATCGGCAAGTCACTGAAGGGCCACATCACTGCCACCGCCAGCCCGGCTGGCTCTGAGGTGAGGGGGACAGGTATGGGCTGCAGGGAGTGTGAAGGGTTTGGGTGGGCAGGCATTGCCCTCTCTCTGCTCTTTTTCCAGCAGAGCTCATTCCTGGCGCCGCTGTTGAAGCGCACCGTGTCGGCCAAGAGTGCCCTGAAGCCACCGCCTCCCCCAGTCCTCACCGAGAAGGGAAACGTGCTGCAGAAGAGAAAGGTACCAGTGCTGGGGCCTGTGTGGGGTGGACAGAGTGACGGCGAGCTGGTCACCACTGGGATGTGGAAGGGGTTAACCACCTGTCTTGGCCACTCTCCAGGAGTGGGAGATGAAGTCTGCGATGTGAGCAGTGCTGCAGCGGCCCCTGGGGCATCACCCAGCCCTGGGCATCACCCACCCTGGGGCATCATCCAGCCGCGGGGCATCACCCACCCCTGGGGCATCACCCAGCCCTGGAGCATCACCCAGCCGTGAGGCATCACCCAGCCCTGGGGCATCACCCAGCCCCGGGGCATCACCCAGTCCTGGGGCATCACCCACCCTGCCAGTCTGGGCATCTCTCAGCAGAACACAGGGCTGCACGTGGATCGTGCAGGACCAGCCTGGTATCTGTTTTTTACCCATCAATATCAACGCTACAACTACGCACATTTATTTTTTATATATAGATTATATATATATATATATACATATAAGCTCTCCATCTGTGGGTTTCTTTCCCTGGCATGAGTGGTGGAGGGTGCTTAGGGCACCCAATTGCACCTCCCCTAAAGTCAAGGGGGGACCCAGGCTGGGCCCTGGGCTGCTTTCCAGCCACCACGTTTGTCATGGCTCGATTTTAATTGTAGAAACATTTTTTTTTTAAGAATTAAAAAGAAAAATAATAAAATTTGCATGTATTGGGTTGTGCTGTGGGAAGAGAAGAACTGGGGAGGGGGCTGTCCCTGGCCTAACACCCTTTTTCAGGCTCCCACCCTGTTTCAGCCTCTTATTCTTATTAGCCTCCCATACCTCTTCAGCCTCCCACACCTCTTTGGCCTCTACATTCTTGTGGTCCTCCCACTTGTTTTCAGACTCCCAACCCTTTTCAGGCGTTACTTCCTTGTTGGCCTCCCACCCCTTTTTGGCATTCCATATGTTTTCAGCCTCAATTTTCCCAGCCAGGGCCAGATGTAGTTTGGAGGGACATGCTGCCCACCAGGGCCAGATGTAGCCCAGAGGGTACATGTAGCCATGGCTGAGGGGGATGCTGCCCCAGTGACACCCCGCAGTGCCCCAGGTGACCCCCAGCAGCCCCATGCCTTGCCACATCCCTGCATCCCCAGCACTCGGGGCTGGTGAGGGTACAACGCACACCCAAACCAGCGGCAGCTCCCCAGGGAGGGGAGGGCAGGCGGGGGGAAGGAGCCCACCGGTCCCACGGGTGTTACAGAGGACATGGGAGGAGCCCCTGTGGAGGTGCTGGCACAGGGGGAGCACTGTCCCCCTCCCCATGTCCCCAGCTGAGGAGCACACACCCCTGCCCAGGGGGAAAGAAAACATCTGGCAGCTGCCAGCGAGGCTGAGCAATGCCGGGGCTGGGCCCAAACATCTGGATTTCCCGGGAAACTGGGGAAGGGAAGGGGGGGACCAGCTCCTGGGGGGACTTAGAGGGGGGGCTGAGACGGGCTGGGCAAAGGGAGCTGTGGGCAGAGCTCGAGTGGGGGGGTCGGGGACTGTCCTGGGTGCCTGATGTGCCTGCTTCTTCCTCTCCCTCCCTCTCTCCTCTCCTCCGCCCAGGCCGAATTCCTCAGCAATGACATCTCTGTGCACTCACCCCCAGCCCTCGCCGAACCCTCCCCTGCGCCCCCCCGGCTGCCCCGATGCCCCCAGCGGGGCCGGGGACCGGTGCCCGGTGCTGCCCGGGAGTGCCCACAGCCTGGGGCGCAGCGGGCAGGGGGTGCCCTCACCCACGAGGCCGTGCCAGCTGCCTGCGCTGCGGCCAAGGGAAGGCAGCGGCGACGAAAAGCAGCTGCCTCGGTGTGCGGGGCGCGGGGAAAACTGCCCCCCACACACAGCCAGCTCCAGCAAAGCCCCTCGCTCTCACGGGGCATGGCCCAGCCCCAGGGCATCCTCGTCCCTGGAGGAGGAGGAGGGAGGAGTGCGCTGCCCAAAGGATGCCACCAGCCCACACGATGCCCGGGTGATGCCAGCGCCTGGAGGGGTGCGGGGTGGCACCTCTGCCCCACAGCCACGTGCATTTCTGCCCGGGACACACGGGGTGAGAGGTGCCCAGGCCCAGCCCCGGTGCCCCGTGGGGTGCGGGGGTGCAGCAGCTCGGTGGCACCGCAAGGCCCCTCCGCGGCGCTCGGGACAGCTCTGGCCCAGCCCAGGGTGACTCAGAGGAGGCTGGAGGCCGCCCCGAGCCTGGAGCTGCTCCTGCCCCAAGCGGGACCCCTCACTGCAGGGGGCTCAGGGCCACAGCTGGAGGGGGGAGGCGTTCCCCCCACGGCCGCCGCACCCCCAAACTGCCCCAGAGAGGCTGCTGGCATCCCACATTGGGCCACAGCACCACGCACCAGCACCCCGCTGTGCTGGGGAGCACCCGGGCACTCCATCCCTGCCCGGACACCCCCAGCCCCGACAGCCACGCCTTGTCCCCAGCACCCCTTCCCTCCCCAGCACCCATCCCACAGCCCCACACCCTCCTTTGGCACCCTCTCCTCCTTCCCCTACACCCCCTTTCCTTTCCACACCCCCTTTTCCAGGCTCTCACCCCCGTGGGCACCCCACGCCTTGCACTCCCCCCCCTTTGCAGCCTCGCACCCCTCTGCACCCCCCGTACCTCTCTGCCGGGCCATGGCGCGGATGCGCTCACATCGCCCCGGCACCGGCACCGCGCTGTCCCGGCTCGGCTCGGCTCGCACACGCCCTGCGGGTCCCCAGCACGACCCGGTTGGGGCGGGGGGAAGCCGGGGAAGGGCTCTGCATCCTCCTCGGAGCACCACCTCCATCTGTAGGGACCGGGGACCGGGATGGGGATGGGAGCGGGGGGAAGCAAAGGAGCGGAGCCGGGCTGGATTGAAGCCATTTCACCTTTAATTGTAAGCAGAAAATCACTCTCACACGGCCTCTCTCTCTGAGGCGGGGTAGAACGGGAGCATCGGACACCCGCGGTGCCGGGATCGCCGCCCTCCGGCCGGAGCCCCCCGGGACCATCCGGGTCCTTGGGCTGAAGGGGCGGGACTAAGGGGGGCGTGCCCGTAGGGGTGACGCTCCCGGAAGCCGGCGCCCCGCGGCATGCTGGGATACGCGCACTTCCGGTTTCAGGGCCCCGCTGCTCCGTGCGGCCTGCCGGGACGTGCGGCCTGCAGTCACCGCGAGTCCGGTGCGCCACGACCGGGGGTGGCGTGTGGGGGTGGCGGGGCTCCGTGTGTGTCTGTGGGGCGTGCTGAGAGATGTGGTGTCCCGGCACTGCGCTTCCTGTCGGCCATCTTGGTTTACGGGGCGTGCCGGGAGACGTAGGAGCCTGGAGGGGCGAACCGCCCACCGCAGCCAGACATAGCCGGCAGGGGCGATAGGCGCGCCGGGTCCTGGTGTAGTGTGGAAGGTTGTGCCACACACCAGGGCCACACGTAGCCCCGAGGCTCGCAGTGCAGCCCGACTGTCAGTCCACCCTCCTGGGGTCAGACATAGCCCCAGTTCTCGAGCTGCCCGCCATGGCCAGACACAGCCCAGGGGATCGAGCTGCCTGCCAGGGCCAGACACAGCCCAGGGGATCGAGCTGCCCGCCAGGGCCAGACGCGGACCGGAGGTTTGCACTGCCCACCAGGGCCAGATGAGGGCTGGATGGGCTAGCAGCCCGCAGGGCCAGGCCTAGCCTGGAGGGATTAGCCATCCGCCAGGGCCAGACGTAGCCCAGAGGCTTGCACTGCCAGCCAAGGCCTAATACAGAGCAGAGGCTCATGCCACAAGCCAGGGCCGGACATAGCCCAGAGGTGCTCTCTGCCCACCACACGTAGCCCAGAGGGGTGTGTTGCCCACCACGACAAGTTTACATGCTGTCTGAATCCTTCAGGAGCAGTCCCGTGAGCCTGCCATGCAGGCAGTAGCCCTGAGTCAGCTGGGAGCTCCACTCAAGGCACTGACCCACAGCTGTATCCCATAGCACTCAATGATGCTCATTATAAAAGGAGGGAGTTCAGGGAGGGTGGAGTTCCTTTCCCTGCGACTCTTTTAACTTTCTGCTCCTGTTGTTGACCTGAAGAACCAATGTGAGTAAATCCTTGTCTAATTTATGTTGGTGATTGTATCAGTTTTCTTATTTCATTAAATCTGTTTCTGCGGGAAGTCATGGCAAGCAATCACATAGAGACTTAATAAATCTCGTGAAAGGCAGTTTAATGGCGTTACAACCCGGTTTATATAGACAGAGCACTAAGTCACAAGACTCTTCACGAGACTCTTCTAGCTACTAATTGGTTAACAGCACTATCGTGGCATAAATTGATTTGTGACTTTAAAGCATGCATTCACACCGTCACACCTTTCCCAGCTTCCCATCCTGCTTCAGCATCCGGGTCAGGCTCGAAGGTTGGATTGCTCACATGACCATTGCTTGCTAAAAACCCCCCAACAAATCCCCCTTCTTAAT
The DNA here is from genome assembly GCA_028020825.1 of Podargus strigoides. NCBI lineage: Eukaryota > Metazoa > Chordata > Aves > Caprimulgiformes > Podargidae > Podargus > Podargus strigoides. The sequence goes on along the minus strand of CM051622.1, from coordinate 74,846,096 downwards.
TTTGAGCAATCCAAACTCAATGATGGGAACAACGAGGAAATTACGATGGTGAGGTTCTTCATAATCTTTCTTAACTGCTATAGTTGCTTATGAATAGAGAAAGAGTGATTAAACAAATTCATACAACTTATTTCATCTAAATCTTATAACCTTAACCTAGGCTAATAACAGAGAAATTTTTAACAGCAATTCTTATTATACCACACAGCATGCATAACATTATCTAAATATTCAGTTAATTCTAACTATCCCTTTTTAAACAGGTTTTCTATCCCTACGCGCGGCCACGCATTATCTAATTTGATAAAAGTCTCTAGCACGAGGCAAACATGCAAGTCAGTTCAGCTCTCGTTGTTTCTTGAGTTCTTCTCACGCAGCGTCCAATTGGTCACTCTTATCTGTCTGCTCCTGCAAGCTGTCACTGTTCTTTCTAATTTTTTCTTCCTCTGAAGTAACTTCTAGAATGCGGCTACGTGCCTAGGCCAACTTCTCGTATGGCTGGTTCACTATATGGTTATTCTCTTTTAAAATACATTCCGACAATTCCCCCTTTTTCTTCTTGAGCCAGCCATACGGTCTTCATGGTGTATGTAATCATGCTTGTTACCTTTTCGAAAACATAAAGTACAATCATTAATATAATAGCGAACCAATAATAGGTGGAATTCAATGATAGGTGGAATTAACAAAGAAACAGTCTCTCACAGAAGGAATGGGAGACAACCAAGTCAATAGGCTGATTATATAGAAGTAGTTACATATGGTTTTCCCATGAAGCCCCCGTTTGCAAATGCCAAACCTGAGCGGGGCCTAGTTGCATGGAGGGTCAGGAGGTCCTTCCCCAACAGGAAATTTCTGCAAGGTGCGTCCACCTCACAGACAGACACTCCACCCTTCCGCAAGTGTCCCCAGCCCCTGTCCCCAAAACAGGACACCTGGCACTCATTTATCCAATGTGGGGCACCTGGGGCTTGTTTACCCAAGGGCTCCCCCCCACAAGGCCGGCCGCACCTTGAAGGAAAGCCAAAAGGCAAACTTGTCCCCTCGTCCTTAAAGGACCATGGGAACCACCCATATGTCAATCTAGGACATCTGCGGATCTGGTTCTGACATCAGTGGTGTTAAAATAGCCTCTTATTATTACTTGACTTCTTATCTGGGGTGGGATCATTACCTAATAACTATCATTCAGTAACAAATTCAATATAAACATATTTTTATAAACCTCTTATACTATTTTTACAGATTCTAAGACTCTAATTAAACATGTTCAAAAAAGAAAGTCGCCAGACGCGGCCATTGATAAACAAAAAGATTATTTCCCAATTCGATTTGCCCACGTCACCTACGTGTTCTGTCTGAGATTAATAGCGTGGGGCTTCTAACAATTTATTTTGATGATACAGCCTTTACAGATGAGTCTTGGCACTGCGGCTCCTTCCATGGTTTTACCCATCTAGAGGGAATCCAACGGAGACCTTCACCTGTGAGCAAACACATATATCCTCTTCCAGTTAGTTTCACTTCAGCTGGTCCTTCCCAAAGTCCTGTGTTGAGATTTTTATACTGCACCAGAATTTTCTGTTGTTCATCTAACCCGGTTTTTAAAACTGCACTATGAATTACCATAGGTGGATCTTTTCTTTCTCCTGTGAGACGCAGGTAATTTAGCACATACACAGCTTTAGCTAATCTTTCTGCTGGGGTACTGGGCTCTCCCCCTTTTTGTTTTTGAAGCAAATCTTTCAGAGTTTGATGGGCTCGTTCAACCATCGCTTGACCTGTGGGGGAGTGAGGAATACCAGTGGTGTGCTGAATACCCCAAGCGAGACAAAATTGTTGAAATCTACGAGAGGTATATGCAGGGCCATTGTCAGTTTTGAGGGATAATGAGACTCCTAAAACTGCAAAACTGGAATATAGATGTTTTTCAACATGCTTAGCAGTCTCTCCAGTTTGAGCTGTCGCCCATACAGCCATAGAAAATGTATCAATTACAACATGGACATATTTCAATCTGCCAAACTCTACAATGTGTGTCACATCCATTTGCCACAATTGCAAGGGCCGTAGTCCTTTAGGGTTGACCCCGAGGCCAACTCCAAACCCTATTTTTGACAAGCTGGACAGGACTTCACGATCCCTTGTGCATCTGTCAAGGGCAAATGAAATTGTCGTGCTAACATTTTTGCTGATTGGTGGAAAAATGCATGGGAATTTTTTGCTTGCTCAAAAATATTTACAGGTGGACCAGTCCAAGCTGGAGCTACCAATTGATCAGCCTTGTTGTTTCCAATGGCCAATCCTTCAGTCATTAAGTGACTGCGAATATGGGTGATGAAATATGATTGACGTCTGTCATTTAAGGTCAATAATAATTCTCGCAACAGCTCAGCAAGCAGCTTATTCGAGACCTCACGAAGCATAGCCCTTTCGATGCACCACACTACTGCAACCACATAGAGAGAGTCTGATACAATATTCAGTGGTTGATCACTCCAATGTTGAAATGCCCATATTACAGCTCGGAGCTCTAATGTCTACAAGGAGTCTATAATCCCTCCCTGGATGATGTGACTATCCCATTGACCAGGCTCCTTTTCCCAGGTGACTCCTGCCTTTTTAGTTTTCTTTCCTGCATCAGTGAAAACAGTGATACCGTTTACCGGTGTTTCAGACCAATACGGCTGTTCCTCAAAGGTCTGGTTTTGCAGCATAGGGATCATGTGGTGAGCAGGATAAACATTTGTGAGGAGACCCGTGAAATCTGCACAGGCAATTTGCAAAGGAAAAGAATTTCTAATGAGCCATTCTAAATATTCCTGAACCAACGGCACAATAATTGATTGTGGATCCGCTCCTGCTATTTCCTGAATTCTAGATCGTCCTTTCATAATTAATTGCGCAAGTAGTTCAATTCGGGTCACAACGGTTTTTCTCTGCCTCATTGGAGAAAATATCCACTCTAAAATGCATAAAGGATTTGGCCCTTCCTGCACCCATTGGATGATGAGGGCAAGTGGCCAATCTCTACCTTGTTGTGAATTGACAATCATAAGGATAATAGGATACTGAGGATTAAACCGAGCTGCATGACATTGGGATATTTTTTCACTGATTGTGCTCAATGCACACTGTTGTTCAGGACCAAGCTCACGTTTCTTGTTAGCTTGAGTAGAGGTGCCTAACAACTGAATTAAAGGTTTTAAATCATCATTTGTTATGCCACAGATACCTCTTACCCACTGAATATCGCCAACCAGCTTCTGGATATCATTGAGCGTTTTGATGTCTGATTTGATTTCTAGTTTTTGTGGTCTGACACTACTTCCTGTGATGATCCAGCCCAAATATTTCCAAGGTGATTGCTGTTGAATTTTTTCAGGGGCAATTTTTAACCCCCTCTTCTCCAATTCTCTGGTCATCGCTGTTAAAATGGTTTCTTTTTGCAAATGTTTCCCAGCAATTAATATATCATCCGTATAGTGATAAATTATCAATTGCGGATATTTCTTTCGAATTGGTCCTAAGGCCCAGGCAACAAATGCCTGGCACATGATAGGTGAATTTTTCATGCCTTGAGGCAAGACCAGCCAATGATATCTTTCTGCCGGTTCGGCCTTGTTAACAGAGGGAACCGAAAAGGCAAACTTTTCTACATCGTCTTTACACAGTGGAATTGTGAAATAAAAAAAAAAAAAAAAACAAAACAATCTTTCAAGTCAATAATCAGTAAATCCCAATCCTCGGGTAGCATAACAGGTGATGGCAAACCCGGCTGCAAGGATCCCATATTTTCCATAACTGCATTAACTGCCCGTAAATCATGCAGCAATCTCCATTTCCCACCTTTTTTTGGGAATAGTAAAAATCGGTGTGTTCCAGGGGCTGTTTGAAGGAACAATATGTCCTGCTTTTAACTGCTCCTCTACTAGTTCTCTGACTTTTAGCAGCCTTTCGTGTGTAAGCGGCCACTGATCTATCCATACTGGTTCTTCTGTTTTCCATTTCAATTTCAGGATTGGCTGCTCAGCAGCGGCCGCCACTAAAAAGGCTGAGTTACAATTTGAGCTCCCATTTGACTTAGTAAGTCTCTGCCAATTAGTGTAATAGGCACATTCATGATGTAGGGTCTGGTAGTAACTTTACACCGTCAGGAAACTGAAATGCAATCACCTCTTTGCTAATTTGGGTTGACTGTGTTCCGCCAATTCCATAAATACTGGATGGAGCAAAAACTGTAGGCCATGTATCAGGCCACTGTAATGTTGAGATGATTGTCACATCAGCCCCTGTGTCGATGAGCATTTTTGCCTGTTTTTTCTGGCCTTTTTTTTTTTTTTTTTTTGCTATCATGATTATCACACATTCAGGTTTTGCTTTTGCTATGTCTAAAGACAAGTATACTTGCGACGATCCTGTTGAGCCGAATCCCCCATCTCCTCGTTCTGCTATACCCGGTCGAGGAACACAAGATTTAAAAGGAAACAGTTGAGCTATGCGGCTACCTTTTGGAATGAAAACAGGTGGTGTTAATGAGTAAACCATTATTTTTACAGTCCCTACAAAGTCAGCATCAATTACTCAAGGCAAAACAAAAATACCCCGTCTAGAGGTTGAAGATCTTCCTAACAATAAGGCACTAAGACCACGACCTAATGGCCCTTGAATATTGCTATCTATTAGATGCACTCCAGTGTCTTGTAGAGTGACGTCTACAGCTGATTCCACGTCCATTCCGGCACTTCCTGCCGTGGCGGAGGGAATCGTGTCGAGGCATCCTTCTGCTGTTGGGATGCTGCCCAAGCCCCCTGAATTTGTGTCGTCGCGCAAGAGGGCGAGGCGCTCTTGTTCCAGTTTCCCTTACGTTTAGTATTGCATTTTGATGTGTCATGAGTATTCTTTTGACAATGAACACACCATTTTGATTGTTTTGAAGCTTTACATTGACTTTTCCAGTGACCTAGTTTGCCGCAATTAAAACACCTCTTTTCTTTATTTTCTTTGCCCCTTTTTTGTTTTAACAAGGGTGCAATGGCTCCTTTCATGGCAGCAGCAACATAGGTCGCATTGTTCATCTGTGTGGTGCGTTCAGCCAATTCAATCATATCAGCTACCTCTGAATTTTTAGGTAGTGTCCCTAAGACCCGTTTGGTTTTTTCATTGGCATTATCAAAGGCCAGCATTTTGAACATTTGCTGTTTCATGGCCTCATTAAGATCAGGGTGACTCTCAATGGCAGAATATAATTTGTCTACAAACTCTGTGTAGCTATCATTTAGCCCTTGCTTGACATGCGTGAACCCATAGGGCTTCCCTGGCTCATGCACTGAAAAAATGGCCTGCAGTGCTAGTTGTTGAGATAACTGCAGAACTTGTGTTGAAAACTGAGATTGCATTTGTACAGAGGCAAAAGGGCCCATACCCAATAGCATTTGGGCCTGAATTCCATATAATGGGTCAGTTTGTTGGCGTGGTTTAGCTTGCTCCGCATCACACAATCTCTGCCAAGTTCTTTGGAACATGAGCTGTTGTGATGGAGTAAGCAAAACATTTGCAACCTGTGTACTATCAGCTGGAATCAACAAATCAGAAGTGAAAATATAGCGAATTATTTGTTGAGTGAGTTGTGACTGCAACCCATACTGCGCAATGGCAGACCGAGCTTTCTCTAGGATTTTCCAATCAAAAGACTCCCACTTTTGACCTGTTGGGGATAAAATAACAGGAAAAGCCTGTGGAAGAAAAGACCCCTCAACAATTGCATCTTTGATGATTCCTCTCCAGCGCTCAGTGGATTCCTGAGGATCTTTGGCTCCGGCGAAAAGATGCTCTGGAGGCGGCAGCGGCGGGGCAGGCGGGTGCAGAGCTGAGGCTTGTGGAGAAACGCCTTCTGGCGTGAAGGGGTTAAAAGTTTTAGATCTGTCCAGTGAAGCAGCAACCGCAGTTCTTTCAACTAGGGTGTGATGCTGTAATTCCAGCTCGCTGAGGCGTGCCATCACATCTCTCATGCATTCGTCCACTGATGGGGAGGGCCGGTCGGGGCTGTCCTCGGGGCTGGTATCGTCACCCGAGGGCGGGGATGACAGGGCCGGTGAAAAAGGGAGCGGTGGATAAGTACCCGCCCCTGATCTGCATAATGGACCACCCACTGCTGTTTTTCCCTCTGTTGTTACTTCCGCATTCGCCTCAGTCTGTTTCAGGCTCAGAGGCGAGGCGCTGCCTGGCAGAGCTCCGCCAGGTGAAGCAGGGGGCGGTGCAAGCGGCGCAGGCGGCGCCGGCGCAGACGGCGCAGACGGCAGCGGCGCAGGCCGGGGTGGGGGCGGTGGCGGGGCAGAGGTGGAACGCCCAACTCGGGAGGTGGAGTCCCGAGGACCTGGAATCGCGAAATTCTGCGCGAAGGGATTAAAAGGAGACGAAACCGCCATGGGTGCAGGGTCGGCCCCCCCCTTTTTCTCCTCCCCGGGAGTCAAAGCCGCATGTGCAGCAGCAGCAGCAGCCCGTTCCCCTTTCATTGTACTCAAAGTCTCTCTTATTTGTTTCCACAGCGCTGAACGTTTATAGGCTTCTTTGCCACTCTTTCCTCTGTTACTAACTTCATCCCACAGACTCGTGCCTATGGCTTCCCAGGCAGACAGCTCAAACGCTGTTTTCACCCCGGATATCAGGTTTCTGTCCCGTGCCCACTGCAGCAGACCCTTCAGGGCTTGTGCGTCATAAGAAATTCCTCTCACAGAGAGCATATCTTGGAGGAGCTTAATTACCGCTTCCTTCACTTTGGTAAGCGTAAACCCCATCTCCTCCCCGACCGCTCACTAACCTTTTTTAGTGAGATTCAGAACAGGACCAGTTGTCCTTCGGTGCGCACCGTCTCCGTCCGCTGGGCACTGCGGAACGACTGTCGCCGGGGCAGCAACAACTTTCGGTCGGCTTTTCCACCCTCTCCGTCTGCTTTTCTTCACGCTGACAGCATCAGCTTCTAGCAGCGGTTCTGAGGGTCCCTGTTCGGGCGCCACTTGCGGGAAGTCATGGCAAGCAATCACATAGAGACTTAATAAATCTCGTGAAAGGCAGTTTAATGGCGTTACAACCCGGTTTATATAGACAGAGCACTAAGTCACAAGACTCTTCACGAGACTCTTCTAGCTACTAATTGGTTAACAGCACTATCGTGGCATAAATTGATTTGTGACTTTAAAGCATGCATTCACACCGTCACACCTTTCCCAGCTTCCCATCCTGCTTCAGCATCCGGGTCAGGCTCGAAGGTTGGATTGCTCACATGACCATTGCTTGCTAAAAACCCCCCAACATGTTTCTACTTCAACTCTCAGGGCTTCTCCCTTTTTTTTCCCCAATTCCCCTTTTCATCTGGGGATTGAGCATCGGGCAGTAGAAGAACTGTTACCGTTTAGCCCTGGGTATTGGCTAAATGGAGACACCGACCTCCAGACTCTCCCTGCAACTGGGCCCCAGTCAGGTTTGGTGCTTGTGAACCTGGGCTCTGTGGGGACAGCATGAGTTTGCCTCTGTCCTATGTTATCAGCCTCTGGGCTTGGTTGTCTCCCATCTCTTCTATGGGAGACTTCATTGCTTTGTTTGTTCCATGGGTTACTGGCTGTGTTGTGTCATTCTTGGGGTTGCTGGGGCTGATGTCTGTTATCTGTAACCTGACTGACTTGTTTGTACCCCCAGCGATCACCCATGTTCTGACCCTTTTGTGTGCAGTAGAATCTGGTTACTGGTTTGTTCTGCTGCTGGCTGCATCCTTTGTACTAGGCCTAGTGACTGGCAAAACAGCAGCTCTTTCTCCTCGTGGGCTTTGTTGGGGTCAGTGCTCTGCTGTTCCTTCAGCTGATGGCAGCTTCTGGGCTCTCTCAGCTCTTTGAGCAGGTGCATTTGGGCATTTAAAAAAGCAGAGGCACCTGTTTCACATCAGAGCTTCTGGAGCACCCAAGATTCAGCTCTATGTAGAGTAGAAAGTGCAGTTGTATACAGTTTTATAATTCAGCAGTGCAAATAAAGGGCAGGAGTTATTGCAGGAAGGAGCGGAGTTCCTTCCCTGACAGTTCAGGTGAAGAGAACATTTTTCTCAAGCTTGGGGTTGTGGAAGGCAGGTGGGTTCAGAGATAAGCATTCAAAAACTGAAGCTCACACACTTCAACTTCTATTTCATTTGTGCAACAGCCACATCTTGTCCTCCACCAGTCCCTAAAATAGGAGCAAGCAGTTCTAATACGAACTGTTGCTCACTACTGGTTAGGTGATACAGGAATGGGGTGTGATGATCACAGCTACTCAAATATGCAAAACTATCTCAGTTGTTAGCCCAGAAAATCGACTAGCAGGTTTTTGGAAAGTGATAAGTTAAACTGCTAACTGAGCTCTAGTTGCTATCATTCTTAGTCTTATTCTAAGTCCAAAAAGAAGATCCCTATCCCAGAGACTTTTCTGCTCGTTAAAACCACCGGCCATTTGCTCATTTCCACAGGAGGGCACCAGATACACAGTTTTAAGATGCATTTCTATTCGGTTTATGAGGCTGTTTCTCCCTCCTAATTGGATTACTTCCTCCACAACAGGTATGGACCTGCTTAAATACAAAGTACACAGGCCTTGGCATCTGTATTCTGTTTCTCAACACCAAAACCTGCCATATCTTACTTTGTTGTAGATTTGTTAGGTGCTGGTTCGTACACAACTGAAATAATATTGGGTTTTTTTCAAATCAAATTTAGCTTTAAGTGTGATAGGGAATCCTCTGTTTTTCACTGCATTTTTAAATTCATACACAAAATTCTGCAAACAGCTATATTTTTACCAGTGGTTTCCTGAGAGACCAGAGTCACCTCATAGGCTTTTTCTACTGATTCTTGCAAGATTTTTGTTACAACACAGTCAAATATGATGAAAACTACTGCATCTCTCTCCCTTAATCGCATCAACTAAGCAGGAAAATGTCCTGTTTTATTTGTACATCTCTGTAGTTTTTTCCTCCTACACATAACACTGGAGAGGTAGGGTGGTTTGGAAGTGGATGTCACCTTGGTGAAGCGTTGCATTTCTGGGACAGGGAGGGGAAGTCAGTTGCCAAGTCAAACAGCAATTGGGGGTTGGACTGGGACTAGGTGACATTCAAATGTCACAGTTCATCAGCTATACTCAGCCTTTTGGCTCCAAATGCTAGCTGATTCCCAGGAATGGCTTGCTTTGTGTGATACTTTAAAGAGCAGGCATGTCATGAAATTGATTTAATGTGGGTTTCCTTTCTGGGCCATTTCATATTACCTCTTGGTCAGAGAGAAATGTGAAGCCCCATGGGACTCAGCTCAGCTGGATGTTTCAAGACTGAGACCCAAATTATCTGTGGGTTGACCAGAACTCTACAAGAAGACCCTGTGGTTTGCTTCTTGTTGCTCTCCTACCCTCTCTAGAGCTTGTCTGGTGATAGGACTGAGCTTTCCCAGGCTCTGGGCCAACTCTATAATGAACCACCAGCCCACATTTTTGCTCTAAGCCAGTTGTATTTTGCACTTTCCTCTAACTAACTTGCACCAGCCACACTGCTGAGTTCAAGAAAGACCCTACAGCACTCAGAGGGTCCACTGTGACCAGGGCTGAGCAGTCAGTTTGAAGTCTCCTGAGATTTTATATTTTAAGAAACACAGTAAAAACCCTCTCCTTCTCACAGGGTAGACATGGAAATGAGCCCTTCCTGACTCTGCTTGCATGGAGGCTTGGAGGAGCCAGCATTAATTTTCCAGCCTCCTGCAAACCTCACTCTTATAATTAGATCCACATATTGTGCCCACGTAGAGACATAACTGGGGCTGGAAGGTTTCTTCTGCTCATCTGCAGATGTGTCTGCTGCCTCAGCCGAGGCAAACACTAGGATCAACAGTTCCAACAGGCAAGGTCATTCAAGACATCCACTGCCCAGAACAGCCTCAGAAATGGTACAATTGCTTTGCCTCATTCATGGGTATCACTGAGGCTGTGTTCATGCAGGTGACATTCAGGATGTTAAGGAGGAATTTGTTTGTGTGCAGACGACTATTTTTACTGCACCTGAATTCATTAATCTCTCTAAAAATAGCATTGAAGGCACATGCATAGAAAACCATGCTTTTGGCTTGCCATGGACAGAAGTAAGCACCCCCAGTGAGTGCTTTATGGAGGACACTGATTTAGGGTTTTTTGCAGGCATGCAAATTCAAATGCCAGAAAAGCACAAGCGAGTAAACTTTCTCTGACAAGGAGGAGGGAAAGGACCTCTTTTCCCTGATTTACTCTGTTCAGTTTTAATCAAGCCCTTGTACCTTTAAACCATATGTTACTAGAGGAGAGCAGGGACAGTCTTTCTGAGGGCTTGCTGACACCCTGAGCTTTCAAGATTATTAATCAAAAATGTGGTATTGGAGGAGGGATTGGTTGGGTTTTTTTTTGGATTTGGGGTATTTTAATTCTTTTTGCAGGCACCACTAAACTGCCAAATAATGTCAGATGGTAGAGAACAATGTGAATCCCCCATAGAGATCTATAAATAACAGCTATAACTGTGCCTCATAAATTACTCCAAGGGTTATTTTCTCCCACCCACGTTCCCTCCCTCATGCTCAAATTCAATTTTATCCATCCGGTTCCTCACCCTGTGCTGCCGTGTGGGAAGCTTGGGGAGAAATCTCTAAATGGTCAATGCTGGAGCTCTGCAGGAGAGATTTCCACTGTACAGGCACAAACCAGAGCTGCAGAGAGATTCCCAATGCTATACCAGAGCCAGTTCTCTGTCATGTGTCCCCCAAAGATGCCATACAGCCTCTTGGTTCACTCACTGACTGGGTTTTGTACCTCAAATGAAATACAAGGCATAATGGCCCTGAGTCACACTCCATGGAGAAAAATCAAGGCAAGACATGGTTTTTTTTCCCTGAAAAATGTATTGGTTTTGTGAAGATGCTGGAGAGAGGGAATATTTCTGGTTTAGGCTTTTGAGGAGGACAGGCAGAAGGTTTAAGACATGCAAAACACAAGCTAAAGAGCAACAATGGAGTGGAGAGCTTCTGCCCAGCATCCCAAAATAACTCAGTGGAACAGCCAGAAACACAGAGAGACTGACTGCTTTAAACAGTGCTGTTTCAAGAGGCATAAACCAGCCCAATGGGAGGAGTGAGACACAGATGGTAGATGCTGTGTGCATGTGTGTGTGTGTGTAACACCTCAGCACGGGCAATTATCACCCACCCATGCCCAAGCCAAGGTAACCACTGGCGTAGCCACACATGCTTTAAAGTGATCTCTGCTTATATGTGAACATTGCCACGTAGGAAAAGGATTAATTGGCAGATTAGCAATGTGACCCCAAAAGGTATTGTTCTCTGTGCTGAAAGATGAGCCTGGCCAAGGATTTACAGCCCAAGCGTCTTATTGCCATAGTAGGGCTGTGCTTGCAGGCGAGGTTATTATGGTGAATGTTAATGATGACTGCGTCTGGGTAAAAGCCTCTCCATCACCTCTCGCTGTCGATGCCTCTTCCGTAGCTATGGAAATGGCACCTTCTGTTCAGCTGCTGCTTCTGATTAAAATCCAAGTGGAGAGGGATGGGGAAAGAAAAGCCAGGGGACAAACACAGCTGATGAGGCAGGGAGAAGAAGGAGGCTGCCATGGACCTGTTCAGCTTCTCAGAGAAAGAGAAGGGGCTGGGCTTAGTTACTCTGATGGCAGCAGTTTAGGATGAGAGCCACTCTCCCATGTGCACAGCAAGTCTAGATTAAGAAAGAGTCCCTGTGATAAGGAACATCCACTTGGAGTAGCCATGGGAATGGAGAGTGCCTTGCCCCAGACATCACCAATGCTCTCCCTTGCAGAGCCAGGGAAAGAGAGGGGCTTTCCTGCCTGCTGCATTGCTCCCCATGTTTTTGGCTGCTGAATCAAACCCTTCCTTAGGTTTTGTCTCTTTTGAGTTCATAAACACATTTGCAAGAACAATAGCAGCTTAACAGCAGATTTGAAAGGTCTGTCATACATCACCTTCTACACCAGATTTTGTCTAACTGCCTCTGCTTCAAAACTGGGATAGAGAAAGGGGCTCCTGCAGTACATGCAGGAAAAGAGCTACAACTTGGTTACTAGGAATTCGTGCTGCTATGACACAGTGGCAGCAGAGGAGCATCCAGCCAAAATTGAGGCTCTGCATTGTCTGAGGCAGCATGACCGTGTGGAGCATTAAATGAAAGATAGAGAAAGGAGGTGTGTTACTGCCTGTGCCACTCTCCATTTTAAATCTGGAGAACAGAGGTCCAGAGAGATGAAGTGAGTCCTCCCAGGCTGTGCAGGAACCCTGTGGCAGAACCAGGAGATGAGTCCATCTGCAGAGCACAGGTCAAGTGGCTGCTACAACATTTAGGGCTGACTCCTCAGCCTCCCCCTGGCTCCTCAGCCTCGTCTCCTGGAGCCTCACTGAACCACAAGGTCAAAGGCACGCGGGGCAGCCTGAGGTTGGAGGGCTACTGGGAGCTTTGGCGTTGTGAATGGGGCGACATCTGCTCGCTGAGCGATTTGCAGAGTCAACACCTCGCTGACAAATCCTCCACAAAGAAGCTGGAGCTGTTCCATGGCCCTGCTGTGCCATCTTGGATCTCATCCCCCAAAAGCTTTTCAAGCATAACAACATTCTTTTGCTGTTGAAACGCTGTGTAAATATTGAGTTATCTGCCTGGTCTCGGCACAAGTCGATCCCCTGTGTTTGAAAGCAGCGTGTGCCGTGGGTGTTGCGCTGTCACTGCCACCCTCCAGCCATGCACAGCCTCCTGAGTGAGGAGTGCTGTCCCTGGAGGGCTGCCTTGCTAGGTTCCTTCTCATCTTATTGCTCGGGCATAGGTCTGGAGCAGAGTTTGTGTTCAGAGCACCTGCATCAACACTTGTACCAAAGGTCCACCCCTGTTAATTTGCAGATAATGGGATGTGCCATGCCCTAGGCACTACAGGGCAGCCTTGGCTCCCACTGGGCTAATCCACATCAGCAAGGATGATCTTGCAGAACTACTGAGTCTCTCTCCCATTTGGTGAAGGTAGTAGGTAGAGATGACAGAGCATCAATGTTTTCTAGGAGACACGTGTCCAAGGCTGCAGGCTGGGACTATAAAAGCATCTGTGCAGGAAACTATCCTTTAATTATAAGCATAAACTTAATTCTGACCTGCCCCTTGCCAGTCCTTGGTAATGTTGACCCAGTGCTCAGGGTTCAGCCGTGGGGACTGACCCTTACTGGGGAAGCCCAGCCCTGCTCCATCAGTGTCTCCAGAGAATGCACAGGTTTGACTCTAGATTGTTCCCTTGTTTGCAAGACATGACATACCACTTCACCTTTCCCCTAGAAAGATGCTAGAATCAATATTTCAGGAATCACCCTTGCTGGCAAACCCCAAGCAGATTTCTATTGAATCTGCATAAATCTTTCTATTTTCTTCTAGCAGAGCTACTCTGGAGTCAGATTCTGATCCCAGTGTTACTGTGGTGACTCTTACTGTTCCTGCATATCCACGCTGGGTTTGGATCTGAGGTTATAAGGTACAAATCATCCTTGGCATGGAAAGAGGTAGAATGAACTTCATAAGTTGGTAATTGAGATCAGATTCTGGTTTATAGCATCTCCTCCCTCCTTCCAGCTCTGCCCAAACAATTGTGCTGGGAACTTCAGCTAGAACAAATCAGCTCAAAATATATCTGAACAGTTTGTTTTTTCCAGTTAGATGGTACAGACACAGAGAGAGACATCCCTATGGATAATTATGGGTCTCTTCCCTGCTAAAATCATCCCTTTCCCTCCTCCAGGTTTCACTCATCTCCACATTAGCAGGCAGAACATGACCTGGTTTAGTGGACAGCAGTGACTGAGCCCAGCGGGGGAGTACGTGTCCCTCACAGCCTGGCAGCCTCGTGGGGAGGGAGCTGAAGCAGTAGTTGATGCAGAGGAAACATTGAGGCCTTCCTGAGGATCCAGATGGGAGGTGAGCTATCATCAGCATCAGCGTAGGTGCTTTCAGAAACAGGCTGTGGCTACAAAATCAATGTGCCATGGCAGAGGGGTCTCCTGTAGCACTTGCAGGAGACACTTCTCAGTTCATCCCACTCTGCAGCCACACATCTGGCTTTGGACCATTCCTTTGTTGTGCATTGCTTTACATGCACTGATTTTAAAGTGCCCATAGGACCACTTCAGGTTTCATTTGTAGGAGTGGAAAGAATATATTTTGGCATTCACGTTATTGTACAAACAACTTAGCCAGCATCTTCTTACCTCAATAGAAAGAACAAGGAAACAGCCCCAAAGATGCTACTCAGAGCTCAAATAAAACCCTCATGCTGCTTTGTGATTCTGCATCATTTAAAGCCTTTTCCCCCACAGACTGGGCAAGGGGGGAAGGTTTCTCCCCCAGGATAAGCTGCAACAAGCTTATGAGTGCTTCTTTCCCTGTACTGAGCACAAAAGTCTCTGCTCTTCTAACTCAGTTGGGGATGCCTGCACTGAAGGTGCTTGAAATTGGTGCCATGCTTATGTCTGCTTCTGGTTTTGGGGCTGGCTTCGTGCCTCAGTTTCTCTCCTGTAAAATAGAAATGCCATTCTGACCACCTTTGGAAGCAGCTTGGAGTTCTCCCGATGAAAGCTGTCACACAGAAACTTATTATTAAACTAAATGTACTTAGGTTTAGTCTTATGCCAGAGCAATAAATCACATTTCTCAGGAGCAAAAAAAAGCAGCCTTTGGGCTCATCATTTTTCAGCTCAGATCCATTTTCCTCTCTCAAGAGTCCAGTGTTGATTTCAACAACAGAGACTGTGTCCTTCGCAACCAAATTGCTCTGCCTTTCACCAACATTATAAAATTACTGAGTAGAGCAATTCCCTTAACCCTGACAAGGTCCAGGAAGCCCTCAGAGCATCCCTGCCCAAACCCCAGGGCTGCAGCAGGAGGAACCCAGATGCAACAGGGGCCCTCTGGGTCTGTTGGGCAGCCACCTTTGGGGTTTGCTGGCAAGCAGTCTTTATTAAATGCGTATGGATGTATGAGGATGGTGCTGAATTTTCTCGGGCAGCACCTTCTGACCTCATGAACAATGGAGAAATCATTAGCACAGCTTTGAAAATTCCTCCTCCAGCCCTGCTTCGTGCAGCTGAACTGATCAAAATCTGGGAACATCAGAGGGGAGAAAAATAAAAACCATTTTTTGCCATTTTTGCTCTTGTGGGGCTATTCTGGTGTTAACAGACATTCCTTCTCTATTCCTGCAGACCTCACCCTGCCCAGCACAGTCAGCCTGGCTGTTGGTTTTTTTCCTCATCCAGCTCTAAAGCACTTTTTCCTGGTAAATTCTTTCTCGAGTGAGCAGCAGCCACCAGAGGGCAAGAGTCCCCCAGCCTGGAGACATCATTTTCTTGGTATGAAAAACAGGGTGAAAACTCACTTAAATCAATGAGAGTATTTCTATCCACTTCAGTGGTCTTTGGATTGGGTCCTAGAGTTCTTTTAGTATTAAAATACCCCAACAAAACCAGCAAGATGTTTTATATAAACTTAGAAACAAGGTTTTATAAACTGAAAAAAGCCCCTGGCATTTATACACTTTGGGTTTGCTGTGGCTTGTCACTTGGATGTTAAATGGTCCTTTTTATTTATAATCAGTTTATTTTTTAAATACCCATGTTATGAACAAGCCACAGCAACAGTGGGGATGTCATCCAAAACCCCAGAACTTTTGTTTTAAATCTTCTTTGAAAAGCTGTGTCTGCCTGGTGCTGTAGTGGGGCTGGCAGTGCTCATTAATGCTCATGTTCATAGGTCAGTGCCTATAGGGCAGGTTTAAGCCATAATTTAGCAGATTATGTTGGTGCATGCTTGGCTACAGGCACAGCACCAGTTCATTTGTGCACCAGCTCGTTTAGATTGGATATTAGGAAAAAAAATTCACTGAAAGGGTTATCAAGCACTGGCCCAGGCTGCCCAGGGCAGTGGGGGAGTCCCCATCCCTGGAGGGATTTCAGAGCCGTGGAGATGTGGTGCTGAGGGACATGGGGCAGTGGGGACTGGGCAGTGCTGGGTTAATGGTTGGACTGGGTGATCTTAGAGGTCTCTTCTAATCAAGGCTGTTCTGTTATTCTATGATTCTACTATTCATTGACCACAATGGTAATTGATTAAGCCTTGTAGGTTTGAAATCCTACTTTGCTTCCCCGAGAAAAATCCCTAGTCCCAGTCCCAAACCCTGGCACAGACACTGCAGAGCTCCTGTACCAGTCACAAAGAGGTGCAGAAGGGAGTGATGGACAGAGCCCCAGCCACACAATCTGCAGCTGGGGAGGAGCATGAGGAGAACTGGATTGAATTTTCTCATTTCTGTGTGAGTATATCTGAACCTATATTTTCCAGAAGTGTGAATATAAAGAGCTCCTGGGTTCAACACACTAAATCCCTCGCTGACCCATTGTATGATTCAGGGCAAAGCCACATTTTCTAATTTTACAGCTGAAGTAATGGACATTTAAAACCTTTAACAGGGCTTAGACAGCATCTCAGGAGCTGCCCAGCTCCTCAGGCTGCCCCAGGGAAGGACAGCAGGAACTGTATACTGCCTTCAGTTGGAGAAGAGCTTTGGCCAATGCAAAATACTTAGATAAAAATCTCCCCAATAATGTTTATAAAGCCCTTTCACGTTCTCTGATGAAAGATGCTATTGAAGTGCACAGTGTTTGCTGGAAGTTTTCCCTCCCGCCTACTGCACTGTTTCTAGGCAAATATCTTGCCCTTTTGAATAATTCGGTGTGGAGTGAAAGATAAACTCCTGTAATTATCCCTTCCCCTAGCGTGGCTGTGCTGAAAAGACAAACTGCCTCCTTCAGCATTACTGCTCACAGAAAAATGGGACCTGAAGCGTACGTGGGAAGATTAGACTGACTTTAAAACATCTTTCCTCATACCCTGTTTCTTGAGGATGCTACAGCAGGCTGCAAAAACTATTTTAAAAAGCCTCAGGGACCACCAAGACCTTATTTCCACAGGGAAAGTCATCTCCAAGCTGTAGGGGTGAGGAGGAGTCGCTCCCAGTTTATCAAGAAAGAGAGGAATGTGCCCAAACTCTACCACAAAAGTTTGTGTTGAGGCCATTGGTTCAGTGCAGGTCTCCTGTGAGCCCTGCTGGCCTTCCCACCAACTGACCCCCCTGGCCACCCTACGTATGGGGGTCACCAAAGGGAAGGGGTTGGAACACCCTGTGTTGTGTTGAGATGATTTCAGTCTCCAGGCCTGCCAAAACGTACACCAGCACGAAACCCACCTCATCTGAGCACTGAAAGAGCTCAGGAGAAAGCTCAGGAACATCTGGGGAGGGAATATTAGCATGTCTCCCAGTCTGGGAGTGCAGTTTGCTACCTCATATCAGGGGAGAGTGGAAATTCCTGTCTTCAGAAAAACCTCCTGGTATCAGGCTTGCCCTAGGAGTTTGATTTAGAAATGAGGTGAACTGCAGATGTCACAGATCTGTGCTTCTCTGGGCCAGAAATCATTCACTTTGTACAAAAGTATTCCCAGTGACAAGCACTCGTGATGGGAGGATGCAGGAATGACTTCAGCCTGACATCCAAAGGGATGAGAAAATAATCGAAAGCCCTGAAAGAGGAAAGTGAGTGCTTCCTTTCTGGCTTGAACATGAGAGTTAATGAGCCAACATGGTACAGAGTAAGGAAATTCCACTGGGGATCCCTCAGCAGAGACAGTGAGGACAGAAGTGCCGGTCTGAAAGCATAAGGATCCCACCAGGAAAGTGCCCTTCTTGTGCTGCCTTCCTTCTCCAAAGAGATTTAATTCATTAGGTGCAATAATGAGTTGTCAGGCTGCGTCCAGTCCTATTTCTGGTTGCTGCAGTTCTCTCCGTAACTATCTGTGGTTTCAGACTACAGAGGAAAAATAAAATGCTGCTTCTCATTAGAAGAGAAAGTCTGAAATAATAAAATACCTGCCAGAAAAAATGATCTGTGCCTTTAGAAAGAAGACAAGTATTTGCAGTTTGGTAGCTGTCAAAGATGCTTAGGTTCCTAAATATTGTCTTTCTTAAAACTACGATTCTTTGGATAATTCCCTGATTTGTCCCAAGATCACACCCCAGAGTCTGAGGCTGAACTATCACGTTCTTTAGACACTCACTCAGTCTTATCACAAGTCTTTCAGAGGTGGAGAATTTGTCACGTTGCTTGGTAATCTCTCTGGATGGTGTTTTGCTCTCACCAAGTGGAAGAAATGCATCCCATTTCTAATTTTTTATTTTTTTTTTCCAGACACTGACTTTTTAAAATGAAGCAAAAAGATAGAAATAGCTTCAGATTCTTCAAGATCTCAGTGGTCCTAAAGAGAATGGCAATCCCATTGCTGTATCATGCTGTTTATGCTGAGCTGTTCTCGAGCTGCAGGGGTGGATGCTGCTGGGTAATACAGATCTGAGAGAGGCAGATTCCTTTTTCTTTGGTTGTTTAAAAAATGACTTCTGATTTTTTTTTTAAACCCTATTTTTTTTCCCCTGTGGCTTGATTCTTTTGTCTTTGAATAATTCCAGCCTTGCCATTTACTGAGAAGCTCTCTTCTAAATTTAGATTAGAGTGTTACTCACTTTCATAAGAAGTGCTAATATCCCTTAGGTTAAGAATAATTAGATGTTAATTTTCAAAACCTGAAAGGAAATTATACCCCTAATTCATCATTTAGAGTAAAATAGCTGGCTTAAAAGGCACACATAGATACATTAAACAAAGGTCTAGCCATTTTTTTCCTAAACAAAAATTAACCTCAGTACAAATTCAGATGATATGATCCCAGTTAGATTAATGACACCAATTAGGCTAACACATCTCTAAAGCTCCCAGAGTTCATGGGAGAAGAAGGCAGAAGATCAGCAGCTGCAAAGCAGTGTAACTCCTCTGGCTCTCACATCTCCAGCATTAACCTGTTTACAGCTGAAAAGTTGCTCAAAACCCTCTCTGCCCCAAAAAAACCCTTACGAGCAGGTTTGCTCTGTTGGAGTCAGTAAAATTTATTCAAAAGGAACTGGGGAACCCGGACCTGTGCACACCTCAAGCAGTAGGAAGGTCACTTTCTCTCCCTGGGTATGGCCAATAGTGCTTGTGGGATGAGAAATAAAATCTGGCAGCAAAGTTCATGGCTCTGAAGTGCCAGTGTAAATGTCCCAGTGCAGACAGTGGAGCAATATACTGGTGTAAAATGGGAGAGCAAACAGATTGGGGGCAATTCCCTGTCTCCCCTCACTTTTCTTTCCATCTTCTTCAGAGTAGCATCACTTTCTCTTCCCAACTGTGCTGTCAGATCCTCTTCTCACCCCTCTCAGACCCATGGAGGCCATGCAATGGCAAGGCTGTACAGGACATGCCCAGACCAGCTGCTGGGGATGCAGCAGGTGTTTCCTGGCCAATTTGCTGCTTGCCACCTGCTTCAATAGATACAGAATTGTGGTTTTATTCATCGCTTCCAGCAAAACAAATGTCCTCGGTGATGTCCCCACTGGGTTCTGGACTATTTAGGCATGCTCCCTTTGCAGCACCAGGAAGGGGCATATGATTCTTATGAGTCCTCTGAAGCCTTTCAATATTCCCAGATCCATATGTAAATATAGCTTGAGATGAGATTTATATTCAGACATTTCCCAGTGAAGCCAGCAGACACTCCAGGCATGTTACAAATGGAACAACAACCCAACCAAGCCTTGTAATTTAATTTAACTGCCTCTTTTTGATTATGTGTCATGCATGCAGAATTAGACAACTGAATTCCCAATCAGATGTTCTTTGGATCTAACAACATAGTGAAAGGCATAAAAGTGCCTCGAAATAGCTCGCTAACAACCACGTGGAACCTATTCTTTTGGCAAAAGGAGGCAGCAATTTATGGGTCTGGGCTGAGTGCTCATAAATAAGTACATGTTCCTTTTTCTTTGCATTGGCACGTTTTTGGCTTTTCAGATTCGCCGTGCACTTTATAAATTCTGATGTTAGATGGGAATGCATAGGCTTTTTCTAGGGATGTGAATTTATCCCATCTGACCTCTCTGACACAAGTTCTCTGTTAACCTTGCAAGGAAATTCCTCCTGGGCTGGTTATTCAAAGTTTTCCTGCAAAGCCTATTCTGCTTTAGCATCCTGAGACCAGACAACCTGCTTGTTCTGAACCTATTCTGAATATTATTTTCCTTAATGGCAGCAGCAGCAGCAAATGAGTTAAAACAAACAGCAATTTTAGTTTGTTGCTGCCATATTTTGTGATATTTGGTAGCAGCAAAGTGCCTTTCTTGAGGTAGGTAAGTAATAACGTTGAGTTTGGAGTGGAGGAAAGGGGCAGAATGGCAGAAACTCAAAGTCTGGGGCCTAAATGCAACTATCTCAGCATCAGCCACCATGTGGTAGTGCCTGAACTTAGTTAAAAAAAACAGACTGAAGAGATCTTTTTCCTTGTGATTATGCTGTGATGGGATTCTGAATGAGGAATATTGAAAGTGGAAAAGGGCGTCAGTTTTCTAAGAGTGTAGAGAAACATAAGGCCAATGGAATAACAATAATAATAATAATATATTATTATTATTATTATTATTATTATTATTAAATACCCCAACCTAAACCCCACCTGTGTCTGAAATGGGTCTCTCTCAGGATTTTTGGGAAAGCTTTGTTTCTTTGCTTGCCACAGTGGATCATATAATACATGATGAAAAGGTTTCTGCATAAACTGCACTGTGTGTTAGAAAATCCACAGTGGATATGAGGACTTAAAAGCTTGAATACAAACAAAAAGCTGTAAGTTTTATGCTGTGTTTAGGAAAAGGGTGGCACTTTACAGCATTGGCTGTGTCTTCCTTGCATGCCAGAACAGCTCTTTTAGGAATGCCAGTTTTCCCAAGGGGAAGCAGCTCTCTGTGAGATCACCTGTACATTATCCCTTTGGAGTTCAGGTATGGGATGCTGCTGGACTGGGCATCCTCCAACTATAAAAGCCACTGAAATAAGTTCATCCCTTATTAAAAATAGCTGATTTTCTCTAATTTTTAAGATTAAAGTTAAATAAATAAAATATTGGGATAGGTATGGGATTTTTAGGGGGAGTGATTAGTGATTAGTTTAACACTGCTGCCTGTCACCAACAGATTTGGTTTGTCCTCCCTTTTACAAGTGCTCAAGGAAAGAAATGCTTTTAAAACCTAAGACTCCCTGGTAATATTCTTCCTGCTTGCCCCCTCCTCCACTGCATCTCCGGATACAGCACCATTAGTTTGAGATTTTTATGGC
The DNA here is from genome assembly GCA_028020825.1 of Podargus strigoides. Lineage (NCBI taxonomy): Eukaryota > Metazoa > Chordata > Aves > Caprimulgiformes > Podargidae > Podargus > Podargus strigoides. The sequence goes on along the minus strand of CM051622.1, from coordinate 74,824,762 downwards.
TCTCAAGGGAAACGCCGAACATTCCTGAAACTGAAGTAGCATTTTGGAGTCCCTGAGCTGGAGTTCAGATGGCACAGTCTCTCTCAAGGATAAATCATGGGAGCTGCCAACACAGGGGATATTTGGTTTAAGAGGCATGGGGCCAATAAACATCAATACTGGTACTCGATTCACTAATAAATAGTAAATGTTTCATCTCCAAGTGGCTCTGTGTGATTTCCAGCAGCAACTTGATGGTAAAGAAGAATCACAACTGAGGGTAGGCAGTGTAAAATAAAAACTAACTTGTCATGAAGGCTTCATTTGCTGCCAGCTGCCTCTATCCCAGCAGCTAGGATGAGAAAAAAAAGAGACCCATAAAGGAACAGGCAGCAGCTCTTCAGCTCTATCTCAACACCAAATAACAAAAAGTGACTGTGAATTTTAATAAAAAAGACTATTAATGGTTAAAAAACCAACAACTAGTAAACCAGAAAATTCTAGTATGGCAGAGCTTTAGGTGGGCTGAAACACTGCAGTGAGTGCAGGGGGAATTTCTCCAGTGTTCACCCCTGAGGAGCTGGTGTGTCATGGTTAAAAACTCAGGAGTATTTGAGAGAGATTTGAGGGGAGGGAAATATTGTACTAGGCAGGGAATGCATATACACTTCACTCCTCTAAACTGTTGCTGCTGGGTAGGTCAGCATGAGAACTGGACAGAAGCTGGGTTCAACATTCATCAGCACAGGTTGTTATTTCCCAGCTGTCAACTCCCCTTTCACCCTGTAGGTTAGGACTAGTACTATATCAGTTCTATATAACTAGTACTATATCAGCTCTATATAACTAGTACTGTATCAGCTCTATATAACTAGTACTGTATCAGTTCTATATAACTAAGCCTGCCTAGCCCTAGCTGCTCTCCTGGCAAACCCTGTTTTCTCTGAGCTTGAGCATGTGTAACTGATGAAGAAACACAGAATGTGTAAATTCCTCAGCAGAGGACTTGTCACTCAGTAAGGAAGCAGGATGCAGCTGCAAGAAGCCCTGTTTTCCACAGCCATGGCCAGCTCCACCAGTAGGGATCAGCTGCTGCAAGGCAAATCAGGTGTGTGTTGGGTGAGGGAGCCAACAAAGCAGAGCCACCTGCACGTGTGGGTGTCTGACTGGCCACAGGGAGGACACAAGCAACACATGAGCTATTTAATGAAGCCCTCTAACCCTTTCTTCCCTTTGCTTTGCAATAGATACGTGAAGAAACAAGTCAGGAATCTGCAAAATCAGGTACGTGCTCTTACTCTTGGTCAACAAGTTCAGGGCAGGTTTTTCCGTTTGAAAATAAATCTCAAGCAGAGCTGCAGTTTCTAAAACAAATCTTTAGAGCAGCTGATGGATTTATACTCCTTGCAGACTGTATTTCCATACACACACCCCCCTTCCAGGTTTTTTTTCAGTCTGTCTCAAGTGTGAAAATGCCTACAGACATGGAAGAGCGTGCTCTGGGCTAAGGTTAGACAGGACCTGCAGGCCAGGTCTAAATGGTGTTGGGTTTGGTACTGGGGAGCACACAAACAAAAGTTGTTCAGTCAGTTCTGTAGCTTTCTGATAAAGATCAGCAGCTGGTAATTGCATTAGATGAACTAGTGGATTTAAACAAACACCTCTTTGGCTCACTTACCACTTTAATGAACTGAAAAGTTTACTGTAAGAGCTATGATAGCATTAGGAAATAATAAGCTGAAATGAAAACTGGATGTTTTCTGGCTCTTGCTTCTTCTGTAATTGCCAGCATGGCGTCACTTATCATTGTAAAAGTGTTTGAACCTCAATAAAGCTCCTGACTGCTTTGACCTTTGCCTGCAGCTAGATTAACAAAACAAAAGCTGCAGCGCTAAGGTTTTTATCCTGCAGGGACCATGATTAAAATGGGCATAAAATTTCTCATGGGGCCTGAATCTTTAGGGAAAAAAAACCCTCAATAGTTCTTGAGAGCATTAGCAGGATTCCTCTGGCAGATGAAGCCATTCCATTAGCATCACCCATCCCTGGGTTATTAAATACTGCATTCAGACAGAAAAATGCAGTTGTGTTGACTGTGTTGCTTTGGTCATATTTGGGCAGTTGCATTTCCCTTGAAGTCCTCCCTGGTGAAGGAAACAGCTCTTTCCTTATCAAGGCTGCAGTGTGATGTGCATGTAGACACTAAACCAGGTGCTTCCCGTCACACCAGAGTGGAGGATGACTTTACCTATTCATATAGTTTGAAGTTACATGGAGTTGAAGTTTATGCAACAGGTTGGGAACACTTAAGGGGACATGTATAATGTGGGTTCTGTAGTGGAAAGGCTTAATTAAAATGTTTCTAAAAGCACTCAGAGATGCTTGACTGAAGAGTACTGCATGAATACTATTTAGGGTATTTTAACTACAGTAATATCTATATTACTACGTCTTTTAATGGTAAGAAAATCCAGAGCAAGTCTGGTGTTTGGTGGTGGATCACATATAAACCCAAGAATTATTTTACATTATTTGTTTAAACCCTATTTGTAGTGCAGAGCACAGACATTATTGTTGAAATGAATGCATTGAGCAGAGCTGGGGAAGGTAGAAATGTTGTTTTATCTCTTGATTATGTAATTTTGGAGGAAATCAAGGACTTCCTGAAGCCTCCTGCATGTGTCATTTCACCCTGATGGCTCCAGACAGAGAAATAAGCCACAGGAGCATCAGAAGTGGCCATGAGGAGAGCTTCTTGGCAGTGCAGTTTTGGGTTGTGCTGGCCCATGCTCAGGGTATGAAAGCTGTACCTTTTGCCTTTATATTTAAGACAGGCAGAGGTGGCAACCTCTTCTTCATTGTGCCATTAGCAGAGCACCAAGAGCTCTGTCCTACCTAGGCCTTTACAAAATAGGATGCAACAAGGACAGTTTATTGATGAGTCTGCATGGACAGAAGCTGCTGAGAAACCAGCAAAGGCACCTGAGGCTCCGGAAAGGGGTAGGAAGTTTATCCCAAAAAAAGCACAAGCGGAATTTGCTGAGTTCTTGTACTTGCAATGAAACAAAGGAACCAACAGGTTTTATTTCTTTCCTGTCATATGTCAGCTTTTCAAAATCATTGATGGGACTTTCTGAGGCTCAGCATTCCTGGGACAGTTGGGATGTATCACATCCATTGTGCAGAGGGGAGTTTAGACACAGTGGAAATGCATTGACTTTCCTTAGGTCAGAAAATCACGACCTGACTAGAAAAACAAAATCCTCATCCAATATGTCAGAAAATGTAACTCCTTCCCCACCTGCCACATTCACAGCGAGGGAGTGTGTCCAGTAACAGAGGAAGGACCTGTAGCCACATCACTAGGACAGACCGACGTAGCCCTACGTAACCTTAACTGATCTGGATTTATATTATAAAGCCAAGCAAAAATGCACATTTCCTACCATTGATTAAAAATAACTCTGCTTCTTTTGTCTGGCAGTAAATCTCATGATCATAAAGTCATTCTGACACTCTAAGTTATTATAGTTGCAACATTTTTCACCTCCATCTGTAAGTTTCGAAGGGTATTCTTTAGAGCAAGGTCTGTATCTGTTCTCCCTTTATAAATCATGGAAAATAATAATTCAGCACCGTCTTTCCCAAAGAGGATTTACATTCTTGGGTTGACAGGGATTGTTCTCTTTGTGTTTATTTATAAGGAATATAGCAAAATGGGCTGGAATTCATCTGGGAGATGATGTTTTGCTCTAAGCAAACTGAATAAGCACGGTGAGAACCTAGAGCCCAAATGAACTTTTCAATCTTTCAAAATTTTTTAAGAATCTAACTTTAAATTTTTACAGTAGAAATACAAGCTTGATTGCTTTATTCTCCCACTAAAACTCACTGAGATCAGCACTGTTAGTAGGAATCTCTACCTAACCCTCTGCCTGAAATGTTTGTTGAAAGGGAGAAGTCACATTTGTATAAATACTTTTTTGGGGGAAAAAAAACAACAAGAAGCAAACAGACTTGTAGTTCACATGTCACAAAGTGCACACACACCCCCCAACCCCCAATAATTTATTTGTTCACCTAGCAATATTTCATATACATTCAGTTTTGTTCAAGACAATGACCAGCATGACTGTTCAAACATGTTGCATGGTAACCAATGGGCCTTTAAAAACAGCACGTAGAAAACTGGATGACATGGGAATTGGTCAGAAAACGCAGTGCCTGTTTGAAGAAACATCTGTAAAAACCACTGGCAGCCAAACTCGTACGACATGCAGGCAAAACGCTGCAGCAGACAGAAGGAAAATTAAACATTTTTGCAACCAAAGACTGGCAAAACAATAATAAAAAAAAAAAAAGCCCAAACCAGCTTGCATACAATTCCCACAGCCAGAACGTCATTGAGTAGCATTGAGTATTCAGTCACATTCAGCAAAGGTTTTGTGTCACAAAACAATGATGAGCTGAGTGGAATTGCTTTTTCAAGTTGAAACTACTGAAATGCTGACTTGATTCCTTCCGGAAATGGTTTACAAGGTCCAAGTTTTTGCAGATCGTAGAAGAAATTCAGATGAATAGGAGAAGGACTTGTCATTCAGTCCGAGCCAATGAGTACTGGAAAACCATTTCTGCTGTTCAGTGTTAACACCTGGACGATTTTGACTTTGAAAAAGACATTGATGTTATCGTGATGCTAAAGGAGAGGGATTTCTCAGCCTGGGTTGGAGTTCAGTATAACAGACAGTAATCTGCATTAATTAGATCTTTGAGCACGTTGTGGAACTAAAAATGTGTTATTTCTTATGCTTGTGATACATTGCTCTCTTTTAGCAATTCATTTCCCCTTAGCTCACGCTTGCCATTTTTCTCCTTCTCTGTCAGTATGAGAAATATGCAGCATCCTCTGTGTAGAAGCCATGGCATTTTACTTGAATCCCTAATACAAATGCTTAATCTTCTCCTGGGAAATAAAGGATTCAATTACATTTATCAAGCTAGGTGCAAGATCTTTATTTTAATGCACCACAAACTATCTCTGCAGTGCCTCGGGTTTTCATAATATATTAATCTGCTTGGGAATACCTTCAAAAAGGGGTTGATTATGCTTATGGATTAGCTTCCTTTCACAGATGGGGAAGGTTTAGTTTCCTTATGTACAGTGATAGGAAAAGATGGGATTAGTCTGGCCAGACAGTCTAACCTTCTCCCTGTGAGTCTCATTATAATTAGGCAAGGAGCAGAATAAATATTGGAGAGATTCATTCACAGAAAGAGCTACTTCACTCTTGGGCTTCTTGGGAAACAACTTAAAGGCTGATAGGCTCATCAGACTTAAAGGCTCTCTGCAGAAGGATGATGAAGTAGGTATGAGTAAGGCAGCCAGCAGATAGAGAGCAGACACACAAAGCTGCCTCATTACAACAGTTCTGAGCTATTAGGTACCTCTTCCTTCTGGCAAACGATGACACTGCGTGGTGCAGGTCCCACGTATGCCTTGAGCTTAGTGCAGCGTCCTGACTTTCCTCTCTGACTCTGTAGTTGGAAGCAATCATCCAGAAATAATTGTTGTCGTCAGCCTGTCCTGTTGAGAGGGTTTTCAGCGTTGTCTTGATTATCCAAACAACGTTAAGAGAGGAAAGGGGATAAAGGGTTAATTACCAAGCATGGATTCAACATGGGACAGCTGAGGGATTCACTGAGTCACTCTGTGCCTCTGTAGCTTTATTTTCAAGTGGAGTTCCTGATAAAAACCCATTCAAGCAGGAGCATGAGTTAGCACGAGGCCAACAGGCATACCTAGAACTGAGCAACTTCCACTTCAGTACAGCAGTGAGATCTTTTCTGACTGACTCCAACTGATGCTCCAGTCTGTAGCTGTTACCTTTTAGAAGATTGCAAAAGTCAGGCAGGGGAATTGTGCAAGTAAGGCTGCAGGAGCTTTGTGAAATCCATTTGCTGAATCTGATGAGTAGAAAAGCAAGAAATATTCCTAGCTTAATCTTTCCTCTTTTCAATGCCATGGATTTTCAAGACAGTAAAGCCTGGCAAAGGAAAATATTATTTTACACAATGCATAATTTATCTTTGGACTTGGCAGAGCAATATTCAAAAAAAAAAAAAAAAAAAAAAGAGGAGGCATTTATTTGGATAGTGGGCAGATCATAAGTGTTTGGGATTTGAATAATCTTCTGGAGTACGTGAAGCCTCCAAACCATAAGACAATAAATCTGAATGAGCTGTGGAAAGTGGAGTACTGAACTTCCCCTGCCCTGGGAGGAAGAGACACGGGTGATCTGCTCCACCTCAACCTGTGTGAATTAAAAGTCATCTATGTGAAGCTGGCAGCTCTCAGCTCTTTGCAGCAGTCTGTCTGCTCCACTGAAGGTGGAAATCTTGTCTGTTATTCTCAACAGACAATACAGAGCAGAGAGGACAGCGGGACGTTCTACACATCCCTGAAGGATTTCAGTCAGGACACAGCTGACAGGTCAGTGTGGCCTGGGGGATGTGGCTTTGAGGGGCAAATCATGGCACTCCACTGGGTTCTTACTTCCCATCTGACCACCCTCTGCTCTCTGTATTTCACACGACAGAGTCCTGATGGAGAAAGATTTTACATGTGGTGATAGATGGCAAGCCACTGGGAAACCCCTGGTTCTGCTAGTGCTTTTTATACAGACAGATACCTCCAGCCTCTGTGCCTGCAGCCCTTTTACCAGTGACAAGTTCACTTTAAATAACAGAAAAATATGGGCTGCTTAAATCTGCACTCTTTTTTTTTCCTTCCTAGAACTCCTTCTATGGTTTTTGAGACTTGTCAGTCCTGATGTCCATCAAGATGACAAGTGCCTATGACCTTGCTTGCAGTAAGGGAACAGGGCAGTTTTCCTGCAGAAATTCTCTGAGCAAGCCAGACAAGTTATGGGTTTGTTTTTTCTGGCCAATGTGGCAGCAGCAGAGGTGTGGCTGGGACCAGGCTTGCTGAGTGCTGTTCAGAGTCACTGGACAGAGAAAGGTCCTTTAGCATCTGATGACAGAAAAAAAGGATGAAGATGAGACCAAGACTTCATTCCTCCAACCTGCCTCTCATGAGCAGCAGTGCTGTGCCACAGAGGGGACTATCCATGCCTGCCTGTCCAGACATTGCCACCAGCGTGGTGACTTATTTATCCTCATCTTAGATTCATATTGCTACATCAGAAATGTTCTGGAATTAAATGACCAATCCATCTGTGTCAGCCTATGTGCAGCTCCACACCATAAAACCTCAACAAATTGCTCAAAAGACCCCATGCAAATCTCCTAACTCCAAGGGAGACCTGGTACAAATTGGTTCAGGTTATAAAATAAGTATACAGAAGGGTCGGGCAGCAAGTGTGTGCAGTGAAGATTTTAAATCTTGCTCGATTTAATGGGTGTTTCTGAAAATGTTTCAGAGTTCAGGTTCTGTTCAAGTAAATGTTCCACGTATTTGAACCCCGTGAGACTGAAAACCTCGGCCACGACTCTCACGTGACTTTCTTATGAGATTTCCAGCTTTTCTGCATCTGGTCTTGGCTTGAAGTACCATGAGAATATTTTTTTTTTTTCATGGTATTTCAACACTTCTCATTTCAAATTCTAGACTTTATTGAAAAACCCTAAGAAAAGCTTTAAGGGGTGGGGTGGGGTTCTTATTTAGGCTAAAAATGGGATAATGCTACAGATTTGCTGTCTGTGAGCACATGCTTTTGGAGATAAATGAGGGTTTGGTCCAGGGATTTGATTTGAATTCTTCTCTAATTTTAACCTGTTTGGGACATTCTGTATCTACTTATGCAGCATTCACATGGGAGAACAAATAACTATTTGCTTCAGCTAATCAGCTAAGTTAGATATCTCATTTTCCAGGTATGAGAAGAGGTAGACAGTGCTATTCACTGGCCCACCAAACACAACAAAAGCTCAATAATCTGGAAAACATTGTGCTTCCAAGCTCAAGTGTCCTCTCAGTGTCTTCAGGACCACTGCAGGCTGAGAACTCATAGCTTCATTTTGCCTATCCTTGCATACTCATTTGTTTGAAGGCTGGGAGAAGCAAGTCCTCTGCTTGATGTGAGCTGAAAACACCTATGAGACCTATATCTGAGGCAACAAGTGCTGCAAGGAAAATTTACCAGCCCATATGGGACCTGAAGTGCTCTTGGTTATTACACCAGAAAAAAAAGAAGCCAGCTTTGCCAGGTCTTTTAATTCTTTCTTGTTTTCTGACATAGCTCCATCAGGCTGGTGTTGTCTGAGTAAATACTAGTGAATCTGCCCAAAGACATGATTCTTGCTTTTACAGATTTTACTTTTGATCCTGCAAGATTAGCAGGATCTGTAAATGGAGATTTTTGTAATAGGTTTCCCAGGTATACTGATACTACATAATGGTTTTAATGCATTGAGAAGAGGGCCATGTAGGGGGAAAATTACCTGGTTTGTTCTGCCTCTGTGAATTGTCTACACAAAACACAGGCTTAGGTCCATCTACTCTCTTCTTCCACTTTGAGCTCGATGTTTATTTAGAGTGGTGATGCTTGATGAGCATCCTGGCCATGTATAGATGTGAAGTGCATTTACATGACTCTATCCTGTAAAAGCTAACCTTATCTTAAGCCCTTTCCCTTTTCAAGCCAGTAGATATTCAGCTCAGGATCTGACATTGAGATGTGGGTAAAGGCTTATGTGTTGTTTCAAGAAGCCACATTCTTACTTGGCAGGCTCAGGAGGAGTTATGTCAAGAGCTGCTTATTTCTAATATTGTACAGAGAATTCCTCCCACTATTTCTTCCAGATGCTGAACAGCTCATTTATTTATTTATTTGGATTAGCTATATTAAAATATAACATGCTTCCAAATGCTTTTCTCCCAAATTCCCAAGGGATGGCCCTTTCTCATGGGGATGTATGTCCTTAAGTCATTTAGTGTGCTTAACTCCCACTGCTCAGAAGGAGGGTAAAGTTCCTGGCTTCAGGGTACCCAGGACCTCAGGGAAAGCTTAGAGCACTTGGTACTGAAGGAGTCAGACAAGGAATGTGGCATAACACTGGGCAGCGAGTCAGCAAAATGTCTGCAGCATTTCCACTGCCTGGCACTGATCTGACTAGCAAGCACCTGAGCAAGGAATTATCGAGTCTTTAAGCTGGACTCAGAACAAGGAAAACAAATGGATGAGTGAAAGTGGCCTCTTTGAGCCGTATTGGATGACGACTTACCTAGTTCTGAATTTTATTAGACCCGCATCAAAGCGCAGAGACCTTCCAAACAAACCTAGGGTGCATGCAAATTTTCCTTTGGTTTTGTTTGGAGGTTTGGGGGTTGGCTGTGCAAGAAAGAGAAGTTCTGGTTGGTTTCTGAAGCTCAGTGGAGTGCAGCCACTTGGATCCAGTTTCCCTTGGCAATGGAGGTCACTGAAATCCACAGCACAAAGGGAGACTTAGAGCGACTCCAAGCAGGGCAAGAGCCAAGAGAGTGATTTTGCTGTGCCCTGGGAGATGAAGTGGCTGCTTTTCCAGACAGGTGGAGGCCAAGCAGCTTTGTGGGCATTACAGAAGACCAAATCCCCACCTGGTGCAGCCCAGGAATTGAGGACCAACAAGGTTGCCCAGCTGAAGATGCAAAGCCAAAGAGCTCCCTGTTCCAACAAGGCGTGCAGGACCTCACCAAGCCAGGACCTGGGCATGAACAGAAGAGGCAAGACATGGTAGGAAAACTTGCTTGTCCACAGTCTCTTAATGAAAAGTGAGCAGAGATCTGTAAACACCGTCCCAAAACCTGAGCCTCCCAACCTCCGCTCTCCTGGCTGTTGCATTGAGGTTTTTTGGGGGGGTAGAATCACAAAGTAGCTCTAAACATGGAGTTGTCTGAACGTATCCATGCTGAAATTGGCATGGGGTCTTTGTAGTTTGCTCTTTGTCCCCCATTGCACCTAAATTAGAGCAGAAGGAACTCTGAAACAGAGGAGTACAGTGAAAAATAAAGCCTTTGAGTTTCATGCAAGTGACTTGCAGAGGTCAGTCTCTCGGAAGACCGTAGGGTGCTCACCATTCACTGAAGCCATTCACTGTCTTTAAGAGGCTTTGTTCAGGCTGCCAGCGCTCAAAGACATCACCGCCTCCAAAGCTTTGGCCCTGTTTTACAGCGTGCTGGTTGTTTTGCCCGGATCCCTTCAACTGTTGTACCACTGACTTCTGCTTCCCAATGAAAAGAACAACTTCCCATGAGCAGAACCAGGGCACGTTCAGACCTCTAGACGTCCTCCCCGTTTTCGCTGAGGGAGATGGTGTGTATTTTTATGGTTGGCACTTTACAGTTTTCGTGGACGAGGTTCCCTGAAGTGCCTGCACAGCAGCATTCCTGGAGGAAACCTTTGCTTTTCGCTTTGGCAGCAGTACAGTCTTTAGAAACTGCATTTTTTGCGGGCATGCTTTGCACAGCAGAGAAAATCTTCCATTCACAGACCCCATCTGACTTGGAAATCTTATAGAAGGTTTCTCCTGAGCTGACGGGGATACGGACCACACCTTTCCCACTCTCCATGCTTTGGCTGGTGGGATGGTTGAGGTTGAAACTTGGGGATTGCTTCTTTGCTGCTTGCTTCCTTGGGAGGCACTGCGCTCTCAGGACGTTTTGGAACGCTTTCTTAAACTCTTGACTTGAGCACGGATAGATTATGGGGTTGATGCAGCTGTTTAAATATCCAAGCCAAAATGTTATTTTAAAAAGTGTGTCCGGGGGTTTGATTGCAGGAAAGAAAGAACCTAAAATGGAAAATACACAGAACGTTAAGGCAGAGGCAGTGAGAAATCGCAGGTAACCAAAGAAACTTAAACACTGGTAAAAGTAAATAAGATTCTGTTCTGTCTTGGAAATTTTATGACTTGAAGCCCAATTCCTGCAGGAACAAGTCTTTCAGAATATATGGTGTCATACAATTACAAGGATGTTCTAACAGAAATCAATTCAAGACATCTAATTTATTATACAAGCGTTGTATTCCCTTTTACAGTCAGAGAAGCAAGAGGACTGGTACCAAGTGATAGAGGAAAATTGCTTCCTCGGGGACTTCTAATTCAAGATTAGTTGGCCAAATAACAGTCAGATCTAGGAGGTCATCAAAAGGGGTTTCAAACAGCAAGAAAATCACACCACTTGAGAAGTCAAAGTGAAAAGGAGAATTACTGAGCTGACTGCATTCCAGCTAAATGTCTTTAAAATAATAAAGTCTTGGGTACTCATTTCCCTTGAAACCTTCAGAAAATCTAACTTTTCACATTTTTCATTCTCGTGGAATGCATCTAAAATTCAGAGAAGTTAAAAGAAAGATTCCTTCTTAAATCAGCAAACTGGAGGGGGTCTCATGGGCAGCCATGTTATAGATACTGATATGTTCTTGCAAGGTTACCTGCCACAGACAATTCAAAGAGCAGGAACTTTGATGGCTCCTTAGTAAAGGAAAGTACTATGGGACTTTTTATTCTATAGCAGGCAGGATAAGAGTCAAAAGATTTGAAATCTTTTGGTGAAGCTTATTCAGCATGTCAGTGACAGAGCCATAAATTGTGCATTTGTTAGTCCTCACTGTCTTGGCACAACAATGGTCAACTACAACTGACCATGCAAATTGAAAGTTAAATAGAATTATTAATATCCTTTTTATAGCATTATTAATATCCTTTTAAAAAATAGGTTCTGATACACGATGCCATCGGATTTAATTATGAGCTATCTGCTGATTTAAAATCTTGGCAACATTTTTCCTAATACCAAACATTTGGCTTTTTGTTTAACTACAACTTGAGCTCCTTACTGCTTGTATAAGCAAGTTTTTAACTGTAAATGATTTGAATAGGATGTCAGTAAGTGCTTAAGAGATTTACTCATGGGGAGATGTTATTATAAAGCTACAGAGACATGTTTAAGATATCAAAGAGTCAACACTTGCTGCTTGTGTAGAAATTTGTTGCTTTTCTTGAATGACACTGGAAAGTGGCTGTTGTAACAAGATCTTGTAATTCTTTTATTTGCTTAGAAATAAAAACAATACTGTCAGAATGTGAATGAACCAGGAAACTAAACTCTGTGTGATGCTGGGGTGGGAATAAGTGATAACAGCACTTCCAAGACCAATTCTGCAAACTGAATGTAGGACGAGAGAAAGAGGAAAATATTTGCCATATGTTGTCAAGGGGAAATGCTGTTTCTTGCCTCCTTTAAAAGAAAGGGCAGGGGGGGTGGGGAGAAAGTGGTTCTGTCACACCAGTTTTGGTAATTAGTTTGGGCACAGGAAGAAAAATCATTTCCCTGAAACATAGTTGGCTTGTTTGGGACTTTATCGTCAAGTTTGTAATAAACAGAACTTCTAGCACTGACAAATGCATCCCCCTGGAAAAACTGTGAGCATGTGCATGCTGAAAGAAACACTGTGGAAGATTTGGGCATGGATGCATTTGTCATCCTCTGCAGTTTAACTCTGCCTGTGAGCAGCTCCTCAGCTTGACAGGGATTGATCTGTTCTCGGACCTCCCCTGACTGAGGGAAAGCTAATAATGCAATCAGAGAGTGCTCTAATTCAATTCTGAGAGGTGCTGGACTTCACTTGGAATCTTTTTCTTCCCATCTTTCTCAAACAGAGCTACAGCAAGTGCAGCAAATGCTTCAAAGCAGCAAAATCCAGGGAGGAATTCTCGGGGTGTTTCTTCCTGTGTGAGAATGCATCAAAAGATCGCCTGAACCAGAGACACAAGTAGTGTGGTGTGATTAATGACCTGCTCATCCTGCTCAGCATGGCCTCTGCTGTGCAATGCAAAGCAATGTTGTCTCCTACCCTCTGAGTGGAGCTGATGGGCCCAGAGGACACAGAATCATCTAGGTTGGAAAAGACCTTGAAGAACATGGAGTCCAACATCAACCCAACGCTGACAGTCCTTGACCACGCACAACGCTGCCAGGGAGAAAAGGGGAGGTGTGGCAGGGGGAGAAGCCTTCCAGCTATCTCAGACCTAGGAGAGGTCCCCTAAGACCTCCCAGTCTGGTGTGTGGTGGAGCAGCAGAGAAAGAGACCCAACCACAACACCCCAGGGCAGGGCAGTGCCACAGGAGCTCCTCTTTGTGCTGATTCCAGCCCCAGTTACAAGGTGGACATCAAGGATGAGTCTCGCTGCCTCTGTGATTGCCTCTGCATTGCTCCTAGGTAGAGCTGCATTATTAGTTTCAGTATCAACCAGTTTCTAAGACCAAAAATGTTGTGCTAAAGACAGCAGAGGCTGTTTTGCAGCTCAGCATGAGTGAGCAGGCATACCCATGACCTAGAATTTTTCTCAGCAAATTAACACTGCTTTCCTTCAGTGAAAAGCAACTCAGTAACCTCCTCAAAGAACTTCCTGGCTGACGTTGTTGGCAGATGAAAAATAATGAAAGGCTTTTAAATGCCCAAATCATGCTCATTTTTTTTTTCTCTGCTTCCTCATTTATTTGCAGCGTATCTGCAGCTTACCCCATTTTGTGTTGAGACAAAAGGTGAAACAAATCTCGGTTTAGGGAATCAGCTGTGCGAGGCTGAGTGTAAAAATGGGTAAACAATAACAATTCCTGTTTGCTGCAACTTCTGGCTCGCTCTAAATGGAATGCTAGTGCCGTGCCAAAGTCTGTTAAAAATAGAAAATAGCCAGTGTCAGAGGCTGTCTCTTGCTCTTTTTTTGGGGTGGGGATCTGCATGCTAATTTATTCATGTGACCATTTTTGGTACATCAGCGTAGAGATTTGTTGTTTTGGAACAACACACAGTGGAAAGAAAAGGAAGTAGCTGTTAAGAGCATACAAACTTTGCTATCTGCAGACCCCACCACATGTCTAACACTTTCTTTCCAGTGGTGGGTACAACTTGGCCTTTAGGACAGTAGCTTTGCTCTGCTCTGCATTTGGTTGTGCCAGGCAGTGATGTGTCATAAGTTCAGACCAGCGAAAGCTCTGTCTCCACGCTCTGTTATAACTTTGTGTTGTCCTGTGAATGAAACAGTACAAAAGTCAATAGGAGGAAATATTGCCAGTAGCATCTTTGAAGGGCTGAGGCTGGAACTGATAGGTACAATATGCCACAGAGCTACATGTAAAATCAAAGTAGAAATAATTTGGACCCTCTTCTTACTTATGCCAACAGCTTATTCAGCTTCCAGAGCAATATAAGTCAAGATCAGCTTGTCTAAACCTTGAGCCACTGAATTATTGTGAGGGGTGCAAAAAAATATTTCACCTTCTGCATGTTCTCTGTTGAGCAAAATCCTTCTGTATGTTGTGGGACTGCAGTGAGGGACTGCTGCCACGCTTGCGTTTGCTTTGTGCCTCTGTAGAAGTGTGATGTCCTCTTCAAAGGGCCCTGAAAAGCAATGCCCTTCTACTGCAGGTACCTGGTTACCTCAGGAGCTCAGAAACCCTCCCTAGTCTTTTCTGTTGGCTACCTGAATATCTGGCAAAAGGGGAAAAATATCAGCTTGGGTTTATTCACTTGCTAATAGCAGCCAGGACTGAGAAACCAGAATTATTACAGCACCCAATTCTCCAGAGCAAGCTTTCCCAGCTCTCTCACTCTAGGCTAGGTGTGGTCACGGATTAATAAAGTGCTGCCACCCAGGTGTCCTCTAATAGAGCTGGAGAGTGAGCAGCAGTTGAGCAGTGAAAAGTTTTCTTGCTGAAAACTAATTCTCCATCCTATTCACAAGCCTTAATGTCTTCCCTGGTACCCTGTCAGGAGTAAAATGGTATATAGTGGCAAAACTGATTACAGCTTAGAGGCTTCATCTTCCATTGTCTCCCTGCAGCCTGTGCTGGAAGAAGAGTAAAGAAAACTTCAAGTGATCTTTTAACACCTTTGAATCACAGATTGACAAAATGATGCTTGAATTTCTGCTTTATTTTCAAAAGGTTGAGGACTCTCAAGCATCAGTAGCACAATTCAATTGCTTGTTATATGAAAATTAAATAAAATAAAATGTACTATTAGCCTCCTGAGGACCTTTGCCATTAAGTATTTCAACACTCACCCCTGAAAATGTCAGCATTGCATTTCCCTTCCCTCAACGTTTATTTTCCTGTTTGTCAACTCAAAGTTTCTTCAGATCTGAGAGACAAGTTTTCCGTGTGCCTCCTGGTGAGTAAGTGCCAATTCAGCCACAAAGATGTAATTTGACTTTGTCATTTGTCAGAAGTTACAGAGCTGCTTGATTATGGGTTGTTTAAAAAACAGTACTGATGTCGTGCATCGTTTCACTGATGGACAGCATGGAGGGATTCAGAAGCTGCCAGACTGTGTTGTTTACTCTGCATCATCTCCTTTAGCACCATGGGAATAAGATCCCATACTTTTTTGTGACACATGGATGCACAGTGGTGTTAAAATCCACCACTACTACTAAATCTTGCAGCCCTGTTTAGGTTCATGACTTTTTTCCCCCCTTCTTCTGTTGTATGGCACAAACCTGATGCTTGGTGCACAGGGAAGGCAGGCAGGGGGTGTGGGTGAGACCAGGGCTGTACCCACATGTGATGAGGGACCAGCAATACCCTGCAAAGCTGTCATGCCCGTGTATTCAGAGCTTGCAACGAGTGGCTGCCTGCAATACCTAGGAGTCAGCAGTTGCAGACTCCACTCAGGAGATGACAGCACTCTGTGCACCTTCTGGGCAGAGAACAGAACAGTGTTTGTCAGTGTTGTGTTATCAGGGCTTGGAGCATCCTGGGGAATCAGGAGAAGTACCTGTTTTAAACCTTGCACAGAGTCAAAGAAAAATTCTGGCATCTCTTGCCTCTGATGCATAGTAAATACACCTCTGGAATCACAGTGAACTGGAAACAGGGAGAGTGGTCTGGTTTACAGGGAGGCAAAGCTTAAAACTCAGGTCCTTGGGTCAAGCTGGAGAGCAGCTATTCCACAGCAATTGCTCTAAAGAACCAGAGGATGAAGCACAGAGGAGCACTGATGGCCCCACACCGATGAACTCTGTACCAGGAGCACCCCAGATCTCTCATGAGATTGATAAACAATTGATAAATGTGATAAATTTTAATGATAAAACATTGATAAATGTGTTACATCTTGTGTTCCCAAGCTCAGTGGTAGCACTGACCTTTATTCCATAAGGCTGGCATTCTATACTGCATCTTGGGTCAAACACAAACCCCCCTCTGAAAGTGTATTTATATGTGTAGGGCTGCAGACATGCAACAGCTGCCCTCTGTACATCCATGCTCTCCCAGCACGTCTCACTCTGCTGCTTCCTGATGGAAAGTGTTTTCCGTGGGAACAAAAAATGGGATCAAAGAACCCTGGAGTAGGAAATGCTTCTGGGTTTTGTACAATCAAATTAACGTAAGAAATGCAGAACAGAGGTTCATGGCTGTGAGGGAGGGTAAAAGCCATCATCTGGCAAGCCTTGCACGTCTACAGTTCTGCCTGTCCCAGGGCCTGGAGTACTGTGGCTGATCCAGGGGTGGAATGAAAGTGACTTTCCACCTAGATATCCCTGACCCATAATAAACAGAAGGAGGAGCAAGAGTTTGTTTCTCTTGATAAGGGCCAGAATTCAGATCTCTGGGGCATCAGGAGGGTGTGGGTGTTTGGACCCAGGTGAGGGGTAGAAAGGACAGGCAGCAGGAGTGGGTCAGTCTGGGCATGGTGCTCTGATTAGCTGGAATTTTTCAGACCCAATTTATGCTGTTTCATATTGTACCCACTTACGATGGATGGTATTTCTGGCAAAGAGCAAACATCTCAGCAAGCAACTATTTCCAGATCCGCTGTGTGTGCAGCTGCAGATTTAGAAAGCTGATAAAAAGCCATGGGAAAGGTAAACTGAGGTTTGGTTACCCATGTAAACCCAGATAATCACATTGTTTTACAAACCAATTTCATTGTGGTTGAAATTCCAGCTCCCATGTTATTACTGCAGTGGGTCTGGCTGCTGACATTTTTAAGATGTTTGATATTCATCCCGAAGCCCTCGCTCTCTTACAACAAAAACCTTAACTTTCCTGTAATAATTAAAATAACCCATCAAACCACAAGTTTGAAAAGATGAGTCTGTCTCATGTAACTCTCATGAGTTTCTCACTATGTGGTTGTGGGTTTGGGGATTTTTGGGTCAACAATGCTGGAATTGGCTTCTTCAGCAAAAGCTGAGTATCTCTCCCTTATGTATGCAAATGGAAGACAAATCCTGACACTGGCTGGGGGGGGTGGTTCATTAACAAATCCTAAATTGCACCAGGGCGTTTGAGGAGTGAAAAACAACATTCTTGGTTCATTTCCTCCAGAGATTTGAAAGTGCTGACTGCTCAAAGCAGGAACATTTTGAAGACAAGGACAAACCTCTGACAGGTAGTGCATGCAGGAGAGCCAGAGATGTGAATCGTGAAACATAGCATGACTGACTCCACTGTCTCTTTCTTTTTCATTGTAAATGGCTGTCAATATTGCCAGTTCCTTCTGCTGCTTTGCTGTGTTGTGAGTCAGCAGGACACGACGTTTCAGGGCTCGGTAATGGTGCAGAAATGTTGGCCACAGGGATGTCAGTGGGATCTTTGCCATTGGCTCAGTGTAGCTGAGTTATCGACCTAGACCAACGAGGCCCTTCCAGTCTGGGTTTTCCAGACTGAAAAATGCCCCTTGTGATTAGCAAAAAATAAATAAATAAATTCACAGTTCTGCTTCCCAAGAAAACTTTTGCTTTCTCTTCCTTATTTTCCCCACCAGGAAACTTATTTACCCTCCTAACATGTAAACACCTTCTCTTTAACACTGCTTTCACAGGATAAGACAATATTACCCAGTGCTTCAGTGTGATTAATCAAAATTATCTTGATTCTACAGGAAATTGGTGACTTTCTGTCCAGCACTCTCAGTTAACCTGTTCTGAAGGATCCCAGCTCACTGCTGCATCTCACCCCATGACAGTTCCCATTATACTGCTGTGTAAACTATGAGGGATGGAGGGATGAAGGATGGGTGATGGATGGAGGGGTGGGGGAATCACAAACACTGTTTTTTAAGCCCCCAAAAGACCCTAAAAAACATGTTTAAACTACTCTGAGCATCTCATATTCGAGGGTCCTGTGGTTATGCTGAACTGATGTTCTCAGATTTTGCTCATTAAAACACTGCTGGCTGAAGGAGTTGGTAAGAAGGGAACAGAGCCAATTGCAGAGTATAAACTTCAAGACCGTAGCAGGTATTTGAACTCCTGCTCTGACAAGGTATGGGTGAAGCAGAGACCATGGCTTAAAGTCCCTGGCCTGACTCTGTCATATTCTGGTTCACAATGACAGAGGAACATGGTCCCAAGCCCAGTTCCTTTGGCAGTAAGTGGGCAGGACACAGGGTGGCTTATCCAGAAACCATGGCAGTTGATCTGAACATGTTGTGGTAGAGGAATGCATTGAACTCAGATCATCTCAAAAGAGCAAGAGGCCATAAAGCTATACCTGATATGCTTTTCACTGGTACCACAAATAAGATGGGTCCTTTGGGTCCTTTGTGTTGTCCCAGCATTGCAACACTGGGGAGGACAGGTCAATCGTGCCTTAGCAGTGTGATTAAGGTAAATGAATTCCTGTATCTGAGAGCATACAAACAGCTGCAGCATTTCTGTCATGTCTGGCCACCTTTCATTCCAAAAATAAGTTTCCCAGTTACAGCTGAATGGACTGGGTATGAACTCAGGCCTCTGGAGCCCAAGAAAGGCACCACAGTTAAATCAGCCACCTCATTAAAACATAAAACAAGCAATGATGTATACAAGAAATGCAAACCTCACAGGAAAACCCAGGGATAAACCCACCAACCTCCAGGCATCAGTGTGTGTTCCTGCTCCTGTGACCTCCTGAGATACTGCCCCAATGGCAGAGAGAGCAAAATGCGTTTTTTCTTTCTGGTTTACCTTTACTGAAAGTAGAGAGTCATTCTCTTTAACTCCATTTAGAAAACAACCACAAAATAGTAATTAGAAACCAGCTGCAGACAGGCACGTAGACAGGATTAGAGGATTCCCTTGACAGTGTTTGTGGCAGTTCACAAGACTAATTTACTACACTACTACAAATATAAATACCCTCCAGCGTATCCTCTTTTCTGCTCTCTTCATCATGAGATTGATTGACAAATGCTAAAAGCCTTCTTCTCCCTTGCCCAGTTTAGTAGACTGATTTTTTTCCCCTGTGACATCCTGGCTCAGACTTTCCCTTTTTTTTTTCTCTTTCTGCTTCTCAAAGTGACATCAACAACCAGGCAGAACTGAGCTAACTTGCCATGGTTTATTTGCTTCTGAGGTTTTTTAACACAATCCATCAATCCAAACTTGGGACCTTTTTTATAATACCCCAACCCTTTTTCCATTTTCCATTAGTTCTGTGCATGTTTCACCTCAAAATGCCCTCCAAGCAGTGTCAACTATGTTGTTGAAAAGAAACCTTCTGAAAATTTCCCAGAGCAGCCCATAATTGTCTTTCAGCCACAGGGAAAGGTCTGCTCTGCCCATTGGCACCCATTTCCAAGGTGATGTTGAGGAAGAGGTTACATCACTATGGGCATGCACTGAATTTCCAGACTCCTCTAGCTCTGAGTGTTTCTTTCTGTAGCTGTTTATATCCCTTTCTAACAATTGCAAGAAGAAAACAACAGAAATGGAAGCAGTGTGCTGTGTGACAAGTTGTTAGTGCAGAGTGCCAGGGCCCAACAAGTCTTCACTGCCCAGATGAGCCTCACCTGTGTCCTCAGCCCACAAACCCTCTGCCCATTGGCCCAGGAGCTGCATATGAGCTCAGGCTCTTCTCCTTAATCCCCTTTGAGTGATGTAGGCAAGTCCAGGCTTGTTCTTTCCTGGCTGTTTTGTTGTTTAGTGTTTGTCTGGTGATTACTGGATTATCAGATGAACCTGTTACAGGTGCCACCTCTGCCTGCTTCTGCTCAGTTACGGTGAGTGCATGCTTTTTGGGAGGACATGGCTCTTGCTTGCACTGTTGTCACTCTCTGATCCTGGGTTGTCCTCTCTCATGGAGCACCCCTGCTCTTGCTGCTTCTTCACGTTCAAGTTCCTCTAGGAGCCTGTTCTTGGGTTTCTAGTTCAGCTTCAAGTAGTCCCTATTTGCTAGTGCCTAAGAGAACGTGGTTGCTCCAACTAGAAAGGCAATATTGCTTACTTCAGGGCATTTATTTTGCCCCAAGGTCTTAAAGAGCTTTGTCAACATGTCAAACAAGATATTAAAGAACTTTTTCTGTCCCAAGATCTTAAAGAGCTTTGGGAAGAGAAGTAGGATTTCACTTTATAGTTTCCTTGGAAAAAAAGAAACTTGGCTTTGACTACTGTAGAGAACAAAAATGCAGCTCTATCACCTGCTAGTCCTCCTAGACCTAGTCCTCCTAGACCTAGTCCTCCTAGACCTAGTCCTCCTAGACCTAGTCCTAAGGTCATAGACCTTAATTCCCTTCAGTAAAGCAGTGTATTCCTGCTCATGTGAAGCAGTACATGGGGTGCAATCCTGTGTCTTTGTGACACCTGGCTTGCACTTCTCCTAGCTAACAGAGTGAAATGCTTCAATGCAATTATGTTTTGAGAAAGGAGCCAAGCACGGGGTAACCAAAGTTTGAAGGTCAACACTAAAAAGCTTTTAAAGCTACTCTCACCATGTAAATTAACATGAGGGGATGTTAAATAGGGAGGCTCAAGTCACTCATAAGAGGCTAGCAGTTGGGAACATGGTGATTAAGTGTTACAGAAGAGAAACAAGAGGTTAAGAAATTGATGGAACAGGTGTAGAAGATGATATGTGAGATCAAAAGCCCTAAAGTGGACAGGAAAACATCCTTTCCAGCTACTTTCTCTGCAGGGCTGAATAATAGGCTACCTGGATGGGGTAGGATGCTCTTGTAGTCTGCTTGGAGCAAACATCAGCCTGTAGTAAACAAGTCACAGCTAGTGAAGGTTTTTAGAGCTCCTAAACAGGCAAGTAATCTATTCAGAAGGTTACCATTTCTTTCTCCTGAGCATTCCCCTTGTATACTTACCCTTATAGAAAAGTGGATGCCTAGTCTACAATTAGGAGGGAGAGTTTGGTGGAAAGTTTCTGTTTGGGAAGCAATTGCAGAGAGCAGTAGATGTACATGGGCATCAGTCTTTGCAACCTAATACTAGGGCTAGAGTGTTGGACATGATTGCTCTTAGGCAATGGCATTTACAGGAAGACTCTGTGCAGAATCCCCACAATAAAGTTAATTCAGCTGTTTTTTTGGGTAATAACAATTCAAAGGAAGGTTTGCAGAATGAAAAGCACTTTACACTGTCAGACTACTGTGGAGCAGAGACAGAATTTGAGCTCACTAATAATAGGTATCTTATATAGAGGCTAATGGACACAGAGAAAGGACCTCACAGTTCTTGCTGGCTCTTAGATTAAACTCCTGTTTAGGTGTTGATTGCTGCCTCTTATTCTGCGCTTTGGTCAGTCTAAACCTTCCCTAAACTATCCTAGAAAAGGATTCACTAGGAAATTTATGTGTCTAGAGAGGAACTGAGGTTTAATTAGGGGAATACAAAGACCGCAGGTCTAGTTGGGACACTCTTGAGCTTTGGCTTGGGAGGTTTTGTTACATCATTGGTGAAGGCATGTTGAATTTAAAGAAATGTTTACAGGAAAGCTTTGAAACTAGGAGCAGATCAGATGGTCACCTCTAAAGAGGGAGAAGAAGCGCATGCAGAAGTGAAATCCTGACTTCTTCCAGGGGAAATCAGCTGTTTTGGCACACTTATTTTACAGAAGTTCTGTGAAGTGTGGGTTTGCACTCCGACATGCAGAGACAAAACAAATCTTAACCTCAGTTCTTTTCATGCAACAGGTTTATCATTCCCTGGCTTACTCCACAGACATCAAAGCCAAGTGAGAAGCAGGTGAATTGGGCTGTTGTATTGAAAGTCTTTGCACAGACCCTTTGCCTGGAACGAAACTAATGAATCTAAGAAGGTAAGAAAGACATTACTTACACAGATTGCAGCTGGCAGCTTTACACACTGATTTCAATTAAGATACTGTCTTATGGCAGGGATCCTCAAACTGTTTCTCCAGTTATTTGCAGCAACATCTACTGATATGGATATAATGCTTTTATCCCCCTCTTGATATCCTTCTATCACTCTTGCTCTTCCCATACCTACACCCCAAAAGTTTCTACCTCCATTTGTTATACACTTTAAAAAGGCTAGTGTTTCTTGTTTTACATTGAGTTGATGTTAATAGATGTGAGGATCTTGAAGATGCTGTAATATAACCTTCATTGAGGGTCTGCTTCTAAAAGGCTATATGACTCCTACAAATGACTGAAGTGACCTGCAGCACCATTTATAGCTCTGTCCCATGGCCACAAAGCTGTGGAGCTGGTCTTCTGCACAACAAAGCTCTTGTTGCCCATCTAGCTGTGTTGTGAACTCCACAGCTGCTGGTGGTGTTGGCAACAGTGCTCTGCATAGCTGAAAAATCTGACCCCTGCCACCAACTTGCTGTGTGATCCTGGCTGGATCATGTCTCCTCTTGATGCCTCCCTTCACCTGGCTGCAGAATAGATCTGAAAGTGGTTACTGGCTTTTGGAAAGTGTTCTGCATGGTATAGGTGTAGAGCACCATCTGCAATCCTCCCTGGGGTGCCTCTAGCTCTGGGTGGGACAGTCTGCCTCAAGAGGTTTCCTTGGTTTTTTTTAAAGTCATGTTTTTTTGCGCCACTTGTCTGTTTTAATAGTTTTTTGTGTTTAAACAAAAGTAGCAAATAGATTTTGAAAGACTTATTATACGCTTTAAAAATAACATAGTAACCCCACAAAGACAGAGAAACTAACCTCAAGAAATTTTCCTTATAAGGGATCAAAGAAAGATGCAAAGCCACTTTCTCGAATCCAGAAAATTTCTTAAATCCAAAGCAAATTAATTAACAACAGCTCTGTGTGGGCAACCACATTTGCAGAAGAAAAGAAGCGTGTTTAATGCGTTCTCGTGAACCCTTTTTGGGTATGTTTCAGGCATCTTGGCAACCAGCATTCCAACATGCTGACATCCTGGGCAGCACGAGCCAGGCCTGTCAGGGCTCCTCCTCGTGAAACTTCTACATCTCTTACTCCAGCACTTCCCAGGATTGACCAACGGAAAAGAATCTGTGTTTCGGGTCTGTCACAAGGCAGTGTTGGCAATAGGCTTGCACGAAGCAGCCTGGTAATCTTGGTAAATCCAGTAGAGGTTAATTGAAAAAGAACAACTTTTTATAAGGTTTAAAAAAAATAGAAAGAAAATCCCCAACTCTTTCTTTTCATGTTTAGGTAAGGCTGGTTTTTCTTTTTCTTAATTGCCTACATCGTTCTGTCACTAGCTGAAACTTCCACACAACCTTACTTCATTTTTCCTCTACAGCATAAGCCCTTTCCATAAGAAAAGCTACTGAAATTGAGCACATCACTGATTTCAGGTCCTATATTTCAAACACTAACGTTTAGCACAGCTGCTGCAGAGCAAACTTCAGTGAGATGTGCCACATATGTCACGCTCAGATATAGGTAGGAATTAGTATTCTGCTTTTAAATTCTGAAATCGCATCAAAGGTGACTGAGTGAGGTTTAATTAAAATTCTAATTACTTCTTTACATTTCGGTGATAGCAAAGCAGAACAAATCCCCAACTTTCCTCCCCTTTAGAATTACAACTGATGAATAAATATTCATATCCAGCACTGGTTGAAGCCAGTGTTTGGCCAATGGGCTCGGTGGGTTTCCACAATAGATGTAAGCCAGAGAAGTATAAAATCAAGCTGAAGGATCCTCACTGCTCTTCTGACTGGTCATATGCTAAATTAAAAAATACTTTCATTTCATTTGGAGTATGGTATCTCATAGTGTGAACTTCCTGATAGGAAGCTGATTTTTTTTTTTCCTTATAGTGGGAATTATTAGGTGCTGAGCACTCTGGGACATCTTGCCCCAAGTCTGTAAACAGCTACTTTGACCCTGAATACATTTATATCCTGACTTTTTATATATTTACATCACCTTAAGAACTGGCTGCAAACATAAACACCCCCCCCCCCCCTAAAGATATGGTTCCTATAGTGGAGTTGGCCAGAAATAACAGTCCTAGTTCTGTGTGGAACAAAGAGTACCAAATCCTTTCCATTATTCCCAGAATTTTATGCTTCTCTTCAAACCAGAGACGTTTTGTTTCATTTGAGACTTTCGTTTTATTACATTCACTGCCTTGTGATGGTGAATGCTCTGATTTTGACAGTTGGCCAACAGAAAACTATTCCCTCAGAGCTTTTTTGATCAGCGTTATTGTACCCAGGCACCGACACGGCCCTCCCTGCAGGGAAGGTGCTGTAAAAAGTAGAGGGTTTTGCTTTACTTACCAAGAGGCATTACTACAAAAAACGGAAGCCAGCAGAGAACGAAACATCCCACAACTATCCCCAGGGTCTTGGCAGCTTTTTTTTCCCTGGAGAACTTGAGGAGACGCACTGAGAAGTGATGCTTGCTCTTGGGGTTGGATGCTGATCCGCTCGCTTCAGGAGTGTTTTTACGATGAATCCGTAGGGTCACCTCTTCAGAACGAGACCTCTCTGTCTTCAGGCCAGAAGTCAGACCTTTGTTTTCCCTTTTGGCCACTACGTACACTCGGCAATACATCACCAAGATAATAGTCAGGGGGAGGTAGAAGGAGCCTAGGGCAGAGAACAAGACGTAGCCAGGCTCCTCGGTGATTTGGCAGATGGTCTCGTCTTCTGGTGCTGGTTCCTTCCAGCCAAAAAGAGGTCCAATGGATATCACCAGAGACAGTGCCCAAACACACAGTAAGGCCAGGAGGCCTCTCTTCTCTGTCACTATGCTTGGGTATCTCAGTGGGTAGCTCACTCCGATGTATCTGTCAATGGAGATGATACAGAGGCTCATAATGGAAGCAGTGCAGCAAAGGACATCAACAGCTGCCCAGATGTTGCAGAAGATTCTCCCAAAGGCCCAGTAGCCCAAAATCTCCATAGTAGCTGAGAAGGGCAGGACAGTGGAAGTCAAGAGGAGGTCAGCTACAGCCAGGTTAATTATATAATAGTGGGTAACGCTCTGAAGGTGTCTGTGGCAGGCTACGGAGAGGATAACCAGAATGTTACCTAAAACCCCAAAAACTATCAGCCCCCCTAGAATAACACCTAGTGAAATGGCCTTTGAAATGTTCACAGGCCCCACAGAGTGAGTGCAGTTGGAGCAGTCGGAGGAGTTTCCAGGGAGGAAAGCCATGGTGAGTGGCTGGTAATGTCCATGCGAGGCTGTTGTGCTTTGCTTCCTTTTCAGGTAGGAAGAGTGATGAGATCAGTTCTCAGAAGGTCCTACAGGCAACACTTGCCTGGCTTTGCTGGGGAAAAACGTTTTTAAGAATGTCTTAGAAGTGCAGCACCAGGAACAATGAGAAGGATCCAGACACATGTTAGAAAATCTGCCTTTCTCCCTAAGTTTTTACCATTATAGCACAGTTAGCCACCATTTCCAAGTCAAATTTAACTCCTTTTGCATTTTTCTTGGGGTGCAGAAGTGAGGCTACACAAAACTGAGGCTATTTATCCTACTTTCCAGGACTACATGATGAGAAATGTCAGAGCTGCAGGTTAAAATCATTTCTACCTTTTTTTGAAAATTCAATATTTAAGAACATAAATATTCCAAGGGGTCTCAAATTTAGGCTGCTCCCAAGAGGAAATCACTGATGCTTTTAATTACCTTGTGTTAGTCCTGATTCTGCCTTACAGCTGGCTTAGAAGAAACCTGACTAGGTGGAGGCTGCTGCTGTGTCTGCTCAGCAGTGTCATTTCAGATACCTGCCACTACCCATCTTCAGGGTCTGAAGTGTCAATCAAAGCTTCCCCATGCTGCAGAGCTGTTGCCACTTGAGCTCCTGGACTGCCAATTAAAGTTCATTTACATCAGCTTTGGCTTGCTCTGAAGGGGAGAGTGAAGTTTGCCGTGTCACCGACGCACGATGTTGTTCTCTTTGGAGATCATCACCCCCCTGGAGGAGACAAAGGCACAAACAATATGATTCCCAGAAGCAACATTCACTTACTGCTATGGTTCCCATATAAGAATAGAGCAGGAGGCTATTTTAGGGACCTTCCTCAGGCTGGCTCCAGCCAGTGGAACCAACCTTTTCCAGCCCAGTATTGTTTAACAACAACTAAGAGACCGATGTGGATTTTTGTTGCCTGAATTTCCTCACCACGTTTGCAGCAGCAGTCCGTTCTCCTTTAGGGATAACCACCAATCCTAATTATCAGTTCACCTGCAGGGACCAGTTCTAGGCGTGAAAGAAACCTGTGGGACACAATTCAGGACTACAAACTGTGAAGTGGATTTATAAGTCCAGAATTTAGTCTAAGATTTCTTTATTAAGTGACTCCTTTACCCACTGAACTGCTAGTTAGCCTGGCTAAACTGCCCATTTTAGAAATCAATAGGGAAAAGTGATTCCTGCCAAGCAGAAGATGTTGCAAGGAACAAGTTTCCTACTGAGTGACACAACGTTTTAGAGTATCTGGAAGGCAAGCTCAGCCTTAGCTGACTAAATATGGAGAAAAGGTAGAGCAGATGGAAAAGTGAGGATAAGCCTGGGAACTGAGACATGGGGGACACGAAGGGGAAAGCTACAAGTGTGGGCTGAGAGCCTTTCACAGCACCTGGGTGTGGATATGGGGTTCCCATCTGGAATATTGATCAGACATGTGGAAAACCATCACTGAGACTACTCCTGTTAAAGCTGAGGTAAGGTGAGACTCTGGAAGTGTCCTAACACCAGGTCCCTCGGGTTGCACATTACACAAACCCTGAGCAGCAGCAACTGTCACACAGCTGAATCTCAAAACTGAGTTTCCCTGCAGGCAAAGGCATTTAAAACTCCTCTTCCTCTGAACCCCCAAAATTCCCAGTTCACGAGCAGGGAGGATGGGGGAGGGGTGATGAAAAGGTATCATGCTGTGGGGAATTTGCCTTCTGCACACTGAAACAAAATTGGATCTTTATATTTTCTTTCCCACAAGAGGGAACAAGTTGAAGAGTAATTCCAAGAAAGAAAAGGACAGATTTCACTAAGCACATCAATGACAAGTGAGTGTAGCATCAAGCATCTCTAACCACTGTGGTCATTAGAGGGCTGATGGTGGACTAGAAAATTACAAAATGATCAAACTTGATTTTTTTTAAGCACGTGAAGCAAAACTTCCCAGCAAGTCAAGGGAGTGCAGCAGAAAGGACTGACAGATATCCATGCTCAAACCCAAGCAGATACTCAACCTGTGGAGAGGGGTGGTTTGGGGAAGAGCATACCCCAGCCCCTTGTGCCTGCCCCAGTCCACACTCACCTCTTTAGTCTCTAGAAGGCAGCACAGCTTCTCTGAGCATCTGGAAAGGAGATCCACAGCACAACACAGCAGGCTTCTCTCTTCATGCAGAGATGGGACTCTGTGCCTGAAAATCCATTGCTTTGCTCCCCTTATTTCCCCACTAGTATTCTGGCAGCTCCCAGTTGCTCTGATTCCCTGTATCCCAGTGCTTGTAAGGGGTTCACTCCAGCATCCCTCGAGGCTCCCTCCCCAGTTGCAGTGCTCAGCTCCACACTGTCAAGGAGCAGCAGGAACTTTCCTGCTCTGCTGATGTAGCAGGCAGTATCCTTGCCATTACCGTAATCCCCCACCGTATTGCTCAGAAAGAAAGAGCACTTAATCTGATGAGAAGTGGTGTCTTAAATAGGTTTTTTTTTCTCTCCAAGCAAACTACCAGTTCCTGTAGAGATCTGAAAGTGGAAGCCAGCTAACAAGCTCCTGTTTAGAGGCTAATAAGTAATTCTTGAGATAGATTTAAAAAGATAATTGCCTGCCAGGCGAGCTGGGCATGAAGGAAATAACAAGGAGAGACAGACCCATTGACCATGCTGTCTGTGTGCTGGGAGAAAGTACTGGTGTGGGCAGCACAGCTAACTGGGGAGGGGGTATCCATGTGAAATACCTTGAGCAGAATGTGCTGTTGAGGTGAGGTTGTTTTTTTTTAATATGGCTCTTTTAACTGCATTTTTTTTTTAAAAAAGTGTCCCAAGTCACTGATGGTGAACAGATGAATATAAAAATGGTGTCCTGAAGTGAAAGGAGGGGAGTAGAATGCAGACTGGGATTTTACAGCTGAGGGAAAGCAATTGCTGCAGCCACAGGGAAGCAGAAGAACCGTGTGCCTGTCTTGCATGACAGACTCTCCACCTCCTCTCCTGGGCAGTAACTTAGAGATGGAAAGTTTATTTGTTGGATTCATGTGTTTGCTGAACAGAGGGTAATTTAAGAGGTGCTCAGATCACCTCAGGAGTGCACTGAGTGCAGAGCTGGGTGGTCAGGAGCCTTCATCACTGTTCCATCAACTTAACAAAGGGAGGGGGAAAAAAATCAAACTAATTGTGAGAGCCTTGCAAACTGCAAAAATGAGAGGCAATTTGTAACTGCTCAGCTTCCATTTCTCCACAGCGTTCTCAGCACCTGTGCTGCTTGCTCTGTAGATGGAACACTTGTTTCTGAAGGTCCTGAGCTAACACTTGAGCCCCTGCACGGAGTGGAGCATCAGGCTGCACCACAGTCCTTCCCTGAGTAACCAAAGATGCTGAGAGGGAGTGAAGTCTAAATGAATAAAGCAAAGCTTAAGTTACTAAAGCCCCTTAAAGACCATGATTCAGCAGACCTATTTTAGCTGACTATCTTAGGCTGAGGAAACTATTTCACTTCGATCAATTGGAAAATGAATCTAAATGACTCGGGGGGAGGGAAGAGGGTTGAGCCCTGCCCAGGGTTTTATTTCTAGCGATGCATACGACCTCTCCATACTGGTGGCTTGTTCCAAGAATTTAAATGTACAATGGAAATAAATTTATATTCGTAGCTTCGGTCATTAACATAGTACTCAAAGTATCAGCCCATCTATGAGTAATACCCTTGTTAGAGGACATTCTTCTGGAGTGGAGGGAAGCAGAAGGAAGTGCCAGACAGTAGGGTTTTTCCTAAAATCCTCAGAGAAAAATTAATGCATTGCAGTGAAGAACTCCTACAGCAGGAGACCACTAACAGCCCAAGGTCAGAAGGGTCATGGAACAAAGCACAGTGATGTTCGTTATCAGGTGAAGATGGACAGGGCATGATTACTGTCACATCCAAGTTTTATGAAGCACTTGTTGTACTCAGCTCTGGCAAGACATAGGCTGGTGCTGCACACATCCATTTTCTAAGTTTTAGAATAATTGGAAAGCGTTCAGGACAAAGCAGTGAGAATGGTACAAGTCGAGACATGAGGCTGGGAGAGGGGGAGCTGTTTAACCTCAAACTTTGCATCTCTGAGACAGGTGAAAGGCTCTCTGTACAGGTTATGAATATCCATCACTGGAAGCTTTAAAGAATAGATTAGGCAAAGATTGGTCACAGTGTTTAATTTAGCTTTTGTTCTCTATTGAGAGAGGGCTAAATGTCCCATAGGGTCCCACCCAACGTGGTTTTCTACAGTTAAGATCTGCAGAGAAAGGCAAGCCTCAGGTAGCAGAAGGAACAAGAGTCCTGGACGTGGTCCTTCTTGCTACTGCAACCTTCCTTGGTGATCTTTGGCATGTCTATTTCTAAGGTATCTTCCCTGTCTGTGAAGTAGAGGAAATAATGAGGGAACTCATTAATAATGAGAGGATCTCATTAATAATAATAAGAGGAAATAACTTTTCTCTTGTTTACTTGGACTGTAATCCTTCTGGAGTAGGGGTTGTATCTTCTCTGCCTAGATAGTACCCAACACAAGCAAGATCCTACGCTTTCTGCATTGTAAATTATACTCATTAGCATGAGAGGGTCCCCAAGGGGGTGCTCAAGGCAATGCACAGCTGCTCAGCCATTTCTATGCCTCTGGCTCTTTCTTAGTTGCTAGCTCTGTTAAAAATCAGAACCTTAAATCCTGGCTTTTGGCCAGCGTTGCCTTTTCGTTACAAGTGCATCATACAAAGGCCCAGCATCCCATTGCTTGTCTGTCCCATGTCATTTAATGAAGTTCCATCACTAATCTTAGCTCAGTGCCAGACCACGCAGGCAACCTATGTCTGGGACCAGAAGTGGAAGAACTTCTTTGAGGTGCTATAGGCTTTGACATGATGAGTTATTCACCTCTTCAAAAAGTAGTGAAAAGTATTGTTTTGACAAATCATGACTCAGGGTTTAGTAAGAGCTTAGATTCTGCTTGGATAAGAAAGAAAACCCCCAAAAGGCAAGTGATATTAAATGCTGTCTATTAAACTTGAAGGTGGAAGGAGACTCATTGCTCTGTCTTTTAAGATTTGGACAGCCCAGAGCTTATAGCAAAGCTGAGTTGAAGATAAATTGCAAACTTCTGAGTGTTTAAAAAGAAAAAAAAGATTAAAAAAATCAACCCAGCATAGTTGCTGTTGGGCTGTAGCTGCTCATACACTTAAGACAATCAGTTTGCACTGAGAATATGGACCTTGGAGGATACCACGACATGTGGTCTGGGACCCGGAAGACAGCAGGATGTATTCAGGACTGATGATTTACTTTACCTGAACAGCTTCATTTGCAAGTTCCACAATATTTACATCCAGGGGTGGCATATTCATAGCAAGATCTATAGGTGCTAGCTAAATGAAGTAACAATGAAAATTATCCAAGTCATTTGGAGGACTCAAAGTGAGCATTCAAACCGTGGGTTAAAAAAAAAAGTGTTGGACAAAAAGGACTGAAATGTTCAAACAAGATAGATCTGCCTGTTGATTTCACACTCACTTTAATAGTGAGATGTCAAAAATTTCCCATTGGGACTTTTTAACTGTGTTCCTAAATCACTTAAGCATGGGCTAATGCTGGGCAAACGAGGTCTGTGCTGTCGCATAAATCAAGACAGCTTCAGTAAAGCTAAGGGGACTTTCTTAATTCACACCAGATGAAGATTTGGGCTGCTGGATTTTGTGTACGGCTGCAGGTCTGAAGGCTGCTTAATTACCCAGAGAAGCTGTTAAATGTTTCTTTCTGTGGAACTCACGAAGAATTTCCTGGTTTGATTTATTACCTGAGTGATCTGATTAAGTCTAACCACATAGAGAGGACAGTGCTGGTTTGTAGCCCCAGGAAGATTGATTTTTACCTACTGCTGAAATAAATCTATCCAGAGATGAATGCCTGCTTCAGTTTTCATCCCTCCTGCTTCTTTCTTGTTTGCCTCCTGTGTCTAGCTGGGTCCTTTCCCATGATGGAAACTCTCTGATGAGAGTTTGTGCCACTTTTCTCTGCTTTAGCTTGATGTTAATCTTTAATATATAAAATAGTTTGGGGGAATTGAAGGGGTGTTTAAATCATACATCTCTGGGACTGTCTCGTTTAAATACTTCATTCAGGTTTTCACCTGCTTCTCACATGTAAGAAGCAATGAGATCCAATGCACTGAAACACTCACCTTCATTCTACTGACTTCATTGTCTCCCTTTCTCCTTCCAGCTTTTGTCTGCCAAGGCAGGACTCTCCTTAGGGCCAGGGCTCTGACTGTGTGTCCAGTGTGGCACATCCAGCTCTTTGTCCCACAGTCCTGCTGGCAACCCATATAACATCACTGTGACAGAAATAAAACCAGTGTGCTGCTTTGTCTTTCCCAGATCTGAGCTACATTTAGGTTGTGCCTCAGCATTCACTACAAGCCTGCAAGCTTTTTTTTTCCATCCAAAGCACAGCAAATTTCTTGACTACTTTGGAGAAGTGTGACTCTGAAAAATCCTGGGGAAGAAATTCTGTCTTTGTCCAGGGACGTTCTTTTATTCCAGGGGGCCTGGAAGTCACTGTCAGCATTATTTGTCCCCTTGTGTCACTGACTGCCCAAGCTTAGGGCATCTCTCATGGCCATGCCAGATTCCTCTTACCATGTGACTTTGTGTATAATTCTGTCATCTCTACTAAGCCTCCACCTTCCTGCTGTGCTTCAACAGCAGCTTTTGTCCAAGTAATCTTCGAAGCAGCTCAGAGCATAACAAAAAGTTACCTTTGATACATGGAGCCTCTCATCTACACGGAGGCTGTGGTACTTTGGGGCTGTAAATGAAAAGCTCGTGTCACCCACTGCCACCTGCAGCCAGCAATGTTAGAGAAAATTGTGTAGGGAAAGGATATATGATGGCTAGTGATGTATCAGTCTTTTCATAGGCATATCTTTACCTGTTGTTTGTTGACACTGCATCTTGTCCGAGATCACCTTGAAATGGAAGGGGTCCAAACTGACGAGAGCAGAAGCCAGCAGCTTTAAAAGAAATGTGACAACAGTGAGTGATTTTTGGCAGTGTGTTACAGGGCACAGATTTCTTGATGGCAGAAGTGAGATCCAAAGCCCCCTGATGTCAAAGTCAATAGCTGGAGCTCCAGAAGCTCATCTGCTGAGGTTATGGGGCCCTTTCTCTTAGGGATAGAAACTGCCATGTCAAAATAAATCAGTGCTCTAATTTAGGAGTCTGTCATACAGTGGCCAGCACAGGATGTTGCAGAGGAAGAGACATCTGTAGCATAAGTCCCCAAACCTGCAGCTGGTCAGGCAGTCAACATCATACCCATGCAAGATCATGGTAGCCACTACTTCAACCTTTCCCAAGCCAGCCTGTTCCCCTGCCATCCTACCTCCTCAGCCAAGGATTTTGCCAGACAGATGGTGAGCCATGTCTTCTTTTGCCTGGGCTAAACTCACTCCCTTCTCCTGCTGCACCTGTTTGCTCCTTCACCCATCTGCTGTGTGATGTCTTAAGCAACATAAGGTTGGAGCTCCCTTTTAGTTCAGACCTGAGCAGAACAGAGCACGCTGTCTTCCTAATTAAGATATCAAGGTATTGCTATAAAGCCAACAACATAGAACTGTGCTTTATTTTTCCTCTCTTGATGGGTCTTTCTCTTAAGAACCTCAAATCACAAAAGAAGTTAACAGCTTCCATGCTCCTAGTACTACAACAAAAATCACTACCCAGTTCTTCTTTTATTTCCATTAATTGCTTCAAATTAGTTCTCTTTGTAGAAATGTATACAGTTGGTATCTCAATGGCATGCCAGTAGACATAGATGTTTGAGGGATACTAGACAGATTTTTGTTCCCTTAAAGCAACAAGCTGTCGCTTTCTTCCTAAGTACGTGAGCATTTTAGTAATGTGTTCTTTCTCCTGTCTCATTTTTTTTCTGGCTCTCTAATTGTTATTACTAAAATACACACACCAATAATTCCCTTCCTCTGAGCTAGGCTCTTACGACTGCATAACACAATTACCACAAATTAGCATCTCATGAAAAACAAAGACACAAAAACCCAAACAAACCCTCCCAACTGCCTGACATTTTAAAACTCTACTTAAAACACCAACAGGCAAAAATGGTAATTAGATTTGCAAAGAAAAATGTTTTTACGTGTTAAGGACTTTAATTCATCAGTACTGTACATTTTATTTATTCTTGGAGTCTGCTCCTGGATGACATGTATGCAAGGTGGAAAGGTCTTTCCTATCACATGGCCTAAGCCTGTAGGGGAAGGAAAGGTGCATTGTGCTATTTATTGCCCTCCAGACCTGTGGAGATGAGGCAGATGAGGAAGGAGGCCTTGGAGTAACTTAGAGGGCCACAGCCACAAAGAGCTGTGATGGGGGACACCAGCTCATGGGTGACTGTCCCTGCTCACTGGGAGATCAGGAGCATCCTGAATCCCCTTCCATGAGTCTACAGCCCTCCTGATTGCAAATCACAGAGACCATTTCTGTGCCTTGGACCCTTTCAAAGAGGAAACTCTCAAAATAGTTACGTTACAAAGGAGCATCCTAGTGTCCAGAAGAAGGAAAGGAACTATTTCCTATTAGACTTCCCTCACTTCCATAAAAGTGAGTTCAAATCAAACCTCCTGTGCCCAGAAATAAAGCTGCCAGCACAAATTCTCCATCTTAATGTTGGAGAGAGAAAAAAACCCAGATGCAGATGTGGCTGAACTTTTGATCAAGCCTAGCTTTGCTCACTGTTTGTTAAAATACTCATGGTTCAAGAATGGGGGGAAAAAGAAAAAACATAGATTAAAATATTATTTATATTCTTAAAATGCTTTTTTTTCTACAACTCAGTGTTCATTTTTAACATAAGAGGATAATAGTAAAACTGCCCTAGACTCATTTAGCCCAAATTTGAGCTTTTAGTGAGAGTTTCTAGGTGACATATGATCAGCAATCATGTAACGAAATATGAAACCAAATGCATGATTTGCAAGGTTCTCCACGTCTGTTTTTAACATCATATGGATTAGGAAGTGAGTTCAAAATAGACAGGACAAATTATTGAATTAATCTCAGAAGCTCTTCAATGTTCATGCAAGGAATAGTCTTACATGAAGAAGGTGATGGAGCAGGAATTAAAGAACTTGCTCCTTTTTTGTCACAAAACTCCTGGAGTACCTGTTTGTACAGCTGGCTATTGCAAAATTCCCACATTATTTTTTTCCTTGATAATGAATATATTGATAATGAAATATTACCATGGAATCCATTAAAAATCATGTTAAATAATCCACTTCTTGAGGGCTGGAACAGCAGCTGAGGCTCACATCAGCTCAGGTTCATTGCTTCCCACAGGGGGTGGTTCTGCCACAGCAAAAATCCACCTTAAAAATTAGTTGTTAAAGGTGCATTTTCTTTTAAATGAAAAGACCTATAGAACTGGATTTTCCTCCTTTTATTCAGCACGATGTGGGAGACTTAGTGAACTCAACTATAAATATTTTGGTGATGGAGAAACCAGAAATGAATTGTAGTTCCTTGCAGTTTTTTCCTCCCACTCTCTACAGCACACCAGAACACAAAACTCTCAAGTCATCAGAACTGGCCAGGACTGGAGCAGTGTTCTCAGAAATTGTCTGGTGTGATGTACAGTCTTTAAAAAAATAATAATAAAATTTAATACTAGGCAGCAAATACAGTTCCAAACCTGTAGGAAGGGTATTTTAAGATGCTTCACAGACAAGCAGGAGACCTTTAAGAAAGGAATCAGTCAATGCCCTGGAAAGATGTGCAGCATCCATATGTTACATCAAGGGAAATTCAGCTAGAAAGTCTCTCACCAGAGCAAGTTAACACTTCAGTGAGTCAGTATCAGAAAGTTCACTGACTTCATGGCCATTCATGCAAGCGGCCTCTCTTGCAGGAGGAAAGCTACCAACTACCTGTGCTAACTTCCAGCAGCTTCTTTTGTCCAGAAAGTACGCTCAGAACTATTGAAGGCTTTGTGCTGGGACCTGGCAGTAAGTAATGGATAGCAGAAGCAGGAGGAATTCTCTCTTTAAAGACTTCAAATGGACCTGTGTGCATGTGTAATCCCCTTCCTGACCTCTGCCTAAAAATATTCTTATTAGAGCCAAGTGAGGGAGGATAAATCCATTTTGTGATAACCACTGGACTTTCATATTTCATTTCCATCCCTCATTAGAACAGAAGCAAAATCTTTCTCCAAAAAAAAGAATGGCTTCAGTCCATCTGCTTCAGGATTACAAAACAAAAGTGTTTTCATGCAAGTCTGTCCCTGCTCTTCTTTAATGCAG
Organism: Podargus strigoides; assembly: GCA_028020825.1. Taxonomy (NCBI): domain Eukaryota; kingdom Metazoa; phylum Chordata; class Aves; order Caprimulgiformes; family Podargidae; genus Podargus; species Podargus strigoides. The sequence goes on along the minus strand of CM051622.1, from coordinate 74,789,089 downwards.
GTCCACCAGCTTGCTTGGAAATAGCAAACAACTAAAAAGCTCTGGCCAGAAGCTTCTGCTTGACAAAACCTGTTAAAAGGAGCACATCACTGCGAGAGAATTCACTGTCGACATCTCATTGAGCTGAAAGCGTTCTGATCAGCTGTAATCCACACTCCCCTGGTTCCATTCTCCTCTGGTGCATTCCTGCTGCACAGCGGATTGCAGAAACTCAGAAGCTAATTCTAAGCAGATGGACCTGATTTTAGTTGCTTTTTTTTTTTTGCCAGCCCCTCCATTTCTGTGCCAGCAAGAAATCCAGCCACATTGGGAAACATCCTCCTTTTACTTCTATACAAGGCAAACCAAAGCTCTTCTGCTGTAGCATTTACATTTTGGCCCCTGCAAGCTTATAACCAACAGCCACGGCTTTCACTTCAGGTCAGTGTTCAAATGGTTCCCAAGCTTTTTTGCCTTCTCTCATTGAGCAAACAGTGGATTCCTATTTTCATGCTGTAAAACTTTTTCTGTTTACTGGCACTTGATATGCCCGTAGGTCTTAAGGGCAGACCAGTCTGTACTGGTCATTTGGGAAGCACCCAATACACTGAGCTGTGAGGTTAGAGTACAGATAGCAGCACGGATCCAAATACTTGTGCAAATGTTTCAGCTTGTACCAGGTGGTTATTTTCTTCCATGATTGATTCTACAAAACTCTTGGAATTTGGGCTTTTTGGCCATGTGGCTGTGGGATTTGAGCACTTGAGATGTGTAAGTTTCACACACTGAGGCAAGAACAAATTCCTCTTACTGTTCCCTCTGTTCAAGCTAGAAGGGGGTACCTGCACTTGCTACCAAAGCATTGCCTCCTTGATACCAGCCCTTTTCTCTTTAATCCTTGAGATTTCTGTTTTACAATGTATTTCTGTTCAACATGTCTGCTGTGTCAGTATTTTAATTATTTTAATTTTCTAAGTGTGGTATGAATGTAGAAATCTGCTCCTTTAGCCCAGCAAAGTATATCCTGTTATTTGATGTGTGACCTTCCATTTGTGTGCCAGCACCAGGACAGGAGTTAACTTCATCTCATCCTTACTGACCATTCACTGCTCCCATACTTATTCTCAGATGCTCTTGATGATTCATTGTTCTTCTTTGCTGGAATGGCAGAGTATCTGGAATAAAATCTTGGAAGCCACTGGTTTATAAGCAGGTGTCCAACTTAAGGAGTTAAAAGATACAGGGAGCTGATGCTGCAATACACAGTCATCCATAGCTGCCTTAATTCCAGCTCACATGTCAAGAGTAGAAGTCTCACCCATCATTCAGCTCTCTGTTGCCTTACAGGAAAGCAACACATGCTATCAAAACACTGGAGGCAGCTCCAACTTTGCAGTGCCTCTGAATATTAAACAAAACAGCCCCTATGAAATAGGGAAGTGTTGTTATTTTGCTGGGGGGTAAACCTGAGACACAGAGATTAAATCATGTCTTCTGGGAGCATAGAACTGATCCCAGGCATCCCAAATATCCTTCTGCTCTGCTCTCATGGCTTTTTCTTGTTGGTTTGCAGCCATCTAGACTGCTGCTGCTGCTTTGGGTTCTCAGCAAGACTCAGCAGCTGGTCCATGCAGAATAAGGACCCTGTCACAGTCCAACGTAGTGCCTTTAAATTCAGTGCTGAGAAGCACTGGTTATGTATAAGGGACACTTGGTGCTAGACTTACTCTTTGGATATTCACTTGTATTTATTCCTCCCCATATGCTATAACATATTTCACAAACATGACATTTATTAGAGATCAAGCTAAAAAATAGTACAGCAGTATGGGAAGGAAATTATATATGGTTTATGTACAGGGCTGGGGAAGGGAGAGCAAAGCTCTTTAGTTTGAGTAAGGTCTCTACTTGGGTTGTAAAATGGAGATATGACTATCTTTCTTTGGGGCTATTCCTAAACCAGACTATGTATATGTGTGTTGTTATTATAGCAAAGCAGATAATATAATACTCAGGGCTACTTTGTTATTGTAATTTATATCATCCATCTTCTTATTGGCTGCTTCACCCTCACATCCCAGCAGCTGCTTTTATAGCCCTCCTGCCACGATGGAGCAGTTGCTGCCTGAAGCTGAAGGTCTGTGCTCCCAGGGTGAGGGATGCTCTTTCTGCACACGTCCGCTCACTCAGGCTGAGGACTGGGAATCACTTGTGGTGCAGAGAGCAGGAGCAAGGAACAGAGTGACTATAGTTCAGAAATGTCTGTATTTTTAGCAAGATGGCTTGTTAAATGGGAAGAGGTGTTTGGGGAATGTCTTTGCTTTAAACAAAGTTAGACTCTTGTACTTATCTAGCAGGCCATTCCACAGCTTTAGCATTAAAAAGCCTGTGGTCATTTGTGGTTAGCTGAAATTTCACTGTAGTTCTATTAAGAAAAAACAAAATGGAAAAGGAGAAACAATTAAAATACTTCCAGTGTGTTAAAGATGTGTGTGGGGAAATACCAATGCAAGCTCTTTCAGGTTTACACATTCCCTTTAGCTTTTATTATTTGATATATATTATCATTATATATATATATATTTAATTATATTATTATATTATATTATATATATTATTTGATATATAGAATCATAGAATCACTATGGTTGGAAGGGACCTCCATGATCATCAAGTCCAACCTTTATCCCATCATATTCCTAACCATTAGACCATTACACCATGGCCTCAAGTGCCATATATATATGAGAGGTCTGTCTTGAAAAAATTCCCCAGAGCTCCTGGTGGCTCCTGAATTCTCCTGTGTGCTGTTTTTATGACCAGCTGACTGTAGTGCCCATGGGCAGCAGGGAGATGTCCAGCTCCATGGGCATTCCTGCTGCGAACCATCAAACACCCGCTGCAAGTGGCAGCCTGCAATTGCTCTCTAAGGAAAAACAGTGCTTTTGCCCAATGAGCAATCCTGAGAGCATCATCAAAAAGATTACAGCTGCTGGTTTGTTCACAAAAAGCACAGATGGAGAACACCACCGCCATCTCCCAGCTCTGCTTGCAGCATTATTCCCTCCGGTTTGTTCACTGTTTTGCTGATGTTTATAAAGTATCTCCAGAGGTAGGGGTTCAATGACTCCCAACAGGAGCCAATCTCACCATCTAAAACAGGACATTTCTCTTCTTGACTAGGCCAAAAAAGCCATCCTGGGCACGCCCCTGCCACAACAAGGTAGTGCAGCTGACTACAAATCTCCTTTCCTGGTGATCTAGAAGATTGCTTTTCATCTGTAGGAACGCTCCTTGCCTGCTTTGAAACAGTGTTTGGATATTACAGTAAATATCTCTTTAGGTGAAAAACAATCTAAGCAGGGAGCTAAGCCAAATTATTAAAGCTCTGCAGTCAAGCGAGGGCTGGATCCATCCGTTTGCTTTGGATTCCTCTGGTTTTGTAATGCAGGTTTCGCTGTAGGAAATGGATTAAACGATGTCCGTGAGGCATATAAGAGAGAAAAGTAATGTATCCATTTTCCATTTTCATGAATTTATTGCTACTTTAAAGATGCTCTTGGGGCACTGGTGTATTTGGGAATTATGGTTTTGCTGGTTAGCAGCCAGGCACAGCAGTGAACTCGGATCAGCCCAGCTTAACAGAAAAGCAGTGTCTTATGGTTGTCCCAATTTTTTGTTCTGCATTCAAAGATATTTCCTGACATTGACTCATCTGACTCGGAATCTGCCCATGACTCAAAACATCAAGGTCAGGAAAGCACATGATCAAGATGCTTATCAAGACCTCCTGCCTGGGCTGAATTTGGCCAGAAACCCCATCAAGAAAGCAGTGAGATGGCTTGTGAAACAAGGATAATTTCTGCTGTCTTGGGATTGGCTCACACACTCTGTGATTGACGCCTTGAAGTCAAAATGCAGTTCTGCTGACAGGCATGGGGAGAGTGGAGAGTCAAAGCAAAATGCAGTCAACTGTAGTTATCTATTTTTAGACCTAAAGGAAAATAACTGGTTCCAGAGTTTAGCTGAGACATACGTTACTGGCCTGACTTTCATCTGCCCTGAGGACTCCCACCTAGGATGGAGCAGGGAGTGGTACAGGTTTTATTAATGTGAGGTGGTGAGAAAGGATAATAGGGCACAGGGTCAGCAAGGACCATTTAGTTGACAACTAGAAGAGTTTTGCAAAGCCTGTGGTTTAACCCCAGGTGAGTTCATTTTTTTCTGAGTGTTCTTCAGAAGCAAACCTCACTGCCACACAGCAGCAGTGCTCACAAATCCCATGCTTACACAAGCAGGCAGGTATCAGTGACTGCTGACCAGCTCTGCCTCCAGCCTACCTCGAGGCAAGGAGCAGAGCCTTTGTTTTGGGAGCAAATGTAAAAATCCAGACAGCTTTGGAAACCCTGGGAGAGAGAAGATCAGGCTTGACTGCAAAGAAAAGAGCAATTTACAAAAAATAACTATGGATTTCTAAAGCAACACTGCTCATCACTTGCTTCTCTGATTGAAATTCCTGTTTTTAGAAGTTGCTGTTAAGGGGAACAGTGCTGTGAAACCCTAAAGCTTTTCTGCCTACAGTATGATTTCTTGCAAATGTATATAGTAGGTTCATTATATCTAAGGACCATTCCTTTAGTTAATTTGCTGGCAAAGTACACAAATGCAGCTTCAGCATTATTGGACTTCTCTGTAAAATAACTCAGCTAGTGTATCAACCTGCTGCTCAGTAAAAGAATTCTTGCCATCCCCTAAAATATTACAGATGGAAGGGTATTGGAAGTTGCTGCTAGAGTGGGGTCCAAGAAAAAGCTTAGAAACTGAGGAACATTAATCTGAGTTCCCAAGGGAAGGTCTCACTGGGTCATGTCTCAGATCCCTCTTGAGTCATCTCACAGCAAACAGCAGTAAGACCCTCTACAGCCCATCCCTCTCTTTCCTGTTCTGTTGTGATCTGATTCCAAATTCCCATTTGCTGCTGGTGTCTGTCTTTGCATCCTAATAGTTTTGCTGCCAAACAGGCATATTAATTAGCGTTCTTCACCGTTCTGCCCCCGTGTGTCTGGCAGATTCCCAGAGATACTTTTAGCCTGGTCTCCCATTTTTCTTTAGCCCATTGCGTAGCTAAGTAAAAAAAAAAATGCAGCTTTGAGATAGAGAACAAGTTCTGTGGTGCACATAATTATAGTTATGGTAGCTTTTTCTTTCCCAAAGTGTCAGAGAGCAGCAGCCTGTTCGTATTCTGGTTCTATTTAACAGTGCAGCATAGAAGAGGTCTTAAAATGGCAGAGTGGGGATTTCAGCCAATCTGTCTCTTTAAGGTTGGATCCAGACTCCTAGGAGGTGCAGGAGGGGAAAATTGGCCCATATTCCTAATAACTTCTAATAACTTCTTCCTTTGTGAAAACAAGGAGAACTATTTTTTTTTCCCAGGCTCTTCCCATCAATAGATATTGATCACTTAACAAAGCCAGTCTTTCAGCTACGAAAGGCCTTTGATTAAAATTTCACTTGGCAGCCTCTTGGATTAGATATTTTATCATCATCATGAACACCAGAGCTCCATAATACGAAAAAGGAAATGAAATGAGGAGGCAGTAACCTGAAGTACAAAGTGGAAAATTAAATGCTAGACACATACTCTTAGATACTACTGTGCCACTTTACATATTGTACAGTCAATTAAATTTCGTAAGGATGGATGTAATCACTGCAGAAAAAATCTCAGGGGCTAAAAACATTCTATTTAATTTAAGCATTCTGAATGGTACCTGTAAATCTTACTGTTTTTCTTACAAGGCTGTAGATTTTCTGCTATGTTCTTGTGGTAATTGGAATTCTCTCTTAGAAAATTGAGTTTGTTTTGAATGGGAAACAAACTGTCTGCTACAGAATCTGCTCTGGTACAGCTGAAGTTTCAGGTTTCTCTTTGTTTTTATCAGAAAACTCCATACCACATAGGGAGATAGCTGATAGCACACATAAATGCTACTGGAGATGAGTCAGCTGCAGAGGAGGAGAGGACTGTTCAAGTAACTTTCTGTAAGAAGAAAAAAATGCCTTCAGAGATTCAACAAAAAGGAAGCAGGCAGCACTTTATTTAGCTGTAAGGCAGCAGTGATGATCAGAGATGACAGAGGAAGAATATATATTTTTTTAATGCAACAACCAGGAAAAAAAATGAATCTACTGCAAGTGATTCATTCTGGCACTCAGAGGCTACTGACAGTGTCTAGGTGGGTGGTTTAACCCTTTCTTATGTGTTTTTTGAAGGTGTTTCAGCATGGAACTCATTAGGGGACAATGCCACTACCACCCCATTGAGCTGAATAATGAATTTGGTTATGTGTGTTTCTCCAAAACAACATCCATTTTTAAGTTCATGATAAATAGTTGCAACCACACTCAGAGAGAATAAAGTAGTAAAACCAGATGATAGAAGACTTACAGATTTTCTGCCATTTCCCTTATGGGAGCTTATTTGGGGTCCTCCAACATCAAAGCTTTAGGGGCTTGAAAATTACTCAGGAGAAATGTGTTCTTCTCTCACAAGAGAATCAAGCTGGTGTTGAGGAGGACATGAAAAAAAGCAGACACGTGGCAGAATGTACTTAAAGTTATTAACAAACTCTAAATGATTTGGTTTCTTGTGCTGCTTCCAAGTGCTAACACATTAAGTCAAGTTAGCAAATCCACAGGAAAAGGTTTGGTTCATGAAAAGGTAATAAGTGCCACTTTTTAGTTAGACTGTCCCAGGGAAGTAAATTAATATATTAATCGAAGTCATTGCACCTATCTCTGCGATGCACGTGCTTGGCTGCTTTGGAGGCCTTTATAATCAATTGGCAAAGATACACACACTCAGACAAAAAGCAAAGAACTCTAATTTTTGTCAATAAATTGAAGGCCCTACATTTTATATTCTCCCTCCCACTCTGTGAGAAGATAAATAAGCAAAACCAACAGTTTCCTGTCTGAGGGGATCTCTTATGACCTCAATTAAACCATAGAAAAGATGGAAATATTTTTGTTCTATTTTAACCTAATTCTTTCACCATGCCTCTTCTTCAAAGGCCACAGATCGATATTTATTTTTCTTCTTTAAAAATGATTATTAGATCTTTGAGTAAGAAAAATAGCACAACATCTGCAAATGTTAATGCTGACTTGACCAATCCCTCTTTTGAAAGGCAATGCTATATTTCTGTGACCTGGAGCTGTCAGTGCTGCAGATATTGTGCCATTAAAGGACATAGAAACCATCTCATGGAGACAGGATTCTGGGGAGAGAACCACCAGGACAGGAGAGCAAATGCTATTAATGGGAGGAGAAGCTCTTGCAAGTCCCAGTTCTCACAGTTGAGGTTTTGTGGCTGTTGAAACTGAATTGGAATTGTTCTTTAAAACCTATATACCCACCCTTAAGCTGTACCCACTACATAACAGAACGAGATGAAATGGAAACACATTTGCTGATCCCTTGAAATGTATGAATCGTACAAATCTCTCATAATGCAGGCAACAAAGTGCCAAGTGGTGCATCATCTTCTTCCTCTTCTTTGCCTTATAATAAGGTCCAGGTGTCACTATGACCAGAAAAACATGGCTTCTAAGATCACCGTTACCAAATGTGCTGTAATGTAGGTTTTCTGTGTGGGCAAAAGGCTTTCATGGCACAGTACAGAGGATCTGATCTCAGCCTTGGTTGTGGTGGGCTGAAATATTTTCTTCCTGAATTTCTCTTCCAGTCACCACTTGCAATCAGTTACTGTAAATGATAATTTTGCTTGCTCAGCAGCACTAGGAGCTAATAAATTCAAGGAAAACTATTAGATAAAAACAAATCGACACTCATTGATGTTAGTTCCTCACCTTGAGTCTTTTGTCTGTCATTTCACTATATTAATGAGCTCATTAATAGTTCTGGAGAAGACTAAAAGTTATGGCCACTCAACTCAATCCATCACTGACACGGCTGCTGCTGTCGACATGAAATGGTAACGTACCACCAGAATGGGATGTTAAACCATTGCTGGAATGGAGAGAGCAGTGTGGGTCAGTCTTCTACTGTTCATACTGAAATATATTTAGATCTTAATAGCTCTACTCTGCGTTGACTCACGGGTGCATGATAAACATATTAACGAGTTACATTCCACTAACAACAGAAATGTGACGTTGTTTTTCAGGCCACTGCGTCTTTGTAAGTGTTTCTGGTTGATGTGTCACTGCTGCATGTCATCAGCCTATATCAGCCTAACAAATCATGACACCACAGTCTTATCTTGGCAGGCTATCATGCACACTTAACCTAAACCACGAGATATCTGCTGTTGTGTTTTAAAACAAATAGGTTGTGTTGCATTGATGCTGCCATGACAACAGAAATCCTCCTTTGCTGCTCTTTGGTATTGCCAGTAAAGGTTATATACCATGCATGTAAGTACAGGCATGAAGGACTTCAGCACCTCAGGGTGATCTCCCTGATCTTAGCTGTCTGAGTTAGAAGCACTGTCATCACCCCAGCCTTCCTCTGCAGGCAATGGGGACACACAGCCATCTCCAGAGTTGGTGGGATGTCTCTCTCTGGAAGAAGCCAACTCTCCATTGCTTGGGAAGGAATCCTTTGGTGACTGCTGCTGAGTGACTTCAGTAGGTGGCATGAATCTGGGATCTCCTAATTAGATCACAAGCCTCAGACTCCTCAGTTCTCTACGTTAATTCTACTAATCAAAGCGAACGGTTTTATGGCTAGAAGGCAGATGACATTACATTACACATGAAACTACATCTCAAATCACCCCAAATAGCTCATATTTATAGGACAGACAGGCTTAAGGACTTCTTTATCATTAGGGCCTCTTTGTCTATCTGATAGGGATGAAATTAATTTCATTTATCAGCATAAAACCCGAGGCTCTGATAGATGGCTATAGTGACTAAGTCTGGACTGATGGCTGAAATGCAGCCATCCCAGCCCTCCACACTCGTTCACTGAGGTTGTCACAGCCACTGTGTTTTATAGCCTGGCTTCCAGTCTCTTCCTGCCATGGCATAGTCCCAATCATCCAATTATCCCAAATGCCAATCTCTCTGATAGCCTGTGCTAATAACCTTCAGCATTAGCACAGATAATGGCACTCAAGCATGACAGTATGATGGTATTTCTCTACATAAAATGATCTTGATTAAACTCAAGATGATAAAGGTTTAATAATCGAAGGTTTGAAGTTGGATAACATCAAAATATTTATCTATAATACATATTAAACTAGGCCACCTATTTTGGCAGAATACATTGTAGGGGGGGGTGTATTCAATTTACAAAGGCCAGAAGACAGTATTAACTAAGTGTATCACACAACCTTATGAGCTTTAAATTACCTTGTATTAGGTGTACCCCTTTTGTTTTCTAGCACTCCAGAATAAATCATCCCATTTCTGTTGCTGCTCCCAAAATCCAGTCTGAAGTGAACCTCAAGCAGACAAGCAAGAAGGAAGATATTAGATAAGGCACAAAAGTATGGAGACACCGAGGCTAACAGGCAGACAAGTAATAAATAACAATCCAGATTCTTATACCTGGGTCCCAAAGCTGATTGTTTGTATTCAGCCCAAAAGTGTAACAGATTGAAATGAATTTAGCCTATATTTTTCCCTTTGTTGCCTTATTAGTTTAGAAACAAAGATATTACTGTTGGATGGCTATTCAAAACCCTGAGCAGGTCTCCCTCTGGGCATTGATAATTAAACCCACTCAATGAAGTGAATTCATTGCAGTGCTAAGACAAGGTGGTTTCAAAACCACCAGATTTAACGTTGATTAAAATATTTCCCCAGGCAGTGATAAGCAGCCAACAGCTGACTCAGAGTTTCTTCTTAAGTAGGATTTGAGTATCTAATTCTCATATATGTGGAAAAAAAAGGTAATAAAGGAAGAGGTCAAGGATGCACAAGCCAGAATCCACTATTTAATTCTACCTTCAGGCAAGCTTTAAGTATAGTTGTGTCTGCAAAATGGTTGTAGTTAGGGGCAGGATATTTTTGAAACCCAAATTGCTCACTCTTAGCAAAATCACTCTCAGTGAGTTGTAAAAACTGGTGGATGAAGAGATAGGCTGTCAGAATTGTACCCCCAAAAGGTTAAGCCTGTCAGAAACCAACCTGAGACATGCTGCATTAACTTTGCCCTTTATTGGGGTAAATATTTATTGGTACTGAAACAGAAACCTGCATGTTTGTTACAGGGTGCTCCCAAATTCATGCAAAAAACTGTGGAAGAAGCAACAAACACAAAAACACAAACTGCCCAAACTTTCATTTGTTTCTCTCCCCATTTCAATTCACAGCTCACAATGCCTTTATGATAGCCCAGCTACAAATAAGTTGGCTGTTCATCCACCGTGAAATGATTTTTTAAATTTGTATCCATTATCTGGGTAGGAAGAGGCACTGCTCTTGTTTATTGTGCCAGCAAAAGAGCTTCCAGTAACACAAAGATTATTGAAAAGGATAGCTGGATATCTTCTTGTTTTGCTAACTCTGTTGAGCTAGATTGCAACATCAATGCCAACTTGTTAAGAAAGTTTGTTGGCGTCATCTTATTTCAACTAATTAGAAGGATATAATGGTCTTGCCTGAAGCATCAGATAAAAGAGTATGGATTTTGTTAACGACTGGCATTCGATTGGAGTCTGATTCCCTAGCAAGAAAACTTGAGATGCTATAGGAAACCAGCTGGTATTTTCTTCTGTGCTTTCCAAACTTACGTTTCAGTATTTTGTGAGGCAGCAGATCATACAGTTCCACCAGCCACGTTCAAACTGATGTCGAAACTGGCAGATACTTGCATGTTTTACCAAGCTTATGCCTAGAATGTATTTACTGTGTGTCACAGGACAGAGCCTGGGTGATGATGTTGTGCCAGTGGTGTTCACCTAGCAAACAAGAGCTATTTCTTAGCCTGTCCTACTCGCATGAGTAGTTCCAATCTACACTGGTAATGAAGACATCTCTTCTGTTACTGACTACTGCTCACGGAAAGTGTCTGGAAAGTTTTTAGCTCCTGTCATAGCATCTTTACAATACCTGTGTGTGAGTTTCCCATCCTAACTAGAAACCTGGCATATCTGAATATGTTACAAACTTAGTTTTCAGTAAAAAAGATGCTTTACGAAATAATATATTTAAATAAAGATATGCTTTGAAATGCTAGCAATACTATTAGGTGTCATACAGTGCTGCACTATTTCTCAGTAGCTGGAAAATAAGAATATCTGACAGCAGATGTAAATTGTTCAGCCTAGTGCAATTATTTGCACCCAGTGAAAGGTTGAAAGTGAAGATCATAAAGCGAATATTTAAATTCCTTCAAATTTAATCATAAAAGAAGTCTTTAGCAAATGATTTGACCTTTAACAAAAGTTCTTCAATATTTTGGAAAAATGTAATGATATTCTTTTCCATTTAGTTGCTACTTGCACTCAGATGAGCTTTTGTTTTATTCTTAGTACTCATGATTGCATTTGAATAATTGTCTTTCATTAGTGTGTGTGTAGACTTTGCCTTTGAAGTTAAAGCAAATCAGTGAGGCCACTATAATTCTACATTAGTGGTCATTTTAAATTGTAAGTGTAAAAAAACCTCTTCTTTTATTGGTAATTTACTTAATGGCAAGCTGTACTTCATTTACTGAAAGACACCATTCTAAACATTACATTTTAATCTCCATTTAAAAATAGTAATAATGTGTGCCTTGATCCCACGATGAATTCTCCTTACAGACTTGCGAACGAGTGCCTACATCAGCGTTGATTTGTTCTAGGCCAGTAAACACGGCGCAGTGCAAGCATAAGAAGGGATTATCAGCCTCTAATAACAGAAATGATAGAGGCTGATGGCTGAGTTGTGAAACACGTCGCTTTCTGAAGGTGGGGAAATAGCTCAGAAACTCACGTACAACCACGGGCCTTCTGCAGCCAAGCAGGAGGAAATTTATCTTCACCCCCAGTGCCACATTTGAATTTCCACATCTGTCGCTCCTCAGGATGCTGTGGGGTACTTTGGGACCTCCCAGCTCTTCTGATTGTAAGAGAAGATGCTAAAACCCAGATGGAGCTGTTCATTTATCTCGCTGCTGCTAACAATGGGGCACAACAATGCTTGTCTGTATTATTTATAGAAAGAGCTTTCACAACGGGTCGTGTGGGACCAGCAGATGCTTCCAACCACTGTGTCAAGTACTGAATGCTCACAGCTCTCCTGGGTCACTCAGTATTGATCAGCTAATACCACGCTGTGAACAGCTGGTTGGGCAAGATTAGAAGTGTGACCTGCGAGGGTTAGATGCTAATAAACCAGCGGAGCCACAAGCCAAATGATTCATATCCTCTGAGCCTTCACAGAACAAACACTGTCACCCTAAAATCCAACAAAGAGGTTTTCTTCGGAGGCAAAGAGACATCTGCTGTAATTATAGCGGGACACAGATGGGACATGTTGTATCCAGGTTAACTGTCCCTTGTAACAATGTGTGTCGTTCTTGTTAAACCCAGATAAGCTGTCTTTTGGTGCTAAATATTCAAGGCCTTATACCAAGCTTACCACCTATTTTTGCTGTCCTCATTGGGGTTATATGGTCCCACCAGTACACAGGTCTAAAATGAGCAGCACTACCCTTGCAGTGTGTGGCCAGAGAGGCTGTGGTCACCTTGCAGTGTGAGATGAAGCACAGGAAGTCATCTTGCAGAGAGAGACAGTCTTGACAGGACAGTGACCAACAGAGATTCACAATATATTATTGGAGATGTACTCTCTGCATTAGATATTTTAACAACAAATGGTAACTACTCCTTGCTCTGGTGAGATTGAAAGCTAAAACAGACAAGACAAAAGGAGAGAGAAGTTAACACAGACACCCATTGTATTGCCCAGTCCTCTGGATGGTCTCCAGTAGTAGGAGTTGCACCCTCTTTCTTCTATATTTTGTTAGCAGTATCTGTAAAAGTGGGAAAAAACGTTGCTGTAACCCACTTAACCACTTCCACCTGTGTCTCTATGTGGCTCTTTCAGAATATGTAACTTAACTACTCCATCCCTCCCAGGGCATATGTGACATTCCTTCCCTTCTACAAATTATTTGGCAAGTCTAAATGTAAATATATGAAGATGCTTTAATCATCTTCTCTGAGACATCCTACAGCTTGTCCTATTCTAGAGAGACGGAGAAAGCCCATTTCAACAACAACAATAGAACCAATTAATTGGCAGTTTATGCCTGTTGATCTTTGGGAACTGCAGTGTCTGGAAAACACGCTGCCTCCTACAGAAATTTTTCTTGTTATTTAGAAGAAATTGTCAACTAGATGAATACAAAGTCTTGAGAAATCCATTAGAAGGTCCAGAACTAGTTGGTTATCTCACTTCATCCTTCTACCTCTGCACTCTGGCATGAGTCTGAGATTTCTGTCATCATTTAAGAGTGGAGGAAGACTGAACTTGAAAATGGAATCATTTATCTACAGGCTTTAATTAAACCATGTTGAGAAAACCTTCTAGTTTCAAAGGAAAAAAATGGAAGCTCTTCTCCCTGCAAAAAATGCCATCTTTACAGATGGTAAGAGAGAGCCAGCAGTAACCTATTCCAATAGTGTTTAAAGAGCCAGATGTTTATGGCAAAGTAACTTCAAGGCATCACAAAAGATAATCATAGGAGCTATTTTAGTCTCTAATATTTCACACTCTGCATCACAGCATGACCCATTAATATATAGAAGTTGTAAACTGTTCTCAAAGTTCCTTGCACTCTGTTTCTCTCAAGCCCATGAGCAGAATAGCTTTGAATGAAACAGTTAAGAGTCTACTGTTGGGGATTGTATGAGATGAAAGAATGGAATAGATCTTTACTTTAAAGAGCAGAAGAAAGAGCTATTGAAGAGATATTTGTGTTACATCAAAGCCTTTTTAGTAGGAAGAGGTTTAAGTAAACAGAAATGCACTTTTTGGTTCTTAAATACTGCCAGCATGGGAACCAGGGCCTCTTCATTGTACAGTGTCTTAAAAGGTTTTAATGTAAGAAGTAGAAGAGCTGCATGGAGAGATGGAGTACATTCAAATAGATAGAGAAATAAGTCAACTCTTTTTTCCCTACTCCTTCAAACAAAGGTCGCTCATCCATTCTTATCTAATTTCCCATTTTTGTTCTGCCTCAGACTACAGCATAGAACTTCTCTAGCCACCTCCAACCCCCCTTCTAGGCAGGCCTAATTTGCTTTCTTGGAGTCTGACCTGAAACATGCCAAAGCTAACAAACATCTTTTCCCATTGACTTCAGCAACTGCAATGTGAGGTCCTTAAAATACAGTCCTGAGCTCAGTTCTACTGGCTTTGCACTGATGTAAATTCATTGACTGCAGTGGAGTTTGGATAATTATACTGTTGTAGAATAAGAACTAAATCAAGGCATCAGTGACAAACGATGGAACTGGAAAAATAAACTTTGGTGTCAAAGTGCACTTCAGCTGGGGGTTGTGCAAATATTCTCACAAAAAAGCAAAGCATAAAGGGAACAAGGAAAATAAACTATCCAGCAGTTGTCCCAGTGCTTTCAGGCGCTGGTTCCCGTGATTCCATGAACAGCAGAGGACTGAAAATATTTACTAATCCCTTTTTGAATGATTGAACCATATTCAGCTGTGATGCTTAGAGAGAACACTCACTGACATGTAATTTCTCATGTGGAGGAAACCTACTCTTTGTATTACCAATAGGTACTTTATTTTACTTTCATGAACTCTGTGTCAGCAGCGTGAAGGCATTTCTTATCTGTAGAAATTCCCGGGAGAAGTTAGTGACACAAACAGCGGGAGCTGGAGCAGCAGCAAGAGCAGGGGAGCAGCGCTCTCTTCCCATGTCCTGTTGGTGGTTCTGATGACAAGTCTTTGGCATCACAGGATGCTCACTGGAGCCAAGAGACCATGGGCAAACTTCGCTGTTTCTATTTTTGTGATTTGTAGGGGTTTTTTTAACAATTTCATGCTCTCTTTACATGCTCTCTCGTACAGCAGAGCTGAGGTACCTTCGTAGTCAGACCTTTGCTTGTTGGCTTTCCAGAATGTTGCATTGCTTGGCCAGATCTAAGTGCTTGCAAGGGTGTGAGCTACATTATTTACCATAAAACATGAGGAAAAGTATACATAACACCCCCATTCCCCTGCCTGTTTTGGCATCAGGGGTACTGCGGATTAATTATGAGCCCTGTTGGCTGCTTCGCAGTAAAATCCTCAAGAATTAACAACTTCAATAAATTACTGAAATGTGAAAATAATTCAGGACAATCTAGGAATGCCTTGGCATTGCAATCCAAGATTTAATAGTAATTCCTTGCACTTTCTGTTCTCTGGATGAGAGGTGCTTTATAAATATAAGAGGACATTTATTTCAGAAGAGCTTAACTTGATGGGTGCAAAGCACCTCTCAGACTGCAGCACTTTGGCTGCACGTTTCTTTTCCCTCTGTGGCAAATACATTTTCAGAGGCTCCCCTCTGCCTGGCTCCACAGTTATTGCCATTTCCATGAGACTCTTTTGGTTGTGTGGATTCATCTGATTGTGTAGCCACGCTTTCAACCTGATTTTGCAAACAGCTCTGTTTTAAATATTGTGGTCTACTTCATGGTGGAGGGACCAAATGTCTGGAGTGGCACTGCTGTGGGAAGAGCATTTTCTCTACAAGGGGAGGGATGACAGGCAGGAGACAGAGTGGAAACCAGCTCTCCTTCCCAAGGAGGAGCAGCATGCAGCTGAGGGGGGCAGCAAGGTGCATGGTGTGCCTAAAGCCTGGTTTATGTTTAGACACTCAACTGGCAACAGGGAGATGGAGGCTTTTAAAAGTCTGGATTGGCATCTTGGGGATATTGAAGATCTCCTTGGCATATGAGGTGCCTAATTCCTGTTCATCTCAAGGCATTAAACACTTCTCATGACCCCTCTCTTTTGCAATTATGCACCCCCAGGTTCCAAATGTATTCCCTACTCTATTTGCCTTATTCATTTTAGTGTTTTTTTTCCCTGTATATGCCTCCCACCTCTGTCTCAGACAGTGGCAGCGAGGCATGAGCTGCTTTTGGGAGGCTAGTAGTGTGTGCAACATGAATGCTGAAGAAAATTAACACATTAGCAACAACTGGCAGAGAAAAATGCCAGTATACTGGATGGTACTGATAGTAGCTTTTTTTGTTGTTGTTTTCCAAACATATTTGCACAAAAGTGTTTTGCCAAGAAAGACAGTAAAAAGGAAAAAGAGAGTGTTAAATATAGAATGTATTTCTACATTGTGCTAATATCATCATGAGGATGTGGGTCATCCAGGCAACAGAAATAATCCATGAAGATCTCTGAGCTGAAGCATGTGATAGGAATAGCGAAGCCTTAAAGCAATGGCTGTAGTAAATGAGTTGTGACCAGCCAATTGCCAGGGCTGACTTGCTCAAGGAATTGGTTATGAATATATAATTTCAAAGCAGCTACACTCCTGAAAACCAAAGCCTGTACGTGGTCACTTGGAAAGAGATGAGGGAGCTACATAGACTCCCTTGTTCCACACAAGCAGCTCACTTGGTGCTCAAGGTGCGCAGCCTTTTCCGTGTTATACAGCTGGACAAAGGAAGAGTATGGCCATTAAACAATTTGTCCTTGTTACAGGTGCAGAGGACTGAGAAAAGCACATCAAGGACATGTTAAAGCAACATATCTATCTACTAATGCAGTTTTTTTTCCCTGCAGTAGACTTCCCTGTTCAATTCCAGGTAATTTAAGCAATAGGACACTCGAATCCCTTGGGAACTGTGAATATGAGGCACCTGACAGCCACATTATTTGCTTATTCTGGAAGAGGTCTGCTATTCTTTTTAAAACAAGTAACATTTCCTGTCTCTATGCAGCAGGGGGTTTTTTTGTAGCAGAGGTTTAACCTTGGACCTTTAATTTAAAGAACAAGGCTTTATGTTTGCAGTAGAAGACTGAGCTGTTAGTATACACCATCTCAAAGACTTCAATCACTAGAGAGTGACAGAGTCATGTAAGGGAAGCACAGACTACCCACCTAACAGCACTCCTGGTCCTAACTCATAGTTATTGAGTTAGCAGTAGGTTGTGAAAGATTTTCACATCATTACATTAATGAAACAATTTTGTTGACAGAGATTGAGCCAATCTGTTCAGCCTTGACAGTGAGAAATCTCTTCTCTGCCTGCAAGGGCATTTTGTGTAATTATACACATGTCAATGAAATGAGGTAAGGAATAAATCAGCATCAGTGTGCTAAACCACAGACCATTTCTTCCACCAACATGAAGTGAAATATCTTCCTGTATCAACATCCTTGATGTTTATTGACATCTTTTAGTCTTCAGATCTCCTGCCATGTCCATAGAGGGTTAAAATTCTTGGTTTTCAAAAAAACCCTCTCGTTTTCCCATCTGTTACAGAAAAATAACCCCTCTGTTCCATCTGAGGATGTCCTGTCTGGTGCAACATTGCCAGGCTCCAGGACAGCAGCAGGATGGAGAGATGAGAACCATTGCACCCTTAACCAACTTCTAGCAAAGCACGCGATAGCTGTCAGGTACTTGTAAGCTCATATATCCTACAAGTCCTTATTTCTGCAGGCAAAGAGACACTGGACCCAGGACAATCGTTGTTCTTCAATTTAACCAGTGTGCAAGGTTTAAAGTACTTGGAATAAATAAATAGTGTAAAAGGCAGGCTTATTGAGACTGCATCTTAGAGAGACTTCTGTAAATAGCCATCCTCTCCTACCCACCTCCCTTCAGATACCTGTGCCATGCTGATAAGGTGCATTGCCAAGACTGACAAGCCCTTTTAGCTACAACTTCTTAGGCAAAGATAGTTGTGTTTTTCTTATAAGACCTAGCAATGGACCCTGATTTAATTTGTTGTCTCTGGATTATACTGTAATGAAAATAGCTGTATAACCACCATAAAAATTGCAATAGTAATGCTCCAATTACTGTAGAGCTCTAAATAATCATCAGTGCAGGGTTTTAGAGGCAGGCCTGGTATAGTCAATAATAATTTTTAAGACACAGTGTTTGATTCTCAGGGTATGATAGTCAATGGAAAGCTGGCCAACTATTTTCATAGGTCTGATCGAGTCTTTCCATCACCATTTGAGCACCACTTTTGAAAAATATACTGAAGAAACACTGCAGTTTACACCTTGGGCTTTATTCAAGTCCAGTGCAGGGTTTCACATCTAATTTTCCTGCAAGTAAAATTGCCAGCAGGATCCTCCTATACATCACCAAAAATTAGGTGCTTCTTTTAAACTGGCTTTGCACAGCAGAATATTTTATTTCTAGCAAGGTCAGAGCAAGTCCAAAGTGTAAATAAACCAAATTTCTCTAGCTCCAATAAATAAAATAGTTATCTTGCAAGTGCCAGTGCCTCCTTCCTATGAACCAAGTGATGGTGGGTTAAGACAAGGTGCTCTCATCCCTCTTTGATCAACCTGCAGGCTGCTCCCTGTGCTTTCTTTAGAGGAAGGATGCATAATCTCCCCATGCTGGCTACTAAAGATGTTGGCTGCTCTTGGAAACTTCATCACTATTGTTTGTAGGAAAAGGTAAAAATTTATTGGCAGATTTAGGGCAAGTAAAAGATCATAAAAAGCTGTAAATGGATAGCAAGTATTAAAAACTAAAATAAAACTAGGTTGGATGGCTTAAACCACTTAACTGGGTGATTTAGCAGTAGGTGTAGAAGAGGAGAGCAAACTTCAGTCTGTACAAAACTCTGGAGGAGTGAATGGCATCCAAACACAGCTGAGAATTTTCTACCATTCCCTTTCCTGTACTCTCACACAGGAGGAAAGCACACAAATGGTAATAGCCTGCTTTAGCTCCAACAGATGAGCAAACAAGTAAGCCATCTAAGAAGTGATGTGTAAGAGAATTATAAGAATGCAGTAGCTATTTCTAGTCTAAGAAGGAGAAAAAAAATATTCCTGACCCATTGGGGGACTTCAGAGGATAACTGAATGCCCCATCACAAAAGATCACCAAGGCCATTTAATAAGGTCCTGCTTACTTGTTGTACATTAAATTCACCAGTTTCAAAGAGAAGCAGAAGTGCTCTGTGCTTTACTCTGCAAAGTGAGTCCTTGGACTTGCCTTTACTGCTGTGGAGTCTGGCTGCATCAAAGATGAATTCTACCCTGAGAAGACAGCACACAAAGGGTGGGAAACAAATTCCTCTGGGTTTCAATTTTAACATATTTGTACCTAGAAACAGGATTTGTGCAGCTTTTCTTGGATCTGTTTATGATCAGCTGCTGTGAGAGCTTGTGCGTGGCCTAACCAGATGCCACCTCATGCCAGAAAACAGCCCAGAAACACAAAACACAGTGTCCTCCTGGATTTTCTAATATCCTTTTAACAACTGTATCCCCAGTTGGGGTGTTTAATGTTTGTAATGAAAACATTTTCAAACAAATCTATGATTTCCTCATTTATCTCTTTTTCTGTTTGTACTGTTTTAATATGTGTGAAGAGGAGCTGTGGTGGCAGAATTTTGAGACTGAAAGTGCTCTGATTGTCTACAAACGAGGTACAGTGAGGCACTCCCAAGGCTTAAATAAAATTCTTTACTAATGACACTGAGAGTGTTTGACCGAAATGGTCAGTGATAGCTCCAAGGTCTTCATGGAGAACAGCACTGGTATTAATCCCTCAAAGTCTATCCAAATTCAGGAACAGACCCAACTCTTTTACTGAGTGATGTCCAAGTGTGCAGCATATTCTACTCTTTTTAGTGTCTGTATCTTTACTTTGCAACATCAAAATAGGTGAAAAAAACCCTCTATTCCTGCTGGTACGTTGTGGAAACCCCTTAGATCTGATAGACAAAAATAACCCCATCCTGCTTTACTGAACTTAGCCTCAGACTTTCACAGCTGATCTGATGAAACTTACTGAAATAAAGCAGGAATCTTAGGAGCTTCTGGAAAGGCAGCCTTGCTTAATGAAACAAAAGAATTATAGAGATTAGCAGGCAAGGCAGCCAAATTCTGAAGAACCTGAATTCATTGAAATGTATGCAATTGATTTCAGTGGGAGCAGAAGCTGGCTCCAAATAGACTTGATTAATTAACAATAATGATATTTTGGCAGACTCCTCCTAAGCCACAGAGGAGCAGTCTATGCAATTACCGTTGCAAAATCACCATAAATATTTGGATGCTTTTGCTATATTAAGTAAAAAGTCTATAGAAAGCTAATGGATTGAGTGAACTCTTTATGCAGAAGAGGGCCCATGATTAAGCACCAGAGTGCCATGGAGAAGAAACATGACTTCACAGAAGTCCATGGCAAAATTCCCACAGCCTTCAGTCTGGTGAGATCTCCCTTAGTCTGACTGTCTGTGCAGATGGGAACATTTGCCTAATGCTTTGTGCCAGCACGCTATCAGCTCTGTGAACAAACTGGCATCTGGTCCAGCTTGCCCAGGCCTTTAGCTGAAAGCATCTGCTGCCTTACGAACCGAATTCCCAAATCCCTCCTGTCCCAGGTCTGATTGGAACTGTGTCAGTGCGTGACTCAGAGCTTTAACTTGCAGCCTGGGGGAAAAAAAAACAAAATTAAAGGGAAGACAAAACTGAATACTGGATTTGAAGTGAGGGAAGAGGGCAAAACTTCCAGATGCACTAAGGATGGTTTTGGTTTCCTTTGTTCAACAGCCTCTTAGTCACTGAGACTATTAACCACGGGTGAAAAGTTATTACTAAGCTTCTTAATAATATAAACCATTTCTAGGCTTAGAGTCAAACCCATATTTAGGACTAGCTAATTGGGTGTGTATCTTGTGATCTACTACGTTTTCTAGAATGAACATACTCATGTTGTTGCATTCAACAGGTGGAGATTGATGCTTTAACCTGGGTAAAGCAGAACTCACCTCGCAGCCCTCACCCCAGCTAGTCCTGAGAGAAGAGAGCCATGCCATCGAAGACACATGTAGCAGTTACAGAGGAATGGCCAGGAGCACCTCACCCTGCTGTTTCCCAGACTCCAGGTTAGCTCCCCTGCCAGTCTCCTGCATCAGGCTGTGCATCATTCAGTGTCTGGCTCATCTTCTGCAGCAGTAATTTCACTGGGATGGATGATGCTGTTACTCTGCATTGCTAAGATAAAGTCTCATTTATTTCCTAGCTCATTGGTACTGAGGGGTAATTGAAACACAGTCTTACAGTTTGGCTCCTTATAAATAACTGTCAGTAAGAGTGGAGAATTTTGTCTTTTGAAATATAATTATGCTCATCTCTGAACTATATTTTATTAACCACATTTTATCATCCTCCCAGTGTATTGTAACTACACTAGTGGGGAACAGCCAACTGTATCGTTTGCTGATTGACACATGATTTTCTACTGTGTGATTAAATTGGGGAAAATGAAAGTGAATCCAATATTCCCAAGACTAGCACCTTCAAAATACTCCTGGAATTCCTTTTAGCTAACAGTTACCTGCTGACCACTGTCTTCCTTGCTGATATTTTAACTGACTTTCAGGAACAATGCAATATTAATTAGCATTTTGTCTAAAGCTTTGTTTGCACATTTGATGGTATGAATTTTTTACTGCTAGATCATGGCAAAAAGTAAGGAAGAGAACCCTGTGATGGGACAAAGTTCCTCATGATACCACTTAGGGGAAATTTAAAAAAAAAAAAAAAAAAAGAGGTTAAGAAGTCAAAGAAACTTAGAGGCTGCTAATGAAAAAAATCATGCAGCCTTTTCCAAGGCTGTAAAGGCTTTAAGAGAAGGAAGGATATTGGTGTGGTCACCACTGATATTATTTTCAGTCTGCATTTGGAGGCAGGAATGCCTTGATTGTGGTTATTGCTGTGCTATGTAATAACAGAACTGTCCATATCATCCTTCAGGTTTACTGCCCAGTGCAAATTATAACTAAACATGAGACAGACAGCAGAGGGGAAGGAGGGAAAGAAGGAAAAGCAGACCAATATTATAGAAATGCTGTTTGTTACAAGTAGTATTGATCCTCTCCCTCTGAATTCCTACACATAACTTGCTCCAACTCCTGCTGAAATTGTTTATCCCATTAATAGATCTTTCTGTAATAGATACTGCCAGTTTATGAGAGCTCGAGCCAATGAAAAGCTATGAACAATGGAGTGCAGGCCCAGACATCACAACAAACTGATCACTTGTGACTGCAATGCAAGCAGTGCTGTTAACTACCTCCAGCGTTATTTTTTGACCTCTGGTGTCTGAAAGATTGCAACCAACCCTGTTCTGACCCTGCTGTCTTTGATTGAAGAGGAAAAGCTTTTTGGAACTGATTCTTCAGCTGCAGACAAAAAGGCTTCAGTGCCTCATGCATTGGTATGAGCTAACTAAAGGACACTTCACCCTATGCCCACCCAACCTCTGGCTGAATGAAAAGCGAGGTAGATCACACCTTCCAGTGATGGCAGGCATGTAGATTTGGGGGAATTTCCAGGATCATACAAGGAAGTACAGCTCCAAAGCCAGAAATGCTGCACTCTGAAACCTTCTAACAGGATTCTCAGATGTCAACACATACAAGATGTATGGAGCCAGGCTGCTCAGGAGTGTGTGACAACTGTGCAGCTTTCCTCACTGCCATTAATGGATGCTTTCCCTCATGCCAGGTCCCACAAGAGGCCGTGAAAGCAAGAGCAGACCTCAGTGATGTTACAAAGCCAGTCTGTAGTTTATAAACCCCTCATGTGCTCTTCCAATGGGCTCTGTGAAAGCAAGCCCATAGTTTAGAAGAAAGAATTGATTACATCTTGCTAATAGTGCTCTGAGACTTCACAAAAATGCATATTGAGGAGGATAACGTCATCGAGATAGTCTTGGTCGCCGCCGTTATTCTGTTATATCTACCCAGGAATGATGTACACGTCCTAGCAAATCCTGCTGGGATGGTGAGGGTTTGCTATCTGACATTTACTCAGCTAAGCCATTCTCTCAGCATTTAGACCTATGTGTGTGCTCTCGTCATGGTGATATGTCTTGCTTCTGGATTCTAAAATGAGCAAGATCCTATTAGCAGTGGGAACTGAGCGTGACTGGCTAAAGAATTGGAGATGTTCCAATTGTTCTAATAATACTTTTTGCTTGGAGACAATAACAGTGCAGTTATGTTAATTTTTTTTGCCTGGCACATACAGTGTGCGATGTACAATAATGCCCATAAGTGTTTTTATGAGTGCTTAACGCACGCACTGAAATTTTGCAAAGCAGCTGTCAGAATTAAATGCCTAACAAATCAGATGGTTAAGCAGCGTGTGAACACGTAAGGCACTGTGTCCACAAAAGAAGGCAGTGCTGGTTTTAAAACCCTGGGGAGCTCTGCCACCAGATGGCCTTTTCTGAGCTATGAGTGTTCCTCATCTGAGCTATGAGTGTTCCTCATCTGAGCTGAGTATTCCTCAGTACAGTTTGGTTTTGGAGTTATACAGTATCTAGTAACTTTTAAATACCTTTCTGAAACTGCTCATTCTGTCTCCTAGATATGCAGCTGACATGGGCATCCTCACCTTGGTAAGGGGAGCCCATCTTTCAAGCAATTAAAGCCTTGTTGTCCTATGAAATTAATGGCTGCAGGTGATTACGTGTGGATGTTTTTGTACTTTATACCCATGTGCTTTTCATTCTTATTCCACACTGCATGTGTTGTAACCAAGTCACCTCATATTTTAGGTAGGGATTAATTAAGACTAAGGAAGTTAACCCAAACCTGCAAGTATTTAAAGATGCAAAGTCTACTGATTTTTGGAGTTAAACACCTAGATAGGAATTAACTTCCTACATACCTTTGTGGCCCTGGGCAGTTAATTCATGCAAGCCAGCATAAATAATAAATAATAAACCACTTCATATCCTTAGGCTAGTTGGAAAATCCTAAATTGGGTTTTGTCATATATAATTCAAGCTTGATCAAGCCATATACAGACTTGAGAGCTAGGATTTCACAAGAAAGTCAGTTTTGTGTGTGATAGCACCTGTTATTCAATTTTGGGTTTTTTTCCCTATATCTCTAATGTGCTAATTCTTTTCCCTGCTCATAAATAAGCAGGGGAGCCAACTTTCAGTACAAGGTGTAAGAAGTAGATGAGCTAGAACACAGAGGGTTTTCTACTCTTAAAAGTAAGTTCTTTAGTTTCTAAAATCACTGACCAAGTGCTCAGTTCTATCAATTGTTCCACCTTCATGACAGCATTATCTGCTAAAACTCACGTCTGCAATGACTTTCCTATTAATGGGCAACCATGATATGCCTCGAGAAAACTTCCCCTACATTACATGCTGTAGTCTGAACAAGACAATAATATTTACTCGCTCTGAAACAATCTTGTCAAGAATTTTGAAGTTTATGACCATTAATTAAGCTCGAAAAATAATAAGCACTACTATTACCACTTCATGCCTGGCTAAACCTACGCAGAAAGAGGTGAAGAGAGCAGTTTTATATGCTTGTAAAAAAAAACAACTGTGCAATGAGGAGAAGATGATACAGAAACGGTAATATAATCAACAGAAAACTTGTTTTCCTAGTTTGGTCAAGGACTAGAGGCTCACCTCACTTCTGTTAAATATTTAAAATACACCAGAGCATCCTATCAGTTATTTCTCTTTGCATTGAAATAACCACTTGAAGAGGACTTCAGCATCTCATGTAAGTATCATTAGCACTCCTACTTCTAATTCTGGGATAGTGAAGAATTTTTTTCCCCCTCCTTTCTGTGTTTTTCTTTGTTTCCTTGTTCTCCCACTGTGACCAGGAATACCATTTCTCTTGCATGTGGTACATGCATTCCCACAAAAAGTTTGGGTTTTGAGAAGCTGACATTTTTCCAACGGAAACCCATTTCATGGGAAAATCTCCAACCAGCCCCTTCTCTAACTACATCCAGAATGCCTTTCATGGGCCCAGATCCAGCAGCAATCACACAAGTATCAACAAAGCTCATTCCATGGACCTCACAGGAGAGATCCTGACAGCAGAATCTGGCCCACTCGACAGATGTCATTGGGTTCTGCAAATGTATTGCTGCCAGCTGTCTTCAACTGGGCATCATGGAATGGTTTTGGTTGGAAAAGACCTTTAAGATCATCAGGTCCAACCATTAACCCAGCACTGCCAAGTCCCCACTGCCCCATGTCCCTCAGCACCACATCCACACAGCTCTGAAATCCCTCCAGGGATGGGGACTCCCCCACTGCCCTGGGCAGCCTGGGCCAGTGCCTGACAACCCTTTTGGTGGAGAAATTTTTCCTAATAGCCAATCTAAACCTCCCCTGGTGCAGCTTAAGGCCATTTCCTCTCGTCCTATCGCTTGTATATCAGCTATGTATATCACACACATCATTGAATTAAGTTCTGATTAAGGAAATACCTCCTGCAGATGTACCCAAAATCCAACTTAGGTTTTGGTGGTGGCCTTCACAAGCTATCCCAGCTCAGCCTGTTCCTGTAAAGAATATTTATTATATAAATTTCTACCTTATTCTGGGGTGCTCTCCCTGTGCAGCCAGGGATGACTGCCTGTTCTATAATAAATCTCCTCTCTCCCAGTGGATACAGGTGTAAAGAAAACACAACATGGAAAAGGTGCTGTTTTGTTTTTACTGACAATTCATGCTAGCTTTCTTCCCCTAGGGAATATATGCTCCCAGATTTGACTCTCAACTCAGAGCAAAGAGCAGCAGGCTCCTTCAAGGTGCTCCTGAAGATAATTTGGCTTTCTATAGAATTAATTACAGCATCAGTAAGACTGGCAGGACTTTGCCACAGAGAAGGGGAACATGGCTGTTGAACAAAACCATATACACAAGTCACACTCAGCTGGCTATTACTCCCTTCATTTTTAAGTTAATTTGATGACTTTGAGGCAAGATAAGGGAATCAAGGACTGTAGGCAACTTTGGCTCATTCTTACCAATTTCAAATGGCCAAAAGGGCAGAAGAAAGGGAAGAAGGTGTAGCAATGAAAATGCTGCATGGCTGTAGGAAGGCAAAGTTTCATCTGAATTAAGTGGGATGAATTTCAATTTGAGATTTGTGGCACAACTACTGACTTTATTGAAGGCAGTCTGCTTTATAGATTGCACTCATTGTTCAGCTTCCCAGAACATGCTTTACTTTCTAATTGTGAGTGTGCACTGTAGCAAAAACAGATTTCAGTTTGCTCTTCATCAGCAGACACACACATTACGGGGAGAAAATAGAAGAAAAGGCAGAAATTCCCATCAGGGCATAGCAAATGCTTTCCTCTGTATTTGCAAAACAAAGGTCATTGTCTAGAAATTTTCAGCACGAGGTTCTGAGAAGGAAAAATGATATCTTGCATACAGAAAAGTCTGCCAAAATGACAGGAGCTTTTGCTAAATTCCTTCTTTCTAAATTCTGTCAGAAAAAAATTCCACATTGCCTCACAATTTTATTATGAAATGAAAAACAAATATCAAAGTGGTATTTATTTGAGAGCTGTAAGGTAAGTACAGTTAAATACATTTAAAATGCAAACATGGTTTGATTGATCTGTATTATTTTTCCCTAGTGTCATTCACAGTTCATTTTTTCCTTCTGTTTTTGACCAGGATTCTTTTCTTGATGTCCAATATTCTTAAAGGGAAAAGATGCTCTCCTTTGCATCTAGCAAGCTGTTCTCTGCAAATAAAAAGGACACAGTTCCCTTCCTATGAACTCTGATGTTCATCCCAGACCTATCCATTTGGGCTGTAGTTTTGGCAAATATTCAGATGTGAAGTAGACTTGAAGGATTTGAAAGTCAAAGTCAAACACAAGTGTTAAGTACTTTGCTGAACAAAGACAGCTTAGGTACACGTGGAAAGCAAAGTTTAACAGACTGGGGTGACTCCATGTTAACTGCATTAAAAATAGGAATACTTCTCTCACAAACATTTATTTAGTTTTTCATGGTACAGAACTGGAACAGAAAAAGAACACTATTATCTATCTATCAGTCATATGGCTCTCAACCTTTTGGAACAGCACATGTTGTGCACTATGTATATTTACCCATTTAAAAAGTCTGTAGATTCATTTTTTTCTCTGACATGAAAAATGTTGATGGAAGCAGTAAAGGATTAGAGTGTCTCTGTGATTTGCTTGCTAAAGTAAACATGAGCCAATACTGTAACCAGATCACATACTTGTGGTGAAGTGACTAATTTAATTTTCAGCCACACTGAGAAGAAGCAGAAAGTGCACCAGAAAATAGACTGAGCTTTCTTTAGTGTGGGAATGAAAACACGTGTGGGACAAATGGGCCTGATGGGGATTTTTGGCCTCATTTTACCTGTCTTGGCCCTTGGGATACATCAAGAAGAACAGTTCAGAAGGAAATTATAAGGATTCTGCAGACAAGTAATAAAATGGATTTCTATTTCTTACTCGTAGAGCAGTTGAAGTAAAGCCAAGACACCAAATAACCATAGGAGTGTTATCCTGGGAGGTGTGGTTTGATGCAACACATAAAGGTAAGTTAGAGTAAAAGAGCAGCACTGTCCTGCAGCAATAATCAGTCTTTGCACCTCCCCTTCACTGAGCATGTGTACTGGGGCACTTCCAGGAAGAACTGGGGCTCCACTGCTGTGTAAACACATGGCAAGTGACCCTTCCACTCCCAGAAAGCTTCAACAGTTCAAGTGCAGGAAGGGAGAAGAACAGCACTGTCAGTCCTATTGCACTGGCTGAAGTGTGAAGAGCAGAAATGTCACATATCTTGGCTAAGGTCCTCCAGGCAGCTTTCAGCAGACATGTCCCTTGAGTCCCAGCATTTTTACTTCGAAGTCACAGGAGGTCAGGTTATAAAAATGCTCTTTTCCTCACCAGCAATCCAATTCCTTCCTTCAAGCACGTTTCTGTGCATACTCTAAAGAGGATTTAACTGTAAAAGGCAGAAAAGTTCGATAATCACAAGAAATGCAAGCAGAAAATGGCACTTACCAGCTTACTCTGTGTAAAGACAAACATAACCACAAGTAAATGGGCTTAAAAATATAGGCTAAAAGCACACAATGGATTAAAGGCAGGTGGAAGTTAATGTATTCTTCTTTCAAAAAATAAATAATAACAACAAAATGACAAACACTTTCTGCTCCCATAGCCCTCCCACTTGGACATGCATTGCTGTCCACTCTACATTGTTCCCCCTTCATCACAGAGATGACAAAGAGAGGTCACACACCTTTCCTCAACAGAATCTATGAGAGAATCCAAACTAAATACGGCAACATTTATTATATGGCTCAGACCAGCAGAAAACTAGCTAAGAAAATGTGGAACTTAAAAAAATATACACAGTTCAAGTCTTATCTGACGGTTAATAAGTGAGACAGGACCTTCCACACCAGGGAAGCTCTGATTTGATCTGTTCTTTGGGAGATCTGTGGAAACACTCAAAACATTTCATTGCAACCTCTCTTTTGCACGAGACTACAATATATTAAGTGATGATAAAACCAATCAAAAGTTCCAAAATACTTCAGAACAAAAATATAAAGTTGAGATGCTACTGCTTCATCAGAACTCCCCCAACCACCAAGCAACATTCTACCAAAATAAGTTCATTGTTCTGTTGTGGTATTATGAAGAAAATACACAGTGCAATGGAAGATGGTTCCACCTGTGTTTCTCCAAGAAGCTGTACTAGTAATTTTTGACCATCCTACTCTCTTTACAATACAAAAATCTACATGGGAGCTAAATGAGTCACCCAATTTTTACTGCACTAATACAACTTTATTTCTGGTATAAAGTAGCTCTCGATTTTTGATGCATCTCATGTTCTTTTGTCACATTATTAAAGAAAGTTTGTTTCGCTGAGTTGCCTCAGTAATTCAGCTCTTGACAACTGGTAATTTACATTTATGCTTAAGAAAGTGAAACTTTTAATGGCAGTTTGAAGTAAAACCAGGCTGTCTGTGATCTGAAACAAACCAGGGCTAAATTGAGATTTCTGGATAAATCAAAGTTAAGGCTTGTACACCAAGTCCTCCAGTTTGACATGCCAATGTGTGTGAGGGTTTGCGTTTAACCACTTGGCTAAGGGTGGTTTGGACTTCAGCTGTGTTTAAATGCAGGAGAGACACTCTCTGAAGTCACTTGCTGGCTGTAGTCCCCATCACTTGCAATTAAGTTTTAAGTGACCTTGGCTCTCATGCTCAAGAGGCATCTGGGCACCTAATTTCTGTTGATTTTGAGTGTCTGAGTGTCAGCCCCTTTCAGAACCAGCATAAATTCTGACTCTATCTTGCATTAATACACAATGAAACCCTTCATTGTACAGCATGTAAATGCCAAGTGGTGAAGTATGAGCCACACAAGAAACTGGACAGTCTGCTCTAAGCACTAGGTGAAAAATTCCTTCCAGTAATGGCATACTGGGCTCTGCATTCTATATTCCTTGTTTGTTTTAGAATGAATAAAACAATCCAGAATCTCTGACGCCTGTTCTCACACAAGGAGACTGCTCTCTCTGCTCCTTTAATGACTTCCCAGGGGTGGCATCAGCCATTACATTCTGATCTCCTAAAGCATAGAGGCTTCCCTCTGAAAGAATTATCTAGTTTAATTGGCTTTAAATTAATGAAAGAAAAGCTTGCTTATTGCAGTCACATCAACTTAAGACTTACAAGAAATTAACTACGTAACTGGGAAACAAAACAAAAGAAAAACCAATATTCTTCCTGTGAAAACATCAGTTTGTATTTCCAAATGTAATCTGGATTTCCAAATGGGTATGTTTCTGTCCCAAGTGAAGGAACTGGTGCAAATCAACATTTTCATCATGAGTGGCAAGCTGATGTACTTCAAGGAAGGGCAAAACCTCTGATCTCAGGGACTTCAGATATAGTCAGCATCTTTGGGTGTGAAACTTTGGGTTTTCTCAAAAACAAAACCAAGCTGTGCAAGTGCAGGCTGTGTATTTGGGTCTGGTCTGAATTGTCTCTGTTTCAGTTCGGCTGTACTCCTAAAATTTTTAGGATTAAATTTTAGAAAAAGAGTATGTTTCAGAAAAGAATGGTGTGTAAAAAAAAATAAGTGCAAACCACAGGCCAGCTCCCTGTGCAAACTCACCCAGGCTAACATGAGTTGTGAATGACTGGCATTTCTGTAACTTAAACCACTTTTCTTAGCTATGTAACAGGATAAAGAAAAGACATCCATGGCTGTAAGTTGAATCCTGCAATATCTATCCTCCCATAACCAGAGGGGAACTGTCTGACACTATCCAGGATCCAATAAAATGCCTCATGCCTCTGACATATGGAGATCTCTGTACAGATTTTATGGAGTCCTTCCTTCAGTAGCTTACAGAGATCTCTTCACTGATGGGTTTTATGGAGTCCTCCCCTGATTATCCACCACAGCAAATTTATCCTTGCTGTGAGGCAGCACAGAAACAATTCCCAGTGCACAACTCCCTGTCTGTGCAAAGGAGACGTTGTTCCCATCATCACAAAACTAGACATTTTTGGACGTGTTAGAAAAGGTGAATCAACTCCCATAATCATTGAGAAGCACCAATTTATAGAGCAAGTCATCCAGCCTGCATATTCAAGATGCTACAGAAAATTATTTTTAGAGGCACACAGATGCAAATCACTGTAATAAAAAGGGTTATGTCTTGGTGAACTCCAAAGAGACCGATGGCTTTTGGCAGGACACACAGGTTCAGAAGCATAATATCCAGATTCACATGGTGCCTGTCTACTTGGGAGACGAGACTGCTTTTTCACAGCTTGAATTTTCAATGCAGTCTGGACAACAGTCAGAAACTTCCATGAAACAGTATGTGAATTTTGAAAAATTAGTGCTTGAGTTTTAGGTATCTCCCATCAGCTCAGTTATTCTTTAGTAAAGGTGGTGAATTACACAGGGGGCATTGCTGTCAGCTAGAAGGTTTTATGACGAGACAGAGAAGTGACTCACGAGCCTATGAGTCAAAAGAGCAAAAAATACTACTTCTGCAGCTGCTCACTTCCCCAGTATCTCCAAATTGTTTTCCCAGGTGGTTTGCCTGAGACTTAATTCTGTCTTTCTCCTTCCAGAGCCCTCCTTGCTAAATTATCGTCAGCCCTTCATGATTTACAACAAATGAGAGGAATTGCTCTGCCAAGTCACAGTAAAATGACTTGGTGAGCAAGGAGCCTGGTTCTGACATTGCTGAGAGCAGGTGTTTTCAACGATGGAATGCAAAATTCTGAGTGTGGGTAAATGAAGAGAGCCTAGGACGAGGATTTTTTTCCCTTTACCTCCTACACTAACAAGGTAAAAATAACTGGGAGGGCTTAATCACATGTGTGGATATGAAATTGCCTGCAGGTCAAAACTTCTGAGCTGCTGTTTAGCTCATACCAGATGTCACCCTGGGCTCACTTTGGGAAGTCTGCTCCTGATGTTGGAAGGGATAAGGTTCTGCCTTCTCAGAGAAGAGATAGTTATAGAATTATAGAAACATGGGATGGTTTGGGTTGGAAGGGACCTCAAAGCTCATCTCGGTCCAATTCCCCTGCCATGGCAGGGACACCTCCCACCAGCCCAGGTTGCTCCAAGCCCCATCCAACCTGGCCTGGAACACTGCCAGGGAGGGGGCAGCCACAGCTTCCCTGGGCATCCTGGTCCCACAGTCCTGTGCTAGTGCCAGAAATTTCTTTCCTGGACTGGAATCCCACTATAGTAGGGCTCTACAAACACTGGATGAAAACG
This sequence comes from Podargus strigoides, assembly GCA_028020825.1. Lineage (NCBI taxonomy): Eukaryota > Metazoa > Chordata > Aves > Caprimulgiformes > Podargidae > Podargus > Podargus strigoides. Next base: position 74,757,302 of record CM051622.1, on the reverse strand, counting down.
ATCTAGACGAAAACTTATGAGTTTTAGAAATAAAAGTGTTCTCAGGAATCTCAGGTTTCAGTCAAATGCTTTAAAAACCATACCCTATTTCTATCTGTGGAGCCAGCAGGATATTGCAGGTAGTATTTGACTGAAGGTTAATTTGACTGGTTCTAACACTGTGTTAATGAATCTATGCAGGTGAGGATGGGAACTCTCATGTCTGGCCAGCTCAGAGCTTGGCCATCCATGATTCAAATACTCTGTGCACCTCTCTCTCTCACACATCCACCTCACAAGATAGTAAGGAGGGTTTCCAGACACATCTAATTGTGAAGTTGAGATTCTTAAGTTCAAAAAATTTGATTTCTCCTGCTAAAGCTGCGAAGATGACGACTGTGAAGCATTAATGGAGAACAAATTTGCTCAGTCATCAGACCAGCAGTTTCTGTTTCTGCTTTTAACTGCCTAAACTGCTATTTGTTACAAGTTTGAAGCAATGATAAGAATCTTCCCATCTGATTTGACTTGAAAGTGCTATTAACTATTCTGAAAGCAAGATCAACCACTCTCCTGAGAGCTGTAGGAGTATAAATCAAAGCCTGTGGATGCTGTTGCTGCAACAGGGACAGAAACAAAATAGCCATCTGGTGTGTTTTGCTGTAATAACTTCTAAATTCAGGAGAATTTTGAAGTGCTTCAAGAATTCCTACCCATAGCTACCTCACCACAGGTAAGGCTTAGTTTTTCAGATATAATGTTTTTCCACCTGGCATAACTTTTGGAAAGCACAGCTGAGTTCATGTATTTTTATGTTTATTTGGCTGTTTCTGCTGTTAAACTACAACAAGTTGCTGAAAACTGGATTGAGTTAAAAGTAAAACTACATCAACATAATGAGAAAATTATCATCAATCACATTCATATTTGAACTGCAAATGCATGAGTTGGGAAGAACACCACTGAAATTAGTGACATTTTGGAGGTAATAATTTTTGTTTTCTGTCAAAACCTTAAAAAAAAAAAAAAAAATCCCCTGAATGAACCTTAAAAGGAAATCCTAATGATGAAAACATTCAGATGGTTCTGGGCTAAGTGATAATCTAACGAGGGAACAAAGGAAAGAAAATGAAGCACCATCTACCTTTCCATCCCCACATACACACAAACCCAAAGCCCTTCTTTATTAATTCACATATTGGGCATGGCAGAGGGAGGGGAAATCTCTCCCAGCCCATTCTCAGAGTATTACACTAAGCATATTATTATACTTAGAACTGGTCTTTCTACCTGCTGTCCCTTTTTTTTCTTTTTGTGGAAATTTAAACATCTTTACACAATTAAATAGGCTATAATTTACAATATCACATCACAGAATGGTTTGGGCTGGAAGGGACCTCAAAGATCATCTAGTTTAAAACTATATTATTTGATTTCTGCCTACTAAGCTCACAGGCTTAGTGATATGTAAGTATATAACATAAGCTCATAGGCTTAGAGTGATACTAAAGGATATAATAAGTGGTTAATAACCAGTCCTGGGAGGTGACCCTGGACCCCAAGGGGACAGAGGGACCCCGGCTGGGTCTGCTCCTGCCATCGCTGCCCATCGTTGCCGGTGGTTTCTGGGCTCCCTCTCGTGGCTCTGCCATTCATCGCCATTTAAGGCTCCTGCTTTGCTCCTTCGCAGCTTGATCTTCAGGATCTCTCCCCCTATAGTTTAATTCCCACCACCACTGGAGAGCTACATTTAAATATTACAGATTAGGCAGCTGGCAGATTTGTGATATAGCCCTGGGACTGCACACAGCCAAACCCATGAAACCATCCACCCACTCATCTATTCTTTACCTAATAGTTGGGAATTTTGTTTATTTTTATTTTTAAGATCCCTGTGCTTTATAAAGAGCCAGCAAACAGCAAACAGAAGCTTTTTTTCTTCTAAAGCATCTCTCAAGCCTCTTGTTTCTGACTTGCCCTGTAGCATGGAAGAAATCATCTAGAAGAAGTTGACCATCACGGGCTTCAACCATTGCTGACCTGATGTAATGGCTTTACCCACTCCCTCTGCACTATTAACCTGCTCAGCACTTAGTCCCAGAGGTCCACAACTGGGACACCACTACCACGTTCTCAGCAGTATGGAGTATAAACTACTGCCTGACATTTGATGTCACCTTTACAAAGACACCCTGATTACATGGAAATACTGGAGCAAATAAAGGTGTTAAATACTCAGTGTTTTCTGTTTTATTTTAGACAAGAAATCTTACCAACAAGGTCCAAGGCAATGCCTGAAACGCTCTGTGTTTTTTCTCTTAGAATTTGAGTTATAAAAGTCTCCATTCTGGTCTAAAAATAAGGAACACTCCTATTTGCAAGCAGTATGTATTGTTCCCCTGCACACCCTGATCTAATTGGCGTATGTTTTACTATCCTGAGGTTTTATTAATGAACAATATTTCATTCAAAGCTAATTAAAATCTCTAGGCAGACCACACTTAGCAACAGAGATGCCAAATATGAAAGCAGAGAACAGGTGAGCAGACAGCCTAATAACCGTAATTATTTTGTTGGGAAGTAGGAAGAAGGGGGAATAAAGCCCACACGTTAGAGACTTGTAAATACAAAACACTTAAAGTTGTCAGGTATGTTGAGCCACCATAAGTAATTCACTGCTGCTGCGTAAAAAACCTTCTGTTAAACACATTATTCTACAAAAGACATTTAGATTCTGTTGTCAGGACATTGCTACTCCTCTGAGACAAAAGAATCTTACCAGAAGACTTCTGCTAGGATGAAAGGCCCCTCTGAGAGTGAACTTGTTGGAGAATGAGGGGCATGATACACATTATCTTTCAGTTAGAATATGTTGCTGGGGAGCCACAGGCATGGACCAAAAACCTGCAGTTTAGCCATTCCTGAATGCTCTTGGAGGCTGTGAGAGCTCACAGGGACTTACAGCAGCTCTGGAACTTCTTAGACTTTTTCTTAGACTGCACAGGGCAAGGGGAAATACAAAATTCAACGTAACTTCCAGCACGGGTCATCTCACCCAGGAGGAATGCAGTGAGGTGGCTACGTGGCAACTGGGATGTGAGGGCCATCTGTGGTCTGTCTTTTCCAGAAGGCACCAGGCTACTTTGCAGCCCCCACACTTTCCCAGCCTCATCTTTTAACCACATTTTACTTTATTGATTTATTTCTCAGCTTTCTTGTGAGAGGTTCCTCCTCTCTTATTTCCCCTCAGGCTTTTCTATCATGGAGAATTTGATTTCCTCCTTGTTGCTCCTTACCTGCTGCTGGAGTTAACCCCTGCCTCACTGCTTGGAGTTTGTAAAGCCTATCTCAACCACGTCTAGAACAAATCCCTACATCCCAGATAAGGTTACATCTGTCTCCTTTAAAGGGCATGTCATCTTTCCACAAGCAGGTATGAAGAATACATATGTGAGTGGCTGTAGGTACATGGGACCTTGAAGGGTGACACTGTGAAGAGATGTGGATGGCAAACTTCCAGTGGCAGTTTCCACCTGCGAATCTCTGGAGGAAGCCTTCATCCTGCATCTTACAGAAAAGTGTCTGTTTGCGTTTCATTTTGTTACTGTGATAAATATTTGCATAGCTTGTAGTGTGGTATTAAAGTCTTGGATTTTTTTTTTACTTTCATATTTTGGAAAGTGGTCTCAGAATCACTCTCGCTATGTTATCTGAATCTCAGATGCCAAAAAGTGTGCAAGAAAACCTGATTGTCTTTTTAATCTGAGTTTTATAGCCAGATTTGCCTGTACATGTGTATATATATCTCCCTATATGTATGTGTACATATACATACATAAAAGTCCAGATGTAAGCAAACTTGTTCAAAACAATTGTGAGAAATCCCAGGCCATTTTATACTAAAGGAAAACTTTAACCAAAATGCCTCAAACTCCATTTCCCTTACCATGGAGGGACGTTTTGGCACCCATTGTGGCAGATGGCTGTGTGACACCGGACAGTAAGGATGGGTAAGCATAAGGCAGTCAGACAGAAGACCTCTGCTGGGGTCTCCATCCTGTTTAGAGCCTACAGTAAAGACATCTGAAGTAGTTTGGCAGGGCAGGTCTCATTACCAAGTCCCTACACACGCTGAGCAAAGAGCTACCTTGGGTGGAGGTGACACCATCCCTGCCTCCCTGATCTGTTCTCACCAATCCACTCACTTCTAGGAGTGAAGCAATGTTTTCTTTCCAAAGGTGACCTTGGAAATACTCCTTCTGGAATGTGCTCCTGAAATTTCCATCATTCTCCACGGAAGCAGAAAACCAAAGTAGCGTTCCAGCTGTTCCTGTATTTCTGCAGATTACAGATATTATTCTATTAGGCTTATTTGAACATTGACTTAATTTTTAATTAGACTCCCGTGCCTAATTGCTCGGGAAACACACCTCCCAGTAAAAAATGTTGCTCCTTGCTACTTACAGGAAGCTAAGTACCTCATCAAAAAAACATGTTGCATTCTATAAATGTCTAAGTTATAGCTCATTAGGCTGATATTTTTAAGTTATTTTAAATAATGTGGTTTTCTCTTTAAAGCTGAACAGAATAAAGTGTTTGCTTTAAAAGGGAAAATTAAATCATGGAAAATAATAATTTATTACTTTCGCTCTGACAAGTGAGACATCAATTTGATGTTGTTCAGCTAGTACTGCGATGGTGCTAAAAGTTGCCTTCCCCTCCCAAAACAACAAATGAGTTTTGGTTTCTCTTCATTAAATGCGTCATTAATTCCTCCTCTTAGTTTCTGTTTGTTTTCCCTTCCGTATTCTCTTGTTCCTGTAAATTTAATTCAGACAGCGCATCCATCATATTCTTGTAATTAGCACTTGGAAACATGAAGTCTTCCAGGCGTTATCACTCCTGCACGAGTGCTGAGAGATGGACAGGTTTATTTGCCTCAGAACTTCACACTGATTTTCAAAGAGCCTTAGTAATTTGGAGCTTGAATTTGGTCTGAGCAGGAAGGCTATGGGTGGATTTTTTCAAGTTTGAGCCACAAACCAGGCATTTCCCAATTTTATCATTTGAAATTTCCATTTTGATTGTCTTCTCAGCAATGGAAATAAACACAGCGTTGCAAGGACTTGTTTTAGAAGAGCTATTGCTTTGCTGTGATTGTTTGAATTAAGTGGGTTGCAGGACAGAACTGTGTTTAGCTCTTTGGAATTTCAGCTTTTAAAGAAATTATGTGCCTGTCAGTCTGCTGTTCGCTGAACGGCCAGCTGGTGCCTGAGTTAGAGGATGTAGGGATTTCTCTCCATGGCTTTGCAACTTCAGAGAATCACAGAATCATCTAGGTTGGAAAAGACCTTGAAGATCACCAAGTCCAACCATCTAGCATTGTACCCCAATTCATGTTGATGAGAGCATGCCCAGCCAGAAATACGTGGCTGTGGAAATAATCACATGTTGAGAGCCAGTTGAATTTTGTCCCCTATCTGTAAGGACATTACTCCTGAAGATCTTCCAGTAATTTTTGTTATTGTAAAAAAACCCAAGATTAAAGCATACTTGGCTTTCTCCGGCCTTTTTCGAATCCCCTTGGCTTGTTGTGTAGTTGGAAGGAGTCACAGCTTCTTTTGGCCTAAAAGTATGTTGTGATTGAACTGGACATTATGATAAGGCATCATATTTATACATTATATTTGGGAAATCCAAGGTGGTACTTTACTGAGGAGGAGATGAAAAGGCTGATGAGGGCCAAATGGGGCAGACCCTGCACAGGCAAAACCCTTATTGCTTTAAATGGAAGCTGGGCTGCTGCAAGACTGTGTAAGCTTGTGTGGTCCATTGCGCTGTCTCCATGTATTCCTAGGAGCCTGGGTGATTTTAGGTTCTTGATTTAACAAGTTGCATCCTCTGACTACACCTGGGTATTGCTGGACAAATAATTAATAACTGCTTTTCACCAAACCACAGTTCATCTGTCCAGCTGGGGTAATGATGCTTATCTCCTTTAGAAAATCCTTTGAGATGTACATTTGTGAAGTTTTAGATAGTAAGTAGGTTTGATAAATTACATCACTATTTTATACATGGGACTGAGATTCCATCCAACTGCATCATGCAAGGTCAAACAGTGTGTTTGGTAGCTGCAGCAGAGTCCTTAGCTGTCACCTTAGCCATGGGGATTTTTCTTTATGTACTCTATACTCCACTGTCTGTTCTGACCGTGGAATAAGCCTTTTCTTTTCCTTCCCTCTCAGATTGCTTTAATGGTTGCCCTCATTCTCTTTAATGATTTTAAATCACTGCTTTTGATGTACAGTTTATCTTCCCCAAATGTAGCACCCCTGACTGCATCGGATTCACTCCTTAATCCCCTTAGCCTCTCCGATCACTCACAACTAGAGTTAGATAAACTATCTCAGGTAGTCTTTGACGTCTCTCAAGAAGCAGCTGTATGCCATAAAAGATCCATCATGCTTTCCTTGGTGTCAAAAAGGTTTTGCTATTAAAGATTAGGGAGGCTGGAGGTCACTCCAAATCACAATATTGTTCACTTTATAAGCCCATTTTATCCTGTCATCTGGTATTACGCTTTCAAGTTGTTTCTGACGAGTCCGTGGCATATATCAATTTTGTGCCCTTCAGTCCTTTTAAACACTAGGGTTTAAGCACTGATTGATTCATTAAATGTCTTCAAAGTCAAACGCTTTATCTTTTTTCACTGTATTTTATTGCCTCTGCTTCCCTGTGCCTGACTTAGAAACCTTCAGCACAACTCTGAGTTCTTCTGTTCACTTTAAGAATCTGTGTAAATATAGGGTACTTTTATGCACATGAAAAGAGGCACCTGCACATGCTTTTATCCAGTATTCAACATTGCTGTGTGCCTTACAGGAATTCTAGTGGGTTTTTGCTTTGCTTTTACAGTATAATTTATTTTCAGTTCAGATTTTTACCCCTGTTTTTTTTATTCAGCCCTAGTTTCACCGTTTCACTTCACATTTTTAACCCTGTTATATGGGATATGCCTGTATATATTTAGGCAGTTAATGTGCCAGCAAGGAGAATATAAAAATATACAGTTCTGTCTATATGCTAGTAAGAATCAACAAAGTTGCTCAATGCTTTGAAAATTTGCTTTAGCATGTAGCTCCTGCCACCTCCTACCCACCATCTGACCCTTTCTATACCGACTCAGAGAGACCACACCAGGCTTTGGAAAGGCAGAAATACCAATATAGAGAATATGTTGAATTTACATGGGGTATGAGCCTTTCACGTGGGTTTAAATTCAGTCTTTGAGATTTCTTCTTCCAGATAGTTGATGTCCTTTGGGTGGGCATTAAGGTATTATGAGACCCATGTGAAAGTGGTGCTGCAGTCTGCAACGGGCAAACAAGTCATCTGATGTCTTGCAAAACAAAAAGCCTTAGCTGAAGGTTTTCTCTGCTGATTTTGATACTGGCTTCAACAACTGCTTAAAATAGCATTTTTATTACCCTTGGGAAGCTTGCTTACCTTGATGTCCTTTTTCTTGACATATTCTGGCACTTACTCACGCATACACTTCTCTCCATTCCTCCTAACAGCTATTATGATTTTGAAGCTTTGCTGTGGAAATGCTGGTTCTCTGTTGAAAAGGCTCTTGGAAAACTTCACTGTCAGATTTAATATACTAGCTCACTATAACAGAGACCATAGAAGTTAATTTTGCATTAAATATTATTAAATATTAACATGTTTACACTGCACTGTTAGCCTACAGTTATACACAACCCTGGAGTATTCGTTAATTGTCATCTGTTTTTTCTGAGCAGGCTTCCAGTCTGGGCTAATCGGCTTTCTTACGGCTTCTCCATGCACAGATGCAGTTTCTGACTGCAAATGCTCCTACTCCATTTCAGTGCTCTGTCAAACAAGTTCCTTCAAGCAACACCATGGATGCTTTGAGCAATTTTGTGCTGAAACAAAGCCGCAGCCCTCCCATGGGCAGTAGCCTTGTCTCAGCTGAGCACTGAAGATACAATACAGATGCTGCCAGCTGTTGCATAGCACAGCTGCCAAGATGTGCCTGACTTTTAGAAAAGAAACCTGTGAGTAGATATCTAATCCTGTCTGGGGTTGACTGTGGGGAAAGTTTTGCCAAACAAAGCTACATAGGAATTGGCTGGTTTCATATTAATCCTTAAATCTGTGTGTGTTCACGTGGTAAACCTCAAGTCCTGTTTTGGAGTGAATGGTGTGACAGTGCCAGCTTTTATTGACACACATCTTGATCAAACATATTGTGATTACACCCCTAAACATGTGGCAAATATAAGCTGGAAAGGACCAAAAAATGAAGCTTCAGCTTGCACAGCAACTATGTGATTTCTACAGGGCAAAGTGAATCTCCCATCTTATTTTCTGTAAGCAGAGTTATAAATGCCAACTGACCATCTAAACCACTGGAAAATTTTCTCCATGGTGCTCTGCATAAAGAAGCTTGTCATCCCCAAACATGTGGGGCAGATTCTCCCCAATTAGCATAAAGAGCTAATAAATCAATCTGACTCTGCCTGGAGAAGATTCGGAGCAATCACACCGGTGTTCCTGGTGGTGGAAGGGTGGTGGTGATAGCTATTAAACAGAGGGTGTGGAGAGGAAGTTTGATCTGTTAGTGCCTTGGCCTGGTGAGATCCAAAGGTTATATTGTGACTCCAAGAGAAAGGTAGGGGTTTAATGATGAGAAAATACTCTTTATGCAATTTATATCTGGTTTAATTTAATTTTCCACTAGTGTTGCCCTTGATCATCCTCTCTGAACTCTTCTTTCTGAGTCCAGGATTATATTACTGATAGCTGTGGGTAGCAAGCTACCAAATATCTGTCCTCCTCACATTTATCTGCCTTTGGTCAATTTGAAAGGATTCATTTGTTCAGTTAGAAAAAGAACTAATTGTTTTGATAAACTTCGAGTTGTTTTGCATCTACTCACTCCCTGGGCAGCATAATAAGGTAATGCACAGTATTGTATCACTATAATGTTCTTAAATGAGTGTGAGGTAACACCTCTGTTCTTAGGGGATGCTTCTTGCACTGGGTAAATATTTAAGAAACATTTTGTTTAATTAGTGCTTAAATTATGCTGGGAATTATCCAAAGCACAGCACATTTGTTTCCACAGTGATATGAAAAGTCTGATATAATATCAGAGTAACATGTAGCCCAATGGTCTGCAAGCCTCAAAGTGTGGTTTATTTAGAGTGCAAATGCCAGGTAAGGACCCCCCTGCCGCTCCCAAATTCATGTGCTGGGAATGTAAATGACTTTTTCCAGAGTTCCCTTGCCTGCTTTGCTGCAGTGAATATTTGCTGTGGAAGACTTGACAAATCTATGTAGCCAGAGGTTGATAACAGATGATCTAATCTCGCCTTCATGGCAGGAAAATAAAAATCAGGGCTGTTGTAAGGTCGAAAGCAAGCCTTTGTGTTCTCACGCCAGTCATTGCTCAGTAACAGTTCAGCAAATGTTAGAAAGTAAATTTAGTTTTTGATCCCAGTTTAATACAATTTAAATGCAATGTATCCATCCTCTTGATCTTTCTTTATTCACGTTAAAGGAAAAGTGATGGGAAAGAGAACAGAAGCTCTTAAAAGCATTATTTTTCAAATTTCCCATTGAGAGAATAACATTTGTACCAAGTGGCACTTTTACAATTTTAAAAATTGTTTCAGGGAGGGTCTCCAGGGAAGTTTTAAAAAAAATATATGTTTTGAAATGTTGAAATCATCAATTTTGATCATATCTTAGTATACTAGCTTTAAAAGCACAAGGTAGCACCCTCTCCTTATCCTGCTGAAAGGAGAGCACAAAAATAGAAGGCAAGCTACAAGAATCAGGCTTTTGTTGTGGGAAATATTTTCTCTCTGTACCAGTTTATCCTACCACAACGTGGGTATTACTCAAAGACTGGCTTTCTACATCTTCCTGCTCACAAGCTGCCTTGAGAACACCTGATAATCATGCTTTTCAGTGCGTTTTTCTAAGCACAGCCTGCAAACCTTTCTGTCTGGTGTTTAACACAAATCCCTGGGCAGGGACACAGGAGCTGCAGGAATCATCACGGAGCAAAGGAGTCGTGCTCTGGTTTAGGCTGAGGACTAGTTATAGGCTGGTGGAAGAACAAGGCTTTCTATTTCTCTTTGGCACTAGATGGGGCTAAGGGACTGAACAAGAGGTGGAAAAGCACTGGCTGAGCCCGGGAGTGTGGAAACCCCCAGGAAAACAGCAGGGAAAAGCCTGTGGAGGCAATGGATGCTATTGAAGTCCCTTCACTCACTCGGCTGTGTGACAAACAGAACCTGGCTCTCAAGGTTTGTCAGCACTGCTGAAAGGCCAGTGAGGCGGTGCAAGATGGGGCAAGGTGTGAGCCATGAGCAGGATGCGTTGGGCTCTCACGCTGGGCAAGCGTAACTTGCTTTCATCGGCCTCCTTTCCCTGTGTGTTCTCAAGGAACCTTTCCAGGGGCAACACCCCCGGCATCAAACCTGCAGCATCTGGGGGTGGCACCAGGAGACAGCGGTGCTGGGAGGAAACATCTCAGGTTTATGGAAGGGGAAACAGATTGCTGGGCCCAGTGGTTTGGGGCTGCTGGGCCCAGTGGATTCAGGGGCGGCTGGGCCCAGTGGGTTCAGGGGCGGCTGGGCCCAGTGGTTTTGGGGGTTGCTGGGCCCAGTGGTTTTAGGGGCGGCTGGGCCCAGTGGTTTTAGGGGCGGCTGGGCCCGGTGGTTTAGGGGCTGCTGGGCCCAGTGTTTTACTGGGGGCCTTTGGGTTTTATTTTAATGCTGCTGCTTAGACATGTGAGAGAAAACTGGCTTTTAAAATACTCAAGAAACCTTCTCCTATTTAGATTGTTATGGACTTTCACCTAGTGTCCTACCCAGGTAAAGGACCTGTTGGTTATCAGATAAACCAGGGAAATGGCATACTTTATTCTGAAACACAATATCCCTTGACTATCACAGTTAAGACTCTTACCTATCCTTATCAATCCTATTGTAAAGATCTGCTGTTGGAGCAGCTTTTGCCCACGTGAGTGTGTCAGGATCTGTCTGTGTATGCAAGCAAAGATTTCAGTACAACTGAGCAAGCAGCTGTTTTCTCATTTGCCTTACAAGTGTGGAAACACTTAATGAAACTGCTTAAGGTTTAATGATTTGTATGACACAGAGGATATTTTCCTGCTGTTAGTCCTGGGCCAATCTCAAATTGCTTGAGGATGTAAACATGACAAAACACACCCAAACAATTTAATTTGAAATGCCTAATGTACCTGGTGAGAGATGATCTGCTCTGGTTGTATCATTTCTTGTATTTTAAATCTTCTAGCAGCAGGAGTTCCTGTTTGTTGCTTGCTTGTTTATTGCACAAATGCTTCAGTGTCAAAGAACAGCACAGGGGTGAGGGAATGGGTTTTCTGAAGGGAAGCACCAAAGAAATCCAGCAACCCTTTTAAGGCTGCAGTTTCAACTTTTGGAAGCAGATTGGGATAAGCTCAGAGAGAAGCCAGTGCTCTGGAACACGGGCAGCAACCAGAGCTGGACACGGCAAGGAAAGACTTGCTAGACAAAGGTAGCTTTAGGGCAAGACTTTTTAGTACACAATTACCATTTTATTCAGGATGGTGCTAAGCCAGCTTCAGTCTGTATGTTCTTGACTTTGCAACTGATCTTGGGGTCATTTTTGGCCTGTGATTTTTTTACCTTCCTTTTTTTTTGTCTAAAAAAAAAAAAATGGGATTGAGATGTTTGTGTGGATCAGGAACTGCTGTTCTCTTGTGTTTGTGCAAAAGCTCCTGTCTTTACCTCTCTTCATCCTTTTATTTGCCAACATTAAGGACTTGAAACCTTTATAAACTGGTGGGAAGCATTGATTTTTTTTTTTCTTTTTTTTTGCAACCAGCAATAAAAAAAAGGAGGAAACTCGGGATGTAGTTGCAAAAGCTGACAGCCTTACCAAAGCCTGAAACTCTCTGCTTTGTTACAAATGAAGCATGTGGTATTGAGGCCTCAAACCATTCCCTCTGGCTGTGCAAACTAGACCAGTCAGATTTAGTGTTGAAGTGCTGGGGTCTGAACCCCAAGCCCTGAATTAAGGTTGACATATGGGTGGGCCCCATGGCCCTTTAAAAAGAGGGGATGAGTTTACCTTTTGGCTTTCCTCCAAGGTGCGGCAGGCCTTGCAGGGAAAGCCCTTGGGTAAACAAGCCCCAGGTGCCCCCCATTGGGTAAATGAGTGCCAGGTGTCCTGCTGTGGGGATAAAAGCTGGGACCACTTGCAGGAAGGGTTGGAGAGTCTGTCTGTGAAGTGGGCGCACTTCGGAGTTTCCTGTTGGGGAAGGACCTCCTGGCTCCTCATACAACTGGATCCCAGTCGGGTCTGGCACTTACAAACATGGGCTTTGTGGGAAGGCAACATGGGGTTACCTCTATCATATGTAATCACCTTATTGTCTTGGTTGTCTCCCATTTTCTCTGTGGGTTACCTTGTGTCTCTGCTTCTTCCATCTATTACGGGTCATGCTATGTCATTCACAGAATCACAGAATGTGAGGGATTGGAAGGGACCTCAAAAGATCATCCAGTCCAATCCCCCTGCCAGAGCAGGATCACCTAGGTCAGGTCACACAGGAACGCATCCAGGCGGGTTTTGAATGTCTCCAGAGAAGGAGACTCCACACCCTCTCTGGGCAGCCTGTGCCAGTGCTCTGTCACCCTCACTGGGAAGAAGTTCTTCCTCACATTTATGTGGAACCTCCTATGTTCCAGCTTGCACCCATTGCCCCTTGTCCTATCATTGGCTGTCACTGAGAAGAGCCTGGCTCCATCCCCATGACACTCACCCTTTACATATTTATAAACATTAATAAGGTCACCCCTCAGTCTCCTCTTCTCCAAGCTAAAGAGACCCAGCTCCCTCAGCCTTTCCTCAGAAGGGAGATGTTCCACTCCCTTCATCATCTTTGTGGCTCTTTGTGTCATTGCTGGGGTTGATGTCTATTATTTGTGATCTGACTTATTTGTACCCCCAGCAATCCCCTATATACTGACTCCTTTACGCGCAATAGAATCTACTTACTGGATTGTTTTTCTGCTGCTGGCTGTGTCCTTTGTACTGGGCCTAGTAATTGGCAAAATAAGCGTGCATAACATTTTTGTGATCACTAGGGTAGCAATCACATTTCTGCTTGGTATATGCGACTTTGAGGAAGGTGGTTAATGATCAATTAGTAGGCATTCCTGTTTAAAAGGTGAAAGGTGGGAAGGTGAAGGATGATGCTGTTTGAATTGCACACAGGCTTTGGCATTAGACAGGCAGGAGCAATATATTAAAGAGAGCAGCAGGAAGTCTGATGCCACCTACCATCCTCCCATGCAAGTTTTAGTTATAGCTCTGGACTTGGCTGAGACGTCATTGGATCTTGTCTTAAGAAAGCTTCTTTATAACTAAAATTGGCTTCCAAGGAGGAAGGATGTGTAGCAAGGCGTTGAAACTCAAATGCACTTTGTAGAAGTAGTTCTGGGTAGACTTTTAGAATTAAGCTAGACCTCGTAGCTGGGCACAGAATTTAAGCCAACTAACAATCTCATTCTGTGTATTTCTCTAGTTTTTCCTGGCTTCTGAGGAGAGCTGAGAGGCAGCTGAGTTCATGCAATAAGCTCGTGACTGCGAGAGCTTTATGGTTTTTGCCATGAAACAGGTTGCAATTATTTCCTTGCACTAGGAGAAGGTAAGTTTTAGAGCCAGCATATCACTTGCTGCCCTTCTAAAGGAAATTTTCAACTGGAGGCCTTTGACGTAGGTGGAAAGGTATAATTTGATCAAGCAAGGGGTGAGATTTTGCAATGCCTCACCTGGATATTGCTGTAGAAAGGCTTTCTTGGCCTTAAGGCATTCACATGAAAAAATGTGTAAGAATAAATTTTCTAACTTTTTTAGATGCAAAGCTTACCTTAGCCTGTCAGTTCTCACATGATGAGCCACTGCTTGGGCCCACTGGGTGACAAGAGACAATGTGGCTAGTGACAGAGCTGGAAGTAGTCTGGGAGTCCCTATTATCTTATTCTTATAATATCTATTATCTTATTGTAACCAAGCATAGACTCACTGCTGGAATGGAAATGGAGAACTGCAACTGCAATTAAACCTCCTTCCCCAAAGCCTTTGCAGATTGTATGTTTAGTGGCCAAAAGCCACTAAGAGGCCTAAACACTAAAGGCCAAAAGAGTGGAGATGTGCATTTCTTTAACCTTTAGAGTGTATTTTCAAATGCCTTTAATACTTGCTTCATGAAACTGAGGATCTGCAACAGCAGCAGGGATGCTGTCAAAATAACATAAACTTTATTTTAAATACATTTGTGGGTTTGTTTTTTTGTTTTGGTTTGGTTTGGTTTTTTTGCTTGAAACATCAACTTGGGGCACTTAAAATCATCTGTTTCTGAACTTCTGAAACTTTTTCTCTATTGAGGCTAAATTCTCTATCATCCCAAAACCTTTTTCATGTGCTCTTGTAAAATAAAGCAGCTTCAATACAGGCAGAAATGGCCATAGTGAAAGCTGTATGAAAGCTGTACACTGGCACAGCTCCCAGCACAAGATGTTTTAGAGGCGATGTCAGAGTATGCTTTGTAGTACTTATTTCTGGGGATCGTGTAAGGAAGTGGGAAGCGGAGTGTAAAGCAGAGCAGCCTAGAGGGTTAGGTCATAGCCTGGATCAGTTCTTGGAATAAGATGTGAGGAGACCAGAAATTATTATAAAGCCTGCAGAGAAGTCTTGTATGTTTTCCAACCTTCTTTTCCACACTGGATGGTTTTAGCTCTCTGCCCTTCTTGTACTTTCCTGTGCTACATCAGAAATAAACATTTTCTGTTAACTTTTTGATGGAAAAAATAGAGCTTCAAACAGCTCCTGAAAGGCTGTTTTGAGGATGTAGGTCTAATCTGTCCTTTGAAACTTCTGAGCATCCCCGGGTCTCAAAGGCAGACCTTTAATTTTGCTTTACACCAACTGAAACTCAAACCTTTCTGTCTGTGTCCTACCTGAAGTCTGTCTTGGTTTGGTTTTGCTCTCAGGATGGTTGAACTGGTGTTAAAGCACAGAGGGCTCTGGCTCTTGCTTTGGGTCTGAGAGGTCTCATATAGGGATATATGAAAAAACTATCTGTATGAAACCTAAATGTATGGTAAGACAGAAATACCATCAGTTGATTGGCTCTGCCAACATCACCCTCAATCCAAGAGAACTTGGATGTGGTATTTTGTTTGTTTTGATAATCCCCCATTAAGGAAACCTTATTTTGTAATTTTTGTTTTACAAGCAAACTGTGCCTAGAGATGAAGTGACTTGCTCAAGGTGACACAAACGCTGTGGCAACGAGGGGAACTAAATACCCTGAAGTGAAGGACTTCCAATTGATGGAGCATCTTTTTCTCTGAAAAAAAACCCCATTCCTAGGTAATTTACTCATAGCCACCTGTGTGCCATTAAGATTGCTGGATGTGAGTGTCAGTTCCTGTTGAGGGTGTGGAAGTAGAGGTAAATGTGGCTGTCAAAGCAGAGTATATGCATTTGTGTATCTTTAATGCAAGACCAGTTTTAAAAGACAGAACTTTTCTAAAAGAAATGAGTCTTGAAATCTAAGTCTAGCTGGGTAACTAACCCAAATAACATGTTACATTATTTAGGTTGTATGCAATAAAAAAAATGTTCTTGCTCACAATGGAAAGATTTCTGCATATATACTTGTTTCTGCTGTGAAGTAGATGGATCTGTAATTTACTGCATAATTAAACATTGCAGAGGTATTACTTTGGAGGGACAGCAAGTAATGAAGGGGATATAGTAAGTTTTGGTGATTATGAATACAATTATTTAGCCCAAGAATAGGATGGTCTAGTTTGCTGATTTAAAAAAAATCCAAAAGAACACAATTTTGATTAAGCTCTGCTGGCAATGGATCACGTTATTAAGCTATATTTTTCCATTAATAAAACAAATGTTAGTGCATTGTTTGATGCTAATAATGAAACCATTGTAAGTACAGCTACTTCCATTAACATTTGTCACCTCATTCACTACATTTTGTCAAGGCTGGGGATGCATTCAGTACTCTTTTTATTGTAAAGGTGAATTGGGAAGGCACAGCACGGCAGGAGCTGTTCTGCCTGCTTAGTCTGCTTCATGTTTGCTGTGTTCTCCTGGACAAAGCTGAACCAAAGGCTATAGAGAGCCAAACTTTAAATACAACCCACTGAACCATCTGCTACACCACGTCACTGGCTTCATTAAATTGTATTAATTCATAGTAGAGTGAATCAAGGCAAAAAACTGCTAACCTCTTCCTGTTTCTAGAATCTATTAGCAGGCTGTAAAATGCTCCACCAGCTATCATGCTGCTGCACAGATAAAGATCTGCTTGTCCTACAATTTTTGCACTGTAGCTTGTATTCAGCACAGCAATAAACCTTGCTTTTGAATTTACCCCATCCAAGAACTCCAGCATAGTTAGGTCTGGCTGTCCTGCATGCACCCTGAGGTAGGCATTGATCAGGGGATGGAGATTTTTAATACCTTGTTCAGCTTTTTTAATAGCTTGGTTTTTAATATTTTGTCCAGCTGGTCAGAAGGAAGACTTCAGGTGTCATCAGTGGGCCTCAAACTGGGTGTTGCTCACTGCAAATAGAGGGTCTGAGTCTTTTTCCTGTTTCTCTATGTCAGAGGCAGTTGTGCATTAATCCTTTTATCCTTGGCAATATTGTCAGATAACTGGGGAGAGAACAGGAGATAAAACACCTGCATGCTGTTGTAAAGCTTTGTGCAGATACTTAAACTGTAGACGTTATAATGCAAACAACTATAGCTGCAGATAAAATCTGAAAATGCCATCTTGAGAGAAAGGCTGGAGTCTCCCCCTCAGTGATTTTGGTAATGCTACACATGCAATTTCTTCTACAATTCAGTTGCAGAGGGCACAAACAGCTTTCTGAAGCTGTTAGTGATGGTGTTCAGTATGAGATGTTTTCAAGGTCTGCTGGAGCTTTTAGAACAGGACACACTATACACAGGTGTCTGTCACAAATAGGATGTCAGCAGCTTCAATCAGAAATAAATGAGGTTGAAGACAAAATATGTTCCTAGGTATCTGAGGGCTGCAGCCCACAGCTGTGCCCTCTTTATCCAGAACAGCAATTTAATTTATTTTAAAGGACTATAAGGGAAGCACAGTTGGTGAGTCAAAGGCATAAATACCCATAACCAAGCAGGTTCAAAGAAATGCTGCTGTGCTATTACAGAGAGTATTTCTGAGTTCTCTAGCAGCATGACTGTATCAATTCTAAAATATAACAATTACAAATGTGACTCAAAAAGTAAACGTTTACCATGATGCTTCAGGGGTTTGTACAGACCTTAATTTGTCTTATCAAAGAATAATGTGTTATGTTGAGACTTGGAACAAGATTTGATGAAAAAAGCAACTGAAGTATGAATGCTGGCCTCTGAATAGTACAGAAGTAGTATTTATTGAAATAGTGGGTGAATTTGGTAACGTGGCCTGTACTTAGAGTTGTCAATGACTCTGGTTTCAGCAGGCTTAGATGCAGGTTGAGACTGGTTATCTCCTCTGGCCAAGACTAATTACCTGCCTTATGGCAGTCTCCAGGCTCATGGTGTCAGACATTGGACAAAACCAGTGGGTTCAGCACCCTGAAGGTTTTGGTGAGAGCAGGGAAGAGCAGCAGCCTGGGCTGTTGGTGCTCAAAGGGCTGCTCTACCCTTGTGTGCTCTTCTGGGAGGTCAATTGGTCTTGCTGTGCCTGGTTCTCCAGCAGCAGGGCACAAGGGACCAGGGTGCCTGGCCCTGGGTAAGCTCCTACCAGCCAGGGCACGGTATGGGAGAGTATAGCTTCAATTGTGCCAGTCTTAACAGTTTTTATAAGAAATATTTCAATTAAAATAACTAATCTTAAAGCTTTGTTTAAATAACAAATGCAACCTTCTCAAACTCTAATGGAAATAAACTATTTTATTTTGCTATGAATACAATTTTTCCATTAGGCTGCAAATTACTACTGGAAAAAAGAAAAACCCATTCCTCTCTAGAGCTTTGATACCTTCAATACGTAGCCCTGCCCTTCTGGAGTTACACTGCATGCAGATGTAATGGTTACCCATTCATACCTGCAAATCTTCTTTATGATCACCCATGGCTGCTATTCATGCAGCAACACAATAAAACACCTCTGTCGTTTGGAATAATGCTGTGGCAGGGGACTCCTAATCTGTTTTCTCCCGATAACAGTGTTTTGTGTGTTGGGCCACATTAATGTTTTATAGTATTAAGTGAAGCAAATATAGTGTATTTGAATCTCTGCCCTATAATTATGTACGACACAGTTCACTAGCTGGGAATAAACTAAGTTTTGACTAAAATGAGTGTTTCTGCTAACAGTAACTGTAGTGCTTGGGCTTATAATTTCCCTCTTGAGCAGAATCTTAGTTTTTTTCTGAAATGTTTAAGTGGTACTGTTTAGGTTTTATTAGTCTTTTTTGGTTTGCCTGTATTCTCTGAAGTGTTCAAAGTATGCCCTGTTCAACTCATGTAATTTTGATTAAATTCAATAGAAGATTTCTCCTTTCTGTATTAATAGATCTGTATTGCTGCTTGTAATATTTTCCCAAATACTGTGATTTTTGAAATTCAGCTCTTTCATAAGAGGAACATAAAGAGACTACAGCTGTTGAAACCAGCTGTTGGAGCAGCACACTAGTGAATGTAGCCTCCTGCTCAGGTCTGCCTTGCTCAGGTACAGAGCATAGCATTCTATTCTACAGACAATTTCTTCCACATTGAATGAGACTTGAAAACTAATTAATTGTTGAAGAGGTTTTGATTTTTTAGAAATATTTTATAGGAGAGTGTTGTGCCTTCCTGCAGGGCATGTAGATGAAGATACCATTACCTGTGTTACACTGCTGATGGACAAGATGGTAATATTTGCCAAAGATCAGATTAAGACCTTGAGCAGGAATTGCTGTGTTGAGGATTCACCACTGGATCAGGCTGGCAAGAGCAGGTGGTAGAAGTGGGACAGGGGATTTCTCACTGACACTGACTTTTCTCCAAATGTGAATGAAGGTGTGAAAATTTCATAGTAGAAAGAATGTTAAAAGCACTTTTTCTCCAGAATCTGGGGTGAATACTCAATTCCTTGAGTTACTTTTGGAATGAGGCCAGTGAAATTGCACAAACCATGTGTGGGTGGTGGTGGCTTGCTCAGAGATTCCAGTCCTGCTATGTAGGCTTGGGTAAGCTGGCTGTCATGTCTTTCAGCGTATCTGGGATGTCACAAGCAATATTGTCCTTGAATGTTCACAGCAGACAAGTGCTGCCTGTGAATACTGTGGGCTGGACAGGTTGCTCTGCTGCTTCTCAGTGTTTGTGCAGTGGTGGATGGGTTAGGGTTGCCCTGGGGGAGGGAGTGGATGGAGAAGGATGGATCACCAGCTGATGGTTTATGTCAACTTATTAGAGCAACCTTTCTGCTTCTGTAGCCAGAAAAGGGATGCCCTTTCCTACTGCTGGTGAGAAAACACCTTTTGAAATCAGAAGTTCTTGGTCTGCATATTTCTATTTTTGGTTGGCTCATTGATCCTGAGCTCCCTGGAACTGCATTTCAGCCACTGTTTCCCATATGCTTGCTTGGCTTGTCTGGCTGTTTTATAAAGCTTTTGGAAGGGCCTGATGGGCAGTCATCCAAGAGAAGCCATATCTTTCTTTGCAGTTAATGTTGTCTCTGTTAACAGCAGAAAATAATCAAATATTTAAGGAGGGTTGGATAAAGGCCTTGCAAAGAACAATTAATTTGATGCACTGAAGGTCTGCAGATCAATTTTCAGCCTTAGGCAGCCTAACTTGACAAGCCTAAATGATTTTGTCACAAAAAGACCTGGACTAGGATGTCTGTGTGACTTGCAAATTTTTTCATCGTTCTGTGCTTGCTAGATATGCACTGTTAAGGGAGATGACTCTACTGCCATGCATCCAGGTGGTCTTCTGATGTAAACCAAGCTGACACCTTCCCCTCCACCACTCAGTTCTCACCCCTTCACCAGCTTGCTTTGTGGGGTGCAATACCAACATGATATCTGTCATGCTGCAATTGTTCCTCCATGTTTGATGCTTCCTATGATTGCTCCAGCCTTTGGCATGTCACAGCCTATATCTTTCTTCTACCTTGACAGCCAGTGTTTCAATCCCTTTGTCTGGTGAGCACAGACAATTTGATTTTGTTCCCCTGCTCAAACAGCTGTGCTGAGCAGCCTTGTGTGACAGGCAAGGAAATGATACAGCATCTGAGCTGGGTTTTAATCAGGCCCAAAAGATGTGCTGATTTTTTTCAAAGGCAAGTAGGACCTTTCTTTGTCCCTGGCTGGTTTACCTTCTGCTCTGCAGTGCTCTCTTGGTTGTGGATCAGGAGTGAAACTATTTCTGCTCCTTAAATACTGTCTTGGTGGTCCTGCTCTCTGCCTGTTTGTATGCAAGCACAGCAAGAGCAGCCATTCAAGCTTTGTCTTCATGGAAAAAGGTGTGTATCCTCCTCTGAGTTGATATCTGAAGGAACACAACAAGTGGGTGACTAACACATGAGAAAGTTGAAGTGAGCCTTTTACTTAAGAGAGCATAAAAGCCTGTGGTTGCATTAACAAGTCTTTGTTTCAGAAATGCTGTGATGGTACCTATGTACTTACTCCAGCAGCTGGTGCAAAGGTGGCTGGAACAAGTCTTGTGCCCAATGTTAGCTGGGTGCATCTTCCCTCTCCTAGCTCAGATTTTATCATAACAAACAAGATAAGTCTCAAGATACACTGTGTAGACTAGAAGAAACTGTTAATGATTAGACTTGCACTGGAAAATAGCAAATACAAACAAGTACTGAAAAATAAAGTTAAATCCTTTTTAGAACTCTTATTTTTTTTTTTTTAAATTCAGTAGTCTAAACTGCATTTTTTGGACACTTAAAATCCTGCAGTCTTGTCTTGCCATTATTTTTGCCTCCAGATACATAAACCTAATTTGCCTACGAATGCTTGCAATAGCTGTCACAAGGACTTCAACTTAATTGCAAAAGACAAGGTAGTTGTTAACAAGACCTGAATGCTTAGGGATGCTCATGTGAGGAGCAAGCTTATGAACGCTGCAGGCAGTGGTTAGGAGTTGCTTTATGCTGCTAAATAACTGCCTTTAGGTCTATTGAAGTCTGAGTCAGTTATAATGCTTAAGGTGTATAAAGGTCCTGATTCAGCATTTTAAATAGGCTCTGCTGGACCTGGAGCCTGTATTAAAGGAAGAGTTTCAAGCTTTGTGTAGAGACAACAAAAAAACCCCTGAGCCCTCAGTTGTAATATTTCCATGGAATTTTCACTCTTGCTCCCTAAGAACCGAGGGAGTACAGTGTGCTTGATCTCTGCTGCTGTTCATAAAATTATCCAGGATAACTGAATTAAAAACACACAGTGTGGTTTCATAGCATTCCTGGGACATTCTGGTCCTCGCTGCTGTGGTGTTTGGTGCCTGAGCCATGTTGATTCACTTTGAGCAAATATTGTTGCAAGTTCAGTGATCATTTTTATGCTGTTATAGCACAAGAAACTGTAGGGGCTAAACCTGGTGTGGCCATTCTGTGCAGTGGTCCTACAGGCAGTCAAGCTAAGAGGAGATGCTCGAGAGAAAATGTTTACTTGCTTTACTGCTGGAACAGTGTTTTGGGGAACACACAGGGAATATCTGATAGAGCTGTCAAAGCTGTGGTGTCTCTTAACTTCCCTGCTTGTATGGCTGGAACATCTTTTCCCTCTAGTATTCTTTTTTGCCTAGTACTGTGGCAGAACCAATGGGGTTGATGTGTGGAG
Organism: Podargus strigoides; assembly: GCA_028020825.1. Classification (NCBI taxonomy): domain Eukaryota; kingdom Metazoa; phylum Chordata; class Aves; order Caprimulgiformes; family Podargidae; genus Podargus; species Podargus strigoides. The sequence goes on along the minus strand of CM051622.1, from coordinate 74,735,379 downwards.
TAGACCTGTGAACCAAGCAAAAAAGGCATTTGAGGCCCATTCTCTCATCAGTTATTTTTCCTCCAGGCTCAGAAGTTGTAGTTAAACCTGTTCACATAACTGTCAAAGTATTTGCCTTTTATTTTCTCTCTGTTTCTTCGCTACAAGTGTCTCTGCCCTGTCCAAAAGGACAAAGTCCCAATTTTACGTTGTTTTTGTGCTTGATAGAGAAAAGTTCTCTCATATTCAGTGTGTGTTCTACTTTTCTGTAAGAAACTACATTTAGGCAGTTTCCATGCAAACAGTGTGGTTGCTCTCTGAGAGGTCACTTTATCTGCTATTGTAGAAACCTCCTGGAACACAAAGATTTATTTCTTGTAGTTAGGATCATACATCTATATATTAGTGATGAAGTTATTCGCAGCTCAGCTGTTTCCATGAGGTTGCCTTCTGTTTCTTCTTTAATGGTAGAAAGGAAGGAAGATACAATGTCTGTTTGCTCCTTTAAATCTGTATTCCACTGCTGTCTCATCTGTTTAATACATTTCCTTTACAAATCTAGACTTATGTTTTAGCCTAACGCCAGCAAGAGCTCTGGAAGGATTTATTCTTCTGGACTCTAATGTAAAATGAGTAATGCTAGAACTGGCTCCCTTGGTAGCAGCAACACATTTTACTACTGATTGTCAGAAACAATAAAAAAGAGAATATGTTGGTAGTTTCTGTGCTATTTGCTTCCTGGGATTTTTTGTCCTGAATTAACCTCCACAAATATATTGCATGAATAACTTTAGAGAAGTTCTTGGCATGTGTGTAGGAGAGAATCAGGGAAAAGAAATCAAGTTGTTGCTACAGTTTTTAGTAATAAGCATCACGGAAATGAGACATTCATCCCAAGACTATATGTGACCCAGTGTGCAGCCAGCATCAGGCATCCCATGGTATCCTTCAGAGATGGCAGGCCAGCATGTACATGGCCTAGGCATAGCTGTAATAACTCAATTTACAACTCTGCCTTCAATCTCACACAACCTGTGTGTGCGCTGCAGGCAAACCTTGATTCAAAGCCCCTTGAAGTCTAATTATCTTTAAAAAGCTGAAATTTGTCACATTCTCTGGGTCCCAGCACAATCCAAGGTCCCAGGGATGAAGGTGTTCTTTTAAAGCAATAGTTAGTCACTTGGCTCAGCACCAGCACCAGGATTTGTTTTACTAGTTTTGCTGGGAAATGCGAGTACTTTCTGCTCTGGTTATAAAACAGATGATCATGTCCTTATTTCAGAGATGCAAATACTATGAAAACTAATTTGTTAACAACCATCCAAGCTTTGATTGAGTGGACAGAGAAATCTTAAGTGCTGAGTGTACTCTACAGCTTTTTTTTTAGTAAGAAGTTATAGAATGTTATAAAAAGGAGAATTGTAAAGAAAAGTTATAAAGGGGAAAACTAATGTTTGTAGTTCAAATTGAAAGAATAACTTGAAATTGGAAAGTTGGTGCAAAGGCACGCCTAAAAGCATGTCAGGAATGCTTTCAGACTGCCCTCCTACAGATTGTTAAACCTCCTGAGGTTCAGAGTTGTGTAGACACTATATTGCTGTCTCCAAACGTTTTCAGATTTAATTCACTTTTTTGTTGCAAACATGTCCTTGATACCATAGATTCACAGCTCTTACTGCTCTGTTTGAAAGGAATTACAATGACTTACCTCTAGATTTGGTGATATGACAAAATATCCTGAGGGGTAGAAACTTCTTTTGCAAAGGAAGTTAATGGCTAAAGATTCCCCCACGTTTCCAACTTTTATAAAGACATTGTCTGGGGTGGGGGAAACCAATAAGACAACCTTTGTTTTCAAACTTAGATCTCTGCATTCCCTGATGTGTTTTCTGTTCACAGTCCTCTTCTGATGTTATCCCTTTTCAAGGGAATTGTGCACAATAGAATGGTTCAAAAAAATTAAAAAAAAATTAGGTGTATTTTTTGGCTTTTTTAACTGCACAAGCATCTCCTTAGACAGAGTTGGGGGTAGTGATTTGGAATAAAAGCCTGTGTGGTGTGGGAGCTGGCTCTTCACATTCAAGATATGAACCCACAGAATCCCTTAGAACTTCCCAAATGATGCTAAAACACCTGAAGTCCTTCCCTTCCAAGAACAAGTTATGTTCTAAGTTAAATTTGTGGTAAACAGGGCTGGAAATGCTGGCAAAAAGAGCTCAGGAGGAATGTTCAAAAACCTACTGTGACAGTTAATAGCTCTCCTGCACATCATTTACTCTTAAAACACGTTGTGCCTGGTATTTAGTGCTTTAATAATGCACTGCTAAAAGCTCAACTACTGCCTTTGAGGGAATTTATTCCAAGAACCAGCACCTTTGTCCTGCTGGGCTATTGGGATAAATCATCTGTGTAATTCAGGAGAGGCACAGGCAGTGAGAACCTCTCCAAAACACCTGTAAAGGCCCCAAGGCTGGACACAAAGCTCACTGAAGTCAGTGGGAGCCTTTCCATTAACTGGATCAGGCTGCAAACCCTGAAAGGGGAACTGGTTTTATCGGGTTTAGCTGCAGAGCTTTCAGGTTTAATTGCTGTGTGTGTCATGTCCCTTAGCTCTGGAGCTTGCATTCATGCCATAGCTTGTGGTACAAAGCCAGGCTGAAGGAACCAACAGCATTAAAGGAACCACCAAACTGAAGTGGAAACACATTATTTCCAAGCAAAAACTGAGAAGGTTTAGTGCCTCAAGGGCAGATGCAAATCCTACTACGCTCCAATGAGTGCAGATGCCTGAGGCAATCAACCAATACAAAGGATTTACAAAACTTTGCTAGCAAATCTAAAGTTAATCTTGGGGTTTGTGAAGTTAAAAGAGAAAGTGCCCTGTTCATCAGGAAGTGTTTAAAGTCTTTCTTTAGAGAATACATTTGGGGAAAAAAAAAAAAAAGCCAAAGAGCTTTGGGTTGAAGCATTCTTAAAACTGCCAAGGGAAGAGTGATACAGAGATACCTGGGCAAGCTGGGTACCAAAATCAGCCTGTTCATAGATGGGAGTTTGTGGTGTGGAGTAAATATTAAGTGTGACATGAATGAAATCCCCTAGACTTTTTTTCCCTGGCTCATGTCCATTCCTGGCCTTCCACCTTAAACCTTGTTTTTGGAGAACTTTAGTTCTGGAAAGAGAGTTTGCAGCTGTGAGTGTCAGCTCTAAAAAGGAGAAATAAACACAGGGTTTGAACACCTGTGAGACTGGGATTTGGCTCAAAGCTCTGTGCTGCTTCCCCATCTCTTTGGTGTATATATAACCGTGTTTATAATCTGTAAGAGAGATGTTTAAAATATAATTTAGGCGAAGTGTGACTCTCCATGTGGTAAATAACAGAAGGAAATACAGAGGAGAGAAAGGAAGTCTGAGATTTTTCAGAAACACAAAAGGGTTGTTGGGGCTGGATGTCCAAGTCCAATTTGTTTAAAGGTTTGGTTTATTTATTCGAAAAACTGAGCTGCAAACTTTAAAAAAATTACTTCCTAAATTGCAGTAATTTTGTGCTCAAAATTAGCTGAAGAATGGAAGTTATAAGGGTAAATGATGCCTCTGGGAAACCTGATACTGCTCTTAGCAAAAGAGATTTATAGGGAGAACAATGAGTGGAGATAGATGCAATGAACTTAGTCTTTGAGAACTGACTGATTTATAAGTTTTATAGTTGCAGTTTGTACTACCATCAGTGCCCAAAGATTGATTTATAGTTTCCTATAGTAAATTCATCATCATTTAGACAAGAGTTTCTCTTTTTTTTTTGAGGAAAGTTAGATACCACTGAAAAAATCAAGCAATGTTTTTGACTCAGACTTTTTTTTTCCTTCTTAAGTAATCAAAACATAAGGAAACTCCACTGACATGTGTTTGCAGGCTAGTAGGGTCAACTTGTTGCAAATGGGGTCCTCTTGCAGAGGAGTGTTTCTGTTTGAGTGGCTGTGCCAAATGTCCCAGATCATCCTCTTCACTGGAGAGGGAGACTGTGTGTGAGTCTCTGGGTCCCAGCGTGACACTCTCAGTACTGTCCCACTTACTGGAATTTATCAGTGAGGATGAAAGTTCAGCAAGTGCAGTAGGATGAAAAAGCTCAATTCCTCTGAAATCTGATGTTTCATGCTGCTCTTCTGCAGTTTTGATAATCATCTTTATCACTTATTTGAATGCTTGTGAAGCAACTTCCAAATTTATTAATGCTTTTAGACTAGAAGGTGCTGAGTGACTGATTTGGAAGATAAGAGTAATTGTAAGAGCTTTTCTGTCTGCATCCCTGTGACATACCTTGACACACGTAAGAACTCTCAAAATTTTGTTCTAAAGAGTAGGAAGTTAAAGGCCTAGTAAAGAATTGATTTCAGATCAAACTTGGGAAATCTAAATCCAGGTTGGTGATGGTACAGTCAGATCTTACATGTTTGACTTTTGGAGCCAAGGTCTACGTTAGGGACTTTGAAACCTGTGGCAGATGTGAAGGGATGTAACAGCATATACAGGCCTTGAAAAATCACAGAGGAAGTTGTTTTATTTTGTCTAGTGAGGAAACTTAAATAAAAAACCACAATTTTTTACTCTTTTATTGGCTTAATATAATTAGAAATATCCTGGGGAGCTGCTATTAATCCAGTATTGTACTGTAGGGAATGTGGGCTGATGATTAAGGACCTTGCTTTGCCATCCTCATGTTGGGTACCCTGCTGTTCTCCAAGCAGTGCCAGGGAAGCCTGGAGTTTCCCAGTGGCACAATGTTATCCTGAGGCAGACAAATAGAAATTTGAACTCTCAAGCTTTTGTTCACCTTTGTCACCGATATTAGATGGATCTGTCCACATTATCATGTCTGAGCTTATTCCAGAGTCTGCCTAAAGCATCATTAGGAGCCCTAATGAACATGTTAAGCACTGTGAATGCCTGCTCTAAGGCACTATTCAGTTGGGCACAGTCATTATCCTCCTCCTGGCATTTTTTTTGATGTCACAGACATTCCAGATGACATTTATATAAGGCAACTTGTGAAAGCTCTCACCTGTTGGTGCAGACACCTTTCTGAATAGTGTTTGTCACTAGAGCCTGAAACCTCAGCAGAAGTTTCTGTGCATGTTGTGGATGGTAGCATATAGTAAAAAACAACTCTTGGCAGTTAAATTGGAGGTGAGATGTGAACCAGTAGCACAAAGATGAAATAGCTCTCTGACTTTGCCAGTGTCAAAGCCACGTGCAGGACCTTACTCCTTGTTTAATGCCCTGCTTGCTGGGCTGCTTCTTAGGTTAAACTGACAACAGTGTGACCAGCTTCAGATTCTGTGATTCTGTAACTAGCTGTATGCTGCCAGACATACTTACTGTAAAATAATAGGGTCTGTTACATAAACCCATTCATTTTTATTTTGTTAGCTCATTAATGATCTCGTTTCCTCTCTTGCCTTTGCTGTACAAAGCAGCATTATATTTAATTAGCATTGGCTGACCTTCTCTTTTATTTAGCTGGTAAAAAGGTTATTTAAGTCCTTAAGAAGAATTACTACATCTATAGATGACCTGATAATTGGTATATTGTTGCTGGGGGTAATTGTGCTGGCTGATACTCAGGCTCATGAAGTCTATGCCTGTGTGAACCTACATGACCCACAGGTATGTATGGTGCAGAGAGAAGACAGTAGGTATAAACTAGTACTGTTCTCCAGCAAGGGTGAAGACACTAAGTAGGGAAATCATAACAGCAGTTACAAACCACTTTATGGCTGGTAGGTGCTTCTGAGGGAGGCTGGCTCTGTCAAAGGCACATCCTTTGCAAATTTCTCAGCAAATATTCAGTTTTTCTTCTAAACAGAATTAAGCATGTAGTACAGTGACTATTTGGGGTTCCTCCTGATGATGCCTGGCTAGGTGGTTGCAGTGATTAATGGGGAAAATACCAGCAAGCCCAACTGTTAAAAAAATTGATGTCACTTAGGGTACAATTATTTCCTGTAGAGGTAAAAAGAACAGTCTTTGCTGAAGCTAACAGAGATAGAAGCAGGCAGCTGTGTTTCTGTATCTGTGTCAGTTTAATCGTTTATTCATTCTTATATGTCAGGTTCATTCTTCTATTGTCTTCAGTTACATCTCTTAAAAACAAATACTGGTGTTTGCTGCAGCTGGAATTGCATGCTGTCACCAACCCCTGGCAGAGCCTCTTCTGAAAAATGAGAGTAACAGACACTCATTAAAACTTGATTTGGAGACAAGTTCATATGCTGAGCTTGTTTTTTGCAAGTTACCTCGGTGAAAACTATGGGAAAACACATGCTGAAAAGGTTTTTTGAATCAAGGCCTAAACCACAGTTCTCTTCAGTTTCTTATATGGTCTCTTTTGCATCAGCCTACAGACAGTGGAGGTATCTTACTGCTTTGTCCTGCTGAAAAAAGCTGCTTTCTTTTAAGGTACCTATAGGCACTGTCTATTGGCACATGCTCTGCAGAAATGTGGCAGGTCACCTCTACATTATCTTGCTGCATCCTTTCGTATCTGATAAACTTACTAGAAATCTGAATTATAATTATTTAAAACCTTCGATTATAATTACCTGAAAGAGACCTTTTGAATTACTGTAGTAAAGACTAAGTATTATCACTCTGCCATTTAGGGTTAAGTGTGCTCTGACTGTCAATCTGTTTTACTGAGCTCAGACTCTTAACTTGATCAAGTGTCTGTATTTGCAGTAGCATAAATCTGCCAGTGGTTACATTCAGGTCTCCACCTACAAGGGGAGTTAATGGCCTTTTGTGTTAGACATCCTCAAGGATATGGTGATAATGGGGTTCCAGAGAGTTGTTGAGGATCTGTGGAGCAAAATGGATGTGAACTGGCTGGCTTTATGTCGATAAATTTCATTATTTTACGCCTGGTTGACAGACTGGCGTGTCAGTGGTACATAACCTCCTTAACTTTCTGGAATTAAAAGCAGCTCCCCCAGCCCAGCCCCTGCACCTCAATGTTTGTTGGCTAACTCCTTTGTCAAGGTTTGTGAAAGTCAAGGTGGAGGTTTAAATCCCTCACTTTCTTCCCTTCGCCTCCCACATCTTCACTGGTCCATTGATTCCCTTCCCATTTCAGAAAGTTACTTTCACAATGTTGTGACAACACAAATACAAATGTCACCTTACACGCGAACTGGTTGTGGTTCTGCCACTAAGACCAGGTTACTTTTACAATTGCTTTCTTTAGCAATTTGAAGGAGAATTTCTGGCAGTGCAAGCAACCAGGGTAACTCAATTTTCCTCTTAAACGTAACAAAGCCAACAAAAAAAATCCTAAGTTAATTTAAAAAACAAACCCAAACAAAACCTGAAGAGAGGAATTAATGACTTTGGTTCATGGTACACAGGTAATTGGCCACCATCTAGTGACAGTATTTCTAACACCTAAGGACAATACACTGGCACGCAGTGGGGTGGCTTCCAACATCTGGAGTTTTGGGTTTGGTATGGACTGCTGGCAGAGCATGGCCTCAATGCAGGAAGGATGGGTGGATGTACAGGCTGTTTCATACAGGATATATTATGAGGATATTTTCCAGACAGAGTTTTGTAGTAAAATTGTGTTACAGGTGCAGGTGCTACAAACTTGTGCTAGTTATGTTTGAATTGCAGAAGCAGAAACCGCTATAGACGTTGTATTTGTGTTACAGGGTGGGATGGGATATTAAACAAGGCTGCTCATGAGAAAGCAAGTTGCTTTTTAAAATTTTAAGTCAAAAATCGAAATACTAGGCTGACTGGAGTGGAGACAAGCCAGGAAAATTACCATTCTTGTTAACAGATGCTTTCTTTGAATGATCCAGGCATCCATAAATGTTGAGTGTGCTGCTAACTCAGGGCACAGGCTTTTATTTTTATTTTAGCTGTTTATGGAGAAACAAAATCTATCCTCTGTAGACATACCAGCTGAAGGTAACAAAAATCCAGAGGCAGAACTCCTGGTTTTTGCGAAGGCACATGCATATTTGACATCCTTTTTTGTCTGAAGGTTTAATCTTGAGAAAGAAACTTGGTCCAATCAATTCTTTAAATCTCTACGAGGCAAAAAATATTGCAATGGAAAATACATTTTCCAGTCTGCAGTGTTTGGTTCAGCATAATTAACATGAATAATGCAAGACAATTTTCTGATAGTTATTATATTAGAGAGCTTAGCTGACTCATAACTGCCCCCATGACATAGCCAGAATGCAAATTACTTGGATAGAAATAGCACAGAGCTGGTTTGATTAAAATGTGATACATATTTTGAATTAAAAATATTCAAGGTCTTACAAAATGACCTTAATGTCATTTCTTCCCCTCCCCCCAAGCCACCAAGGAAATTTGCATAATCATTTTGAGACAGCTTTTTTCTTCTCCCTCTGTGAATTGACAAGACCTGCCATTCATGGAAAAACAAGATGTCTTATTTTATTCCTTTGCTGAGCAAAACTACAGTAGAATAATGATGTAGCATTTTGTTTTGGTACAGTATGGGCAATAGATATGTGATAAAAGCTCTTTTACCAAGATTTTTTCTGTTTTATGGCCCATAGACTTACCTTTTGTCTTCCTCTTCTTCACCTTGCATTCATTACAAGCTTTTCTTTGTTTCTCCATTTTTTGATACTTGAAGATATGTGTGATAAGGCCTTATCAGGTATCACTAATCCACATTTATCTGCAAGGATGCTGCCTTACTCATCTATTAATCTGTGCACAAGAGTCTGTCTATTATTTTTCCAGCTACTGCTGTTTACTATTACTCATCTCTTGTATGGTTTTCTGAGAAAATTAGCTGAAAATTTACATCAATATTTCTTATAATGTTTTTCAAACTGAGGATTAAAAATGGGGAAAACTTACAGCTTTGGGCTGAAATAAAAATATAAAGGTAGGAGGGGGAGGTCTGGCTTTGAAATAGGTGATGCAACATGACCACTGGTGGATAAAGAGACAATTTCCCCCCAAGGTCATCCAGGGAGATGTCAGCACAACTGGGACTGAGGTGATCCTTGTGCTCTGGAACTGCTTCCTGATGGCTTGGTGCCATGTGATGAGCCCTCACTGCCTCCACTCTGGGAGCTGCTAACTCAAATCCTTTTGGTTGTCACTGCTTGCAGTGAGCTCCTTGTTTAGTTTTTACATGGTTATTATATGTAACTCCATCTGAATTCCATTATATGTTGGAATTAATGTCTTCATTTGCGTGCCACTGCTGTTCTCTGTGCCTCTGGCACACAGATTTGTTTTCAGTACCAGCAGAGGCAGTAATTGAGCTGTTCCCTGACTTTACTACCACTATTTGTAGAAGTTTTGAGTCTCTCTCCTAGGGAATGAACAGCTTCTACACACCTTGCTTTCTCCTCCTGTAACCTAATAAACCTCACTCACTACAATATTCAGCATTGGAAATCTGAATTGGTTGTGCCAGGGGAGTAGATCACCAACTTGCCTGAAGGTGGCATGATCCCATTTTATACTGTCCTGCTCAGCAGTGGGAAGTGTGACCTTCACTCGTGTCCAATTGTTGAACAATCTGTCGCTCTTGTTACCATTTTATTAATTAAATTGGTTTAAGACATCTGAGGAAGTATGAAGGACAGGTTGTTTCTGGCTTAATTTGAGTTGCTTGAATCAAGAGCTCACGTCCATAATTCCTGCCCAGAGAAGCTGTGGCTGCCCCCTCCCTGGCAGTGTTCCAGGCCAGGTTGGATGGGGCTTGGAGCAACCTGGGCTGGTGGGAGGTGTCCCTGCCATGGCAGGGGGTTGGAACAAGATGAGCTTTGAGGTCCCTTCACACCCAAACCATTCTAGGATATTACAACTTCTGCTTTTTCTGTATGATTGCAATCACTGGCCTTGCCTCAATTTCATGTACTGTATTTGGTTGGAGACCCTCAAGACATCAGGAAGCAAAAGTTAGCCTAAGTCATGATTCTTGTATGATTTTTTTTTTTTTTTAACTACACAGGACACTTTTTGCAAGCCAAGGTTCCCCAAAGCAGCCTTCAGACCACGTAAGGGACTTTCCAGCTGTTTCAGATCATTGCACATGTATTTATTTGTTCTACTCCTGCTCTTTATTTGTTTTCTTGTGTGTCAGTTGATTCGCAATTCAAGTTATTTGCAATAGTTGGAAGAAAAACTGTTTAGGAGGTCTCACACTCCCAACAGCACGATGCCTGGTTATCCCCATACTAGCTCATACCCTTTGGTTAGTATCCTGCTGATTTTATAGCACATGGTGTGTTTTTCACCTAAATGTGTTCCAGTGCTTAATATGGGTCTTGGGTTTGCAGGTGATTCAAAGTACCAAAATAAATTCTTTCCCTATGGCTTGCTTCAGCCACAAGTAATGCCAGCTAAATTTGTCATGACATTTGCTAATGGTCAGGTTTATCTTCCCACTGACTTATGTCCAAAGCCATGAGTGTTTTTCTGGCTCCTCAGTGTTGTCCAGCTGCATGTGTTGTTGTACAGCTGAGTGGTTCATCCTTGCCAGAAGCTGCTCCTGACCAGAGGATGTGCCAAACACTGCAAGCTCAGACAAAATAGTTTGGCTTGTATAATGCAACCAAAATGTCAGTGACATTGTTTGGTTTCCCAGTTACCAAATGACTGGATGGAGTCTAAAACATTGACTGTTTCTGTATGCAAGGGCTGCATCTTGAGTTAACTCTACCAAACAAATTATTCTCAACAGATAGTGAAAGCCAGAGTTTTATGTGTCATAAAACTTGATTTTCTTCCCATGGTTTCGTTTGAGGAGATATTTTTTCCTGTAATGAACATTCATTAAAAAATTTTAGCTCCAGGATTCATAGTGGGCGATTTACTGTAATTGTAAAGATTTCTCATGTAACATTAACAAATACAAGAGTATAATTGGATACATAAGGAAGCATTAGCAGAGCAGCATGCTGAGCTAGGGCTGGTACATGCTGTATCAGTCAACCACTCCTGAAATTGAGAATACTCATTATGCAGCCTGACCTGTTCTGGGGCAATTCTGCTCAGAGTTGCTTTGACTGAACTGTTTGTGCCACTGAAAGGTGATTGTTGACTATGAATAATAATAATAGTCATAGAATCACAGAACTGTTTGGGTTGGAAAGGACCTTAAAGATAATTTTGTTCCAACCCCCCTGCCATGGCAGGGACACCTCCCACCAGCCCAGGTTGCTCCCAGCCCCATCCAACCTGGCCTGGAACACTGCCAGGGAGGGGGCAGCCACAGCTTCCCTGGGCAGCCTGGGCCAGTGTCTCACCGCCCTCACAGCCAGGAATTTCTTCCTAATATCTTATCTAAATCTCTCCTCTTTCCATTTAAAATCATTACCCCTTGTCCTGTCACTACTTGGCCTTCTCAGAAGTCCCTCTCTGGCTTTCTTGAGGGCTTAACGTTTTTCACTCGGAGAACCCAGGGTGTTTTCAGGTTTTTCTGTTTTATGAGTTGGAGAGCTATGAGAATTTTGTGCAAAGTCATGAAAAAGTGGTATGTGAGTCACGTGCCTCTTCTGAAAGCGAACCTGTTGTTGCTCCAGGATGCTCATCCCCCCAGTGTATCCCTCTGTCCCAGTCATCAGCAATGTCATTGACCTGTAGTCTGCCTCACAAACCTTTTTTCAAGTTGAAGACTGAGACAACATGGTTTGAGAAATTAAACTCTTAGGTCAATTTAGACCTTGGTTAATTGTCACAGAGCATCTGTCAAGAGAAAGTGTTGAAACTGTTTTCTGCCTCTTGCAGGGCACTGAACAGACTTGGTGCAAGGGCCATTTTTTCATTGTGTAAGGCTGTTTCCTTTGAGATGCATATTTTAATTGTTATCATGCTTAATCTGGGGCTTTTCTACACATCTCTGCTGTGCTAGGATGGATTGGTACAGTGGAGAAGAGCTTGTGTTCCAGTTGCCATGCCAGAGGGCACGGGATGGCACTGTGCAGTGAGATTTTTCTTGGGCCTGAAAGCAACAGAGCATCACAGGTTATGAGCTGCTGTGCTGACACTGCTGTGCAATTTGTTTTGAGATCTAAAGTGAGTGAGACAATAGTAATCTGTCTCTTTGCTTGTGTATCCTGCTATATCTTTAAAGGTGTTTGATTTTCTTTCTTAATCTTACTGAATTCTTTTTTTTCCAAGATGGTAAAAGTGTTTTAGGAGTTGTCATCCACTCGCAGAAGGGCAGATAAATTCAAATTAAAATAAATAACTCTGCAGGAAGCAGTGCTATAGCTTGAAATATGAGGGGCTTTTCTTCAGCGTGTTTCAACACCTGGAAAATAGCTGTATGCTTCTTTGTGCCCTCCTCAGCAGAATGGGAATGTCTCCGTGCCCCTTTGGGATTCTGCAGATAAATGCCACAGGGGCTGCAAGGCTCTTAAACAATACATTATTGTGATGAGTATAAATACCTAACTGAGGCTGTTAGCCCAGCACTGAGTCCTGCAGAAGCAGCATGCTTGGTGCTTCTGGAAAAAGATGATGAAAAACATTGTTTCAGTGAATGTGACTAACATTAGACTTTTCAGAATGCTATAGGAAGAGTTTCTTACCTTGGCTTATTACTTTAGATATAGCAGTGATGAATATTTATGGATAGGTGACCTCATGAGGAGGATCCCTGTGGAAGTTGCTCCTTTAGGTTCCTTCTGGACTGTTATATTCTTTCTCAAGGGAATTCTTCACATGAAGAGGTAATAAAATTGAATGAGTGAAAATAGGGGGAAAAAAGGCATTTATTGAAGTGAAATGGAAAATAAGAGGTCTGGAAAACTGAGCTGCCTCTGAAAGCGATTGAGTCAAATGCCTGCAGATGCAGGCACAATAGATTATGGAAATTAGTCAGAATAAATAGGCCTGGACAGCCTCAGCAGCACTGTTGTGTCAACGGGTCTCATTGAATATGCTCAAAAGCATGTAACTGTTTGTTTCTCTGCCGCACACATTTTTCCACAAGATGAGGAATGAGCTTGAAAATGATACCTGAATTAATTTGCAGTTTCCTCTAGACTGTGTCCTGTGGAAACAGAGCATTGGTAAAGCAGATCACATCACGCTGCTGCTCTGCTTTAAATGGTCCTCAGTGGTGAGTCTTTTCTGTTTGTAATTTGTGTTTTACTCATGGTTTGCCATTGGACTGTGGTAAAGACGTTTAAAGAAAAACCCCAAACGATAGAAATCTGTAATTTCATAGAATGGTTTGGGTTGGAAGGGGCTTCTTAATGGCTGGACTTGATGATTTTAGTGGTCTTTTCCAATGAAGGTTATCCTATGATTCTCTTCTCCAGGCTGAACAACCCCAGCTCTCAGCCTGTCCCAGTAACAGAGGTGCTCCAGCCCTCAGATCATCTTTGTGGCCCTTTTGTAGAGATGCTGTCAAGGGCTGGATGTCCAAAATTTGATTAAGTAAATGAAACCCTAAACCAGATCAAATCCTACACTGTTTTGACCTTCAGCATGTTTGCTATCACTTTGTATTCATATTTCATGGTTATGAACTTCTGGTTTAGAAATGTTTGATAATAATTTCAACTGTTTGCTTTGGCAGAAAAGTTAAGCTTAACACAGAAGAGAAAGACTCTTCAAACTGAAAACAAACACTTTAAACTTTCAAATGCTTCTCTGGTTCCCACATTGTGCACTGTAGTTCTGTTACTTTTTGGACATCTTCTCCCCTGACAGCCCAGTTCTTTGGCTGAGCACTGCAACTTGTGATGTATCACACTGTCCTTTTCCCTGAGCTGCTGAGGTCTAATGCTGTTATATTTTGCCATAGTAAATCAAGAAAGATTTAATTTCTAAATTAAATTTAGACATGCCTTAGGGAATACAAGTCCAGAGATAGAGCAGGGATGCTTTTGAATATGTGTGTAGACATATGTATCTTTCAACTTAGTCTGATTTTCAACTCCTGTGAAAATTTGGATTCCTTTGCCAAAAGTAGGCTGCTCTTTTGGAATAGAAACTCAATATTTTGTTGAAAAACAACAATGCAAATGCATGCACATGGTGCAGAACAGGATGGACAAAATTATTTAGACTGGTTTTGTTTGTATAATGCCCACAGAAACCTTATATAAATCTTGGTTATATAGATCTTGGTTATGTTCCTAGTTCTGCCAGTGGGCTATAGAGTGATTTCTGGTTAAAAAGGGTGGTGAGGTAATATGTAAAATCAGTGTAATGATACTGTCCTCATTTGTGTAGTATCTTGAAATTTATTGGTATAAAATGAGCTGTGTTTTATTGCAGTGGTACACCCATGTGAATGACAAGTAACAGACAGGCATCCATAAAATATTTGAGTTATACCTTAATCTTCAGACAAGCTTTGGAGGAGTTAAAACAATATGTTTCCTTCTATTTTTCTCTGGTCAGTCTTACATTTTAAGACTAGCCTGAAGTGCAGACATCAGAGCTGAACTTGACCTATATTCAGGAGACATCCACATGGGAACTTACTCTGATTTTTAGCTACTCTGAATTTTAACAGTGTTTTCAACTGATTAGGGCAAGGAGTAAGCCTGGGGTCTAGAAAAACAGATGTGCTCAGAGGCTGCAACCCCCTACAAGGCACTAATGGTGAACAAATGAGTCGTGGAGAAATGAACGGGTACTTTTCAGTTGGTTAAAATAAAAATGATGAAGCTCTCATGATTAGTAGAAGGTTCCACAAAATGCTGTGGAACAGGCGTAGGAAATTGGTGATTGGTTTGAAAAAGCCATTTGAGAGGCTTTTTTCCAAATGATTTCTAAACTTTGGTCTCTAAAGAGCAAGCTAACCTCTGAATTTCTCAATCTGTTTCTGACATCTGTAGAGCTATAATCATTTGATAATCATAGTAAAAAAAAAAAAAGCTGAGTTTTACTATGCAGAGTCTGACTTTTCTGTGGTAATTTGTCCTCAGGTTTCATAATTTGAAGAACAAAGCAAAACATTTTGATTTGACATTAAATAGGTGATGAGCGTGTCAAGTGAGATTTGACTGATGTTTCCTCTTGCTCCTCCAAGGAATTTAAATGATTTATTGTTCAGTTAAAGTGCAGGCTAAAAATGAAATCCCTCCAAGAATTACTATTTTTTTTGGTGTTGCTGTGGTGGACAAGGTTTTATGAGGAGCTATGAAGCTGCAGTGCACGTTCTCACTGGTATCAAACAGTAGTGAGTGGAGTTTACTCTGCACATAGAACTTCTTCTGCTTTGTATTCATTGTGGGAGCACAAATATTTTTTCAGTAGGGAATATTATTACTTTTTACTCTTTGGAATTGAACTAATAATTGTGGTGTTGGCACAGATGTACAAATGGTGTTACCACAAAACCAAGACTGAGATAATAAGCCTTGCTGAGAAACAAGTTGTTTTCCTGAGCAGGTGGATGCTGTTGGTACAGCTCATTCTCCATCCTGTGTGTGGGAACAGAGCCAGGTCAGCATGTCAAACTTCTGCTGAGGGAAGCCATATGTATACAAGGTGCTTGCTATCATGAAAACAAAAAATCTTCTAGTATATCTTTGCTGAGAGGAGTGGGGAGGGTTGTGCTTCTCTAGAGGAGTGCACTTGAAAGTGTTGCTAACATGGTACCATGACATATGTCACCATAGCTGGTGAAAGACACAGGAATCCAGCAATATTTGTTTCTATTATTTCACTTCTACCCACAAGAAGTAGTTCAGAAGAAACTGAGCATAGACCACAGTTTTAATTCCTTTTTGGGTAATGAAGCTTTTCAGTCTTCAAGTACAGATTTTTATTTTCCCCCCCCCCCCCCCCCTCTCAAATGAGTCCTTTTCAGTTTCATGCTTTTTGGGTATTGGGACTAAATTTATTTTTTATCAACATTTTAAGAGATCTGTACATCAGAATATGGTCAGGATTAAACTTTCTACTTCTGAGAGAACCTGTAACCCCCAAAAGAAACCTAAAATCTGACAAACTGTAGTTTTCCTTCTGCCAGCCTTGCATTCTTTGGTACCTGCATATACTTCTTGACAAGGAACATGCAGTGAAGGGAGAGCCTGTGCTCTATTTTTCCCCCATTTGGATAAACTGCCACTTTTCCAGTTTAGATAAGAGCTGAAGCAGTTAAGAATAAATCTGGGATGTCTGTGTCTGCTCTAGAGGCAGGATTTTTTCATTCTTGCCTTTATTGTGTTGTGAAACATCCAGTGTTTGCTTTTTGGAAAAGCTCTGCCTGTTTTGCTGGATGTATTACTAGTTAGTAAGTTTAGTTTCCTTCCTCAGCCCCTGTAGCAAGATGTTTCTCTCAGGAAAGTACATCTCACTGCCAGTGGTTTTGTCTTGAAGGCCATATTTCTGTTTCAGAAGTTGAACCTGAGAACCATTACAAATTGCAGCCAATGCTGAGCTACCTCCACCTTTGATGGAGGGAGTGTGAGATGATGTGGGAATCTCTGTTGCTTCTAGTGTGGCTTAGCATCTCACCTGGAGCATATCATGCACCCATATAAGCCTTTACAAACCTGGGCTTTATTCTGTTATGAGCCATGATAATTGCTGAAAATTTTACTGTAAATACAGTCTTAACCTGTCTTTAAATGAAACAGGTTTAACAATTAGTCTCGCTCCCTTCATCTTAAAGCAAGGAAGTTGCTGAGTAAACACTTCTAAGAAGTATGTCATTTCTCATCATGATACTTGAATGGTATATTAATTAGTTGGAGCAGCTTAATTATCTTGAAAACAGGGCAGCATAGCTATTGTGTGCTTGCACATCTCAGTCAAAGCATGTGGGAGGTGGAGGAATCCTTACAGAGGTGCTAGTTGTCCCTTCCTAGCCAAAATTTAAAACTGGGCATGTTTTCAGTAGTGCTCCTTAAAAATGTGTTGAAAGTCTTCATGTGACAGGCTACATTAAAATCCAATGTAAGTTGTATACAGGAGACAAATGACCTGTCCCTGTCAGAGCTCTTGGAAATACTTTGATGGGAGGGTATGGATTTGTCTCGGTGTTTGTCAGTGTAGGAAGTATACAGACCAATGGAGCTCTTGTGTACATTTAAAATCTCTCTTGGAAGCAAACTGCAGCTTTTGGGGGGCACAAGTTCACAGAGAGGAGTCAGCACTGAGGTGCTGCTCTGGATGCAAGTCTGTGTCAGTGCAGTTGCAGCAATATCCTAGAAGTAGAACACAGTGAAAATGATGGACACCTTTTCATACATTCCCTGAAACATGAGGGTATTCCAAAAGAGTAGATATTTTTAAATTTTTATCCTAAAAAGATACATATGTGTGTAGGTACTTCTGAAAGAGCTGTTTGTACAGTTCTTTGGCTTGCCTGGAGATGGCAGTGTGGCAGTATAATTGTTACACCACGGCCCACTCCCAGGAATACATAGAAATTACATTAAATTAATAATAAACAACAAAGCTTGGTTTGAGCCAGCTCTGCAAAAATATAGGGAATAAATACGTTAGCAACATACAGATAATGTAGCTGAAACACAGCTGATTTAACTAAATGAGAAGCTTTGTGAATGGTAAATTAATTTTTTATTGCACCCGGACACCCAACATACTTTTAATGTCGTGTAACATCCATTTGAGTGAATGACTTCCAATAAACATGAGCCATGGCCCTTTGCTGCCGCTCGTCGGCTGCGCCACGCAGGCCAGCACCAGAAGGTGACTTACCTGAGCTCTCAAGGTACTCATTGCCTTTATGCTCCCATGCCTGAGTCAGGCAACCGAGGTTTCTTATTTATCAACTTAAGCTTGGAAGCTTAAGAGTTTTTCAGAATATTTTACTTGCACTGTAGCTGAGTTTTTTTGAAGAGATCCTGTGCTTAACTGCAGCACTGACTGTAAGAATGCCTGCTCTAGCAGAGTATGTTCTTCAGCTTCCTTCTAAGAGTTCTGATATAAATATCAGTGTTGTCCTCTATTCACAAATGGAGAGACTGACAGACAAGGGGATGGACCTACTCACTGCCAGGTCAGCCTACAGACTGGTGGTAAAGTTGGGGAGATCACCCAGCCCTATCGACCCCAATTTATTAGGTCTCAGCAAAAAGAACTCGGACAATCTCCTATGTCTGTATCTGAATAGACTTAAGTGCAGAAAATCCCCTTGGGTTCTTTGGATCATTAAGAATATGAGGGAAATGGTAGATGATATAACTTGGGAACCTGTTTTTATACGAAGCTCTAGGGATATTAGAAGTCTGACGGCAAAATTTTTTCACGGGAGACAGTGTCTGCAAACTAAATGCCATGGATTTGTTCAATAAAATGTTCTGGCTCAAAGTATTTCCTTAAATTCCCCTTTGGGGTGAAGACATCTGAGTTTGGTAAACTGTTTTCTTTGCTGTTCCAGGTTGGGTATCTGTTCCACTGTGTTA
The DNA here is from genome assembly GCA_028020825.1 of Podargus strigoides. NCBI lineage: Eukaryota > Metazoa > Chordata > Aves > Caprimulgiformes > Podargidae > Podargus > Podargus strigoides. The sequence goes on along the minus strand of CM051622.1, from coordinate 74,717,002 downwards.
TTTCTGTTGCTGAAGCACCCGCCGTTCCGTACTAATACCTTTGCTGATGGGAGGTAAATGCAGTGTAAATTGTCACTTTGACATGTCACACTTTGTAGTGTGTTGAATAATGCATTTAACATGCTGTCATGATGTACCTGCACCTTGCCAGACATTTTAAGTCGTGTCTGTTTGTTTTGTACATTAAGATGTGGCTATCTGTCTACGAAGCAGTTCTTGCTCCAAGAAATCTTGTTTTGCACTGTTGCCATCACTGCAGATACTCAGGGAAAGGACAGAGGAGACGTTCTGGCAAATAGGTTGAATGGCCCCACAAAATGAAAGAGGATGGCTTTTCTTTTAGGTTTATGGGGTTTTTTTTTGTCGTTCCTCTGGGATGTTATTTTCTCACTTTGGAAGCTGTTTGGAGAAGAAAGGAAGGTCGGCTACGAGCCTCACAAGCTTTGCATTATATCTTTAGTTCTGTCACAGATGCTGTATGTAACCATCCTGTGTCACCACAGCACATTTGGATCCCCAACTCCTCAAATGGTGGCTTCAATACCTCAAACCACATCCCTCTCCAGGCACACTTAGTTGTGTTTCTCTAGACCTAGCTGGGTCGTTTGAAGACCTCATTGTCCCAGGCTGTTTGTGTGGAATATATACAATCTCTGGCAGTATCTCACTGATGTGATTTCAGATATAATATGAAAGAAGCGGCGTTTATTGCATAGAAATGCTTTAAAAAGACTTGATGTCTCATAAAACTTGGCCCCATAAAGTCAGGTTCAGAAGCACCCTTTAGTTTTCTTTCCCAAAAATAAACTGAGCTTTTGTAACTAGCATTCATCCTCAGGAAAGCAAAAAAATCAAGTTCTTCCCAGCATGGCTATGCGGGGCGATATGGGAAAAGGAAAACTGATACTCAGTTATCAAGTGTCTCATTTGGACACACTTAGTTAATTTGAAAAGCAAATGAAGGAAGGAAGGACCTCAACCATCTGCCTAATGCTGTGCTTCTATTCCTGAGTATTTTTCTGATTATAATATTCTGGCAGCACTGTGGCATCCAAGGCTGTGCTCCAGGCTGAGCAAAGAATGTAGAGTATAGGAGCAATTAAGCTGCTGTTGGGTCTGGGCTGTGTGTTGTTGGAGGTGTTAGTAGAATTAACTGTAGACAGTCATAGGAGAATAAAAACTGGATAAACTGTTGTTAATCTTTTTACACTTGGATTAATTGCAGCAATTGTAATCTCCCAGTTGACTTCCAAATACTTAGCTCAGCATGTGAGTCAACTCTTAGCTTGGACAAGTGCTAAACTGTATGTCCAGTGCCTGGGGAAGGTATAAATGGGGGTTCCTAGAGCTGTAGTCTGACCACTTGAGCCATGCTCAGCTTGCTATTCCTTATCCAAGACTACTAAGAAAGCAAGTGGAGGATGAGGACGACTGGAGGCAAGGCTTTTAGTTCAGATTAAATGATAGAAATTAAAAATCAAGACGGATAAGGAGAAGACACAAAGGGAATGATTACCGTGGCATGCTATTTTTCACAGTACATATAGCAGAGGGGCACTAGAGATTAGAAAGCAGTGAGTTTAAAAAAAGAAAAAAAGTAAGTTACATGTAAGGAAACAAGTGATTAAATTGTGAGACCCTTCCAATAGGTGCTACAGTAACTCAAAAGGTAGATTAATTCCAAAAAGGGTTAAGGGATGTCCCAGAGGGCATATTCACCAGTGTTCCAGATGCCACTTCCAGCTCTGAAAAAAAGCAACTTGCTGATTGTTGGGAGGCTGAGGACAAATCACTGTGTGTTTGTCTTTGGTTACACTGCTCTTTAAGCATCCACTACCAGATAAACTGGGTTAGGTGGACTATTGGATTGACCTTCAGCTGCACCTGCATTTTGTGGGGAGAAGCAGTTGATAACTATATTGTTCTTATCTTCTTGTGGAGTTGATAGCTCTATTTGTGTGGAATGGAGGGTTTTTTTTTTCACATGGTCTATGAAGTTTGAAAAGCTTTTGAATCCTTGCATAGCATTTGATACAAGAGAGCTTTTAAAATGCAGGTCATTATTGTTCTATGTTGAGCTCTGGGTAGTGAATGTGGATGTATTTCCCCTTCAGAAAGTTCTATTTATGCCGCAATGACGCTGCAGGCCAATTTCTGTATCATTTCTGTGCATTTATCTTTGTAGATGATGGTTTATTTGAAGAGGTCTGTCTTTATATTGTCAGTGACTTAATGACGAGAATCAGAGCTTTAGGATTTGCAGGAGAAAGGAAGTGCTTGACAGGCACTGCTGAAATGGTTTAGCCAATCTTTCATTTTAACAATAGGGAAATAAAATAACCCAAGTGCAGAAATAGATATTTTTGAGGTCGAATGTAAAGCTCATCAGCATAGATAAACACATAAAGGATTGATGCCTAAAACTATGTCAAAGATTCACGTTCAAAAGCCATGTTCAAGACAATTGGAGAGGGCTCGTTCTGCACCTCTTATGTTCCACAATGAAATAAAAGGGATTTAATAGGAAAAGGAGTATTGCCCCGAGGTAGGGGTATAGAATGGCTTTTCACTGCTTGCTTTCCTGCTCTGCCAACTCATTCCTCTGACTCTTTGCTGTTAAGACTCTAGTGAGTGAGGATGATTTGTTAGTTGCAATAAATTTTGTGTCTGAACTCTGAAATGGTGGGAGCATCGGGAAACAGGAGTGACACCTCTGCCAGATCAGCACTTCCCGACTCTGGGATAAGCAGTGCTGCACTGAACAAAGTCTTATTTCTCTGGGGTGAGACGTGTGTTTAGGAGAAACTTCTGGTGAGGACCACAAAGGTGAAAAGTCTGTCTGTAATCCAGATTTCCTGTCTGATTACCATGAATATTATGTCATTTGCAGGTACATCACTTCACAGGCTCCTCCAGGAGCACCAGCAAAGAGCTAAGAAGGATGTTTGATATCAACCCGTTCAAGTACCTTAACAAAAATGAGCATAAAAGCATTGATTTCAATGAGATGACTCCTTTTCCCACCCTGACAGCACAGCAAATAGCACCCACCTTGCTTGTGGAAGGAGTGTTACTGCCCAACACAGCAGGAACTGCTGCACCAGTGGGCTTTGTTCCTTCCCAGGGGACAGATACAAGCCTTGGGCTGGGGACTGTCATGAAAAGATGTTGAATTCACATGAACACTTCTCAGAGTCCCAGCCTGGTCGTGTATTCCGTGAGGAGAATTTCTGTGGGATTTTCCCTGGTACACATAGTCCTTTCCTACATTAATGAGGACCTCGCTGCTGTGGCATCATCCAGAACTTTTTACAGCTTCACTAACAGAGAAGTTCACATATGCTGAGCCACTAAACATCTTGCCCTAAATTAGGCTGTCCTTGTTTGCAGCCAGTAGCAAAAGCCTTTCTATAGGACTTAAAATATCCGTGGCAAAATCATGATTTAACTATTCGTGACCTTCTGAATTCTGTCATTAAGATATGCTTCTGGTAATGGCAAAGAGCTGCAGCAGAGTGCTTTCTAAGGCAGCAATTTTCCCTTGGAAAATATAAATCTACTGAAACATTTCCTATGGTGATTTGCTATTTTTTTTTTTTTTTAAATGGGATGTTTTGATAAGGCCAGAAAATTGAAACCTCCTGTTATATAAATTAATGGGGAAGATACAAGGTTGATTTAATGTGTCTCAAGTGAAGTACTTCAGGTTTGGTTTGTTTGTTTGTTTCATGGAGAATGTATTTGTTTGCTTTGTACTTGGATGTTTTGAAGTCTGGATGTTTTGCCATTTCCAGGGGAATGGTAACTTCTCTTTCTGAAAACAAACAACCAACCCCCTCTGCTTGGAGGAGGTGAATTCTCTTGTTCTTTGCCTCTGTGCTCCACACTTGCAACGGAAGAAGAAACAAAATGCTGTTATTGTTCATGGTTCCGGTCACACAGCAAAGTCTCAATGTTTTTAGAGAGAAAGCAAGGGAAAACTTTGGCTGGATTTGTCTGGCTTTCAGAAGCTGTTGATAAAAATGTTTTGTGATAGGGTAAGCTGGAAGACATGAGTCCATAGCAATATTGTTAGGAAGAAAGTTTTGAAGAGTGGAAGTTCTCTCAATATAAAACAGTTTTGAGTGATAAAGTCCAGATCATACTTGCCAAGTCTCTCAGCAGCTGGGGTAGGTGAAATTAGCCAAAATTTGAAATGTAATTATAATGAACTGCAAGAAATTCTTTCAAAAAGAAAACTGGCATTAGATGTCTGACTTAAGGGAACTCCAAAGAGACTAAAGGCCATCTGCACCTCTGCTGATCTCCCAGATAAAAGATGAAACTCCTGATCTTTCATCACTTAGTGTAAGTTTGTCTGCTAACTTGAATATTTTCTGCTTGAATCCTTATTGCCTGTACTCCAGTTGCCATCCCAGTGCAATCAGCCTGGCAGGGAGAATTTTACTGGGCGGTAGCTGGTGACTCTGGAGTCCTGACCATTGAATCCTGTGCAGGTATTTGCAGCTGGGTTCCCCAAATCCCCAGTCATGCAGCTCTGTGGCTTCCTAGAGAAATCCAGATGTGCATATTTATGTTCCTCGCCAGGAAAAGCAGCTTCCAAAAGCTTCCTTGGTGTTTACAAAAACATACTGAACCCGTTCAGTTGCTGAAGGTCAGTGTACAATGGCATGACATCCGATGTGACACCACTGCTAATCTAATACTAGGAAAACAGATGTGGGAAGCTCCTATGATTTCCTGCTTATTAAGATCAGATTTGTCCTGTGATTATGAATCTCTTTTGCCTTCTGGAGATGTGGATGCTTAGACAATACTCTTAAAGATGCCTTTGAGAATTATTAAGAGCTGATTTGGCATAATGTCTTTCCTATCTGCTGTTGGCACTAATTTAGTAATGAGATAAATGTTATCCCCTTCAGAAGTAATTAGGACAACTTTTGGTTTGTGTGTGTGTGCACATCTCGGACAAGTACGAAAATGCTACAGATTTCATAATCTTTCCCTTTTTTAATAGAGACAGTTATCTGGGTTTAGCAAACTCTTCCTGGCTCAGTGGTGAGACTTCCAAACAATGCCTGCCTTGGTTTCCTTATTTATTACTTAACATCAGTTAAGTGTTTCTATTTCCAGGGTCTTATTTTTCACACTTGACTAGATTTTCTTTTGAATGTTTCCCAGTACCAAACACTTATTTATACATCTACAGTTAGGAGAGCTGATATTTCTTGTGGTGTAACTCTGCAGAGACCAGTTTAATTAGTACACATGGGGTGGCTGCAAACCCTAAAACTCTGTTATGTGGTGGGTGGGAGAAAGCACTTGAAACCTCTCATATTTTTCCTGTAGATTTATGTTATGCAATCATACATTCCTTCCCTAAAGCTCCGACAGGCAGGGTATTTATCCTTTCTTGGTGTCTAATAGTATTGCCAATTAGCATGAACCTGTAAACAAGAAATGCCAAAGGTTCGTTAATTTTAAAACCAAAGTGAAAACGTGGTCTGAGGTAACGCTCTGAAGGATGCCATAAGGGTGGCCAGGTAAGCGTGAAGGCACATCAGGGGTTATTAGCTGGATCCCCATAACTCCAATCTGCCCAAATGAGTACACTGCAAGCAGATGTTTTACTGCCTTCGCTCAGCGTGGTGCAGCTGCCGCTCGAGCCTTGGAAACACCAGCTCCTTAGATTAACAAAGAAATCCAAGGTTGAAGGTAATGATGTCTGAAAATAAACTGGAAATGGCAGGCTGGTGAAAATTAGGCAAGGCTGATTAAAAAGAACATAAGGATCTCCAGAGGTGTTTAAATACACCTGCCATCACGAGAGCATTTGAAACGGGTGTTTGAGTTTGACAGTGTGCCCGCTTCCAGCACGTCCCAGATCCTTCCCTGAGAATGTGAGGGACGTGGTGTGGACTGGGTGGAGCAATGAGGGATGCGAAGGTACCTGTAAGAATTACAGCCTAAATCCCCTTTGCCTTTGTAGTTCCTTTGTGAAGCTGCTCTGATGTCCATCAAACTGATGAAAAGCTTGCTCTTAAATGAGTTCAGGTTGGAACCTGAAAGAACAGAGCTGCAAGGTCTGGATGATCACGAGTCAAGAATGGGATGATGCTGTGGTAGTCCCAGAGCTTGCCTTTGGCTGCAGCATCTCTGTGCTCATTGAAATGGCAGCACAAAGCACTTCTTCAGGCTTTGACTCTTTTCATCAGAGACTGATGGGGCACAGATGGCAAATACCACAGTCCTTGCTTGTTCCAGTGTCTGCAGGGAAACTGTTCGTATGAAAAAGGGCTGCGGGGTCAGGCCCATGCACTTTTGTAAGATTGAATCCTCAGCTGGAATTGCATCTGCTGCACTCCATTGGTTTTACTTTTGCTTAACAGACCATAAACAATTTGTTTACATAGACAGCTTTTCATCTTCCATACTGAATCATAAGTGAGTTCTCTAGGGATCAATCCCGGGTCTGGTTGTTGCTTTTCATTTATATACCAGGCTTGGATGATTTAGATCATCAGGGTTTCCATCTGAATTCAAAGGCAGCTGGTTTATGTCCTTTTCCTTGCACAAAGGATCTTACTAAAAATCCACATTATGGATCTGGCAGATTAAGCTTTGCTTTGAAATACTTCGCTGTAAACTAGAAAAGGGATGTTATGACCCATTTGCCATAGAGCAGAGAACCCCAGTCCATCAATGCTAAAAATACAGGTCCCTCTCTCCAAGTAGTCATACTTCAATGGTCCTCTGGTGATAATGATGAGCTCTTACTCTGTGTGTGCTGTGGACTAAAGGGAGAGAATGTGTGTTACAGAGGGACAGTGTCTTACAGAGCTCAAAAAAAAGATCTGAAATGACAAAATAGGCTGAGGTGATGCCCTGAAGGTGACGAGGTGAGCATGAAAGTATATCCAAGAGTTCTTAGCTAATAACTGGACTTTTTGTAACAGAGTCTGAATGTCTGTGCTATAGTTCCACAGGATGAGCTACAGTTGTGAGCCTCCTGAGAAGGGCAGCCTGGGCCTTAGGAGTGTCCAGAGCGAGAGAGAACTGAAGAGGGAACCTCTTTTATCTGTGAAGTTTCATGCTTAAGGCACAACCCATTTTTAGTCAATCTGCATAGTAACTTACAGAGCAAGCGTGGCACACGGTTCTCATGAATCTCAGGTCAAAATTTTTCTGGCTGTGTTTTGAAGAGTTTGAATTTAGTTTTACTTTATAGCTTATTCTTTTTTAAATTTACTTTTTACACTTTTATGTATCTGATTCAATGTACTTGTGTTTTTATAGTAGTTCCCCCAATACCTGAAGGTTTCCAAAATGACTACCAGCTGTCCATGCTTCACATATCATTAGTTATTTCAAAACTAACCTCTCCTTCTTCTGGAGCTCTAATAAAGTATGAATCTTGATTAAAAACATGTCCCCTGAAATGTCAGTGTTAGGGTGATTTCCCTGGATCTATTGCAGAGGGGTAACAAAGCTCAATAGACCATGGTGTTAGTGTTAACCTTAGAGGAAAGCAGATGCTGCAGCTACTTCGTTGTGAAAAATCCTGGGTAAAGTAGTGTGATTATTCTTTGCAACCACACCAAATGTGTTTAATTCAAATTAAGTCTTAGAAGGTACTGCTTTTTCCTGTCAAGTTGTTTATTTAAAAAATTACTCTGGAGCAAATAATTCATTACCTTCTCACCTTGCATTTGGTGATTGCTTATAATAAGAGACCACTTTGAGAAGCAGTTGGCTTTTTCCTTCATTACATATACATAGAGCCAAAGAATTTTTTTTATACTCCAGTAAACATAATTTGTATTTCACGACGTGTTATGAGTTTCTTGTTGTATGAATGTCTTAAAATGAATTTATAAATAATTTTTATGGTTCAGTGAGAAAAGCCATTAAGGTGTTTAAAATGTTTGGAAGTGCAGGAGTTGAAAGAGTAGTTTGATATATATGGTGCAATGAGAGTTGGGAGCTGTAAAGGAATGCTGGTGTAGTTCAGCAAAGAAATCTAGAGGGCTTTGACTACAAATTGTTAAAATGACTAGTTCCAGAAACAGTATGGAAGAGAATTTAAAGATGAAAGAACACGACCAGTATTTAGTAGTGATAGCACAGTCGTCCTTTACTTATTGTAAACTATTTAGATCAAGGTAAATGTTAAACATGTTCTTAAATGTTAAAATAAATATGTGCAGGTCTGCAAATAATCTAGCTGGTAAAGCAGTATCAACAACTATTTTTTCCCCTCTGCCAACTGTTTAGCCTGAGAAATGCCACTTGTGATCCTGCAAAAATCTGATACTGGGACTCCAGGCTGTCCTGGCAACTCTTAATTGCTCTGGACAACAGAGCAGCTAAGAAAACTCCTGTGTTATATGGATCCTGGAATCTCAGAGAGGGATTTTTTGTTCATGCATTTCTCTCTTCTCCTCTAACATGAAGAACATACTGCTCAATTCATGGGAAATATGTTTAAGCTTACTGAAATATGAGTGTGTGCTGAACTAGATAAACTTTCCTCAATGAATTGTTCAGTCACCTTCATTTGGAAGAAGAACAATTAATATCAGATCTAATTGGTTTACATCTCCCAGGGTAAGGTTTCTTAACTCTATTTTTGTGTGGCATTTTTAATTAACTTAGAATGAGTGTGTTTGCATATCAAGGCAGATGTGTGCAAGTGTTTTGATATATGCATTTAGGTATCATGTTCTTCAGGAAGGGATTTTGTTTCATTCAGGTTGCTCTTGCCAGCTTTTCTTAGGGAATGTGCTGGCATCAGCCACCAGTCAGAAGAGAGACCAGGGCTGCAGCGCACACAAATGCCTGGATTCAGAATGATCCCTATCCATTAAATCCCATGATAATGGGTTATATTTCTGTGTACTATTTATTTACTCAGCTGAAGTAAATTACTCAATCTCTTAACATTCGAGCCCCCAACTAAATGATTACATTGCTAATTAGCAGCCTCAGAGTATCATGTAGTTTTAAGGCAACTCGTTGTGATAAAGTACGAGTGTTGAGAGTGGCAGAAGAGGTCCTGGCATAAAACAGTGATGTTTATTCTTTGGCCTTTTGACACGCTGATTTATATTGTGTGTTTATATTGTGTCCAGGTTTGCTTCATGGTCTTGGAAGACAAGACCTTCTGCATTTAAAAAAAATAAATAAAGCATAAAACCTAGTTATTTATGTTTTCAAATGCTGGTTGTGGAGAAAGTCCGTGACCGATAGAAAATAAACTGGGTATTTCTAAGCTACTGCTAATAAATTGATAGGGGAACTTTAACCCTCTTGGAGATTAAAATTTCAGAGATGATATGGAATTTTCTTTATGTAACTGCATAAATCGAGCTGTTAATTTAAATAAACAAAAACCCCAAGCACACAGAGAAAAAACCCAACAACCTAAAAGCAAAAGCATTTCCTGCAGAATGTCTCTCTGCTAGAAAATTATGCAAGAAATACATCAGTTTTGACAGAGTTTTATTGTAAAGCAGTGAATCAAAAAGTGGCTAATGGCTCTGGTCTAGTCTCTTGACCTCCCTCTTCTCAAATCTCAGCTTTTGAGATGACTCGAGTGTGCAGACATTTAGAAGTACAGGTTAGCTTATGGTCTCTCATTGAAGCTGTCAATGAGTGTCTGGGTAGGCTTTTTCTTTAAGGAGACACTTCACTAAATAATACACCTTACATAGCATGTAGGGATTGCCATGGCAACAGTTCATTTTGAATTACGAAACAATTAGATATTAAACCCCCACATAATCCATTGCCATGTAAATTACTGCCAAGAGGCAGGTAATGACTTAAACACCTTCATTTTGGGGGGTAAAAAAAAATAATTCATTTTTTAATCTTGAATTGTTTCTTTCTCATTTTCTTCTGAAATTACACCACTTATAGAAAAGGATGGAGTAATGGCTTCAAGAAATGTCTGCTGCTCAGGGAGGAGATACATGGCAGGAGCAGAAGTACTGGAATGGACCTTTTTTTATCATTATCAGCTGGACCATGGCTGGATGGGTTCAAACCAAGCAACTGCATTTGGATGAACCCAAATTCTTTGGTTCCCTGCTGAAATCAGTAACTTGACTTCATGAAAATCAATGTCTTTGCTCTTTTGAAGTTAAGAGAACACTTGTGCTGTAGATCCATGTGAATTTTGGGAAAGGTAGACCAAGGCAAGGGTGTTTTTCTGGTAGAGAACTGTGCAGCTGCAGAATAGGAAGGCTTTTCTTTATTATTACATAGCATCCTTTTAAATCCTGGTGCACCATAACATAAGGAAATGGACTGTGATTTTACCCTGCAGCCTTTTGGTGCAAGAAGTGGACATATTTCTTAGAGACATGAGGGTCACTTAAAACAACTGGTGTCATGTCTTATGAGAATTCGTGCACTTAGACTTTTCTGAAAATATTTCAGGTTTAAATTTCAAATTACATGTGTTAAAGTATCTGTGGCATCTTCAGAGACATCTAGCAAACGTGACTAAGGGTACCCTCTGAGTAAGGTTTTTCCCATAGCAAGCATCCTTAAAATGCAAAAGGAAGAGCAAAGGGCCTGTTGCAGGGGCAGGCTATCTCAGTTTTACCAGACCCTGTGCCTCATTGAATCAAAGATCAGCCACTAAAACCATGGGGCTGACTCCAGTGGGTGGCCAGCCAGGATGTCTAAAGCCTTAAAATCCTGCAAAAGGTGCCTTGGTAGGGTTCTCCTCTCGTGCCAAACAGTGGGATGAATACATTGAGTAAATGACTATATTTGGGAATGGGAATTGCTTTTGGGTTCGTGAGCTGCAACCACAAATTATTTCTTGCACCCCTGTTGTCAGAAGAAACTGTTCTCTTATTTCCAGCTGAGACACCTTTTCTGTAGCTGGTGCTATCTGCCATGATTAGATGAGAGTATTGCACTGAAAAACTCCTTAAAGTCTTATTTAGGTGGAAATGTCCAATTCCATTCTGAATGAATTGGTGTCCTGTAATGACAGTGGCTTTACTTCAATTAAAACAAAAAAGACAACACCCCCACACCCCCCTAAGCAACACAGTGCTTGATTCTCACCTTCCCTAGGAAATGATCACTGTGCCTTTCAAAAACCATTCATTTGGCAGCTTTGTAAATACTTTATTTTCATTAATTAAAACACTCTGGTGCTTTTGTGTAGGAAGTTAGTTGGTTTTGCAAACTCCTTGCAGGGGTTGAAAACCTCTATCTCATTTTCTAGAACATTTCAAGCCTTGCTCCCAAAATAAGAGGTTTTCTTGATTGCTGGAATTCCACAGTAAATGTCAGTGTGAATAGAATTAGAGTTCTTCTATATCTCCATGTCTCTCTCCTGCTGCAGGTAGGCAGCAAAATGCATGTGATGGCTAGTGGTAAAATGCCCTGGCTTTGTTGTAAGTACCAGTGGGTGTAATCCAGATGTGGGGGTGATATTTTGTCTGCTACAGGTCAGTTTGGAAAAGGGCATTCTGTGAGCTGGAAATGGTGATAAAAGTTTTGTCTGTGCTGGAAAACTGCTGTTTAAGTGACGCTGGTATAACTGAACAGCACGTTTCTACTTAAGCGTGCAATAAATTGGTATTGAAATGCTTTTTGCAGAGGTCGTGTGTCCCTGTGGGAAGAGGGGCTGCTACCTTGGGAGAGGCATCTTCAGGACTTGAAGTGCAAGTGCATCAAAGCTCTGTTTTTACAGCTCAAGGTTAACAAAGGCTAATGTAGCTGTGCAGAACCATTGAAATTACAATAATGGCATGAACTCAGAATAACAGCAGAACCACTTCTGGGTTTTTTGAGAAGGCAAATGGTGTATGGCAGATTTCTTCTCCCTCCCATGGTGGGAGGCACTTGTCACCTGCCTTGAGAGAGGTTCCCTTCTGCTTAGGAGCCACTGGATTGCAGTGGCATCTCTTTACCAGCCTTGTTTGAAGGACAGGGGAGTTGTAGCCAAGGTAAAGCTGGTAGTGGTGACACACTTGCATTAACTATGAGGGGGTGTGCTGCTGCCTAGGATCTATGTGAAGCAGATGATAACACACTCCTGCCTCATCCTCAAAACTCATATTGATAAGGGTGATGAAAGGTCATCCACTAAATCTGATGTTCCTTGAAACAAGAGCCTCCATTCCCAGAAAACACTTGCTAAATATATAACTTCCATTTTGACTGGTGATCTTGTGTTGGTATGTTTGGGTTTTGGTTTTGTTAGTGAGCAGTGGCATTACTGATAAAGGTTCCTATATCTCTTCTTCCCTCCCTCTCCTCCTCCCGGCGTCTGGTAGCAGTGCTTGCCAAATTAGGTTTCCATCTTAATTATTCCTGACTTTCTCCAGGATGCTATGATCTACTTGAGGGTTTTGCAGTTTAGCACACCAGTCATTGCATGGAAATGTGAACTGAATAAATTGATGTGGGCTGGTTTTGTTGTGAACTGTTTAATTTTGGATGATTGCATCAAAGTGCAGGAAAGTTTTTTACCAAGTTAATAACATTTGAATTGAATTCTCCTATAAACACTGCACTTGGAGGATGTCAGCACGTGTGGTAGGCTGATGGTTTGTTATCCTTAACTGAGATAGTCTGATAAAGAAAAAATTGTGTTCCAAGTATTAGTTTAAAAAGATAATCTTGGTGAAATGGAGAAACTCAAATTATGCCAGGAGGTAATTTGAAAGAGTACAACCACCTTTTTATCCTCAAGTCAGGCTTTTCTGTTCCAAAGTACAGATAAAAATCTATAAGTAATAATGAGATTGTTGCTAGCTAATACAATTATTTTATTGGTTTTTTTTTAGGGTAGTTCCTGCACAAATGATGCTTAGAACTGTATTCTTAAAGAATAACTTAAGAATAATGGTATATCCAATCGAAGGAAATTCTGGCATGCAAGAAGTATTTGAATCAGTATTAAATAGTCAAGTCCCTTGATTGGACATTCTGTAGTAGTTTTTCAGAAAAATTAAAATGATTAATTAATGGCTATAGAAGCAATCCATGTGAGGAATAGAAATAATATTGGTTGACACAGTGAAGCAACAAAGTACACATGTTGAACAGATATACAAGTTTTGCAGTTAACTTAAAAGGAGGGGCACCCTAAAGCCTTCAGAAATATTACGATTGCCTCATGTACGGAGAATGTGCAATTAAATAAGCAATTAGTTATGGATTATTCACTCAGCTTGACTGTTGGTTATTTGAGTAGCACGTTAACCTTGAAATGACTGCTTTTATAGCCCTTATTGTTCAGCAATAAATTAGATCTGCATTAATAAACACACTCTTCCTGGGCTTGATCTTCCGAAGAAGTTCTCCTGCTGCTTATTGTATCGCAGCTGGGAGACTGAGGCATCACAGTGGTATGAGCTGGATGCACATATGGAAGATGATCTTCCCTGCCTAAAATACATTTAAATAACTGTGGGATGGAGGGGATGGGAGAAGAGACAGGGCTCTTTACTTTAAAGAGAGCAAAACTTTGCAAAGAGCTTACAGGTCAGCTGTTTTTAACCAGCATAAAACCTTCCTCTGGATCTCACAGAGTCCACCACCCAAATGCAAGTGATTCTAACTCATCTGGTTATTAAAGGTACTCAAAACTGGGCAAGAATCAGCCTCTTGCAATGACAGGCAGCCTCAGGCTGTGCTCCTAGGACCATATAGGAGGAAAGATTTTTGTATATGGATATTCTCACCTACTTATTTCAGCAGGGCAGGAGAGAGGAAGAATGGCATGAGACTACTCGATACAATCAATTGGCAAAGTACGCTCTCTTGACCGTACACAGCAGTTCTTGTCGATGCAGGGAAGGACTGAAATGTGTGCTGAACACATTCAGCTTGTTTGGAGCTACCCTGGTTCTAGGTGTGCTCCCAGACTGGCACCATATCCCTGTGTGAACTGGCAATAACTGGAAGGTATTTTATAAAATGAGTGTAATTAGATGAGAGTTGAGCTAACTTTGTTCTGAACAGTGCATATCCTCCATCTGCTTTGTGTTGTCCCACAGCAAAAGTGATGTTCAGCTTCAGTGTGTTGCCACCTCATTTTTCTTCCAGCTTTGTCTAACCAGGTAATGCACTGTTTGCTTTCTTGTTCTCAGCCACCTTTCATTGACTGATACTTATCTGCTTGGTCTCCTTTTTCTTGTTTCACATTAAATAAACAGGAAAAGGAGGTCGTTCAGAGATATTGGTTGCTGTCACAAGCACACATGTGTCTATGCCCTGTTGCCTAAATCCATTATTGCATTATTGTATAGATCAGGATGTTTCTGTCTGACTGCACAAGTGAAACAATCCAACGTGATGGCTGTTAAATGCCTCCTTACGTTTCTCAATGCAATCCATCACCAAATAAATTCCAGATGCAGTCAAACAAAATCTAAAGCGAGCACATCTGAAGGCAATGAACTGTGGAGAACAACCCATACAACACACATCTAAACTCCCCCCAAACTTCCTTGGGAGATTGGCTCACGGTGCGATGGCTGACGGGAAGGTGATGGAAACAGTAGTGTTGGGAGTTGGCTGCTGTTTGCCTTGGCAAGCACTCTGTCCTCCTCAGCTGCTGATAGAACTTTTGATTGTGCTCATTCTTCTTTTTACCAAGCGTGATCTCAATCGTAGCAGTTGTTTTTTCCTTTGCATAAGGGAAAGATGGGACAAGAACACCCCTTCTTTTGAAGACTCATCATTTTTGGAAGTGCTGATGGAGTAATATTCTTCCTTACTGCGTCTGTTACCTCATCAAAATGAGAAGTAACCCAAAACCTGGAAGAAAGATGATTTTTTTTCCTTTTCTGCTTTCACCTTCAGGTTCTTTTTCAGTGGAATGAGACAGCAGAGACACAATAACATGGTCACTTAGCAGAAAGAAAAGCTGAAGACAACCCCACCTTTATTGTGAAAACAAGTTGGTTTCATCTTTCCATTTTAATGCTTATAAAAACCAGTCATTTCTCATCAGACACTGCATTCTCTTCAGGGGTCTGATACACATGTAGACCATTTTTAAATACTTCAAACCCAGGAGAAGCTCCTTGGCTGTTACATACTGGGCAAAGTGTTGCTTCTCCTAGGTATTCATGAGGTGATAGTGAGCTTCTGCAGAGATCTGTCCATAGGGACTATGAGGATCTCCATGTGAAATATACAGTATGCTTTATGCTTAGGAGCATTTAGGGATGTAGGACATGTTAGGACTTCTGCTACCTGCTCTTTTAAAATTTTTTTAATAGTCATCACAAGTGTCGAGTTGGAAGAAAGAGGTCTGTGATTGAATTTAGCAATTTCTGTGCTCTAATAAAAAGCAACGGGGCTAAGCAGACAGATTCCCCCCCATACACCATCAACTGATCACCCTAGAAATGTAGAATGAAGTTCTCACTACTTAAAGGAGGAAAGCTGGTATTTGAATTAAAAAAAAAAATCAGAAATATTAATGTATTCAAGAACTGAGTTTAATGATGTATTTAAAAGCTATTAAAATAATGTTTCTCATTAGTGGCACAGCCTGATCATTCTTTGCAAGCAGGGGGAAGAAAGTAAAGCAATATCGTAAAAGATCAAATAGTGATTCAAAAATAATTAATCCAGTATTATATAAATCAGGTACCTTCAATAAAAATACTAGTTCAGTATTCTGTTCTTATGGGCAAAATTAAAAATAAAAAATGTCTCCATTAATGCCTTTTCCTTCACTCCAGCTGACCTATTTATTTTTAATTGAGCTACAGGGTGCTAAACATTCTGTAAAAGTGATAATTGCAGTAGTAAACTTTTTAACATTTCCCTCTGGACTTAATACCTTGTTTTCTGGAGAATATCTTGGATTAGTGGAGAAAATTGGTGGCTTGCTGTGTTGGGAGTTGCTGTTTTGTTTCTCCCCCAGTTGCTGACCTGCTTCACGTTACGTAAATACCTCGTGGCTCTTGTTATCCTATCTTGGTTTTGAATATGGTAACGTTTCCTCTGCAGGACATGGTATGTGAACTAGTTACAAGTACTCTTTGAATGGACAGTAGTGTCAAGGATGTTGGTGTTAACTTTAATAATGTGTAAAATTAGAAACATGGTATGCTTGACAACTCTTTCAATGTGCTACTAGTTTTATATTATAATATATATTATGTATACTTATACCAATATACCTCTTTGCATTGAAGTTTTCATGCAATTCTAGAAGTAAACATGTTGCCCTGAAACAGTTTCATCCATAACAGCTAAATGAGAGGGGGAAAACCAGCTCAGAGACAGTGAAGAAGGGACCAAGATCATTTCATGAACCTCATCATATGCACTGAATAATGTCATCGTGGCCGGTGATGTGAACTGGATCTGAACAGCTGGTATTGATGTTAAACTGGTGTTTCCCATTGTTGTTTTACTGTCCTTCTTTCTGGAGATTCAGATTTTACTGAATTTTCCAACTCTAATCCCCAGAAGTGATTTTCAGCATTGCAGCCTGAAGAATAGCTCCCTCAAAATAGGCTCTTCTCAAGCTTTCACATGAAGAATTAAAGCTCATCTGAATGCCCAAAGCTGAGGCCTTAAGTATTAGCATCATTTTGGCAGCTCTTAGGTGAGGCTGTGAAAGCTGCTTTGTTAGAGACTGTCTGAGAAAATATTAAAAGCCCAGATAAGATTTATGCAGTCCCCATGGTGGTTTTTAATGAAGATAAGTTTGGTGTCTAAGTCTCACGTCGATTCTGATTCTGAGGATGCTAAGAACACCCTGAGCCTGTCTGACTCCTCCAGTGTTTAACTGTGTTTAGCTGCTAGTGTGCAAGAAGTCAGTTTGTAATATTCACTCAATTTAAAGGCCCAGGCATCTCACAGAATTGAACCCATAGATCTAGCTCATTCTGTGACAGATATTTACTGCCAGGTCATAAATGTGATTCCATCTGGCTGACAACATTTGTAGGCTCCCTGAATTCCCTGAACGCTCATACACATGACAAACAACTTTTGCAGGAAGAATGACCTGTAACAGGAACAACAGAAGCAGCAAAAAAACCATGAATGGCATTTGGGATTGTCCTTGTCACACTAAGGTAGATGCATGCACGTTTTGTAGCCCAAGTGTCCAAAATGAGAGCTGAGTTTTACGTATTACCTAACTTTTGGTAAATAACATGGTCCCATGCAGAAAGATGACAACTGGTGAATTGTCTCACACGTAGGTGCAGAACAAGTCCTGCTCTCCTCCTGACTATCCTTGTCCCACGAAGCTGCTGGTTGCCTGTAAAGCAAACCCAGGCTGTCAAGCTCTAGAGTCACCCCACTCCTTGCCAGTTTTACTGGAGTTTTTCTTTAGGCAAGGCATCACTAAGGACTTATTCAAACAGCTGAAGTGGAAATCATTTTTCTGTAGGTTAAGGAGCTACCTTAAGTACCACTACTCAACACCATGAACCTGACTATGACTCCAAGCTTCATAGCAAGGACCTGTCTCAGTTTGAACAGCCAGACTTCACTCTCAGAACCTCTCTGCTGCTTATAATGCTTTATGAGTGGAGGGTTAAGTGATCTCGCACTAGATAAAAGCATTGAGGACCTGAGATGGAGACAGCTCACGTTGTGCACTGTGTGATCCTACAGCCCTTGTCTGGGGTAGCACCTTTGAAGTGGATGGAGTTAATCCAGCTCTTCACTGTAACATGGTCTGAATGTTCATCATGTAACACACTAACATCTGAGGTTCTTCTCCTGGCGCCGGCTGCTTCTAGATTAAAGTCCTTATAATTTGCTTTACGAAGGTAATATAAATGAATTTAGATATGGATTCAAGTTTCAAATGCTCCCAAGCTTTGAGCATCCACTCATTAATCCACTGTAGGATTTTGGCTGGATTTACAGTCTGACTGAAAAGCCCTGTTGAACCTAATTTAATTTTTTTCCTTCATTTAAAAATGGAACAGAATACATAATTGCATCTTCCTTAAAGAAATCTATATGATAAATTAAATCTACATGTTTGGCATGATTTCTGTGAAGCCCTCCATCTCCCTCACTAATTCTTTCTCATGATATAGATGTCTCCTACCAAAGCAGCTGACTATATTATCAGTGTTGAGGTATTTTCCTTCCCAACATCCCTGGGAGGTAAGGGCTGAAGAAACCAAGTGGGTTGCACAGATTTGTGCTTTTGCTTTTCCAAAAGTGCCTTAAGTCCATGGGAAGTAGGTGCTGTATCCAAGTGCTTTTGAAAATCTCTACTCATCTGTCTTCCTCAGTGACACTTTGGGGCTTTGTTGGAGAGTTGAGAAGAGGGGTCCTGGTTCTTCATAGCCCCCACCCTCAAGTACAGAGCCAAGCTTCCAGACCTATGAGACTCTGCCATAAGGCTATTTGTTTTGCAAGACTACTTTAAAAAACACGGGAAGACTTTTCCTTTTTGCAGACACGCTTCTGATGTAAATAAAAGGAATAAATCATCCAAGAACAAATTGATGTTAGTTCCTTATGAAAGCTTAAGAGAGTATCACTGGTCTCTGCTATTTCTCCTGTGTAATTTCTGTGTTTCTGGAGTTTGTAAATATCTTTCATTCTGCTCTGCTGAGGGATTTCTTACAAAGCTTCAGTCTTAGCAGTGTGTTATTTATGATCCTCTAAAGGCATTTTGTTGTGGACAACTCGTTCTTAAATGATAATGGAAATAAATTAAAATCTCTTGTTGCAAGGGCTCCATACCAGAGAGTTGCTGTAACAGATCATAAAAATCTCATTTCCAAAGCTCTCCTGAATGTGTAAATAAACAAGGGGGCAGTTCAGCCACCAGTCCTGAGAAGTTTGCCCTCTACCCAGAGTGTACAGTTATTAACTACAGAAAGATGATCTGACCCTGGGACTCGGAGTGTCATTTCAGGCTGACACCCGTGCCCCCTCGGCTCGACTCTGCAAGGCAGAACACCCTCCTCTTACTCTGAGCTTAATTACAGGCTGCAGCCACGCTCATTATCCAGGGAATTCGAAGAAATGGCTTTTGAAAGGTTCAGATATGGTTTCAGAGTGTTAATAAAGAGCTAATCACCTGTTGAGGATTAGTGATTAAAGAAAGTGTATTAAACTAAATAAAGCTCTTTTATTCTAGAATAGCTCTCTCTGTATGGTTATTAAAGGCTATCTATTTCTCTTTAAATTCGTGCCCGACTGTAACCTTGACTTAATATTCAAGTGCAGATAAGCCCCTAGATTAAGGTGTTTTCTGTCTGGAAGGGGTGGAGGGAAAATAATGAGATATAATGATAGGGATGAGGAACTATTAATGTAGTCTTCTGATACTGTCAAACAGGAGGGAGTCTGGAGCCTGGCCAAAGGAGTGGGAATACTGGGGCAGCTCAGCATCCAGAAAATCCCAATTCCAGTATTGTAGGGACAACAGCTTCCATGATGGTTTGAAACCAGTTTTGTTTCTCATGTCACTCTGAAGCTTCAAGTAGCTGCAGATTCACAGCAGTACATTACATTACTGTATGTTATTATATTAGATAAAGAATTGTACCAATGTCTGTTAGGTCCAGGCACAGTTAAGGATTAATGAGTGGCCAGGCTATATTGATGAATATCAAAATTACATGTACAGAGCTAAATTGCACCCCAAAGGCTGGCAGAAAATGGCTGGTGTCCTCCATAACCCAGGACTGGACTTTCTCACCTCACTCCAAAATAAGAAATGAATTACATTTCATTTCTAGCAATCACACATCATTTCACATCAAACAACGTGCCAGATCTTTAGTACCATAATTACAGGGTATGCAAAATATCAGTCACTGTCTGACTTGAGTTGATTGCACACCTACTGCTTTAAGTGACAGGGCCCAGCCATGGGTGCCCACCTGGAGGCAGTAAGGTAAAAGTCAAACTTAATTTGATTGCAGTTCAAAATGGAAGCAAACTGCAGTAGATATAGGGATTTAGTGTTTTCAGCACTGGAGTTTAACACAGAGCAGAGCCTAGATAGGAATTCAGCAGGCACTTGGCTGCAGACATGAGCACAGGCACAGTAGGAATAGGCAGAATATAAGTTTTAGGAACAGCTGCAGAGGATGATCTGACTCAGCTGACCCCATGAAATCAGTTGATCCCCACTGGTTTTATACAGAGGCAACAGTGTGCCATTGGTTTGCTGCTTGGGAGGAATCAGGAGCTGAATGTCTGTGCAGCCTGGTGGCACAGCAAGGCTTTCGGATGTACCTGCTAGGATAACAAATGGATGGGAGGAAGTCCTGCCTGATTGTCCTTTATTCCAATTAGCCTTTGTTTTTTGTTTTATTTTAACCCCTTTACAACAGCTCTGAGCAGTTCTGGTGTTGGCAGCAAAGATGCTGAAGTCTGCTTTTAGCACAGGCAAATATTTCTGGGCATCAGCAGCTTCTGCAGAGCCTGCAGCAAAGGGTAAGATGGAAGTAGATGGGAGAGAGTGTGAGTATGAAAGTGGAGATGATGGGAGAGATTTAGCTCGGGGCTCTAGTTAATGAGGCAGGGAAAAATGATGTTACATTTGTTAGCATAATTCCTTAGTCCTAGAGCATGGAAAGCTTTTCTGCACTGACTTCAGCTGTTTGAAATCTCCATGCAATGGGTCCCAAGAATAAAAGGCAAAAGGCCTGTTGTAAATATGTTTCTTTTGATGTTGTGATGAAAGTAAAGAGCTATGCCCTCATAAGCATTATGTTTTGGTCTTAAAGAGTAAACAAATAGACAAGTTGCAAAGTGTGAAACTGTAATTGAAAAAATGCATCTTTGAGTGGGCTGTCATGGTCCCAGAGGTAATTCTGTGTTCAAAGCTTGTGTCAGGAGAAGCCTGGCCTATTATTCCCTTCTTTGCTTTCATATTTACAGGTCAACAGGTGCCCCTTGAGACGCTGCTCACTCAGGCTCCTGTTTGCTTTTTTGGCTGTGAAGAGCCCAGCCCAGAAACTGCTGGGTAAACACACAGACAAACGGTGCCTCTTGGGAGGGCATGAATTGAACAGGTCACTTCATGTCCCTCTGTGCAGGGAACTGCTTCCACTGCAGATCATTTCATACAATAATACCTTTTCTGAAGTGACTCTTTGGTTAATTCTGCTGGTTTGGGGCTGCTGCTGGCTCTGGCTGTTGTGTCCTGGAGTCAAACACGCTGTAGCAATATTTGCAAGTGCATGCTTTAATTTTACCTGCAGTTTAAATTTTATGAGGCAGTTATGTGTTAAAGGGCCCTTTGTAATGACTAAAAAGCTCAGGTGAATTTTAAAATACTGGGCATTTAAAACCTCATTGCTGTTTTAATTAAACTGGATTTTAGTATCGAATGACATCTTTGTTAATACATTAAAGATGTTTAGTGCTATTAATTGATATGTAACTGGGTAGCAGTGAATTTATTATGTGGCTTAAAATACTGACTGGTGTGTTAAAGCTATTTCTGCTTTGCAGTTCTATTAAATGCCAACTATAATTTGCTATACAGACTGCCAGAGACCTGAATATTGATTAAGTTACCTCCTAGTGTGGGCTCAATATCTGTCAGTGAACATTTGTTATAAAATGGGTATGAAATATCTTGTTTGGGAGCATCAGCAATGTGAATGCTCTGAGCTGAGCTGAGCTGAGATAGGAAGGAGTATGGTGTTCGTCACCCAACCAAGTCTGTGCAAGGACAGGGATGCTGGCTTATCAAGTGGCAGTTCAAGCATTGGTTTGGGTGATATATAATAAGGAGGCTTTGAAAGTAACCCTGCAAGAAGAAAGGTCTGTTCTTAACCTAGGTCTGTTTTGGTTTGATTTTTGAAAAAATATTGTTTATTTTATTTTTTTTAAATTTACATTTATATATTTTCTTCTAGCAAATGGGTTTGCCTCTCAGGCCTCTGCTATGGAAATTCACTTAGGATAGTCTAAGCAGCACGTTTATAGTGACAAAAACCTAGCTAGAGCATGGAAAAATGTGTGAACATTTTCAGAAATTGTTCTTCCTTACTTGTACCCCATTACTGTACAGATACTGCAACAGGGACAAGGTCTCATTCTCCTAATTGTATTCAGAGGCACATCAAGAAGCAGACTGCACCCCAAAGAACTTACAGGCAAGGCAGTGAGTGGTAAAGAGGAAGTTTTATTTAATTTCCCTTCCTGCCAGGTGAGGGACAGAATCACAGAGGGAATCTAGGACAGGCTGAGAAAAGAAACCTTATTTTTTAAAAGCATTTATCAAAACAGTGAAATCGCCTTCTTTCCATCTCTTGAAATCTGGTTTTATTTTGTGCTTATTCAGCTTTGTATTAACTTTGGAAGCAAGGACGTCATTTAGATGGAGAACAACATGATGTCAACAGTCACCTTCTCAGGAGAACACCACCTCACAGCCACCTTCCCTTCGTAGCACTGTAAATATGTTGGGTTTTTATGATCTCTTTGTAGAAATGAGCTGTGTCTTGCTGTGGACAATTAGCCCTCATGGATACATAGGATTAAAATGTTTTGCTTTGGATGAATGTTGTCACTGGTGTAGTTGTGTTGGAGTTGGAGGAGCAGCTGAGTAACCTTGGGTTTTAGCTGAGTTTTTGGGGAGGATTTTGGGAAGACTCAGAACTCTGCAGTGCAGAAATGTTACCTCTCTTTGCCTCAATATTGTTTAGGCCTCATGCAATTTATGGACCGTATTGTTCGCCTTCCAAGATGCTGCAGCCATCAGTTGAGGAGTTGTTTGATGACTTAGTGAACATTTAACCACTACCCTAGCATGGGGCACCTTTGCTGATGTAATGATATTCATGAAAGAACCAAAGCACAAAGAAGGGAATCTAATAAATATCCGAACTTCAGAAGGCATAATCTCACTGCAGGTCATTTTTCTAAATTATTTAAGCACAGTGTTTGATATGCACTTCTACCATTTCTCAGGTGAGGATTTATTACCTTTTAATTCACTTAAATATCTACAGTTTATTTGATTTGGGAGGAGAAAGCAGACAGGAAGGCAAGAAAAATAGCTTTGCTCCCTTTCTGGAAAATTTAAGTGATGCTACTGGTATTCACTTTGAGCCAGAAGACTTGAGTAAGATGTATGCTGATCATTTATTGTGAGCCTCTTCTACACTACTTTGGCATAACAAAGACTCTTATGTGAAAATACTCCATGGTGCAATAGGAACTGGAATAATAGGCATTTTGCCTCACAGTAAAATATTCTGAAGTTTAATATGTATTAATACAGCCCTGTGAGATACACAGTACGCTGTATGCATACAAGTGTATTTTTATAAACAACAAAAATCCACCTTAGATGAAAATTTTAGATGGAGGCGTGGCCTGAACCAGAAAATTTAACTTGTGTATCTTTATGGAAGGAAATAAACCATACAGCTTTTCAATTCTATGTCTAGAAACACACATCATTTTTTGTGGTTTTGAGTTAGAATTTCATCCCTCTTTTACAATGTTAGTTTCAAGAGGCAACACGAGGTTGTATCTAAAACTTGAGGATCCATTTTGCACCAAATCCTGAACCACCTCCAAGACACCATGAAGTCAATCTAGTGAAGCAGGTGTTCTCAAACACCTAAGGGATTTATTTAGGAGCCAGCTCCCACTGAGTTGCATGGCTGCCACATTGCAGACAAACTTACTGTCTCAAAAAAAAACCCATATTTTTTTGAATTAACAGAAATTTTGAACTTGGAGTGAATTAATTAAACCACATGGTTAATTCTCATCTAGCCTTAGGTCAATTTATCGTATTCCATTTACGATGGATATTAAAGTGCACTGAACGAGCAGTCTGCATGGGGATTTAATACAGTTTAATAAATCCATTTTAGGACTTGATGCAGATTAGTTTTATTGTGTTCTTTTGTACAGATAAAGATTTTTAAACATGGGGGAGGAATTGTCAGAACACTGGTTTCAAGCTGAAAAAAAATAATTACTTTTTTTGTGTTAAAGGGGTAGTTTACAACCCTAGGAAACAATACATTATGCAAAATTTAGCCAGTTAATCTGTCCATTATTTGTCAAGCAGTATGGTAAGGCTGAAATATATTCTGCAGAGGATAACTTATTCAACAGAGCTTAATCCTCCCCATCTATCACCAAATGACTTTATACTTGCATAAATTTTTCCATTATTTGACCAGCTTTTACGGTGCTGGAAATGTAATGCTTAGGCTGTTAAGCCTCTTTTCCTCTGTGTTGCTAGAAACTAGCTTTGCTGCTTAAAATGTTTTGTGCCAAGTGAGGTTTTTCTCCCAACGATTTAGCCACTGTTTGTTTCAAAGCACCATCAGCCTGCCTCATTGATTTGTTGCAATTTTTTTTTTAGGCTGCAATAGCATTTGCTCACATTGAAAATAACTGCATAACTTGAGAGTTTGGTTAGGAGCAGGAATTAGGGAAGGTGCTTTCCAGATGAAGTTCAAGGGAATGTGAATTAATCCATGGTTAATAAATTACAATAGCAGCAGCATATTTGTAACTGAAATGAGAAGACAGAAGAGATATCAGCCTGCTGTTGTTCCCCAATCCGATCAGCTGGAGGCTCTTTGCCAGCCGTGGACCAATTTGCATCTCTTCTCCATCCAGGAAATCCACTGCATGGAACTAATAGATGCTTTCTGAGCTGAAAGTAAGTAGGGAGAGGAAGTTCATCATTTTACAGTGTCGTTCTGTGACTCTTCCCATTGCCTATAATGTGATTCTCTGGAAGGATAAAAGGACACTTAAAAATTTAGACACATATTCTTGGTTTTTCCTCTCTACTTCTCTCTTTCATTAAGCTTAGGTAATAGCTCAGGTGAGAGATGTCTCCTTCCCTAGAGAATTCAGGAGTAAAAATGATGCTATCTGTCAGCAGAGGTCCACTTTGAAATATTTAGTCTGTTAAGCTGTTTCCAGCTACCTGTAATATGGATCTTTGCTCTCTGAACCAAGCAGGTTTGAGAGCAAGCTAGTAAAGCTTCCGCACAAGACAATTGCTGCCACCCCTTATTGTATCTCCTTTTGACAAAAGTCACCATGAAGGGCAGGCAGGCTTCAGATAAAGACAGTTTCTCATTCCTGGGAGTTTCTCATCTCAGTTTAATGGAGCCACATCAGGTTAAAAGGAGAACTGGGCCCACTCAGCTCTTCCCTTAATAATTTCAGTTCAAACTTTCCCATTGACTTTACTGGGAGTTAAGACTTTTTGGTATTGCACTTGGTTTTGGATTGTTTTGAGGTTAATAACATGAACCCTCAAGAAAAGGGCCTCAATGTGAACATAAGTTTCCCTGTCGAGGACACCTGGCCACTGTCTTGTATACTATCTTAACGGGAAAATTTTCAAAGGCACTTTGAAGAATCAGGCATCTTTTCCCCAGAGCTGATGGCATCCAGCTACTCTCTTTGTCTGCCCCATGGAGATCTTCAGCAAGCATCTTTGCATTTATTTCAGAAAACCACTGTTGTGTGCCACGCAAAATCCTTCATCTATAGGGAGGAGCATTCTCTGTAGTAAAAACATCGGCATGTGAATCAGCCTGGGATGTTTTCCACTTGGATTTATCTCTGATTGTCTGCAAACGCATAATGGTGGGATTAGATGAGGGCAGGAGTTGCATGTACATGCGATGGCAGCAGAAGCTTCATTCCCCCCTCCCACTGCTGCAGGGTGCAGCTCACAGCAGTACTCTGTTCTGGCACAAATGCAACAGTGCTTTAAAAACGATATTAGTATTTAAAATAGAAGCTTGACACTTCAGTGCTTAGTATACTTTTCTTGCACTTCTTCAAGGATGGGGACATTACTGGTAGTGTCTTCAGAGAGGACAAGAGTCTATGAAGGTCGAAATAAACTCTCAAGTTTACTGGTGCCTTGGGAACTGGAGTGAAGTCAGCTTAGGTACTGCTTCTGTGGTGTCTACATTAAAGGGCTTTTAATTTAGTGTCTAACAAGCAATGCTGAAACACATTTAATAGAAACCAGTGACGATTTCAAAGCTGTGGTTCAGGACCCCAATTAATAGATGAATTTATGCTGCTGATTCCCTCCTCCAGGAGAGCATTATGGACAGAGTGTTTTGTTTCCAGAAAGCAAAAAGCATCATCAAGCTTTTTTTTATTTTTTTTCCTAGAAAAGGGGTGTTTGGCTGAGTTGAGATGATTCAGAACTCTGAATGAATGCTATGGATTTTGCAGGGGCACACAATATCCTTTGCCCTTGTGAAGAAAGCTTCCATGAATTATATACCTGCTGCTTCTGTTTTTTAAATTGCTAGGATTAAAGGCTAAGAATGATTCCTTTGGTTTCTTATCTGGATTTTTTTCTATTTGAGCTCACTCCTAATCGGAGTCTATTCCACCCAGCCCTTCTGCAAATGCTGAGGACAAATCACATGGCTGATTTTCTAACAGCAGCTCTGATACTACTGAGAGGTAGTTTGTCAAGGAAGCATCGATGGAAAAACAAAGCTAACGGGCAGTAGGAGCAAAGTCACCATTAGTACATACGATGGTAGGGAGCCATTTGGTGTTGACTTGATAAATGCCATCATTACAAGTGCATGATAAAATATGTAAAAAATGGTATATGTAAAACCCTGCCTAATCTCTAGTTTCATATAATTGTACCATGACAAATGGAGGCATTAGACCTGATAAGGTTTTAATAAAAATGCAAATAGAGAAATCCTGCACTAGAAATGCACAGGTGCTGAGTACGAGCCAGAAGCAAGTTCTTAAAAGTAAGATAATTTACTTGTTCTAGCCATGATGATGATGAATATAAATATACTCTTTCATGGGGCTTTTTATTCTAAATATTTTGGACATATGGTCATAGGGGAATTGTAGTTATTCTTTGAAGGCTGCTACAGACCTGAGAGGGACCAAGTGAAATGAAGACTCCATTATAGAGGTTGCTGTGCACACACACTTCTGGCCTGGAAAAAATCACAGTCCGAGTATTTAATATGTAATAAAGCACAGAAGAGAAAACAGGAGGCACAGGGAAATGAAAGGAATTTCCAAAGTAATAGCAGGGCAGTGACTGAACTGAGGTTTCTTGGCTCATAGCCTCGTGTCCTTTCTTGTAGGCAACCATTTGCAATGGCTTGTAAACCCCAGCATTTCAGTAGTGATTCAAGAGGTGACAGAGTCTACCTGGGGCTTGACTGTGGATAGAAGTCGAATGCCAACCAGTTACTTGCTGGGGAAACAAAAATTCTGCTTTTCTCTGATGTTACTCAAATCCTCATGAAGTAAAGCTGTGGCTTTATAAGATGAAACCCCTGATTACTGTTAACAGCAAAGGGAACAAGCCTGGAACACCTCAGAGGTACCGTGAGCAAATAGTGCTGCAAAGTGCCAAAAGCTGAGGATGTATTTGCTTTGTTCTCGATCAGGACAGCAAACACCAGTTAAAGACTGGACAAGGATTGTGTGGTTTGTTTCCCTGTGTAGGATGGAAGTGATGTCTCTTCAGAACTAAGCAGAGTTTTAAACTACCTGTGCCAGAAGAGCTATTAGAAAAGCAGCC
Organism: Podargus strigoides; assembly: GCA_028020825.1. NCBI lineage: Eukaryota > Metazoa > Chordata > Aves > Caprimulgiformes > Podargidae > Podargus > Podargus strigoides. Next base: position 74,689,476 of record CM051622.1, on the reverse strand, counting down.
CATGAAAAGGAAATTTGGCTGATCTGGAATTGGGTGGGAAACTCGGGAATGAGATAATCCCTTTGTCCTAAAAACACGTGCAGTTGGACTGCTTAAATGTCTGTTGCTGTGGAGCTGGGTTAACCAGCTAATCAAGGTTTCAACTGGTATCTTGTTCAATTAGTAAACTGTCTGATGCTCAACTGTCCTAGCCATCCTTTCACTGCTCCTCGGAGTGTGACAGTTTTCTGTGCTATCACAGAAATTAACCTCTTCACAGTACCCCTGGAATTCTTTGCTTGTTTTTAGAAATTATGGTCTAAGTAGATAGTATATATTAGATTATGTCGTATGTATATCCATATACACACATGCACACACACACACCCTCCTCCTGATGTTTTTTGTCTAACTGACGCTGGACTGTAACAGCAACAGCTCTTTACTACTGATTTTTGTTTTTTCCTTTTGTTTCATGTTGTCAGTGTGACTGATAGCTCTGTATTCTAGTGGCCAGGTCAGCTCCAATGTTCCTGAAGCTGTTTGGTCTGAACAATACCCCTTGTTAACAAGTTACAGAGGATGAGTGAATCTATGTATAGAAGAATTTAGTAAGAAAGAGCAGAAGTCATTCTGCAAAGCTGTCAATGGATTAGTGCTTGTGTGACCCAGATGAGAATTTGGCAGGCAGAGAAGCCATTTATTTTGATCAGATGAAGACAACATTTCTGCAGTGGTACGAATTTCTACCCAGGTAATTAATAAATGATCCCTGTCCCGAATAACTTAGTCTTGTTATTGATGAGGGTGCAGCATCCCATTTCCAAGGGTTACAATGCAAGATCCAAGCCCTCTATTAATAGGAGAAATAAATAGCTACTGTTATTGTTTATATCTATTTGCCAAGTGTTATGAAACAGAGCTGGGAAAGAGCCTGCTAAGCTCATCTGAAGTTGTAAATGATCAAGGCGAGTGGTGTAATCAAGGGTCTGGAAGACAATATGCATATTAAAAGGAAAAAGCTCAGAAAGTCAAAGCAACTAAGTCAGTGAACACTTAAGACTATTTTGTAGGTGCAAAAACCGATTGTGGAATTCCTTGTGGAGATAATTTTATTTTTCTGTTTTGTGTGACTAAAACGAATCCTTTTCCTTCACAATTGGACCCCAAACAGTGCAGTTCAGAAGGCTGATAATTAGTGCAGACCGTATGGAGGAGGGGAATGTTCCTTTTAACAAGAGGCTGAAGCCAATTCTAAAATAGCAGGAATTTGACCTGAAGTTGAGAAATGCTGAAGAAATTGAGTAAATTTGATGATGCAAGCTTTTCCTTAACTGGGAGTGATCTATGTGATGTCTTGTGGCTCAAGATGAATTTCGAGTTGAGTGTGCAGTACTCAAAAACATCTTTCACAATGTGAGTATTTTCCTTTTTATTTGTACTTGCATCAAGAGTTGGGACAAGCTAGGATACAGGGAAAAACTTGTTTGTACACTTCCATAGCTTGATCACATCCTGCTCACACCAGGAAATACTTCTGCATTATTTACTTTTCCCCACTGGTTTTGCTTACATATGCTAAGTTAATGGATACTTTTGCATTTTTCTTATTTTGGTCTGAAAATAGGGATGGGTAACTGTGGGGTTTGGTTTTGTTTTTCATACACTAACAACCAAGATTTTACCTCTGATGTTGACAGAAGAGATTGAGTTATTTTCCTTCTGAATGGATTTTGTTGACAGGATGGATTTAGGCTGTTGACAAAACACATTCTGTTAGCATGGTGGCCTAACGCTTTGATGAAATGTGTTTTATTGGCAGGATGGATTGAGATGGTGGTGACAAAATGCAAACAGCCTAATCCATTCCGTTGATAAAACACATTTATCTAACTATCAAATCCATCCAGTTGACAAACTCATTTTTTGTTTGAAACTGAAAAGCATCTTTTTGAGAAGAAGAAATAAATTCCCAGAGAGTTCCTGCAGCTCAGCTTACTGAGAAGCGGTGCTTGAGCTTCTCTCGTGTGCTGTAGAAAATAGAGATGTGGACCTCTGCAACAACAGAATTAGGACTGGCCATGAAAACAACTGCAAATGGGAATAGCAGCCATTCCTACAGCACGACACAGCCCTGCACTGAGTCTACATGCTTCATGGATGCTTTGCATCTTATAGCATCTTTGCTACATCTTATAGCGTCCTAATAGATCTTCAAGGGAATAGCTGTGTTCAAAGGTGACACTGCAAATCAAACTTAATCTCTTGGTACTAAAAATCATGGTGTCAATAGTTATATTGGGTTTTGGTACCTACAACCTGTCTGCCAGTTGAAGCAGCTGGGTTTCGCCAGCCATCCCTATCTGTTGTTGGTCTGCTTCTCTCTGTCCAAAGGCAGTGAAGATTTGGTTCTCTTCCCTTGCTAACATTTTTGTTTATCTGTGATGACTAACTCTTCCCTTCTCTTAGGTTGTCCCACTGGTGCATATAATTTAGTACCAAGTTTGCCCATTCTCTGCTTCAATCTCAATTTCTTTCTCCTGAAGGACTTCTGCTCTGAGTTCAGCCTAACCTGTTAAAGGCTTGCAGACAGCAAACCAATGACAGCAAAATTCAGAGCTTTCTCTCCAGGCTTTCATGTTTCAGATGTTTTTCTTCAACTGCATGGTCTTGAAAGCAGGTATTCCTCTCCCCTCCATATGTACAATCTGTTTCTGATGTGTAGGAAGGGAATATCTTGTCTTCCCTTGATGTGATCTCAGATGTAGCATTTTGACCACAGTAACATTTAAAGTAATCAGAAATGTACTTTTCTACTCTGTCAATGGAACCGTGTTCTTGATGTGTCAAAGGATGTGAGAATAGATATATTAATACCACAAAGAAAACATTTTGACATTTGAAGTTGTTTAGCTTACAGTTTCTGTTTAAAAATATTAAATTTGATCAGGCTTAATGACAGATCCAGAAATTAGCATTCCTCATCCAAATTTCATCTTGTACAAGAAAGTTTTAAAACCTGAAATTTATACTAGATGCTTCATTTTCCTGTACATTGAGAACAATTTTTCCTTCCTTCTGCAGGGCAATTCACAGAAAATAAAATAATGTCCATGCTGGGGAGATGTTTTTGGCCCAAATGTTGCTTATAATCCTCCATTCAGAACAGTTATTCTTTGGCACTGTATGTTTTGGGTGAATGCGTTGAGGCAAAGAGCATCTGCTGCTGCCAAATTAAAGGCATTTTACATTGGTTGTGCTCAAAGGTAAACGACTTCACAAACAGTGAAGAATCAAGTCCAGAGTGGTGAGGCAGTTTTCCTCATTAACTGTTTTACTCTTGGTCCCAGTGATTGCCTGTTTGACACCCAGCTCGAGCGAGGCGTGGGGTCCTGGGGAAGATCTGCTTTAATTAAGCTTAACTGTGCAGCAAGGATAAGTTAATGGTGTGGCTGGAGAGACACCAGGGAAGGTTTTTTTCTGCAAGAATATTGCTTTGAATCATCCCATCAGGTCAGCTGCCTGACTGCCAGGGTGACTTCTGTCTTAGAGGAGTATTTCCTTGTATTTATAAGCCCAAAATACAGCAGCAGCAGCAGCTCTCATCGGCGCCTGTTTTAACTGAGGAGGGATACAGTCATCTCAGCGTGACTAACATCTTGTAAGCAGCAATAGCATTTTGCTTCTGTTTGTCAGAACTAGCATGCTTTTTGCCTCCAAGGTTGTAGTCTCAGCAGCGTGGTATTAATCACAGAGGTGGTGGTGTGTGTGAGGTGGTGCTTGAGGAGCACAACTGATTCACTGAAGAGGTAAAAATAATCTGTACAATTTTAAAGGCTGTATTATTTCTAATGACCTTTTTTGCAATATGGGTACGTGCATATGTGTAAAAGGATGAAAAGAAATGAATTAATACTTCTGTTCTAGTTAAGGAAAGGGTCTGCAGGCAATGGTAAGGTCTAGGAGCAATCAGATCAGTAGGAAAATATTTCAGTACCAATCTTACTGACAGCAAGACAGAAGGAAAAGGGAAAATGAGCCATAAATGCTTTCATACACTACTCTGTGCTCACATTGTGCCTAAAGGCAAGGTCTAACTCTGCCTATGGAGAGCTTCAAACCTCCAGTTAGTCTGGGTTCCGGCATCTTTCCTGGGAAGTGACTCCACAGAACAGTACATCTCCAGCTACAGGTTGCACTTCGTTTCATCCCATGACTTACAGGTGTTATATTTTACTAAGTCCTGGCAATGTGTTTAGGTCCTTTGTGTTGTTCTGCTGTCTCTCCTCTTCCTTTGGTGTCAAAATGGGTTTACCTGACCTGTGTGAGATGCTGTTTGTTCTACCATCCTAATTAATTATGCTGACATGACTGGTGAAGAGGATGCCAAGCACCGTGGCATTAGCATTCAGAAGCATTTTCTCAGGACAAAAAAGGGCAGAGCACAGACAGAAAAGAAAGCAAAGAGATAATGAGGGAGTCTGTGACCTTTCTGAGGTCTCATTCCCAGAGACTCATGCATTATTTCAGTGCCTGCGCAATTAACTTGTGTCATTACTGAACATGTGTGCAAACCCTTCCCCGGAGGTCCTGCGGAACCCGAGGGAAAACGACAGCTTCGTAGGAGGCTGAAACCAGAAATCTGGGGCTGAATTTTGTACACAAGAGGCACCGCCTCTGCCCGCCGCCCGCCGGGAACCAGGCCCGGAGAGCCGCCCGCCCGGCCCAAGGCCAGGGCTTCCAGCAGGCCGCAGAGGGCGAGGCCGGGCGGGCCCGGCAGGAACCGGCTGTGCCACTCGCCCTCGGGCCAGGCTCCGCAGGAGGGCTCCGAAGAGCGCCCACTCCCGTTCCCCGAGGGCCGCAGAGCCCCCGCCGCCGTCGGAGCGGCCTGCACCGCGCCCAGAGGCCCGCGGCCTCCATCCCGCCCGCCGCGGCCTTCCTTCCGTCCCGCCCGCCGCGGCCTCCATCCCGCCCTCCGCCTCCCTCAGGGCGCCCTCCACCACCGTGCACAATTCCTGCTCCTGCATAAGGTCTGACTTAGGACTAGACTTAGGATAAACTTGGATTTCTGTGCTTTCTTGATATTTCTTAGAACAAGTGCAAAGTGGGGTATTTTTAAATGAAAATGAAAGAAATAATCTGCGTTGAATAGTTTCCTTAAAGCAAGGTAGCATCAAAAGTCATTCAGCTCAGATAAATCACTAATCTGATGGTTTGCGGTTGTGAAATTCTGTGGTTGAAAGAAATTAGGGTCTCCGAGCATAAAAATAATAGGTGATGACTTCAAACCCACAAACAGCAGCTGTTAACGCTGCTCCCATCGAGAGCGAGTGGAAGACAGGCAGTTAATGCTGGACAGTGAATTGAAAGGCTGAGTTTTAATTTTGGAATTTCAACTGCTATTGCTGTTGAATTTTAATTCATTTATATTTCTAGCACCACTCTTCGTTGTTTAGATAATTAAGAAAACTTGGCTGAGTTTTACATAGCAATTGCATTTATTCTGTGGTTACCTTTTTTAACTGGTACTGTAGTTACCACAGCAACAGTAAAATGGCTTAGTTATAATATGAAAACTTTCTTTACAGAAGCAAATCTGATAAAATGTCATGAACTGTCTCGAAGAAATATGTATGTTCCAATAAAAATCACTCAGTGTTTCTGGGGTTACTGTAGCAATACATTAACAATTCTATAGTTAAGATCTCGTTGGTATATCCCTTATAAATCTGCCATAGTTAGTCCTGAAACCAGCCTGAAATGTTGCATTGCCAGCTCTTAACTGGGGAATGATTAAAAAAACAGCACTCCAAACCAAATTGATTCAATTGAATGCAAAAAGCAGCTTCCCCCTCACCATATATATATAGATAGATAGCTGAGGACTGGTGATAAAATGAAGGTTTGAGAAGGGTATTTTTTAAATTCCTGTTTCAGAAGCACAGTTTAGTCAGCGGTGAAGAAGGCAGTTGGTAAGATGGGACACCCTGGAGCAGCATGAGGGTCTCCCTCACCTGGCACCTTGTCACACGCATGGCCAGTGCCAGATACCCAGCTTTGTGCATCAATAACGTGGACTGCCATAGGTATCTATATGGCTCCCATTTCAATATCTGATACTCTCAAGCCTTTCAGTGTGGTTGTCCTTTTCATGCTAAGCTGGGTAGAGCAGCAGTGCTGTTATTTCTGTTATATGGATGAGGTGTGGGTGAATTACCTGCAGATTTTTCTTTTTATCTCCCAATAATTGGTTCATGCTGTGAATGTGGAGAGTTTATATCCCTTTTAGTCTTCTCAACCCATCACCTTCCCAAAGGAAACAATACACAATAGCATTTTTATAGCTAAACCGTGAGTAGGAGGGGGAGGAAGGTTGAGGTTATTCTGCCACTGAGGTATTACTGTTCAGGGTATCATACTGTGCATGGAAGTTGTTGAGTTATCCTGCTGCCTGTTCCCATGCGATTATTCACAGCTCTGCCATAAATACAGGAAATTAATCTATATATTTCCATCCAAAGATGAGAACTAGGGAATGAAATTCAATTAAAAATCTGGTTGCTGAGAGCCATGGCAGAGAAGCACAAGAGCTGCCCTGTCTGTAAGGAATCCTCACGGCCCTAGGAAAGCCACGTCTGACACACATCTGGATACCAGTTACAGGGAAATAAATGTCAAACTCTGTTATCCTGCATTTCCAGTCAGAATTCTTGGCATCAGTATTTTTCACTTGATAGCGAGGTGTGTTAGGATTGATTTAAATACAGTTGCTAGTTAGCATGAGACAGAACTAGTGACAGATATTAATTTAATATTAATTTTACTTTTTTCTGTTGTAAAATGCAAAACTCCAGATGAAGAGTTTGGGACTTATTTTTTCTTTTACTATACTTTTGTTTTAAGGCACATTTTTCAAGCAACCTCAGAACAGCTTTTTGTTTAGGAACTTGTTTGAATACTCAAAATGAAACCAGATTTATTTCGTTTGGGTAGTGTGAATGGAGTGTACTCTTTCAGTGCCAGCTGGCAGAATTAGGTAGCTGGGGAAGAGATTGTGTACTGCAGTACCTAAAAGGAAAATGAAGATTTCTTTGATTTCTACAGCAGAGATATAATTCAACTATTCAATTTGATCAAAGAAAACTAGATCAACTAAATTTGCTGGATTTTCTTAGAGTAATTTTTATGAATCTCCTGTTTTACAGCCGTAGGGTCATTTTTATTCCCATGCAGTCTGCTTTTGAGAATGAACTTTGATAGCATCAGTCTGACAGTAAAGGCATGCTGCTGTCCAAATGCCCTCTTTCTTTGGTGGGTTTACACACAGTGATCATGAAAAGGAATTCTCAGCCCAGTCAGAATGTGACACCTGCAGTAGGTCCAGCAGTGCAGGTCTGGGGCTAACCTGAGGACAGTCCATTAGATATGCAGAGCAGCGCAAACAAGAAGCAAAAGGAATAATTAAGTATATCAGAAAAATGGTTTATGGGCTCTGCTGTATCTTTTAAAATCAGTGAGTTCCTACCCTAGTCTCCCAGTACAAAGGGTGCTGAAATAGCGGTGCAGATGCAGGTTGTTGGAGGAAGGTTTGAGCTTCAGATCTGGGGGCTTGGGTTGCGCTAACAACTCTTCTTGTGCCCTGATCTGTCAGACACAGACCTGCAGCCAGGCACGTTCCACCAAGCATCACACAACAGTGTATCCTGTGGTGTACTGCTAGCAAAATATCTCCCCCTCGTCCCTCCCACCTTCCAGTGTGAACACAGTTTCAGTGTGACTAAAATTACATGCACTGGCAGGTAGATAAAAATCCAGTGAACGTTGGTTAACATCATGTAGAGCAGGCTGCAGTGTGTATTTGCATATGCCTTGGCAACTCTCCCATCCCTGATTATTCATGAGTTTTGGGCTTACTTTGCTCTTTGCCTCTGTTTCAGTATTAATAGCCAGATGTGGTACGTTAGTGGCATTATGTGGACTCTTTTATGTGTTCTTTGCTATCCTTCATCTCCTTGCTGAGTAAAACCAGTTCACCTAGGTGAATCGCTTATGACTGCTGTCAGCCCTAAGTTTCTTATTCAGATATCAAAGTAGCCCTTTAATTAAGTCAGCTCTTTGTGGTGTATATACTAAACCCAGCTATTTGCTACACTTTATCTGCCCCTGTTATTGTTTCTTAATTACATTACGAGTTGCAAACTGCAGCCAACTTCAACCACACCTGTTTGAAATTATATCCATTTTACCTATAGTCCACCTGAGGCTTTTCTTAATCATTGCTTTGTCTTCAATCAGCTCCCAGAAGGTGCATCAGTGCCTTTAAAAGCACCATCAGTAACCACTGTAAGCCCTTTTTTCTGTGTCTTAAGTATGTGGCTAGTTTGAAGAAAGAGGATTTGGGGAAATATCACTAAAGGAAAAAGTGACCAGAAAGTCTCCTCTTAATTTCCTATCTTCTGCTATTTGGCAGAAAATACCAATTTAAATTGCTTAAGTGCAGTAAGTTTGCTTGTGGAGCATGCTGGTGCTGTGTCTGGAGTCATATCACAAGACTGGAAATCCTTTCACCTCCTGAAGTCTCCAGTCCTCGTGCCGAGTCTCAGTGGGGAAGGTAAGGCTTGGAATAGTGTTGTCCTTGCTATTTTACACAAAGAGAAGTAAAAAAAAGATTATGAACCAGTCAGACTTGTGCAGAACAATTGCTTAAATCTGGCTATTATTGCATTTTTTTTTTTTTTTATGGCTTCCCATTATCTCTAAAGCTAACGGAATAAAAGAAATAAAATAACTTCTAAAAGGTAATTGCATCTTACTGAGATGTTTGAAAGGCCACCTAATTCATTCAGTCTTGGACCAAAGTATTTCAAACTACATTACGAAAACCCCATCCACCGCTCTGAGTAAGATTTACGTGAAACTCTTTATTTTAATCCAGTTTGGGGAGAAATACCACCTTTTATAACATTTACTTTTTCATCAGGCAGAACTGTTTTCCCAGGTGCATTCCTGGGGTGCATCCATAATAGAATGTGGAAGCAGTTTAGGTTATGTGAATTGAAAATTCAAGTGTTTAATTATTTCAGTGAAGCAGGCTAATTATACATATTGGTGGTCTTGCTCATTGCACAGCAGAACTTCTTTTATTTAGTGCAGGTACAACTTAGAGAAACTCCATATATTTTCTCTGAGGGCTTAGAGGACATTTTGAAACAGAAATATAGATAGTAAGTGAATGTGTTACAATACAAATGTTTTGAGGTAAATAGCCTGTTTTCTTAAATGTCATCAAAGCACCTGTTGCATTGACAAATCCTCAAGAGTTCTAATTTTTCATATACATTTTAATACATACAAAACAAGCATAAATTTGCAGTTTAAGACACACTCCCACAGCACCAGGGCTCTTTTGCTCTCTAATTCTCTCTTAAATGACAAGTGTGAAACACGTAGTGTTCTCCTAAATTATAGCTTGCAGATTATTCTATCAATTTTATCATGTATTTGTAGTCCTTTTAATTATTATTTTTTTAAAAAAGTCTTTTTTCTTTGTCTTCACAGTCTCTGTGGGTCAAATGCAGTGCCTTTCTTTCCAGTGCTTTACACCTGCTTGGAAAAAACAAGTACCATGCTTAGTGAAATATCTCTATTTTAAAGGAAAATATTCAATAAAGTAGAAACTATTTAAAGATTAGTAGTGATTTGAAGTTTATTTTAAGTATTAGTGATTTTAGGATTAGTGATGTAATTATGTTTTAGAGCAGGCTCTTTCAACAACCAAACATAGCCTGTCATCATGGGCTGGTGACAGAATAAAAATAATTAATTTAGATTTGTGTCAGGTGTAGCTGTTTCTTTTGGTGGCTTTTTAGTCAGATGATTTTAATTTCTACAAATTATTCTTTTAACAATTAAAGCTGCTCTTAGTATTCATTTTCATTCAAGCTGTGACAGTGCTGGATTCCGTGATACCTTGGGTAAGGCACACAGATAATGCAGATGTTATCACGTCCCCCAGTCACTCTCCCTCGAAGGGCTGGGGCTATGACAAATGGCATCTCTCCACACCTGTTTATTGTTCACCTTCTTGCTTTCTGCCAGCCCTTCTATACTCTTGATTCATACTCATTTTGATTTCTGCCTTGTGCATCTGTGAGTGATTGCTTCACCAGGCAGTTACCCTTCTAAACCACGTGACTAAAATGTTAATTTTCATATATTCCATTTTCTCTGATCCCTTACATTTTTTTTTCCCCTAGAAGTACTCGCCCATGTTCACTGGTATGAAACTTGGGCATGAGCGATTGGCGAATGTTCTTTTTGGCTCATTTCCTATTTTGGGGGGGGGTTGCCTAATTTAATTCTCCTGTCACTTTGCACATAGAGACACCAGCACACAGGCCACCAGGGACCGCAGCAGCACCTTGGGAAGTGCTCTGGATTCCCCCATGCTGCTTAGTTGATTGCCTCACGTTAAAGGTGGAGTGAGAAAGAGTAGAGCATGATTCCTTTGAGGCATCACTGATTGCCTCCACACCAGCTAATTTATTGTTAACAGCAATTGTCTATCCTAATTGTTTTAAATGAAGAATTACTGTCATGGTAGTATAGCTAACAGGAGGCACTTGAGCAGTTTTATTCTCCTCATCCTGAGTCTTGTCAGTCGTGATAAGATATTGCTTTGGAATTAAAAGAACCCAGTTTCAATACCTAGCTGAGAATGAGACTCAAAAGTGCTTTTTTCTTCATGCATACTCTTGGGACACACTTCTTTAGTGTCTGCAAGGCAATGCAGCTGCTCACATACCCTCATTTGTGGTCAAATAGCTAATTTCTCCTAGCTCTTCACTTGAATGTGTTATAGATCAGAAATCTTTAAAAAGGTCTTACTAAGAGACTTTGCAAGAAAGTTAAAACTGCATCTTGTGAGTCTGTTCAAAGGACTGGGTGAAGATTTGAGCAAGCAGCTGCTTTGAAAAGGACACATGGCCAGGATCTGGAGTGCTCTGGTCTTACTTTTCATGGCATTAAAAAGGCCACCTGACCTGCATATCCAGGCAGCTCTGGCTTTAAGTTGTGTTCTTAATTGCCTTTCCGTAATATCTTTCCCTTCCTTGCAATGACTTCTTGCCTGACCTTGGATGGGTCCAAAGGATTAGATCCAAACCAATTTGTCCAACACAAACCGTGTGGGCTCACAGTGAAACTCCCGACTCCTGCAGGCTCAGTGATCATCACCCCATGAAACGACGGAAACTCGTTCTGCTCTTGTGAACTGAGAAGCATGAGTGGCTGCAATCTGAGCCCAAAGTCCTGTTTAGATGTGACACAGGAGAGCACTTATCACATGCTTCCTGTGGATTGCAGAGATGACAGCAATAATTGCTATTAATATGAACAGTCTGTGATGGCATTATTACTGTCCACACAGAGTTATGGAAATAATTGCAGCTTGGTAACAGTGACTTTGCATGTTGAAATTGAGAAGACATTGGGAATAGCACCCTGAACACCAGCAAGGACAGGTGGAATAGATGGCTCTGCAGGAAGGTTTTATGCAGTTTGCTGCCTGTGACAGAATCTCTGTATGAGCTTGCAGAAGTCACTTCTGTTCCTTATTTCTTGCTCTAAACCTAAGATGATTCTATTTTAATGGACAGGATAAACTGCAAATTCAGTAATGTTTGTGTCAAAACCAGATTTTTCTTCTCTCCCACATATTTTCAAATAACAGATTGTAACAGTTGCATTTGATTAATAGATTTTCTTTCCCTGGCAACAACTTGCATACAAACTTGTCTTGTGCTTTGAGCAGAGCTGTGCAGCCTTGGAAATCCTTGTGGCAGGGAAGGTCTTCAGGAAAGTCTCTTCAGAATAAATAAAAACAAGTGTTGGACTAGGCATGCAAGCTTAATTAAATTCAGTCATCTTGTAGTGTTTCTTCTCCTCTTCACACAGCTCTGTATTTAGGGTTGATATATGATTCTGTGATTCTATGTTTGAGTAGCATGAACCCAATTACAGCTGCATTTTAAAAAAAGCAACGGTTGACTTTCTCCAGGTGAGCCTTGTGTGGGTTGGGTTGGTTTTTTTTTTTTCTCCTCATCAGGGTCTAATTTCAGCCAAACAGCGCAGAGCAGCTCTACCATAGATCAAGATGCTCTGCCATTACCTATATTTCATGGTGTCAGTACAATGACAGCCACAGTCTGCAGAGCTGTCACTTGAGTCAGTGCCATCAGCCTGCATTCTGCAAGGTTATGCTCTGTCTAAAATTAACATTACTTTCTGCCCAGCACTCAGAAATTCCCTATTATCAAAGCGATCCCTGCAAGGGTTTTTTTCCTCATCCATCACACTGTCACTACACCACTTCCCCTTTTGCCATAGTTTCCTTTTACTTTATTCTGATTTTTTTACATGAGACTTTTTCTGTCAAGTCCTTTTTTTTTTTCTGTAGTAATTTGGTCACCTCTCCAGATCTTATGGATTTATTGGGATACACAGCTGCTAATAAAATTTAATTTCTGTAAGTTTAGGGAGAATAGATTCAGTGGCTGGGAGAAGGTCTGTCAGGTTTTTGGTTCTATGAAGCATCAGCATATCCTTTCACAGCTCTTCTAATCTCTCAAAAACCTCCGTGTGAATACCAGCAAGTTTGTTTTAAAAAAAAACCAACCCAAACAGTTAAGGTACACATAAACCTATGGGAAGGTGAGTTTTGCATAAACCCACAGGCTGTGTTTCGGCTGTCTCTCAGTGCAAGAGTTTTATATAAGGAAAATTGCACCAAATCCTTATTAATAATAGCTGTTCTCCAAAGAAGCAGTTAGCTTTCTCTCTGCTGCTGCACCCCGGTGCTTAGTGCTGAGAAGTTGTCACACTAATCGGGATGAGCTGAGTGTGTATAATGAATACAGTTTTGTTAAGGAGTTATTGTGAAAGTAGAAGAATAAGGAGAGGGGGAGAAAGCAATGATAGTAAAAACAGTGAGGATATGTTGCTTGTGAGGAGAATAATAGGATTGTCTTTTAGCTGAGCATTCAATGCCTAGGGGGAAAACGGAGCAGGGAAAAACAGGTCACAGTAAGAATACACTGAACAAAATTCTGTGGAGCTGAAGGACCAGGACTGATTTGTAACTGTTATAGATCAGCTAAAGCTGCATTGGGAATGTGGATGCTGACATGCCTCGCTCATACTGTTGCTTTGATTGCCAGCCAGCTTAGGGGTGCATGCCCTTCCATCGGCAAGGGTCACGTAGCTGAGTGAGGAGGCAGAAGGATGCAGCTCAGCAGTTATATATCCATAGGTTCAGGTTAACTGACAAGTGAGGCAGATAGCCCTGTATCTGAAAGTACCTGTGAAATAACAGGCACAGCCAGCCACTCGCCTGCAGCACCAAGACAATAGATCTTTGTGAGATCAGATTGCTTGTGGTGTTACGCTGCATGACACTGTTGGCAAATATTTCCTCCCTGCAGCAGCGTTCATCAGGCCACAGCTCTGTGAACACTTGTGTACCAGCTTTATTTAAGAGCTGGCTGAAATCAGTGGAATTACTCAAAGCAAAACACAGGCAGGAACTATATGGAATAGAAACCTGTAGGCTGGCAATAATGCTTTTCCATTTCCAGTTCCCCAAACTGTGTGGTTTATAATCCAAGTAATTAGGAAAATGATAGGTAAAATAATCACAAGGGTGTTTTTCCCCCTTTTAAGATTATTTTAACAAATGTGTATTTGGTGTAGTCTATGATACTTATTTTTTTAACTCTAAAGTGCCCAAGTTATAGCAGTAGCTGTGTTGATTAACTTGTTATACATGTTCTGCTTCAATTTTACTGTTTGCTTCAGAAGTGAAAAGGACTTATCTGCCCAAACCCTTGCTTGCCTTTTTGAACAGTCTATGGGTTGCTAACACGTCCTCTAGTCAACAAAATCCATTTGTACAGTTACAGACCTAACTATAATGGCTTTATTTTGCTATCTGGTTGCTGTCTTCATAGAATCACAGAATGGTTTGGGTGTGAAGGAACCTCAAAGCTCATCTCGTCCCAACCCCCTGCCATGGCAGGGACACCTCCCACCAGCCCAGGTTGCTCCAAGCCCCATCCAACCTGGCCTGGAACACTGCCAGGGAGGGGGCAGCCACAGCTTCCCTGGGCAACCTGGGCCAGTGTCTCACCACCCTCACAGCCAACAATTTCTGCCTAAAATCTCATCTCAATCCACCCTCTGCCAGTTTAAAGCCATCACCCCTCATCCTATCACTCCATGCCCTTGTCAAAAGTCCCTCCCCAGCTTTCCTGTACCCCCCAGGTACTGTAAGGTGCTCTAAGGTCTCCCTGGAGCCCTCTTTTCTCCAGGCTGAACACCCCCAACTCCCTCAGCCTGTTTTAATGGGTATGAACTGACAGCATGCTTATTTTTTCCTGAATTTTCCTCAATTTTCTCTTGCTGAGGCTCTGGCAGTTAGCTTATGGGGAGATGTTTGCATGGGGCATTTGGGTTTGCACTGGACCCTGAGGAACAGGAAACTTTCAGGCCTCAGGTGCCAGACAGAACTCAGGTGGAAGCTTGAGGCTTCAAGGGAAGCTTTATCTTCCTGATTCAGACAGAAACACACCTATGTATTCAATTCCCCCTGAGGTTCTGGTGGAGCCATTTGTCCCAGTGCTGCGCAGGCTGGGGGCTGGGGGAACTGGGTGACTTTGTGCCCTGCACAGAGCTGCACTCTCAGGGTGGGAGCTGCCATTTGGCTGCTCCACCTCGAAGGGCTGAGGTGAATTTTGCTAATGTGAAGCTCAGCGAACAAAAAAGAGTAAAAACTCCCAGGAAAAGTAGTAGAGCAAAGTAGAGCTGCCACCAACACGAAGGTAACTCTTGGGGCTGCAGGGGGGGAAAAAAAATAAGCTGTCTTACAACTTTATTATTGCTATTGATCACATTTATGTAGATGATATGAAGCTGCAAACTGTTATAAAACCAAAAAAGAGGCAGTTAGAGCAATGCAGAGTGGTCTGTCACATAGTGTTTGTGACAACTTTATTACCACAATGGACTAATATTGCAGTGGGGAAATACAGTACCCGTAAGTTATTTCAAAACAAAACTCAGTAGCCAACATGCTACTATATAAAATTTATTTTTTTATGAGCCTCAATAATTATAGTGAGTGGTTACCAAAATGTACAGACAGAGGGGAATAAGTGAGATGTCACAGTCAGAGCAGCTCCTTTTTGTTTTGCCTCTTACAATCATTTTGTGCATCTGTTAGCACTTGAGTTCACAGGGACTGATCCAGCACCAGCTGATGGTGATGAAAGGATGTCTGGTATCTTTAGGGGCTTCTGGATTAACACCAGATTTATTAAAATTTTCAGCCTGGGCCCAGTTGGCTGTTTGGAAGGTGAAAGCATCTTGCTTCCAGGAGTGTTTTAAACATAAATTATCTAGGGCATCTGGCACATACTCAGTGTTTCTGCAGGTTTGAGGACTCTTAGTAGGTAAAAAAAAGTGTGTAATATTGAAATGGACTTTCAGATGTCTATGTAATGGTCTGCTTTGCATTTAAAGGAAAGGCTTGGTGTATTTTTGTCGTTTTATTCTCTTGAAATGCCTTCTTCTGGGACATTTAAGCATATTTGTGTAGAACAGGAGTTGTTCATATAGGAAAGGAGTTCAGGATGTACAGGCTCAGTTCCTGACTCTGGCTTCCCTTGGCTAAGTCATGAAATCTATATTGTGTCCCTGCCTGCAAACAGGAGGAACAGTATGAAACCATTGATTTTGAGATCCTTCACTGGTAAATGTGCTTTTGAAAGGGCGGATGGAGAATAGAAATATATCAGACATTCCCTAACTTTTTCAAAACCTGCTTTGCAGAATATAACCTAGAGGCTAACTCACCATGAAATTTCTTATTCACTTTAAATACTGCATTGCTATATTGTGTTCCAACTGAACAATGTTTCCTACTGCTCGCTATCACAGGGAACAGTCTGCTGCAACTACTCCATAATTGTTCTACTAATGTATACTTTATTAAACTCCTGCTGTTTTCTTGACTGGTTTATCTACTAAAAATAGTCTGATTAATAAAATGAATGTCAGATGTATCCATCTTTTACATATTTTCCCCATGGAATTAGACAATACTAAGCAGTAATTTGATTTTTTTCTTTCTCTTTTAGTGTTAAGCAATGTCAATTATTCTCTGCAGAGGTGCTGGTGGATTGCTGGTAGGGTATTATAAATTTGAATGCAATTCAGGTTGGCAGTGATGAGAATTCAGGTGCTAACTGGTCTGTTGTGTCATGGCAACCATGGAACAAATTACAGTGCCACTAGTGCAAGTGAACCGGGTCGGGATGAAGGCCATTTTCTTAGATTTTAACCTTACAAAATCTGAAGATAAACATGATTAGGAAGCCCTCATTAAAATCAAGTCTGCATAATTACATGCTATGTATTCGAAATTCCCTCTGTAGTTTCAAACAGATACAGTTCAGGTTTGTGAGCCTGTCCTTTGCCTGTTTCTCTCCAAATCACAACAATTACAACGGCATTTCTCTGGCTATTTTCAGGCTGCAAAGGCATTTGAACACAGCTCTGGTGAATGTCATTATGCAGATGTAAAGCAGAATTTCATTCTTCATCTGTGTTATATATTCAGATGTTAATGAAGTATTGTTTGGAAACTGCAATTATGTCACAGGATATCATTGAAAGAGACTCTTTACTAAATAGTTCAATGACACGATACACTGCACATCCCAATATTTGTCCATGCCATTTGAGACTCTTAAATGTTCCCTATAGGGTTTTGGAAGGAGAGATGGGACATTGCAGAGGGCTTGATTATCCTCTCATCAGCAGCCATGTCAATTAGTTGATTTGATGGCATTCCTAGTCTGCAATGCTAGAAATAAAAAGAGGGCCAAGTGTTATGCTTACAGAAACAATGTGTTAAATTAATCTGTTAAAATAAGGCTGTTGGCCTCACTGAGATTCCTCTCCAGGATTAACTTGTGGTTTTCTCCAGCAACATATAGTGGGAATTCACTGCTCTGAACAATCACGGAGCAGATGTCACACAATCCCTCTGCATTTCTCATGTGAACGGCATCTTTCTACTTCAAAAAAACCCACAATCTAAATATGGAAATGAAAAATACCCTTTGTAGACATGCAGTTTTCTGGCCAGGCTGTGAGGGGCTGCTCTGAAGCGTGGTGTATCTTCCTCTGCTGTCTTCCTGTGTGTTTGATGAAGAAGGTCAGCAAAACACTAAAGAGAATGAGATTTCTCTCTCTGAGCATCCGTCACCTGAAATGGGAATGCAAGTTAACATCAATTAGGGTTTGACATTGCCTTAGCTGTGTTCATGCTCTGTGCAATGTAGAGACCATGAGGATCCTCGCTGTATTCAAACCAGCTTCCTTGCTCAGAGCTCAAAAGTACCAAGAACTTAAAAAATAGGCCAATAATTCTCCAAGTGGAAGCTATGTTCTGATACGACTGAGCTTCAAACATCAAGCTAAAAGCTCAAAGGTTTTAGAACTCGATACTTCCAGTAGTATCTCTCCGTGTCATGCTGGAGGGCACACATATGGTGATTTGTACCAAACTTTAGAGTATTTCAGTCTTCCAATGTTCATCTGCACAGAGCCCTTCTGAGAAAAGGGCAGGCAAAGAAGGGAGCCACCTCTGGCTTGCTTATTTTCAGCGAGTATAGTAAAGAGTCTTGTTGGAACACTCAGAAACTGTAAGAATTGTTTTCCTTCAATGGGACTGCACTGATGCTGTGGATCTCTGCCATTCTTTTAATTGCATTTCCTTTTCAGTGTGAGTAATCAATAGCAGTAAGTGATATTTTTCTCTCCCAAACAACAAAAATCTTTAGCTAGATTTGAGGCTAAATTGTCATCTAGAAAAGCCCTGCCAATAAAGGCTTAGGAAACGGTGTGTGATCTGCACGTGTGTCAGACATGTGTATTGTATTTAAAGTACCTACAAATGAGGCTGGTCCATCTTGCATGCAACAGAAAAGGCTGATGAGTGCAGCCAAATACAAGGCTCAGCTAACAGTCATCGTCTAGCTAGGAGTCACTTTCTACTCAGTAGTTTTAATCTTTCCTTCAAATGGAGGGTTGCAGCCTGCTCTTCAGTTGCTGATATGCTTAATTCACTCCAAGTGCCCACAGGGATATCATATTTCATACTGGCTTTTGACATTTTATGTTTTAATTAAGCTTACCCTGTAGGAAATAAGATGCTAACAACTAGGCTTACCTCACTTAACACAACATGATGCCTGGAATGAAATCTGCTGCCTGTGCCCCTTCCAAAGCCTGCACTTTTGGTGTGTGTGTAACATCTCCAGAGAGACCAGGCAGGATGTGTGCAACATCCCAGCCTGCTGTCGTTAAAGCAGGGCATGCTTAATTTCCAGCTTCCAATTACTGCAACTTCATCAGGGTGGGAACATTTGTCTAGTTATACCATCACACTGTCCCTGGGGAGAGGACCAGAAAGGGGTGAGAGGGAGTGATTTCGGCATAGCTTTCTAAAAAAGAAAAGGAGGAGGAAGAGCTCTGTGTTAGACTGTGGTATTTTATCTCCTGCTTGCTGCAGTGACATGGCTTTGTTGAAATCTGTCACATGTCCTGGAGCAGCAAAGCTGGTTAAGGAATAGTCTGTCTGTTTGCAATGCTTATCCCTTTTCATCCTAACATATTTATTTTTGTTTTGAAGAAGTTTTGAAAAAGAATAAGAATAAACTGTAGTGGCAGTGAGGAATGACTGTAGCAAGGCTTGAATAAAACTGCAGTGTGAGTCTGTGGTTTTCTTCCTGTGCATTATGGGAGAAGAGCAGGCTTCTATTCCAGGAATACAGCTATATCATGGGTGCCCTCAAAACAATTTTCAGCTTTGCCAAATATTTTGATGTATCAGATATGTTATTTAAATATTTTCTTTGCCTCCATTCGCTGTTTGTGGTGTATGCTAATACTTCCTTGCAAAATCTAGATGTTGGAAACATGAATGCATTAGTATTTTGGAGAAGAGAGTGTTCAGATTTGGTATGAGACCAGGGCAGCACTGCAGATACTGAAGCTACTGAGGGGGCTAAAATGACTTTTTCCAGACCAGTCAGAAAAGCAGAACTTTACCAGTTCAGTGCCTCACAGTGCTGCTATGATCAAAGAAATGAGTGTCACTATTGGGTGATCTTTTTTTTTTTTCTCTTCCTTTTAATTGCAAAGCAAATTACAGCTCTTTTGCAAACTACTAGCAGAAACAGTGGAGGTGCACAGGTTTCTAACACCTATCTATTATTCTGATGGGCTCACTTGAACTGGCTGTGGTTAATAAAGTTCCTGTGCTTTGTGTAGGATGTCTGAAAGGATGACCACATACAAAAGCTGCTTCTGCCAGTTTAAATAGCATCCTCACAAAGACACAACCACTTCAGTGTGAAGACTGAGTTTCCCTGCCCTCTTGAACTTGTTTTCCTGATGCTAAACTACTTTGTCTTTCATTTCTCTGACCTGAAACATTAGGGTCACAGATGTTTGGGAAGTGATGAAGAGAAGTTGCCCGAATGCACGGTCCGATTTCCAGCACTATACAGTGTGACAAGCTGATTTAGATGTCCAGGTCAAACGATTCTTTCCAGTTGACTGCATCAACCATCCTGGGCTCAGTTGTTCTCTTCTGTATTAAGGCTTTGTCCTGCAAGGTGCTAGGTGCTTTTTGTTATTTTGATTGGACTGGAGGACATTGCTTCATCAGCCTATGACTAATGTGCGTCATACATTTGTTGTCAGAATGGGACACCAAGGTGTCAGCATCCCTCTGCCTCAGCCAGACCCTTCCAACACAGTGTGTTTAATAGAGCCAGATGTGATATAATGTGCCCAGGAAGAAAGACTGCAGGAAAAATCACTTCATGTAGGTGCTTCAGGAGAAAAGAGACTCAGAAAATGCTTTGAAACCTTAAAAAGGGAAAAAAAAATACTAAGAACTGAATATAAGTCTCTTTCACAGGAGAGCGAATTAAGGGATCTGATCCTTCCTGGCTTCTCTGGTTCCTGAAGCAAACTGGGGAGGGGTTGGTGGGGGTTTTTTTTCCCTTCATGTGCTATGTACAGTCTTGCTGGTTGTGCAAGCCTGTGAAGAGGCGAGGTCTTCGTGTTGCGGTGTTAGTCTGAGGCTTGGGAGATCTGCTTCTGGTCTTGATTCTGGAAATACTTCTGTGTTCCCTTGTTTGTGTCAGTAACTGGAGTGGTCTCCTTTCCTTCAGACTTCAGGTATGTATATTATGGTTGGTTCTCAGCCTCAGCTTTTATCAGGCCTTCCTTATAAGCACTTCTCATACAGATGGTGTTAGAAAGTTATATTACAGTTTTCCATGACTTCATTGGCAACTGCTAAATTGAAAGCTAGAATAAAGTACCGTTCAATTCCCAAAGCTCTGCACAGTCTGTTTCTCTGCTGTGTTAATGTTCATTTATTAAATAGCATTTTCTTGTATAACTTTTACTAACAAGGTCGTTGACAATCCATCTCTGTGCCATTGCACTAGTGGTAAAGTCACCTAGGTCTCCACTACCATTCATAATTTCATTTTTACCATATCTAAAGTTATAAAATATAATCCAGAGGCCTGTAAACCCTTTGAGTGATGGTCTTCCATTAAAGCATGTTTTATATAGGCACTGCTGAAAGCAATAATGCAGAGTGTTTTGTTCACCCCAAGCATGCCATAAATAATGCAGTGTAATTTTCACATGGAGTCGTCTGCATGTATACAGTGCTGGTGAAGATAAACTGTATCACTGTACAGATAAGCTATATTGCAGTAAGTAATTGCTCCCAAAAGTTTTGAAGCAGTGCTATTTTGGGGGCTCCCGTGAAACAACAGGATGTGCTGAGTGTCTGGTCATGGGTTGTTTTGGGGGAAATGAGGCCACTCCAGAGAGCTGCCCTGAGAGCACATCATTAGCTCGTTCGTTCACTTTACATCAATTAGTGAAGTTAAAATGTTGTTTTCTGGGTCAATGGCAGGAGTTGAAGGGATTTCAGTGTCCCAGTGGGTGAGTGGACAGACATGCCTGAATTGTGGGAAATAAGTAATATATAGCTAAATACCTAAAGTAAATAATAAGTCTACGGTGCTAGACATTGTATGAAACTGCAGTGACATTGTTCCTGTCACAGATACTGCAGCTTCTAAAAATGAGCAAAACTGGGCTGTGTATGGAAGAAATAGTATTACCTTTGCCACTTCAGATGAGCATGTAGAAAATGGATTTGAGGCCCAGATGCTCAGTATTCTGCAGCTCTCATTAAGAATTTCACATGATGTTTTAATCAAATTTGAGATCTAACATCGAATTTCTGGCTGATTTCATTTAAGCTTCTGTATTTGACAAAACTTTCCCTGAAAATTAATTCCCTAAAAGGAAAAGACCTTTGCATACATAGAAAAAAAAAGCAAGTAGAACAACAGTGTATAATGAAAGCTTAAAAAGAGGTGAGGAGGAAGAGGCAAAACTAGGTTACAAAATTGAAAGTGTTTATATAAAAATGGATTTAAAAATAGACAAAATCTCTTTAGCTTTGTGCCTTTATTAAAGCTTGTAAAATGATTTGAGATTCCTTGGGGGATGGAACTGATGGAACTTTGAAACTGAAACTTGCCATGGCATCGTGGAATTAAATCCCTTTTTCTTTTTTAAAATCTGAAACCAACGTGCAATGCTGAGGATTTTTCATCTCAGCTGCTTAAATGTCAGGAATTAGTTTTTATCTGAGCAACCTGTTTATCAGAAAAATCTAGAAGTTCAAAGGAAGATAACTGAAGGCAATGGAAGAGTTGAAGCAGGCTCATAAGTACATTTATTCTCTGGAAATACGTGGTATCACTGTTCTTAGCTCTGCATAAATAGAAAGTCAGGCGTGCCCTGAAGCAAGCAGAGAAAAATCAGTTTAACACCATCAGTGATGCTGTGCCCAGATCTGTATTACAGGGCTGTGCAATTCCAGAGCCCACATTCCCAGACACCCTGCTCCCTCTTTTGTGTAACCTTGCTTCTTGGGGGGCTGAAATGGAGACCCAAATTCTTCATTTTAACAATAATTTCTTTTCTACTCGTAATGCTCCTTTTTTTTCCTTCCCCTTCCCACCCACCCCCCCAAAAAAAAAAAAAAAAGACTGTGAGCAGAAGGCAGAAAGCCTCAGTTTGCTCTCTAACTACAGTGTCTTGGACATTTTATTTTCTCTTCATGTTAGACTACTTGAGATGATTCTGATTATACGTGTTCTGTTCTCCCCTGGAGTACTCTGGGCAGAAAAGCTGGCTTGGTGAACTCTGATCTCTGTGCTTTCTAAAAGCTGACAGCAGAGCCTGGAAAATTACATGTTTCAGGGGAAAGTGGACAGTGAGGTATTAGAGGCTGCCATAAAGAAAAAGACCCTGGAAAACCAGGGGAGTTGGGTGGTCAGGAGGAGAATTGATGCTGCAAGAGTAAGAACATGAGCGCAGGATGCTGGTATGGGTCTGTGCAAGGAGATCATGCTTTTCAGACAGGAAAGACTAAATCCATCATTGTAACTGTTAGCAGAGGAATGGAAGAAGTCTGCACAGGAAGGAGAAATGCCTGAAATATGGCACTGGGAATATTAGCAACAAAACCACCTTTGTCCCCGTGGATGGTGTTTGAAAAGGGCTCGGGAGCAGCTGAACACCAAACCTGTGTGGCATGGATCACTGGCTCCTGGGTGTGTGGGATTTAGATGTGATGCCTGTTTGCCTCCCATGTACTCCTCCACATGACCTCACAGTTATTCTTTAAAGGAAAGACATTTTTAGTTACTCAGTACTGTTGTAATTTAGTGCGGAACCAATAAGCATGTACATAGTGGTGGTTCAGTTGTTACTGAAATTATCAATTATTGTGTGTCCCCCTCTGTAATAAATACACAGTATAAGAGAGACAAATTGGAAGAAGGCAACCATGAATGCAAGAATGGGAGATTGACATTAGACTTCTAAAAAAGTGTATTTCAATTCTATAGTGGCTCCATGCAGTGTTCAGAGTGGGTTTGAGGACCTGGGAAGTTTATGGCTGAGCTGTACCAAGTATTCTTTTTGCAATAAATGGGTTTTTTATTTCACCCAAGACTAAACTGAACTGTAAGGTTGAGTATGTTTGCATTGTCATTAAGAAGTTGGAAGGAAAATTTATTTTTTTAAAAAAAGAATATTTAATATGCTCACTCTTTTTTTTCTTCAATTTTTCCTTCAGTTTATTCCATGTTAAGTGGTTTACAAAATCAGTTTGAATTCTAAAAACACTTTAGTGTTGCCAGTCCTACAGCACTGCTTGCCTCTCTTGCATTTTATTTTCCAGTGGAAAAAAGAATTGAAATATAAAGGTTGTTTTAATCAAGCATACCAAGGAGGAAAGGGGTTTTGCTTGCAAAAATGGCAGCTGTCCAACGTTACACTGGTGTTTGTAGTGTATAGCAATTTATCCTGAAGGAACTGAACAGGAAAGCCTTGGGGTCTGTGGTGTGCCAGTCACTGGAAAATCCACCAGTTTTCATTTATATTACTGGGTGTCTCGACTGGTTTAGACAATTCACCATTTCCTGTGTTGGGATCTGAGGTCCTGAAGTGAAAATGTGGCACTGCCACTTAAACGGTAGCAGTTGTATGTAGGTGGAAGATGGGCTGAAAGAAATCAGTGAGTGTTCACCACTGCAATGTTATAAATGTTATAAATGACAGGACTAATTGCAGTCTTAATTACAGTGGTGTAGTTCTGGAAAAATAGATTAAGGCATTAAAGTTAGACAAATGTAACAGCTATTAAATGAATGAGATAAGAATCAGGCTATCATTGTATCTCTGTGTATGCCTGTAATCTGAAGGCTTTTGTAGCTTTAAACCAGATTGGGATATTAGTTTATTCCAGGTATTTTTTTATGAACTAAGAAACCAGTAGACTTCAAGTGGTTGTCACTGGTGAAAGAGCAATATTATCTCTTAGCACACAGGGAGCAATGGTGATATATTTTCTGAGCAGGCACGGACATTGTCATTTCATTACTGTGTTAAGTACAATAATTGGTGTACTATAAGTGCTTTCCTTTTCCCTGTTGAGCTTGTTCCCACGTCACAGAATTAATCCTTGTTTTGCCCAAAGTGTAACTCTCATGGCACGCCGGCCAATGTCGCTCGAATAGTGCTGTGGCACTCTGTCACCAGGCGACTGTCCTGTGGATAATTATACATCAGCTCCGTGCTATTGTTTGGGTGATGTATGGAAGTAATGTGTCACTACAGGACTACCAGCAGAAATACCCCAGAGGCTGTCATGCTTTGTAAGAGGCATGAAAAAGAGTATCTTTTAAAATATGGAAAAGAGATTAGTTAGTTATGGGAGTTGAAAAGGAGGGAGGTTAGTAGAGTGAGGAGAGAGAGGATGATACAGGGATGTTTTGATTTCCAGAGGTACCTAAATCAATAGAAGCTGCAGGTGTATATTAAATCCTAAAATTAAGAAAAGGAAATACTGTATTTCCAGGTGCGTGCATTAAGCAGTGTGCCCCTTTCCCCTCTTTGTAACTGCTGAAAGGGTGATGAAGGGGCCAGGGAACATGAACTCAGTGCTGGCCTCTGCTAACTAATGCTTTTCCCATGTCAGAATAAAGGCTCAGGTGTTCTGATCTGCCTGGGCTGTTCAGTGCCTACTGCTAATGTCATTGTTCAAGTTAGGTGGGTAATTATTAAAATTACAGTATTAATAGAGGGTCCTTTTATTTAATACTGTACATTCACATAGTGGAAGGCTACCATGAAGAAATTCAAGGCTAGAGGCCCTGATGGAGTTTGACACTTGGATACACATTGTTCAGGCATCTGGAGTCACTGGCAGGCTCTCTGCGTTTAAGGTCCTTACTGAAGCATCAGCCCCGTAAGCAAAGATGACACACTGTGATTATTTGAGTAACTTGGCACAACAGGTGCCTTTTGTTCTACTGGTAGAAATACATTGTGTGCAACGATGGGCTGCCTCTGGGTATTGCAGTGGTTACTCTTTATTTTTTTTTTCTTTTAAGAAAGCTGTGTGGAGAGACCTTTGATTTCAGACAGTATATTTTATATTTTAGATTTCTTGTTGCTTTTCAGTTCAGTGCCAGCTATGTGGCTGGTCTGGTGACATCTGTTTGCATTGCCTCAGTTACCATCCCAAAGCACCCGGGTTTAGGGGGCTTGCTGCAGTCCAAAATTGTACCTTATTGCTCCTTTTCTTATTTCTAACAGGCTGTAGCTTCTTGCCTTTGACTGCTCGTCCAAGTTTCCGTCTTCATTCTGAACCAGAAAATGAAAAAGCCTTTCAGACTCAGTCTCTCTCCATTTCAGGTGATTACAAAGTCGATTGTCCTCAGATTTCTTTCCAGCCTGCCTCAGAACTCCCGGTTTCTATATCCAGCTTTTGATCACTAATTCTTTCTTTGGTAAAATGCCTGTCTGTGGGGTAGCCCAACTGATTAATGCAGTTTGCAGTAATCAAGAACCAGTACCTAGGTGATAGGATACAGACATTATGTGATGGGCAATAGGTTCAGTGCAGGCATAGGCATCTGGGATTGTTTTTTGGAGGAGAAAAGCTGGCCAGAAAAGCATTTGGAAAATTATTAGAGCATCTTGAAATTCCATTTGGGCAGCCCTGTGAGGCTTAATCATACTTTTAGGGTCAAGAAACATCTCTTTATGGTTAAACAGGCTTTAAGGCTTGGAAGTTAGTTTTTATTCTAGTTCCCTATAACTTCAACAACTTCAGCTGATGTTTTGCTCTTTCTTAACTTAGGTTCTGATTGATATGCAAAATGTGGAAAATGAAAGTGAAGAATGAATGTACATTTGGGCAAGGTTTCCATAGAGCTCAGCTCTGCTTCAGCATTGGAATAAAAGAGCTGGAGTCTCTTGATAACAAGCTGTGAAAAAATCATCTGAACTGAGAGTATGATGCTTGGAAAAGTTTGGACCTGATGTTGTTTGTTTGGTTCCACGCGGCTGCGTCCCAGCTTCCATTTCTGTACCACATAGACTGAAATAACACACCTTGGTAAGGGAGAATAGTGCTTGCAACTTTTCACCTAAAGTGTTTATGGCTATTATTTCATTGCCACAAACTGGGGAGCTTTTTATTTTACTGTCAGGAAGCAATACATGTAAGCTGGAGTTGCTCTGTGTCAATGGCCATGTGGGTTCACTTCACTGGCAGAAGAAATTTCACGCAGGATTCATGGCATTTCCATTGTAGCTTATGAATGGGCTCTGCTAATTATTGGGGCAAAGATTGTTGTTTAATACACTTGTGCAGTGCTTTGCGAGGGCCTTCCTCCTCCCCTTGGAGGTCTAGGGGTGCTGCTGTAATGCAAAAAATATTCTCTCTGATTGTTTCCCCTCTATGCTCAGCCTCTTTCATCTGCTTGTTGATCTCATCTCACCTGCTGCTTCCCTTTGTATTCCTTGTTTTCCCTTTTCTCTTCAAACAGTATAAACATGAAAGCAGTGTAAGCTAATCCTCACCTCGCACGTACACCCTCAGAACAAATCCCATTTGGAACAAGCAAAACAGTCCCTTCCTGAATGTTATCTCAGGGCTTCAGTCACTCCGTTTGGCTCCTGTATGTGATGCCAGTTCAGGGTTTGGCAGCTCAGCTAGTATAGATTTCTGTTTATGATGATCCCTGCAAGGAAGCAGGGGCTGGCATATAGACACGCAGAGCAGAAATAATTTATTTGGCATCCATCTCTTTCTGATGCATGAGGTGACACCAGCAGCCCTCATGTTAATACTAGAAGGTGCAGATTTAACAAGCGTCAGTGCAAATCTTGAAGGCTGTTTGATGATTGTGGCTTAATTGTCCTGTGGATAAGCAATATTAATGCACAAAATAAGACTAAGATACATGAAGTTGGATAAAAGTGATGGCTCAGGTTTATGGGAAGTGAATTGTAGTCACTGCTCAGTTGTAGAATATGAAATAAAGTCCATAAAGAGGCAGTGTAACAGTTGGACCTCCCACACAGCACAGGTCAGAAGATTATAGCTATTAACTTCATCCTGCAGGTGTTAATTACCATACCCACAATGTGCTTACTTGTCTTTTGATGGATGCTATTGTTTAGTATAATTCACAAGTTTATTTTTGTCACCTAGAGTGGAGTTATTCTTGTCTTGCTCAAATGTATTTGCACAAAGATATAGTGGCAAGTCATTGTTTTTAGATATACCAATGACAAACTTGCAGATATGTAATGGTGACAGAAACACTAAAGAGATGGAGTGATTTACTATTTTGTGAAGGGAACCTATGGCAGAGGGATACACAGTGAAGCTGTCTTTATTCTCTCCCTTTCAGGAAATTCAGATTCTATCAAAAAACATCGTTCTCCTCTAAGTTTGATCGGGTTTTAGTGATACCATTCAAAACCAGAACAACGGGATTGAAGTGAATATGGTTACAACTCTGTAAACTGATGAAAGAGCCCATTAAGGGGGAAGAAGGGTTGTTTGCATCCCAGCAAATGGTCTGGTGGCTACTCTAAGTGAGTTTTTTCCTTTGGCAAGTGATACTAGCTTTAATTTTTTGCTACTTTTATATGATTTTATACTGATGCTTTTCTTCAAATTCTGCCTTTTCACTCAAAAAGAGCAAGAGTTCTATCTTTCATGAGGAAAACATGGGTGAACGCCTCTCATTTTGTAACTAGAAGCAGGAAAACAGGGATACATTTCAGGGAGGAGGATGTCTGTTTTCTAACAGGAACTAAGTGTATAAAGAGTTGGATCATGTAAAGTTGTAAGAAATGGGAAATATTTTTTTGGCATTTTAACACTTAGTTTGATTGTCCCTTTGGCATTTTCTGACAGACTCAGATGGAAATCAAGTCAATGTAGGAAAGGTTTGTTCTATCAAAGTGCAACGATTGGAACTTTCCCATAGAAATAAAATAGTTTTGCTGATTATATTAAAAGTTTCAGGTTAACTCATCTGTTAATGCTTGAACTTTATGCTTTGCTGTAAATCCCAGATATCGAGAAAATGCAAAGGGAGCTTTTTGACTTTCTGCACACATATCACTTCTTCTGGTGGTTCCACTTCATTAAACAGATATATATATCTCTTCTCATTTCAGCTGGTTTAGCCTGTACTTGAAATGCAGGGCCTCTGTATTCACAATTCATAAAGCATCCTTCCCAGCAGTGTAAGCAGAAAATCTCAGTTGCCACATGCTATGGTAAGAAGAGCAGAGCTGGGGCAAGAAGGGTTGGGAATCTGCATGTCCTTAGGGTTGAACGTCTCAGTCCACCCAAGAAAAATGTTCATGGATTTAAGGCAACCATCAGGAACCTGAAAGCAAAACATTCAATTCTCTGCTCAGGCATGGTACCCAGTGTGATCCCAGACAAGGCTTTTACCTTCTGAATTTCAGTTCCTTCCATATTAATGTCATATTTCTTAGTGTCAGGCTAAATTCATTAATGTCTATGAGATGCTC
Source organism: Podargus strigoides (assembly GCA_028020825.1). Taxonomy (NCBI): domain Eukaryota; kingdom Metazoa; phylum Chordata; class Aves; order Caprimulgiformes; family Podargidae; genus Podargus; species Podargus strigoides. Next base: position 74,660,910 of record CM051622.1, on the reverse strand, counting down.
ACATACTACTCATAGCCTTAACGAGTGCTGAGGTGTAGTAGAACAGTGCAGAACAAAAAGCAGATGGTGGTAGTGGTAGTGAAGAGAGAGGCTCAGCAGTATTATTGTATTTAATTTCTTAGCAGTTTAATGACATAGACCAGGTACCACTGACAAAATGTTCCCAGAAGAAATGGTACACTGCTTTACGGTGTTTGCAGGACCAGGTCACCTGGTTTCTAGCTATTTGGTATGAATAATTGCCTTTTTAAGGTAAGCTCTGGGTTTGTAAGTCAGAAGTGTGTGTCACGGTGAATAGTTCTATGCCTTTGATCAGTCCTGCTGCCCTCAAGGTAAAGGATTTGCAAGCAAATTGTCCTGTGACTTGCAATTGAATTCCACTCTTAACGTTTGGTCAGGGAGCAGGAAGGAGAGCTGTCTTTGAAACATTGTTAATTAAATAGATTTAGATGAAGGGTTAAACACTTTTTGTGTTTCTTGACAGTTATGGGGTTTTTCTGAACCCCATTTCATTATTTATGTGTTACCTGGAGGCCTTTTATCCATCACGTTAACCTCATGGACTGTCCCAGTGTATGGGCTGTGGAAAGCTGAGGGATTTACTAACCCTGGAGTATTAGGTGGGGATTATTAGGAGGTGCCTCTCTTAAAGGATCATCCTCATCTTGAGAAGCCCTGGATGGAAGGTGAATAAACTTCATATTCAGTTGTGAGCTGCCTGGTAGAGGTACACACTGACCCCTCATCCAACCAAGCATGCTTCCATGTAGGTTTTCCATGCTGTGTGAAGGATGAGGTGTTCAACCAGAGGGACTACAGATGTATAGTACAGCAAGGGGAATATTGACACTGCTTCCAAGTGATGGATTGAATACTTAGCTTTAGTTTTTCTTGAATATTTAATAGGTAGCTGGCAAAATATTGGCTAGGCTCTGCTGAGTTCATCTCGCCCAATTCCTGTGCTGTGTGTCTGTCAGGTTTTGAATACTCTCCCATGTTGTTTTGCAGAGAACCCAACGCTTGGTGTAGCTGCTTGAACTCATATTGTGGCACTGTGGTGCTGTAAGCTGCCCCACACGGCGTTCTGCAAATAAGCACGTTTAGCAGTTCCCTTCTTCCATCTTGCACCGAGCTTGGTTCAGAAAGAGCAAAACATCCCAAGCAAACAAGCTGTCAGGAGCCTGCTGTGTCTGTGAAAGCTGAACCAACTGTGCAAGGAGCAAATGCAGGAACTGTTTGGGGTGTACTCACATCATTCACTTTGCTATTAGAAGTACCGTGAGCAGCTTGGCTCACAGTCCAAACCAGCCCTCTTCCACATGACCCCTCTCACTGCAGTACCTCATCAGTGGAATGGTCCTCCCACCCCTCCACTGGAGTTCAGCTATCCCAAATTGACTTTGGGCTGTCTGAGAGTTGGAGAAAATGTCTTTTAGGCATGGAGGAGAAAGAGGTTTTGTCACGGGGAAACCTGAGCCAGCTCCTTAAAAATCAAACAAAACTTGTATTGAGCTGAGGCGAGTGTTTCAGTGAAATGTGACTTTTAATTTCAAGTGAGAAGAGAGTCAAGGGCTTAGGATTCAAATAAAAAAGGCAAACAAGCTGTTACACAATGATTTCTTCTTCCATTAAGAAAACATTGCTTTAAATATGGGGGTTCTTTAATGACTATGTTCGATTGCTTGAGAGAACCTGTGCATAATAATCTTTTTTTAATGTACAGTATGAATGGTTCTGTTATCACACATATTTCCAATTTGTAATTAAGCACCTTTAAAAAAACTGCTCACAATTAAAGTGTCAGTGCTTTCTTGAATAGTCTTAATTTCAGTGAGATTTGATGCTTTATTCATGGAGAATATTAAAAGGCACTTAGTCATCCGTGAAAAATATATGCATGGTATATAAGGCCAGAGTGAAAAGGAGGGATGAGGAACAGCAGTCAGAGCTGCCAGTTCTCGTGGAAGGAGAGATGTAACACTTTTCAAGAGTTACTTCAAAAGCAGCACAATATGTATATGTTATCATAATTTCAGATAATTATCTTCCATTAGCTAGTTTGGGGCTCAGATGGCTAAAAACTCCAAACCCCTGCACGTATTTTATGTGGGCTAACCTTATTGGCAAATTATTTTTATTTGTCTTTTCTTTGTGCCAAATCAAGTATTCTCATTTGTCTTGGAGGAACTTGGCTGGCTGATTTGGTTTTTTTTTTCTGGCTGTGGAGTGTTTTAGTGTGTGGGTTTTGGGGTTTTTTTATGTATTTTAGTTCACTTCCTACATAAATGTTAAACAGATGCTGATTTGAATGGTAGCCTGGTATATTAATTACTGCACATAATGAATCTCGGAAAATGTAATAAAGGACTAATTGGTGTCAATAAAAGTAACACTGACAAATGCCTTCTTGTATAATATAAGCAATGTTTGGTATCGCATAAGCAAGAGGCAAAAAAAATCCACCTCCCATGGGGAATACGCTGCCATTTGATTTTTCTCTGGAAGAAAGGCTTTAGCTGGATGCTAAATAAATAAGAGAGTGAACATATGAAGTACAGGTGTTCATCAGCCTTGTTGGCTGTTTGCATTTGGTTTTATTGATTTCTGCCCAGGAGTATTTGTTTTAAGCTCAGGAGAATTTGAGCTGTGACAGTTTGATATTGAAATCAGAGGTGATGGCACCTTGGCTATTGTATTTCTTGCTGTAAAAGAAACGTGGTGTGGTGTCCTGATTTACATTCCCTGGACAGACACAGTGCTCAGGGCGTTCCCATGGCCTCTGGGTGTGTTCAGGCACACCAGATGCTGAACCTAAACCCCAGGGTGGTGTGGCCCTACTCACCTGCCCTTTCTGCTGACTTCCCTAGGATTCATTTCGAATCATGTGAAAAGGGATAAACTTGACAGCTGGTGCCACAAGATGCCAAGAGCTCAGCTCCTGGTGAAGTCACGATGTTCGATGGAACTGGCTCATCAGGCAAGTGTTGTAATTTCGTATCATCCCTTCCTCTTTCCGCAAAGCTCAGGGCTTCTGTCAAGCACGGGGAAGTCAGAGATGACTGAGAAGGAGGTGCCAAGAGTGAGGAAAGGAAGGAAAAACATAGCTTTTAATTTTATTCTGCCTTCCTCTTTCCTGCACTCCAAATCCTCGTGTGTTGAGATGTTCTATTTTCATTGCTTTGCCAAAATGTCTCTTCTCCAAATCTATTTATTAGGACCCAGCTGCCTAGGCTTTCTTACACCAGTCTCTTTTGCTCATCAGGCTCTTGTCATGGGATTTGCTAATAGCTTAAGCATGAGTTATCAAGGTCAATGTAAAAATAATGTTGCACTCTGCTTTTTTTCTGCTTTTCCTAGAGGCACTAATAAAGTCTCAGTTACAATAACACTGCCTTATCTGCCTTTTGCTGACATTATATATTTCACAGTTTAGGGTAATGTTTTTGACATGTTCTTTATTTCCTTTACTTAAGGCTCTGTGAGTAAATTTCTCTTGTGTTCCATTCTCAACAAGTTTCTCTTCATGGTTCATTAGCCCTGATACCTGTCCCTTCTCTGCTCCTCTCTCTTTAAGCACATTGCCACTGCACCCTTTTGTTTCCTCACATGCTTCTACCCTTGAATAAAACCTCATCACCTTGATGAGATTTCAAATGAGATTTGCAAAGAAACAGACCATCAGAGTCCTGAAGGAAAGCTCTGGGTACAAAGAATGAATTTAGCAAGCTGAGTGCTTTACTTTTTATCCCTCGTCCCAACTTATATGTCAACACTAATTAAATTTTCCCTAAAATTAATCCAAAGCTTACTTGAAGCTTGGGGTTTTATTTGGTTCTTTCTTTCTTTTTTATTTTCTTCTTCATGATCTTCTCTTCCCCCTTCCCCTCTCCCCCAACCTCATCCCTGCTAGTGGAATTCAAAAGGCCTCAAGCAGATGTATTTCAGGTTCATCAGTTCCCCTACTGTCCATTAGACAGAAATTCACAGCACTTCTGTTCCCCCCTTCTGCCACTGACCTGCTCTATAACCTCCCCTTTACTTATTCTGCTTAATTATAGCTGTGATGGATTCAGGGCAGAGGTGGTCCCATAGGATGTGTGTCTGTACCACACCAAGGAGCTGGGGCTGAAATTTTTATTGCTTTTGGTAATTCAAATCCAAGTAATAATTGGCTGAGGAACACAGACTGGGAACAGGATTAAAAAAAATAATAGTAAAATGCACGTGCTTATTCCTTTCTTTTTTTGTTCTCTCTTAGAACAGTTTGCCAAAAGAAATATGTACTTGTGCTTAAATAAGGACCTGGTCGTGTGTGTGTAGGGTTTTTTTTTTTAATTTTCATATTCATGCCCTTGCTCAATGATGCAGATAACTAATTTAGCAAAAAGCATAATATCCAGAAATGGTTATTTAGCATCCTTACATATGTGCAAAATGCTCAGTATTTGGGTCTCTAATTTTGTCTGTAGCCTTTAGGTACGGAGTATTATTAATAAGCTCCATGATGTGCATCTGCAGATGTTCCAAGATCTTTTTTCATGGGGAGTTATATAGCATACTAAATTTTCATGCAAGCAGTCTCTCCACCACAAAGGTATAAAATCAGAAAACTTGGATAAATCCACCAAGGCAACTGAAGGAATATGGTTATTTTAGGCATTAACTTTAATAGAATGGGCATATACATAGCAATAAACGTCCTCTCAACTTTACAAAGAGCCTGGCAAGGGTCACAGCCCAAGGTGTTTATTACTGTAAGAGTCATTAGTGCTGAAAAGACAGATTTCAAGGCATTTGGATTGTCACTATCAAATGTCATCTTTGATATAAAAATGTAAATTTCACAAGATTCTGTCGACTCTTTGTTATAATTTAATTATCAGAACAAGCACTTTTTCATCTCGGGGATGCTGCTCTCAGCAAATTGAAAAGGGATGCAATTAGCAGCTGCCAGTTTCCCAACTGCACGGGAATGTTGCAGCTTCTTGTTGTTCTAACAGGTACTCAAAGTGATGTTCCCATATGGGATCAGCCTGAAAACCTACATAGTTCTGGAGTTCTTCCACTTCAGGCTTAACCCCACTGATGCAGTGACTTGCCCAGCCTTGTAAATTATGGGCAGCATTGGAAAACAGGAGGCAAAAATAGATTCAGGTGGGATTTTGACTTTACAAAATCAGGCTGAGAGCATTTTGTAGACCTAGGGCTCAGCTCACCTTTGTTTGTTGGAGTTGTTCCTCACTTTGGCAGAGATTCTTTTTCTGCCTCCATATAAAATCTGTGGAGGCTTTCGTGTGCATCTAATATTTTGGAAAGCTGCTGTGAAACTTGCTTTGATACACTTTCAGAGCCTGATACTTAATCAAGGCTGTTAATCCACGTCTTTATTACATCTTTTAAATCTTGGAACTACTTATCAGTCAGTCATTTCTTGATTTGTATTTCCCAGGCAGGGAAATAATTAGGAATTGACTTTGGAACCAGGAAACATGTAACCACTTATAGAATTAAATAAAAAATGATTGAACCAAATCATGCAGGTGAGGCTTGTCAGGGGTTAGCAATTTAAGTGATGATTTGTAGCCTGAATTCTGTCACTAACTGCATAGAACCAAGCACTTTATTAACCAAGTGATTGACTCCCAGATGCCAATTATGCCTTGTACTAGTTATTTTTTTTTATAGTGCATATACATTATTTTATCAAATGTGGGTTCTGCATTATAGGCGTTATTTTCTTATTTCTGTGATAATTTTCCTCTTTTACTTTCTTGCAAGAGCCACAGGGTGATGTGGGCGCTTGATGTTTACAGGATCCAAATCAGATGTGCTTTTTTCTGCTAATAATCTTAAGATGTAGTGATTTAAAATATAGAGAGATTTCTGAAGCTCAAGTATTTGTCAGGTAGGTATATGAGGAAGAAAAAAAATACCCTTTATAATTGGTATTTGTGTTACTCTGACATATGCAGTAGGTTGTTAAGTGAATGGTGTATGGAAATGAAGCCAAACAACTGGCAATAAAAGTGTTATGCACAGAACTGTGTAAGTGGCACCTGGCAGAAACTGACTGACAGAGTGTAATAAATATTTGACACGTCCTGTAAATATGTGACACTCGGTCAAAATCCGTTTGAGTCACAAAGCACCTAGGGTGTAATAAAGTTTAATAGCACCATTTCAATTTCACCCATTTGCTTATGATGTTTTATTATTGGGATCTTTTAGCTATAGATTTCTGAGCTCTAAATTCACAATTTAAAGCATGAGGCTTCAAAAAGTATCAAAGGAGTGACTCTTTTAGATGTCAAAGATAGATTTAATCTCCCAGTATTTATATTTTTCCATCCTTATGGCGCAGTACAACTTGTGCTGAAAGCTTTCCAATGGATCCATGTCCTCTGGAGTGGAAGGAAAAACTGTCAACTCTGTGGCCTCCTTTGAGCATCGTGTGAAATACTGAGCGTGGTGTACAACTGAAAGGGGGAGAAACAAAACAGAGAACACCCAGAAAGAAAAGGAAATGGAGGCAACAAACCCAAAGGGAGGGATTCAGTGTTTTGTTGCATTGTAGCAGATGAAAGTTGGGTGAAACCAGAGATTTGTGCAATCCCATAGTGGACTGGTGATGGAAGCAAGCAGTGATAGCTGATTTTGTGATAACTTGCCTTCAGGAAGAGGTTCCTTAGCCCTTCTTGTTCAGGTTGGTACAGGTGATACAGTGGTTCTTGGGAGGAGGGGAATGCAGTACAGGCTGTGATTAATGAGCTGCTTCTCTCCTGGAGAAAGCTGAAATCAAGAGCGGAGGGATGCTGTGGGGGAGCTCTTGCAGGAACAGCAGGGGGGAAAGTGTGGCTGAGAAAATAGAAATAAGGAAGAGGGAGCTGCTTTCACTTTTTTTGAGCAGGAAGTTGATCGATTTTGAAACAATAAATGCACCCCTGGAGCCAGGGACTGAAATACAGATATTGATGTGCTGCTCTGTAGATAAAATAGCTTGTGAGGGGAAGAGCAGAGGCTGCGGCGGGTTCTAGTGCCACGTAAGTGCTGCTCTGCACCAAAATTCCTGTTTATTTTTGGAGGCCTCTCAAACTCTAAGAAAACCTTCCCCATAAGTCTGCCTGCCATACATGTGCTAACAGGCTGTGCGGAGTAACGAGCGCCGCATTCAATCTCATGCTGATTCCTTTGGAATTAATTTTGGATGCTGCTTTTCCCATTGCTTGCTTTAGTTTAGTTACCTATGCCTCTAACTGCTGTAAAACGTGAACTGCACTCCCCACCCTGGGTGGTTTATTTTGGGGGGTTTGCAATAAAATACAGATAACGTTGAGAAAAGGACAGCTTCAAGCATGTGTATGGTTTTTATCCCATTTCAAATGTCTGGAGGCCTGTTTCATCTGAAGAGTAGTGTGAAGGCAGGCAGGAATCCCTGGTACAGATTTCACCTGGAAGGATCACAAATCTAACACAGCATTTCTTAGTGGCCTGTAGGGAAACTTTGCTTGCTTGCTGTTAGCAGTGCAGTTATTCTCCTCCTCTTCTGGGTCGATTATTCACACAGTAATAATAAAAATTTTCTTTAGATTAGCAGTGAAAATAAGTGGGAGGAAAGTCTGATATATGAGCTGGTCTCACCACCAGGGTAGTGCTGGAGCTGGTAGAATATTATAGGGCCAGAAGCTCAATGCTGTTTAATTTGAACTCCTAAGAGCAGGTTGGTTATTCTGGGCATGCATGTATCCCTGCACAATTAGATATACGTTTGCCCTTGTTCTGTTTGTGAAGTAGCCAAGTGAGGTTTAAATTCTCTCTGCCACAGCAGTTTATTGCCAAAGTAACTAAGCCTGAACTCAAGGAATAGACTTTAATGAAGTTCATGGAACCCGATTATTTTTAGTTGACTGTTAGGAGCTTTGTCCCAGTTCAGTTCCCAGTGGATGGGTGTCCAAGTTACAAAACCTGCCATTACAATTGGCACTAACTGGGCCCCTTGTCGCAGTCATAACAGGGTTTCCATTAATTCAGTGGCCCAGGCATTTGACCCCCTCTCTAGGCAAATGCTCATTAGCCTCTGACGGTATTTGCTCTGAGCATAGGGACTCATACAGCAGAGAAACTTAGACCAATAGCTAAGTAGTGCAGTGGAAAGCAATGAGATATTTGTGTAATCTCCCTCCTTGGAAAGCTAAATGACAGTGTCACTGCCTTTAATGACATTTCCACAAATATTGAGCTTGTGTGTCAGCACGAAGGGATGTTTTCCTGGCAATATCTCAGCTGTTTTGCTGCTCTGTGTTACGAAGCAGGTGGGAATCTGTATGACCAGGGAAACTGTTGATATAACATGGTGATCATTTCTCTTCCATCATCCAGTCTTACCTTCATCCCCTTTCCCAGAGGCAGGAGAACCAGGTCCCCATCTCTTGCTGCTCAGCCCTTGGGGCCGTGATGCATTGCTTGGCAGCAATTTCCATCTTGGCTGAGTCTAGAGGTCCTCCTAAGGCTGATCTTCAAGGGTGATCAATCCTGGATGCTACCAGGATGTGTTACACTAATTAGATAAAGGATAGTCTGTGTAGAGGTTTTCTGTCTGTACATGAAGCTGAATACCACTTCAAATCTAGGCTTGGTCTATTTTCTACGATTTTATTACTCCCTCTCAAGCAGTTTTTGCAGGCTCCACCGTGCAGAAAAGCAAGCCAATAAAGGCAAAGTTGGGCAATTTGTTTTCTGTGCATCTAGATTGAAGCACCTGCTGTGTTGTGTGGTGATATCTTGTCCTGATTCAGAGCAGTGGAATTTTAACAGTGGACATGAATATGATATTCCTTAACACATTGAAGAAAGGTCTGCTGTCTTCTAGTAGAAAGACTGTAGAGTAAATATTTCCCTCCAAGTTTTAATCTTCTTTCACCTTCTTTCTCAGTTTTATAACTTCTGATAATCCCTTTGGTTCCTGCTTGCTTGATTCCAACAGATTTTCCATATGTAGAGAAAAAACAATTTTCTGCTGCGTGGCTTTCAGTTGTAAGTCAATGGCAGATTTATTGGTGTTTTCCAGCAGTATGCTACATCTACTTTTATTTATATTTGTGATCAAGTCCTGCCCAGGTGCCTGGTAACTGAAAGGATATTTAAGCAAATAAATGTCACCCTTGCCTCGGAAACAAAATAATACTGGGAAGAGATTAGATTTATTCAAGTTTGTGGGCACTATATAAGGGATCCTCATGTTTTTCTCTTCTATGTAGTCTGTAGACTGAGAATTGACAAAAAGATATGTAAGATAGTACTGGTAAAAATAATTGGTCTGTATTTCTAGGGTTACCAGTCCTTTAAAACAAGTGTCAGTAATTTATGCATAGGAATGGGTGATGGGCAGGGGAATATCTGATCATCTGTTTCCAAGCGAATGAACAGTTTTGAAAATCCCATCCCAAAAGTGATTTAATCGTTAGAGCTGCTGTAATTTTCATTAAGGGAAAAGGCAGAAGTACAGGTAGGTCTGCAAGCTGTGGGCATAGCTGGGTTCATACTTCTGAATGAGATTCCCCAGGGACAGGGTGTACGAGAGAGAAAAGGGCATCGGGAGCGGTTCCTCTCCATGCAGACAGTTGATGTGGGAGAGCAGAAATAATGGAATTGTCTGGATTAATTTAGAAAAGAAATGGAGATGAGACATAAGTTGAAGAAACAAGTGTGGTCAGATTTTTTTATTATTATTTTTTATTTATTGAGAGAATAAAATACATTGGTACTGTCTAGGGAGGGAAGGGATGAATGAGAAGAGTTGGCCGAGGGATGAGAAGGGAAATCAGGAGGCAGGGTGAAATGACTGTGGATGTAAAGGAGAAGAGGGGAGGTTATTCCCCAGACTGTGCTGAAGAGGAGGGGAAAAGCTACAGGATGGAAAGGAGAGTCTAAGGAGGAAAATCAGGATGAGTCACAGCAATCAATTTTCTTCTGGAGAAAAAAAACCCAAACCCAGCGTATATTGTGCATAAGAGAGATGGAGACCAGGTCTGCAGAGTAACTGATGGTGAGGAGTGACTGCTCTCAGTAACTTACTGAAATGTTATTTATTCTAAGACCCCACAGGGTAGCATGGAGAAGACTAAGAGCTGACCTAGCCATTATTCAAGGTGGAACTGTACTTTAGACAGGCTTGAGTAAACAAGCTCTGTTGTAGAACAGGACCCTAACTCCAAGAGCTGGTTTTCTTTTTCCCCTTAGCACTTCCCTTATTCTGTTTTCCAGTTCTTTGCTTTCCTGGCTGCACCTTCTTCCTCTCCTACCTTTAAGACTGAGCCCAATTAATACTGTGGTGTGTTTACAAACACACCCTCTCCCAGCCTGGCTCCCAGTAATCCCGCAGGACGTGGGCTTGGTGAGCTGTGGCTGTGCTGACACCAGGATGTCTTTGCTGCGGTGTATTGCCATGGAGATTGGGATTGCCATGGCAACTCGTACCTTTTTGGAGGCAGCAGTGAAGGCTGAATAAAAGGAGCTTTGCAAAAGTGAAGCAGCAAAATCTCGGGATCCAATATTTAAACATCAAAAAAGAAGTCAAAAATTTTCCTGGTCTGGCATATTCTTCCTTTGAGAATAACCAAAGCATAAATAAATGGAGTTTTCTGAGTTTAAGTATTAGTAAATAAAGAATCTTTTGAGCAGGCTTGGCATTCATACAGGGCTTAATACAAAAAGGAATATATTTAGGAACAGCCGCTGCCAAATAGCAGTTGCTGACCATCTTTCTGCTACCAGTGAATTGAAAGGCCATCAGTTCAATAGGTATCCTTGCCTCAGTTTCCCCAACCATAAAACAAGCATGGGAAGCGAATGAAAGGAAGATGATGATGTTGTGGCAGGGGGCTTTAGGTGATGGGTTGGGGAAGAAATAGCAGCAGCAGGTTATAGTTTTAGTCCCCTCTTGTAGGAGGGACCTAAGGGATGCCTGCTGAGCCATCCTCACCTGTGTCCTCTTGCTGATGAAGGGTAGGTAGTGAGTGAGAGAAACACATAGAGGAGATCTAGCTTTGTACATAGGCAGTGTGTGGCTTTTGGTTGTGTGTCTTTGCCCCCTTGCCTTTGGATGGGGAGATCCCCATCTCCCTGCCAACACAGACAGGTACCACATAGCCCTGCTTCCAAACCTGGAGGGTCTCTGGTCTCTGCAAACAGACCACTTGGGTGTACCAGGGACTTAACATATTGCCAAGGAAAGCCAGAATTTAAAAAAGCCCACTTACTGTATGTGCCAGTCAGAGTTTTTTATAACTCTTCTATATATGAGAAAATAACTGAGTAGATCATCAAAATCTTTTCTTTGTTTTGTTTAGGTGAACTTTCTCCAGAACAGAAAAGCTGTTTTCATATATTTTCCATATGTGTTTGGCAAGTTCAAAATGACATTTTACAATATCAATAAGATACAGGCTTTAGGCAAAATTACTTTTCAGCCACCACTCAGTGTTGGAGAATTTTTTAATGTTAATTTGTGCCTTTATTTTTTTTTTAAATAAAAATCCATATGGAGAACACAGCCAATAGTGTTGCAAGCCAGATGATCATGGAACTATATGTAGCCATTTTTTGTATCTTTAGTTAAAAGAAATATAAAAATTCCTGTATATGTATCTATATATGAATGGTTCCAGCACCAGCTTATCTTTGTGAGAGGTGGACATGTGCTATGAAGGAAGATTTCTCTTGTGTGGTAGTATATAGAGCTTATTTTTTCGTGGAAGTGGAGAGAAAAAGGGGAAAGGAAAGTGCTTTTATAGCTCACTGTGTTCAGCAAGAAGGGGGTCCTCTCTGAAAGCATTTTAACTGACAGATGAGCAAGCTGAAGTGTGCCACATGTAATTGCAGCCCATCACAAATACATGTTGCATCCACGGTAGTGATGATTAATACATTTCGTGAGGGTGGATGAATCTACCAAGACATGAAGAATTGAGTCATGAGGGAGCTGTATAACATTGCAAAGGAAAAATAATTTCAGTAATGGACAAGTCCAGGTGACTTGGCCTGCTGGGGTAAATAGTCACTCTTAATTCTTTAGGCTTATTTACCCTTTGATAGTAGGACAGAACTGGGCAGAAGAAAGGTGCTTTGGCTTTGTATCTCCTTGGTATGGTACTAGACTGACTTTGTCTATTCCTTCCTCCTTTTACTGTTTTTCTTTCTCTCTTCCTCACTTATCCTTGGCTCATATGGTAAAATAACATCTTCCCAGCCCCTTCCATAACTCCTTCTGGCCCTTCACTGAGTTATACAAAATGATAACACTTGCTTAAAAGCCTGCTCTTGGGAAGTAGTTCATCCTGAGTGCAGTTGGGATGTTTGAAGAAGTTTGCTGTATACTGGCACTTGCTGCACTCACTTCAATTCAGTGTATTCAGGCTACTGGTGACTGATAAAAGCATACACGATTTAGAAATCTTTAGCACTTAATTCTTAGGAACTGCAGTTGCTCAGCAAATGTTATGGTGTGCCCTATATTCAGCAATTGTAAGACAGCAGTAAATTGCCATAAATGAGTTCAATTGGACAAAAAAGAAGGCAAAGAAAGGAGGAACCATCCCCAGTCTAGAAATCACTATACACAAAACCACATACTTCGTTTCACTGTAAAGATATATTTCAAACCAATTCAGAAAGATTAAAGTTGGCAACTTTGCAATAAGGTGATTTTTCCATCTTTTAAGTTAATAGCATGATAGATACAAGTTTCGTCTCTGAGAAGTCAAACTCTTTTCTCTTTCCCTTTCAAGTGGTGTTTTTTTGAAAGGTACAATCAGTTGCTTTTGTTGCAGGCATCTCAACACGTACTTTCTTGTGTGAGTTAAAATCAATGCCTGATATAATCTCTGTTGGAAGTCAGAAATGGAGCTGCTGGTTGCAGCTGCTAAGCGAAATTTTGTGGAGATTCACCCTGGCAGCGTTCCTTTCCAGATGTCTGAATGTCTGAAGTTTTATCCCTAAAACGACCGTGGAAAATAAGTTTTAAGGACCTCGAGTTGCTACTGAAAAGTTTGCACTTCAGTGCTTTAATTTGATCTCATCTCTGACTTCCATATTTGTTAAAAATATTACAGTGCTGACTATTGAGACTTCTGTAGACCAGAAGTTGGGGTCCTTCCACATGGGAAACTGCTTGGTTGAGTTATTTGTATTGGCAGGAGAAAATTCACTGATTTGGAAAGCCAAAACTCAGGAGATGATGCTTGTGTTCTCTTTTAAATAAGTAAATAAAATCCTGGAGAGAAGATAATTTCAAGTGCCATTGATGGAGTATATGAATAATTTAAGATCCTTCCCACGAGGTCTTCCAGACAAGCAGTCTCCCTTATTAGAGAAGAAATAATTCTGTGCTGTCTGCTTGTGAGATGTCCACAGATAGATCATGATTTTAATGGTTAGGTCCTCCAGCTACCGTTCTGCTAGACACTATTCAACATGTGCAGTTGCATCTCTCTTGGATAGTAAAAGGGATTTGAATTAAGCCCACGAGGAGAGCTTGGCAGTCTTTGGGCTATTCATACTACAAGGTGTCTAACCAACAGCAAAATACCATGTCTAATGTCCCACAGCCTGTTCTGCTGTGGAATTAATGGATGGGCATGGTGATTGCCTGGGAGAAAAAATGGGGGTTTCTTTCTCAAAGGCAGTGTGGGACCCTGTGGGAAGGGCCATCTTCTTAAGTGTTGTCACTCAAATCTTTGCTGAGCCTATTTTGAACGTAGCTCAATTTTATTAGCTGCCTTAAAAAAATATATATATATTTATCTTAAAAAGAAATCACACCACCTGTCAGGGTGTTTTAAGGACACTTGTGAGAGAAAAATTGTGGCTGGTCAGATCCTTGAATTTTGCCTCCAGCCTGGCTATATAGACTGCAATGATAAAATCAGCTGGGCCACAAAGAGCAAAGAAAATAATTGGATATTTTACAATATGTAAACAATTACAGACTGACATTTGGCTTTAGGTTAATTTCTCTGCCTGCTCTGGAAAACTGCCATCTGTAAGCAAACATATTGACTAAATTATTTTCAATTACATGGAAAAAAAAGGACTAAAGTACTAGCATTTCAGATAATGACATCAGCATTATTATGGAGTTATGTTAACTTAAATGGCAGGTGGAGAAGTAAAATTAATCTCCTGTACTGTACTGCATAAATAAAGAATTCATTTTTTGGATATATTGATTCTCTCTGGATTGCTTGCCAAGAAGATGCTAACATCAGCTTATCTGAATTAATACATGGTATTAGAGGAGGAAACCAACATCAATATTCCAGCACTTTGCAAACCACAACCTGCATTAAGTCATGGTTAAGATTCATGGTTACGTACTTACCATTCAGGAAAGCTGTTGCACTCCTCGGGCAATGGATATTAAACCTGGAATATTTAAATACGAGCCCGTGGGATGTTTAAAGACAATCTGTTTCTGTTGGTGCTAGGGTCTGGCTTGTGATAAATGGAAGCCCAGATGTTGGTGTCACGTTTAGTGGATTACCTTTGGCCATGGATCTTGTTTTAGGGTTGCAGAAGTGGACTCTACTCGGAATCCACTGGAATCCCACTGTCCTTTCCTTGCTGTATGAACTGAGGCAATGCTGCTTCCTTACCATAGGAAGGATGCTTTATGCATCCACGAACTGAAAACGTGTATGTGTCCAAGTACCAACCCAGAATGGCAACAGTGTTAAAAAAAGACTTAACTCAGATATTCCAATCGTACAAAATCCTTAATTTAAAGAGGCTAAATAGTCCCATTTTACTACAGGAAGACTACTTCAATGCCTAAAGTTAAGAACAGAATTATTCTGGAAAGTCTAGACAGTGATGACAGAATTAACTCATAAAGATCTAAAGATAAAGAGAAATGTTTTATTGTATTTCAGTGCTGATCGGGTTGGTTAAGCATTAACCATGATAAGCAGGGCTTGGTGTTAAAGTGAAAACCCATCAGGAAGGATGTTTCCTTAATCATACTGTAACAGCCAGTTAGCTGTTGTCTTTGACTTCTTGCCCCATTTCATTTTCAGGATGTAATTTTTAAAGCAAAGCAAAGCAAATTGCCATTTTTGGATCATCAGCAATAAAGCACTGATGGTTTGTTGTGTTTTTTTTTTTCTCCTAAGAAAAAAATAAGCTGCTGGAGTGCAGTACTGAGTTGTAGCCTGCTCACTGAGGCTTAGTAAATCGTGTAATGGTTTTCAGCTTCCCTTCATTGCTACAGCTGTTGGCTTCAATCTGGTTTTGTGGTTTGATTAAAATAACATTTTTTTTTTCCCTAACTTGTCAATTGCCCAGTGTTGGATCACATAACAAACTCCTCTTTTTTTTTTTTCTAAGCTGAGTCAAGGTATCTACTTGAGAACAAATCACCACAACAGCTGGGTAACTGATACAGGAGGGGAGCAAAAGCAAATCTAGGACTTGAAAAATTTTGTATGGAAAATCAGCGGAGAAGAAAACCTGCAGAGGTTTTGTACTGTGTTTAGCCCTTTAGTTAACCCCATCTCTCTGGCATGCTTAAGTCTCATCCCACTGAAAGGGAAGAGGACAATTTGCCATGGTGCTGCCTTCCCCAGGCACCAGTTCAGGCACATCATGTCCTTTTGTCTAGTGGAATTATTTGAGAATTTTTAGAAAAGCTCTAAAGAGAGACCAGCAGTAAACTGAGGTAAACTATCAGGTGTTAATGCTAGAAGAAACTAATCAGCATTTCACAGGAAATGCAAATAAAGGATGCAAAATTCTTCTCCAAAGACTGAGATGTCATTATTTTGTCTTTGTGGAAGGGTGTCAGGTTTAAATAGGTCAGAGCAATGAAAGTTGGGCGAAGAAAGAAATGTTGTTCCCATTTTACAGCTGGGGAGTTTTAGCACAGGCAGTTGAAAGAACTTACACAGCCTCGTATAGGAGCAGTCAGAATCTGAATTCAGACTTCATTCCAATGAGCAGCTTTTATCACAAGATTGTTTTGCTTGCTTTTATAACTTGTAGTTATACCATGTGCATAAATAACCAATAGGCTTTTAAAAATGGAGTCCCTCTACTTCTTCTATTCCATTTCTAATTCTAATCCTAGTTACATTGGCTGGTTTATTATCTCAAATATTTACTTTCCACTATAAATGGAAATCACTTCTTTCCGTTCTTCATGTTTCATGGTCATAATATCCACTAACATTCCATTATCTCTTGGTACCTATGATAGATCAAAATCTTATGACGTTGCTCTTTCTATAATAAATTGAATTGGCTGTAATAGGAAACTTAAGTTATCTGTAATGTTTTGTTAGAAGTAATGAGTAAACTGGAATTTCTATAGCTGAAATTGATTTCTGAATAATTTATCATGTTATGCAAATTAGTGTAAGAATGCACAGTGTAAGAGTTAGGAAAATAACCATCCAGTGTCATTCTGAATGGATTGGATATTTATAGGGACAGTGTTCATTAATTTTTGAGAACAGTGCCTGAACTATTTATCAGAGACATTCTTGGTTTGATGCTTGTTACACTGCAGTCACTCAGGTCCTCTAAAACCTTGCTGGAAAAAGGGAAAATGTCAGGGAAATTTGGATCAAATGATGCTTTAAACACTGATGCAGATAAAAACCTGTGTTAAACTGATGCCACAGGGAAAATGGGTTTACCTATAGCAGGAATTTGAGGACCCTTCTAAAATATTCCAAGCAAGTTGAAAGCTTCTGTTGGAGTTCTGGTGCTTCAATTAGAGTTTCAACATCAGTTTGTGTTGCTCTCGTATTTCACCAAAGCAGAAGTATTGATCAAAACACAGCAAGTATTGGTGACTCATCTTAAGTTGCAGTTTCATACATCTGTTCTGTGTTTAAGTTTTATAATAAACGTTTTGACACCGAGCCATTGAGTTGACTGATAAATATCTCACAGCTTCTCTGTATGTTAAATGTCATAAACTTAATGCACATCATAATTCACTGCTGCTGTGTTACTTTGCTGTAAAAATAGCAGAGTGGAATGGGTCGTGGTTTGTTTGCTGCTCTTGGGAACTTGCTGAGATGGGACCTCTGATGGCCAGCACCATGACAGAGGATGGAGAGTGTTTGGTGAGGGACAGAACTTGCTCACTACATTGCAGGCAGGGTGCTTTTTAGGAACTGATCCCTGTGAATTCTGGTTCAGGCTTGGAATGAAGGTGCAATACTGCTGTGTAAGTTTACATCTTAACCACAGATCTGTGCTCTGTCGCTTTCAACCTCAGATCTCAATTGCATTTATCAATGCACATCTTATACATTTAAGGCATGACAGTACCAATGGAATCAACCTTCAGAGGATGCTTTCTGCCTAAAAGTGGAAGAGATTTAATGGAGTTACTTTGAACTGCCCCATTTTGTGGCTTGAACAGGGCATGTTGGGGGAGAACAGAAGTTCTGGGTGTGCACTCCTGCAACCACTCTGACCCATGCTGGCAGAGGACAGCAGTGTTGGAAGGGCAGTCTAAAAGCCTTTCATTCCTTAGGCAGAGCTGAATTAGGAGGAGTGAAGAATCTAGCTTTGCAATTCAATTTTATTGTTTTTACTGGTTTTTTTTCCTATTCTGTTGTTCTTTCTCCTACACTGATTTTCCTATTTTTTTTTTCCCTCTCACAAATAGTGTGTTGGCAGGTTTTTCTATATACATACATACTGTTGTGTGGTGGTATTTCACAAGGTGAATTGGCTCAGTGTGGTGAGGCTCATGCTGGTTTGCTTTACTCCTCCTTGTCTGTTCTGAGCCTCTGACCTGTTCCCTGGGTGCCCTGACTTCAGGAGAGATGAACTTCATTCTTATGCCAGAAAGTCTCCTTGTGCCTGAGGAGTGGACCTGTCAAAGCCAGTCCTGGTGCTAGAGCTTCAGATGATCTTTTAGGTATTCAGATGGTCAATGCTGCCCAAGGCAAGTGACAGCCTTAATATCCGTAAGAGGAACAGCCTCAGATCCATCATTCAACACAGATCATCTGTCACACAGCATAACGGTGTCTTGCTGCTGTGGGAAATCCTTAAATCCATAGCATTATTGTGATGGGTTTATGCTTATCCTACCTGGATAAGAATTTCTACTCTAGGTGCAGAAAAATCTGGGGAGCATAAATACCCAAAAGAAAAACACCAGAAGCACTTGGCAAGCCAATAAACGTGTGCTTTTTATTTGGAAGTCTTTGAATGGAGGGTGTCTTTTGGTGGGCTAGTATAGACACCTTCCAATAACAAGTAGTATCAATAAGAGTAGTAATTAGTTCACTGAAAGCAATCAGGATCTAAAACTTTAATGCATGCAAAAAGTAACACAGAATATGTGGGATATGGATTGAGTGGTAAGTTTAAATGTGATTTTTTTTTTCAAAAGCATTTAATTAACTTAATGTTACAGCGTTTGATGCTGGGTTCATTAAGATACACACAAATTAACTTTTCACTTCGTATAGGCTGTGTGCTTAATGAATATTATAAAATAGTGGTTTATTAATGTGCTGCCTTAATTAGTGGATAAAAAAGGCTCCAAACACCTTTAAATTGTGTTATTTCCAAAGCAGCATGAGAGAAGCAGAAGGTAACAGTGAATTTCTAATTCCCTTTAGAAAATAAAAATCCAAAGTAATGGCTGCAGCTATTTGTGTCAGACATAAAAATTGATATAACATGTGGTAAACCTCCTATTGGGTATTATTACAAATGATTGATTTCTCACTCCCCTTGAGTTTAGATGGCCTGGTGCTTACTGTACAAACAACTCATGAAAAGTCAACATGTTTTACAAGTAAATAATTTACAGCCCGTCTGTGGAATACAGAATAATATTTTACAGTAAGTGACATTAATTAGGGTAGAAATATTCAAGTGGTGAAGAACTGGGAGATGACTGCTGCAAAGAAAATTTTTTTACTTGCAGTCTAAATGCAAATCAGAAGCTGGGAGAGTCATGAACACATTGCTCTTGAGGGAGAAATAATTCCCATTAAGTACCCAGCTCTAAAATTATTGCAAGATATTGGGAGTGTGAGCCAAATTCAAGGCAGGGACAGTCTCAACCATCACTGTCATTGAAGGTTTTAGGTGCATTTTAGGTCTGTTTTAATTAGGGGTGAGATATGTTTCATACACTTGGGTCTTAATCCCATAAACATTAAAGCATGTGGTTATCCTCACCAAGTGACTTGGCAGGATTAGTTTCATAGACCTGGCTTTTTAAGGTCAGTACAGACCACTGTGGTTTCATCTTGCTCATAAAGTGAGCGCTAGAATCGCTCTCAGTAATTCCAGGTTGACCCTGATGATAACTCGTGACTGAGTTAGGTGTGTTTTTGCAGAAAGGCTTAGTGGTAGGTTATCCACCACTTCCTATCCACCATCAACAAACTACAGTGTTAGCAGAACCAACCCTGTGCATCCACTCTGGGTTTGTCTGATTTCACCCGACTGCTTTGTGCAATTCAAAAAGTGATTTGATATCAGAAATCCTACCTGCAAATTGATAGGTAATAATGTATTTTGTTATTATTTTGTAAATTTGCAGAGGTTTGGGGGTTTTTTTTCAGTTTAAACCCTGCTGCAGAATGAAAAATTTCTTTTGCTAAGCAACATCCATGCACATGCAGTAAAAACAAAGCCCAAATATGAGTCAAGTCCTCCACATACATAACTTAGTGCAACTCTTTTGATTACAGAGGGCTGCATAGGCTTCTGTAGAAGAGGTTTTGGCCACGTTCATCATGTATTTTGTGACCTACATAGAGCATGGAATGAGCACACTGCCAGTCTGCTAGGCTGTGTCAAAAATCAGATCTGTAATAAATGTTTTTCTCCTTTGCTTTGAAATCAGCTTGACAGGATTGTTCTGCTTTACCAGTATGAATCTGCCAGGAGCTATTGACTGCTCAGAGAGCTCAGAGAGAGAAAAATCTGGACTAAAAGAACGTGAGGAAGGGAAACAAAGCCTGTTGACGAGAACTTCTCGCACCAAATGTTGCTGCACCTCCATTAAAAAACTGCAGCTCATATCCTAAGGAAAGCTGTGGGGTCTCTGCTCATGCAGCATTTCTGCTCTAGAAACCTTTAGTTTAAGCCACCTCCTGCAGTCTTAACTGATGAGAGGGAGTGTGAGACAGAATTATACCTTCTGGGCTATAAAATAACCCTGGATGAAAAATATCTGTGTGTGTATATGTAAAGGTTAAAACAATGAAGGGCAGCGATCACCATGAGAAATGAGAAAATTCAAAGGGAAAAACTAATGAGGGGAGCTGAAAGACTTCTGGACACTGGTTTGGGGAGGGGAGAACCAAGCCCTTTGAGATAGGAAGCCTTATTTCACTCCTCAGTTTCACAGTCCATGCCATAAAAAACACCCATCTGGTGTCTGAGGTGATGGCAGAAGGACCTGAGCATCAAGCTTCACATGCAAAGGGATTTTGTTTGGTTTCACCCGGATAAATGTTTTCTAAGCAGTTAATAGCATGTGTATGTAAGATGTACTCAAAATTTTGCTGAATTTAATTTTTACAAACTTCAAATTTCAGTATTCACAGCAGGAAAAACAAAATGTTTTCCTTCCCTTTCTTTTTATGAGGAGATTTGTTTTATTTTGGAGTTAGCTGTAAATCTAATCAAGCAGTATTATACTCTAAATCATCACTTACAAAAAAATAGGGGGGAAAAAGAGCTTTTTCAAGATTTTTTTTTTTTTCACCCCTGCTTTCACTAACTTGTTAGTACTTAGAACAAATCAACACAATTACCTCTAATAAAACTAATGTGCCATTGATGTAGAACAGAAGACTTCTTTCTCGTGGAATTGGGAGGCATATTGATGACATATAATTTTCTTACAAGCAGTGTGACTAATCTGGATGATTTACTTTGGGATTTCCTAGCTCTCTAAACTTCGCTCAAAACCAGATTTCACATATTAGACATAAATTAAGCTCTAATATCTTAAAAATAAACACAAACTAAGGAAAAAAACCTAATATGCTGCTGCTAATTGCAGTTAAGTACCCTCTTACATTTGCTCTGAATGCACGGGAACTGCTGATGTTTGTACATCGTGGTGTTTGAAATGAAATGTTCATGCTCCCTGTAGAAGTAATTTGTATTATGAATGATTGTATCAAATATCTGCAAAAACTGGCAGGATAATTAACTGTTCTGTTGCTTGACGTGCTGCAGATGCCTCTCTGCTCTGCGCTGGGCTGGCAGCTGCAAAATGCTCTCACAGGCTGCTTCCTGCTTTATTTAACTGGGGAAAGGGTGTCTGTGGGAGGGAGGGAAATGGTTGGGGTGATGGAAAAGGGGGCAATTTCCTCATGGACCCTTTGTGCCAGTTCACCAGATTCTTCTATGATGCCTGATTTCTTTAAAGGTACTGGCAAGGTGTTAAATAAAAGCCAAAGATTTAAATCTAAACTTTTAACTTGAAGTTCTAAACACGTATTTTGAAAATATCGTGGTGTTTATAGTCTGAAAATTTGCTGTCTACGAGGAAATGACTGAAGTGCTTTAAAGTTTGCAGATGATACATGGTCTTTAATGAGCTGATCCATCATTACATTCATTAAAATATTTATTTATAATACAGAGAGGGTATTTGTTGCCTAATATAGCTATTTCTTTTTTTTGCAATGCTGGCATAAACTTAAACCATACTTACTGATGCAATTTCAGCCCTGCTATGAGTTTGCTAGCAGCCTTTCTGCCTAGGAAAATGGTATAAAAGCAGTGAGTTAATTAGCAGTAAATGGAAAAAAATGGAAATCCCTGTTTAAATAATTGATGGAAAGAGAAGTTGAGGGGTCCTAAGCTTTGTGCAGCCACGCAGATTAGTGAAAAGCCATTGCAGTATAATATCAGATCAGAATAAAAGCGATGGTTATAAATAATTTCACAAGGTTCAAGGCGGTGAAGAATGTTATGAAAAAAACCTTCTGTAATCTCCTGAGGTGTGAAAATTAATCACTCATAAGCATGTGACAGCACGGGCTCCATTCTCAGAGCCAGGATCTTTGCCTAGCGGTGAAACTCAGTAATTTTTCAGTTTACAATTTTGCCGATGCTCATTCATTTTTATTTTTTTCTTTTAGTGAGTTTGTTTGAAATTTTCATTGACAAAACCAAAATCAGACTGATTACAGGGAATCTTTCGGAGGCAGTGAAGAGCCCTTGGTGTGCCTCTGGTTTTGGTCCAGTTTAAATACATCTGTAGTTTTATTCCTTCCTATTCCTACCTACACATCCTCTGCTGTGGATCCTCTGCTGGTCTCTGCACAGCTCTGACTGCAGTGCTGTAGAAGATGAGCACTTCAGAGAGCACCTGGCATTGTGCAGAGTGAAATAAGTCTTGCCAATTAACCACAGAAGCACTCTTGCTAATTATCTCCTAACTATCCATTCCAGTTTATTATCCACTAACAACAACAAAAAAAAGATGAACTGTAGAGAATCTTGTTTATAAACCAGTATCATTTAAGAGGAAATTAAACTACGTGGTTCTCAGTGTGGCTGCACCTCTCAGTGCTCTTTATCAGGGCTGGTTAAATGTTCCTGTGCAGTCCCACACTCCAGTTCTGTGCTTCTCCTCCCAGCACCTCCAATACCCTTGGCCTTGCAGAAACTGGTGTCATTTTATCCCTTCTAATGTTGAGTGCTCTTCGTTTCACTCCTCCTGCCAGCCTTGGGGACAGTTCTTTTTTCTATACACATCACCTTGAATTCTCATCAGCCTTTGCCAGCTGCAGAGGAGAGATGCTGGCATTTACAGTATGGAGCTAATGGAGCCCAGTGCTCCTTTCTCAGGGGGATGTGTGATGCATTTGCCAGTTCATGACACACACTGCACGATACTCCTGCAGTGTCCACAGGTGACAATCTCTGCAGCTTAAGGACTTCAGTAAAATCAATAATCATGCTATCATGCTACAGGCTTTTTGTTTTTTTTTCCCATCCCATTCTTTCAGGGCGAAAATTACACTTAAAATATCTCTGATTTTGTTTGGATAGGTTGGATCTGTTCCTTTTTTGATCTCTCCTTTTTGATAGTTGTTAGCTGTCTCCATTCATGTTATTTTGTCACTTTTGATTCTTACGTTTCACGAACTGCATGAACTCCAGAGGACACTCGTCTGTGTGCGTTTTCCATCCTCTGGAGCTTGCACGTAATAAAGATGAAAACACTGTAAGTCTGATTATGCACAGTGCTAAAAGAATTTTATGATTTAAGCACTAAATTGGCATTTGATTTCAGAGAGGAAAGCCAGAGCTCTCCTACAGCGTTTCTGTGTGTTATCAACAAGCCAACTAGACTAAGATTTTAAAACAACTTAAAAGCCTCAGCTCTGAAAACTGGGAAGAAGCCAACCACTAAGTAGTGTTGATCTAAATGTAGTCTCATTCCAAACATTAAAGCTCACATGAGAATCTTCAGTATTTTTAATTTTTGCATATGTTGCACTTCCTCCTCCTGCATCTTTGGAGAGGGAAGAGGAGACGGATGCATTTCCATCATTGTGGAACAGCAGTTTGGTCCCTATTATACAATGCAGCATTCTGTACTTTTTAATTGGTGCCCCATAAAAGCAGATGGTGTAGAATTACTGATTTTTATTATTTTTTTCCCCCCAAAATTTCATGTTTTTCAAATCCATGTGCTTCATCTAAGGTCTTGTGTTTTCCCACAGCTGTGGAAGGAAAGATAAACAAAACAATCTATTGAGGAGACCCGTCTCCATAGAAAAACAAGCAGTAAGTGTTCTTGTTTCTCTTCAAAACCTACTTCATACAGGTTACACATAGACTCTCTTCCTACTTATTCTTTTTAAGCCTAAGACCCACTGGGAATACAGTTTCTTGCTGAGATATGATGCATAATATATCAGTCAACAAATGTGCATGAAGCATGCACTGTGGCTTAGCTGTTGCAGTACCCAAGGGAGCAGCCTTGCCACACAGCCACTCTACAACTGATGGGTTGGATATATTCCTATTAAATTAGCTTGAACATCTCTGGAAAAATTCATAATGCTCCAACATTCATCCTGTCTTTGGAAGCGTAAAAGGAATGGGGAATGTCAAAGGCAATTTATTTATCTGTGATATGTTTCCAAAGGTTGTGGCTGAGGTTCTTTATATCCACAGTGTTCAGCTGCACAAAGTAATATAATGATGCAATTGCTGCATGCTGTTGGAGAGTCTTCGGTTGTGTTACAGCATGGAGAGCACAAGACAGCAGCTGTTGTCTTGGCTCTGTTTGGGAGGCTGTGCCTCGTGTAGGGTGAAACACTCAACCCTATGTTCAGAGTTTGCTGACTGTGGAAACTTTTGATTTGTTCCAAAATGAAAAAGATATGCATGTGCTGCTAACTCAATCTATGAGCAGCCTGGTTTTGTGCAGGGAGAAGATATGGGTTGGTATTGGGGTCTTTAATAAGGTTTCAGATCTCCGTGCTATCACTGTCTGTGTTGCCTTGGGGAAACTGTTTAGGCTTGGTTTACATGACAAAGTCTTTGCCTGAACATTTGGTAAAGACTTAATCAAATGTGGAACACATCTGAGTGCTTCTTCCTCCCCCCAGTGTCCTTTTCACTTTGTTTATATAGCAGCTCCCATCCAGGAGACTTCTTGTTGTGCCTCTAGATACAGAGATAATACTGTATTATTGTATTAACTTTGGGGCCAAAAGCAGGTGCACCTCATACCTTTAGATCTTTCCCTTTCCATCCTATCAAAGCCTTAGTATTCTGACAAAACCTTCTGGAAATCAAAGCAGCATTTTTATAGAATAGAGGAAAACAGGAGAGAGAATGTCTGATTTTTCTCCTCTTCCTGCTAGTGTGAAAATCTGTTCCTCAGCTTTTTATTTCCTTGCCCTCTCTAATGACCTTTCTTTCACTGCTGGTTTCAAAATCTTGACAGCTTGTTAGAATGAGGAGAGACTTTGCATGATCAGAGTGATAATTTTCAGATCACTTTGTGGCTGAAAGTAAGTTTAGGAGCATTATTTATTCAAATGACAAGCATGAAGGACCACATGGGGAATATGGAGGAGTGCCTTCTGTAAATGACAGCTTAGGGAGAATTTTCAATTGCAGCAGACAGCTGTATCCCAAAACTTAATCTAATTACTCTAGTGTAGTGAAAAATGCCACCCTGAATAAAATTGATACCATCATATCTGTTCACGGTAGATTTTGACTTGCATATGGCTGTGTTTGGGATAACCTTTACATTCTAAATCCAGCTTGGGGCTGATGTAATGCTTTTGTAATTAGAGGCATTTGAGTGTGTGGAATTTCTTCCTTGCTCTGAGCAGATCAGCTCTGCTCCCAGCTGTACAAAGTTCAGGATAGCCCTTCCCTGGAACATATGCTTCCTTCCTCACACACGTAACGACTGGTGTATAAACCTTGGGTTTGGTTCCTTTCTCAAACCCCGTATTTCAAAATGTTTTCCTGTTGCCTTTCAGAAATGTAAAAAGAGAGTGAAATGACTCACAGAGCACTGGTGTGCCACCCCCATATGCTTTTTCTGTTTTGTTGCACATGAGCAATTGTATGATGACTTGAAAAGTTGCATTTCTGGAAGGCCTTCGTTGTCAGCTGCTGGTGTATGCCAACGAATCTGAATATTAAATCAGATGGAAACCAGCAGCTTGAAAACATGCAATCTGCTCTGTGCTGAAATGCACATCTGTCTGATGTGTGCTGTAGATCTTTGGCTCCCACTAAGGTTGTTTGAGATAACAAAAGAGCATGTTTTGAAAGCTCTGAGGGTTTTTTGTTTTGCCTTTTTTTTTTTTTTTTTCATGTGTAAAACGCTGAACTGACTGTACTGGAGCCAACAGCTCTTTGATTCTCCACAAAACCAGATGTAACAGCATATAGAAATGCTGGTTTTCCTTACCCTGTTGAACCAGCATGCTCCCTACCTCCTGGTCCTGGTAGCACCTTTCCTCCTGGAACGTTGTCCCAGCTAAAGAGAGCGGGGAGAAATCCAAACATCATTGACTTTCTGTATCTCCTTTATTTCCCAGGGAATTTAGGAGAGTCAAGGAGAGGCTCAGCACCTCAGGGACTGGTCTGGAAGAGCACAATCAAGCAGGCATTGTGTGTGTCAGTTAGCCAAGAACTTGGGAACTGCTTTCTACCAACAACAGGTAAAAGTTGTCGCTTGCCTGGGAGAATCCACATCCAGCTATTTGGTGACAAACAATTTAAGAATAACATTTGTGTGCAGCAAGGAGGGAGCAGACCTGCATTTCAAACTGCTGAGGAAGCCTCTAGGCCAGCCTGGTAATTTTAATCAAAGAATCCTTGAAAAATGGAATCGGTACGGGGGTGTGTGCTTAGAGTACATCCAGTGCTGCTGATTTTCTGGGGCTAGCTGCTGCACAGCAAAAGCTCAAAGGGCTGTTGGATGTGTCTCATGCATAACTAAATTTTTCACATGGAAGTGTACTAGGAAAAAGAAACTCTGTAGAAATACCTTGTAATTTGATTTTTATAAAAAAATAATATCTGGATTTCTACAAAGTTCTTAACAGCCAGTCCAAGGACCCCTCCTAAGTGGACAGATCTATATCACATATGTGGGTTAGATGACTGCTGAACCAAGGCTTTGTGTTGATCATTTCTGCTGTATAGAATCATAGAATACAATCACTATGGTTGGAAAGGACCTCCAGGATCATCAAGTCCAACCTTTATGCCATCATCTCCCTAACCACTAGATGATTAGACTATGGATATAATAGCACATGTATGTATACTGCAAATTGCTCACAAGTAGGCACGTGCTTTTGTTGATGTGCATCAATACCAGTGACTGAGGGCTCAAGCAAAGCTGAGTCCTAGGAAGCGGCAGTCTGGAGACCTTGATTCTGTTTTCTTTTTGCCTCTGTGATTTAACTTTATTAGAAAATATATATACCAGAGGGAACATGGAAGCTGTGGAATCATTTTCAGCCCAACTGATAAAATCTGAGGGGGTTTGCACAGCTAAGTCATTTGCTGTTGGCCTTGATCCTCCCAGGTACTGAGCAAAGCAGAGAAGGAACTGAAGGAGCTCAAAGTTTCCAAAAATAAGACCCTTAAGACTTTCTGCTGCTCCTGCTCATGCCAATTGCAGAACTCGCCGTGTTTTGGAGGCTCTGCAGATTGCATAAACATCCAGAGCTGTGCTGCAAAAGATGGCTGTGGGGGGAAGGAAGGAGATGAGAACGGAGCTGCTGGCTCCAAGGCCTGAGCTAAAAATCCCTTTGGCTGTGGACAGTTTATCTGCTGGTATTTCAGTATTTCAGTACCCAGGGACAGCACTGCTGCTACCAGCACTGGCTTCTGAAGCCTGTTGCCATTCTTGCCTTTGAGTTGCAATTTCTGTCTCATTTGTGGCTGGCAAATCATTAGTATCAAGATCTTATCTGTGCTACAAGCCCAAAGCTTGAAAGTGGTTGTTTTTTTTGTTTTTGTTTTTTTTAAATATAGTAGAAAAATGTTGCCTTTCTTGGTGAAGAGCTGTCACATGCCACGTGGATGACACATCATGTTCTCCCTATATAGTCAACTATAACCTTCCTAGGGTAAAACCTTGTCTCCATTCTGGTATCATTGCATCACTCCAAGTTCAGAAATTCTGTCTGAAAGCAGTGTGATGATGTCTGGGTAGAGCTATATATGGAAGAAATATTGACCTGTGTGTTTTAAAATATAGGCATGTGTAGGTGTGTACAAAGGCACGTTTTATGTATGTATGTACACACACACTTCCTCTAGTTTTAAGTCATGCTCCTGATAAGAAATGCAACAAATTATATTGGTGATTCAGTGGGTAATGTTGTTCTCCTCCTCCTGTTTTTACAGATACCTACGTGTTCTTTATGATTGAGTATGTGGAAAATAAAGTACATCTCTTATTTGCAAAGACTCAAAGGCTCAGCCATAATTTCTCTTGTTCCAGCAGACCAAAAACTACTATTACACACACACAGCTGTAACTGCACTCCCAGTGTGGCTATTCCTCTGTTCCTCAGTGACTATTTTGTAAGAATAGCTTTATTTGCCATTGCTAATGGCCAGCATGGATATTTACCAGATAGAGGCATTTTAATTTCTGCTCTATTACTCACAGCTTCCCTGCACTAAAAATTCCTTTATTTATGTTGCAGAAAATGTGTTTGAGGACTTCTCCCATGGCTCTTCTGTAGCCTCAGACTACCCCAACGTATCAGAGGTAAGTGTTAAGCGTTGCTTCATGTTTCCAAAGCCTGCATGTGTATATTCTGATGAAGAAGTTAAGCTATATTAAATGCTGAGCTTACTTGAGGGAAGTGCTGGTGTTTGGCTAATGACCAGTTTGTGTCAAGCCACTTGATGGGGTAACTCTCTCAAGCTGTCCTCTTTCTGATCATATATGTACAACACAAGGTAGTTAATTTGGAGTGGTCTGGATGAAAGTTCCGTGTAACATACCTGTTCTTACCACTAGTGAAACCAGTGGCAGTCTTTCTGTTGACTCCAGTAAGCTTGGGAGCGTGTTCCCTGTAAGAAATGCAGAGAACAATACTGGCAGTTCAGTAGACAATGTGACTTTGATGTTGCAGAACTGCCACAGCCATTTCAATTGCTGTATAATTAGATGTCCCAAGACACAGTCATAAAGCATTATGTAGGCTTTGATAATGGAAAATATTGGTTGTAACCATGTGGAGCTGGGACTAAGATTGAGAGATGTGTACGTGTCTGAACATTCAGGTGACTTAGTGGGATTTTCAGCAGTTCTTGGTTGGGTGAGATGCCTAACTCCATAGAAATTAGTCCTGGATTAAACAAGGTCTTTGAATGTCAAAGATATTTAGGTTCCTAATTCCTACTAGACATAAAAAGTGTCCTACTAGTTAGGATCCCATGGGGAGTTATGTGTGTGACCTTTGGGATTTGAGTCTGTTCCTGTGATTTTTCAAAAAGTCCACAATGTGTCCTTCTGCATCTTTTGGAGTTTAAATCATTTTTTGAAACGTAAGAACCTACCTCTGAGAAGAACACCTTGTGTGGCATTTATACGTCTATTTATAGGAACTTTGGGATAAAATGTACTTAATACATGTAGTAGTTGATTCTTGTTTTGTTTTTAAACTGAGTGCTACCATTGAGTTCTCTAGTTATTTCAGCAGATAACTTCCCCTAAACTTCTGAGAACATAGCTAACAGTAATGATTTGTTTTGTAAGGGTCCTTGAGTATGATTTGGGAAGTTAATTCCTTCATTTAAAGATGAGCAGCACTGCAGACTGTTGCTGTTTAAAAGTGTCCGATATGCAAAAGATCAGATCTTAATTACTAGTCTCTAAGCACCACTGACTTCTGAGTTATCTGCTCCAGGCATCATTTGCTTGGTACATCTCTGACCTTGGTTCATTTGACCGATAACAAACTGGGGAGATAGGAGGGGGAAAAAAAAGCCCAGTGAATATAATTAACATCTGCTTATTAACAAAATTATTTATGAGAGAGTCGATTTGAGCTCAGTTAATGGCTGGAATAATTTTTGTAAGAGAGCAAACCTTGCCTAATTGTTGAGCTGCAGCTATACCAGCCTGTTTTGCAGAGCTTGCTGTGGTTTGGGGCTGGATGCTCAGTTGATGCTGGTGGGCTCCAGCCATGGAGCTGTGCTGATCTACATCAACTGTCCTGTCAGCTCTGAGTCTGACTTTATACCTGCAGGACAAGTTCATTGGTAGTGTTGCTTGGTGCAGCTCCCCTTGAAGTGGTAATTATGCAGTTCTCCCAGAGCATGAATCTGTGTTGACTTTGAAGATAAATTAGTTACTCTTCCACTTACCATTGGCCTTCCTCTGGTTAAGGATTGTCTTGTCCCCCCTTCTTCTTTTGGTGGATCAGAAAGTCAATTAACCAGTTCCCCATCAGACTTGAAATCTAGAAAGGGGGAAAAAAAATAAGTCAAACTTCTCGAAAGCTTGGACTGCAGTTAAACCAAATTTCTTTCTCATAACTTCCCAGCTCAAGGTGGGTTTTTATTTTCCCTGTAACATTGAGAAAGCTTTGTTCAGTTTGAATTATCAGCTGAGGCTGGTTTATTTCCCAGATTCTCCCTTATTTTGTGTGGGTTTAGGCTGAAAGAAAGTTTTTATTGTTTCTCTGGTTTTGTTTTGTATTGCATAAAAGATACATTTATGTGAGTGAAAATTCTAACATGACGAATTAGGCCAACCTATACATATTCCAGTATAGGTCTTCCATTTCCATACAAGAACAAATAAACCAGTAGGAATGACCTTTCTACCCACAGAATCTTATCTTTATTAATGCAGCATTGTTAATGAAGGGCGAATTGTGCACAGATAACTCGGAAGTGGCTAGAGACAGTGTCTGTGGTAGGATGAAAGTGCCTGAGGGATGGTTGATAGGAGAAAAGATCTAGCTGTAATGGTTCTTCTGGCTCTTTTCTAGAGAGCTGGGTTGTAGATCCTTAAAACACTGGAAGAATTTTGCAAGATTGGGTCTAATCCTCTGAAATTTTGACCTTTCTCAGATCCTCTCAGTTGTCTTTTGGGGCAGGGAGTGCAGCAAACCCCATGCCATGTCCACAGAGGGACTGAAATTATTGCTTCCATTCCAGATCTGAAATGACAGAAGGGTTGGCAAAGCTTCCAAGCATAGTGAGCCCTGCCTTGCAAACTCTTTCCCCATCTCCTTGCAGCTGGTGGAATCCACAGGACAAGCAGTGTCTGATTGGAGTCGTAAAGGTGTAAATTTTCTTCTGTTGGAGGAAATAGCCCCTCTCACAGCTGTGTTGCTCTGCACTACAACTGCTGCACCTGCTGCAGCACAAGTCTATGAATCATTGCCTTTTTCTCAGTTGCATAGAAAATAACCCAAACCCTTGGGTTCTTCAATCCAGAATGACTGGGAATAATTTTGCAGAGCGCAAGTTGTGCATCCTTGTAAGCAGGTCATATTTCTAAAGGGATTACAAAGGATTAGGATGAGTTACTAAAATCTGTGCATCTTTACCAGGCCTCTTGCTGGTGTAGGATTTATTGGTTTAGAAAAGCCTTCGTGAAAATAGCAGATTTTCCCAGAGACAGCAGGGAAATTAGTATTCCTTTTGCAAACATCAAACTAGCCTACTTTGTTACGATTTCATTGCAAAAGGTCTGCTCCTGGCTCCCTAATGAACCCTGGTTCCATTCCCACATAGTGACACTTGCTGAGTAATGTGTTACAGCTCTCGGTGACTCCTTCCCAGAGACTTCTCCTGAAATCTGCAGAGATAATTGCCACAGTAGGAAACAAATACAAACAAATGCAGTTTCCCCCTTGTTTTAGCAACTTCCTGAGATTGCACTTGCTTCCCTCTCTGTTGCCAAGTACATTTTTCCTATTTTTTTAGTATCAGTAAAACAATTACATTTTGAGTCATAAGATCTATCCACCTACTTGAAGATGATTGCAAGAGTCCCACTGAGTTAAACTGGAGTTGCAGCTTCATCCAGAAAACAATTGCTGTAGGGGCTGAATTATAACCAGCATCTCAAATCACTAAAATTGGTTGTCCCAGACAAGCACTAAGATTAAATCCACCTCATCTGGGATTAGGCATTAATGTAGTCAGCATTGCTTAATACACTCCTACATCAGTTCTGACTCGCCTGGGAATTGCCTCTCTCATCATCTGCTGTGGACTGAATTTATCATGTGCCTTTTCCTAATTCACATGAGTTGAGTCCAGGAGTAAGTGTAGATGTAAGATGAAAAAGTTACTTCATTTGGTGATGTGTGGGTTGATGCTAACATGGCTGGTGTGTTTCTAGAGCTGTGAAGATTCCTGGTCTCTAAGGTTTCCCTATGGATGAGTGGGTTCATCTTCTTGCCATGCTTCATTGGTCTTCCAGGTGTAGTGATTTTCAGGTTCTTTGTCCTGGAGTGATTGCTTATCTCCTTCCTTTGCAAAAAAAGAAAAATATTAAAGTCCTCACTAAACTTGGTTCTGGTTTTTACACTTCCCTTAACACATGAATTGAATTTGTTTAAAAACAACAAAAAGCAACCAACATTTTAAACCTTCACTTTCTGGTTTTGATTCCTGAAGTTATTCATGTAATAGGACACTGAAAAAAAAAATCTGGCAAGTAGGATGTCACAGGAGACTGTAGTCTCAATGTAAAATTGGTTTATATTTCTTCTCCCTCTTGTACTCAATGTGATTTAAGCAAATGTTGTAATGATTTCCCACCACATGATGTTTTTTTCCTTTGCAATCAACTACATATAATGCATTGACCATAGCAGGGTAAGGGGAAAAACCACACACTCCAAAAAACTAGAAAAGGCAATCTTTGAATTTGATTCAGATGTAAATAACACCATAAAAATGGTGCAAAAATAAATGTTACTATTCCATTTAACAGGATGGTATTAAACATGTTCTCTTTACTGCAGTATATAAGTCTTTTATATATATTTTTTAATTTAATATACTATTCCACTCTCTTTTATTTGTTTTGCATTATGTTTTCAGGGACTAGTAGTTTATGATCAGCCCATAATTAGAAAATTAAACTTTTCTGCTGTTATGGGATCGTGCAGGTTCTCTGCTGCTGTAATTTGCCACTGTGGTGGTGAAATCCAATGTGTTTGGTCTGTGGTTCTGGGGGATTTGGAAAGATCTGGCAGGTCTGTGTTTCTACTCTTACAGACAATAAAATTAGAGTGTCATTTTTACTTCTCTACTTTCATAGGCAGGTCCCATAATACTAAAGTACTGAACAGGTATCAGAGGAAGTTCTTTAGGAACACATTTATAAGAAAACATTGAACTTTGAGTTGAATACAGAGTTGTTTTGCAGCAGTGGAATTGCAGAATAGAATTTGAGTCATTCCTTTGTGCAGTTTGGAACCCAAATCCCACCTTCTGAACCCCATTCCAGTGGTGTAGCCCCCAGGATACTCCTGATGGCTGTTTCTGATGGGCCTTTATCTTTTCAGCAGCTTGAACCAAATGTTGGATCCATACTTTCTACCCTAAACTTCGATTGTCACCTGGGCTTTGTGGGCCAGCTGGATCCCTGCTTCAGCTAAGCTGCAGATAAGCTGCTTTGCCTTGAGCAGTAATTGAATCAAAGCCAAATTCCCAGGCCCAGAAGGTTCATCCCTGTTTAAACAGAGACAGAGACACGTGTGTATCTGCTACCAAGGAGGAAATTACTCCTTTGAAATGGAACCCAACAGGGAGATTGTATGTCTTTACAATTTGTGAACTTTCCAATAAATGTTTTTTGTCACGTTAGTTAGCTCATAAAAGTGCTTTACACGAGTCAGTCTGAAAGACTTGGGGAGAATAAATCCCTTGTCATCAACTCAGCAGGGCAAGTTGCCTTCAGTGGCCATTTTTAGTCATCCTAATTTTCCAGCAGAATTTAATTTATCTATTAAAAAGATAACAGTCTGGATTCAGCCCAGCACTTATCCCCATGGAAAATTTTGACCTCAATGCCTTAGTGTAGAGGTGAAATCTGTGCACAGAACATCAGCAAGGAAATAGGAATAAGTGAGGCATCCTGTCAAACCTAGACTGTAGTCCCTGCATTCTTTGTTGTGTTTGTGTGGGGTGTGTAAGACAGATAAGTTTGGAGAAATTCTAAGGGAGCTGTAATCAGCTAAAGTAGCAAGGCTTCACAAATCTTTATTGATTTTACTACAACTTTCTTTAAAAAAAAACCCAACAAAACAAACGAACAAAAAAACCCAACAAAACAGCAGCCCCAACATTTCCAAATACTGAAATATCTTATTTGAAAGTTTAAGCTATGAAATATTTTTTCTCTTCCTTTATTTGCAGTCACTGCTTGCTTCAAATGCATTTGTTTTCTAAACTCTTAATGAGAAACGAAGCTTGTTTTCCTGGATTCCAGCAGTGAACTAATTCAGTTTTGCAGCTTCTGGAGCAGAGCTGACACCCATCTGGGTAAGGCCGTGTGTAGCTGGGGTGTGCTCAGGTGCCACCTACACTTGGTGGCACCAACACGTATGGTGTGGTCCAGGAGATGTGATGGGTTGTGCTCAGTTATATTCACCAGCCTGGAATGTGGTTGCTCCAAGATCCACCAGATCTTGGATGACCTCTCAAATAACTTTCCTCTTGCTTTTTTAAATTTATTTTTTTCAGTTCTAAATTGAGTTTTATAGTGCTGAGTTAAAACTAAACCCTTTCCCATCTCTCATGTGCACCAGGTACCAGCAGTCAGTTTTACCTAGCTGTTTTCTCCAAACTATCTGGTTTTAATCATCTGTAATTATTAAAATGTTATGCTTTCTGATTGTATATCTGTTCAGGAAAGCTAAGATGAAAGTCAAATATGGTAACGTTTTTCTTTCAGTTTATTCATAAGGCCTCGGGAAACTAATGAGATTTATTCTGTGAATTAGTTTATAATTGTGCTTTAACTGCACTGTGACATTTAATAATGTCAGAAGGATTTTGCTTTAGGCAGAGTGATTTCAGCCTCTGTAGAAAATTAATTACCACTTTCTGAATAAACTCCCTTTTTTTTTTTTTCTTTTTTGTGAGCTAAGCGGTATTTTCAAGGTTAAGCTGCTTTCTGATATTTTCAGGGAGGAAAAAAATGCATTGGAGATGTAGATCTAGCTTCCTGCTTCACATACAAGGAGCTGTCTTTAAGTATTCTCAAATCAGAACCTATTGTTATTCTAAGACTTTCCAACTGCAGCTCTCACTTTGGTGTTCTCCAGCGCCCAGCCCTTGTGTGCCTGCTTGGGGGAGTTGCAGAGGAACCCCCAGTGCTGTGCAGAGCTGTGGAGGGGGCTCCCCTTGTCTGCAGCAGTGGGACCTGCTCGTGCCACCCTCCACCTTCATCTGTGCCACTGCTTTGCTTGCTCAGACAAAGCCATAAGGAGAACCCAAGTCCATCCTGCACAAATACACCTTATACTTGATGCACTTGAGATGGCACTAGCTTATTCTCTATCTCTCTCATTTCCCCTGCAAAGCTTTTCAGGAGCAAAACAAGTCTCAATTATGTTTTTGTAGGGCACCTAAGGGAAAAATCAGCTGCAGAATTTACACATGTTCTTTCACAGGATCAGAGTTTAATTATTTCACTGTTTGGAAAGTGTGACTCAAACTAAATATTAATAAGACTTTCTTAAACATGATCATAGAGGAAAAATAGCCAAAAAAAATATCTGAGGAAAAGCTGAAAGCTTGGTATACAGGATAATTTTAAATGTTCTTATATGCACGTGTTAGATTATGAAATTAAATAGAGTTGCTTGAGAAAAAAAATAAATTTTGAGGTTCACACATTGCTACAAGCTTTAAAGTATATTTATATATGCATCTCTTGATAAGAACTGCTAAAACTGTTGTAATTGTTGCTTTGCTGTGATGTCAGGAATAGATACTTAGACTGGAGTGTGTGGGTTTTGCAAGGGTATAGCAGCAAGGCAAATTAATTTAAGATGCCCAAATGGCAAATGAGATGGATTAATGATTTTCAAAATGACTGCTGCATTTACAGCCTGATCACTTTATGCCAGATCCAGGGATTATTGGAGTCAATGGGAAAAGTGGCCTTTGCTTTAAAGGGAATGGAAATGGTATTTATGGAGAAATACTTGTCCACAGCTGTGTGTACTCCAGGCCTTGAAGTGACTGCAAAGTTTCAGAAACTTCCAGTATTAATAGTGCGTCTGCTCGATTTTTCCGGTGGTTGGTATTTCCACTGACAGCTTCCCAAACCCTTTCCCTGCTGCTGATGGACTGAATAACTCCTTGATGATCTCATCCAGAGATCACTACCAATTTCAAACTTATTCTAGGTACTTGGCACGCTAGTTATCGTTGTCCCACATTCTGCAACAGATCTGTTTAAGATAAAGCTCAGTAGGAAATGGCTATTGTCTAAAAATAAATGGCTTGGGATAATGTGATGATGCACAGGGAGATATCATCAGTGTGTTTTTGGGAGGATTTTCCATCGTTTGGAAGTTGGCAGGACGCTAGCTCTGATCTATCAGCAGAGCACCATGGACACCAGGGCACTGCACTCGTGGGGAAGTTGGCTTTGTGCATTCACCATCCCCCAAAGCTTTGGGGAAAAGCCACAAGGGATGCTCTAAATTGATTTGTCTCTCAGAGAGATGGTATTGAATAAAAATGACAGTGGAATGATACTGGGTAGAGGGGTCATTGATGCTTTGGGAGCCGAAGGTGAACAAAGCCAAGATGAAGCAAAGCCAAGCCCATATGCCAAAGGTGAGATTCTCTTATTTGCCCTGTTTTTAACATCCATTGCTCTCCAGTCAGCTGGTTTGCTGAGTGTGTTTCTGCCCTGCAAGAGGAATTTTTATTGTTTCATTGTCCTCGCTGCCTTATGGAAGAAAGTTCAAATGATCTCTTCCCAAAACCCTTGCACAAAAAAACCATTGGGCCATAGCCCATCATCTTGTTTATTATGAGTGTTACACAGTAAGTCAGACTAAAATAATCCGCTCACCTACACAGCCTTACTTGAGCTCTGGTTTACAGAGCTGGCCAGCTGCTTGGGGCAATGGGGAGATGCACTCCCCAGGGTGATGGATTTAGGCTCTGTTTCATAAGAGCACAAAGAGGACTATTAAAGTTTCAGCAGGCCTCTGTTATTGCAGTATAAATTTGTCTCCTAGCATCTACCTGCACTAGGAGTCCTCGTGCCATGGGCTGTCATTGAAGCAGCCTTCATCCTGCCAATAAAATGCAAGTTAGTCCCTGAAATCCATGCTGCAATCAATAGGAATTTTTTTTTCATTGATTTTTATTGAGCTAAATTTCAATCCATTTTTGCCTCTGGAGGTTCACAGACCAATCTGATATTGGTATCTCTCTTTTGATACAGCTCAGTAGCTGCTGCAGCTTCTCCTGTACTGGTGTGCTGCTGCCCATGGCTGTCACTGCTCCCAGCCAGAGCTCACACTGCAGTTAGAGGCAGTTTTGCAAACGTGCACCAATTTCCATGTAAAGGAAGGAGCTCACTGGTCTTCAGTGGTTTCCTTTTTGGCTTCAAGTTGGGGATTTAGTGGGAATTGCACTTTGTACGTTAGGAAAACCATGTGTGTGAAAGCCATCACAGATGATGCCACTGCAAGTGAGATGATTGTGTTGACTTGATCAAAGGGTGCTGGAATGGAGTGGCTTTAGCAAGGGAGAAGAAGGGATGAACCCACTGTGCTAGGAGGTGTGCACAAGAAGTGATGTCGAAACATCTTACAGTCTTGGTGGTGTTCAAGGTAGGAAGAAAGAATGAGAGTTGACTAATGAGGGTGTGTAGAACTTGGCAAAAAAATGAGGAGCCATTCCATGTGAAATATGTGTGTTCCTGGCCTCCAAACGAGTCAGATGCAGCCGCTTCCCCTTGGTGCTAGAACTCATCAAGAACAGTGGTGTTGCCCAAACTCCTCAGTTTCTCATTAAAACCCCCACACTTTACAGATTATTTCTCCCAAATATTTTATCATTAGAAGTTTCATTATAATAACAACTTCAGGGTGCTTCCAATTAGTTTAACAATAACTGTATCTTGGGCTAATAAATGTTCAGCTGCAGGCCCTGAATTTATTAGCCCAGGAAAATGGTTATTGCCTCATAAAGAGGAAGAACCTTCAGGTGATTTAATGACTTATGTTTCTCTCACCCTTCTTAAATTTAATAAACAGTCGAGATGAGAAAGATACTAAAAGTAAACAAAAGCCAACAAGAACAACAAACTTTCCACTGGCAATTGCTTAATGAAAGCTTGTGTTAATGCATATTTGAAAAGTCAGTCCACAGCACTGCAGAAAGTTGTCTCTCAAGTTAATTCACACAATGGTAGACAAATCCCATTTTATTTAATTATGTGAAGAGTTGAATCAGTAATTGTTATGGTAATACACTGCCTTTGCCCTACATGATGCCCTACATCAGTGTTCAAGGACTGCACCTGAAGACATGCAAATGAATTGCCTGTTCTTAATGAGCATAACACCTGCTCACTTCATCAGGCAAAACTGGGTGGTAGAGTTGTGGGCTGTGATTTTTCTGTTTTCGTTTATTTTAAAATGTGGGGTGGTAGGTTACCAAAAAAAATACCTTAGCAAACCTTTTCCTATTTGGGAATGCCAAAGCAGGAGTGTGTGGGGTGGGGGAATGGCTGGAGGGGGCAGGAAAGGAGGCAGGCTGGTTAGGATATTTTGGTAGTGCATTATCCCTCTTAGTTTGATGGGGTTTTTCAGTGTGATCTTTGTGTGTTTCAGTGTGATTCATTGCTTTCTTGGTGCAAAACAGGATTTTGTAGTTTTGTAAAACTCTGAGCCAAGGACATCTAGCACCATGTTACTAATATCAAAGCGTGGCTCACTTTTTGTGTGGTTTAACTTCTTGTAAGAACCTTTAGGACTGTGAATCCAACACAGAGAGCTCTGAATAGTTCTCTACTGGGTTTTAAGATGTTTTAGCTCTACCATGCTCTTATTTCAGCATGGGGATTGTTTTCACAGTCTGATTTGAGAGGCAGACTTTTCCTTCTCTGTTTTTGTGGGCTTTTTAAGTTCTCACATGTTGTGTGTAGGATTCTTAGTGCCCCTTTTCTAAGGTTCTTCAGACATTCTCAGTGTGGATAAGTGACTGGGATTTTTAGAGAATTCATAGTTTAAAAATGAAACTTAGGCTTCTAAATCTCCTGGACACCATTGTGAATTTTTTCCCTAATCACTTCTGTGCCTCTGAAAACCTGAACTTACCAGTCTTATTTCCAATTAATATCTATTCTGTCCTCGGAGAATAAATGACACATTTCAGAAAGTTTCATTAATATTGATGAGCTTTACATATGGCTAGTTAGTATTCAAAGTATTTCAATTTGTTAAACAGAAAGAGTTTCAACCATTAATTATGTTCTGGTCATTCAATTTTCATCAAATTGAATAAAGTAATGTCTTGGAACAGAATGATCTGTTTGGACCAAAAATATCTTCACTGTTTCTACCTAGAAGCAGAACAAAAACATCTTGCTCAGCGTTTTTTCCTGCATTTGCATGGCCTATAATTCATGTATTAATTTTGTTTTGCTAAAGTTATATACAAATATATGTCCAAAAGGAATATGCATGTTCCTTTGGAAATATTATTCCTGCTTGCTTACAGATGCAGAACTGAGGCAGAGAGGGGCTCGGGTTTACATAAATATTTAACTTAACTGAGATAAGAGCCAAGTATAATTTCATGGAGGGAAGGGTCGTTTAAACCTCTCACATTAGGGTAAAATTTGAATTCAAGATAATTTCATGGAATCACGGAACTGTCAGAGCTGGAAGGGACCTCTAGAGCTCATCCAGTCCAGCTCCCCTGCTGTAAAGCAGGATCCCCTCGAGCACATCCCTCAGGGCTGCATCCAGGCCAGGCTGGAAAATCTCCAGAGGAGACTCCACCCCTCTCTGGGGAGCCTGTGCCAGGGCTCTGCACCCTCACCCCAAAGAAGTTCTTTCTCCTATTTCAATGGAACCTCCTCTGTTCCAGCTTGTGCCCGCTGCCCCTCGTCCTGGCACTGGGAACCACTGGGAAGAGTCTGGCTCCATCCTCCCTCCATTCCCCCTTTAGGTATTTATAAGCATTAATTAAATCCCCCCTCAGCCTTCTCTTCTCCAGGCTGAAGAGTCCCAGCTCTCCCAGCCTTTCCTCCCAGGGCAGATGCTCCAATCCCCCACTCATCCTCGCTGCCCTCCTCTGGACTCTCTCCAGTAGGTCCCTGTCTCTCCTGAACTGGGGAGCCCAGAACTGGATGCAGGATTCCAGTTGTGGCCTCCCCAGGGCAGAGCAGAGGAGGAGAATGACCTCCCTCACCCTCCTGGCCACACACTGCCCTGTGCGGCCCAGGGTGGCATTGCCCTTCTTGGCAGCACGGGCACATCACTGGCTCATGGATAATTTACTGTCTGCCAGGACTGCCAGATCCTTCTCCTCAGAGCTGCTTTCCAGGAGGTCCCCCCTCACCTATCCTGGTGCCTGGCATTCTTCTCCCCCAGGTGCAGCACCCTACCCTTGCCCTCACTGAACCTCCTGAGGTTCTTCCCTGCCCAGCTCTCCAGCCTGTCCAGGTCCTGCTGGATGGCAGCACAGCCCTCTGGAGTGTCACCACCCCTCCCAGCTTGGGATCAGCAGTGGACTGGCTGAGGATACACTCTGTCCCCTCCTCCAGGTCATTGATGAATATGTTGAACAAAAAAAATTGCTGCTGGAGAATGCGGGCATCGATCCCGCTACCTCTCGCATGCTAAGCGAGCGCTCTACCATTTGAGCTAATTCCCCTGCCCTAAAAAACCTCCAAGCCAAGGGAAACAGCAGGAAGTTTAATTCTCTTTGGATCAGAACTGCTACAAGTTTTTCCACTTTCTCTTAAAATGCTGTAGGACTGTCCCAGTAAGAGGTAAGGAACTGGAGAAGGCACTTTGGGGACTGGGTAAATTCCTGACCTAAGTCTTCTGTAGTTACTGTACAAGTACTTCTGAGGTGTCAGCAGTGCTCTGCTGCTGCAGATCCTTTCCATAGTGTGGCTCAAAGTATGCCTCATAAGCCCCCAGAATTGCTTTTTGAATGAGTTTTACTGGGGGAGGGGGGCGAGATGGCGAATGAATCTTCGATTTTCAGCAAGATTTTTCTCCTCTCGGTGTTCCCCTGAATAGCTCAAATACTGGCATTCACCATAGGAATCATTAGTGCTGTTAACTCAGAGTCACTTTGACATTAAAAAAGCGGTGTAGAATTGACTGCTGATTGCTGAAGAGCTCTACCAATGCAGAAATGGCAGGATATAATGGGTTTTCC
The DNA here is from genome assembly GCA_028020825.1 of Podargus strigoides. Taxonomy (NCBI): domain Eukaryota; kingdom Metazoa; phylum Chordata; class Aves; order Caprimulgiformes; family Podargidae; genus Podargus; species Podargus strigoides. The sequence goes on along the minus strand of CM051622.1, from coordinate 74,619,987 downwards.
CTCTGAAATTATCTCAATACACTTGCATTACCAGCTACTAAGTACTCTTTTTCTTTCCCCCCCAATTTACACACTCACTGTGTGTGAGCCTTCAGACTGACACTGCCAATGACTGCAGCTCAGTATAAGAAAAGGGGCTAGAAAAAGACATTTATTACTATTCAGAAAGCAAAGAACTGGCAATAACTGGTTATCCTGGCTTTGAACAGGGGGTGGGGTGAGATGACCATGTGCAAGCCTTAGATATTCTATGAAATGGAGATGGTTTTTTTTGCATTTCCATATTGATCATGCTTACAGTTGCAGTGGTTTTGTCCCAAATCAGAGATTTGTCCCGTAGCTGAGTGACCTCAGGGGACTGTGTTATTCTACAAGTCCTTCAGCTGTCCAGTCTTGCCTCACCACGCAGCCACAGTTCTGTTTCACTTGATGGCTGATGTGTTATTGCAGCAGATGCCATGACACCAGTAAGGTTTGAGTAGCTTGGATCTGGCTGATGTAGGTTCTGCTGTGAGGAAAGGCAGCTGTTGGAAAACATGCACCTCTTAGGCATGCACATACAGAACCCATTTATCTCCTTTAAGGAGTCTAACGAACTCATGGAAGATGTGGAGGACTGCATTTTATTCCCATTAGAGTTAAGCACTATTGAGACAGTTTTGGCTAAATCTGGGTCTTAAAGTAGGCAGCCTGTCCTGAACCATTTAGGAATGTACAGGAAATGTGTTTTAAACAGGAGAAAAGACTGTAGAATCACGTGCATTCATAAAGCAGGATAATCCCTTGGCTTTATTACCAAGTAACTTTGATGCAGCATTAAAACAAATTTGCATTTTAATACCTAATTCTCTGTATTTTCTCTGTGGAGTAATCCTCTATTTTGGAGACAATTTTTTTTGAAGCCTACTTTGGTTGCTTGTACTGGTGTTCCTCTAATGAGAGATAGAATCAATATGTTAGAGGGAAGGTCGTGCACCAGAGAGATCTTAGGAAGATGGTGCTTGGAGAGATGGGACATGCATCCTGACTCTCCTTTACCCAGACATTCCCCATCCCTGGAGGGATTTCAGAGCCGTGTAGATGAGGTGCTGAGGGACATGGGGCAGTGGTGTCTTGGCAGTGCTGGGTTAATGGTTGGACTTGATGATCTTAGAGGTCTCTTCCAACCAAGGCTGTTCTGTGAGTCTGTGATTCCCAAATAGAAGTTTTTCCTGGAGAATGATAAACAGTTGTGTGATCAAAAGGAAGCCCCTTAGCATCTCTGCATCTTAGCTGCACTGTTAATGCTAGAGTATTTACAGGGCAGTTGTGAGAGGAAAATGTACACCTATAGTGATGCTCAAAGGCATCCCTGCTGTGTTGTACCACACCAGCAGAGGGGAGGAGAAGGTTGATGCAGTTCCAGGCAGGAAGCCTGTATGCCCCCAAGGGAAAGCACTATTTCATATCATATCCAGCAAACTTCTGCCACCACTTGATTGAGAAAGTGAGTGCCTCCAGGTCGGAGGATGCTTTGTGGGTTGTTTTTTTTTATTTATTTTTATCGGGCATTTTCCCTGCTGTGTGACTCTGCAGGTCTTTTTAGTTATGTTCCTAAATGATATAAATACATAGTGTCCTAGAAGCCAGGCTAAAATATAAGATGTAATCCTAAAAGTTCTTAAGTTTCCTCCATACATATCCACTCTTGTGTCAACTGAGAATACTTCAAGCCTTTTATGTGACATTCAGGACCATTGAAATTATATATTTTTATTTGTAGGGTCAGGTATTCCTGAGGGTAAGATTTGTACCAACAAATTTGTCACTCTATTAACGGACCATAAAATAAACTTCACTGCCTCAGTTCTGCCAAATCTCCACTAAGTGTCATGCAGGAATCAATACCTTGTTTTTATATTATACAAAGCTCTTTAAATCTGAAGGAACATGAACAACAAGAGATCAAAGGAAACATTGGGAAATGGCATGTACAATGACAAAACTTAGAGGTAAAATAGTGCCAGTGATTTGGTGTTCTGAAATATTGAAGGTCTGGGTGTAATTCTTATGGAGTGCTTGGTGTGGCAGCTCCTGTGCTTTTCCCTAGAGCACCTACTGCAGCCAGGCTGTTTCTGACAGTGCTGTGCCCAGGAGGGATCAAGAACCCGACGTGGACAGGCAATTCCCAGTTTATCAGAATCTTCCCTAAAGCTGACATTAGACTTAAATATCTTGTCAGTTCTATTATCAGGCAGCCCAAGACAAGGAATATTCAAGGGCATGAGAAAATACAAGGTTTTATTTCTTTTTATCATACGTATTGAAAAGTGATTATTTTTTCCCCCTCTTCCTGTTGAGCCAAGTAGTTAACACCTTCCTCTGAAGAGAATTAAAATGGGAAATATCTTTGGGCAAGAATTCCAGAGGTGTGTAATAATTGCCTGGCATTTCCATCCGCTCTCAAAGCAGTCTGAAGCTTTAAAGCAAGCATATTGTCCAATTCATCATCTTCCATGCAGCGTTCTTACTTTTAGCAAGGGACATACATCAGAAGGCTCAGCAAGTTCTGGAAATGGATTCTCAACACGGGCAGATGGTTGTTTAAGATGCCAGATGAGAGGGCTGACTTTCGCAGAGTGTGGCAATGTCAGAAGAGAAGACAGCTTCTTAGGTTGTTGTCTCATTTTCCACGAGTGACCAGTGATTGAAGTACACCACGTTCTGCTGCTGCAGCACTGAGCCCAGCAAAAAAATTCTTCCACAGGCTTGGAGGCAGCATTGATGTGAAGCTTTGAAACTAGCCACGTACTTACAAAGGTCCTTCTGATCTCAACTCCCATTTTCTTTTATTAAAGTAGAACATAATTTTTAATCAGCTTGTGTATACATTGAGCATACCAAGTCTTTTTATACCAATACTTTCAAATGAACCAACAGACTGCCAGAAACTGTTGTTATTTGTGAGAACCAAAGCACAGCGGGTTTGCACTTCTGCCCTGCCTTAGATTTGATGTTGGCATGCTGTGATTGTGACTTTTGTAGTGGCCCACAGTTTGTTTCCTTCTTGTCTGTAAAAGGAAACTTTTAAAATGAAACAAAAAAAATTCTATTTTGGAATTTGGAAATGTGCAAACACTTTAAGTCTCTCTGATCTGTTGCAATAGGATTTATAAATTTTAGATGCTCTCTTGTTCCTTATTCTGATGTGGAATTAGATATTCATCATCATCAAATAAAACTAAGTGGAATTTAATGGGGTTTCCAAGGAGTTGTGTCTTCAAGACGTCGAGTCTTCAGACTGAGGTACAAAGAGCAGCTTTTTTACAATGCAGATCACAATATAGCTCTTAATTTTCCATCTGAGATGCTCAGATGCTTCCTGCTTAGTCATTAATAAAATAAATTAACTTTGACTATAAATAAATTTAAAAGTTTAAATCTTAATGAGGTCACAGAGATGGAAACAAATGAGCTGTAGGTATCAGTGAAACTGGGGGACATTGTGCAGTCACAGCAACACAGACAGTAAGAACCATCTTCTGCCTCTGATAGTTACAGTACAGGACTAGAACTGTCTGCTGATGTCTGCTAACAGTGGTGTGGCTGTAAGTTATCTTGTTGATGTTGAAATTTCAGAGGGGAAAAAAAATGGGTGTGAGAGTCCACTGTTGTGCCTGAGAGATGACTGTAGAAGACTGACTTTTTGGAAGTTATAGTCTTGCTTTAGAAATGAAGTAGATGTTCCTTCTAAAAATGACAGACCTGGGGTACCTCTGAACTTACCTTGTTCCAGAAAGATGCAGCAGCCCATGGAAAAGAGAGTTTCTGTTGAGTCATTTCTCCATTGTGGGTTTGTCCATCTGCCCTGAGCTGTAGGAAACACATTATTCACTTTATTACAGATACTCATAAAGGTTTCATTTGAAAAGACAACTCCTGCTCCCATCCATCCTCCCCCAAGTAAAACAAACCCTCTTTTCATTAAATTGCCTTTCCCGCAGCATCAGCTGGTGACAGCAGGGGTTAGCAAAGCCTTGTCTCTTCCCTTCCTCTGTGGACTTGTAAAAGGTTAGACATCTGCATGTCCTCGATGTAATTAGGATGTGCTGGGGCAGTGTCTTCCCACCACCTGCCAGGGAGCCTGCTTGTGTGGCTCAGGCAGCCCTGAAACGCTGAGAACGGTCAAAAATCGTAGGAATCCTATTAAAAACCACATGTAGAAATGAAAGCTTTCTGCTCAGCCCTTGGTCCCCAGGATGTGTGGGGAATCTCAGATGGTCAGGATTGACTGTGGTTCATCTGGTTTGTGCATTTAGTGCCAGGGATTAAAGAATGGGAGCTGAGCTGGGGCGGCTGAACGCCCGTGTGAAGTGGAGAGGGAAGAGCTGGGAGATCAAGGGCAACTGGATCAGCATGGCCAGGCCACCGAGAGGGCACAGTGGCTCGGATGGCAGGGCTGAGAGCAAGGAGAAGCAGTGAAAATATTTCCAGCAATATCAGATGGGTGTTTTGTCTCAGAGTGGCTGAAAATGGAGAGTTCAGACTGAACCCCTTGTCCAGTTGAGGGCACAAGGGTTTGGTGCAGTTTTATCAGCCAAGCAGTCCCTTTTATTAGAACTTAGTTTAAGAAGAATTCAAGAAGAAGGAGAAGCCACTTAATGCCTGACTAGAAATAATGGTGGGCTACGTTTTTCGTTTTGCTGGAGGCTACCATAAATTTCCTGCCAGAGGGAGGGACCAGGGAGAGCTATGTGATGCTGCAAAGCTAAATGAACAAAACCCTCCATCACCACTGAGATGATGGCATTGTCTCAATCCCATTTTGTCTCTGTCATGTGCTTATGATCCAGCTTTGCTCAGTGACACACAGGGATCAATTCCACTTTTTCTTTGTACTCCAATTATTCTTTCTTATTTTCCTGCATCAGCACAGGAATGTTTGTAATAAGAGAAATTACCTTCTTCCTCACAGAGTGCTGTTAAGGCCAGAGATGGGGGTTACACAGTGTAGGAACTACCCCTTTTTTTTTTAGCAAATGTAATTAAAAAATATAATCAACTGTTGACCTAGTTTGTGCACGTTAAGTTTTAAGGAACCATTTACTAGGCTGAATGTTCAGAGATCACATACATGCTGGTTTGGGTTGGGATCACATACAATTGAGGTTTGGGTTTCTAATATCAAAGCTGCACTAAAATTAATGTTTGGCTGAGACTCTGGCTCAGGGTTTTTGAGTAGCAATTTTGTGGCATTCAGGTTTTGAAAAATGTGAAATAGTTTGGGGTTTTTTTTGGTTCCATTTCCCCAGTCAGTCCCCTGTGTGTGTTGTTTTGATGAAACTTGGCAGATGTATAAAACCTGCAGAAATCCCATCCTTGATTCTTTTTTTTTTTTTTATCATGGGGCCTTGTCATAGTGTCAGAGAAGAGCAGAAGTTGTAGAGGCAACAAATAAAAGACAGGTTTGGTTGTTGTTTTTCTGTTTTTTTTTAAATATAAAGCTGTACAAAGAGTTGTACTGGTTGGCAGAAAAATACACAAAAGGCTGTAAATTTTACTTCATTTTGAGTTCTTCTTAAAAATGCCTTGCTCTTCATGTGGGTTTTAACAAGAAATTGAGAAACATCACATTTCTGATGACTCTGGTAACCTCGCACACCTACTTTTGGAGAACCTTGTTTTCTAAAATTAAGTTGCTTGTCACTGTGGCTTTAATGAAAAGGGGTTATAATTTGTTTGTAATCCCATTCCCCTTTGTTCCCGTGGGGACATAAAGAGCCTGAGGGTGCTGGACAATGTACCCTGCACCCTGCTGCCAAGTGTGGACACCAGGACAGAGTTCATACCCTGAGTGAAATCATGCTGGAGAGTAAATACACCAGCACAACCAAAGCCCTGCAGACTTCCAGCTGCCAAGGGCTGTGGTGGGTATGCATGGATCTAGATGTCAAATTAATTATCTGAAGTTTAATTAGCAGTAATTGAAGTGACTTATTATTACTTGACTGGAGGATACCAACAGATGCCCTTTGCCTGTCCAGTTCTGACTTCCTTTCCCTTAACAAAAGGTGCTGTTGCTAATATGAGATCTGTGGAAATGGCAGAAAATTAACAGTCATTTCCTCATCTATTTCAATTTATGAAGAACATGAGACCCTTTGACTTGGAGGACATCAAAGCAGACCAGGTTCTGGTCCTCCTCTTCAGAGATGCATCTAATTAGTGCTAACAAGTGGGGTGAATTGTTACTCATGAAAAATAGCCTGAAGCTCTGCCCCATGACAACAAACCACCTATAAGAGTTTTTCACCCGCTTCCTCCTCCTCATGACAAGATTGTTCATTCATTCTCTATACAGGATAATAACCTTTCCTAGAAGGAATATTATTTCCTTATTCTTAATCATATAGTCCTCATAGGGCTGCTGTAAATATGCAGCACGTGTGTGTGGACTCTTCTTTTACATAGTCCACCTGACCAAGGCGAAATAACTTTTTGCTACCCAGATTTAAGAAGTGTTCAAACACAGTTAAGGAACTGATTTTCTTCATTGCTTTGTCCCATCATTCTTCCTGCCTTCTGGTGATAAATTACATAGTGGCTACTCACAGCATCTCAAGCTGTCTTCTCTTCAATTTGCTGTGAGGATATCATAGTGGCAGTCACACCAAGAGTCTCTTCTGGGAGCTGGGCTGCAATTTGATGTATTTGTTAAAAGAGCCACACTGACAATATCTTCTATGATATAATTGATTAGAAAAAGTAGCAATGTTCCCAGTGTGACCTAGCAAGTAAACATGTCATAAATTAAAATATAAAATGGAGGAAATAGTTGCCCAAAGGATAATAAACTAAGGTGATGTGCAAAGCACTAAAACCCAAGGGCTTCTGCAGCTGGAACCATTTAAGAGGCACTTACCAAATTACAGAAACTAAAGAGGATTTGGCAGAATTAGCAGAGAGGTAGGAGACCTCTAGGGAAAACCCAGGTGCTGCATATGCTTTGTGTCAGCAGGTGTTGCTCCTTCTCTAAATAGGTATTTAATCAGTGCCCCAAGAGGCCTGGGAAGGGAAGCTGAGAGCTGCTTGTGCTGTGGGACTTCGTGAAAGGTAAGGTGTATTCAGATTTCTTAAACACATTAATGCTTCAATTAGAGAAAAGGTCTTTTTGCTGTGCCCTTGGAGATGTTGGTGTGTGAAGGTCTTTGGGGAACCAAGCCCATCCCTCTCATTGGGAGCAGCCTGTGAAGTTGTTGGTGTTTTGAAAAGTGTGCTTGGGATGAAAGGAGATCCTTGATATTTGTGCTAGAAAAGCCTGTGCTGTGTTAGAAAATGAGCACGTTGACAGTGTTCTCTGATGTGTACGTGATGGGTCACTGCTGCTTATTTAGGAACTATTATAATAAAAGTGACAGGGAGTGGTGACACACAGTGCAAGTCTTCCCCTTGATTTCCATGCTGTTTACCCTCTCAAGATCCTTTTTTCTTCCTTTGCTACGCAGAAAGTCTATAGGAAATGTCTGTTAAAATAGTAGAGGTGTTCTGGGACTGCTCCTAATTTATCTCAAGTCTGCTTTACAGTTACTTCTTACAGTACTAAAAGTTTAGAGGACCTTTTACATGTCTACTATGTGTTAGAATACATAAGAATAAAATGAAATTCTTCAAATAAGAAGGTTCATCTCCTGCTCCAATCCAAACCTGCTAATCCTCGAGCTGCTAGGGAGGCACAGAGGATTGCTTGCTGTGCTCTTAGGTACGTTCTGGGGTCACAGGTACTGTCCTGCTGGTCAGGAGCTCGGTTCTCAGTGGCACCTGCCCTCCTGCTCTTGTGTTGAACATCTCTTTTTAAGCTCTTGGGAAATGTGGGCTGTGAGACTCCACATTTTTATCAATCAAGGGATGAGGAAAGAAATCCTTCCCTCCTCCTCCCAGTACCATTTCAGGAGCTTCTCTGGGTGTTTTGCAATATTTTACCGTGCAGAAGTGCTATTGTTTTTGTGTTCCCGAGTGTAACTCAACCTTTCTCAACTTCCACCCAGCAAACCGCTGTCACTCTGTAAAATCTGCTTGTGACAAATGATACTAATAACTTTTTTTTGCCACCCACACTGATTTGTGATTGTGCTGGTCTCGGAGATGAGCTCAGGTTGAGTTAAAGCCTTCCAGTTCCCTTCCTTCTTTCCAACCAATGATTCTAACAGTCCCAGAGAGATTTCATGTGCTGGTTTTTGTCTTGTTTTATGTCTCCTGCTGAGAAGAGGAGAACATTGGCACTCTCAAACGTATGTGACTGTACAAATCCTCTCCTTCCACCTCATGTGCTTTAAGTAAACGTGATCTTGTGCAATTCTTGGTCCTTTTTTCAAACACATTTTATTCTGCAACTACTGATCTCTACAGGAATTAATGTCATTCTGAAATCCCCCTCCAAGGTGTGAAGGTGTTCACAGAGGAGGGCAGCAGCAATAATACCTCATCTGAATCGATTGCAGGAGATAACAGGAGTAAAAATGTTGCAGAAAGCAGGGAGTCCTTACAGGACACTGGCAGCTCAAAATAGAGGGAATACAAGCTAATGGATTTCTGTGAAGTAGGGTGGTTGGTGTAATCATGGGGAGGTCGTTGCCTCTTTAAAATTCACCCTTTTTTTTTCTGTACTCCATTTTTTTGTCATTATGAACCTTTCCTGTGCACTGTGGTAGTATTGCATAGCCAAGTTTGAAAGGCTCTTTCAGAGGTCCCCTTTGGGCTATCCAGTTTTATGTAGACAGGACACTGAGGAGCACTGAACTGCCTATTACTTTGGAGCAGAAATGGTGCTGTGCTGAGATTGATGGCAGCCACATGCCTCCATCCACAATGCTAGCTGCATAAATTACAGCCTCTTAATGATAAGGCATAGCTAGATTTCAACTAAAGCATAGTTGTGCCTCTATTATTTCAGTTCTCTAATACATGAGTATGTAAATATACGTGCCAGGAAATGAAACCTGTATCTGAGAGCGGGGAGGGAGTGTAGCTGGAGTATAAACAAATGAAAACTGCAATCAGATCTATAGAATTCACTGTACTTGAACCACACTGGATCTCAAACAGCTTGGCATTTGTAACGTGGCAGGATGTTTTATTACGGTGCATTCCCACAAGGTGAATTAAAATAAGGATTAAAAAGCCCCTATAAATCAGATTTTTATAGCCACCTAAACCACCTGCAAACTGTTGGTACTTGTTTTCAAAATCCACCGTCATTCTGCTGTCAAACTGATTTCAGTTTCATTAGCAGAGCTGGCATTGCTGTACTGGCATCATCTACTGGCTGCATAAATTACTAGGAGTGTAATTGTAAGCAATGTCTTAATTTTGTCAACAGCATTCCAGAGTGCCAACGCTACCCTTTATGCACTATTTTTAATTGTCTTGGCTGGGTGTTTTTTCAGCAAATTTTACCTCAATGGGAAATAACAAAGAATTACGTGAGCCTGTAGTAGTTAGCACAGGCAGGAAGATGCTGTGCAGGAAACCCAAGAAGAACATTTACCAGGGGACTCTGTAGTATTTGTAAACAGTTTCTAGTTCAAAAAGTAACTTCTTAAGTACTGAGGATAAGTGAAGGAGCGTGTTTCAGTGGCTGTGTGTAGTAGAGAGGCACCAGAGAGGAGTACAGGTGATAGTGTGAGCTTAGCTCCAGGTTAAGGGTTGGGTCACAGTCAAAATTGTGCAAGTTCTACAGGTGATGCAATGTGTCTGAGTCATGGAGGAAGAGCTTGGTTCCCCGTGGCTGTGCAGCCACTGCACCATCAGGAGGTTGTTTGCTCAGATCAATATTTTGCAACCTGGCACAAAGTCTATAAAATCTGTAATGAGCCCCTGGCACATTATATGTGACCATAATAAACATCCAGGGGTGTTATGCTTCACCTCTCTTAAGGCTTCACCAACGTTAGCTGCGTTAAGCGTATGGAAGAAGACAATGGGTTGCGTGGTCTGTGTCTTCAATTTGATGAATTATCTCAAAATCATTCTGGATGAATGAGGTGTCTATAAATTAATGAACACGAGGGAAGCTAACACCCAGCAATTAACTCTACGTACTGTAAATCCTGGGTAGTGTGTGCTCAGTAAGTTATTCTGTACCATGATTGATTTTTACAGTTGAAGACTCCAAGTAGAAGATATCTTTTTCTATTTGGTTGTGAGTAAATGTAGGCAGTGCAGTAAGATTCATATTATGATGGGAAGGAATGCATTTGCCCTGTAAATGCTGAGAGTTAATGTTGTGATGTATCTGCATGAAATAAGTCTTAGTAAGGTAGTTGGGAGGTTTGTTCCCTTCCTCATTCAAAAGCATTTATTATCAGCAATACTCTGTGTATTAAATGGAATAGTAATGGTTTGTTAAATGGGAAGGTAAGAGTCCTTCTGTTTCAGTTTAAAAGGCGTAGCAGCTTTTGCTAATGCATGTTTTACAAGTAACCATTTATTTCTCTGAAAAACCAAAGGTAGAGCCAGGAAATTCTGAAAAGCTCTCCATGGCTGTCCTCTGTGCTGTGCTTCAGCCTCTTTGCCTCCACTCTTCCCTTACACCTCTGGGCCGAGATGACCATTGCAGGCAGAGCTTTTCACATCCATCAGGACTGGATTCTGGCTGCCAATACACAGCGAGCCAACTTAGCTGTCTACTTGTAGAGTATGTGATGGAAGTCACACTGAGGTTAAAACCTTATCTAAATCCTATTAAAGCCAATGCTAAGACCCTATAAACTTAATTGGGTTTAGTGTAGATCTGCTTCATGGATTTCTTTTTGTATCTTGGTGGATTTTGTATTTTTTTGATCAGTGAGTGCCTTTTGGTAAGCTGTAGTTAAACTTGCCTGGGACAGCACCATGTATCCTTACCTTCATTCTTTTAAGTTAGAGTGATTTATGTAATGTGTAATCTGGGAAAACAACTGCTATGTCTGTATTCAAGAAAAACTATCCACAAGAAGTGAGCCTGACCTTTTTTTGCCATTAAAACCAATCTCTGTTAATTTTGGTAACCTGGTAGTTGTGTTCTGTGTTGGGTACTTTGCATAGGGTTCAGTCCTGCTCCTATTTATGGGTTTCTGGAATTTATTTAATGTATGAAAGGCTAAACTGATGAAAATCAGTGCATTTTTAATATGTGCTGTATGAGCTACCTTAGATATTGCACCGCAGAAGTTCAACAAAAGTAAAGCTGAAATACTGCATACAGAGAGGGGGACGTGGCATTAACCTCATTCATAGCAGAGAAATTGTGTATTGTTCAGCACCATCAGGTTAAGCAAGTTCTTTTCCATGACATTCCTGAATTTCCATTTACTTCAGTAAACTGGGTCTCCCTCACAAAAAAAGTGACCGTGATAAAGGTTTTATTTGTACTTTGTTTGTGTCTTTATTCATTTAAGTAAGTTTATTGAGATAAAGGTAGAAGCAGCATTTGTGCCTTGAGTAGATGCTCTCACCTGCACTCCTAATGATGTCTTGTATTAAATACTCAGTTTGACAGTGGGCCAAGCTGTAGACATCATCTTGTAGGCAATTACTTGACTGAATGAATAACCTTACCAAGTTTGACACAAGTGATCTTACTTATAAGTGCTCACCTATGTGACAGAAGTTTTGGCACTTAGAGTGCTTTTCATTCCTGATAATTGATCTATAGACTGGAGAAGAGATGAATTGCCATGTTATCATCATTGATAAACTAGCAGGTCTGTTGAGTATGTGACTTAGGATGAGGGTCCTAGTTCAGTGGGGTTTTCTGGTGTGTTAACTTAGAGGAATACTCCATGGGAAGCCTTCTATGAACCTGTTTTATTCATGAGCTGAAAACTCTTGTGAAGAAATAAGTGACAGCAATTATTAAACAATTGCTGCATTTAATTAATTCCTCTTAAATACTTCCCTGGCTTAATAGCTAAGGAAAAAGTTTGCAAGGTGATAGTGCAAGATTCCATCTGTTCAGGCAGATTAAAGGAACCAGAGGACAACTTTTAAAGCATGAATACTAAAGGTATAGTTATTGCTCTTGCTGAGTTTAATTACAGAGAATAGGGACCGATAAATATGTCTACAGGACATATTGATTGCTCTGTGAATGCAGGCATCCATTTAAAGGCAAAGTCAAAGAAGTTTCAACTGGGTATGACCTATCAAGGCAAGCATAAAGCTGAAAGGCGAATGTTTGGCAAAGGGAACTGTTAGTTTTTGTTTTACACACTGCTCTGAGGTACTTTCAAAGGTAACTCTGCATCAGGTGAGTAACTGTATGTGTTCTGCAGCACAGCCAGGCTGCAGTTGGATGGGGCCTCTGGAGATGGTCCAGGCCAACCCCCCTGACTCAAAGCAGGGTCAGCTGGAACAGGTTGCTCAGGACCAAGTCCATTTGGGTTTTGAAGAGCTCCAATAATGGAGACTCTGCAGCCTCTGAGGGCAACCTATTGTGGTGTTAGAGCACTCACACAGTAAGGAAGCTTTTTCTTATATTTAAAGGAAATTCCCTGTATTTCAGCTTGTGCCCTTTGCTCCTTTGTCCTGTCTCTAGGCCACAGATAAGAGTCTAGCTCCATCTTCTTTACTTGCCTTGTCAGATGCTTAGACAAATCTATGAGATCCCCCTGAGCCTTCTCTTCTCAAGGCTCAGTGGTCCTGGCACCCTCCTCCTCTCCTTATCTTATGGGCACTCCAATCCCATAATCATCTTTGTGGCCTTCCTTTGCACTTGCTTGAGTGTCTGATGAATGGAAGGCTGGACTTGCAATATTTCAGGTTGCATTCAGGCAAGGAATTTCATTTCCCAGTTTAGGATGTTCTTGTCTAAAAAAAAAGTTCCGAAGAACTTTGACAGAGTCACAGAAGAGCCTTGGTTGGAAGAGATCTCTAAGATCATCAAGTCCAACCATACTTTGCACTTATTTAAAGAAACCCAACCAAACAACAAAGGAAGCTTTGGCTCAAAAGAATTGATAGAAATCAGAAATTACCTTCATTATATCATCAGAAGACAGTGTGAAGGATTCATCTTCCTGCAGTGCTCTGTAATAGATCCTTTGGCTAATTTGGCTTTCGAGATGAGGTGAAGTGAAGGGTTGAAGGCCTGAGCAGCGTTCATGTAGGGAACTGAGATCTGAATGGATCAGAGGAGGGGCTTGAAACTTTGGCCCTATAAGCCAGGGGAAAAATCTTTAGCACAGCTCAGTTACTCTGTTAAATTACACTCAGCCTATATTCCCAAGAAGTTCTGCCTTTGAGGATATGAGTAAATGAATATCCAGGACAGCTGCCACTTATTGATTTCATAAAAAAAAAAAAGTCAGTAAACTTCTGAACAAAACTATCTTTAGTCACTTGGATGCTCTCAAAATTTCTGTCCAACTTGCAATAAATTCTCAATTAACCTATCGTTATTAAAGAGTGAATTTAGCAAAAATAACCAATTTCCCCAGCGAGACCAATAATTAGAGCTTGTGATGTGTTTCATAATCGCTTTGAATAGGGCAATAATGATGTATATTTTAGTAGCAGTCATTTCATCCTTTTCATTAAAAAAAATTCAAGGTTGCAAATGTGTTTTTTATTTTCCTCAAAGGTTATCTGGGTTTTTCTCCCCTGTAGGAACCAAATGCCCTAAAGACAGACTGGATTGCTTATCCAATTATGGCTGCTTTCCTAACTAATAGTTTTTAGATATTAATTTTTAATGATTTTTATGCCTCTTGAAAATGCCAGCACTATTGCTCATAAATCATTGTCCTTTCCTTTAGCTCTCCTGGATTAATATAAATTCACTTTAATTACAATTCTAGTTGGAGCAACTGCATTTAATCCTGCTTGGGTTTTGCAGCAGGTATTTAGTTCAGTACAGCTCATTAAATAGCAGTGGTATAGGTTAATGTCATGATTAGATGGAGAATGAGATGCTGGGGAAGGGGAATTTATATGCTGCTAGAGATATTGCAGCTTGCCTTAAGAAGCATTATTCTTTAGTCATGTGTAGTTATGCTCTGTGTTTTTCTTTTGATATTTTGTGTTTAGTACCGTGTCATTGTGTCAGCTCTGTATGCAATGCTTATATATCTTCGAAATAACTGCGTGCATATTAATGGTGACAGTAACTACCATGGGCACTGCTCCTCTCAGGGGCTCCAGAGACAGAGGTATGCCAGTGAGGGCGTTATATTTTTGAATATGTGGTTATTTTCCTTTGGAGGTCAGTGGCTGTTGGTGGAAAGGACCAAGATTCATGGTGGTTTGCAGGTATAAGGTTGATTGAGCAACACTTGGTGTTACTGATTCCATGTCTCCATGATGTATGGAAGTGTACTGAACCCCATCCCTTGTGTGAAGGGAGCTCCTCTGCCACCTTGGATATCCACTGGAGTATAAATGCTATCATTTCATATCCGTGCTGTGCTAGAACAACTGCAGGGTAAAAATCAGCTGCAACTAAGCTGTACTGAATATGATAAAACTGCTTTTGATTTATATTCATGGGGAGTGGAATCCAAACTGATCCCAGAGGTGAAAGCAGAGGTGTAAAACCTTCTGTAGCCCACTGCCTCTTCAAGAAAACATCTATTTCTTTTGCTAAATACCAATCCGGGGAAAAAGACCTGTGTGTGTTTCATTTTTCTTTGCTGACGTTTTGATGTGATTAAATTCATGGTGCTGCAAAGAAATATCGCCAAGCAAACCTCAGAGCTGAAGAAATAGTGCCGTGTTCTTCCAAAGCCAGCAACTGCATAGCAACTTTCTCTTTAGCATAATTAATAAAAGCAGGATTCCACTCTAACCTGCAAATCACTTTTTCTCTGCATGGGGCACTTGTGTTAAATGCTGACTGTCTTCTTTCTGTCAACTGGCACAGGTAAGCAGGGGAAGCTGTTAACACCTTAGTGCTCAGTGAGACATTTGGGGAGTCTGATGCAGATGTGGAATCAACAGAAATTCTGCTGACACTAAGTAATTTAATTTCTCTAGCCATTCACTTCTGGGCTACTGATGAGCTCATCATTTCAGAGGCTGATGTGATATTTATACTGGTTTTTAAAGAAAAAATCTTGTTGTGACTTACACTACTTTGCGTGTCTCAGTTCCCCAAGGGAGTGTTTCTCCTGGCATTTATCTGGGCACTAAAACACTTCTCAATTCTTTCACAGTGGAAAAACATTTCCATGAAAGCCTGGTCCTACTGGTGTGAGAAGACAGGTAGTGTTATGGCTGAAGCACTGTCTAAGCCTCTGGCTTCGTTTTTTAAACTCTCTTTAAATTTTTCTGACACGCAGAATTGCCAGAGGGAATTTTTGATCTGAAGGGAAAATAACTGACTCACACTGACTTTGTACTTGAACCAATTTCCAGAAGAAAACCACCTTCCAACTAGCCTGACCAATTTATCTTTAACTGCCTGATGGTCTGGCCCCAATCTGTTATTCTCCTTTTTCTCTCTATTTGAAGGTGATACAACCATTTCCCTCTTGGTCCTGTGTTGGTTGGCTTGCTGTGTGCAGGGGTGACAGTCCCCAAGTACAACCACCTGTGCCTCCTAGCACATCCCAGCCCTACCCTCAGCTGCAAGTTTTTATTTTCTAAGCATTCATTGGTTTTCCATAAATATTTTAAATACCAAGATTGACTGCATATGTCTTTACAGCCTCTTCTTCTGGAAAGCAAGGTAGCTATTCTTCTGTGGCAGGGTTAGGTCTCTTAGAAGGAGCCTAGAGTTCTTGTGAAGCAGTCAGCAGCCACCCTTGACAACACTTGTGTGTAGTAGGTAGGATTGGTTATGCCCAGTTTTGTATTGAAAGGCTGAGCAGTTATTTTCAGGGTCACAAAGGGAGAAAATGAATGAGCTGGAAATGAGACCTGAGAGCTCTAGTTTCCCAGCTCCTACTCATAAATACTTTGTCTTCTGCTGTCACCCAACAGGCATCCTATGCAAAGGTGTTCTGTTGAACAGAGCATGGATGCACAGGAGATGAAGCAAAACTCACACCTTGTGAAAGTCAGATACCAAGCATGGGTTTCGTGGTACTGAGCTGCTTAACCCTGGAGTCCTTTTACTCAGTGCTGAGCAGACATCTCCTGATCCCTGCATCTTTGCTGCTGGGAAGTTGAGTGTTTGGGAAAATGCATGGTTTATGAGACGTGGAAGGTTCTGTGTGTTGAGCTCTCTCCTTTTCTGACATTGGAAGAAGTCACTAAGCCACTTACTTTTTCAGTACATCACATAAAACGCAAAGTGTGTTTGATGAGGAGCCACTTACACAGTTCTTTACAACATGTAGACAGAGTTATGAGGTCGGGCAGCAGCTTTGTTGATGAAAGAATAAAAAAGTAGGGTTTTTTTTTTCCTTCCACCCTTTGAAATGGGCAGAATAAAAATTTTAATTACTAGTTTGTCCATAAATAATTCAGAGAAGCTATAGGTTGTGCTTATACACACGCACACACAAGTGAGATACATATCTAGTGCCAGGAAATTGCTTGAGCCTTTGGTAGGTAGTAAATTCTCTGTGTATTTATGGCAATAATGCTCAGGGAAATCGTATGTCAAGGTGATCAGCACAGGGCAGCAGGAAAGAGTCTTGTCTTTTCTATAAAGGCAGCCAGGTGGTGGCTTGCTCTAGGTAGTTTTTCCTACAAAGAGGTTGACTTATTTAGGGACAGAAAAAAAATTTCTCACCTCAGAGGGTTAAAGAGCTGATGGTGTCAGACTCCTGCAGCCATTCTTCATCATCATCATCATCATCATGTGTTCCTTAACCCCTTAGTACACAGTTCCTTCTTTCCTGATGGCTTG
Source organism: Podargus strigoides (assembly GCA_028020825.1). Taxonomy (NCBI): domain Eukaryota; kingdom Metazoa; phylum Chordata; class Aves; order Caprimulgiformes; family Podargidae; genus Podargus; species Podargus strigoides. The sequence goes on along the minus strand of CM051622.1, from coordinate 74,603,177 downwards.
TTATGTTTCTAACAACATCCTGTACTCTGCCTTTGTGTTTGTACATCTGTCAACATGGTCTTTGGCAGCCAATAGGACAAGAAAGTCCACTCGTGGTGTACCGGGGCTGCTGGACTTTGCATTAAGTACCTGTGCATGGCCATTTCCTTCTGCGTGTGCATTCCTGCCCAGTCCTTCCCCTCTCCCTGAATATTCTTAAATAATTATTTGCAAGCTGAAGTGTGAAGGAATTTGTAGGTGAAATCCTGTGATTCTTAATACTGATAATAGAACATTTGAGGGAGGAGGAGTTGTGAATGAGGACAGGTAATTGTCTATAGAAATCTGTGAATAGGAGCTAGCTACCTATCAATATAGACTGTATGTTGCTTTATTTCTTTAGGAAGAGATGAGATTGAGTCATATATCAGTTAACCTTAAACTGGATAAGTGGCTGAGGATTAATTTACTCGATGATACTGGAATCTGGGAGGATGTGGAGGATTTTTGGAAACTATTTAAAGTATAATTAATGTTCCTTTTAAATATATAGAAAGATAACAATTAGTTGAGAAGTCCTTTTTATTGGAAAATGGAACATTTTCAAAGGCAAATAAATGTTTAAGCATCAGTTCCCAGCTCCTGGGAGGTGATGTGGTTTCATGCAAGACAAAGGAGCTTTCCAGGGTTACAAGGTAGAGGATTGTGTCCTGGTATTAAAAGGACAGAATTCAAGTGCTGAGCTGCTGAGTGTGTGTTTCCAGGCTGCCCATTAGGCTGCCGATAGTGTTAATTGGAGCTCCTTTGCCTGGCACGGGGTGTCTACACTTGCATTGGGATCAGGATTTGCCTTGTGCCCGTTGCTGTGATGCACTGAGTAGCTTTTACTGGGGTGCTGAGCTCCTTCAGCCTGTGCAGGGTGAGGGACTGGCAGGAACTGTCAGCAGTTCTGTTTACCCTCTGGGGCAAAGTGCATCTTCAAAAAACGTAAATATTTCGATTGCTAATTGATACCCTTGGCATTCAGGGTGACTTGGGTTTTTTTTTCAAGTGGCTGATGTGCTGTGTGATTAGCTGCTCGGAGCCTCATAATTAGCTGAAATGTTGATTACATTGCATTGCCTGGTGTGATGTTTTGCTCTGTGTCGTGGTTGGGAAGGGAAGTGCTCGTACGGACACCGCAGGACAGAGCTTCTCTTTGAGATGAGCAACCTGTTAAAAAAACCCAGCAACAGCAATTATGTGCCACCCTTAGTTATAACACCATAAAAACTGAATCTGTGTCTCATTTGTGTGCCCTTTGAGAGGCTGAGAGGACCTGACCTAGAACAATTACACCCACGGAGAGTCTCTCCTGTGTGGGTACACTGATTGCTTTGGGTTTGGGTTTTTTTTCCCCTTTGATGCATTTTTTCATTTGATGATCTTCAAACCCTTCAAAAATTTTCTGCCGAATTGTTCACCCCAAAGAGTTTAGAGGTGGTTTTTTATGTTTCTGCTATGGTTAACATGCTTCAGAAAGCCAACCTAAACCAGGGTTAACATGTACCTTTCCACGGAGGTTTTGACTTTGTGTCTTATTGCCTGGCTCACTTAGCACCCATGCTCTGCAGCATCCGGCTGATGTATTTCAATGGCTTTGTTGAAGAGACATTCAGTTTATGGATAAGGGTCAGATTTTAAAAGGAATTAAGCACCTAAGCTCCTTTCAGACCTAGCCTGCGCGTGGCAGGAGGCAACATGTTGGGATCTATTGTCCACTCCATTGTGTCTGGGACACTTTGACTTGCTCAGCGTTGCTGTGCCTCAGCTTTTATTGTATTGGTACTGGGTTTAATGCATTTCTGGGCACAAGGTGCTCGTAGAGAAATAAAGCATGAGCCAGCTGTGACTAACAGGTCTGTAGGAGCATCCTTCAAACCCCTTTGCCATCTGTTTAGCACCGCGGGTAAGCTCTGTTTAGCTGGAGAAGCCAAATTATGAGAGATGTTCTTTTGTTATCACTTTTATATCAGAAAGAGTGTGATGGTATTTTTACCCACTCGTAGGATGCAAAAGTGCCTTTTCCTTCTCCTTCCTGGATAAACGGATTTCACATTACTCAATACAATGCACTTTAGTGACTGGAAATGTCAAAGAGATTAGGGCAAGCTGGCATTTGGGAAGTGCTGGAGTGTGTCTGTGGCTACACAGTCTGGCAAGAAGTTTCAAATTCTCTTAAGCTGCTAAAACACAGACTTTCAAACGCACCAATGTGATGTTAATTTCTCTTGTGGTGCAGATTATGGAGGAGAATGACCCTGCTCAGCTTCCTCTGGTTATGTTATGCATTCACAGCAGTTTCTGAGAGAGCAGAGTCCAAGTGATTTATTTGAGGTATGAAAAAAATCTGTCTTAAAGTAGCTGTAGTTCAGCATTTGCTTACATTTAGCCAATATACAGAGATCATCATACTGATGGTGATTTCATTTTGCAATGAAAGGTGATGTTTCCTGGTACAGTCTGCAGCTCTCACAGTCCAAACCACTGTTACTCAGAGCTCTGCAAGATTTTTTCTGTTAGGAACAGGTTGAGCATAGCCTGGCTTATTTAGAAAGACCGAATTCCGAGTGGTTTGAGGCCAGGTTACATACCCAAGCACCTGGATGTGACGGGCCTGACCCTTTTGGGTGCTTCACAAAGTGCACGTTGGACATCAGGCTCCTTTTACACTGACCACAAAGAAGTGTGACCCAGCTGCCAATGATTCAAGCTTCTGTACAAGTGCTTTTAAAGCGAAAGAAAACAAAATCTTTATTGAACCTCAGATGAGTATAAAGGGAACCAAGCAGCTTTGCAGAAAATTAAGATATTAAAAGTGTTCCTTGCACCCAGCTGGTAGTTTTATGGTGATGTCTCTTGGCGTGCATCTGCACCAGTCAAAAATAATTCAGAAATAGCAAGTTCTTGGCCCTGCTGACGTTTTTGGTTTTTTCCCTTCTCAAATAAGGTTTTACCAAGAAGAAGGTTTTATCTTCTTATGATTAATGACGACTTGCCCTTTATCAGAATACTTGTTTCAGGTTGAAGCCTTTCTAATAGCACGGCTGATGGAGGAGTTTGGACATGAAGGAGTGATCAATATTAAAAATATCCTTTCATGACAGCAGCGCCTTTGTTAAAGAAAAACTCATTATTTGCTAAAAATGCTCAGACCCAAGACTCCTCCACATGGCTGTGCTGTTGCCAGGCTGCTTTTAGTGAGGATTTTATTTTTTTTTTTTTTCCCCCCTTTCTTGCACATTAGCTTCTGTGATGAACAAAATCAGAAGGGATATGTTGTAATGAAAAATAGATACCTGAAGTCAGGTCCAGAAAGGTAAATGGGGTGTAGGGGGTGAAAGACATAGTTCATGTTCAATTCAAGTCTCTTACTGCTGTGAAATCTCTCCCCTTCAACTCCTGCTCTGCCTTTTGAGTTATCTTACCCCAGCAGTGGCTGAAGCCTGTCTGAGGGGCAGTGTTGGGACAGGAAGAGATCTCAGAATGGACCATTACTGCTTAAGTAAGCATAAAACATCCATGTATTTTCCCACAGTTCTGCTATGGGAAAATAAAAACTGTCTGTTTCTCCCTATTTACTGTAGTGGGTTAGTGGTAATCACCATTTATGAAGTCACTCATAAGAAAGTAATAGCCTGAGTAGTGCTTTGGGATTAAAGCACATCTTTAAATGATACTATAAGGAATCATTTATGTAATGCAACACTGATCTGTAGCCCTGAGATGGGTTTACATCCTATGATTGACCAAACATTGCTGGTTTTATTGCCCATGATGATATGTAGTGTTCTCCTTTTTTTCTTTCTGTGTTAAAAGCAGCTTTTGTGGCTGGTGATGTTTGGTGTTGGTGAAACACACGGGGCAGACAGGGAGCAGAGCTTTCTGGTGGCATTACCCAGGGCATGGAAAGGGATGTTCATACCAGTTCCAGATCAATACTGGGTTTCCCTCGTGCCAAGTGACTGCGTTTGCCAAAGGGGGAAGGGAGCTGTGAAGTGATGAAGGTTAAGAGCTGGGTAGGTGAGTAACTGGAAAATAGCCAATTGCCGTTTTTCTTTTTAATGAACACACAGGACCAAATCCAGTGGCCAAGTTCTTCCATTAGAAATCATGGTGACAGTTTATTTGCATCCTGGGAACGCAGGGAATCAAGTCCTATAGCCGAGGGCCCTCTTGAATAAATGCAGTACAAGATGAATTAAAAAATAATAAAATGGTTCCTTAGGCAGTTTATATGATGGTAATTGTGAAAATGTCAGCATGAGGGATCGATGCTCTAGAAGAACCTTCTCAAAACACATATGTGGAGTCAGAGTGTTCTGCAGAGTGTTCACCCTTGCAGATCTGAAACAGTTTCCCTGATGGCCTTCTGAATACTTGGCAAAAGCTGTTAATTTGGGGCAAGGATGGCAATTATGTTCATAAGAGAGCTAAAGAGACTTGTTTTGCTGCTTTGGTTTATTGGATGACTGAGCTGTAATTCATTATTTGTGCAGGAATCTTCTTTTTTGCTGCTGGATGGTCATCCATTCAGGACTGTAAATCTAATTAATTTGACTTGCAAGAGGGTGTTTCTGGTTTGGTTTAAATATAAGAAATAATTAGCTAGCAAAAACTTTACTACTTTGTAACCAACTTTTTGGCAGTTCTGCAGTTAAAGCTATAGGCAGTGTATTAAGTCCAAGAAGAGAATATGGTGATTAAAAATGAATTCCTTCCTACTTGGACGGTATCAACAGCTTAGCTTGTGTTTGTTAGGAGAGGGCATCTGTCTCTCTGCCTTATTAGATGAGGAGAAGGCAAATATAAACACAAGACAGAGCCAATCTAGCCCCCTATGCTGCTTCCACTTTGCCAAAAGCCACTGTACTGACTGTTCTAGTGGGCTGCTGCAGCTGCGAGTACATCTGCTGCCACTGTGCCTCTCTCCACGGGGGTTGTCCTGGTAGGTTTTCTCTAAAATGGCAATCTGTCAATACAAATATTGACAAGTGCCATCTTACTGCTGGGTATTTTAAGCAGATTACGTTTCCCAAAAGGAATGGCATATGCAGAGGTGCTGAACAGTGGCTGTGCACTTTGTTTGCATGGCTAATGACTGGTGGAGACAGGATGAGGCAGTGGGAGAAGGAATGTCCTGGCAGCCTTAAATATCAGCTGCAGATAAATGGAAAAAAAAATAATAAAAAAAAATAAATTCCTTGAATTTCCACCATTTTATGTAGGATCCTTATGCTGCAATATGCTGGAAGTCATAACACGTGGCCAAAAGGGCTCAGGGTAGAGGGATGTCAGCAGTGCCAGGAGTCAGAGGGTGCTGCCAGGACACAGGGGGAGGATGGGGGGAGAAGTTATTTGCAGCACGGTTCCAAGAGCAGCAGGTAAACATATGGAAAGGACACGTATTACAAAGGGTACTTCTGAGACCAGAGACCTGGCCAGAGATGAGAAAATCTGTGTTTGGTTCTTTATGTCAGCGTGAGCTGTGTGTAATTTTTTTTCCTTTGAATGAATTCCTGCATTCTTGGCACCTGATGTCAGAGGGGCTGTGTCCTAGGGCACTGACAATCGACCTGAATGAGTAAAGTGGGCACCAGAAATGCTCCTCTGCTCTAGGCATCCGAATATATGCTAATGGCAACCAAGGAAGGCAACAACCACTTAAGCAGCTTTCCAGTAGAGACTGATGACTGGGAGGGAGTGTGGGTGGTGGCACTGATGTGGCTGTTTGTCCTGTGCTCGTAAAGAGTGGAAACAGTGTTGAATCACCTTGAGTAAAAATGTTTATAATACATGTAATAGCCCTGTTGGTGTTTATATAAACTTCAGTGGGATTTTGAATGGCTGCTTTGAAAGGAATCATCTATGTGGTTTGGGTAAGACTGCTGACAAGTATTTTTTTTTTCCATGGGGCTGATGGAGATGTAGCAAGATTGGGCTGGGCAAAACCTGTAGTTCAGTTTCTGGCTTAATTTTTGATGGAAATGTGATCCTTAACCTGGCAGTGTCTGGGTGTTTTAATGAGGTTCTGGTGACGTTAACTGGGAAATAAGGATGGGAGAGGAACAGGGAGGGTGTGTGGGGCTGAACTTCATGCAGGTGAGCTATCAGTTACTGTGTCTGCTGCTGGTGGTGCTTGGCAGTGTGGGTGCTGGGGCATTTGACACTCATGATCAGAGCTGGGTGTGTTAGCAGAGCCCAGTGCTGTTTGCTCAGGTCCCATCTCTGCTGCAGCAGCCCATGGAGAGCAGCAGATCAGCTGCTTTCAGCATTTTGATGCTATGAAACTCTGATAGGGAAATTTTGGGGGTCCCTGTTACCTGGAAATTAACATTAAGAGAGTTTTCGGAGAACAACTGTAGGACAGTTATCATTTCTTCTGCTCAGCTATGATTAAAGCCTCTTCATATTTATTTTTAAGAGCATCACAAGGCGTTTGCTTGTCGCTAAATATAAGCAGGATGACTCAAAGAGAACGCTGAGGTCCAGATTTTGAGAAATGAATCAGTGAGATGCTCAAAGCACTATTAAATCCCACTTCATATTTCCATAGTTGCCAACAAATGTAAACAACAAAAATTAAGATAACATGTTGTTTTGGTCTGTATTTTTAGGATGACATATGCTGCTGAGTCTTGGAGAGCACCTCGCAGCCACACGAGTACTTCAGTACTGCATGCCATAATGATTCATGTGTACAGGACTTCTTTTATTCTGTAATTTGGACTCTGCTGTGCTTCCAGAGGACACTGAGTGATGTTGTTCCCAAGTTCACTTGGACACTGCACCTTGCTTGACCATCCCTGCCCAGTTTTCAGGTATTTAGGCATCTAAAAAGGCAAATTGGCATAAGTTGTTTGGTTGGGGGGGGGGGGTTTGTGCTTAGGGTGATTTGCTCTCATTTTTCAATGCTAAGTTATTTTTGAAAATCCTGAAGGATAAGTTTACACACTTAAGCAGGTAGGCACCTTCCAAAAGGTTGCCCACAGAGAACCTGTTACTCATCACAGCAGTAAGAAAGATGTTAAAAAATCAAAACCAAACCACACTGGCCCAGGGTGCCCAGAGAAGCTGTGGCTGCCCCCTCCCTGGCAGTGTTCCAGGCCAGGTTGGATGGGTCTGGGAGCACCCTGGGCTGGTGGGAGGTGTCCCTACCATGGCAGGGGGGTTGGGACAAGGTGATCTTTAAGGTCCCTTCCAACCCAGACCATTCTGTGATTCAGTCTAGTTTTCTAGGGTAAATGGATGGGATAGTGTCTCGTAGATAGTTTCTAAGAGTGTTTGTTCTAAATCTGAATTTTAAGGCATGTTTATTTCAAGGACTTTATTCTCTTTAAGGCTACAATCCTGTAGTTTATAGTCCACCTCCAGTTGCATTTCAAGAGGTCCCTTCACATGCCATAAATATTTTAAGTCCAGATTAAGCGAGGGAGCATCAGTGCAAGCATCCAGCTTCACATACAAATTTGTTTCTCCTTTTGGAACTGACAGAGCTGTTTGTGCCTCAGATGCAGCTACTTAAGCTTTAAAATGTTATAATTTCTGCCTGTGATTGTGTGGTCATGAAAATATTGATGCAGTTAACCACAAGTGCTAAACTGAGAGAAAATCATTTATGCAGTCAGAGCCTTAAGGATCCCTCTGAGTATGTGCGTGAATTCCCAAGATGTGCGTGTGTAACTCGGGTGTATCCTTTTAAAAAGGAACAGATTTGTAAATGTTAATACTTATGTGGGTTTTAAAGAAAGAAATTACATGTTGACTGTTGTGTTAGATGTCTTTCTATACATAGTGCTACTTAATTAAGGTGTAGTTTTTCCCCACATCATTCCATTTCAACAAAGGAGCTGTAGAATATTAGTGTGAAGTTGATCCTATGCAGAGGGAAGGATTTGATATCGTTGAAGTAGCACAAATCATTGTTCTATAGCCCTGAAATTCCCATTTATTGTCTATTTACAGAGTGATTCTCACTTGTGCTAAGGCATTTTCCTATAGCTCTGCCAGGTGCCTTTCTGCTCAAAACGTGGATTCCTTTGATTTTTGAAGTGCTGTGTTTCTGCTCATGCAATGTTGGGACTAAGACAATTCATCTCAAGTTTTCAGATGGGAACAGAGTAAATCCAACTGCTTTACATTACATATGAAAACTGGTATCGACTCTGGGTTTGAAGCTGGAAATCCTAATCAACTAGAGTGCAGTCTCAAGTCTGATAAATCTTAACAGACCCTTTAATCAATATAGCTTAGAGCTGGTGCCAGAGCACATAGCCAGCTGTAATATATACGACTTTCGGTAAAGTTACAGGATTCCTGCACGTGTTTATTTAGGATAAGTGTCTCTCTAATATGTTGTATTGTTGCTTCATGGAAGAGACTGAAGCTGACTCTGGATGTTTTCTTCTTCTGAATGGTTGTGCTAATTTCCATAGATGTCCTTGTGCTCCATTCTGCCCCATTTCTCACTTTTTCAAGGGCTGCTTTTAGTCATTTGCGTGACCTTCCCCAGTGCTGGACTGAATTTCCCTGAGTATCACTTATGGGCTGGAGCTAAAGGCCAGCCATGTCACTTTGTAGCTTGGTTCAGTAAGCTTTGGGCTGAGCTTAACAACAGAGCTTTTCTGTACTTGCAGCCCTGATGTTTTTGGCAACTGTTTGTTCCCACTGCTGCTTACATGTAAGAACAGATTTACCACCTCCAGGTACCTTGGAACTGACCCCGGCGTAGCTGGCTGGGTTGGTCTGTATTTATGGGGTTTTGTGCTGGAGATGAGAGCACAAATTGGCACCCACTGCCTGTGGCTGTGACAACAGCCATTCCATGGGAGATGTGTAGCAGGAGCAGACTCACTCAGGCTGCTCGCCATCTCCCTCTGGGTGCACACAGCCCCTCTTCCAGGAGGTTGTATATGGCATTTAGTCTTCTTGCTGGGTCTGTATGGAATGATTCCTATGGAAGCCAAGTTAGTCTAGCTGAAGTGGTTTCTGCTGTAGAGAGACTGTGTTATGTGTCTTGATGTGCTGTGGAGGTGGCTGGTGTAGCCCTTGTTCACCATTGCTGTCTTGGGCAGCTGCAGTAAGTCACACCCTGCACTGGAAAGCAGGATGGAGGGGGGTGATAAGTGTTTTCTCTCCACTGTGCATTTATGAAATTTTAAACTTGAAAAGTTCTCCCTCTACCAGGATTTCTCTAAAGAGAAAAGATAACCTTGGCATGCTCCTGGAACACTCACTCGCTGTTTCCCTTGGCACTCTTAGGACAAGTGTTGCTCGTACCCTGAAGGCAGACAGCGGCGCTAAATTCTGTCCGCCTGTGACTGCTGCTTTATTACCATGAGGATGCAGGACTGAGCAGACACTGCAGAGGAAGATATTTCAAACTCCTCTTCTACCTTCCTTTTGGGAAATTACATTTTGCCATGTAGTTTTTAATCTGTCGCTATAGACCATACAAAATGACAAGTGAGCATGATTTAATTTTATGATAGCTCTGCATTAGATGACCACTTTATGTTGCTGTAAAAGAGGGATTTGAAGTGGTGGTGTGCTTTGCTCTTCCTTCTGCATTTGACATGCTTGTTTCTTGAAGTCTGACCAAAAAAAAAAAAAAAATCTGAAGAATGTTAAGAACAGTTTGACTGTTGTCTCCTGGGGCCTGGTTACCCATGGGGAGTCGTATTTGGCAAAACAGGTATCACATAGGCACTGAGTGCTTTGCATGATTTTTATATTTGTCAAAATGTTTTATAATGGAGATCAAGCCTGATCTCATTTCACAGATGGGAAAAACCAGGTCCAGGGAGCATAAGCAAGAAGCAGATGGCCAGAATCCAAACCCCAGTGTGGTTATCTGTCCATGCTCGGATGTATGAGCTTCGATTGTGACGAAGAGCCACTGGATGTGGCACATCCATGTGCTGTAGCCAAGTACTGCCCATGAGCACTAGCCAGACTCCTGAAGGCTTGGGAGCAGTGGCTGGGTCCCAGCCCCATGGGAACACAAGGTGTGTGGCTCCTGGTCCTGGGGCTAACAGCACTAGTGTGGGCACCTCTGCTCAGAGCAGAGCTGTGCTGAATAGATGTGATCTAGCTGCAGAGAGCAGAAATAACAGCAGTTAACTGCTTTATCAGGCTGGTGGTCCTCTTCACTCGGTTGGCAGTAACTGCACACAAGGGAATGGGATGGTGTGGTGGCCAGTCTTGGTTGTTACACATCTTGCACTTGCCATGAGCAGCTGGGTCCTGATTGTCTGTTGGTCTCTGTTATTTTTTTATTTATGCTGCTACAAATTCAGTGCAAGTAGGCAGTGGTAGTTCCTTCCATCAGCATTGCAGCTGTGCAGGAGATAACAGAATTGGAATTGTCCTGGGCACATACATATAAAGAAAAAACAAACCCCAGAATTGGAATTGTCCTGGGCACATACATATAAAGAAAAAACAAACCCCAGAACTGGAATTGTCCTGGGCACATACACATAAAGAAAAAACAAACCCCAGAACTGGAATTGTCCTGGGCACATACACATAAAGAAAAAACAACCCTCCTACCTCTTGTTTGTGACCCTTGAAAGGAAAGAAGAAGAATATATAGTCTTGTATAAATCACAAGTCATGCAGTTGGTGTCACTGAATTTTTATCTTGATGAAACTGAGATAGGGAAGAAGTAGTACTGCTGTATGTGATTCTGGTAAAACCTTGTCCAGAAAATTATTTACAATTCCAGGCACTTGTATTCAAAGAAGATAAACTGAAACAGATGCAGAGCAGGGGGTTTAGGGTGATCGAGGAAATTATTAACAAGAGGAGATTAGAATACTCATTCTTCATTAGCTTATCAGAGAAAACTGTGATAATGCATCATGTGGGTGTACACCAGGGAAGAGGAGGAATACACAAACATTAAGGCTGAGGCTGACATGAGTTTAAGTGGCCAAATCTGGACCCGAGAAATTTCCTTCTTGATAGAACAAGTTCTGCTTCAAACAGTTTCCTCATAGAAAAGGTGCAGGTAAAAATTCACTTGAGGATGGTGGTCTATTAATTAAAAAAACCCCAACACCAAACAACAAAAGCAATAACATTAGGATTATAATCTTATCTTCATGTTCTCCATTTTAATTAATGAGCAAATTGGTTTAATCTTCCCCAAGTCTCTGCCACTAGAACAGTTTATACCGTCTGAGAATCTGATCCTGACTTTTCAGAGGTAGATTAATCCATTTTATCTCCTGCATCATCATGGGAAGGGATCTGCATTCACGTGCAAGGGGAGTAGAGCTAAAGTACAGGTCCCCAGTGTCCCAGCCAATGAAGCATCCTGTGATTGCAGGAGGACACATCAACATTGGGCTTCTGGTTTGGGCAGTCAGCGAGGGAACTTAAAGCAATGACACATCCCTAGTAGTTCTGTGTAACCATCATGCTATCTATTCCATTGAACTATGGAAATGCAATAATATCCAAGGTGAGCATCCACTTAAGAGTTCCTAAAGGGTTCCTTGAGAACATGCCAGATTCAATACATCTTCAGGTGCCTTAAAGTTCAGGCAGAGGAAACACACTCTGCTGCCAGAATTTATGAGAATGGGCTATTATTGGAGCTCTGAGGACAATTGCTTAGCAGGCACTTGTTTCATCATTCTGTATCTTAATTATTGAAGTGATGGAAGTCAACAAGGCTAATCTGATTTGTGGGAGTAATTGAGGTCAGTGTGCAGGCAAGAGGGAGAGAAAGGGAAGGAGGCTTGCCATTTAATACAAATGGAATGATAACTTTCACTGTGATAAGCAGAGAGCAACCTAGAAACAAGTTAAAGTTTCCTCTAAAAATGTACAGGGCTTTGAAGATTTAAAAAAAGAAAGGGGAGGGGGGTGTGGGCAAATCCCACAGATTTTATAGTACTCTGAAACACTTTATAGGAGACTAGGCAGAGAGGAAAACATCACTACTGCACAACCCAACCCATTCCACTTCAGTTATTTAACATGTGCCATAATTAAAGGAATCTTAATAAATTAATGCAAGCTATTACAGAGAACACAAAAGAAGAAAAATCTCAAACCTAGGAGGAGTTGTGGTGCTGGGAGTCCCAGTGAGAGATTTAGCTGCAGGCTGGTGTACTTCCCCTCCAGTCCTGGTACCCTGCTCCATCTGCATGGCAGCTGTCACAAAGTTGCTCACTGATTTTTTTAACTGAGCTATAAAAGCATGCACAGCTAATGCACCTGAATTTCTGATTCTGTTAGGTTTCCAGTTTGAGTGTATATGATGGTCTTAAGCCATTGTGGTGAATGCTAAATGCTTCTCCTCTCTTGATTTTATTTTTCTTTCCAGGATGGAGTGATGGGCTTTCCAGCACAGATGTGTACTATTTTAAGATTACTCTATTCCCACCCACTCCATCCCACTCACATAAACCACATTTAATTCTTCTGCAGCTTTGCATCTTAATTATTGAATCCAATTCTTTTTAGATAATGCTGTGTTCTCATTTCCCAGCAGATGAAGCTGATGATTTGAAAAAAATGGAAAGCAAGAGGGCACAATTATTCCTAAGAATCTCCTTATTTCTTGGCATTACAAATTAGGGATTAGACATCTCCAGCCTAGCTGCTGTTTTCAGCACTCTCCAAAATCAGAATGACTTCAGATTAATTGTGAATTGAGAGCTATTTCCAGTTTAATAGTAGTAGCTGTAATACAAAGAAATTAAGGGAATGGTGAAAGAATAATAATAAATGTAATAAAAGACAACTTGAGGCCCCCAAATATGGCATTTCCATTAAATATATCTGTTCACTGATGTGTATCAGGTCTGTGTGCCTGGTCAGAATGTGGGTTGAGCAAAACACTCTCCCAAATAGTTCATATTTACCTGTGCAGAAAAAAAGAAATCATTCTAGAGGCTTATTAGTATGTGTTGACATAGTAAATAGTGCTGGTAGGGTGCTAACTGGGACAATACCTCAACATGGAAGTGCAATTACAGCTTTCAGAATTGCCTCTGACAGGGCAATTACCATTTCCTACCCAAGTGGCAGAGGAAGGACCATCTGCACCGTGTGGAGCCCTAACCATGTCTGAAGCAGGCTGGTTTTTCATCAGGTATGCAGGACTTGGGTTAAATTGCCCTGAGGTTTTAACTTTATGATAGATATCTTCCTGTAAGAGATTTCTACTGCTGAGTGTGAAGGGGAAACATCAATTTTTTTCCTTTTTAAACCCATGAGACATGTTCCAAATGCTGCGTATTTGTAAAGGAAAAGGAGTTTGCTTTAAAACAATGTCAATTAAAAGCTGCTTTTCACGCTGATTTTTTCCCTTTATCCAGTGTTTGGGAATAGCAGCCTCCAAAGAGCTTCCTCCTTGTTTGTGGCTCCTTGTCATGTAACCTGCTCTGGAAGAACAAAGGCTGGGCAAAAAGTTTTCCTGGCTTAAGCAGTGAGAGTGGTTGGTTCTGGTGAAGTGGGACATGGCTGGAAAGGGAACCATCCCTCCTCTCAGGGATGAGTGGTGCTATGGCTTGTTAGGCAAGAGGCTTAGAGAGATGTAGGGCACTTCAAACCCACTGCTGCCTTCAGTTCTGCAGGGACAGCCCCACAGAAAGTGAATTTCTCCTTGTTTTGGTTCATTGCTCCCCTTTGTGGATCCAATGACGTGCCCAAAGCCTCTGTTAGCAGTGTTGGTCAGCTGAAAGGTAACATTGGTGCTGCGTGGTTGAGTGTGTGTGACACTAAGTCATGTTCCTCAGCAGTGATTACAGGAGCTCAGACAGAGCTAGGCTTTAAATATCCTCAGACACCAGGGAGGTCTTGGATTCTGCACAGCTTTCAGAGTGGAAGTTGTGTTCTTTTTGCAGTGAGTTGCTCTAAATAGCTACATATGTAGGAAAGAATAAAATTGATGAGGCAAACCTTGTAGCTACGCCTTCCCAAATGAGAGGGCTGCAGCATTAAAGAAATACTCTTTCAGACTGGACAATTAAGGTGGAAGAATGGGTATTAGGCTTGCACTGTGTTTAGTATTTGCATGAGCAACTAACTACAAGGTAAGGAAGGCAGTGTGATGGAAGTGCCTCAGCTGTTCTGTCTCTCCCACCAGTAGGACTGTTTCACATCCATCCTCAGCTCTCTGGAAAGCTGATCTGTTCCTACAGCTCTGTTGAGGTTTAGAAATTAAATTAAATAGCTTCACGCTGAAATTCTTATTGCTTTTGGTCAGTGTTACTGTCAGGTTTTTAATGGACCTCTTGGTAAACTCAGTGCCTGTGTTTCACACTGCTCCTCTGGAGATGCACTCCCTTCAGTGCTGGGCTGACAAGTGGAAATGCTTGTTCAGTACTTGATCATACCACTGCTAAAATGTGTTTGCATTTCTGCTTTGCTTTGAATGTAAATGTGAACTTGATAAGCTAACAAGGACACTTCTGTTCATACAGAATTCATGAATGCATGTTAAAAACTGCTTTAGAAGGACCCTTCTTGTCTTCAGCTAAATTGACAGCCACTCTTTCAATATATGCTACTTGTGCTTGAAAACCCAAGGCGTGTGATTGTCTCTTTTCCAGCTAAGAGAAAAGATTTCTTCTTAGTGTTTGTAGGAGTGAATACCTGTGCCATTTGCTATGATGTTTCCTTTCAAGAGGTACTGCTTTGTTTTGGTATATAACTGTTGCTTTTCCCTTTGCTTGGCTGTCTTGAAACACAAATTCCCATGGGGATACACATCTGTGATTAACCTCCCCTCCTTCCACTGTCACTCAGAGCCCCCTCAGTACAGGGTTTGTTTGGAGTTTAAACATCACGATGCTGAGAAGCTGCCCAAAGAAGAAATAGGTTGTAGTAAGCAGGATTCTTTATTTTCTTTTGCTTTTTTTCCTTATGAATAATGTTGAGCTTTGTATACCTGGTTGCAACACACAGCAAACCACAGAGTTGATTCCTCTGGACAAAATGAGGCTAAAGGAAAAAGGGGGAGGTGGGAAATCTGCTTTTTGTCAGCAGGTTTTTTTCTCTCTTCACTAATGGGGTGTTCTGCGTTGTACCACTTAATGTCTAAGCAGATGCACATTGACTGGAAATGATCAGATATTTTCTGCTGGACCAGATTGGGCAAATGGATATCCTGCCCTTAGAGAGTTATCGCTGCACGCACCGAGACCGCTGTCCCAGAGCTCAGCTCTGTGCAGGGATCGTGCAAACTGGCTTTAATCAGCTTGGACTGGAGCCAGCCAGCTTTGGGTACCAAACCAGTCTCAGTTATTAAGCTAATTTGGATGATTTTGCTTAAGGCAGATTAAGGAGCATGAGCTGTAGGTCTTTGAAGGAGATAATGTCCAGCCCAAGGGTTACACCATAAGGCAATGGCATGTTCACCCAGCCTGGCTGTTTACAGAACAGATGTCTCTCCATTGCCTTAGTAGCACAAGTGTTGAGATCAGTGGAAAGATGGTTTTAGAAATAATTTATTACATTATCAGCAGTTTGTTTCAGTACTGGCATGAGCAAAAGCACACCTTGGACCCTCACCACAATCTGGAGATTACCCTGAAAATCAGGGTACGCTAATTTTGTGTCTCTCCATTCCCAGTCCTCTAGTTCATCCTGCTATTTCCTGCAGCTGTAAGACTTTAAATTTAGGTCCCAGCACAAGGCTGGACAACTTTGTTTAAATTGCTGAAAAGGGGCTGTAAAGGAAGAAAAATGATGTCAGAAAAATAAAAAATTTAAGTGGCAGCCTGAGGTCAGGACAAACTTCTAAAATCCTTCAGCTTCCCAGGACAGTGCACACTGAGATTCAGAGAGCTGGTATTAGCATCTAGGTTTCTTTCACACTCGTTTAGGTTGAATAGACAGTCCTGTCATGGATTACATTTTCTTCAGATGCATCTCCTTCAAAAGTAGATTGAATTTCTTCCAGTGGCATGTTGAAGTTGATGGAGATTATTCCATCCCTTAGGCTGTTCCACGTAAATAGGAAAACATTCTGTATCTATTTACATCGGAAACGTGGGGTTATACAATCAGATCTGCCATGAGAACATCTGTCTGCCTGAACCTTGTGGAGCTGCACCCATTCAGACAAAACCTCTCCTCCTTCAATATCCCCAGTGAAGTTGCAAAAGAATGCTCTGAGCAAATGCAATTTGGCAGGGCTCATCATATCTAGGTCACGTGTGTGAGGCAGGGTATGTGGCAGGAGATGGAGAGAGGCACTCTGATTTACCTAGCTATTAAAGCATATAACTGAAAAATATTTGTGTCCCTGGATTAAAAAAAAAAAAAGTGCTGTAATACCTACGTACCACAGGATGGAGTTACAGACTTAACTTTAGATTTTCTTGCCTTCTAGCCAAACTATTCATGTTTGTTGTACCATGGGCTTTTTTTAACAAAATATTCTGTACTTGCAGCAGATGTATACAACTGTACTGGGGAAAACTGTTCCACACTGCAAAGGGCAGGACAGGGTTGTACCTGGTACAAATCCTGCCCAGGTTGTATGTTGAGGGTACAGGTTGTACATGGTCTTGTGTCATTACTCTATGAGCTTTAATTTGCTATGATTCAGTATTCAAGAAGGATAAATACTTTTTCAGAAGTCCAGTGCACTCTGTTAGGAGTTATGTTCACCATAGCGCTCCCATCTGGGAAAATACACTGGGAAAAACAGTCCCTAGGGGCCATGGACTGGTGGCAGCATCTGAGATGGTGCAGCAACAGCATCACATTACTAAAAGTGTGGGTTGGAGGCAAGAATGAGCTGCAGCAAGAGGAAATCTTCCAGGAAGGATTGCTGTTAGGAACGAAAAGGAAGCATAAAGACATCTTCTGGGATTTTGGGGGGTGTTTTTGTTTGCTTGGTTGGTTTTGCTTTCCCGTTGGAAGGAAGAAGCTGTGCTCTAAAAGTAGGTGCACTTGAAATTCTCTCTCTGAAAGGGGACCCAAAGCAGTGGAGCTGAAACACAGTGGGTGCTGTAACTACTGCTGGGGCTGGGAGAGGCATTCCCAGAGGTTTTGTTTGCAGGCAGCCAAGCTAACCTTTAGCAAAATTAGTATTCTTCAGCTTGTCTGTCTGTAGAAAGGTGATAGGATTTAATTACATACTAAAAATTATGAAACTGAATCTCCTCATGTTTGCAAAACACTTGGAAACCTTCAGGTTGTGGAACTGACAGTATTAATAATCACTGTCTACCCCTGCGGTTTTCTGCCTATCAATCAAGATACAGGAGTGCTTTCTCTTGCAAACTTTCAGCAATGTCCTTTGTCATTAGCAGAGCTGCTCCAGAAGAGGTGGTTGCCCATTTGTGAATGTCTGCAGCGCTGCCTTCACGTGGCACGACAGCAGCAGTCTCGTTTCTGGTGTCTCAATTACTTCCCAAATAGAATTGAAATTTCACATTTGCCAAAAAGCTCGTCTTCCATCTCAAGTACTTGCAGTCTCAAACTGTAATTCAGATTTTAGTCAATGCACTTAATTAAGAGCTAATAAAAACCTTGTTTAGGGTTTTAGAATTTATGAAAGGCTTTTCTTGTCACCCAAGATTAATTTGAAAACACGCCTGCGTGTATGCGTGAGACAGGTTAATTCTGAAGGCAAAAGGTTGTTATGGCATTCAAGCTCTGCTTTTCCTCTTGATGCCTTTGATTTTTTTTCTTTCTGATTCAGTATATTAATGAAATATTAAGCAATGCCTTGGATGCTCTGCCCTATACTAGAGATTTAACATGGAAACCTTGATTTTTGTAAGCCTCTTGACTTCCATGTCCTCATAAAATAATTAAATACAGGGAATCTTTATTACTTGGAACTGTTTTTCCTTGCTCTCTTGCCTTGTCAATTCTCATAAAGTCAGACTGGGTCAATACCTGGATGAGAAAGCTGAAAGAAAAGGAATTGGCATTAGTGAGTCACCAGTGAGTGCTTCTCTGACTCAGAGCCCTGCAGCATGGCAGTAACTGCATTACCAGCCTGGGGATGACATGTAAGGCTGAGGGCTTTGAGAAGTGATCAGATCTGTGAGGATCTTGTAATGAAAAGAGAAACGCAGAGCTCTAACAACTGCAAGACTGAATGTTACACTGGTTTTGTCTAATTCATAATATTGTAAGTGTTCTTCTCAAATGGCTCTCTCCTTCTATCAGTTCTCACCAGGAGAAATCTCAATTCAATAGCAATAATATAACAGCTGAAGCAATTTTCTTCTTCTGATTTTCTTTTTTTTTTTTTCTCACATCATCTTGTATTAACCACATGTCACTTTAATATTTATTCTGTCTGTGTGTGAACTTCAGATCATTTTCAACTATCAGCTCCTGCATATTGGGGTAGGAGCTTAAAAACTCCTTTAATATTTCATTGTGTATGTATGGGCTTAATAGCATGCTCAATCACACCCTGAATTAGGGAAATGGCTGTAGGTTCAGTTTCAAGTGGGTGTTCCTTAATATTAAGGTATTGCACAGTCAGCTTATAAATGTCCAGGTGGGTACACTGCCCTAAGTGTAGGTAAGGAGTTAATTTGTTCTATTAATTGGGGCGTATCTATATTAGAGCTTTAAATTTGACCTGACGTGTTTTTTGGAAGGAAATTGCTTTGGATTTTTTTTTTCTCCTCTCCTATTTGCCATTCTGTGATACCCACTGCGAGGTGTTTGAGCTGGGTTCCTGTAGGAAAGCATTGTTCTGGTTTGCCTTTTTCATCCCTTCCTTTGTTGTCTCCTGAGACTTAATGTGTTTGTGGGCGGCGAGCCAAGTGACCGGTACTGGGTTGTGTTGTGGTTGTTTACCTGCAGGAGGCTGGGGAAAAGCAGCATATTTTAACTGACTCACACTCCCAAACAGCAGTTGGGTATTATTGTCCCTGTGGGTTTGATTGGAAACTACCAAGGATCTGAAAAACAAATTTAATTGTAGGGATTTGAAAGCAACACTGATTAGTGTGCAGTCTCACAGTGCAGTTGGGTGGGCTCTTGTCCTGGTGCAGTGCTCCATCAGCTGGGCTTCACTTTCTCATAAAATTCCTTTCTGGCTTCTCCTGCTATTTCCTGAGCAGTTCCCAGAACAATCACATGACAGCCCCTTATTTGCAGGGGCTCAATTTACTTTAGGGACACTTTCCAAGCCATGCTGTCTTTTTCTCACAGTGTTGTCAGCTTGTCTGTTCCCACCTGCTATACTGTCCACCGTGCTTTGGGGAGGACTGTAAGAATAGTATTGACATTTTAGCTAGCTTTCCAAATTACTTTTGGCTGAGTAACACTTTCACAGCATTATTGTCATCCAGAAACCTTAAATTGATAGCACTCCTGCACTGACAGGAATGTCATGCAAAAAATGATGCAGTTATTCTGGTGTGAAGTTGGTACAAATGAGAGCAAAACCTCTCCATAAATAATAAGATTACGTGGATATTAGTGTTAGGATGTTATATTGCTTCTAAGCCACACATACCCAAAGCTATCCAAAACTTTAAATAATGTTGAAAGATACTCCAGGAAAATCTATTTATAAAATTTGGACTAGATGATCTTTTGAGGTCCCTTCCAATCCCTAACATTCTGTGAAAATCGAGGAGTGCTGTTGGCTGTTCAGGTAATGCAGATGTAACATGCAGTTATTGGGGTGGTATGAAATCTCTCAGCACCCAAACTAGGAATTCTGTGAGCACCAAGCAGATGGAAAACCAGGAGCTCAGCACTAGAGTGTGTTATGGTTGGGATGCAGCTTGATGTGGAGTATTCAAAATAGCTTAATAGATCTGAGCAGTCAATCATGGCAATAAATAAGACATCATCTGAGCACCCACACTCTTGTGTATGCACAGCATGCAATGACTCAACAGTCAGGTGCTGGATATTTGCATCCCCGGGGAGGATGAGGTTGTAAGTACTCACAGGTTTCAAGGCAGGATAAGGCAGTTATGGTTGGTAACCTCCAGTTTCCTATGCACACAGTCCAGGAATCTGTGTGCCCAGCCTGGGACTGGTTTGTTACAGATGATGGCTGTTATAAATGTATCCAGCCTTTCTTCAAAGTCTGAAAACAAGAGCAAATTCACAGCATCCCTGGGTAAGCTGGTCGCAAAGTCAATTTTCCCATGGAAAAAAATTACCTGACTCTGGTCAGGATTTGTCTAGCTTTGTGTAGAGTGCCTCTTCCCCCCACCATTAGCAGGATATCTATTAAAAAAAAATCTCCTTCTTCCACAGGTACTTCTAGATCATCATATGCTAATAACTGGCTATATCCTCTTCCTGCAGTAGATGACTATAAAGCTGTCAACAATCATTTGGGTTTATAGCAACAGCAATTATACTAGATTTTTTTTGATTAAATTTTGAATGTTACACGAGTAGTATAGAAGAATAAATTATCCTTAGAGTCAGAATTATACTGGCTATATATTTAATTCATATTTGGGATCATGAAGCATTTATAACAGCATTACATCTGCTCTAGGTATGCAGAAACATTGCTCTTGGTCTGACAGAATAGATTCTCTGTCCTACTAAAGATTGCTCACAGTAGCTGCTCAATTGAATATCTTTAGAGCAATTAAAAATGCGCTGAGTCTGAGATAACACAGCGAAGAAGCCTTTTGCACATATGGATAGAATACCAGGAGAGATCAATAAGTTCTCTGAGGAGCAGTGTCTGGCTGAACTCTGTGCTGTACACGTGGTCCTGATGCTGCTGAAGGGCTGTGCAGGTGGATACCTTTACCCCTGTCCTTAAAGGCCTTAATTTAGCAGTAGCTCTCCACACAGCCAGATGTAAAGTTCCCAATTTTATGCTGATTTGGAATTGCCACACTATTAAGAAGTATCAAAGGGTGATTTTAGTAATAGTAGTTTTGCAGCCTGCTCTGAGAAGTATTCTAAAGGCAAAATGAGAAATTGCAAAATGTAGGTTTTGTTGCTCAGTGTTAAATCAGGTGCAAGATAATCAAAGTATGAGCTCAGAAATAGCAGGTTCTTGAGTTTAAACAGGTTTCAAAGAAACATAAATGCATGCTGGCCTTAAATGCTCTACCCAAAACCTGTGTTTAATAGGGCCATTTTCCTGAGTATATAGAATTGAAAATCTCTCTGAAGCAGAGATCCTTAATAATGGAAAAAAACCCCAACACCCAGTAAAATAAATTAATGTGGTGGTATTTCCAGGAACCCTTCTAGAATGTGCCTGTTCTGTAGAATGACTGCACAATGGAAACACATTGCTGTGCCACGCCACAGTAACGTGGTCGTACATCGCTCGGGCTGGAGTGCAGGGAGCAGTGAGATACAAAGAGGAGAATTCAGTGTTGGAAGCAGGATGGGGATTTTTTTTACTTGTTGAAGTTGTGCTACAACACTCACTGGGTATTTACCACCCTCTCTCAGCTCCCACCCATCACCCCTCGTCCTATCATTACAGTCCCTTGTCAAAAGTCCCTCCCCAGCTTTCCTGTCCCCCCAGGTACTGGAAGGCTGCTCTGAGGTCTCCCCAGAGCCTTCTCTTCTCCAGGCTGAACAAGCCCAGCTCTCTTAGCCTGTCCCCAGAGCAGAGCTGTTCCAGCCCTCTGCCCATCTTGGTCGCCCTCCCCTGGACTCTCTCCCACAGCTCCAGCTCTTTCTTGTGTTGGAGGCTCCAGAGCTGGGCACAGGATTCCAGGTGGGGTCTCAGGAGGGCAGAGCAGAGGGGCAGAATCCCCTCCCTCACCCTGCTGGTCACACAGCTTTGGATGCAGCCCAGGACAGGGTTGGCTTTCTGGGCTGCAGGCACACACTGCTGGCTCAGATTGATCTTATCATCCCCCAACACACCCAAGTCCTTCTCCCCTGGACTGTTCTCAGTCCACTCAAATCGGTGCTTTCAGTCCAGTTCCCAACTGGTATAATTTGGTACAGCCATGGACCTGAGTCAGTTGAAATTACTTTGGCTCAAGTTAAGGACCCTCCATCATCAGGAGGACAGTCAGAAACACACCCACTTGTACCACGTGTCTGTGTCTGCCACTCCAACTTAATCCTGAAAACCAGGGACTGGGGACGGACAGGATACAAACCCCAACATGGCTTTATTAACAGCTAGCAGTTTCTTTGTATCATTTCAATTATGCTCCCCCATAATGAGTTCAATATACTTCTGTAATGTTCCTGTAAAGCTGCCTGGGGCATGACAAGGATATACAGTACGATGTTACAGTCCTTTCATAACATTCCGGAGTAATTAGGACATAAAATTGAACTGAAACTTTAAAACACATTTCAAGTCTTGTTCTATATATATTACTGTTCAGCAGGCAAGGACAGTAATTTAATATTGACTCCTGGCTGCAAGATTACCATATAATCTAAATGCTAATAGCAATTAAAGCGCAGCGTGGTGATTAAAGTGTCTCTTGGAATATTGAAAATACAGGTAAGAACTGCAAAGCAAAGCTGGAATTGAAGAAATCTGTTCTGAAGGTGGGTGCTGAGAAAAACTAGGCTGGGCTGAAGGCAAGTTTTATGTGCAGTCTGTGTTATAAACACACTTTTTGGGGGATATATTTTTATTCCAGGCTCTATCAGGTGGAAACCAAACCTTTGAAGCCCAGTTTTGTACTTAATTTTTTTTCCTTCTCTCTTTTCTATAAGCAGCAGTTGGTCTTGGGTGAGGTTAAAGTAGTGTCTTCCCTCACAAATGGAGAGGAATATTTTCTTTTGAAAGTTAGTTGTTATTAATGAAATACTTGAGAGTTATCTAGGAGGCAGGACTATGAAAGGCAGCTAAAAGAAGAATGAAATGCGTGAACCTGTTAGAAATATACAGCCATATGTGAAATGTGTGGGATTTATTAAGCAAGACGTATGCCATGATCAACGTGGAGCATGAGAGGTCTCTTCCCTCAGCTGTTCCTCCTTCCCAAACTGTGTCTGTGTTTAGCTTTGCTCGTAGCTTAAAGCAGGAGTACTTGTTCCCCTGACTAACGTGCCAGATTTCTGGATTTTCAGTGGGTTTATCAAGGGTAGCAGAATGAATCTGGGGTGTAAGTGTTGGAGCAGCCAGGATCTAGGTTCTGGGTTGGTTGCCCAGGTCAGGGCAGCAGGGAGGGCTCTGGAGGGACCACGGTGACATGGGTGATGCCAACAGATCCAGGACCCGAGATCTTCAGATACTCCCATCACCTCTGCCTGTGGAATGACAGACTGGGGGGAAAACAGCCTGTGTAGCTTCTGATTTTATATTTTCATACGTATTTCACCAGAGTGCCAAATCTTGAGAAAGCCTTTGAAGACATTCAGGGATGTGCTTGTGCAGAAGGCAGGTTCAAAAGCCTCTGCAAATCGCTTTGATTTTTCAGTCAGCAGGTTCATTTCAGCTTTGGATTTCATCCTCTTACGAGAACAGGATTGTTATTTATTTATTTATTTTTAATAAGTGATTAAAAAAAAAAAAAAAGCTTTGAAAGATTGTTGGTTTTTTCTCAGTCTCTAAATTTCTCCATCTGCTTCCACAGATGCAGAGTGCCCTAGCAGTGCGTGGAACAGTTGTCATGAGCCACACAGCGGCTGTCCAGGGATCTTTCCCCAGCCAGTGGCTTCTTGTGGGTTTTTTTCCCAGCCTGATTTAATTTTCTACATCATGGAACCCGTAAGTTTTACGGACTTACTTTGCCTTTGTTTTTCAGGTTTTTTTCCCTTTGTATTTTTGGGGCAGGGAAGGGGCGAAACAAGGCTATAACAATAAATCAGTTGCCAACTCTTCCAGGAAGCTCTTGCAGCCGTTTCCCCCAAGCAGTGCTCCTTTCTCTGGCTGAACCACATGCTCTGAGCTGCAGACACACAGGTGGCAGGGTCTGCTGTCACTTTGCAGCATATCTGGGCATGCAATTAGCCCTTGAGCAATGGGGCCCTCAACACTCCATCAGCTATAGGGAACAGGGACCTGTGTTACTGGTGTGTAAAGTGAACTACTTCTGGTGCAATGTTTTATATCAGGGAAAACATTTAAAAGAAATGTGATGGGGAAGTGTTATGTTCCACAGTAAAAAAAAAAAAATGTAATGAATTACTTGACTTTCTGTTCCCCTTTGCAGACAGAACAGAAATAGCAGAATGGGTTTGGTTTATATTTTTCGCCTCCTTTGCTGTTCAAATGTCTTTGAGATGTCAGGATTTATATAGGCACAGGTGCTGTCTTGTTTTTCTGTTCTTTCTCTTTTTCCCTTTCTCTTTTTCCAGTCCTGTATTTCAGGGTTTCCACAGTGGATCCAGGTTAGCACAAGAAATCAAAACATCGCTGTTCCATCCCTGGATTTCCCTTCTGCAGGGGTCTGGTTAAAGGGCCCTGGCCCTGAACAGCAACCAGTGCCTCCTGAGCACAAACTGCTGGGTGCTGCAAAGGGAGCCAACCTGTTCAGCAGCTTGTTGTGAGGAGCAGCTTCTCCTCTATGGGTACTGCTCTGCTTGGCTGTGGGACTTCTGGTTATGAAGGCAAGCTATAGGTGGAGGGTGATCTAATTAATGTTTACAAATACCTAAAGGGGGGGTTGAGGGAGGATGGAGCCAGACTCTTCCCAGTGGTTCCCAGTGCCAGGACGAGGGGCAATGGGCACAAGCTGGAACAGAGGAGGTTCCATTGAAATAGGAGAAAGAACTTATTTGGGGTGAGGGTGCAGAGCCCTGGCACAGGCTGCCCAGAGAGGGGGGGAGTCTCCTCTGGAGATTTTCCAGCCTGGCCTGGGTGCAGCCCTGAGGGATGTGCTCGAGGGGATCCTGCTGTACAGCAGGGGAGTTGGACTGGGTGAGCTCTAGAGGTCCCTTCCTGCTCTGACAGTTCTGTGATTCCGAGATACTGAAAATATTTCTCAAATCAGCACTTAGATGCTGAGGGTGTTGCTATGATGGGACTGAAGGGAAGTGAAACAGTTTAAAAAATACAAAGTCCCCACTTATGCTTCTATCTAAGGTCACTGGTGATAGAGCCTGAGTGGCTACTGTTTAACCAAAATGTCTAAGCCTGCCTCTTCCCTTTGGCATCTTGAGAAACTCAGTTGAGTTTCAGTGCAGTTCTGCTGCTTTGTTTTGTCTCTATGTTGAAAGCCAAGTAGGATGTGAACGAGAGGAGTTGTGGTCCCCAACTCTTAGAAACTTTATTTGCTTGGATCTATGCATTAAGGGCATGGTATAACCCTGTGATTTGATGAGAAGCCATCTCTGAAGACAGTCTGTTTCCTTCCTCCCCAATTACTCTCACATAGCATAGGGAGAAGAGAAAAGGACTCTCACCACCACACCTCTCCAGCTCACTTTATTCTTTTTTTTTTTTTTTCCTTCTTTGTGAGGCCAGACAATAGCCTGTGTTTGCCAACATCTAGAACAAGAAGCAGAAAGGCTGCTCTGCAGGTACAGCACGAGAGAATGAAGTAGCTGGGTCGTTTTGATTGTGTAGTCTTGCTGTAGCTGATTGAACAGGGACAAAGATCCCTGTGTTGTTGTGACTTGGGAATGAAAAGCATTGAACTGTCTGTGTGAAATACTGTTTGAAGGAAAGAGAAGGGAAAAAACAAACTCTGGTAACCACTTTGAACAAAATGCAAATAAACCGGGAAAGACTTGGGTGTCTGCTGGCGTGTTTGTGAGCTGGGATTTACAGTGTACATACATTATTCTTGATGAAAATGTTTTGACAGCTTTTTATCAAAGCCCTTCTGTGCTTTAAGTGCTTGTCTTCATCATAATGGGTTTTCCTGATGGATATCCCTGACCCGAACCATCTGAACCAAATGGATTCCAAGCTTTATTTCTGTGGAATTTAAGAATGTGGGTTTCATGATAATGCTTTTACTGTGGATGTTGAGCAGTACCCAGAGGTTTGAAGCATTTATTATGGTTAATAATACATGTTTAATAGAGCTGCATTCTTCTGCAGATCGCAAAGAACTTGATTAATTCTGCAAATGGGGATTATTTCACCTGATAATGAGATGTCCTCATCTCCTGGGCAAGAAGAGAAATAGAATGGGACAGAGCAGTTCAGCAGAAGGAATACAGAATGGCTGATGCAGCTATGGTAATAGAGGAGAATCAGCCTCCTTCCCCTGTGATCTCAAAAAACATCAGGTCTTTGTTCAGACTGGCAAGGAAAAGAATAAGAGATTATCATCTATATCCAAAAAGATATTTACATACTTAGCTCTCATTGATATTTTTTTTTTCCTTTGAGCATCTGGGTTATAAGGTTGTACAGGTTTGTTCAGATAAATTGTTACAGGCACTTGATTTCCGTGTAATTACTGAAACTCTCAGGTGGAATTTTGCTAGCAGGCAGTTATAATGGTCAGGTTTTTGTTCAGTCTCCTGGAGTTCAGAGCCCTAAAAATCCCTGGCAGATATTTAGCAGGGTGTGTAGTTCCAACACTGCAGTTTTGTGCATCTTTGGCCAATTTTGAACTGCTGTAAATTATAGTTGCTGGGGGGGGAGGCAGTGGAGAACTCGGTGGTGTGAGGGGGGGCAAATTTTGTCAAGAAATGTGGGCAAGAAGCTGCTTAAGTCGTGTCTGCAGGACAGAGGGGAAGGGAGGGGCATAACCTCAGTAGTGTCTGAATTGGGGAGCGACTTGTTTCTGCATGAGGTCTTCCTTCATTGGTTAACTTGTGAGTGAATCGGGAAGGCTGCAGGTAAAAATGTCCAACACAAACCATTTTCATGTTGCTACAACCTGGGTATCCAAACAGCCTTTGTTATCTTTTGTTTACCTCTCTTCACTTCAAGCAGGCAACGGACAAAGGATTGTGTGTGATGCAGATGGAGATTAAAGTCACGGGGAGCCGAGGAAGGGTTATGTGCATGAACCAACTGAACGTGTGCAAGCAGGAGGAACTCTGGGTTTACATTGCCTATCAAAAAATACATTGGGCAGAGCATCTGGTTGGGCCCACAGGAGAGAGTAAGTCAGTTGGTGCAGAAGATTTGCTGTGAAGGCATTCTGAATTTCAACTGTTTGATTTTTTTTTTCACTCCACCATTTGGAAGGTGCACTGCTTGGCGTTCCCCGGCCCAAGGGGAGGACACAGAGTTCATGTTGAGCCTCCAAACACTGATGTTTGATAGGGAGCTGACAGTCCTTCTGCTTATCTGGGAATACATTTTGTATAAGACAGCGATAGAGAATTGCGATGTTTGAGTCTCCTGGCAAGGGGTTTTTGTAAGACAGACTGGAAAATTGAGCTGATTTGTATTTTTTTTTTGAATTACAGATATTTTAGCAAAAGCAACAGAAACTACTAGTAGAAAATAGTCCCCCAAAATCCTTTGCCATAATAGCTACAAACTGATTGAACCTAGAATATGCAAGCTTGTAGGTGTGCATTCTTCCAGACCGTAGTTAGCAATGACTCTCGAGTGCACGGGTGACATTGTGATTATCTGTCAGTGAAGAGTTTCAGACTCTTTCAGTAAATGTCAAAGAAGGGGGATATTGTCAGGCTCCAGGTTTCTGAACTGTGCCTTGTTTTGTGGAGCTGCTCAAATGTACATGGAAAGAATAGAAGTGGGCTGTGGGTTCCCTAATGGACTGGGGAATATCGAAGTGGTAGTGACTGTGTTCCCTCAGCTTTGTTAGGAGGTGTCTGTCGTCCCCAAGAGAAGGGCTTTGAATTGTGTGACTCCACACTGACCCTCTTTGTTGTTAATGTAAAGCCTCTGACCCATTAATTTTTGTTTTAAAGACATTTCCAGTCCAGTTGCTTTCCAGCTTTACTGTTGCACCCGAGCTTTGCTCTCCTGGTGGGGTTTGTGGCAGCCTGACTTTGTGGGTTGTGAATTCTTCCAGAAATTGGCTGTAATTTTGACTGTGGCTGTTGTTAGAGGTGCTACATGAACTTATCACCTGTGTTAAATCCCATCTTATTAGCAGGGTTTATCTGAGAGTAAAGAAATTTTAAGCATAATAAATGTTTACCTAGTTTGTCAAATGCCATTGCTGTTTATTACTGTAATTCTGTTGCATGTTGCATGAGCTAATTGAAAAATAAATTTTGCTTAATTTAAGGTCAACAGATTTGAATGTCATTAAGTTAAATTCAACTAGGAACTAATTTGGGCTCACTAAATTGTACCTGATAATTGCATCCGTTTACCTTATTATGTCTGTTAATGTCCTTTGCATTCTGTTTCCTTTCATAGCCTGAACTTGACTGGCTGGACATGACTTTCCTTTTTAAAACGGTTCCTAGTATTTTATTTTCCAATTAGCACTTCATTTTTCATCTAGCTTAACCCTGTGGCCTGATGATATTCTTAAGAGGTGTAGCAGGATGGATTTTTCAGCTATTTAAGCCTGGAAAAGTCCAAAGTTTAAAGGACCAGCAACTGTGTGTGTTCTTGAATTATTAGTTTAAATTGACTTTAAGAGCTTTGCATCCACCTTTAGGAGTCTGATCTAAGAACCCTCTGCAGATGTGTTGATGCAGGGTGGCACAGCTGGCTGTGAAATACCACAGGTGAATGGCAGAACCAGGAAAAGGCAGTTCTGACTCCCAGCTGAGTGCACTTTATTACAGGCTCCAACAATTCAATATTCACAACAAAGCAATATTTTAAAACATTCTGAAAAGCAGCAGAGACTTTGTACTAAAAATAAGAAAGGCTTTCCCATTTAGCTGCTCCAGCTGAGGACTGTTGTTTGTTCTCTGAGATAATTAGCAGCCGTCCTCAGAGCTTTCTGAATGGCTTTGTACACGTAACTGACAGTTTGAAAACACAGAAGAAATACAGCAAGGCTACTTAGAACATACCACAAGATACTGGATTAATGAGTCATCTCCCAGGCTGATGGAAGAATGAGAAAAGTTTTGAATAAAAAGAAAAGCTGCTCATTCAGTAGTAGACATCATCTGTCTCTTGAGCTCAGTTACCATCAGGCCACCATTCTCCCCTGTACCTTCCTTGGCATTAGGATGCAAATGCTGAATCCTTCTGGTTGGAGCCAAGCACTTCAAACTTGCCACCTGCTTTTCTGGGAGCAGGAGAGGAATTTGCCCCTTCAGAAGACTGATGGGAGGGTTCTACAACCCGTGCATCCAGTGAAGTGTTAGATACCACGATTAAAACTTAGAAATAGCACAACTTAAAGAAATAGGCTTTGGTTTATTTTTAGTTGAGAATTCTGTAACTGATGTGATTTATTAAAAATAACAATTTGCCATCTGTAAGAGCGGCTAGGCAGTTAATCTGAGTATGATCTGTGTGTGTGAGGCAAGATGTGCAAATGTTCACACCTCTGAGTGGTCATGGCCTTCAGCTCCATGACAACCCAGCGACGTTCCTTTGATGCATCACTCTTCTGGTACTGATTGTTTCTGACTTATCAATCTGCCAAGTGAATTTGTTCTCTTTAGTGGTGGGTTGGTTTTTTTTTAATCATTCAGCAAAGATGGAATATAGTTTCATTACTGATTTGTTGCACTTAGTCCTTGGACGTTTGTCTCCAGTCATTTTGACCTGCCTAATGGTAAGGCAATTAATGACTGATGAGCAAAAGGGAAAATTCCCTTGCTCCAAATGAACTCCTGGCTCTTAGAAGTTTAGCACCTCCCAGCCACAAGATTCAGACATCCTAATGTATATTAAGATTTGTAGATGTGGTGCATAGGGATGTGGTTTAGTGGTGACTTGGCAGTGCTGGGTTAATGATTGGACTGGATGATCTTAAAGGTCTTTTCCAACCAAAATGATTCTATGGTTCTATATATGTCATTGGCTGATGATGTTGGGGTTTATGTTTTGTTTCATCCACAGTTGTTTAAATACTTGCCATGATTTTTCTCTCTTGGACAGCACAGGTTGGGAGCTGTAGGCTGGCAAATTGAGAGTCATTTGTTTCACAAGCCTATTATTTGTGCTCATTTCTGGGTGACCTGCAGTGTGGTCTAGAGCAGACAGTTGAGAGAAGCATGTGTTAGAGTGCACAATCTCAGAACTACACTTCATGATCCCTGTGTCAGGGAAAAGTGGGCATTTTCTGCTGCATTTCCACAATGAGATCAGTGTTTATAGGTTGGGCTATAGGCAAGAATATGGCTTCTTAGATCAAAATTACTGTGAACTGTGTGAAAGGTTTTGATCGTCAAAGGAATGCATAAATTAAGTACCTGTGGCTTTGATTTCTCTCTCTTTTATTTTAAAAATAAAAAAAAAAGCTATCAAAGGCCATCATTTTGAAGGCACCTGCATGCACATCCTGCAGCGTGGAATGTACACGGTAAATCGAATTGTTTCCTGTTACACATTTTGTCCATCACACCGCTTGTAAAGGTTTTCTTTATCTGCTAGATGGGCTTTTATGACAGTCTCTCAGTATTTAATATGATTGCAGGCTCTGTTATTGGCATCTGCATATGAAATGCAGACGAATGTCTCTGCGGCAGAGGATAATGTGACCTCAGGATGTGCTGGATGATTACAAATGATATGAAATCTGTCTTCTGAATAAACTTTTATGACCATGTGTAAGGACGATTTAAAAGCAGTAGTGTAATACATGGGGTTATTTAGAGCTACAGAACTCAGTCCCTGGAAAATTCCTGTTGGGAAAAGCCAAAATTTCCCACATATTAAATATTTTTTTTTTCCTGTTTAATTTGTAACCAAAATCCTAATTTCTAGCACTGGCAAGGCAATAGTAATTCTAATCTCACTTTGATTGTATTTGTATTTAGTACTTTGTATTGCTTCAGTACTTTGTATTTAGTACTTTAATCCTGCAGACATCAAAGGCTCATCGTTCTCCAGACAGACGTTGTGGTTTTTGACTTTGCTCAAGAAGAGTTAGAGTGCACATATTAGAGTTAGTTCTTAAAATGATGAGTAACCAAATGGTTAAATTATATAAGAAAATTAATTCTGATGCTCTTTAACATGTCTTTGAAATTTATGTCTTAATTATTGCCGGTTTTAAGCATGATGTGAAAGAAAATAACCTTGTTCTGCTTTGCTGGCTGACTTACTGTTTGCATCCTCCCCTAATGCCAAGTGCAGGATCTGGGGGGGTTTGGTGCTCTAACACAGCTGCACCTGGGACTACACTGCATTCTCTTCTTATTCTGACTCCTGCCCAAGGTTAAAGAGTCTCAGCAGTAGTTATGGTTTTATGCAAATGAGTTTTCAGTAGTCTCAAAGAAAACAAATCTTTGATCGTCACTTTGTGACAGAACTTTGACATTCTTTTAAATCTAGGAAACATCAATATTTCTCATGTTTTTACCAAATTAATCTTTAAACTTCCAGTGTCTGATCTGTTCAGAAATAACACATTTGTTCAGCATCACTCACGCCCAGTACAGTAGGTTCAGACTGTTTGCTCAGCTGTATTACTCCTCTGTTATTTAGATTTCTCCTTTTTGAGCCTATGCATAATATTAGACATGATCAAAACTGGAACTTCTATCCCAAAGAAAATTCTTGTACTTGCAAGTGAAAACCTCTGTGTATTCAGGCTGTCAGGATTTATGGACTCCAAAGCACTTTTACTGAGAAATGTGGAAGGATTGTGTTTTGAGAATACTGACTGAAAATGAAACATGGTTGAATTTTTTTTTTCGTAGTAGAAAGTACAACTGAAAATTTTACAAAATTGATCAATGCTGAGCTTTTTAATTTGCCCAAAGCACATTTTCAGCCATAGATCACTTTAATTTGTGATGTTATACCATCCTTTGAATAATAGAATAATGCCAATGCCAAGGAAATAACTCAGGAATGCTGTCCTTAAACCCAGCTCTAATTACTGAAGAATGTAGTCTTTGTAAGGAATGGGTGATGAATGTAGAGCTCTACAGTTGCTCCATATTCCTTGTGACGTTTATGGGTGTCACATTCCTTTCCATTCACCGTTTTTAGTTCCTTTCTGTAGTTATTCTTGCAAAAACTGAAATGTGCTGAGACTTCAATGGAACCTCAGTGTGTGGCAGGGCTCTGTGACACTGTTTATCCATCTCCCCTTTTTGATCAGCAGATGCACTATTAAAAACAGCAATGAGCCCCCACTGAAGCCTCTTTCCTCTCTAGGGATTCAGGGTGAATTCTGAGAAATGTCTGGATTTGTTACCAGGTGTGCCAGCTCAGGTAAAGCAGCCTCCAGTCTTAGCACCCAGAGGTCAACCTGATGAATCTTTTGGGATGTGGCTGCCTGTGGCACTTGCCTACAACAGCTCTGAACTCTTACTGAATTATGGGGAGACTTCATTAGGTCTGAAATGGCTGTTCCCATATGTATCCTTGCATGACCTCTGGCTTTACAGTGGAGTTGAAACAGAAAACTTCCCTGTGGCAGGGTGATCCAATCCAAGCATTCTGGCAAGTCTCTTGCAGTTGTGTTTAATTTGGAATAATGAGTAAGGCTGGATTTGCTAAAGCTGGAGCAGAGCAGTGGCCCAAGTTGTCCAAGTTTTATTGACCAGAATTGGCCCCTTCCAAGAAA
The DNA here is from genome assembly GCA_028020825.1 of Podargus strigoides. Lineage (NCBI taxonomy): Eukaryota > Metazoa > Chordata > Aves > Caprimulgiformes > Podargidae > Podargus > Podargus strigoides. The sequence continues at coordinate 74,570,699 of CM051622.1, read as the reverse complement.
ACTTGGCCATGGGACAGTTCAAAGAGCAGTGGTGGAAGGACCTGGGCAGAGAGGTTCTTGCTTGTGCTCTGTACACAGAGACAAGAAGAAAAAGGTCTCTCACACTGGGTTTGCAATCTAAATGACAGCTAAGTGTACATAGGAGATGGGCCTTTGGATTAGTCCATACATTCCAAACTGAATATCCCCAATTGTTTGTTTGTTTATTACGTAGTGCCTGCTGATTCTGACCAAGATCACAGAAATAGATGCTGTACAAACATACACTGAATGACAGCCCCTGTTGTGTGCTGCACTTATCTAACTGGAGGTATAAAGCATAGAAAGAGAAAAGCATCTCAAAGAGTTGCTCACACAGCTGGTCATCAACAAAGCCCAAAGGATGCTGCTTACTGTGGTGTATCACTTGCCAGCCTGGACTCCTCAATCTTTTTTCCTTGCTGTCTCAGAGCTCCAAAATACAAAGTGTAGAAATATCAGAGAATATCAAACAGCAGTGGCAAACCACAGTCACAGGCAGAAACAAAGCAAGCATCTACTTGGCAGTACGTGGAAAATACTAAGGCTCCTTTCTTTAAAACAGACCAAAAAGCAAAAGAATTCAACTTGATCCTTTAATATGAAAAGCTTCCTTCTACTAGGACTTGCCCAATATGGGGACTTGAGAAGTCTTCCAAGCTCTGTAATTTGGGTGTCCTTCGTGATCACGTCATGACTTCGGGCTGCAATAAGAGCAAGGTCCACCCTGCCTCCTGTTCACCTTTGACTCCTTGGGGAATAAACCTGTGTTCACAGTAGGGATGAAGCCATGTTCAACACAAGGTTAAGTCTCTGGAGCTCACTGTGATGCCCATCTGATGTGATTTAAACGCTCACCCGGTGATTCCTACTGAACCAATGGACAAGTCTGTATGGTTTTGTAACAGCTACCTCTGGTGTGCCCAAAAATGTCTCCTTTTAATTATTTTTCATTATTTCTGTCTGCAGAATTTTGGGCATGGAGTTCTTATGCTACATATAATTTTCTGATATGTTCCTGGGGAGTTCCATAGTATTCTATTGAATGGTATGATTTCTGTATGTGTGTATTGAGATAGTGCTGTGGTTTCCACGTTGTTCCCTGTCAGTGGCTGCAGTTTAGGGGCAAGTAAAGAGCTTCTTGGGCAATATGCAATTCAAATCGGTACAACCTGTGTCAAACTACTAAATTTCAGCATGATTTTCCTACACTGAAACTTGCTAACCTTTGTCTTGTTGCTTAAATAAAACAAATAATGTTTACTTGGATGAAACCCCTGTGGTTTGGAAACAGAAGTCATGTTTGGAATTGAAAAGCAAGATCAAACTAGTTGTTCAAGTACAGAAAAAACTACATTTTTTTTTTTTCCCCTTCCTAGAGACATGAATGACTGAAGAGGGCAGATTTCATTTAAAAAGGAAGCTAGGGAAAAGACTTTCTCACCAGAGTCTGAATTTCTGGCAAACATGTCATCCCTCTGCTTATTTATCATCTACCCTTCATAAATGTCAACTGTAATAACAAAAGGTTTTAATAAACCTGTCAGAATTGTTTCATGTCAGATTGAAAGAAAAGGTTATGTGTAATAATAAAAACAAGACTTAGGTCTAAATTCAGCTTCAAGAGGAGCCCTGGTCTGTCTGTGTCTCCTGAGAACTCAGTGCTTCACTGCTGCATTGGTTAGGAAAGTAAATTCTTTTGTAATATGCATTAAAACCTACATCAGAATCACATATATGCACACAGTACCTAGTAGAAAAAGAAGTATTTTAAGCTAGTCAATTCAGTACTGATGACTCAATTTGAGGAGCTGATAACAAGCTCTCTTTCTGAGAGATGTCAGACAACGAGAAATATCCTGGCACCTTTGTGCTCTCTGAAATTGTTATTCTTTTGAAGCCAACAAGGATGAGAATATTTTTTTGGACCCAGTTCAGGACAGTCAAGTACTTGCCTGACTGCTTGACTTTAACTGGATACGTGCAATTTGTTGCTATTTATTAAAAGCCTAGAGTACATCTTATCACTGAGTGAGCTGCTGTCCTCCCACGCTTCCTCCAATGCATTTAATTCTCTCCTTTCCATCCGCCTGCATAATCATTCCCTTACAACTGCTTGGGAAAGAAATAATTGGTTTCAAACGTTCCTGGTTGACCAATTTATATTTGAATACTCTGTTGGGGACCTTGTGTTCTCAACAGAGTGCCTGATGTTGCCTGTATGACTGATGGTTCCCTGGGTGCTCATCTTAAAGATTTCCTTCGCACCACGCTACTATTTTTGCTTGACCTTGCACAGGCATATTCATAGGAGGATGTTGTTGTTAAGATGTTCTGAACAGAATGACTGTAATAATGTATACAGACTGCCCAGCTCAGATCAGCCATTAGTTGGTATAATTACTGCTCTTGTCCGTTTTACTGCTATTTAATGATTTGTGTTATGCTTGTTCCCAGAAGCACAAAATGAGTGGGCCCTGACGCAGTGCATATGAATGTGCACCTCCACGAGGTCCGTGGAGGTAAGACAGTGAAGAGACAAAAGAAACAAGGAGGTCAAAGGGATGAGTATGGGGAGTGATGCCCCTGAGACGCCGTGGTGTTTCAGTGGCAGAGCTGGAACAGTCACTTGTGGTTTAGGGTGGTGAGTTTCTTCCATTAGCAGCAGAATTCCTTGACCCTGCTGTGGTAGGAGAGCATCAGCTGGCTTAGGAGCGTGTCTGTGATGTACACATACCAGTGCAGCTTGTAGAAATGGGATGTGAAGAGTCTTTCAGAAATGTGGAATTCCTACATCTCTTTCACTGTTGAGAAATAAGTTGCTGTCTGGTGCCATCTTGTTACTTCTGTGCTGTTCTCTGGTTGCCATTCAAATTCTCATGCCCCACTTTTCAGGGAAAAAAAAAAAGTGTGTGTATTTGGGGCATCTCATCTATAATTCCACGTGGCAGTGCCCCCCTTGCAGTGGCACGTATTAAAGCACATCAAAGTGTGAAGTGAAGCTCTGAAGTCCTCAACCTGCTGGTGGTGACTGCTTTTACATGGGTAGTGTTGGTTGTCCACGTAACATATGTGTGTGTGATTCCTGTGCTTGTTAGTGAATGACATAAAGGTGGGGTTTTGCTCAATTGGAAAGGGAGGAAATGTTTATTAAAAATAAATGTACTGATTTCTATTAAGAAGTTATTTTCTAATTACTAAGTAGATCCAAATGAGCTTCCCACCCACCGTGGCCCTAGTGAAAAAGGAAGCCCAGTAGACTAACTAGCAGAGACTGAAGTATTGTTACCTATTTCTTCCTCTCTTTACATCTGTTGACCACTGGCTCTTCATGTTTCATCCAAGATGTGTGTACAACTCAGGTTATTCTACTTAGCAGTCTAGTGATCAGCAAGTGCCTCCTGGGACACCAGAATTCCAACATGTCATGCATACGAGTAGCACGTTGATAACTTCCTGATGATGGGATTAATGAAATATTTAAAGAGCAAAATGTTTTAGGTCAGGTATACACTGACAGTAGCTAGCTACTCAGCTCTAAATTGGAAGAATGATTATGGTACCAATCAAAGGCAAGGAACATCTTCATGTAGGCTGCTAATTCCTATCTGTCCCAGGTCTCTGCATCTCTGTGTTAGATATCTCTATCTAATTTTGGTGGTTTGATTCTTGAGTGCAACCCTAGCTGCAATGCCAGTGTAAACTCATCGGATTAAACATCACTGGAGCTGAAGTTCACAGTTACTTCTTCAAGAACTGGAACTTTTCCTTCAACTGATGTATCTTGGATATTAAAAGGAGGGATTTGTGGTGCAAGCTGTGCAACATCTTTAATTAGTACAAATGCTCCTCATTTGTGAGCTCTGACAGAGCTTATAGCAGTGTAAAACATATTGTACAGATCCTCTGCAGTCTAGCCTTCACCTTAAGCCGATGAAATTAAATGGGACTTGGTTGTGTAGTAGTTACTTTGCCCTGTGGTTAGGAGGCAAGGATGCAAGTGAGCATCTGTGAATGAGAAACAAAGATAAATTTTGTTATATTCAAAATATATCTCATGGTTTAACCTACTGGATGTAAAACCTGAGTAGAAGGCTGAACTCTGGCTCTGAAACAGATGCAGTGCAACAGCAAAATAAGAGGCTTTAATAATGACATGAGTTTGAAATGAAAGGATTAGTTTTGCACAAAAGCTAAGGGGAAGAAGTAACATGAAGCAAAAGAAAATAATTTTGGGGGTGGGGAATAAAAAACCCTGAAGGCTTTTGGAGAAGTGGGGTTCTGAAGTTCAGCAGGGGCTGTCAATATGAAGGTGGCAGCTTGAATATTGTGAGATATAATGAGGGATAGAGAACTGATTCTGTACCGTTTACTTATATTGCCTTTGTTATCTTCATGTGCTGGGTGAAAGAGAGGTATGGACAAAGAGAACCATGAAAATAAGATAATAAGGAAAATTAGGGGGAATTAATGAAGAACATGTCAGAAATTCTTTTGTTCCCCTTGTTTATTGCTGAATATTTAGGGGTTCTTATGATGCCTCAAGGATTTAGATCCCTGACCCAAACTGTAGATGGTTTACTTCCTTAAGTGACAAAGTTAAAGGAGTTTGACCTGGGGCTTTGTCTCTTCTGCTCAGGGTGTGCTGGCTACTGTTGGCATGGCTTAGGGAATGGCAAAAATCTTTCTTGGTTCTAAAAGATTAGGCTGGGACTGTTACCTCTATCATTTAATACATGGTGAGGGACTCTGGTTTTTAACCAGGTCAAGATCTATTTTACAGCTGTCACTCACCACAATTCCAGTGCCCACGCACGAGGCAGAGCCACAGTGGAAGCGTGCAGCCAGCCCTTGTAGTCTCCCCAATTCTGAACTTTCTTCTTGTGTGAACAGAAATAGTTGCAGAGTTTCTCAGCGATTTATGTTCAAGACATTTTTTCATCTGGGAACTCTGGAGAATTGTTTTAGCACTATCACACCTCTCTGATTCATTTTTCTCTGGGAAGTCATTTCTAGAAGGCCAAATCGCTGGGAAGAGACACAGTAGGAGAAGGGGGGTGTTAGTGCTGAAGGAAATACTAACATTTGTTTCCCCATATAGATAGTGCTTTAGCTGTAATTCTTGGTGATAGACCAATTTCAAATCCTGGTGTCTTCTAATTCTCGAGGGGATGAGGGATCCAGTTCTGTAAAACATAACAAATACGTGGTATCTTTATTGTGTATTATTTAAGTTTTCTGACGTGCTCTAGGACCTCAGCTGAGGTCTTCAGTTTTCTGCTTGGGTTTTATGTCTGCTGTGTACTACATCAGAACACGACAGACACGCCGTGTTTGTGTGCCAAAAGCTTTCTCAGTGCTTTAGACACACGACAGGAGTTTTATTGCTGAAATTTGTTTTCTGGGATGTAGGTCCGGGGGAGAATTTCCTAGAGGGAGAAGGTGCCGTAGCTATTCCATTTGTAGTCTGGCTGAAAATGATGAAATAGGCAGCACCCTGTTGTGTATTGAACTCATCTTGATGGAGAAAGTACTCGAAGAAGAAATCGACTTATCTAATGTAATTACTTCTGTTTGACCCCAGAGTTACGAAGCTCACTGGCTTCACCTTTGTTTAATTTCATTGTGGCAAAGAGATCACATAGACCTGATTCCCATTTTTATCAAGGCTAGAGAATCTTACTGACTCTTTGTAATGCTGAAAATGGAATAAAGGAGTCTCAGTAGAAATGAATGTTAAAGCTTTGGCAATGTATGTTTCTGCTCTACGCTGTAATGAAGGTACCCACATTTTTTTAGCACTAAAGGTTATGCACAAGCAGTAGTTGAGTGGAAAACTGGAATCACAGATTTTAGATGCAATTGTCAACCACTTAATACACATTGTTAACATTTGGGGTGCAACAACCTTATGTTGGCTTTTTTGAGTTGAAATTAATCCTGTGTCATTATAAGTATTGGCAGACTCAGACACTGTAAAAGCTAATGGTTCCCAGATATTAAAACTGAGGTTATAAATAGGAAACTTTCTTGCTGTGGTTCAAATTCTAGTCCATGCCCTAGACATTATTGACCTGGGGAGTGACACTGTTGTTAGTCGTGTAATTGGCACACCTTGGATATTTTTGTCTTGATGACAGTTCTTTTGAAAACATGGGTGCTCAATCAGGTCTTTAAATAGAAAAATCCATTGAATATCCAGAAAAATCTGGTTTTATCATTAATAGAAATGGTATTGTTAAAACACACTTTTTAAACTCCAAGAAATCTTTAGTCTCTTACCTTCTTTTGACCTCGTAGGAAAACTGATGAAGGGATTCTCTAGCAGTACTATCCTAGCTGATAATTTAAGAGAATGTCTTTATTTTCCATAGAGCCTACTACTGACAGTATTCAGAACGAATGGCCCCGTGGTTCAGATCAATAGATATTTTCTTTTAGTGCTGATTTAGCTTTGACTGGAAACTAATTAAGTCAGGCATGGAGAATTTGTAAGTGTGCATATATGTATTCATGGAGATGGCAGTTAGATGACCCACTTTTTGTCATAGTATGGAAATAGTAATGTTTCAAGTAAATATCGAATGCCATCCAAACAGTTACCATAGTAATGATAAAAGAAATGTATTTTCAGTCCATCAAATGAATATTCAGTTGATCTAGTTAACTTCCATAAAGGTATTGTACATTAATTTCATACCAGGATTTGATGGCCAATGATTTTTTTCTTCTTTAAAGCATTTTTTGGTGAAAAAAATACTCTTGAACATTGGCCAATTGCACTGTTGCTTTAAGACAGTGTTCAGCATTTATTAGTTTTCTATATCTTTATGAAGATAGATCTCCAAGTCAGTGGGAAGAGAAGTCTCTAAGAATCCTGCTTAGGGAAGAGTTATTCCTCGTTTCTTTGGAGGAAAGCAACAGCACAGGACTCGATTTGCAGTCGAGCACCTCTTATTTTCTAACGTTTGAGAATACTGTCCTGTACAGATAAATAGACAAATTTGTTTTGATTTGTTCAAGATTTCCCTGAAAAATTCCTGTATAATCTTGGTTAGGCTTCTATTCTTAAGCTTGCATATTCATCTTCCTTGTGAAATGTCTGGCTCACGCACACTATATGGATTTAAACAGCCTCTGTTGAGGACAAAGACAGTTCCTGCAAGCATAATGTGTTAGAGATGGTAAGGAGATGGATCTGCCATCTATGGAGTTTTTGTTCCACCTGCCCACCCAAATCTTTCCTGGCCATTATTCCATTATTTCGGGATGATAATGAACACAGCAACTGTGTTATTCCACAGTGCTGGTGTCTCACAGTGATAGATCCCCTTCCCCTTGTCTATTTAAAAATCTTAAGCATCCAAAGTTGTTAACTCAACCAGCATCTATTCCCAAAGCTTCACAGAGAACTGACTGAAATGGAGTGGTCGTGTTCAGTTGTATGTTTATTTCAGAAGGGGAATTTAAAAAAAAAAAAAAAAAAAAAGGCACTTCTAGTATAGTTTTTAACACAATTTGTCCAAAACCCGGGTGCTCTTTTATACTTCTCCTTTGTCTTGATTATTCTGGTCCATGTAAAAGGATGACATTGCTTAGAGTCTAAAAGAAAATAAGATCCAAGTCTGATGTCAGCCAGAATCCATCCAGGAGTCAACAGAGGGTTCACAAAGCTCTTCTGCAACAATGAATAGCGTGTACATTTTTAAGGGCAATGGGGTTGTATTTGTGGAATTAAAGCAGCAGGCTGCAACTATTGCAGTTACAGTCTAAAGTCAAGGTCTTGCTTTTTCCAGGTTCTGCAGTAGTGTTCAGTCCTTCAGGGTTATGCAAATCATCTCTGGGTCTTGCCTTGCATTTATATTATGCTAGCAGAAAACAGCAAGAAGAATGGGATTTGATTCAGTTTTGCATGTGTGTTTGGGTTTTTTTTTAATCATCTTGTTTTTAATAGAAAAGCTTATGGAGCTTTAGAACAAGAAGTTATATTGAAACCCATTTGGCAGCACTTCAGTTTTCTCTTATGTACTTCCAGATTCCTGAAAGGGCCAAGTATATCCTGGTACAGCACCACTCCTGTAATGGTCTTGTATGATGATGAATCCATGCCTGTAAAGCTGATGATTACATTCCCTCTGAATTACTTCAGTTTCTAATGTTGCTTACATTTATAAGCACTGAGTGATTATTGAGTAGCCTCATCTTGCCTGGAAGACCAGCAATGTAGGTCTTAATGAAATATAAAGAAAGATAATACATGAGCTCTAGCAGAGTGCAGGATCCTTCCTTGAGAAGTGACAGTTGCAAGGTAGGACCAATTTGTGGGGGTGTCCTTGAAGACACAACAAGGGATGAAGAGTGCTGTTAACTGGGGAAAGTAACAAGTTCTTTCACTTTGAGTCACACAGGCTTGCTGAAGTATCACTATGTGTTATTATACCCCTCTAAAAATAGTGGATTTTGTTAATGGTTGCTACTAATGATAAATATTTATTGCTAATTTAAAAAGGAATGCCATTGCTGCTGTCTTCAGAACGTCCTTGAGTACATTTTTAGTGTGACTTTAATCAAATGTCATTTTAACTCTCGTCCTATTCTGCAAATCTCTAGTGAAATTCTATTAATTTTCAATTAAACTTCAAGTAAACCAATTAGCATTTTCATTTCTATAGAGCAACAAAGGCAGAATCTGTAATGAGTCTATCCAGTTGTTCACAGAGGAATAAATGGTCTGGATAGATTTCTCCAGTGTATCTTTGTGTGAAACTTTGTCAAGTATATTACCTTTATCATTTTCTTCGCTGCTTTAGGCTCCAAATTAGATTTCTTGTGGTACACAAAACTATATTCAGCCCCTTCTTTCCCTAAGCTGTATTCCAGTACTACTCCTGTGTTTTCATTGCAAATCTTTAATATTGCACTGGTGTGTTTTTGCCAAAGTTAAAACGGTGTCTAGCTGAGGCAGGGACTGTAAAACCTTCTTGTCCTGAATAACTTCAGGACCTCAGTTTGACAGAGGACAGGAGGAATTTTATCTTTTCATTCTAAATACGTGAATAGAAGAGTCTGAATTATCACAGCTGGAAACAGTCTCAGACCCAGATCATTTCTGTCTTCATCCAATATTTCATCCTCTTTTCCACTTTCTCTTATTGCTACCTCCTCCTCACAGACAGACGTGATCCTTGCCCTGAAGAGCTTCATTATAAAGAATATATAGTCCCTGAGAGGGAATCCTGGAGTTCTTCCAGAGTGGGTATGGTATAAACTTTCATCATTACTTCAAGCTTGCAGCTGTGTATAGTGGTCTGCCTCTCCTCTAATGTTGTGTTAATCTAATTGCTGGGTGCTGTAGTCCCCTGCCTTCGCTTGTGCCAGCTCCAGTTCTCCTCTGCCCCTGTGTAGAGCTGTTGGAGGTCAGTAAGCTTTGCAGAAACCTAATTACTGGTTTTGGTTGGGTTAGTTTTGTGCCAGGTTAGCTGTATGAAATGGATCCACTTAAGCTGCCATGGAACTGCAGCTCAAATCAGCATTGTAGCCAAGCTGTAGTTATGCTCGTCTCTTCCAATATCCTTTAAGCTTGGAAGTGTGAGAGAGACTCACCCTGGCTAAGTTTCATACTGAACACGAACACTTGAGTCAAGAAGTTGGTCTGCTGAGGTTCCCTTGATAGTCGAGGACTGTGCTTTGAGAGACACTTAGAGCATCTCAGGTAGTACCTACTTTAAAAATCCTAGTGATGGAGCTAATTGCACCGAGCAAAGAGGATATTCAGGGAGCCAGCCACCTAATTCAAACAATAAAATTATTTTGGCTTACAACAAAGAGATTTAGCTCAAAGAAATATAAACCAAACAGCTCTGGGCTTGCAGGAGCAGCTCTGACCACAGGAAAGGAGCCCATCTCTCACACAGTTGGTACTAATTAAGCTGGTTATGTGCCAGCACAGACCTTGCTCTTTTTCAGAAGCCCACTCACAGAGATGATTTTTGGTTGTTTTTTCCCCCCCTGCTGACTGCAGGAATAACATTTTCCATGCTGTTGTCCTCTGCCAGACCATGGTGCCCACAGGTTGCCCTTGCCTCTGAGAGCCAGCATGGGCTTGTAAACAACTTCCTCTGGTGTTTTTGTATTATTTTCCTGGTTATATGAACAAAGCAGGTTTCCCCAGCTGTCAGAAAAGTGCGAGTACACAACACAGGCTTTTGTAATAAAGCTGTTCACTGCAGCAGAAGCTGACACAGAACACGCTTGTCTCTGTAATTTGGATGATTCAAGGTGGTGTGTACTGTTCAGAAGCAGTGGTGTATCAAGACAAATTAAGGATTCTCTGACTGTTTTCCAAAGCATCCATGAGTTGGGGAGCAGAGAAGAAATAACGTTGGGTGGTGAAAAACTGGCACAGGTTGCCCGAAGGGGTGGTGAATGCCCCATCCCTGGGAGCGTTCAAGGTGAGGTTGGATGGGGCTGTGAGCAATGCACGCAGTTGAAGATGACCCTGCTCATTGCACAGGGGTTGGACTAGATGTCCTTTAAAGGTCCCTTCCAACCCAAATTATTATTCTGTGTTTTTACAGGGCCAGGGCACCTCTGCTGTGTATCTGTTGCTGTGGTGTGTCAGACCACCTGCAGTGAGATGTTGGCACCCACTGCGAGGTGTGATGCCCTCAGGGTGTGTTACCTGTTGTGTGAACGAGTCTTACTCACCTGCAGCACGCAGAAAGGGTTAAGTTAGCAGACTTTAAAACTTGGGAAACCTGGCCGCTGGCGCTGCCTGGAGTGCCTGTGAAAGGAGCTCCCGTGGCCCCTGTGCGTGGGACAGGCGCCTTCCCTGAGGTAAAAGCTGGGGCTGCTCTGGCTTGCTGTGGCTGGTTTATAATTGCTGAGGGTAAATCTCTTTCCTGGGAGGGGTCGCTGCTTCCTGCTCCGCCAGCTGAGGGGCCTGAGGAGCTGCCGTGGCTTGAGGAGCTGCCGTGGCCTGAGGAGCTGCCGTGGCCTGAGGAGCTGCCACGCTGCGTGGCGCCTGCCTCGGGTTTCGCTCCCACCTTTTGCGGGACAGTTGGTGGCAGCACCTGAACATGAGAGAGGAAACCTGCGAACGGTATTTCCTAAAGCCTGAGGTGAACGCGGAGTGTTTCGGTACCCCGTACCGGCTGCCATCAACGGGGCGGCCTGGTGTGGGAGGCCTGGGCCGGCCGCAGCCGGTTCCCGCCACAGACAAAATGGAGCGCGCCCGCCTCAGGCGGCCGCGGCGGGAACAGCGCATCACAGAATCACAGAATGTCAGGGATTGGAAGGGACCTCAAAAGATCATCTAGTCCAATCCCCCTGCCAGGGCAGGAACACCTAAATCAGGTCACACAGGAACATGTCCAGGCGGGTTTTGAATGTCTCCAGAGAAGGAGACTCCACACCCTCTCTGGGCAGCCTGTGCCAGTGCTCTGTTACCCTCACTGTGAAGAAATTCTTCCTCACATTTATGTGGAACCTCCTATGTTCCAGCTTACACCCATTGCCCCTTGTCCTATCATTGGATGTCACTGAGAAGAGCCTGGCTCCATCCTCATGACACTCACCCTTGACATATTTATAAACATTAATGAGGTCACCCCTCAGTCTCCTCTTCTCCAAGCTAAAGAGACCCAGCTCCCTCAGCCTTTCCTCAGAAGGGAGATGTTCCACTCCATCATCTTTGTGGCTCTGTGCTGGACTCTCTCCAGCAGTTTCCTGTCCTTCTTGAACTGGGGGGCCCAGAACTGGACACAATACTCCAGATGTGGCCTCACCAAGGCAGAATAGAGGGGAAGGAGAACCTCTCTCGACCTACTAACCACTCCCTTTCTAATACACCCCAGGATGCCATTGGCCTTCTTGGCCACAAGGGCACATTGCTGGCTCATGGTCATCCTGCTGTCCACCAGGACCCCCAGGTCCCTTTCCCCTACACTGCTCTCCAGCAGGTCAGCCCCAAACCTGTACTGGTACATGGGGTTGTTCTTCCCCAGATGCAAAACTCTACACTTGCCCTTATTGAATTTCATTAAGTTTTTTCCCGCCCAACTCTCCAGCCTATCGAGGTCTCGTTGAATGGCAGCACAACCCTCTGGTGTGTCAGCCATTCCTCCTAGTTTGGTGTCATCAGCAAACTTGCTGAGGATACATTCTGTACCCTCATCCAAGTCATTGATGAAGATATTAAACAACACCGGTCCCAGTACCGACCCCTGAGGGACTCCACTAGTCACAGGCCTCCAACTAGACTCTGTCCCATTAACCACAACTCTCTGGCTTCTTCCCTTCAGCCAGTTCATAATCCACCTCACTACCTGATCACCAAACCCATACTTTATCAGCTTATCTACGAGGATGCTGTGGGAGACAGTGTCAAATGCTTTACTGAAGTCAAGATAAACCACATCTACCGCTCTACCATCATCTATCCACCTAGTTATTTCCTCATAGAAGGCAATAAGGTTGGTCAAACATGACTTACCCTTAGTAAAACCATGTTGACTACTCTTAATGACCCCCTCATCCTTGATGTGCCTAGAGATAGTGCCAAGAACAAGCTGTTCCATCACCTTTCCAGGGATGGAGGTGAGGCGGTCTGAGGTAGGGCAGGAGGAGAGGGGACAGCAGGGGTGGTACAGGAGGTGGCACCCAAGGGTGGCACAGAGGATGAGGAGCTGGGAGCGATACTGCAGTGTTTTCTCTGAGTGCTTGCACAATTCTTGCTTGTCGTCTTCTCAGTGCCACAACGAGTAATTAAAAGTTTATGCTCATTAAGTGAAATTCCCTGACTTTGAGGCAGTTTTGCCCATCACACTGCACTTAGATACAAAGATGGGAAGAAAAAGCGGTGCCAAACACTCAATGTGAGCTTTCACAGTTTGCAGGTGTAAAGTTCTCAAAAGCTCCTCAACAGCTCTCAGTGGGATGTGCAGGTTCTGAGCCACTCAGGTCTTGAAAATTTTATACATCTATGCTATGAAGAACCTAAATACAAACAGTTTGTGCCTGGGGAGTGTGTTTTGTGGAGCCGGGCTGTAACCGAAAGGAATTTTCCTGATTTGGCCCTTTCTCCTTACAGCCCATGCAGAGCAGTTAAAAGTGGCCATAACTTGTGGAAACCCTGTTAAAGTAAATAGAGCAAAGAATGTGTGTGTGTTTGGGCATGTAGGGGTTTTGTACAATATTGTTTTGCTATTTAAGGGGAGATCAGTGGGGAGGAGAAAATCCAGCCTTGCTGTTACTATTCTTAATAACGTACTGAGAAATAACTGCAGCACAGATGTAATCCAGCCAAGAGATCAGGCAGATTACCCAAGGAAACCCAGCAATTGGTTGGCCAGGTATCTTGAAGCTTGAAAAGCAAAACCAGAGAGTAATGAAAACACTTGATTGAGTCTTTCTTATATCCAAGACAAAAGGATGCAGTGACACACGCGCTGCGGTGGTGTGGAGAGGTGACTGATCCCTGGTGAGCCAACAGTCACTGCATTATTCTACCTGGTGTAAGTGAAAATCTTCCTGCATCAGCACCTGTGCCCTGGGGCAGGCATCCAGGTGACATGCCAGTGGGCAGCATGACAATCGGTGAGCTATTCTAGGCAGGTAATACATGCTGAGCATAATAAAATGGAACCTACGTCTCGGAGGTTACGTGGGTCTTTCTGATGACTCCATTCCTCAGGCAGTATTTCACTTTTAAGGCATGAATCAAATCACTTAAAAATTTCTTACTACTGTGATCGAAAGTGTTAAGTTACCTGATGAGACAAAAGGTGGAACCTGTTGTGCTAAAGGTTGATGTTTTAAGGTACACAATTCTACATTTCATGTTACTTCTGCGCACATAAATCTGTTAATCACAGAATCACAGAATGGTTTGGGTGTGAAGGGACCTCAAAGCTCATCTCGTCCCAACCCCCTGCCATGGGCAGGGACACCTCCCACCAGCCCAGGTTGCTTCAAGCCCCTTCCAGCCTGGCCTGGGGGCAGCCACAGCTTCTCTGGGCAACCTGGGCCAGTGTCTCATCAGCCTCACAGTCAGGAATTTCTGACTCAGATCTCATCTGAATCTCCCCTCTTCCAGTTTAAAGCCATTACCCCTCATCCTGTCACACCAAGCCCTTTTCAAAAGTCCCTCCCCAGCTTTCTTGTAGCCCCCCAGGTACTGGAAGGTGCTCTAAGGTCTCCTCGGAGCGTTCTCTTCTCCAGGCTGAACACCCCCAACTACCTCAGCCAGTCCCCAGAGCAGAGGTGCTCCAGCCCTCAGATCATCTCCATGACTTCCTCTGGACCTGTTCCAACAGCTCCATGTCCTTCTTGTGTTGGGGGCTCCAGAAGTGGATGCAGTATTCCTGGTGAGGTCTCGTGACAGCGGAGTAGAGGGGGAGCATCACCTCCTTGGAACTGCTGGCCACACTTCTTTTGATGCAGCCCAGGACATGGTTGGCCTTCTGGGCTGCAAGCATACATTGCCAGCTCATGTTGAGTTTTTCATCAACAGGGTTTCCTAAGCACTTAGTTCATTTCTGCCTGACAAGTCTTAGTGGTGGAGAACAGAATGGTGTTTTCTAGGAAGCTAAAGAATTTTTGAAAAACTTGGTATGAATTAGTTTCCATTCTTTTAATAATAATATGCATTATTGTGTTAAGTGATATGAAAATATGGAAATTGGGTGTTATGTGGGAAAGTTGGGACTAACCGTAAACTGTTCTCTTATACTTACTTTTGGGATTATATTTTGTAAATAAGAGAAATCTCTTTGGTTTAGATTTTAAGCACTCAGTTATCACATTGTGGTGCATTTCAGTGCTGCCCCTGAGATCTTGATTCTCTTGACTTGTCTCTGGTCCCCCCATTTTCGTTAGAGTGGAGCTGGTGCAGGACACCACACTGTGGCTGTAATAACAATTCATGCTCATTTTGTCCTGCGGTAAGGGGTGACAGAAGGTGCATCACAGGAGAGGACTGGGCTCTGGGTGGGTTTTGCACTTCAGGAGCTGAGCCAATGTACCTTATGCTTTTTATTATCTGTAGAGTGAAGCATTTAAAAATGATGGCCTTAAGCAGACTATCAGCATTACCTCTGGTATTTGGAACTATTGATAATAATAATAATTTGGGAGTCACTTTGTGGTCCCCTGATGAAAGCAAATGTGTAATTAGATATTTGAATTAATTATGTTGCACTTGAGTTAACTGAGATGCCAAAAGGCTAAATGAGTCCCCCAGGGGCTCATGACAAGTTAGTGGCAGAGCTGAAAATAAACCATAAATATCTTCACCTCCATGCCTTCCCTTCACCATAGACAAAACTGGTAATTGCTCTTATTTCCTTTTTTTGTTTGTTTGTTTGTTTTAAGGATGGGCCACGTGTTCCAAAATCCAGGCTAGGCAAAATGCCAAGTGCTGAAGAAAGAACAGCTTTGTATGAGCAGTGTTTGCTTTAGATAGTCCTCAGTGGTTTTCTGTCTGTCTCCCACAGGCTGAGAGGGGATGCCTTTCAATGGGAAATGTATGGTGTGGCCAAAGAGCTGAAGAGCCTGCAGAGAGCTCCATTTGCAAATCCTTGGTTGGAGGTAAGTTATATAGAGACACTTCTGTAAATCAATTTAATTTATATAATTGAGGCGACAAATTAGAGAAAACAACCTTGTGACAAACTATTGTAATTACAGAAAATCAGCCAGTCAACTCAGTGAAGCAGCAATCTATCAACAAAATTTATATGTTTAAACACCATGTTACATGCAGTAATTACAAGGGTAAAGCTGGTGAAATGCTGTCTTCCCCTTTACAAGTGGAAAAAATAATTGGGAGTCTGAACATTTAAGGCTCTGTTTTTGGAAGCTGTGTAAAGGTAAGTTTGTGTCATGCTTTTTTCTGCTTCGAGCAGTCAACTGTAGGCAGCAACTCACTGAATATTGGGTGAGATCTTAGAACCAAGTGAGCTCTCTGGAAAGGATTTTTTTCCTTGGATTGTGGTCCAGTAAGAATTCTTGTGGCGTGAGTTTTAATAGGTTGTGACAAGTGTATCTTATGTTGATGTACAGTGTTTTTCCCCAGATGTACTTGGAATACTATTTCTGAGCAGCGGTAATCATAGGTAATTCTTATTAAAATTGGTCAGTTAATTATTATGATAATTGATGATTTTGAGTAAATAAGCTCTTAATTTGCATTCGGGCAGCATTTTTTTGTGCGTAATAGAAGGAAAAATGAGTGGGAGCAGAGGTAGTTCTGCTTTAGCCACAGTTATTTTTGACATAGTGTATAATTATGTCTATAATTCCATTTAGTACAGTGTAAATGCAGTAAATAGAGTTAAGTATAATATAAGCATGACTCCCCTTGTACAAGTATCCCACCCTTCTGACACAGTCGTGCTAAGTGGGGTGTGAGAGGTGGAGTTTTTACTCTTCCAGGCTTGGGCCCGACTCTCCAAGTAGGCCCATCAAGAACATTAAGCCCATTTGCACGATGAACAGCATTACTGATTGAAATCAGGTGGAAAAGTGAAGGAAGAACACTGCTACTTTACTTTTGGAGTGCAAAGCATTTCTTCATGGGAATGCTAAGGCAGGAATACCCCTTGCTGCAGTGTTAACAGAAACTGTGCTGCTAATTAATGCTTCATGTAAACACTCTGCAAAAAAAATGGTATAAACAGCAGAGAAGTCAGAGAATCATGTGGGCACCTGTTCAGCTTCCCAGCAGCTAGAATTTTTATTATCTTTACAATACCAACCAAGACAGTATCAAAGACAACACCAAGACACAGCCACCATGGTAAAGCATTTACATACGTTCTTTTCTTGAAAAGCAGTGAGAAAGAGAGAAGAGAATATGAATTTTAAAGGGCTGCCTTTAAACTAGAAATATTTATACACAAGCTGTCCCTTCCTAACACAGGAACAATCTTCACTTGAGCCAAGTCTATACATGAAAGCCAGCTTTGAAACTTTGCTTTGAGTTTTGGCAGTTAGAAGGATGAGATGACACTAATGCCAAACATCATTAATGTATGCATGCAACAGTTGTTTCAGGTTCTGTGATTCTGTGGATACATTTGCTTTGCTGTCTAGATACATGTGTCACAGCTACAAACACCAACAGCAGAGGTTATTTTGAAAGACTTAAGCACATGTGAACTGAGGCAGTTCATTCCCTAGATGTTTCTACTTTAGGAAATTGCCATTAAACAAGGGAAAGGCTAGGAAATTAAAGGCTGGGATAGATGGTGTCATTCATCCCTCACCAAAGGAGACTGGTAGGAGGAATTCAGTAGCTATCTGAGACTAGGGCAGCAGTGGGTCAGATCAGAAGTGTAAAGACAGCTCCAGATTGCTCTGCTGTTCAGCCCCAGCCTATGTGTAACATTTGGTGCCTTTGGAGCCTTTAAAATATGGAGTATTTTGCATTGAGAGTGTAGTGGGTAGGCCAGACCTTTCTGGGTGTTTTATAGGGTAATGTATCTTGCCATGCCATTTGGCAAGAAGCAGGTTAAATACATTCAAAATACTGTCTGCTAAGCAGCTTTTCTTGTGGCTTCAAAGTTATATGGTTGTGTTTTTGGGGAGGGGATGCTGGCAGGGGGTGGAGGTGAATTGGTTTTAGTCATTGAATCCCCAAATAAATGTGCCAGAAGGTGTCAGTTTTAGGCAGGGTTTTTTTTCTGTAATTCTGCAAACGTTTGTGCAAAGCAAAAACTTATCGAAATGCAATCCCCAAAGGAACTGGAAACCAAAGTAAAATATAGCATTCTTTGATTAACTTTTTCAGTGAAAACAGAATTAGGCCAGTGCCCAACACTTTTGCATATGATTTTATTTAAGGCTTCTGAGCTCATTTCACTGACCTTATTCAGTGTCTCATTTCATAGCCAGTTCCATTTAACTCACAAGTAGAGTATAGGTGTTTAAAATTTTTTCTGATATATTTCTTGGTCTTGAAACATTCACATCATAATTCTCTTTGTCCTTGTATTTAGTACATGCAGAGTTGTCATGAAAATATATTGGACCTATATTCTTTGCTCCACCATTCTCCTCACATGGCACAATTTGGCTCAGTCTCCTCTTCGTGATAAGATTGATAGTTGGAAACTTTTTGTGGTCTGTGTTTTTATTTTACCCTCCCTGGTTTTGATATGTATCTGCACAGGGGAATGGGCAATGTGTAGCCATTCAGTAAAGGCTGACTCTTATTTTAGTAAGAGTTATGCAAACACATTTCACTTGTTTACTGAGCAAACATATATTTACAAAGCTTTGAGTTATACTGTTGACTTCCACTACAATGTAAAGTGGAAATGAACACAGGGATAAAAGTGGGAGAATGAATAAAAGAGGGATGATAAAAATGCCATTTTTCCCCTTAAGAATAAAGCTGTTTTACACTCGGCCCCAAACCCCTTCTTTCTTGGTAATATATATATATAGACTGATTTAAGAGTACTTCAGCATTTCAGATCCATACTGCAGGATGTCTGAAGCTATGCACTTTCTGGAGGGCTTTGAATAAATGAAATACTATCTTAGTTATTATTCTCCATTACTGTACTATCTGAGCAACTCTTAATCTTTAGGGTACTTACTCTGACAACAGCCCTGTGTGTTGAGGCAGTTGGATTCTCCTTTTCACAGGTGAAGAACCAAGGAACAAAGACACTCGGATTTTCTTTTTAGGCTCCTTGCCTTGACTTGAATGAGAGCTATGTTATCCAAGTGTCTTCTCTGTTTGGATTTATGTTCATTAGTGGTGCAGTACTAATTGCAGCAGCATCTAAATTGCTTTTAAAAAAACACAACAATAAAAATTAGGACGGTCAGTGAGTAAGGAATGTTTTGGGTACAGTCAGTGACAGTGAAATGATTTGTTTTTAATACATGGTGTTAATTAATCCTTTTTTGGAAAACATAAATAGAACCTGAACTGCTTTTTAGAGGAACTAATTAGGAGTTAGGGGGATTACATGATATGAGGGCTGGGATAGTGCACTGACATAGTAAACCAATCTGTGATCAACTCAGACTGCCAGAAGTTTGCTGAGATTTGATGGGCTGATGAACACAACTGAGACTCCGTTTGTGTGGTTATTCCTTGGAAGCAGAACCTGCATGGTTTGAGTTGCTGTCCTGCAAACATAAAAGCTGCCACCACCCTTTTCTCTTCCCCAGCTGAGCTGGCGCCCATTTAAAACACCTCTACAAATAAGTTGATTTTTTTTCTCCTGGCTTTGTCATATAACGTGATTGTACTTTCCCAATGGAGCCCTGATTTCAAGTATGATTTTTTGATAACTAGTAAACTGTGTAACCTGCTTATGGTTTTCATTATATATGGGTTGAACTTTATGATTTTTTTGACCCAGAAACAGGAGAGCTTGTAGCAATGCCTGACAGCTTAGTGCAGTGTATTACTTCAGAGTCCCAGGAAGACATTTTTTTTTTCCGAGGTCAGCAAATGCATGTAGGTTTTGATAGATATTCTCAATTATGTCTCCAAAAAATGAATTATGAGTTGTGAAAGGAACAGAATACATCCACTCTTAAGTCTTTGGGGGATTCAACTGTGTAGTCTCAGAGCTGTTTCTGAAAGGAGGAGGCTATGAGAATCAGGGAAAGGAAAAAAAGCTTTATTACTTGCACTAGCAGCACTGATGAAGGCTGATGTGAAGTGCATGTGGTATGTATTTGAAGGTGTATTCATGCTGACTGAAAATGTTTTATCAGCGTGTCTTTTTTGAAAAAGCAGTTTTTCATCAAAATGTGACTTCTCAAGGGAAATGACTTCCTGTAAACATGCTTTGGGTTACTTCAGTATGAAGAAAAATTCCCTATTTACAGCATACAGCCGCTGTCCCTACAGCACCATTTTGTCTTGCCTGTGTCCAGTGGGAGTGGGACCAGCTGAGGGTCCAGAACTTGGATTTCTGCTGCAACCTGTGCTAGGGCTCTGCTTCATGATGTTGATCAAGTCAAATAACCTGGGTTTATTTTCATATTTATTCAGTGGAAAGAAAAAATAGATTTCTTTAGTTGCTTTGAGTTTCAGTAATAAATGTTGTATCCATTGGCTATTTGTATCTATATATTTATATTACCTATTATCTGCTGAATAATTTGAAGATACTAGATGATAAATTACACTAAGACAGTGAAAGATTTGTCTTATTTTGTGGGGATTTCCTTGAATTTTAGATCAATCTAATGCTGGGAGGGAGGGGGGGACCAAGCTGCTTGTGCCAGAGAAAAGGAAAAATGCTACTGATAGAACATTACTTTTTTTCTTCCTTTACTTTTAATACAGCAGGAGGAAAACAAATAAAATATGATCTGTCTAAATAAAATGGTAGCAACTGAACTTGTGTTATTTGGTCTGAGCCACTTACAATCTGGTTTCAAGTAGTGCAGGTCTGAGGTTGAAGTACTATGTTGGTTTTAAACCAGCTAGTGTTTTATGCAAAGATTAAGTGAACTCAAATGGAAGTAGAGCAACACAGTTAACAAATACAGTTTTAACAGCAAAAGTTGATTTTGATGATTTATTTTACATTCCTAGTGCTTATTGTACTGCTCAGCAGTGCAGGTCTTTTTGGCACTTTGCAGTTTCATTAAAGGTCCAGATTTGCAGAACCGAGGCTGTGTAGTGTGACAGTAGGCTGCAATTAAAACCTTGGATATTGAAGGGTAAATGAGAAGAGCTGGTTTTGGGCATCAAAAGAAAGAATGCACAAAGTATAGCTCCTGTTTAAAGCTCTGTAGTGCTTTTTGCTGTATTCACTGATCAGACTGAGCTGAGCTGTATAACATAATGAGTAAGCAAGCAGCCTGGTGGGTACTTCAACTAGAGTTTTCTAAATGAAGGTATTTCTAGGCTGTTCATGGACCACAAAACAATTACCTCCCAAGGAGAAAATGTTTTATTTAAAGAGAGAGAAGTGGGAAACACCCAGAGACTGAACCACCACCACCGGATCTTTGAGAAAATGCGCCGTAGTTTGGATTGGTTGCAACTGTATTTACGTTCACAGGGGTCACTCTTAGGTTTAACAGGAGCTGCAAGTGCTCAAAGTTGAGAAGAGAGTTTGGAAATGCATAGGAGCAACTCCATCAAACCCAGTAATGTACCAGCATGGCTCTTGCTGCTCTTTGGAACCTATTCAATTGAATGAAACTTTCCAAAAATACCATGCAGGGAGGAGTGAACAGAACTAGTGAACTATTTTGCAGCACCTGAATTTCAAGTTGCATGGCAATAAGCTTGGATGCATATTTTAGGGAAGTTGTACTGACTATGGAAATAGAGAAAAGCCTTTAAGCTCTAGGAGTTCATAAATTTTCCCCTTGTCTCTTTATTCTGGCATTAGCCATTTACAACTGCCTTTTTTAGCCACAGGAAATCCCTTCTCTGGAACTGAAGAGGTGTGTGAAATGTATTCCCTCTAAAGGCAACATCTGTGCTGCTTTGGGAATCATCAGCCAGAAAGGGTGCTCTATATGCTAATCAGCTTAACCGTGTTAATGGTAAGGAATGATAATTATTTTCAGGTGGGAATAGGTGTTGTTTGACACCTACTGAAGTAAGATTGAGACTATAAATTATTGCAGACACCTGCAAAGATGTACTGCTACCAGTTGGCTTTTTCTCTCTTTGGCTGCTTGCTGGAGTGTGTTTAGTTTTTTTTTTTTCTTAAAAAAGGGGGAAAAGCATGCACATCAGTAAAGTCTTCGGTTAATCAGAATTTGATTACAATAAGAGCTCAGAAATCATCACACAGCGCTGTTAATTATTAGAAAGATGATGTTGTGCATTGAAGTAATTGCAGTAAACAGCCCAGCTGGGAGAAAAAGTTCATGTTTTCAGCCACCTTGTTTCCATCCCTGTCTGTTAACTGCTTCACTGTTAATTTATCTCTTTGTATTATGTAAATACCTGACATTTGGTAAATAGATAGGTACATCATTGTGCTAGGACTTTTTTAGACACATGAGAAAACACTGAAAGACTTTCTAAATCTCTGTGCCTTGTGTAGTTCATAGTATCCTTTGTATGTCTGGGCTATTTCAGGTTATTTCCAGCCCATCTCGGTTTCAGGTGAAATCACTTGGCCCTGGCCACACGCTGGGTTAATGGCAGAGCCAGCAAATACTCCCTGGTCCTGTGAGTGTCTGTCTGGGGCTTTTGGAAAAAACCATTTCTTTGAGAAATCTTTGGGCCCAGGCCTTTTTGCCTCTCCTTAAACTCAGTCTCCCCTCCACTTACCTTCAGTTCAGGATTGCTGGACTTCAAGATGATTAAAAATACTATTTATGTATTACTCTTCTTCTGCCCTACAGGGTGACCTTCATATTTTTTCACTGGAATAAACTGCAGTAATTTGATTTGTTTGCAGGAAACAAAGTCTTCTTACCTTATTGGTAAATGAAACAAAACTTTACATCAATGCCTTTGCTAGAAGAGCCAGAACACAGAGAAGTGTTTATGTACAGTCTGCATACTCTCTGTCAGTTCCATCTCTATAGGTGGCAAGGTCATTAAACATTGTCCTTTGGCTCAGGGTAGAGTGGAAGAGGCTATGAACTGAAATAAAGCACACCTTCATGCTCCCCACAACAAAACCCCACACCTGCCAAACTACAGAAATGCAATCAGGCTTTCTTATCCCTTTGAGAAAAATGGGTTTATTAAATCATAGATTAAAGATAGGAAATTGTTGATTTTATCTCTCTCACAGACAAGATCCAATTTAGCTGATAGAGAGCTGAACCCGAGGAGAATTCTCTAAGTTGTTTAGTTTCTTCACAAATACGTAGCTAATATTTAATTTGCAAAACAAGTCCTTTGTTCTGTTCCTTTTCTAACCTTTTATCTGTCCTGAAGATTAGGGAAAAATGTTGTGATAACTTGTTGCATTTTTTTACAGCCTCTGGAAGCTTTGCAGTAGCAACAGGTACCTAATTTCAAGAAACTTAAAATGGGTTCTGAGTGCTCAAACTCTCCTGGCTTTGCTGGAGATTCTGCATCAAGTGTATAATTTTCCTGTTTGGTTTTGTTGGGTTTTTTTTAGTCTCTTAGTACCTTGCTTGTATAACAGAGTTTACAAAGGACACCTGTAATCTCCAAACTCATAAAACTTTTCATAGTGCCCAGGGGCACTGCTGTTGCTGCAGAGATGGATAGGAGGAGGAAACTATGGAAACACATTACAAATTATACAAATAAGAACATTATTAAAAATTATTCCTTCTATCTCACCAGTGAGAAACCAAATTTTCCAATGCAACTTCATACTTTTTATCAAGATTTTGGTAATAGTTTGCTATATTTGGTATCTCATTAAAGGGCTGAAATAACTCATGCAATGAGTTTAAAGACAGTGTAACTGTGAATTCAGCAGACTGATTTATTATAGGCATTTCTGATTCCCTCATCATTGCACTAGGAAAGTGCATCACAAATGCTGAAGAACCCAAAAAGGTGGGAAAATTGTTACTTCCATGGATACATTGCTGAGATAGGAGGAAATTAGTGGCTTGTCAGGATACAAAGGTAGGTAGGTAATGAACATCAGGTAATGAACTCACATTG
This sequence comes from Podargus strigoides, assembly GCA_028020825.1. Classification (NCBI taxonomy): domain Eukaryota; kingdom Metazoa; phylum Chordata; class Aves; order Caprimulgiformes; family Podargidae; genus Podargus; species Podargus strigoides. The sequence continues at coordinate 74,547,079 of CM051622.1, read as the reverse complement.
AAATGTCATTGTTAACTCTAATAACGCCCTTTGAGTGTCCTTAAAATGAGTCTAGAACGGAAACATTCTCCATTAGGTCATCATTGTGAGCAGAGTGGATGCTTGTGTGGCCAGTAGGGCAAGGGAGGTCATTCTCCCCCTCTGCTCTGCCCTGGGGAGGGCACAACTGGAATCCTGCATCCAGTTCTGGGCTCCCCAGTTCAGGAGAGACAGGGACCTACTGGAGAGAGTCCAGCGGAGGGCAGTGAGGATGACTGGGGGATTGGAGCATCTCCCCTGGGAGGAAAGGCTGAGAGAGCTGGGACTCTTCAGCCTGAAGAAGAGAAGGCTGAGGGGGGATTTAATTAATGTTTACAAATACCTAAAGGGGATTTGAGGGAGGGATGGAGCCAGACTCTTCCCAGTGGTTCCCAGTGACAGGACGAGGGGTAACTGGCACAAGCTGGAACAGAGGAGGTTCCATTGAAATAGGAGAAAGAACTTCTTTGGGGTGAGGGGGCAGAGCCCTGGCACAGGCTGCCCAGAGAGGGGGGGAGTCTCCTTCTCTGGAGATTTTCCAGCCTGGCCTGGGTGCAGCCCTGAGGGATGTGCTCGAGGGGATCCTGCTGTACAGCAGAGGAGTTGGACTGGGTGAGCTCTAAAGGTCTCTTCCAGCTCTGACAGTTCTGTGATTCCATGTTCTGCTTTAGCATATAGTCTGTGGAGTTATTTTCTCACACTACTCACAATACTCTGGGTTCCTGTAAATGATGAATGCTCTGGAACGGGGAGCAAATTGAAGCATAATGGCATGTTTGTTAGAAATGAAACTGAGTGAAATTAAATGCAAATAAAAATATCATTTATTTTAAATAGAAAATAAAAAAGGGCTAGATATCTCCAGGAGGATGTGTTTGGTAAAATGTTTCCATTTAGCTCGTAGTTCATCTAGGATAAATAATAGCATGTTCCTCCCCCCGACCACCCTGCATTACAGAGCACACTGTCAGATACTGCAGTCAGATGTTGTAAAAGAGCTGGTTTTAATTTTCTGTCAATTAGGCAGCTGACTGAATCTGTTGTTTGTTAATTGGATATCTGGGCATCTACAGATCAGCAGTAATTCAGGTTAGGGGTTTGTATGCTCAAACTAGGGTAATGCTTTGACATGGGGAAATGGGACTGGTGTGTGCATCTTGAAATGAATAATCACAAACTTCTGAGCGTGCCTTCGCTAGGTAAGTTTATGCAGCACCTCGTGCTGCTCCTTCTTTTGTACAGACTGTTAAAAGAGGCATTTTCAGAGCCTTGAGAATTCAAGCTCCTTGTACTGATTTGATTGATGGTCCTTTTATCAAGTGCTGTGCTGGTATGTTGTGCATACGACATACAAGGTACCTCACACATTTCCCAATTGAATGACTTCTCAGTGAAGAAAATCCATATTCTCTGCTCTAAACAATGTAGACCAAAAGTCAAATAAGCAGTAAAAAACAAATGGAGTAACCAGGGATTAGCAGACAGTGCAGTATGTTGATTACCCACATTGTCTTCAGCTTAATAAATTCTATTTTGCTCTAAGTCAGTTCAATTGTGTGTGAAAATAGAGAAGGTGGAAAATGAGACTGAAGAAGAGGGTTAAATGACAGTGTGCCAGGCCAGAAGGAATTGAAACAAAACAACCCTTGAGGAAAAAATAAAAAAACGAGGGTTTGAAGTGTAAAATAAAACACTTGATTCTGTTTTAATGTGGGAAGCTAAAATTGTCTAGTCCTCATTGAAGACATACAACAGCAGTTGATAAAGTACTTTTTAATGCATCGTGTGGCACTTGCAGTCCTGCAACATTGACTTGTGCTATTATCCAATATCTAATATCCAATCACTGAAAATGGGCAAGCAGGAAGTCACAGGAATTTTGGGTCATGGTTTGGGCATCCTGTTCACTGAATCCAGGTCCAGATCCCTGAGATTTGCGATGATTCAATAGATGGCAGATCCTGTGTCAGAACAAGGACCTCTAACTTTGTTGTAAATGAATCCCTCTTGAACAGACATGTCTTGACTCATAAATATAACTTTGCATCCAGGAGTTTTTAAAGAGCTGTTTGAATGGCTCGTTAACTAGTTAATATTAGCCCTTATTTATTTATTTGCTTTGGTATGCCTTGGTAATTATGGGATTTTCAGTAGATGGGAAGAAAACTGAAAATGCACAAAGCATCAAGGAACAGTGTGATGAGGCTGAGAAGAGTTAAGCATAAAGTAAAGGATAAAGTATGGAAGAAAAACTTCACGTCATAGCCAGGCTGTTTATCTTGTAGTCTCTTAATCATTTTATTTCTGTGTTGAAGTTAGGGATTGATACCCAGAACTCCTGAGCATCCAGAACTCCAGCTGGAGCCAACAAGAGGTGGATGTATTCAGAAACCTTGGAAAAGTGGGCTGGTATATAAGGAAGTAGTGTCATCTAGTGGTTAAAGAAAAAGAAATGAGGACTTCTAGGTTATATTTAAAATTTATTACCTACTTGCTGGTTGAGGAATGTACTTGAAAATCTCAGTATCCCATTTCTGTGCTAGCAATACTGCATTGGCTCAGTGATCCCAGCAATAAACAGCCGGTGTGATTCCCCACATAGGGGGACCTGGAGCTAGGGACATCTTCATACCTAGGCCACAGGTGCCACATGCAGGGGGGTTCTTCGTGTGGACAGAGTCTCCAGAGCTCTGACTATGGGAGTGCTGTGGTGCTCCCCTCGTGTTGCTCAGCGTGTTTTACGATGGCCAAGAGCACATGGAAATCTTCAGGGGGGAGGCTCCAAGAATTCTAGGATGTGTTCCGCCATCTCCAGCTCTGTGGAAGCTTTTCTTGGCTACCTGATACTCATCACAACACATTTTCCTGTTGGCAGCAGGAAAATGCTGGCTTGGCTGACCCCTCTGAGTAAAGGGGTCACCTTACCAAGGTGGGGTGGAGAAGCCTTGTCCCAGTTGCTGTGTGGGCCTGAGGAACATGGCAGCGTTTGGATCCACATTCAGGGGAGCACCACGAAGGGCAGCTGACTGCAGAGCTGTTGGCATGCTGCATGGCACACAATTTCAGCTCAGCCTTAGATCTACTATTCTAATTCTCTGTTACTTACATAGTGTTGATTATATAACGACTTAGCAGTTCCTCCTCTTTTAATGAGCACAGCTGTTTTCTGTCCAGCTTCAACAGGGAAAATTTCCCATCTCTAATTTAAAAGTAATACACTCAAAGAAAACTCCAGAGTGCTCTTGGGCTCACGCTGTTTAATATGTTGTAGCGCTCGTGGTGCCTCCAGGCTTCCATCAGCCTAGAGAGCACTTATGGCTGTTCACCTTACCCTCTTAAATGAATCTTTATAACTAATGAACTTTATTAATAGCATTAAAAAACTAACAAAGCCCTCACCTCATAAAGAAAACGATTTTATTTAGGCGGACTGATACAAGCTGTCATGTATTCATTGTTTTCTGACCAACTGCTTTCTACAAAGTGGGCCAAGGGGCAGTTTTCTGCCAAAAACTCTCGAGTGAGTGGTATAAACAGAGGAGGCAAAAGTATGAATATCTGCTGGAAAGCAGAGAGGGTGAGATGCTGGAGCATTAAAGGAAAGTTAAGTGTAGGCAAACAGCAGCAATATGCTGAACAAGGACCTTTGGGTCATTGCCCCCAGGTTGGTGCCAGACATGCTGCATCAGTGACAGGAGCATCTTTGAGAGCTTGCTGAGAACTCGGTCCAATTTTACGTGCTGCAGCAGCAGTGCAAACATTCTTTGGAAAACGTGTTTTTGTCAGAATCGAAACATTTCCTATGAAGCTGTAGGCTTAGATTAAGTTTTAGGTGGAAGAACTGTCAAAACAAGTAACTTCCTAGCTTCGTTTTCACAAAGTCAGATTCATTTCACTCAAGACCTTTATAACTTTTAATTTTTCAGGTGTGTGATAATACGCTGGCACGTTTTGACACGTGGAGGTGAGGTGCTGAGGGACATGGGTTAGTGGTGACTGGGCAGTGCTGGGTAATGGTTGGACTTGATGATCTCAGAGGTCTCTTCCAACCAAGGCTGTTGTGTGACACCATCAGAGTACAGTCATTGTGGAATGCACCAATACTTTTGGTCTCTAGGCAGTGTTGAAGGTGTGACACAGGAGGAAATGGCTGAAGCAGGTCTGTAACAGTGGCAGGAAAGCTGTAATAAGAGTTGAGCTTTATTTCCTAACTGGAGACCCATTATTTCTGCTTTACAGTTCTCTGTTCTAATCTCTAATGAGATCTGGTACTTCCTCAGTCTGTTAACTTGACCCTGCTAACAATATTTTAAAAGTTCAATAACTGATAAATACTTGAGCAAATGATGAAGTGAGCTACAAGTTGATTGTAACCACCTGAAATAATTTTTGTTGATGTACTTGTAAAGTACTACTCTCATCCAGTCACATCTATTAATTACTTACTAGTTTGTGTACCCTTTTGTAGGTGTAACCTTAACATAAATTGAGGCTGCTTGATCTGCTATTGTGAGCAAATGCTCTCAATAGAAAGATGATGATTTGTCTGGAAGTCACTCTTTATCTTTGCCATTTTTACACACATAAATACATCTCCTTAGCTAGAGTGTCCTTTTGTTTCCCTAGTACTCTTGATTGTAAGTGTACATCAAGTTGTTGCCCTCAGGGGGCCCTGTTCAGATGCAGCTTGAGTTACATTATAGTAATAGTGTTCATTCTTTGCATTAATAATTACACTGAATGCCTCCTGTTCAGCAAAGTATTGTATTTCTTTGATGTTTTCCTTGCTATTAGGAACTGCTATGCTGATGCTGTGTATTTTATGCTGACAATACAGGTCCCCATTCTCCCTGTTTGTTTTCTCTCCTCCATTACTTGTACCAGTGCAATGTAGCATATCATACCAGGTAAAATAGAGCTGGGGGCAGCCAGTCCCACTCAGTTCCTAGATCTGACAGGGAAAGACAAACTGTTTTGCTCTAGTGAACTCCTCTAACAAAACCAGGAATTTCCAGACTTGGTTGCTTCAGGCTACAAATGACTAGAGTCCGTTTTAATGGCAATGTACTGAGATTGAATCTGGCTCACAGTGACTGGTTTAACAGAACTGATTAGTGCTATTACTCAGTATTTGCATTCACTAATGCCCAGACAAACAGGGATGCCTGTGTTTCAGATATAACATCCTTCTGTGTCTTTTTTTTGGATATGATTGAGCAAGTATTTTTTTTTTTTTTTTTTTTGGTCCTCTAAGTTATTCCCATTTTAAGAACACATAGAGAGGAGTCAGGTATTTTCTGTGGAATCTTGTTGGTTCACAAAGGATCTGCGAGTTTCCCTAAAGAAAACTGCAGTCAAGCATTAGAACACTCATTATTAATGCTTCATAACCTCTTTCTTAAGTCAGCAGTGTCCAGAAAGTTCTTTTAGTAGTTTTATTGTCTTTTTAATGTCATTTGGTGACTGTGTCCTTTGCTTCCCCCTCCCCACCCTTACTTTCCTGCACAGTACCTGCACTATTTGCATTAACTCAAGGAAACTGTAGCTAATCAAGATTTGCAGTCTGCTCCTGTTTTGTCACTCACTTTTGGTTCTGTTAACTGGTTAGAATGGGGGAATTTTTGTTTAATTTCCATGCTACAGAGGAAAGCACTAAAACAACCAGTATGAATGAAATTAAACTTGGTTGAAACCAAAATGTAGAAGAGACTCTCATACCCTGAGCCTTTACAGCCTGTCTAGATAGAAGCTGGGACGAAAGAGGGGTTATCCACTTGTGCAAAGGACGAAATAAACTTGGGTATTGACTTGCCCTTAAGATCAGATGGAGTTTGTTTCAGTTCTATGAAATTAAGGCACTTTTGGATTTCTAATGTAATGCATTTACCATAAGTTATTTTTCTTTGCTTTGAGAGGCAATTATTCTGCATGGATTTTGCATTCCTGGGTAGCTTGAATCCATCCAGTGCTCTCCTGGTGCTTTACAAATGAAGGGAGGTGGGAAAGCCTCTCCCTAATTTGTTACTGCTACATGCATACACTTGAAATTTTATGGAGTCTTTTTATATTGGCAGGATGAATAGATTTAGGTTTGTTCATGTATTCAACATACTGCTGTCTACCACCACTGCCTTCCAGGTGGTGTGTTGAAACTGTGTATGTATTTGCATGTATTTGGCAGAGGGAGCCAGTAAAAGGTGAAAAATTTCCCACTAGTGGCACCTGAGCATCCTCCTCCCAGGAGGAAACCAATCTCTTGTGATAAGGCAAAGCCCTGCAGCAGTGAAGAGGGTAATAGCAGCATTTACAGAACCTGCTTGCTAGAGTTCCTGGGCAGAAAATATATAGTCTGTGACTGAAGATCATCTTTCAGCCTGGTTAGCCTAGATGTAGAGATGGTGGTGCTGGGAAACGTTGTGTAGCCCTTGCATATTGCAACTTTCAGTTGGTTGATCAACTTGAAAGCCAGTACAGAAAAAGAAATAAAGGACGGAGTGTTTCTTTCTCCTGGCCAAGATTAGGGTGCAGAATTGCTGAGGAGAATCTTCTTTCCCCTGTGAACAGTGGAAGGGATGGGTAAGGCTAAGAAGATGCCCACAGATAAACCTCCATGCTGGCTTAGAAAGCCAGAGGCTTTGTTAAAAGCCGTGACCCCTTTAGCTCTGAAGAGAGCCATACAAAGAAAAGATCCTTTAGATCTTTTTGTCCTTTCTCCAAGCCTTTGTTTCTCCCTCTTTCCTTCAAAGCAGCAATTTTTCTTTGTGTTTTTTTTTTTTCCCCTTCTCAGTTCTGCTTAGCAAAGACTCTCCAGGGAGCCAGTGCAGAGCTGAACTTGGTACAAACAGCCAGGAAGACGGCTTGAGCTCAGTGTCTGTACAAATGTCCAGGATAAACTGCTGTATTAATATTTCAAATGATTGCCTAATACAGTATGCACCGTGGCAGAGATCCAGGAACAAGGCTTTCCTGGTGAAATCTGCCTTCTCTTTTTAATATGCAGCTATAAACAGTTTATTTTTAAAACTGTTGGTGTGGAAAGAGCAATGTTTTTGTTAATGGAAAAAATCCTGACACCCTTCTTTTGGCCTTCCACCAATTTTGTTCCTAATTCTGTGCAATTATACTGCCTTTCCTTGGGTGTAAAGCTGGGGAATCTAGCCCTGGTGTTTTATTTATTACTGTAAATCTCTGAAGAGCGATGGCATCGTGTGTGAACAATGCCTACTACTTTTCATGGCTTTTCCACTGTTAAAGCATTCTTCTTCTGCAGATTTCTATTCCTAGAGCAGGAGGTAACTCTCTAATGAGAACGAATTTGCCCAAACTCATAGAACTGCCTCCTTTTGTAATGCTTATGTGAAGAGCAGGGAGTGCTGGCACGCAGTGTGTTTGAAGCCCAGTGACAGCTACCTTGAGGTCTGACTCAATAACTCTAACTTGGCAGAGGCTTTACTTTGACTGTGGCTTCTGGAAGCATTGCAAAAACGTTTACTGGTTTGCACACGTAACTAGATGAGTCACTTCATAAAAATATGTGGTGAGGTAGACCTCACAAAGGCAATTACCCTTTTCAGTCAGTTTTAGCAAATGGATCGTATTATTTTCATTACTGTAGGAGTTGTCTGTTTCAAGTGATTCTGAATTTGAGATTAAATTTATTCTTGGGCTTGGGTTTTATCCTGCCTCTTGTGGTTTTCGTGACTTCAGAGGAGGTGGTTGACTCGCCCACTGGAAGATGCTTCAGGTCCAGATCGTGGCTGTGAAATGTCCTGTTTATATAGTTACTACCAGAATTCATGAAGACAATCAGATGGGATTGTTGTGACAGCTCTGAATTTGCTTTCATTGTGGAGCGTTCTGACTTGCATACATTGAGAGGCAGTTCTTTACATAATATACATATTTTGAATTATACTTTTAATGAATTTTCTTAAATCTTTTAAGTATCTAGGGGGTAAAAACCAAGGAGGTGACTTCCATTTATGTCAGTTTGGGTCTGGGTAACTATTGCAGTCAGTGAAATTAACTGTTAAGAGCATGTGCATGGAGGAATTCAAACTGAAATCATAGTTCTGCCAGCTATACTGAATTTCTCAGGATGCACTGGTTCCAAAAGCTCTAAAGTCTGTCAGCTGAACCATGGAAAACTGAACCCTACCCTGGGTATTCATTACCATGTGCCCCAGCACACGGCAAAAAGTGGTGATAGATACTAAAAGACACTGCCCTGTGCAAATCCAGCTTAATCCAAATGGACAAGGTGAGAGGAGAGAGGTTGTACTTGCCTGCTGCCTTGTGGCAGATGAGGTTAGGATAGGGGCAGGAATAGAAACCAGATCTTCTGCCTTGTATTTAAATGATTACCAGCTAGACAATTCTGCCTGTGAGGAATATAGCTTCCATCCTAAATCAGTCCCTGAGTCTGGTCTTGAAATGAAGTAATGGTGACAGGCTTTTTGCTGGAGTGTCTGGGGGAGATGTTAGAAATGTTGTGCTTAGGGGACACTTAGATGATTCCTTTTAAACGGGTGTGTGGTCACACCAGGGAGGTTGGGAAGCACATCCCAGTCCTAGAAGATGACTTAGAAATTCACCCTTCCCTGCAGTGAACCACGCAGGAAAACAGCTGAGTGATGAGTTGTGCTGAGATGTGCCTTTCATTTGGAGAACTGAAGAGCTGCAGCTGTCCTTGGGGAGGTGTGGGTCTGAGTTCTGCAGCACTTCTGCACCCCGAGGCTGAAAAATGGTGTGATGGACCTGATCATTTGCTACTCCTGAGTAATGGTGGTCCATGCCAAGTTACCCTGCTGCCTTTAGCAGCCCTTTCAAGACTCCTTGAGGCCCTCAGATTGCTTTTAAAGTTTTTTTTCAGCTGGCAGAGTGAGGATTTGACCAAGTTTTATCAGTAGCCTGATGTGAAAAGAAGACAGTTTATGACCCAGCCCTGAACAAGGCCTGAATTCCTCTCTCCCTGATTACTCCATGTTGCAGACTAGATAAATTTTAGCTACCAGAACATACTGATGTTATGTTAACATACTCTTCTGTACTACTTTAAACTACATTCAGGAGCTGAATGGGCACGGGATGTTTGTTGTGGTGTCTGCACTGCCAGAGCTGGGACACCGCTGCTCAGGCAGCAGCACAAGCACCGTGTGCTTCTCACTTCACGTTGGGATGAAAGGGAGAGCACATCTGAACAGCAGCATTGCCCAAATGAGTGAAAGCAAGAAAGGCTGGCTGCAAACAGAAACAAAGCATTTCCCCTGTCTCCCTAAACATTAGTGTTTCTCATTCATTTGATTTAACGAGGGCAGTCGCTCTGCCACTCTAATTATCTCTGTCAGACCCACAGTGCACATAAAGCAGCCCTCTGATTTTTAAGAGGCAGTGAGTACCCTGGTGCCTGCCTGCCTGCCTTTCAGTCCATCACCATGCACGTTGTATCAGAGGAAAGCATTTGGAGGTTGCCTTGATAACACAGGCAGATTCCTAGCATAAGGCAAAGGGCTATTTTTTATTATTTACACAATTAATGGAAAGGAAACATTGAGTGTCTTTGATTAGAATTAATGGCTCATTAGCCTGGGCTGTCATCACGGGCTAGCACTGTGGATCTGGGTGGTGAAGTTGATGAATTATTCTGGTTAGAGGAATAATAGTGGGGATAGGGACTTGCAGAGAAATACTGAGTATGAATAGGGCAGGAAAAGTGTGGAAATGGTTTCTGAGGGCAAGGAGCCCAAAGGCTCTGCACTCCCTCTAGGTGTGGATTGATGTGCACTTCCCAAAGAGCTGTGCCTGTGGCAGATGTTGCTGCCTACTGCTCTGTCTTCAGCACGGAATGCTCCTCACTGCTCCTGTTCCAGCACTCTGGTTTAGCAGAGATGGCTTTTCCCTTCTGTGTTGGAACTGCTGAGAGTGGGTAGAGAGTTAATGTAACATAGCTGGCCCCCACAACAATGCAAATGTACTAATTGTCTCTCTAATCCATATGCTCAGTATTAAGAGCAAAGAAGCCGACAAACAAAAAGTAATCCATCACTCTCTGTAAAATTGCCTATGTAGACAGAAAAAAACCCCACTGCTCCCTGTGCTGCTTTTCTTATTTCTGTTTTATTGTTTCTATTTAATGAACTGGCAAATAAATTACAAAAATCTGGTTTATAAGCCAGTTATTTATTAATTCCATATTTTCTGCAACAGGTTCTTAGATTAATGAATCAAGGAAATGGAAAAGCCTGCTAATTTAATTATACAATTACCATCGCTGTAACATTTATTTTAAGGGCATGACATAGCTAATGGATATTTTATTTATTTATTTCAAGTAAGTAGTCATAAATTAATATATGCAGGGTTTGGGTTTTTTTAAATTTTATTTCTGACTTTTGGTATTTCTTCTTTTTCATACCTGTTTGAAGCTTCCCTAATGAAACAGATTCTTTAAACAAGACTTTGAGGAACTGTTTCCTGCTGGAATACACCAAGGAAGGAACCATCTCCCATAAATCTTGGGAGTGTAGGATATATTATTACTATTAATTCCAGCAATTAGGACGAAAACATAACAGATTACTCTTAATAAACCTTTCAGACAGGATTTTCTTTTAATGGATAGGCTCATTTATATCTATTTATTTTTATTTCACAAATAAAATCAGCATTCTCTGCACACTCTGATATGACCTTTATTTGTTTGCTGACAGATACAACACATCATAGCTTAAAATCAAAGTGCTGTGATCTCCTCCATTGTTTCAGAGCTCTTTTAGCAGTTTCCATTCAGTCTTTAAAGCTTCTGAGTATAAGCATAACAAGCAATTGTTTCCTTCTTTTGGTTTAAATCCTTTTTGGAGTAGAAAATTGTCTAGAAATCTTTTCTGAAAGTTAAGTGAACTCCACAGCAGGGAAAAGAAACTAGATTCCCTGGTTTTGAGTTCTTGCCTTAATCAGCAATTACTTGTTAAAATCCCTTTCCTCAAATGTAGTAACAGTATTTATTAAAAATAAACTTCCCCTTGAACTCCAGAACTGTGATCTGATCAGCCTGTTTTTTAAAATATTTGTGTTATTTCTCCATGGCTGTATGTTTTTCCTTCTGTTATCTGCTTATCAGGCAGAATTTAACACTGTCATTTGTTCCACTTGCTTAATCTCTTCCTTTTTCTTCTTTTATTTCTGCCAGAACTCTCATAAACTAAGACATTTGTTTTGGAAGCTCTGCAGCTGCCTCATTATCATATTCCATTTTTTATTACCTGAGCATATCCTACTTTTCTTTTGGTCCACATTAACATGTGAGAGGACTAGTTCTGCAATATGTAGCGTGGTTAAAAAACATCTAAGGAGTTTTGAGTGGTGAGAAACTTGGAGAGAGTTCATCTGTTGCTACAGATGACAAAGCCACTAGTTGCCTGGTCAAATCCAAGTTGATAAGTATCACTGCTTTTCAATTAATCAGTGCTCTGTTAGAAGAGTGATTGAAAGTTGCATAAAATATGGATTTGGGACTTTGGGTATAAATAATAGAACATATATATTTGATAAGATCTTTCAAATATTTCTATAAAAAGTTCCACTTTTGTGATTACTGGAGTATTAAAATATGTAATGTTTGTCATATAATCCCATCTGATGATTAGGATTAGTAGAACAGCATTATTTTCTCAACTACCATGTCAAAGTTTCACCATTATTAAAAACTGTATTAGAGATTTGTCCTTTGGATGTAGAGTTCAGATCCCTGTGAAATGCAGGTTACCTTACACATGTGCTCCTGTTGGCCACAGGTTTAGAAAGGATTGCCCTCATTCCAGCAGTACAATAAATTGTCCTAGAAAATGAGCAGTGGTGTGGATAAAGAGAGATCTAAATGCAGCTTTTGAAGTGGCACAACCACCCACCTTTCCCATGATCTATCAGTGCTGTATTAAACTGCTGTAGTTTGCATTCCTCCTATGTATTCATCCTCAATACGTGTTGAACCTTCTTACCATGCCTTTAATCATAGCTGCTGTGATTTAAGCATGCTAGGTTTTCCAGTACAAATTGAATTGATACAACCTCCCACCAGCTGTGTTAGCTACTGAGAAACAATAACTCCAAAAGGGAGTTGACACAGCATTGCTATTCCTTTACTTTTGGGTTTTTTTTTCCCCTTTCAAACCTTGTGAGAATTTTGAAGAAGAAGCATTTTACTACATGTGGATTAGTAGAGAAGTCCCCTATAAATTTATGCTTCCTCTGAAAACTAGCTTGTCTGATTAGGGTCCTGTAATAACCATGCTCACAGGCTCTGAAGCCCCCAGCTGTTAAAGATGGACTGGCAGTTCATGAAAGATTGCTTGTGGTAACTGAAAAATGCACTTGTCTAGATTTGGCTTTCATTTCCAGGACTTCATACTGCAATCTGCAATCCCTAGCATGTTTGATGTCGGGTGATAATTTTGCAGAAGTTGGAAATGGCTTCAAAAGACAGTCCAGAGCTGGTTAGCAAATATTTGTGTTCCTGTAAAATGTAGCTGCACAGTAAAAGCTGAAAGAAAATAATAGTGAAGGATAGAAAAGAATCCAGATAACCACTATAAATTGTATTTATGAAGACATTTTCCTTTTCCATTCTGCTGGCTGTATTTCAGAATATGTCCAGACAAATATTGATATTTGGGCATTGGGATATGCTTCCCCCTTTAAGCAAATCACTTAAGGACATATTTAAGGCTGCTGTAATTTATACTAGCACTCAGAGATTTCAAGCTCTTAAACATTAAATGCTGCCTTGGTCATGTTCCTTCTCCAGTTATAGGAGGACATAGGCTCTCGTTCTGTATGTTCTGTTTCTCAGCTCTGGATGGGCACTGCTCCAGTGTACGTGGGCCCTGTGCAACAGTGTCTGCATTGAAGGAGTGTGAGTTGGAGATCTGAGGCCATTTGGAATTAATGTGGGACACAAACTTTTTAGGCTCCCTACTAAATAGAAGTCACTTTAATATCTTTCTTTCCAGGTTATATTCTTCCAAGGTGAAGCCCCATAGATTTAGGAATTATTTCTATTGCTGCCTTCCCCTAAAGTGGCAAGAAATGATGAGATTTAGGACTGGTTGCCCTTCTTCTGTTCCGGTAATTTCTTAATTAGATGGAACAGCATTAACTTTGGCCTTTTCCCCTTTGTCCACTGTGGACAGTTCCACCACAGTTATTTGGGAAATGGGGAGATGCGTTTCAAGTGAAAAGCTTATTCCATTTGTCATGAGGGTGAATTTGTGTTAGCTAAACAAGGTTTAGGTCTGTTATCTCTGAGTGGCACTGCTCTGAACTCGAGAGGAGCTCCAAAAGCAGTCAGTAACATTGCCAGAGAAGAGCACGCTGTGCTGTGGGTTATTGGGTTTAGGACGCATCACAGTTGGTGCACGAGATACACTGCAGAGCTTTGAAGAAGCCAGTTTGAAGTCCTTGCAAGTTCTTCGTGGCTTATGATCAGAGGCTTCTACTCCTTGGTAATGTGTTGCAGTATTTATGGACAGGAATAGAGTGAACATAACGGTGTTGTTAGCTCTTTTTTAGCTGTTTAACTTAACACACAAAGAAATTACCAGCCTTTGTTAATTGACAGTGCAATTTGATCTAAGTCAATTTGTTTGGAATTTAAGATTAAATTAATTTAAATAACTTTTGACAGAATACTCTTTTGAAAGGCTTTTCCTTGTAAGTTCCTCACCAAAGTAAATCACTTTCATTGAATTATTTACGAGACAATTTCATAGGGAGAGCTTCAAAAACCCTCCAGGCAATAATAAAATGATCTTCACTGTTACAGTCACAATTTGTTCTGGATAATTGGCTGCCTTTTCCCATTGGGGAGTAGTATGGTTTTACGTGCTGGATAGGTGCCTCCTCCTGCTAAGAGGACAAAGTGGTGCCAATCATATGGACTGAGTTTTTCTTTACAAAAAATAAAGCAGCCAGAAGCTTTAGTTTGTACCACAAACCTGCCATGCAGATTTGCAATGCATTGCAGAAACAAACTTCCCTATTATGTTTGCTTGTTTATTTTTAATTATTTTACCTCCCAAATGGGTAACTTACTGATAAAGGAACAGCACTTATCCAGACTGTTTTGTTCTCTCACGTAGGTGTTTAAGTGTAGACTGTGTGTTTGCAAATGGCTGTTTACAAAGCATAATGGAAAGGAGGTTTCTTTCTGTGGAGGGGAAAAAAAAAAAGTAGTTAAATGTAGATTTCAAGATTCCACTGAAGTCCTTCAGAGGAGCTGAGCCACTTCATGCTCATCTGTCCTTCTCATCAGTTCAGTGGTCACCTCTTGCAAACCACCAAGGGAAACATCACACTGGTTTGAGCTCATACAGATGCTCTGATGTTGCCTGTGCCCTCTCATTCCTCTGCTCCTGTGAGCTGAGCTTTTTTGATGACATTGCTGAAGGTTATTGGAGAGTGGTGTCATGACAACTCTGTTAACCTGCTGCAATGAAGACTCCAGAGCACCTTAGAAAAGAGAAAAAAAATAGAAGCATTATGGCAATGCATAGGCAAAATCCTTGGATTTTTAGCCTAAGCATTATGCCTTTTAACCATGTAGTGAAAAATTAGAATTTTCTAGAGTGAGCAGACTTGTACTGCTGAAAAGTCAACCAGAAAAATTTAAAAAAATAATTCCTTTTGATTAATTAAAAAAATAACCTCCACCAACAAAAAAACCCTCTCATTCTCTAAAGTTTGGGCAGCCTGTGGTTGGATTTTGTCACTTCCTCTTGAAATAATTTGAATCCTTCAGTGCGTTTCCTCGTTTCCTTCAACAGTGGCCACCAGATTCTGTCAGAGCAATAGCCAGAGTAAAACACACGTTGGTCCCTAAATGTATTATTTCAATATATTGTTCTCCTCAGTTCTTTGCCCAAAAGCCTTCCCCCTATCCTAGATGACTTCACTGATTTAAATCCCCACATGATTTGTAAGAGATTTTTCTACCCAAGTTCACAGTGTAACAGAAGGTGTTACCTCCTTGTTCCCCTGGGATGTCCAGCAGCATTATTTGCCTTACAAGAAATTATTTTCTGACCACTTCATGGCCTTTGAGAGGACTGAGGCTGAGATGCACTGTGAAGAGATTAATTTGCTGTGGTGGAAATGCTGTGCCTTTCTCAGCAAACCATTGCAAGCTTGATGGGATTTCCTTCAGGGAAAATACAGGAGCAAACTTTGCCTATTTTCTCTTTGAGTCGGAATGATGTCCTGACGTTTTATAGGAACGTATCTGGTAAGATTTGTTGGAAGCTGTGGTGTCAGAAATTGCTCATCCCTGAAAGAGGTTTCTATGACATTTTAATTTTAAGCAAGCTTTTCGGTCAGAATGGAGTTCCTGCTTAAAACCTCTTCAGAGTGCCTGCTATCCCTTTGTGTGTTGACATTCATTTTGTGCCTGGTGAAGCCCTACCAGTGGTAGAAGTCCCTCTCCAACCCTGGGGACAGTGCAGAGTAAAAGCTGATGGTGTTTCAAACTGCAGGTGGGTGTTCCATCTTCACCTACGTATATAAAATATAACTTCTCCTTTCTGACTTTTATCAGGGTTTGTTCTTTCCCCTGTTTTCATTGTAACTTTTTCATTTCTATTGAAGTAAAATCAAAACAAAGCTTTAAACAAACACACTTAAAATCAGCATAATGTTAGGAAACAAAGAGGGAGAGGACTGGGAAAGGACCATGATGTACTTTCTTCATTACTGTTGAGCGCTGTGGCAAGTGTCACAATTCTTTTGTCTTATAGTTCTTCTATTCAGCACTGTTCCTGATACATGCAGTAATATTAACTTAGCCTGTCTTCCCTGACAGTCACAATGTTTCATAACAGATGGTAACAAAGAAAAATGAATCGAATACCTGTTCTCTGATGGCTCATGAGAAGTCCTCTAGAAGATGATTTATTTAGGCTGGGATTTTCAAATGATCCTGAGAACTGGGTGCCTAATTCTCCTAAACCACTTAAGTGAACCCTACTCTTCTTTCAATAATTCAACATAAGCATTTGCTCAAAACTGCCAGAACTCTACATGTGTTATATGCATGTAAATACTAAATCTAATATTTCAAATAATATTTTATATTAATTTGATTAAACTCTCTGGCAATGCTTATAACTGCTACAAGAATCCATCTTCCATACAGATTTCTCATTGTAATTTATCATTATTTAATGAAAGCTTCAAATAAATTGTCCAAACTTATGTCAGATCCCCTCCAACGCTTTGAATATTTCATCTTCACCGAGTGAGCTGCACAGCAATTTGAGCACACTCTTTAGACAGATAGCAGAGCTTCCTCATGATTTTTTTTTTTTTCCCCTGCCAATATTTGCTGCCTGCCTTCTGACTGCGACCACTGTTGATAAAATTAGGGACAGGATTATAGTGTTTCATTCTATTAAATGTCAGGGTGGAGAACATAAAATATGTCTGCTTATGAGCAGCGCTCATCAAGGACAACCTTGATTATTCAGGCTTGTTTGAGCAACAGTTCCCAGTCTTCAGACAACATTAGTGGATGTGTTTGTTTTCCTCTCAATGTTCAGTTGATTTTTCTTCTTTTTTGGAGGTTGAGGGTTTAGGTGGGGGATTGAAGATCACCTAGATAGTGCTTTCCCCATAATTTGGGACAAAGAATCTCTCCTGTTACATAAATAAGAATGGTTCTGAGGGGGTTTCTGTCGTTATTGAACGTTGCCTAGTTTGGAGTTTGTCATTTTTGATTTAGAGGGTAATAAAGCCATTTCTCACAATGTCTACCATATTGCACCAGGCATAAAATACAGTGACCTTGTGTGCCTGCTTTCTCGTGAGAGCTGGCTGCAGCCCTATGTGCCAGCTCTCTGTGAGTTCTGAAGCAAAGGCAATGTTATTTTAGTATAATTACTGTGGCTTTATGCATTGGTATAGGTAAAATGCTGGGTTTATTGTGTCAGGCTGTTTGTTTGTGTATGCATGCATATATGTACTTTTGTGGAGAGTTTTGCACCCCTGGTAAATATACTGGGAGCTGGCCTTTATGGGTGAGATTATATGTGCTGGTAAACTGGAGCCTGGACCTCCAGGCTCTGTAAGAAATACTTGCAGTAATTCGTAGCAGATTGGATGTTCTTAACATCTGAGTTAGTTTGGAAAGATGCATTATGTGTTCCTCCTGGACAGGTTCTCAGAAGGCATCTTGCAAATGCTTAAATGTGTGTGTTCATTTCCTAGCACCCAGTGGAATACTGAGCTGGCACACACAAATGTGGAAACCATGTTATGTGTATATTGATGCCTTTAGGAAAATACCTATATTTATTTATTTTTTTTAAGGGTAGAGGAGAATACTTGGGAATAATAAAGTCTGAACAAAGAAATTCAACTCCTTCTAGAACTGTATCATTCTGAGTGAGTGGAGAATCAGCCCACATGTGTCCTGGGAGAGCACTCAACATTGCTTTAAACAAGCTCCTTCCTATGGCTCTGTTAAAGTGCTCATGTCACAAAGCTCCACAGCAGAAGAAAGCTTTGCATCAGATGCACTAAAAATATTCAATATAAGAAGATGCAGGTTGGGAATTAGGAGTTAAATTCCCATTTATGAAGATCTTTATGGTTAGATAGACAAAAGAAAGATGAATAAGAACTTTGTTGTATGTCAGCTGGTAACTTTAGCTGGTGAGAGACTTTTAAACCTGTAATATATTCATAGATGTATAGATTCATATATAGAAATATGGGTGAAAAATTCTTTGATTCTTTACTTTGAGCTGGGGTAAATAAAATTGTTGTGAAAGGAGGCAGTGTTAAAACAGAATCCCTGGGAAGTAATTGGGTGTTTGAAGGTGAAATCCAGTTGCCCCTGAGATATTTCTTACTTTGGGGAATCTGAAATGTAACTCAGCATGCAATGCTTTTTTACTAAGTGTGACCTTTAAAATGGGAAATGGGGAAGAGAAAACCTGTGTGTTTGAATATGAATTTCAGCATCTGTTGGGATGTGTAGGAAAGTTAGTTGGTGGCATTTAGCTTCTTTCTGTTCTGCAGACTTGAAAGGGCTTCATCAAATGCAGCGGGTGGCAAGAGCAGTTTAATTTGCAGATCATGCCTATTTTTTTTTTTTTTTGGCCATAAAAAGGTAAATGACAAACAGCTTTTTCTTCTCTTCCCTGTCCCTTTTTAGTAGAAAGCTGTCAACCTTTTCAGTTATTCCCACTTAGGAACAATTGCCCAGTTGTTGACAGGTTGGCTCATCTTTTGTCATGTTGTTTTAATGTGAGTAAACAGTGCCTGGGAGAGCCAAGGAAGCCTGCTTTGCAGGGCTCCCTGTTTGTCACTTAACTTTCCTATAATGACATATTATGTCATATTTGAAGGTTGTATTGTGACTTTCCTCATTCTTAAATCTGCTTAAAACTGCTTGAAATATGCTTTTAATAGGACTGAACGGAAGGCATTGTATGGAGTTTCACCAGAAGTGGGTTTGGTTCCTGAGTCTGTCATGTGAAATATCTGTGTAGGTTGAAGGAAAGTGTTAGCTAGTTTTTTAGATGTATTCACTACTCCTAGTTCCCACTGGCATCAACTAGTCATGAAAGCATGTGGTAGCTCTGCTTGGTTTGACCTCAGACTCCATCTGCTGAAAAGCAGCAGCTTTCTGCCCATCCTGGACAGTGATCACACACCATGGCCAGGTTCTAGAGGCAGCAGGACACAGCAAACAGTAGTTTACTACTATGTTATCTTTCAGCCATCAAAAACAACTGTTTTTTGAAGTGTTGGGCATCACAGTATGTTGCTGGCAGAGTATTGTTAATACCCTTAAAGCCAAGCTTAGTTCTACACTTTGAACACATTTGTCTTAGAGAATATAAATGGTTGTCTTTCCCTTTCCTCTCTTCTTCAGTTTAAGACATAAATTGATAGTTTTTCATTCCCCTATTGTGACAAGTGTGTACTCAAAAGGCGTTTGTCTCACTGTCAACAAACCTGGAAAAATTCTCTGCTGGAATTGAATCTGAGACTTCTGAATGTAAATGTATAAGCCCTCGCCACTACAGTTTTAAAGATTCAATTACAGTAGAATAAAGGCATTAATAGATTCACACCCCTGGAGGGGGGGAATGATGCTACCTGAGGCCTGTCTGTGTTCCATCCTGTTCCACAGATGTAATCCTTCAAAAGCCCTGCTCACAGGGATGGTGCAGTTTCTTGGCCTTACCTGTCCATCAGGCAGCCCTGCATACTTGATTGGCTTCTCATCCTTTAATGCTCTGACAGACAGGAGAATGTCACCTCTCGGTTTGGCATTGCAGACCAACGGTGGTCAAACATTTTGTAACTTCTTTTAAGTAATTTAATCCAATTAACATGCAGCTAATTTAGCATGGCATGAGCTGTAGCCGTGCAACTCTACTGCAGCTTTGTTTGTTAAATCCAACATTAAGTCGTTGTCTTGACACCTAAAAGATGTATAATCAGTCACCAATTAATTAGCATCAGTATGTCAGGTACTCATTAGAATAATTGACTAAAGTCTGTCTTGTTGAAAATGGCTTTTTTTGCTTAATTTTATGCACTTAGTGAAATGGAAAATACAGTCCTAGAAGACACAGACAGATCTCATAGGTCATCTGCATAATTTGTTTGCCAGGTTAATTTAGGCACATCCTCAGTGTTTTCTGTAGCTTACCTGACACGGCTCAGGCAGTGAGTTTCCACTGCTTCTTTCAGGAAATGTAGTTTGTATTACTGTTAGGTGACCATAAGTAAGATCTGTGTGTTAACTCGGACTAAACCCAAAGATCAAAGTAGTTTAGTTAGCCAGCTTCAGAGGGAGGAGTGTCTTGGGGGAGCAGCCTGCACAAGTCTTGTCCAGACTGTCTCTGACAGGAGCTGCTTTGGAGGTGGGATTTGCAGTCAGGTTATCCTTCTGTGCTTCATGCTTTCATCCTCCTTCAGTAGGAGAGAGGTTTTCTGCTCTGTGTTGTATGTGGCTGTGAACTTGAGTCAAGATGTGCACAAACATAGACAGGAGGTAAAAGGTGAAATAGCAGCATGTGGAGGTGAGTGTGGTGCCAGAGGATGTGCTGTGACACAGGTGGGGCACCTGAGCTCAGTCCTCTATGTTTGCACAGTATGTAAGTGTATGGATATTTAAATGGGCTTTGTTAATGTGAAGGAACTTTTAAGAGAGTTCTTAGCTTAAATGTAGAGCTGTGTAAGGTGATGAGAGATCTGCGTGGTTCTGATTCATAATTACCTTGGGTCTGCTTCACTGAAGATTCTTTGCACTGCATTTGACTGCAGAGAGTTGGCATCTCCATGAAGTTTTGGACCTTGTGCGTGTTTTCCTGCGTTGCTGCTCTCTGTTAGGTCTCTATTCCTATTTCACTTTAGTTGTTTCACCAGGCATTATGAGCCAGGTCAAATATCTAGACCTGGCACTTTGCATCTGCAGTGAGAAGGGGACACTGTGCCAGATTTTCTGTACCCAACTGGACTGGTGGCTGCCTCTGCTCATCACCCTTTGCAGAACACACACTTTGCTTGACTGTGGGCAGCAGGAAAGCTGACAGTGTTTGCTCATTGTCTGTCCCCCCTGGTCACAGGCACTCCCAGGGCTGTGCAGTTCAGTTTTGAGCACTGATGAAATGCAGCAGCCGTGTCACAGCAATGCGCTGAGCAGCACAGGCTGCAAATAATGTCTTCCTTCAATACTTCAGGGGCCCCTCTGCACACAAATAATGTGTGTATTCAGTTTCTTTTTTGGCTAGCAACATACTGTCAGCTTTAGTTTTAATCTTTAGAAGAATTAGTATCTGGTTTGTTGGTTTTACTCATTAAAGAAATGACTTCTGTAGCTTTGCTGCAGTTCAAACAACATCCATCACTGAAGATGATTTCCTTCAGCACTGTGAGACACAGTAGAAATGTTTTTATTTATTTTTATAACCATCCACGGTGATGCATGTTTTCAAGGTGAATACCAATCATGCAAATGCCATGTTTATTTTTCCTGAATTCCTCTGCAGAAAGGCAGAGAATTGTCTGTCTGGATCAGATGAACAATCTATTTAAGAATACTAATGCCACCTTATTTTCATTCATAGACCTCAAAAAAACTTTTCAAAGGAAGTTAATAGCATTTTATATATAACATGCATATAGTAAATAAATAAAACAATAAAAAAAGGAAGGGAAAGTGACCTTCCCTGAGGCCACCCGATAAATAACTTTGCAGCCTCGGAGAAGAGCTCCTGTCACTTGAGCTCCTTGCAGGAGATCTAAGATTGGAAGTGGCAGAATTTAGAACAGAAGCCTCCGTTCAGTGCTTTATCCAGCAACCAACAACAGGGATCTCATTTCCAAAAGTGGAATTAAAAACATGCTGAGAGATAATCTAAATATTAACTATCAGTTTTCCTAGACTCAAGTAATGGGTTTGAAAAAAAAAGGTGTTTGAAAGCTGTTGAGATGATGGGCTGCCAGTGTTTGTTTGGAAGCATCCTGCACTGCCTGACAGGCCATTCCTTTAGGAAAAAGGGTAAATAAACTAATTTACTGGGAAGTGAATCTGAAGAAGAAGTAGGTGTGAGGTGAGGCTGGGAAAAAAGGAACTGTGAGAATAACCACACAAGGGAGAATATTGAAATGACCTTTCTTACTGTGGGTTCCTGTGTTAATGAAGGCAAAGTCTCTTTAAAGGGCAGCAAGTCTGAGCTTCTGTGGACAGGGTTTGCCAGTCTGGGAATTGGTCTGTATCTTCTATTACATGAGCCTCCCTATGAATTGTAACCTTTAAATATTAACTACACTTCAGGTCAAGACAGCCAAGTTTATGAGGTGGCGGGTACAGTGAGAGAAGAGTAAATACCTGCATTTTATGGGTGTAATTTCAATCCAAATTCCAGGTCTGTTACTCATGCCAAAGATGTACATAAAATCACTATAACAATCAAAACGTGAATCAAGGCTCATAAAGCAAACTTGAATTGTTAATGAAGTTTCTTTCAAGGGTTTGTTGCCACTAACAAATCAGTGCCGTTGGCTTCTGCACAGCCTGGAGGACACACTGCTGTAGCAGAGAGGGGCTGCCAGTTTTACTTCTTCTATAAGGTGAATCACTCTAAGTCTGAAAGCTTTTTGAGGAGGAGCAGTATTCATTGGGATACCTTCCCTGGGAATTTCCTGCATTTAGGAATATTGCAACATGGTCCATGGTGCAAAGCTCAGGAAATGAGTCTGGACTCATTCTCTGTTTCACCTGCTGCTATTCTTGTGATAGAAGGTTGGTTGTTATAACATGTGCAGTGTGTGGCAGAAATGCACATGTTAGCTTGGGGCAGGCAGGATAGCTGTAGTAGGAATGTTGTTACAGCTCCATCCAGAAGCAGAGCACTTTACTATTGTACTTAGGTGCTTGCTTCAGTGTTTTCCTGTGGTACTGCACCCTGCCGTGTAGAGGTGTCTGAAGAGTGTTCTGGGGCTGCTGATGGGCTTGTGTTTAAAAAAAGGTGACCTCCTTGAGAATGTTGTCAGTGCAAGCAAGAGCCCATTTGATACACGCTCTGCAGGCTGAGTAGGGATTAGAGGCATTTAACTGTGAATCCTGTATCCTTCAGGTTTTACAGCCAGATCCTTTTATTCTTTTTAATCTTCACAGAATAAAAGGGGGGGAGGTAGGGAAGAGGAAAGGAAACGATCTTATTACAACTTTAGAAACTGTTTTTGTAACTGATAATAAGAAACTCCAATGAAATGGGAATGAGACAATAAATTGTCTCCGCTTACCTGTTACTAACTCGCCGTTATTTTCATTAAACATTCCCAGGCACAGTTTCAGGGTACTTAAATCAACATGATGACCTACTTAAAAAAAAATTCAGTTGGAAGAAAATATACCTTGAATTACATTCAGTGATGGCTTTATAAACTTTACAGAGTATCTAAATGTATTAATGTGCACGTAAGGCTCCCACATGAGCAAAAAGGCCATTGGAATAGCGAGGGGTGTCTGTAATCTGTGTGTGCTTTGTGTGTAGTTGGCTTAAAATACCTTTATATCGAAGTTACAGGTTAGGGAAGACAGAAAAGTCCCTACATGGAGTGTGCTGAGGTGTTCACTATAAGCAGTACTTTGGGGAAATTATTTTCCTATTGAAGTTGGTGATACAGTTCTCTTACTTTTGGTGGGGCCAAGGCTTCAGGCATTGTTCTGGCTCTGAGAAAATTCCAGAGAAAAGTTGAGTACCTGAAGTATCTTCACATGGATTGGGAATGTAGTATTTTTCCTTGCAAAAGAGTGTAATTCTGATGTAGAAAAATAGTTGGGTCAGGTAATTAATGTCAGCTGTGTGAGTGCTATAATTTTGGAGCATCCAAGTATTGTTTTATTACATGCATTCACTTCCTGAGGGTGTAGAATAAGAACGTATCGAATCAGTTCTCATTTCTGATAATACCGAACCAGCCACTTCACTAAAGACAAGAAACAAACCAACGAGCAAGCAAACAACTAACCACTAACCCAATTCATCCGGTGATGGGAAGGTGAATGAGCTCAGGTCTGTCGTCTCGTATCTACACTGCAGTTTACAAATTGTCTAGAGCACAATCTCACTTCATTTTTATTTTATTTTGGCTCAGAGGCAGGCTGATTTCATTATGACAACTGCTATTCTATAGAAGTATTAATAGTCTGTGTTTCCTATGTGACAACATAAATTTCATCAGTTACCAGTAACAAGCATCATAAAAATAGTTTGCAGTAGTTCGTTCTTGGCAGCTTGATAATCCACACTGCAGAAATCAGACGTTCTCCGGGGCTCCTTTTCATTGCTAATGGAGTGCATGAATGCAGAGCTTTTATTTTTAGTGTGTTTTAGAATCAGGCAAAGATATTATTTGGCATTATCACAGCAGAAGTGCTCTTTGTTCAGGTCTGCTCGGATTCCTGTAAAACACTAAATCTCCCTTTCCTGATGCGTGATCATACCCTGCTGTAATAAATGTTAAAAACAAATGAAAAAGAAAAATTCAAGTATACTGGAGTTGAACTCCTGAGATGTATTGCAGCAGCACTTTTAACTTGCACTTCAATTCTCCACAAATAGCTTTCTATTTTAGGTGCTTTGCATTTATGAAAAAAAAAACCAACCCACCCCAAAGTTCCATTTCTGTCGAAGATGCAAGACTACCAATGTGCAGCTAGATTAGTTACTGTCATCTGTTTTTTATACTGCAAGCCCTGTTGGCAATCCATGTCAGTTACAAATTAAGTTGCATGGAGGTGTGGTTCTCAATAGAAATCAATTTTCAGCACAAAATGCCTTATTTGCACTTTTATGGCTTAAAAGTACTTGCATGGAGTGATTTATTGTTTGCAGTTAGCAGAGAAGGCTATTGAGGGGATGACTGTCTGATTTCGACTTTTTTAGTCTTAATGGTGGTGTTTGCTTTCAAATATTAAATGTAAAATAATACAGTATTAAATAGAAAATCAGTCTCAATCATTACAGTATGCTAATCTGCTGTTGCATGGGAATTTGCATAATATGGAAGATTTTGCCTACTGAATGGTGTGATGTTTCTCAAGTTATATTTCAAACTGCCAAAGAGTGGAAAGGTGAAGACCAGGGGCTGCTGAAGGTAATGCCAACTGAATCTTAATTACTGTATTTATTTATAATGGCAGTGATGCATGGAAATGTAGGAAAAGGAGAGCTGGATTATCATAGAATCACAGAATGGTTTGGGTTGGAAGGGACCTTCAAAACTCATCTCGTTCCAACCTCCTGCCATGGCAGGGACACCTCCCACTGGATCAGGTTGCTCAAGGCTCCATCCAACCTGGCCTGGAACACTGCCAGGGATGGAGCATCCACAGCTTCCTTGGGCAACCTGTTCCAGTGCCTCCCCACCCTCAGGGGAAAGAACTTCTTCCTTAGATCCAGTCTAAACCCACCCTCACTCAGCTCCCACCCGTCACCCCTCGTCCTATCATTACAGTCCCTTGTCAAAAGTCCCTCCCCAGCTTTCCTGTACCCCCCAGGTACTGGAAGGCTGCTCTGAGGTCTCCCCAGAGCCTTCTCTTCTCCAGGCTGAACAAGCCCAGCTCTCTCAGCCTGTCCCCAGAGCAGAGCTGTTCCAGCCCTCTGCCCATCTTGGTCACCCTCCCCTGGACTCTCTCCCACAGCTCCAGCTCTTTCTTGTGTTGGGGGCTCCAGAGCTGGGCACAGGATTCCAGGTGGGGTCTCAGGAGGGCAGAGCAGAGGGGCAGAATCCCCTCCCTCACCCTGCTGGTCACACAGCTTTGGATGCAGCCCAGGACACAGTTGGCTTTCTGGGCTGCAGGCACACACTGCTGGCTCATATTGATCTTATCGTCCACAATTACTGCATAGGCCAGGTCCTCTGTAGCCATGAAGTTGTTTCAGGTAAGGGAATAAGAGTGACAGGGACACGGGGCTGTGCAGAATTGGAATGCAGGTGTGTTTTGCAGTGTTGGGGACACACTCCTTTGGAAAGGAATAATGTCACTTCAGCAACAGCTTCTGCCATCTGACCTCCCAGTGGTGGTACCCGTGTTTTCCTGGTGGGGTTTGGGCTGCAGTCAGGCTTTTGCATTTCATGCTCACCTTCTCAGCTGTGTTTCGTTCTCTTTGTGTTTCCAGTTTTGTGGAGTAAATGTCTGGCTGCATTACCCTTTGCCTAATTGTGTGATACAACATGAGCAGCTGAAAATAATGGGGAAAATGTCCCCAGTGAAATTCATACTGCCCTAATGTGACTGCACAGCCTCAAAAAATGAGGTGCTCGGATGGAAGGAGAACAGCAGTCTGCAGGCACACACTTCCAGTTCTTCACAGGTTGTATTTCACTGCTGCCCTTATGCCATAAGACTGTTTCACTCTCATGTGGTCACTCACAATCAATACAACAGAAAAGGTTTTTCTACTTTCTTGTGCTTTTATTTTCAAGGCTATTCACTACTGTCTCCCAGTGCTGCCTAATATTCATCCTCATTCAAGTGGCTTTTCTTCTTAAAAGACAGGAATGAGAGACACCTCTATATCTTGATTAAAATCTCAGCTTTTTTTTTCTTTTTACTTTTTAACTACCACTCTGTATTTAATCATCCTCGCTCTGAAGCATCGATTCCTTAACATTGTGGAAACATACTTTAAAAATCACTGCTTCATTATTCTTCTTGGTCTAGTGTACAAGATCATTTCTTTGCACCCAATGAGGACTTAATCGTATGTGTAACCTAGTGTATGACCTGTGGTAGGTGGATTTACCATAATAGCATCCCCTCCAATAATTCCTTTCCAAAGGCTCATGCTGGGACTCGGTGTTGAAGAGTGTTGCTGCATTTAGGAGCATTTTGGGACAAGCGTAGGGAGTTGCTTGTTCTGTCAGTGTGTGCTGTCTGCCTCTCCTGTGCTCGGTGGTGGAGGCGTGTGAGTGCCCACAGTGGAAGGAGTACTGAACCCCATGGTACTATATCAAATTGGCAGGCACTCAACTTTTTCTTACACTTTTAGTTAAGTTTGTCAGCCTGTGAGATTTGCTTTTGTTGTTTACAGGCTCTGTTTTTCTCTCTCTCATTACTTGCATTTTATTTTCTGCAAAGATAATGCTCCTCAAAGTCAAACACAAAGGAGGCTGGTGATAGACAAGCTGCTTTTTATCACCTTCAGGGAATGACTGTCACTTGCTAAATCTGTGACCCGCTCTCTTTTGCTCTCTTTGCATCTTGAAGACAAATACATAGTGCAGCTGGGAATCAAAACAAAAGTTGCCTTGATGAAAACAAGCTGGTGTAGTAGCCACGAGCTCTGTGATTGCCCAGCAATGTTCCTCCATCACAGCAGCCACAACATCTGCCTTGGTGATTATTGTCAGTGTGTGACAACTGCCACTAAGTGCATTCCATGTGCTGGGTCTTCACGAGTCGAAAAGCATCTTGGAATATGCTGTGTTCTGCTAATGTTTATCAGTCAGGAATCTGGCATCTGTGGTTTCCTTTTTCCCCATTTATTCATGGAGTCAGGGAGTATTTCTTGAAGGAGCTGTGTGTTGTCTT
This sequence comes from Podargus strigoides, assembly GCA_028020825.1. Taxonomy (NCBI): domain Eukaryota; kingdom Metazoa; phylum Chordata; class Aves; order Caprimulgiformes; family Podargidae; genus Podargus; species Podargus strigoides. The sequence continues at coordinate 74,519,949 of CM051622.1, read as the reverse complement.
AAAAGCCTCTTGCATGTGGGAGACAGTGTGCCTGCAGCTCTTTGCTCTGGGTTCAGAATGCAGGATATTGGGATCCTCTTTCTCTCTCGATGGTGTTTATTGCTGGCAAGGCATCCATAAATGTGTTGCCAAGGTTGATAGAGGCCGTGTCATTATCCCCTGTAACACTGCTGACAGGGAGCTGAAGCAGCATAACCCTTCTAAGATAGACTGAAGCTGGTCAGCAAGTGACAGGAGGCTTGGAGCTGGATTTGCAAAGGGGGTTTGGTGACCATGTGGTTATCTGAAATATTATTCCCTGGTGTGCTAGGCACAAAACAGAGTAGTCTGGTTTTCAAAGCTTTACTGAATGTAAAGCAGAAGGAAACAGCTGAGTATAGACAGATGGAGGTGAAGGAAAGCAGGAAAGGCATCAGAAGATGCATTTTCAGTCTCCCTGACTAAAGGGGAGAGAGTTGAGTTTATTGTCTGAATACCTTGTGAAGATTCTTTCTCCTTTCACAGGTCGTGTGCTAAAATTACTCTGCTTCAGACCTCTTACCCTGAGGATTACTTAACTTTTATTCTCTTGCCAAAATAGCAAACTGAATGTCATTTTTCTCAGCCTTATTTACTGTAAGCTCCCTTTATTCAACACAGAGGCAGGAAGGGATTCTTAAAGTGCACATAGATCACATTTATGTTCACTTAATTCCCCTTTACACTGCCAGAATGATGTAAATCAGCCTCAGAATAGACCACAATCAGACACTCTCTATCAGTGGTCTTGCGGTGGGAACTGCCATGAACCTAATTCATTTAGCCTGCCTTAATAGTAGGTCACTCATTATTTACACAGTTTACAAGTCATTGGAAGTTATGTTCTATTAGCACCAGAGCGAGAAAGATGATGCCAGGAGGAAGATTTCCATCTGTTTAGATGTGCCCCAGTTTACTGAAGGCAACATTTCTGTTCAGCACTTTCACTATGTATACCTGCCATGTCTGAGCTAAATTCCAGGGGTGGGAGAGACTTGATGAAGTTGTCAGGAAGTTCCAGTTGACCTAAATGAAACTGCTTAGAGACATCTGTGTGAATAATAGTCCTTCTGCATTCACTGAGCTACCAGCTACTGTTCCTTTGAGAGAACATACCAGGTACCATCAGGAATTTGGGTCCCACTTAATCCTTCTCAAGCGGTGCCATTGGTCCCTCTCTATTTTGTTTAGGTTTTTTCCTTTGTCTCTCCTATATTTATTTAAGGGTGAAAATCTATCAAAACCTGCCTGCTACAGGAGGAATATGCATGACATACCTGCCTGTCTGCTGGGAAAGGATCTCTTCAACTATATGGCCAAGCACTGCTGGCTGAGATAGTCACCTGACCAGGAACACCACTGGGAAATGTGTCTCAGGTGTGACCATACCCAACAGGAATTTCAGTATTCACCAGAACTACACACTGGCACAACACTGTAGCATTAAGCAGCGTGAGAACATGGTGTAGGAGAAACAGCAAAGAAGCATCACTGACAAGGGCTTCTGTGTTGGTGTAAAACATGTCCCCTGTGTTCTAGCTTCTCTGGCATTCTCTGAAATGAAGGGGATTATTTTCTTTAATATTAGTTAATAACATTTTGAGATCCTGAATAGCTCATTGCAAGTGCAATTGATCTCACTGTCCCATTATGAGCATGCAAGTGCTAGGAGAGAGGAGTAAAAGAAGAGATGATACATGCTCTCATCAGGATTGTGCAATGTACCTCCTTCTGTATATCAGTTCTAAAAAAGTAAGGGATCATTAACTAGACTTTTTTCCCAAACCTTGTACTGTTAGCAATTCTATTAATAATAAGCACTCTCCTATTAAGCAAACTACCCAATTATTAATCCATTAGCAATTCTATTGCAGAAAATCTCATTGTAACATCTATTCAGCAGGCACATTCCTGACAGACATTTTTTTTTTGGGGGGGGGGGGGGGAAGTATTGTTTAATTATGATTTAAAAGCTTAGCTTCCTAAACTTAATGAAGAATTAATGAGTTGCATTTTTCCATAGTACTCTAGCAAAATCTGCTCACAAATTAACTGTCCCTCCTGTTCTCTGCCTTGAAAACTTCTCATGGCACGCTCAAGCTTTCTGCTGTTGCTCTCCTTTTTTTGTTAGGAGTAGCAAGATCATGTAAAAAAATGGCAGCAATTATGGTATTAACATAATGGGAACAATTAGTACAGAGAAATCCAAGTTTCAATTGAGAAGCATTTATGTCTTTTTAGAAGGTCTTTGTCATATCTTGATTTACCTTCTGGTTGTTACAATGTTCAGCTGTCTATTAGTGGGGTGAAAGCCAAGTGAAAGTGTTCAGGCATGCAAGACTTCAAGGAAAAATATGGAATAACAGCCTTGAAGCTTTGAGAGGTCTTAGGAACACTGTTTGCCACACAGAAAGGGATTATAAATATTTCCTGACAACTCAGGGTGTTGTTCAGTGCAAACAGTGTGTGGTACTGGAGGATGGGAGTAGGATATGGGCTTTCTGTCCAACTTTATTAAAGCTTGTGTTTAATTTTATTTGAGCAAATAGCTGTGTTTGATTTGAAACTTTTCCTTAAGTGAGAAGGGAACTGAAGAGTTTCTTCTTTTTTTTTTTTTTTTTTTTCTAGTCTACTTTTGCCCTTTCGCAGGTCTTTCCCAGAAAAGATCCATTTATTGTAACTGATTATAATACTCTCCTTTTCAGTTCCTTGGCTCTTTGCACTGCATTTCTTACTCGCTGCTGTGAATACCTAATACCAAGTGAAAATTAGAGGAGCCCCATCTGCAACGTTGAGCAACTCTCCAGCAGAATTGGAGGCACACAGCTGTCTGTCTATCCATGTAAATATAAATATAAATATAAAATGTCTCCTCTTCTCTTGGGCACCCACATGAGGGCAATGCTCCCCCCTTGATCTGTTCTCTCTGTGGTATCACTAGATGTCATGAACTCTGACAAACAGCTGATTTGTTGTGGACACTTGAAAACTCCCTAGAAAAGTCAGGAGCTGTTTGGAAGAAAAAGCAGAGCACTGACTTAAAGATGTTAAACTGAAAAAAGTCCAGCAGTGTCCACGTTTTGGAATTCCTCTTGTTAAGGGATGCTGAAAGGGGTTGCTTAGGTCCAGACATTCAGTCCTTTATGACTTGCCTTCTGTTACATCTTACAGATCCATAGATTTCTTTACAGGTAGAGCTAGGAGTACAGTTTGGAGTGTAATTCTCACTTTTATACTTGGTGTAAGTATTTAGCACCCTCTGAGCAAGTTGGTAACATGACTGGAGAATGAACCTGACTTGGGTACTTATGGACTGTAGTTGTTTTGGAAACAAGCAGCAGATCAGTATTTGAATATCCATGGCAGTTGGTTCCTGAGCATTTTTCTTCCCATCCCATAGGGAAGTTGTTCCTTTGTAGTTCTGCTTTTCCTACTGGATCATTCTGGGAGGCTTGGGGATATTCTTCATCAAAAGCATTTGGCTGACTTCAGTGTTTCAGAGTGTTTCAAGTACTGTGAGTAGCCCTCAGTGAAAGACACTGAGGTACATAATTATGATGATTGGATGCATGTTCTACAATTACAGTTTATCTACTGAATTTTTAAAGGAACTGCAGTAGAACAGATGACAAGCACTTTCTCTGTGGCTCTAGATTTTGATTAAGCAAGCAAACCATGGGGTTTTTATTTGTTGTTCTAAGGGTTAGGATTAATAGATTGTTCTGCACTGAAATGACACTGACTCATTTAGGAGGTGAAGTGCACAGTTAGGTCCTTTGTCTTACTGTCTAAAGTAGTTTTGGTTTGTTTTTATTTTAAGAGATGTAATTGTTTTCAAGGCATTTCATTTCCTAGTGTGATTAGTCACAGGTAAATGGAATTAACACCCGTATCATCTTTAATAATGTGCAAAGAAGACTTGCATTGAAGTATCCTCACCAGCTAAGAGAACATCCCAGTTTGCTGCTCTCCCCTACTAGTTGCCCTTTCTCACTAGACAGGTTAGCTCTTGTTTTGCAAAGCAGAAAGAGGACAATAACATGGTTAAATATTTCTCACTGCTGATCCAGTATGCATGGTTTTATCTACCTTGACATAGGGCAATGTTATGATTTTAATTAACAAATTCTGTTATAAATCTGATAAAGGTAGAATTGTTATCCAGTTTGTGCCACAAACACAAGTTAGTGTCAAGAACGTCATCCTTTCATGTGGTAATAATGAACCTCTCTTTCCTTTCCCCAGTGAAAATTTAACTTTAAAATTGCTTAAAACTTAGACAGGAAAAGTCACTTTGAAAAACTTTCCTTCCTTGCCTTTACTGCAGCCTTTTTAATAGTGGTGTGGTAATCACTTATGGTTCTCTAAATAAAGAGCTGGAAGAAGAAACTCAATTTTCCTTCTTTGTATGCTAAAATTCCTATATAACTAACACCCTTTTTTAAGCTTGTGTTACCTTATCTCATCAAGTTAGACTGGCAGGGGCTTTCATCAGCACAAAGTTAGTGTCTGTACGTTCTTTCCCTGGGAAGTTAATGGGAGTTAGCTGCTTGTTTGCTGCTTGTGCCTGAGAGAGGATGTCCTAAATGCTCGAGCCAACATCATCTCAAACCAACCCACATATCTAACAAGAACTGACAGTCACTGACACTCTGCTGTGTAGGTCTGGATGAGAACAATACCTGCTGATGCTCCAGTGTGTGCTTCATTCCAGGTATAGTTTCTTTGCCTAAAAAAACCTAAGGATGTGTGAAGCTGTTAAAAATGGCAGCACAGCCAACTTTGGCTACAATGGACTTTGATTAATGGATAGCTGAAGGGAAGTATTTCGCAGAAAATTTCCAAAGTAAAAAAGTGTTTGTTTAAGAATATCAACAACACTTCAAAAATACATTACAGCTTTGTCATGAATTGATGCGTTTCATTGATCATCCCCTTCTGGACAGAAAATGAAATAAAAAACCTAAAGCCACAAGCCATTTCTTCAGTCACAAATGAGCATAATAATGAGCGTGTTTCATTTCTAGGATGTTTGGATTCTCACGTTTGGAAGATGTAGTGTCATGTACAGAACTTAGAAATTGTAGCTGATATGGGAGTTATGATTCAACAGCTGCTGACTCCAAACATTTAATTAAAAGCCAAGGCAGAAAAGTAATAATTTATCAGTATTATAAAAGGATTTGTCTTATAGTTAGAGGCATTTGGGGGTCAAAGATCCTAACCTTGCTGAATAAAAAGGGGCACGGTTTAGTGATCACTGATTCAACATTATTTAAATGTTCAGCTGAAAAAAATATAATGGAATGTAATGGTACATAAATTCTCCAAGGGGAAAATAAAGTCTATATGTATGTCTATATTTTATACCCTGAATGTGCTGCAGTTTGACAAGGACATGGATGAAGTTATCTTATGCTGGTGGCAGTAGAACATTGATTAAGAGCCCAGTAGCAATTATGAATTGGATGGTGGCAGCGAAACGGTGTAGCCCACTCGTCTCATGTGGGTGCAGTACCTGCATCTGGAGCTAACTGGGTGGCTTCCAGAGAGGACACTTCCTGCTCTGCAGCCTGACATCACACCTCTTCTATTCATTGCTTCCTAAAGGAGAGTCTGATTCTGGATGTTACAGATAGAGACTGCAAATATTTTCTTTATTTAAAAAGCTATTCAGTTCTCTAATCTCACAGTGACCATAGGAACACTGCTCTGAATCCTAACCTTATTATTTATGCTTAATTTTAATTTAAAAACACTTAGTTGCCCAACCAAGATTAGTAGTCTGCTGTGCCTTCAGTAGATAATTATCTCCTGGAAGCATCTGTTCTCTAACTAAATCATAGAGTCATAGAATCATGGAATGTGTTGGGTGGGAAGGGACCTTCCAGGCCATCCAGTCCAACCCCCCTGCAGTGAGCAGGGACATCTTCACTAGCTCAGGTTGCTCAGAGCCCCATCAGGCCTGACCTTGAATGTCTGCAGGGATGGGGCCTCCAGCACCTCCCTGGGCAACCTGTGCCAGTGATCCACCACCCTCCTATTGAAAAGCTTTTTCTTTACATCTAACCTAAATGATCCATTTTCTAGTTTAAAGCCATCCCCCCTCGTCCTGTTGCTACATGAAATGGGGAAAGGATGAGGAGCAGGAACATTGTGAGGACTGGGACCAGCCCTAGTCTGTGGCATGTGTGAGCTCACAAAGGCAGACACTAAATACCTGTCTTCTAAAACCTCATCTTGAGCCAAATCCCAAGTTTCAGGGGAAAAATTCTGCTTGATGTATCACTACTGAAAGCATTAGTATGAAGTGAACTTCCACCAAGGTGTTCATCTTACAAAAGGTTTTTTTCATCTTATGTAATTAATTCCAGATTTGCTCAATTTTCTTCTCTTCCTTCATTTGGCTGCAAGATCACAACTAAGGCAACAAATTGCATGTTGCCACTGCTCAAAGTAACGACGGCAACGAATAGTTATGAGCGATTGGTAATCAGAGATTTATGTAATAAATCATGGTGAGCAATTTTGAATCACAGAAAGTGCTGAAAAATGGAATCTCCTTACGGAAAATTTATTAATAGTAGAGGATGGAATTAGAAAAATTAGGCTGGAGTTTCTGAGGACGCCTGAATTTTGTATTTAGGTCCCACTGAAATACAACATGAGATCAGCACCTTTTCCCTCCCCACCCTTTTCCTTTATGAAGATCCCATTGCTTAAGTTTCTGCTGTTAATGCATTGTCTGTGTCTGCTTTTAGTGCTGCTCCCATACATAAACTGTTGGCTACAAGAAATTACGCTTCAAAATCCTTAAATTCTCAGAAAACATCATTCACACGTTTCAACAGCCACAGGGAGACAGTGGTGTGCTCACAACAGAATCTGCTCAGTGAATTATGAAGCTTAACTTGGAGCTCTTTGATATCTTCAGCAGAACTATCTGCATGCAAAACCAGAGCATTATTTTTCATGTCACACACCTCTCTTCTCTAAGAATTACTTACCTGGTCTAAGCAAGTGCCCTAAGGCAATTAGAAATATTTTTTTTCCTACAGTTACTGGAGTCATTTGATCTGCTGCTGTGGTCAGTAGTTTTCTATTGATTCTTCTTTCAGATGAGGAATTTGCAGGCTGAACTGTAAAATAACAGTGAGACTGTACTGACAATATTCCTTCCCTGTAAATCAGCTAACCTGCCTTCTCGCTTATACGAGGAGTGCAGAGAACTTCTCTTTGGTGGGATTTTTGCTGTTCCTCTAAAATGGTGCAGAATCAAGCCTGGGAGGGGTGATCTTCTAAAGTTAAGTAAGTGCTTAAGTGTTTTGCTGGATCACTGCCTTGATCTATTGATGTTCTCGGTGTAATTTGCAGGAGCTATAATTGCCTTTCCATGTTTGCAGTGGCTGCACAGCATTAAATCTCCACGGACTGTCCTCCTCCTGGAGTTGGTGCATCACCACAACCTCTCACAAATACTCCCTGATGCTTTGAAGGTTACTGCAGAATAAGGCATCCTGTTTGACGGGGAATCAAATGCTTTGGACATCTTTGTGTGACTGCTAATATATCAGGTGGCAGAGGTGAAAGGTTTTGTGGATCAGTCTTGCCATCCTTTTCAGGATGAATCAGCATGGTGTTTTACTAGAGAAGCTGTAGAGAGCAGGGGTAATGAAGCTGAGTCTCTTTAGCTTGATTTCTTGAAGGGCTGTGGATTGGGGTTGTTTATTGTACTTTTTTTAAAAAAAAAACCTGAACAAACCCACAACTTGAGTTCATTTCAGTCCAGCTAGTAATAAGCAGAACATTCAGACTCTTGCCTGGGGATGGAGCAGGTGATGAATTCTCCCCAGCAGTTTTGAGATGGTGATCAAACAGCAAGAGCTATAAGGACACACCACTGTTAGTCAGGTACCACTTCAGGGCGCAGCTTCTGCATGAAGAAAGGACCCCTGAATTAGTCACGTACACAGCACTGGGTTCTCCTGACAACAGCAGAAAACCAACCCAGCTCTGGAGCATCAGTAGACTCCAAGCTGCTCTTCATGTGTAACATTCCATTCAGTGAAAGGCTGCAGTTTTTCCTGCAAGGAAACTTCCAGGCTGCATTCTTTTGCATTTCATGTAGATCTTTGCACCATTGCACAGTGCATATAAATTGCATTATTTTCAAAGGGGAAAGTGTGACAGTAGTGCTATCCTGGAAGGCTGGGAACTGGTGGGAGCCCAGCAGCTGCCTTTTCTTTAATACAGGATCCCTGGTAATCTAATGATAACATTTCAGTACCTGAAGGGGGCTACAAGAAAGCTGGGGAGGGACTTTTGACAAGGGACTGTAATGATAGAACGAGGGGAGATGGGTGGAAGCTGAGAGAGGGGAGGTTTAGACTGGATACAAGGAAGAAGTTCTTTCCCCTGAGGGTGGGGAGGCACTGGAACAGGTTGCCCAAGGAAGCTGTGGATGCTCCATCCCTGGCAGTGTTCAAAGCCAGGTTGGATGGAGCCTTGAGCAACCTGACCCAGTGGGAGGTGTCTCTGCCATGGCAGGGGGTTGGGACGAGATGAGCCAAATTTGAGGTCCCTTCACACCCAAACCGTTCTGTGAATCTATGATTAAAGCTTTAAATAATCTTAGACTTCATCTGAAGAATGTGAATAATCACTTAAGGAATGTAACTGGAGTCAGCTGAATCAATCTCATGTCAAATACAAGTAGAAACAGTTGTCCTGTAACTTTGGTATTGCTTTCAGTGCTGCAGTGGGTGTCTTATCAGCATCCAGTGGCGATGGGAGGTACTGTGCTGGGTACATAAACAGGGCACCGATGTCCTCTTGGCAAATAAACAGCATGCTAAACAAAGATGGTTGACATTTTATGAAGGAAACTTAAATTATGAATGGTTGTAAGGCTATTATGGGCAGCAGTGTTTTGAATTAACCAGATGTCAGCCTCCTGTCTTCTGCTCTCTCTGTGTTCTGTACAGAAATCGGGCTTTCAGAAGGGGAAATTGTGCACTTCTTGGTGAAACATAATTATTAGAAGAATTTTCAGGACCAAATGAAATTGTAATCAATCATCCTGGCAGAGTGGTACTTTCCTTTAAATCTGTACCCAGGGTAAGCACTGTAAGAGAGCTGAGTGATTCTGTACAGCTTTTATTGTACTTCTGGCAGTATTTGAGGGCGTTTCGATGGTGTTAATTAGGATCACCGACAGCTCTGACGTGCAGTTGCTTCTCCCTAAAAGCAGTGACAGCAAAGTGTTTTCTGTTTGTGTTTTTCTCTCATTCCTTTGTCCTGGGGTTTCTTGTTTTGCTTTTTTTTTGCCGAGGTTATTGCAGTCCTGAGTTCCCATGGGATTTTATGACCCAACTGTTTGAAATTCATTCCCAGACCAGCCCCAGTGAAGAGCTCTTTGCTGTGTGGAGGAGCTGCAAGCTGTGTTGGGACACTAGGGCAGAAAGAGCTGTCTGCAGCTTCAAGGGAGCCATGGCCCAGCTAGAATGCAAACAGTAAATGTATAGGGGAGTATTTTTCTCTGCACATTGAGATTGTCTTGCACTAATGACACTGGTCATAGGTATGAAGAAGGAAGGAAAGAAGAGTCTGCTGGTTATAAATATGCAATATCTGAATATAGCAATCTAATAGATAAGTAATCATTACTTACCTATTTCATATAGAGGTAGACTGCTGTTGAGTTTGATCTCGGAATTGACTGTGCTATTTCAATACCGAGCATATTCCAAAGTGGTATATGCAAAGGAAAGGCTGAAAAATCTCAACCAACAAAAGTCTCCTAAAAAAAAGGTGGAGGGGAAGGACAGGCAAAGGAATGGAGTGGGCACGATGTTTCCTGGAATGAAAAGAAAATGCAGCAGAAAGTGGATAAAGCAACTTTAGCTTTGGTTTTGAGCTTAAGAAGCCCATATGGGGAACTTGTTACATCCAACTGGTGCTGCTGTGCCAGCCAGTTTTCTGCTGGCTGTGCCCAAGTAGAGGTTTCCCATTCAAAGAAATACACTTCCAACTTCCCTCCTGATTTCTTGGAATTAGTAGCCAACTTGGTCAGTGTCTTGTGGGAGCAGTGTGTGCAGCTCCAGGTAATCTGTTACTCTGCTCTAACTTTGGTCATTTTTGTTTGCTGGAGTGTTTTGTTTTTAATGGAAAGATGGAAGCTCTTCATTTTAAAAAGGGGATTTAATACTTAGTCGTGGGAGGCAGCTTCCTTGGAAATATTTATAACATAAATAGGAAGGAAAATAGGAAGTTGGATAATCTTTTATTTATGAAGCCTTCCCAATACCATTTAGAAAGGTGGAGGAGCTTGGATGTTAGACTGTTTTGAGTTTCTTTTGGTGCTTGAACCCTGATTGGGAAGCATAGAAATTAATTTCATGGTTATTGCCTTGAATCCACAATGTTTGCTGTGTGCATGAGGTGTCTGGCTGAGCTGCTGGCCTGCCAGGCCAGGGAGGCAGGTGCATCAGTGGCTGGGCTCTCAGGCTGCCAGCCAGGAGACTTGGAAATGTCCCTGCTTCCATCAGCTGCTTTTTTATGTCACCTTGGCATGTTAATTCATCTCTGCTTCTCCAGCCTGCCTGTTAAAATATCAATGTATATATTAGACCAGTAACAGCTGTTCATGTCAGTGTGTACAGTGTTCACTGAGCTGGAGCTCAGGTTTTGCATGGGACCTCCAGCCACCACTGTTAGGAAACAATTTCCAATGATAATTCTAACAGTGACTTCTGCCCTCAGAGCTCCTGCTGGAAAAGGCAAAATTTGTGCTTGGGTTGTACAAGACAAATTCTTAATTCAAAGTGCCAGTCTTCCTTATGTGAGGGTTTCATCTGGGCAACTCAGTTTTCCAAATGCTCAACTAATAGAAACTGGTTCATTGCCCAGTCTCTGGAACTCCATCAGTTTACACCAGCACATCCTTTGGCCCCAAACTTGTTCTTCTGATACTAAGAAGCTGAAAAAACATTGGTATGGCCAGGATTTCTCTGTCTCTCCATTTTCCAGCTTCTTATTTCTGTCACCTTCCACTGCCAATAAATCAGTAGATGTTCCTCCAGGCTGAGGTGCTGGGAAAGTCATGCTCTGCCATATTTCTGTTATTTATTGTGGGATGAGGAGGCAGAAAAATGAATAGGTTTCTTAATGTCATTTCCCCTCACCATCTCAGGAAAGGAAGAAGAGGTCCATTCTCTGCCCTAAGGAAACTGAAGACAAATACTTGGTTTCTTTTCTTCTGATGTGGAGTTTGATTTCTATATAGTCAACTATATATGTAGAAATGGAAGGAAATTTTCAAAGGTTTGAAGAGGAGAATGCTAGAAGATAAAAATTTATCCAATGTTGGGGATATACTATAGACTTAATGAGTATAACAACATTTATGTATTTTTAAGAGAAATCTTTTGAAGATTTAGAAGACAAGGTATAAATAATAATGTCTACAATTGCCCTGCATCAAATTTGTAGTTGGACAACTAAAAAAAATATTAATAATGTACTTTTCATTCCCTTCTGATGACCAGAAATAATGCCAGGAAATCTGTTTGAAATTCAGGCCTAGTTACAGTGGAGTTGTCTGGTGGTTGTGTCCTTTTACCAGCCCAGCAGCTCCTCCGTGGCATCCTGTGCACTCAGCAGTGTACCTTGGCAAAGCTCCTCTGGTTTCTGTGCTGAAGATGCTCGCCCTAGGAAGCCACTAGGCAGAAGTACATATTTTACAGCTCATAAACTGAGGGGATTGTATGGCTCCAAGGACTGATAATAAGATGCAGCTCCATTCATTCTCCCATCACTGGCTGGAATTTAGCCCAGGCATGGATGAGGTACAATACGTTGGCAGAGGCAGCGTGAGGAAGCTGGGAGCAGTGATGCTCATGCTGTACCTGCTTTGCAAATAAACAACATAGGTACTTCCTTCTCTGCCAGCTCAACACCTTCAGCAGCTGCACACAGGAAATAATCTGGAAATTGTCTGTGTTTTATAGGCGTTAGGCTTAGAGTAAGAGGCAGAAGTTTTGGATCTATCCCTGTATTTTGAGCAAACCAGCATTTGCAGGGTGGTTTGGAGAGAGGATGCTGCCTTTCTGGAAGATCTTTGTGTACGTGGGAGAGAGCTGCCTTAGTCACAGGTTCTCTTTAGTCACTAATTGAAGTGGCACAGTTAAACTGATGCTTGGGAGAGGATTCTGTACTAACAGACTGATGGGAATCTCTCTTAGCAGAGGAAGAAAGCAGGAATGCGTGGAGCATGTGGCAGCTGTATTCACACTGCTTTCTCTCACAGATGTGTTGGCTGAAGAGATTAAGGTCCCTTATGCACCTCCAGGATCTCTCATCATTTTCCTACCTGAGATGTTTGGTGCAGTGTCTGTTGTTTAGCTGTGCTGTTCTTTAAACCCATTCCAGTCTAAATGAGCTGGATTAACTGAAGGAGATTTAAATACCAGGTTTGTTAGTCCAGATACTTGACTGAAAAAGACCTTGCGTGTTACACAAATGCAGCAAATCAAAGTAGGATTTGCCAAGTGGGAAGTAATGGATGGCTGGAGGAAGCTGGGATCAATAACCACTGAGTCCCCATTTCAACCCAGCTGTGCTCCTGGGAGAGACTGAATGCTCAGGTCGAGGAGCAGCTGTTCTGCAGCATTCTGGATGTTTCTTACAAGATGAAGAGGAATTGCTCCTTCCAGTGCCAAAGGGCACTAAGGGGTCTGTTAACCCTGTGCTCGTACAGTCACTCACACTAGGGCAGAGGGAGTGTGAAGTGCTTGGGGCTATTTTGTACTCCTTGCATAGTTTTTACTCCAAGCAAGGCAAAGGCACAAGTGGTGTGTAGCTGACCAATACATTTTTTGTGTCCAGCTGAGAAGTAAAGTGGCAGCAGGAGCTAAGTGTTCATTCATCAGCAGATAAAGGTTGGAATTTTTTCTCTCTTCTGTGCCTGCAGAACTTCCAACCAACCATAAAAAGTTCAGGGGTGTCAGAGTAAAGATCTATGCTCTGATCAAGAGGGATGTCTCCTCAGAGCTCTATTAGTTGCCAAGAAACTACTTTTGCAAAAGTGGAAATCTCTAACCACTCCTAAAATAATTGACTGGATGGACACAGAGTGACCTAGCTGTGCTCAGAAAGATTTCCTGGAACAGATGCTGAGATACCACAGTAAGGAGTGTGATTTAAATACAGAGACAGATATTGCCAACAAAATGGGGAGTCTAATTGGATTGAAATCCTTCTTGTGTAGGAAATGTAGCCTAGATTCCTGGCTGACTGAATAGCTGTTGAGGAGTGCGGGTCCAGCAACTTAGGCTTTTCTTCTCTGCCTCTGGGCTGTAATATTAGCAATTAATTCTCCTCACTTTTCAACAGAGGAGTCTCACACTGTATTGGTCTTGTCTGGTTGGACTATAAATTCTTCACTGCCTGTCTTTTATTAGGCATTTACAAGGCATGGTGGACCTACCTCATCTCATATGAGGGTCTCCTTGGCAGTTGCAGCCTCGGAACTTGAAATAGAAAAATATTTAGGAGAGCATTCTCTGGGTGAAAGTTTTGATGTAGGTCTTGGATAAACTAATTGCACCTTTCCAGGTAGTTGGCACTCATATTGAGTGAAGGATTTGTTTGTTTCTGCAGGATATAGCTGCATCTGAGAGAGTCTGCAGTTTTATATTGGCTTCATAAACCTTGAGCTGGAAAGCATAGGCACACTGATGGTCAATGTTTCTTGTCTTTACAACATGTAACTTCTTCTTCACTATTTGTATATACAGAAGCTTAAAATATATCAGGTCTTGATCAAAACAGACAAACAGATCATTCAAAATCTCTTCAGTCCTGTGATTTTGGGGAATGTGGAGCTTGGAGAGTTAATAGTTTTTATCTGGAGTGTCTCTAGCCATCCCTCAGCCGTTCCTGCTGCCATGCTGATCTGCTGCCCTCGACTCTGTCGTGTATGAGGCCCCATTTTTTAAAAAGCAAAAGCAATTTTACTGTAGTCTCCATGATTTAAAGCTTTGTTCCATGCTAAAACACAAAAAACCTGGGAAGATTTAGCTGCTGTACCAGCTTTTACAAGGAGAATTTAGGCTCGTACTTCCCATAGGCTTTTGTTGTTGTTGGCCAAAGTTGTGCTAGAAGTTTTAGTCAGTGAAGAAACATGAGTGGCTGGAAGTGGCCAGAGGTGCTGGAGGACGAAGGGTCCACCCAAACCACAGAGGGTCTTCTCCAGCATCACGTAGCTCCTGAGGAACAGCACAGAACATACAGCCCCCATCCAAGGTCTATGGTGTCTGGGCAAGGCACCTGCTTATAGTCAAATCCATTCCTGTGATGGATGTTAGTGCTACAGAGACAGCAGTCAGAAATGATCTAAAACTCCAGCAATCCAACTGAAAACACAAATAACCTGCCCTCTACTACTGCAAGTTTTGCATGGTAATAAAAATTAGCTTTGGAGAATTACTAAGTAATTTCAAGTACCATAAAGTAGCTGTTGGGAATAAAAAGTGTCGTAACTGCTAAGCCTCAGCCCAGTTTCTGCAGGAATGAGTTATTATCATTAATTACCACTCTGTTTTATAGTTATTGCCTGTAATTTCAGACTTTAAATACTCTAAAGCATAAACAATGCTAATTTAATTATGGTGTGAGAGTTGCTGCAATTTGCATGCAGAGGAAGAAACCATTAATAAAGTTTATTCAGAGAGAAACTTAAAATAATAATTAGCATTTTTTGGCATTTCTAGTGTAATGGCATTAACCATTTTCTTAGCTTGAGCCCTGGTTATTTATAGAGAATAGGCAGCACAAACTGTGTTAATCACTTAGAGATACAGAAGGCTGGAGAGTGCCACATGATCTGTTTGTGCTGAACAGCCCCAAAAGCATTCCCTGGGTACAAGATCCTTACCTCAAGTTCTCTCCCTTGTTTGTGGTCGAGTACAGTGTTGGAAGAACTGCTTTGAGCTTTGGGGAAATCCAGATCTTGATCCTGTTGTTGAAAGTATTTTCACATAAATGTCAAACGTGCCCCCAGGGAACAAGGAGGGAACTTAAAATTGCATTTCCTTGGATTGATTCCATTGTTTTCTGTAATTTCATACTCGTCTCCTGTCCTCTGTCAGGAGCCACTTCTCTAACTCGTTCCATCTTCATCACTGTGGTGGTCACTCATGTTTGTTCCAAGCCATTAATAACAAAGCTAACTAGCATAGGACTGAGCAAGTCACCACAGTGTTGTGCTGGGAACACAAACATTTGACAAGAAGCTGTTGTTTGCACGTCTCTCTTACAGTGTGAGGCCTGTTGTTTATACACAAACAAATCTATTTACTGTGCATCTTTCTAATTTACCATGTGGTCTTGCAGTGCCAAATTTATTGCCAGTGTCTGCATAGATTATATCAACATTTTGCTTTTGTCATCCATTTATATAATCCTATAAACCCAGCAAATTGATTGATGAGGTCTGTATTCCATAACTGGACATGATTGACATGTACAATATTACCTTTTTAAATCAAATCTCTTCTTAGCTGTTCTAATAGCTGTTGCCCAGACTGACAAGATATCCCACTTAACCTTTTTAAAATATTGTGACAGCACTGGTTCTTTACTTTCTGTGGACTTCTTTGATTTCACAGGATATACTAAAAACTAGTATGCATCTAATAAGGTTCTGGGCCACCTCTCTTAACTCTTGCATACACGTTATCTCAGCCTCTTGAATTTAAAATGCTTAATTTTTGAGACTACTGCTTTATGGCATCCCTATTTACTGCTGAAACAGAATGTAATTAATGCTTCTCCACAGCTGGTTTGGAAGGGTCCTCAAGGTGTGTAGGCACCTGCACGTGCTCAGTCCTTTAACCCAGCCCAAGTGCTCTGTTTCATGCAGAACACCTCAACAAATCGTGATCTCCCAAACAGCCCTGTTCCTGGAATGGAACACAGGGATTTGGTGTGATGTTTTGATGACTCAGCCTGTGAGGAGGAGCTGGTTCCTTAAGCTGTAAGTTGTCTTACACATACAGCTGTATTTCAGGCAGTAACAGGCTTTCATGAATGCAATAGGAGGTGGAATGTGGGTTGGAGATAACCAGCAGGTTAAAGACAGAATGGACAGGAGCCATTCAGTTCAGGGCAACTCATGGGTTCTATGTAGTTAGCTTTTACATCCTTTTTTTGTCTGTCTTTTTTCTTTAACTAGCTCTCAAAGCATATCACAGAACAGAACAATGGCATTGCCCGTGGCTGAGTAAAACTGCCAGGACTAGAATCCCCAGCTCTGAAAGCTGCCCTCTTCACATTGCACCACACTCACAACCATTGGCATCGCTGGCTTGTTGGAGCAGTATAAATCACAGCTCTAGCAAATGACTTCTGGGTCCTAGTGATGCTAATTAATCACTGTGCCATCATACTGAGGTCTAATGGACCTAAACCCAAAGTGTAGGTGTTTTAGCCCTGCCTTCAGTGTCACTATCATTCTTTGAAGCAGTGGATTTCGGCCGTGCTCATTTTTGTGATGATCTTTGTATGGCTGAAAATAAATCAATTTATGGCAAATAGGTTTTTCTCTGAACAGATTACAGCCCAAGTGGTGGATTACACAGAGCTTCTGAGTTTGCATTTCTTAAGGCTGGAAGAAGTCAGCATGCCTCTTGGACTTCCTTGGGCATGCCTGCTTCCCTGCTGAAAGTTTCATGGTTAGCACTCCAGAATGTTTCATGTAGGATAAGACAATGCTTCCTATTGAATTTCACAAACCATTCATTGTCCAGAAGAGGCAAGCACAAAACCAATCACTTCTAATAATTCAATATGATCTAGTATTACTTTGTGTGCATATGATGTTTAAATATATAATAAAGTATAATAGTGTTGAATTTTTTCAAATATAAAAAACATTACATAATAATGTTTAAATTAATGTAACAATCCTTAGTACTTTTCATTTATTTTCATCTCCATAGCATCAAAATCATCTTGTTACACAGCACTCTCTCCCCAGGAGATGTTAAAGTTGGGTCATAGCTTGAATTACCTACTTATGGATAATGTAGGGTCAGTCTTTTTCTTATAGATATTGCTAAGATAATTTTCACCTCTGCAACTAATTTTGTGTCAAACCTTGTACATGAGGATGATGCCTAATGGCTTTTGAATGGAAATGAACTTTAAGTGGCTATTAACAGAAATTGGCTTTGAACCTGTGATCTGCAGATAAAAGACCCCTTGAGCTGTCTGGGTCTTAGAAGCATACTTTTTTCCCCTGAATACAGAGAAAGATAGTTATAAACTTTAAAGTACAATTATTAGCTTTATTTTCCTTTCATTCTTGTTTATACCTTCTGTTTCCAAGCTTATGGGGCTGACTGACCTCACTATATCAAAGGAAGTTTGATGGGAATATATTCAGGAGACATGCCTGGCTGCAGGCTGCTGGTGTGATGCTTTGACTTCTACCTGGGAACCACGTAGAGGTTTTCTGTGTAGGTTCCAACTCACTGGGAATGCTGAAAACAACTGTTTCTGACATCAGTGTCTGCTTGGAAGCCACTGAGTAGTCTTTTTTTTTTTGTCTTGTACAAGTTCCTCTTCCCAACCTTGTTTAGAGAAGGCTTTGTGTGTTGTGTGGGCCCTGAAACTCTGGGGGTTTCCATGTCTGTGGGTACATTCCTGTTCTTCACGTGGGGTCAGCCATCGCTTGGCTCTATGTGTGCCACCATGACAATTCAGACTCCAGACTGCAAAGGACACACTCATTCAACTCAGCTTTCTATTCTTGCTCCTCTGGGGAAATGCAGATTCCTGAGTTCCCCTTTTCTGGGGGTGGACCTGCAGGTGGCCCTCTTTATACAGTGATATTGATCTTTCCTGGTCACGTGTGGCTAAGTCATCTTGTTGAGAGCTGTGGCACATAGACCTGGATTGCTGACGTGCGTGTCTTGCTGACCTGCCAGGCTGACAAATGAGGGAAGGTTGTTGGTGTCACACCAGCTGACAAGATCAAGTGTCATTTTATTGCCAAATAGGTTTTTTGGTTCTTTTTTTTTTTTTTTTTTTTTTTTTTGAGGGAGAGACAGGATGATTGCAAAGAAAAATCAAGCAGCCTATATGGATTATTTATATGCTTCTGTAGTAAAAACTGAGCTGCCAAATTCAAGTGAGGGATAGAATTGCCCTGGAAATTAATACAGAAATTTGGTTTTTTTGGGTGTCAAGTCTGTCTTGTTGCCTGTCATATTTTTATCCATTATTCAGAGTGTCATGTAGTGTTGTGTGTTTAGTCAGTGCTTGGGAGGGAGGCAGCATTATGTGTTAACGTTGGGTGTAATCCGTGGTCACGACAGCCATTAATGGGATGATGGACTAATATTTGTGTTTCAACATTCAGTATATTTTAAGACTAAATGCTTACCTACTTCTTTTACTACTGTGGTATTACTCCTCAGATCCCTTATTCGTACTTCAGGTCCTCTGTTAATCTGATTTCATTTCCCTTCCTTCTGACACGAGGAGAAATACTGCCTTGTGTACGAGGTGATGACTTACCATGGTGATGTGTGTATTGCTGTACCTGCTGCTCAAATTGAGAATATTCAGAACTCCTCATGCCCTGGCAGGCTTTGCTGACATGACAGAAATGAGATTATTCAGTCTGTAACTCCCAGAACATAGCTAGGTCAAATAGTATTGGACTTGTCATGAGAAAAAAATAATTTACAATTCATTAATACTTTACCTTGAAAGGGGGAGAGGAGGTGTGTGTGGGTACAGTACTGTGTACTTTTCAGTACTGCTTACTAGCTCAAGCAAAACATAGTAAAAATTGCTCAGGTGTAGGAACAAATGCTTTAGAATGTGAATTCTTTAATAGGCATTTCACTGTTCTTCCTGCTTTTAGTATGTTATTGAAGTGGGCTCAGTTTGTAGAGTATTCACTTCTTATTCTGGTTAATAGGGGATGCAGCCTCTTAGATACATTTAAAGACCAAACAAAAGATAGGAAATGGAATATTGATGTCTTTATGTCTTGTGATACTCTACGGCCAAATCCAATTTGTTGTCTGCACGTTGGCTGTTTGTAACTCCTTTGAAGGAAAGAGAAGTATTTCAGAAGGGAAAAAGCTGTTTACAGCTGTAGGCAATAATGAAAACAAAATTCCTATGCTTTTCCATCTGAATTTCCAGTCACTAAGTAAGCTTTAAGCACAAAACTATATTTTTAGCCTAGAATAGTATGAAAAGTCAGCTGAGTTTTTATTCACTGGGATGAATATATAGAAATTCTGTGCTTAGCTGCATCAGTCAAAAGTTAGTATTACCGAGCAGAAAGTGAGCGTGGCAGAAACATGGGACAGCTCTCAGTTCCTTATGTCTGTCATTAATCACTTTCCTGGGTCCTTCACACCAAACACAATGTCAGGGTAACCATTCTGATGTAAATGTGGCTATGCAAATTCCCCAGACCCTTATTATCAGATTCATTAGAGCTGTCCAGCCAGCGTATAAATGATCCCCTTTGATCTGCAGGTACTCCTAGATTCTTGCTTACATTTTTCTATTTGGAGATGATACTGCAGAAATCCAACCTTGTCCCCAGAAGGTGGCCTGGTTTTGTGTTACCTGTTATGCAATATTTCATGCTGTTTTCCCCAAATTAATGCTTCAACGTGGTTTTTATCCTTACTGAAAAAACCCCCAAACCAACAAAATCAATGCAAGAGCCCACACTAGTCAAACCACTGGCAATAAAACAGAACATACACATTCTGGAGAGGGAAAACTGTAAGAAAATTGATTTTTCTTTCCAATTTGTAACAACCACAACAAATTACAAAATTATGAATAGCTTTTTAGTTATTTTTTTATTCCTTCCTTTCACATCTTCTCTTGACTCTGTCTCTCTCAACTTAATTGTGTGAAGTATGTCAAAGGAGCACTGAACCCATAGGCTATCAAGAAAGGAAAAATACCCTGATTTAAACATGCTTACTTTTGTGCTTTAAGAATTCTAAGGCAGAGGGATGCCCTGAGCTTGCATAGCTATTGCTCCAAGCACACTCACACCCTCTGGAGCTGGGCTGAAATAGTTCCCTGTCCTGCACCAGCACAGGCACAGCTGGGATGTGTCTGTAACAGGGCAGGAATCTTCTCCCAAAGGGTAACTCAGGCAGCCTAGCTTCTTTCACATGTTATGAAATATTGCTGATTCAGAATTTTAATCCAAAGTGGATTAAAGGCAATTAAAAGAGTGCCTGTTATTTTTTTTTTTTTTGTACAGAAAAATCTTTTTCCCTCTAAAATTTTAGCATTGTTTCTTCAGAGCCTTATTAATTTTATGAAAAATCCTTTGGGTTTGTGATTTTTTCTTTCCCTGTGGAACTCCTCCACCTGGGGCAGAGCACAGCCCATGCCACCTGGGGGCAGAGAAACCCAGAGAGCTCTTTACAAGAGAGTTCCCTTCCCAACACTGATTCCCCTGATCAATAAAGACAATAAAAATAAGAAACAGAGTTAATATCCTCCATTTCCTTTTATTTTTTTCCCAATTGGAACAAACCTGGACACTTGGAACGTAAATACCTGGCTCTTTGTTTTTAGGAGATTGGTTCAGCCTGGACAGCAAATCATTGTCTTGCCCAAAAGCTGAGAGGGAGCTCCTGTGAGTGCTGCAGCTTGGAGAGCTGGTTTTAACGTGGGGCAGGGATGAAACAGCACTTGGGAGACTGGCATCTCTTAAAACAATATTGCTTCCCAGCATTAGCAGCCTGGATCCACTCTCTTTCAGGAGAAATCATCCATCTTTCAGTGCTGTTTTTTCCCCAAGAGTGAAAAGCATTTGCTCAAAGCCATTTCCCACTCCTGTCTCTATTGTATGATTACTGTTACTTGCAGTTATGCAGAAAGGGTTCTTTGTGCTCAATGACCCCTGCACAAAGCAGTCCCCCCAAAAGCCCTGCACACACCATCCCAAACAAAAAAGTTGATGCTTAAATGCAGTTGACAATTATTTATGCCTATGGCTACATCTTCTACATATTTAAAAATTTATCTTTTTTTATAGGGAAACGAGTAGGAAGTGGATGCAGATGACAGAAATTTGTTTACAGAGCCCTAAAGAAACTTCTAGAGTGGGAAACAAATAACTTTGGTGTTAAATTGCCCGGCCAGAGCATTGCCCAATTTTCTGTTTTGCCACAGCATTTCCTTAAGGCCCCATCTGTTCTCCAGGGCTGGGATGGTGTTGTGCTGTGGCCAGTGGCTCTCCTGCTTCCCACTTGTGACACTGGCTTCAGAGCCCTCATCTTTATAGAATTCATCAAATTCAAACTTTGTGCCTGGTCCCCATTTAAATCAAAGAACAGCTTTGGTTGGAAGAGACCTCCAAGCTCACCCAGTCCAACCATTAACCCAGCACTGCCCAGTCCCCACTGCCCCATGATATCCCTCCAGGGATGGGGACTCCCCCACTGCCCTGGGCAGCCTGGGCCAGTGCCCAGTGTGTTCCCACAGGTGATGTGGGGAGAAACACCCCTAAGTGCAGTGGTTGGACTAGATGATCTCTGGAGGTCCCTTCCAACTCTGACTATTCCGTGGTTCCTGGTCCAGCAGACACAGAGCCACACCTGCACACCTCCCATGGGGGTACCTTTTGAGCACTGTCTTTCCCTTTGTATCTGGAGCGTAGGGCAGGTTGTCTGGTGTGTGTGTGTAAGGATGAAGACCTTGCAGTTTTTGAAAAAAATTGTATTTTCCATCTAATCTTAAGTTTCTTGGACAAGCAGGATTCCCTGTGCTCTGCTTTTCATTTTCCTCTGTATCCTGGGCATAAAACTAAAACTAAATAATAATAAAACTGAAGTCTTTTCCTCTTAGGGAGTTTACTTGATGTCTTTAAGCCCATTTTCCTGGTTTTCCCTATATTCTGCTAACACACCCCATGTGAACCACTGCGACCTGTCTGTAGGCAGCATTGAGCCTGGCTGGAGTAGGAAGGGAATTTCTGCAGTTCCAGTTTCAAGCTGTAAGAGGGCATTTGAAGCTGCACTGAGCTTTTATTGAAAGACTCCATAAAATGGAGCCCAGCATGCCGAACACACCAAAATATTAGTTTAACTGCCTGTTTACAGTCCCACCATAAAAGAAAAAATATAGTCTATAAAAAGACCTCCTGAAGCAACATTTAGAAGAGTGGAGGAAGGCAAGTGTTGTTTAAACAGATGCCATAAATTTAATATGGTAACATTATTGCCACCCAGGATTTTATTGATTATATCTTTTCGAGTTACTTATCTAGAAATTTATTGTGTCTTTTTCCACTCTTATTTAACCATGATTTCCAAAAAAGAAATTATTAATGAGCTATTATCTGAGAAGTGAAGGGGAAAGTGATTTAAATAAAATGAAGCATTAAAGGCAAACACAAATCATGATAATGTCTTTTTTTTGTCTTTTTTTTAATATATATATTCTAATGAAGAAAAATTTAGAGAGGAACCAGCTTTTGGGATGAAACTCTGCTATTTTTTTTTTTTTCGTTTGCAGCACAGTGGTTTCAGTTTTCTACTGGGTGATGTATGCCCTCCAGGTTTCCTTTTCCCTTTCTCCTTTCACTTCCCAGCCCTCCCAGTGCCCTTGATGGATTTTTGCCTTGGGGAAAGGATGGAATATTTCCAGGCAAAGCAATGCTGGGATTGCTGTCACTCTGCAGGTGAGAGGGGAGTGTTAATTTGCCCATTGAGTAATTGCTAGAAAGCAAAACATGCAGAAGTTGCTGAAAAACTGGTCAGTGCTTGTGTTTCTGGCATTCCCTGGGAGCACTCGGTGTCTTGGCAGAGACCCAGGAAGGGGAAAGAAAGAATCCAGGACTGCTCTGTAATCAAGATAGAGGAGCTTAACGAAAGCTGTACCACCACAGCTCAGCTATTCCACACTAGTGCTCTTGAGGAAGCTCCCAAGAACTGTGTGACCTTAAGCTGAGGCTCTTGGCACTGACCTGGATCAGCTGGTGGGTTTTTGTGGCACGGAGTAGTAAGGAACTGGAGAGACTGCAGCCCTTAGACTCTGCTGCCCAGCATAAGTGCCAGTGGGGGCAGCCCCCCAGAGATCAGTTCTGTTGGACCCATTGGAGTATATTCTTCCCCACTGCCTTTAGCTTACATCTGCTGTTGCCATCTGTGCTAGACGTTTTATTGATGATGATATAGAAATTGAAAAAACCCTTCAGAACTACCCAGTGCTGTAGTATTTTTAAAAATTATTTTAAAATGGTATTTAATAGAAAAATCTAAGTTAGTAATTCTGTAGACAGTGGATTTGGATGCTGTAATTTGGCATTGACTCAGGAAAAACAAAATTCAAGTGTATCCTTCCAACTTGAGACAGACACACAAGAGGAATAAAACATATGGCAGCCCCTCTTATTCCATATTCACTTAGGTAACGATCATCTCACGTGCTACGTCAACGTTTCTGGATATCATAAGTGCTTGTTGTGCCTGGTAATTGTCCTGTCAGGTTCCTACTAGGATGACAGCATAAATTCTTTTTATGTGCTTCAATGGCAGTAAATGAGGTCTGTTTACCTTACAAAGGGTAACTGTTCAGTTCCTCAGAGCTTGCAGTAAGTGTCTTGATAGGCTCCCAAGTGACACATTCTTTACATGTACCCTAAAAGAGGAAACAAATCCTGCAGTCAGTTATCCAGCAGGAGCTTGGCCCAGAGCAGTGCACAGAGAAGGAAGAGAAACTGAGGGAAGATTGCAGCTTGCCCACGGTTAGACAGGAGGTATGTGGCAGAATATAAATGGAGCTGAAATTCCCTTGTTGTTACATCCTGTCATCCTGGTACTCGCAGATTGTAAACACAAATACTCTGAGTAACTGCTCAGTTGTGCAAGATATTTGGTGAATTGCTTTGTAAACTCCAAAAAGTCTTCAGTGTCTCAAATGTGGAAAAAGTACTGAATACATTATTTTCTGTGGTGATTTTATATTGGCTCAACATTACTGTGAGAAGAGAGAGTTTCCCAGTTTAGAGAAGTCTTAACAAGGTCCTGCAAACCACTTAGTGAGTCATCTTAGGCTGGGACTTTTCAAGGATCTCATGGTATGTCTGCACACAAGCTGTGACACCTTCTGAGAGCTGGGAACAGATAAATACTGAGCTCATTGAACAGCTACAAAGTTGGGTCTCCAAACAATATGCTCATGTTCCTGTGGTGCTGTCTCAGAGCAGCCCCCGAGGGGCAGGAATTATTTCACCAGGTCTGACCCACCTAAGCAGGGCTGTGCCACGTCGCAAACCCAAGCTGCCAAGTCCAAGTTGTATTTTGCTGTTTGGTATTTGTATGAAATAAAAGCTGGTACCTGACTCGTGATAGCTTAAGGGAACTGAGAGAGTCAGTTCTTGGCATGGAGCTCTCCTTGGTTTATTTCCTAACCCACAGCCTGAGCGAAGGGTGTTATTAAAGCCTTTGCTGACGCGTTTGAAAAGAACAAATAAAATCCTCAGCTGAATGCTAAAGAGCCAAACTTCAGACAAGGTTGTTCTCCCTTCACATTGTAACCCAGTGACCTCTCTTTTCTTGCAGAAATAGATGCCTTCTCATGTGAAGGGTGGACTGGTGGGCAAGAAAACAGCAATCTCTCCAGCTTGCAGAAGGCTTCTCCAGATCCTCGTTCTCAGCTGTAAGTTTGCTCCACTTTTATTTATTTCCTGTGCTTGGCATTAAACACTCCCTTGGATATTCATTATGCTACTATGAAAAATGAATTTAATTGATGAATGAAGTCCTGGTTTGCTGCCACTGCCTTTCCATCTTCCAGTTCAAAGCTTTCACTCTATAACAGATGCATAGCCAAAGGACTAAATTCATCCTCATTCAGCAGTTCCCTTGCAGCCTGATAGCTGTCACTTACCTTGCCAACCCACATAAATGTAGTTAAAACTGTTCAGATCATTTTTGACCTTGTAAGCAATAACATTCTATGATTCTGTCGTGTTCCTGTGTGGCCTACTCTAGATGATCCTGTGTTGGCAGGGGGTTGGACTAGGTGATCTCTAGAGGTCCCTTCCAACCCCTGGCATTCTATGGTTCTATGTATGTAAGACACATGCTGTTAGATCCCCTTTGCAGCAGGATGGATAAACCACAATTTATTCCTGAGCATGAAAAACAAAGCATTTTCCATCATTGATTGCCCTGTGTATTGCAACTGAAATCCTCTGGGAGAAAGGTCATGTGTTCCTATGTCTCATTTTTGCATGTGTACTGATATAAACAGCACTAACATTAACAGGATCTTAAGGATGTGATGGTTGGAGTAAATATTTCTTTGTAGCAGTCTTCCAACTCATTCTATTCCAGACCAGACTTTCTTCTCTATTTAGGATCTTTTTGAAAGGCTGCTTTATTCTGAATATTAAGCTCAGAGCAGATAAGGAAAAATCTATTTCCTTAGGAAAAAAACAAATCAAAACAATATGTAGTTCAGAACATGTCTTTCTCTTCTTTTCTCTCATTACAGTCTTTGTCACTTGAATGGATTAATGCTCCATCCTTTACTCCTTTTTCTCTTGCTCTCTTCTCAGAAGTGTGAGATATAATAATTTTAATACCTAATACATTGTAGTAGCTCAGGTACTGTACAGCAGGATGTCAACCTTTTAAGTATTCCGTATTTTGATTATCTGGTTATCCCTTCCCTGGTGAAAGGTTAGTGAGACTTTAAACAAAAGAATGCAGTGAAGAGGCAGAGTAAACCACATAATAGGTCAGAAGTGTACAACAAAACTACTGCTCCAATTTGTAAGATGTAGGACACATCCAAGTATTTGGTATAATTTTTTTGTCAACTTGCTGAAGAGAACAGAAACCAAAAAAGGAATAGACTGCTATGAAGATCATCGAGGGTTTGATTTATAAGGGGAGATTAAAGTGTGAATGGCTTGACTAAACAATTTTTAAAATTGGGCTATAAAAGTTATCTGAGAGCAGTTGAAAGGTGTGTGTACCCACAGGGAAAGGGTGGTTAAAGGTGCTCGAAGGGAATATAACTTCCAGTAGGGGATAAAACAACACAAAGAAAAATTGAAGAGGAATAATTCAGACAAAATGGGAGAGGTTGGGCTGTGCTATTGACTATTTGTCCTTTTCTTGGAGTGAGAAAGGTGTTAAGATCTTCCTATATGGCTCTTGATGAGATACTACACTCTAAGTTCTGGCTTACAAGCTGTGAGTATCAGCTGCCTGCCTGCAAGAAACAAGCAGGTGGGGAATGGGGAAGTGGAGCTGGTTCATCTCAGTCTCTTACAGTTTAGAGCAGTAAATGGAAGCCATAAATTATTACTTCTCTCCAGAACAGGGAGGTTTTTTTTCCCTTTTGAAGAAAATAGCGTAGACAACAGTGTGTAAAATCACAGGCCAGGAGAACAGGTTTTAGCCTCAAATACTCACTGGTCTGGGCTTTGTATATCTGCTTTGAAGTTATGTGGTTTTACAGAATCACAGAGTGGTAGGGGTTGGAGTGGACCTCTGAAGATCATCCAGTCCAACCCCCTGCTAGAGCAAATGTTTGGGAGAATCCTGATGCAAACATTTGGGAGAATCAAGCTCTAAACATACATCAGTTTGCTCAGCATTGGGTCTTTTGCTTTCACTTTAGGTAAACCAACCCCAAAAGAATACCTGAGACAGACTTTCAGGTTGTCATCCATTGGGGTGCCTGCTTGTTAGCAAAAAACAAATGGGAAAGCAGTAATAGGAAATAGCTGTCTGTGGAATGCAGTCTGTTGAAGTCAACAATTTAGAGATGCATTAACTCTGTGTATCCAAAGCATGAACATCCCCAGCGTGGACTCGCTCCTCGGGGGTGTAAAACGTTAGAGCTCTGAAGACTTTGAAGCAATGTCACTTTACACCAGCAGATGGATTGGCCCTCTTTTAGCTCTTTTTATTTTGTTTTTTTTTTTTTTTAAAAGCAGGTTCTATTTGCTTTAGTCTCTAATGGTTGGACTGAGCTGACAGAACAGAAAGGCTCAAAGGCATTTGCCACATGTGCATCCTCAAAAAGATCATCTTTTTATCATTCCTTTTGCTTCAAGTTAATCCATGGCTGTCTGTCATAATAGGAAGAATTCTGTTACCTGCAGCACAATATTCGCAGCTCTGGGAACATAAATACTTCCTGTATTTGTGTACTTGCCACTGTTTGCACTGAGTCAATTGGTTTTGGCTTAAGGTTGGTGGTTTGGGTTGTGTGGGGTGTGTGTTTGTTTCCAGGAAATCACAGAATCAGAGAATGGTTTGGGTGTGAAGGGACCTCAAAGCTCATCCTGTTCCAACCTCCTGCCATGGCAGGGACACCTCCCACCAGCCCAGGGTGCTCCAAGCCCCATCCAGCCTGGCCTGGAACACTGCCAGGGAGGGGGCAGCCACAGCTTCCCTGGGCAACCTGGGCCAGTGTCTCACCACCCTCACAGCCAACAATTTCTGCCTAAGATCTCGTCTAAATCTCCCCTCTGCCAGTTTAAAGCCATCACCTCTCATCCTGTCACTCCAAGCCCTTGTCACAAGTCCCTCTCCAGCTTTCCTGTACCCCCCCAGGTACTGAAAGGTGCTCCAAGGTCTCCCCGCAGCCTTTTCCAGGCTGATCAACCCCAACTCCCTCAGCCTGTCTTCACAGGAGAGGTTGTCTTCTCTGCATCTTGCCTACATACCAAACTCTGTTTTTCTCTTTGCAGAAGATTATCACTGGCACACTTTGCAAACCCACTTTTCCTTCCTGTTTAATATCCTTTCTATTCTCAGCCCTGCTCAAGTTCTCCAACGGTGTACATCACTATAAGAATATTTTCCAGTATTTATTAATCCACACACTCAGCATCATTCCTTTAAAGCTGTTGTAATAGGTCAGAAGTAGATGAAAGATAGCTGGGGATCTGATTCAAAATTTGTAATCATATTGTGTTTGTTCACTTCTGATGGAGTACAGTACTGCTCTGAAGTACTGTGGAATTATCTTGCTGTCTATCTGTCCTCGTCAGTAAGACTGTTGTATGCCACGGATGTGTCTTGCAAGCGTAAGAAAGCTTCAGATGAAACTGAAGTCTTGAATGCTGTTATGTTTCTTTAAACATCCTTTAAAAAAAAAAATAGAAATAATTTTATTTTTTTTCTGTTTGAGAAAATTGTCCTCAGAAACTGGCAGGGAAAAAGGCAATGGATGAGTTCACAGTAACATTGTGTGTGCTTTGTTGAATTAACTACATGGAATTAATTAAGAGGTTTGGTTTGTGTAGGGTTGGGGCATGAGCCTGGCAGCATTTTGTCATGGAAATAAAACAATGAAGTGTCCCACCAGTTCAGAGAGCTCCTAAAATATTTATTTTATTTGTTTCTCCTCTTGAAAATACCCTTCTCCAATGAGGCACAATTTATCTGACTGCTTTTGGGACTCTGGCTGAAAGAAGCTTGGCTGTATTTATGTTTGGATCTCAGGGGGCAAGACACTTTGTTCAGTTCAAATAAATCACTTTATGCCAGCACCTGCTCTCAGACCCCCAGACTGACTATCACCATGATGGGCTTGACACACAGCTATTGTGGGTCCCGACCTTCGTATTTCATCCGCTGACCTCACGCTCTGCGCTCGACCCCTCTCGCTTTATCCCCCCTTCCCTGCTGGACTGGCAGCTCGAGGTGGATGCAATTTGTGTTCCCAGGCTTGGGGGCTTTTGGTGCCTTTCGAAGAGGCCCATAACTCTTACTGTGCTAGAACAAAACCATTAGCTCACCTGCAGCATGTTAGGTGTTCAGCATGTTTTAACGTGTTAAAGCATCGTTTGCATGGTGTCAGCATGAAGCCATGTGCTGTGTGAATTCAGAGCTGACCTCTCACGTGGTGGCTTTCCATGCACATCAAAAGCATCTCTGTATGACTTTTCCATCTCCTCTACAGTTTTTATATGTAGCCTTGATAATTAATATTAACTCTGCTACACCATAGTGACCACTTTGATTTGTGCAATGCACGTGCTCATATTACCTACTGATTTTACTTTCTTTTTAAAGCAAGCTGTCTAGCACAGAATTGCTTCAGATTATTGATGGAGGAGATTCCTGTGGAGTAACGGGTGCTGCACATACCTGGCTGAGCACTAACTTCTCCAAGCAGAAAAGTCCTCAAGCAGCAACAGTTAAAGGGCATGCTGATCCTTTAGGACTTGTGTTTGTGTCTGTAGTCTCTTGTAGTATATTCCTGTCAATGTGCTGCTTTCAATTCACATGTCATCATTTCCAAGGGCCAGTTGTGGGTATTCTCTCATTCCTTCTCTGCCTTATTTGCGTTTTTTTAAGACCTATTCAGGGCAAAAAGCCTCATTTGTTGCCTAGCTGGGATTTGCAAAGCCTGATAGCATTAGGGTGTGATTTCATTACTGTTTTTATAAATCTTTGCTTATAGTAGAGCAGGTGTTTTCCAGCTATTGAAGAAGGGACAGTATATGGAGGCAACTCGAGATACGTAGCTCTAAAACTTGAGTTGCAATGAGTAAGAATGCAATGAGTCACACAATGTAATTATTCTGAATGTTCAAATGTTGTTTGTATGTCCTGACTGTTTTACCTCTGAAGTTTATCAGGTCCCTCTTACTTTTAGTGCTGTGATAAACAGTGAACAGTTTTTTTTCCGTTTGCCACCTCTGCTAGTCATGACACAGGCTTCTGTGATACCCTGCCTAGCTCATGTCCTTCCCAGCTCTAAGAGTTCTCATTTGAATTATCAAGCTTGGTATTTCAACTCTTTCAGCCTCCCTAGGCTGGGTAAAATTTGTTCGAGTAAGTGGATAGGTTTTATAGGGCTGTGAACTGGAGAACTACTCTAATTACAAAGGAGAATCAAGCCAAGACTCCACTTAGGAGAGCACTATTTGTTCAGTGGCATCTAATGGAAAAATAACGAGTGTAATGGGCTTTCCCTCCTATTATCCACTCGAGCAGCAGCCATACTGGGTGACCTTTGCCTTCTGGAGTTGTTCACTTGGCTCGTGCTAGAAACGAGTTTGAAACATGAAGAGGAGAAAAAGTCACTGGAAGTTAGAGGGCAAATCTCAAGAGATTTTTATTTGAGAGACTTGCACTTGCCTTTGCCCCCTGAGTAGAATGGAAATACAAGCAGAGTTGAACTCAAATCGGCGAGTATCAAACAGAGTGTTATTAATGGAACCAAAAGCAACTTCCCTCAAGCCCTGTGAACAATAAAAACATGGGAGAAGCTGTTGATCTGATGTTTAAATAAGTCCATTGTTTGCTTGCTTAATGAAATAAGTTATGTAAAAAATGTGACTGAAGAGAAATCTGCTATTCCTGCTCCGCCATTAGAGCTGGTCAGAAATTGGTCTGTGGGAATACCAGGACCTCAAAAGGAAGTGGAGGGCTTGGCAAAATGTCATTGACAGTCAAAGGTTCATTCAAAGCTTGTCTGGATTTTCAGTTAGAATGAAACTGATCTCTGTTAATATGAGCTGGGTAGGGAGGTTTAAAGGCCTGTTCTTGGAGTGTTCTTATGGCTATTTTTACGCTAAGGTGTAAAAGCAATTTATGTGACCTGGATTAGAGTGGGTGAATAAACCTGTGAAGTGCCTATTTCTTTCTTTTTTTTTTTACCCTATTTTATAGCCCAGTGAATAAGTAACTTGGGTGAAATTCCTCCTTGTTTTATGCAACTGACGTTAGAGGAAAACTGAGATTTCTGTATTTTTACCCTGATTTAGCAGAGGAAATATTTCATTTGTTGAATGTTTTGTAGGATGATAAAGCAGCTTGTGGTTTGTTTCTGTCCAGTGCTCAGTACATTTAATTCCCAAAGTGCTGTAGATTTAAATTGACAGTATTATTTGGGACTAAGCTTTAAGGAATGGTGAGTATTGTCATCATCATCACTTCGCTGGTGGGGAACTGAGACAGAGAACTGAAGGAACTTGTCCAAGAGTGGGCAGTAAATCCACGTTCAAAGCTAAGATTAGATCTTCCTGAAATGTAGTTTAGAGGGATATTTAAAAATGTCCCTTGCCAATCATTGTGTTAGCTAGGGCATTTATGGAGAGTACAGTATTCCTGTGTGGGGGCCAGCTAAGGTGAGTGAGAACACATTTCTACATGCCAAGGAGCCAGGATGAAATCTTCCTCTCGGAGGAACCAAGCAGAACTTGGAAAGGGCTGTGGTTTCCTAGGTGGTCCTTTGTGAGCAGCACTGTTATGGAAACCCTGGCAGGGCAGATTGTTGGCAGCATCCCAAGCAAACTTTGTGTTAGCTCAAATTCATGCTCCCTGTTAATCAGGATTTAATTCCAAGTCATGGTCTGTCCCTTTATTTGGGTATGCACGCCGTTTCCTCTACTAATGAGATCCCTCATTCTCTGTAAAATTGCCTGGGCTGAAGCTGCTCTCAAAATTCAGCTGCTTTTCACGTATGCCTCCCTCAGTAAAACAGGCTGGGGACCTGTCTCAGGAATACAGGGTAAGGATATTTTTCTGAGCTCATGCTAAGTACTGCTCTTGAGGGTCTGGCTGATGAAATGAGCTAATACAGTCCCAACAGAGTAGAGAATCACCTCCCTTATGGTTTCTTATTCCCACACAATTCTTATTTACTTCTGTATTCTGTATTGGTGTATTTAGTAGGCATGTTAGTAACAAAAAAATGCCATTTTTGGGAAGCTGCCCCTTGGGACAGTCTTTCAATTCTTGTCTGAATATCCCTGACCTCTGCTCACACCTCTTGTAGGTTCTCTCTGGCTGAATTCTATTTTATGTGCTTGACTGCTCGACCATGCCTCCAGCATGTGTCTCCAGTAATTCATTATAGTCTCTATATAAAATGAATGCAGAGAGGAGAAGGTGGAAAGGAGGGGGCTCTGATGGGACTGAGGGCATCCATGCTCCTGACCATTGCCTCCTGTGTAGAACTGGTGGCTTCCTGAAAGAACTGTTAGTTTGCCATGGCTGGTGGGTGGCTGATGTGAAGTTCTCAGCACAGGTCCTGTGGAGAGTCATCCATAGAAAATATTTGCAGCTGAAGCAGAGAGGGCGTAGATACAATGGCCTATAAAGATTTGTCCTCTCAAGATGTGTATTAGGAGAAGTACAAAGAAAACCACTTCCTGTAATGCCCCTTCTTTCCCATTTTCCATGCCAGTGGACACAGCACTCTGCACCAGCTCACACCCTGGAGTCAGCAGCGTTTGCACCAGGGATGGATTTGGGTTGGTTTAATTTGCATCAGCTAAAGGGTTCGGCATACGTTTCGGCTCAGATTCTCCAGCTGGGATATATTTTTGCTTCCTTTACTTAGGTGGTGTCTACAGGAGGGATAATTTCTGATCAGAGGTGGTGTACTTTGTGGCTGTAACGTGACTCTGCTGTGCAATGCTTTTGGACAAAGAAAGGAGGAAGTTCTTATGGTTCTTGCACAACTGCCCTTTATGGACAGCTTTACTGGTGGTATTTCACAGGATGGTGGAGAATGGGGTGCAAAGTCCCAGAAAGGCAAATGAGAGTGTTTGGGGAAGGCAGTGGGTGCCAACCAAGGACCTCTGCTCATTTGCCAAGCGCCTCTGCTCATTTGCGAAGCGTGCATCAGCAGCCACAGAGAGCAGTCCTGTCCCTCTGAGCACCCGCCTGGCTTCTGCACCTGCTTCCTCCCTCCCAAGAGGGCTCTTGGAGTTCCTTAGGCTGGCAAGTGTTGGCACAGCTCCTGCAGAGAAAGAAACTCTGCTTTTCTCCCCGCTATCTGGATGGAACTTTGCATATTACTGCTGATTCGGTCCAGAGATTGGACCAGTACCTGAAAGGTGCCTGTGAGAAAGCAGGGGAGGGACTGTTCACAAGGGCATGGAGCCACAGGACGAGGGGGAATGGCTTTAAACTAGAAAATGGGAGATTTAGGTTGGATGTAAGGAAAAAGCTTTCCAATAGGAGGGTGGTGGATCACTGGCACAGGCTGCCCAGGGAGGTGCTGGAGGCCCCATCCCTGCAGACATTCAAGGTCAGGCTTGATGGGGCTCTGAGCAACCTGAGCTAGTGAAGATGTCCCTGCTCACTGCAGGGGGGTTGGACTGGATGGCCTGGAGGGTCCCTTCCCACCCAATACATTCCATGATTCTATGATCCTTTTCAGGAATGCCATCAGTGTGCCCACTGCCCACTGTGTATGGTGCTCAGTGCCTGTGCCTCCTGCACCTCTGAGCTTTGGCAGCTCCCCTACCACACATACAGCTTCTTACCCACGCATGGATCTTCCTCCAGCTCACGTATTCCTGCTTGTGGCGCTGGAACACATTTCAGATCTTCAGAGACTTTATTCTGAGGAGTGAGTTGCTTTAAAACTTGGGTGGTTACTGGAGGAAGCCCTTCCCTGCACAGGGTTTCAGGACAGCCCAATTTCTGGTTTCAGATTGGAGTGCATTTTTCAGTTGTTTCTGCTTAAGGAAAAACTTTGCTTTAGACTCATTTTATAATTGCCATGCAAACTCTTTGAGAGAGAAAAGAGGGAAAAGCAGTTGAGGCCCATATTTTTCCTGTATCTGACCATCCAGTGCCACTGGGAAGAATCCTATCTGGCAGATAAATGGTTTTTTGAATGATATTTTATTTCGAAAGGCTGGCTGTGACACACACTATTATTTCTCAGTATTAGTGCTCCAAGGCTGCATACCAGACCTCAAAGTAAAAAATAAAGCACATCAAATGTCTGTCCATTCAGCTTCAGGTGATTGTGAAATCATTGCTTGTGCAGAAAATAATAGTGATTATAGCAAAAGCAATGGGTTTTTCTTTTTGAGGTGAGGAAAATGCATTAGTGAAACTCGTACAATTGTTTTAGATACCCATTATGCTGAGATTTCATATTAGAAATCCCGGAGTGCCATTCAGGTCTGTAGGAGATTGCATTTATATTACCAACATGGTTATAAAAACAACATTTACAGTTCTATTGAAAGGACTGTTTGGTTAGGAATGTTTCAAAGAAATACCTGCTATCATTTGTTCCTGGCTTGATCATAAATGTCACTGCTTGCAATATTAACACCCCTTTTAGCTCTGCCTCACCGTTTCTGTGGATGCAGAAGTTGAGGTTAATCTGCCTTTTCAACACTAGAGAAACAAGTTGTTACTGTAGGTTTTTTCCCAGCGTGATTTTTGGGGTGATAGTTAGCTGTGAACAAGTTTTGAAATGCTTGGAGCAGTATTCAAGTTCATCACTTATCTAGGGTATCACTTCTTTAGCTGTGAGTCTGTTCCTTTCAAATTCAGCTTTTTCAAACCTCATGATGGAATTATCTTGCTCTCTCTTCTCAGTCTTGTGGTAGGCTATGCTAAATAAGAGCAACTCCTCATGTTCAGGATTTTTTTCAGCACTGTACGTTAAAAAATTATTTCTGCAGGGGCAACTTTCAGAACGAGGGAAAACCCAATGTCCTCTGAAGAGTTTTGAAAATGTCAGATAGAGGTGGTCGTGCACAGAGGTCCTGATTTCTTCAGGATAACCTGTGAATTCCTAAACCACGTTGGGCTCTGGAGAATTCCATCCAGCTTTTAATAGAAAAATCTCCACCTTTTTTATTTTAATCTTTTGTAGGCTATTTGCTAGAATCTGCTGACTAGATTCAGTTGTGCAGATCGCAGAAGCTCAGAACTAGGGGCTGCTTCAAGTGCCCACACATCCCTGCTTCTCTCAGCCTTGGCCTTTCCCTTTCTGTGTCTCATTATGAGGAGAAAAAGAGTGATCAGCAGGGACATTTTGGCCTAAGAAAAGAGATTTCAGTGGGAAGGTCCTGTTCATAAAGAGGTTTCAGCTTGGTGTTTTTAGTAGAACTCGTATTTTTTTAAGGCATTTGTCTGGTTTTTTTTTAATGCTGATTTATGTGGGATTATTTGCATGAATAAGACAGCCTGGAGTCTTTCCTGCACGCTTTCTAGAAAGTGATGTTTCTTTGGGGAAATGATAAACCACATACTCATTTTATTTCCACTTGTAGCAGTACATACAGGTATCCTCTTAAAATTTCAAACCCAGGATTATTTTATAGGTTAATAGCATGTCTTCCTCTGTGTATATATTTTAAAAGTCAGATGATAAACCAGGTTCCATCATCTCCAAGTGACAATACATCTTGTTGGAGACAAATTTATAGCTAATATATTTTTGTGCTTGTGTCAGCTAACCTTGGCAAACAGAGTCCTACTTGCTAGTGGGATGAAATTTATAAA
Source organism: Podargus strigoides (assembly GCA_028020825.1). NCBI lineage: Eukaryota > Metazoa > Chordata > Aves > Caprimulgiformes > Podargidae > Podargus > Podargus strigoides. The sequence goes on along the minus strand of CM051622.1, from coordinate 74,484,625 downwards.
TCTTTTCTTTTCCACTTTCTCTTCCTCTTGGTTTTGAAACCTTGTCTTAGACCTTGTCACCTCCTTTATTCATGGAGGGAAGAGCATCCCGTGGGTTGAAATGTCTTCAAGGACTAGGGTGTAATATTTCACCCCCTTTTTTTTTATCCTTAAAAGAAAATTTATTTCTCTCTCTCTTGCTTTTGATGCATAAGAAAGTGTAGACACCTTTGTGATGGTTTCTGAGATCACTGTGTAAGATATTTATTTGTAGTCGATAATTTTCAGAAATTGAAAGTAATTGTCTAATGCCTTCCCTTCCAGTGAATCATTTGATCAGTGAGAGTCCTTGATTCATTTTATTTTCTACCATAATTCTATGCTCAACATCTCTCAGTAACACAGCTTTTCTCTAAGCAATCCTTGCAATAACTACTTCAGCACAAGCTGAGAAGTGCTCTGGGTTGGGACCCCTTTTGGTTTCTTTTCTCCATGCCTCCAAAATTTAGAGTAGATCTTTTAAGGCATGTGGAATTTTATTGCATTTATCAAAAGCTCTCTAATAAAGTATCTCACTCTAGAGCCAAGTGAAAACTTCCTGCCTAAGCTTTGTGTGAAAAGATTTCTTAGCAAAATCTTAAGAAAAAAACTAAGAAATATTGAATGCATTTTATTAAAATGTTGTTCTTTTTTCATATTTTCAAGTATTTCTTTAAATTATGGATTGAAATAATAAGTTACATTTTTTAAGACAAAATGAAGTAGTTACTGACTTTCATTTCTGAAATGGTTCAAAGTTTCCATGTTTAATGGCTTTATAATGTTCATTGTCTTTGCCTTTGGAGAAGGTAGACCCCAAGCTGTGGCCTTCAGTTCCATTTATTAATAACTGTAAAACGACTGTGGCTCTCAGGCACACTCAGAGCTTTGGCAAGAGTGAACCTGAAATGCATTTATCCCTTAAAAAGAAACAGGCTTGTGTTTTAAAGGATTTAGCTTTAATTGCAATAGTGCTGGACTTGCTCTGTCTTTATCATTAGGGTTTTACAGCTAATCATCTCTGCAAATAAACAATATACTTGCCTCCTTCAACAGCCCCAGCCTCTACCTCTTCATCCAGAAATGCCTCACTGTTGGTTCTCATTAATTCCATAATTTTTACACAAAACCTGACCTGCTTACACTCCAGCTCATGAGATTCATAGAGTCAAATGGCAGATTTATACAAGCAGGCAGCTGTCTGCATGCCGAGTTACGGCGCAGGGAAGAAATATGCAGATGTCAAATACAACCATGCAGTTGGCAAAGTGACTTTTGGGTATTTACATATAATAATTACCAGTGTGGGGAATTTGAGCATAATCCTATTCAGAGAGGGCATGTGATGCATATGGAGCAGCCCAAATACAGACTTTTAACTCTTTGTCTGGCAACCAGGATATGTTTCTCCCAATAATTCGGTGGGGTTTGCTGTGCTTCAGTTATAGGATTGCAGGATTTTTTTACATGATAGAGCTAAATATCTCCTCCAGAGATATTTTGGGCCCGAGAATGTAGAATTACATATAAATAAACTCCTTCAGTGCTGCAAGAAGCAATTATTGCAGCCAGTGCTAGCTGTGGAAGTATGTTCTTAGCAGGCAGAAAGAGAAGAAAATACAAAGATATATAGGAACATCTATATATGTGGTATTCATTTTATGGCAGAGGCTTTAGCTCGACTATTAAATAGCAAGTCCTGAACTTTCAGAACTGAGCTGTGCACACACCCATCCTCCCAAACTGGGTCAGGGAGCTGGCAGCTGGGAACGGCCGACGCTGTACTGGTGTGTGAAATGCATGGGTCTGGAGGAAGCTGGTTCAGATCCTCTGGCCTGACTTTGGAGATGGAACACATCCCACATTAGAGTGCCAAAATAAGCCTGTTGGACTGTGTGTGTGGTGTTTGTGGATTGTATGAGGATGCTCTACTTTTCCCCATTCCTTTCTCACCCATAATCATGCAGGGTTTTTACCGTGCTCATATTGCTTCTGTTTAAGGCGTGTGACTTCTTCAGGATGCACAGAGCTGGGTTAGAATGGGAAATGTGTTCTGAGTTTTAAGGAAAGCTTTCATCTTGGGATGGATGCTGTGGCACAAAGCTGTTTTGTGTTCATTTCTGATCTGTAGCTATTGCTCAGCTTCTCAAAACGTGCAGTTTATTGTCCGAAGTGAGGTGTCTCCTGCCTAATATTTTTCTAGAAAATAAAGGAGGTGGCACATAAAGATCCTCTCCCTGACTCATTTCACCATCTTAGGCTATTAATGCTTTTTAAACATACACCTCTAGATGCAAATATGTTTGGTTTCCCTCCTCTGACAAGGCTTTCGCAAAGACCTCAAAGTACAGACTCGGTTCAGATGTCTGGCCTGAGTTTCTCTCTAGGACAATACACAAAAGGAGAAATATAATCCAGGTTCCAACTGGTAAAAAAAGCAAAGCACCTGGGTTTTCCGTTCTGAAAATGAAGCATTTGAAATTTGCACCTAGCAAGAGCAGGTGATGATTTTCTGTGGTTTTTCCCCCCCCATGTATTCCAAGAATTGTAATTATTGTAATTTTCAACAAAATTATGGTTGGAATATGGTCCAGTACCTGTTACAAATTTGCATGGAAAAGATTTTCAGACTCATAAGTAGCCCTGTCCATGTCTCTATGACTTTTCTAATTCTAACTGGGATAGGAGGTGGCCTTATGAAAATAGATTTGTCTTGCATCAACGCTGGCATAACTGCTCACCCTTGGGAAGGGGTTGAGGCATGTTGACAGGGGCAGCACAGCAGTGTTCTGGAGGATTTGGTCAGGGAGTTAGATGGCTGCAGGTGGCAGTGAAGACAGAAGTTCTATAAGCCATTGGTGTCTCGCACTGTTAAGCCTATGTACTTAGAGATGAGGTTTCCCTTTGCTGATTTTCTTTATTTGGATAGGAAATATTAATAATGCAAGAGCATCTTAAATGGAGCTCCCTATCTCTTGTCTTATTTTGATTTGTTTCAAAGTTTTTTTTTGTCTCAACTATTGCTGACAGCAGCCATTTGCTTCCAGGTTGAGTTAAAACAGTGCTTGACATCCATACAGAATACAGAACCTGACAAGCATAAAATCATTGCCAGAGGTCCTTATTGACGTGAAATGCAGGACCAACAAACCTGCTGGGATGAAAAGAGGTCTTTCCTTGGAGAAGTGATGAGGAACTTTCTAAAGGTTCACGGTCTCTATTATCCTCCCTTGGCACAGACTCATGTATGCAGGGGGGTTGGACTGATGACCTTGAGGGTCCCTTTCAACCCAATACATTCCATGATTCTATGATTCTACGCTCACTGGGAGACCTGGTCACCCTGAGTGCTGCAATTCCTCTGCCTGTTTTATGCTCTGTTGCCTTTGAATTGAACAATTTAGAGGTGTGAACACTCGTCCCTCCCTATCCCCCCCAATATGGGTTGGAAGTATTACTGTCTGCTTTTATTGCTAAGAAATTGAGAATCTTTTCTCCTTGCCCAAGATGGAGCAGAAGTTTTGTACTGGAGCAGTCACTGGTTCTCTACATCTCCAGTTGTCACACCAAGTCCCCACTCCAGGCACTGTGTGTTGTACTTATTGCTGGCCTGAAACCCACTGAAGTGCACGTAACAGGTCTCAGTTATCTCTCAGCATCGATTTGTTCTTTGCCTTTTAAGCTTTCCCTTTCAGGGTCCACAAATCTGTTTTCTATTGCTATATAAATTCACTTTAAAAAAGTCATAGAATCATGGATTGTGTTGGGTGGGAAGGGACCCTCCAGGCCATCCAGTCCAACCCTCCTGCAGTGACCAGGGACATCTTCACTAGCTCAGGTTGCTCAGAGCCCCATCAAGCCTGACCTTGAATGTCTGCAGGGATGGGGCCTCCACCACCTCCCTGGGCAAAAAAAATATGGATGTGCAGGAGAACAAGAGGCAGACTCTGACACAGCACTGTTTTCTGGCCATCCATCCTGGAAGTATGTTCGTTGTGATTCTCCCATAATGAACCAAAAGCAAGGTGGTGATTTGTGCAGATGAAAAACATATTAAAAATGTCTCGTTATATTATCTTTGCTGGAGAATCATTTTATCTTCTGGGAATTAAATACCATGAAGCTAGGTTATGAAATAATCTCCATATCTCCTGATGAAATCTCGAGGGACTTTGTCTCTAGATAAGCACACAAATGGTAATTGGAGAGCAGGGATAAAAATAAAAAGGAGATACTAATTTTTTGCTAGACTTAAAATTTTTTTCAACTTAGTTATGCAAATATTCTAAAGTTAATGATGCCTTCAGTGACAGCAATAACAACATTTCTAAATCTGACCATTAAGCCCTTCATTTTGTTTCATTCACTTGGTGCCTAGATAATAAATTTCTTCTAACAACCAAGCATAGACTCACTCATGACCTTCTGCCCACTATATGTGTTTTAATTCCATTTTAAAATGTCACGCAGCCTTTGTTTTATCATAGAGATGTAGTAGTTACTTGGATGAAAAATCATAACCTCTCAGGGAATTCTCCAGGAAATTAAAATACCGAGGGTGCAGCAGACTTTTTTTTTTTTTTTAAGCTCATTTATGTGTATGAGTTAGCTTAATTTTTATCACCAAATGCAGGCTGTGCAGAATTCTAACCAGACGAAGCACAATTCTCTATCATTTCTGCATGGATGCAGTGCTGCATATTCTAATAATAGCAAGCATTTTGAAACATAAGATGGTAAATTCCTGGATGAAAGAGTGAGTTTGGTTTGTTATCATCAGCCTGAATCCCAGCCATTAATAAAGACCAAGGGCCGTGCATCACATGGTGGGTTGATCCTACAGGTGCTCCCTAGAGGTCTTTGCTTGTCTTGAGGAGGGCAGGATCAGGAGCTTACTTTGCATATAAAGTATTCAAAATATCAGCAGGTTGAGGAGACAAGGCAGGACTGCCTGTACATGTGCTTAATGCTTGATGGCATGTGTGGATTCCACCGGTCCCCAGCTACTGGAAAGAACACCTGCCAAAAGGGGCTGGAGGGAAGGCTGGGATCTGAATAAGCAGAGAAGGGTTTGTATATTCATATAAATACATAAACATGTGTGCAAGATGGCAGCTCCTAATGGACCTAATGAATTCCTGAGGCCTCCTGTACAGGCTGAGGCTTAGGAGGAAGCTGTTCTTCCCGTTACAATTTCATCAGCTGAATAAATGAAGGACAGCAGAAAGGAAGAACTGAGCAGCAGTGGTGTTCCTGCTTCTGACCCCTGCACCACCCTGTTTTCATCCCTTTGCCTCTCTGATATTTGGATTGTGAGCTTTTAGGGCAGGGACTGCCTTCTAAACAGCTGTATACAGAACACAGCACAGCAGCTTCTCTCTTTGCTTTCAGCAGATGTCCTGAGACCACCTGTCTGATAAATTAAGATGCTTCTGCTGCATGAAATGCTATTTAAAAACGCTGGAGTTTAGATCAGATAGATCCTAGAACACCTCAGTGTGAGCAGCCTGTGTGCAGGGGGTGACAGAGCCCTTCAGCAGAGTTTGGTGCAGGGTACAGCATTCTTCTCAGACCCTTGGACCGAATGATCGAGTGCTGGCAGTCTGGTGACATCGCTGCATTGCTGTCACTGCACTCACCTCTGACTTCATTGTACACACACCCAAGCAAAGGGTTTGTAGAGTAGTTATAATCTATAAATAAAAGAGAAGAAGAATGTGAAAAAGGAAGTTTTTAGTAAGGAATTGGTTTTGTGAGTTTTCTAGTTTCCCATTTTAATGATTTTGTGGCATCCGTAGTCCACAGAACCTGCCAGGCTTGTCACTTCTGGGCAGTTCTCACTGAGAAGACACTAACATGTGCCTCCTCACCCAGAACAAAACTCCAGGTATGGTTATTTCATCACAGAACCCCCCAGTGCTGCCCTGTTTTACAGCCTGGATTTTAACACAGCCTGCCACCCTGTTCTTGTGTTGCTCTGCTCAGCACACATCCAGTTCCTGCTGCGCTGGCCCTGGTGCAACAAGCAGTTTTGTGAGTGTGTTCACCAGGAAACTGGGCTAGGAGCTGAGATCTGTCTTTTGAAGTGGATATATTTAGATATGTTGTGATGCTGTGTCAGATCTTTCACCTCACATTTAAATTTGAAGAGTTCTGGGTTTCAAAGTTGCCAGGTTTTTAGCTGCTTTTGTCACTTCAGGAAGGATAGGAAGGTGGAATGCAGAGCAGATCTCATAACAATGCAGTGTCAGAAATAATCCCCCAAATCCCAGCCTTCAGAACCCTTCAGATTTCTGGTAAGAGAGTGGAGGTTTAAAAAAAAAAAAATCTTAACTTTTAATTAATTAAATTAAATTTAATTCCACTTCCATCTCTGTTTAGTGTGCCTCCTGTATAATCCAGCCCCACTGTGTTTACAGGGAGGGAGGTGGTTGCTGGAAGTGGGTCTGTCTGTCTTAACTGAATCCTGGAACTAGTTAAGGAAGAAGTGGATAATGGAGGGAGTGCAAATGGGAAGTGGGAGAGAATTTCAGAGGAGCAGCGGGTGCTTTGTTGGTATAGCACACAGTCTTTATCAGAGTGTAATAAATGATGCTGCACTGTCTGTGTTCTCTCTGTGGAATGAACAAGGGTTTTTCATTTCATGCTTCATTCACAACCAGCTACATTGATTTCACAGAGTCAGCACCTGCGTTCAGCACCGAGGGAAGAGCAACAATATATTTATGGCCTGTAGGAGATGTGTCACAAAACCTTCCATTTCCACTACACAGCACAACACCACGAGCAGGACCACGGTGCCTTGAAAGAGAAGAACAGCAGAGAAGAGAGGCTCTGTGTATGCAGCCAGATGTTGAGAACTTTCACAGGAGCATCCAGGTTTTGTTCAGGTCATGCAGTGCCTTTTGCAGACTCACGTGGGAATGGCAGTAGATGTTCATTTTAGAGAAGGGAAGCCACTTTCTCCACAAATAGGAAAGGATGAATAGCCTTGTTGTGGAATACTGTGATGGACAAAGCATCCACCTTCTTTTAGCCTCTAAGGAAGGGTTTCTAAGCTAGCCCTTCTCAGTCCTCCTGTTTTCTCATTCTTATCACCTGCAATTATTTACTATCTACCCTCCAATTTCCAAGAGTGATTGAGTTTCTACCCAACATCAATGGTATTCAAAGAATTAAATTAAAAGCCCTCTGAATATTTTGCAGATGAGGCATTTATATTTTTCTTATCATTGCAACCCATCCCACTGAATTAGGAAGTGAAATTCAGGCTCAAACCCCAGGTACCTTTTTTCTTCTCTAATCAGAACTGTTGTGCAGGGTGAGGTGCTTCCTTTTACTGGAATGTGAATGGCTTTTGGTGGAATGTGAACAATTATCTAGAAAGATCTGTTAGTGAATTAGCCAAGGAAGGGCAAAGAACTGAGTATCTTCTGTCTCATACAAATAAATGAGCTACATCTGAAGATTTAAGCAATCAGATTTGCATAATGAACATGTTTATGCCACATTATAGTCACCTGGTTTACAAATTCCGTGAGCATTTCACCACTATTATCTGCTGTCATAGGAGAAAAATGAAACATTTGGGCGAAAATAGTTTGTAAGGCAATGTAAATGCCTTTAACTTTGTGCTTTTTAACATCTGATCTTCCAGAAGCTTTTCTTACTTTGAGGAGTGAATTCACATTGCCAGGTTGGTGGCTGAAAAGGCAGGATTAGGGCATCCAGCTTTGAGTGATGTGTCCGAATTATCTCCCAGTTCATTTGAACAGAGCATCTGGCTCTCTTTTGTAGCTTCTCATATTTCTATTTAATTTTCTATTTTCTGTTACAAGCTTTTCCACACAGTTATTTTTAAAATTTTCTATTTTACAGCATTGTCTAGTGCAGTAGTGTTCTGATTTCAGCACAGTCCCCATTTTAGACACGATTTTCAAGAGCACCACAAAGAGTCTGTACACTTGTGGATCCCAAAATCCTGCAAATTCTCTTGTACTATTTGGGAAACTTGTCCAAATACGGTGTTTTCATGAAGTACTGCATGGATGTTTTTCCCTTTAGGCCTAATGAATTTCTCTTTGACCTCTAGAAATTCACTTCACAAAATATGAACTACATCTCTCATCTTCCTTCCATACTCTGTTCACTTCCTGAGTGGGAGGTTTTGCATTACCTTAGCTCTTTCCATCCTTTTTGCTCCAAAATTCCATAGGTTCTATGGAGATGCATCCTATTAGCTCTGTGCTCTGTTCTGCAGGTTTTCATCCATGGCATTTACTCCTCTGCTTCATGCTTTTTCCTCCCTCAAACTGGGGTCTGAGTAGAATCCCAGCTTAGAAGCAAAAGAGTTTGGGATGTTTGGATTTGCAAGCAATGCATTTGCTTTATTTGAGATTGGAGCAAGAAAGGCAGATTGCTGCCAGGGACTGATTGCATGAGTATTTCCAGAAATGACAGTTTCCTTAAGGTGCATCCATTTCTTTGCTTGCCCAAATTCACACATCTTTTAAAGAGGTCTGATTTGATTTTTTCCTTCTGTCTAAGTCTTCCTTCGTCTCTCAGTCTCGACGCCCGCCGCTGTTTGTCACTTTGGGAAAGCTGTGGCTGCAGCCTCAGCAGGCGTGAAGCTGCAAGCAGGGATCTGGTTACCTTGTCTGCTCCACCAGCCGTCTGCCTCTCCTCATTTTTAACGTTCAGCAGCATTTTGAGCACTGGTTTTATGTGCTGCAGTGTCATACTCCATGGAGGGGGAATTAGGACCACTTCCGAGATCATCTCCTCCTACACAGCAGATCTTGATTTTTTTTTTTTTTTTGGGCTGCTTTCCTTTTGCCTTCTGCAAAATTGTACATCCCAGGCACAACTACTTGTGAGAAACTGCTCCAACGTCTGCGCTGAGTACAGGAGAACCTGCTCTTGTGCTGTGTGCCAGCTGTACTCTGCTGTTCCTTGGGCTTTGTTCTCCAAGTACCATGAAGTGGGTTGTTTATAATCCTTCTTGTTTCCCTCTGTGCAAACAGGACTTAGATTGCAATGAATACAATGGATTTGTTTTTAATTAAGGCGGCTGGATATGACTTACAATTATTCCTCAACACCTTGGAGATTTTAAACACAGACTCTTGTTCAGGCTTCCTCAGAGTGGTGACCTGGGGGATGGACCAAGCTGTGTGAGCAGAGGCGTTAGCAGTGCCTGGGAAGCAGCAGGGTCTGATATTTATGGGGCAGGTACAGCTGGTCAGAGGATTTTGGGGTTATATAAAGTATTTTCTGAAAAATTCAAAATAGGTCACATAGAAACTACTTGCAAATTCAGGTCACATGTATTAGTTTTGGCTCAGGTACGTGTATTTCTCTACACAACAAATGAAAAGGAGAATTTTATTCTGTTTATGCAGTAGGGTGAGGGATCTGTTACCTCCATGACACAAAGCTTGGGTTTGAATCCATCCTCACTGCGGGGGTTTTGAAGACAGGAGCTCCAGGAGCAGACTCTCATGTCACACGTACCTCTGCCTGAAGATGTTCCATCATTTTTAAAAAATATGTATTTTAACAGGGGAGCTCGAATGCATCCAGCTGTATCAGAGGACACGATGCCAAGGTACTCCTTGTGTGCCTGCTGTTGATCTCCAGCCATGCAATCAGAGGTTATGTTCTTATAAGAAGCAGTCTTAGTAAGGTATGGGATTTGCTAGCCAAATATTTCCTTGCTCAAGGTAGCTGTTTTTCAATTATAAGACTGCACACATGCCTATTTTTATGACCAGATACTCAGTAAGGTAATGCATCTTTAATTCACTGGAAATTAATGAAGCTTTAGGAGCAATTGAGAGTAAATAGTGGCTTCTGTGGGTTAGTGACTGAAATGAAAAGTCAAAGAACTTAATTTCATGTCCAGGTATTGGATCTCCTTCTGTTTCCAGGATTTAACTTCTTATTCCTTTGGGGTTTTTTTGGAACCACCCCCCGCAATCCCCCAAAGCCAGAGAGAGACAGAAAAAGGAAGAAGCCCATCAAGCAAGAAATGAAATCAGTTGTGCAAATAGTTGAATTTCCCCCCCTAGATATTTGCCCTTGCTTTCAATCATTTTTGAAACATTTTGATATTCATTTTTTTCCTCCTCCTTATTCTTTCTGCACTGCACTTTCCAGAGGATTTGCTAAAAATATTATTTCCAATTCAAGTGCTCAGTACCTGGGGGTCAGGCTACTTCTTTCTTTCACTTACCTGTCGTTGGTCTGGCTGGAAGGAGAAACATCAGTGACAAAGCCAGTCACGGTGCCTTTTCCAGGCTCCTGCTCTAACTGTGCAAAATAAAGACAACCACACAAAAAGCCAACTCCCAGAGGAATACATCTCAGTGTTAACATTCAGTATCTAACGTACAATCTGTAATACAGAGTGCCTGTAGAGCAAGAGACCAAATTTATGAAGTTATAAGCTTCAGGCTCTAATTGAAGGACAAATTTAGCATCGAGATTCTTCGTGTCTAACGTGCAGTCTCTCACACAGGGTGCCTGTAGTGTGAGGGGCTGAAGCTGACTGATTGTAGTCCAAATTTATGATGTTAGAGTTTTCAAGCTCTAAACAAAGGGCAAATTTAGCATCCACGTTCTTTTTTTCTATCTCCCTTTTGTAGACTCTAGGTGACAGTGTCAGATTTTATGAAGTGCAGCTTTCTTTCAGACTAAAGGTACACGTTTTTGCAGTGATTTATACAATTGTTTTATTATATTTTATGGATTTTTGGATGCATCTCCCCCTTTTATTCTTTTTCTCTTCCAGCATGAAGCCAATTCTTACACTAATGCTATATTTTCTTGGACAATAAAATACAATGTTGTTAAAAAGTAAGACTATAAATAAGACTCTAGTGTGCACAGAGGCATTGCGTGATTTGGTTCTTATCCAGTGGTAAGGTATCAAAAAATGACACAAATTTTAATTTATCAGAGAGATTTCCTGTGATAGACAAGCCTTGATTCAGTAAACAATCTCAAAAAAGAATCTTGCTTCTATAGAATAATTATTTCCAGGTCTGCAAGGAGATTCTGTCTTTGCTGAAGGTAAGGTGGAAGAACACACGTGGTGTTGTGAGCACTAATACTCAGAAATCATAATCCGTGGGAGAAATGTCCTTCTGAAGTCACACCCCTCTGTCTACTGAGTGTGTACCCATTTTATAGTGGCATATAAATTAACTGGCTAAACTGGTGCTTGGTCTGTCTGGAGGCAAAAGGAGGGCTGCATCTGTGGGCTAGGCAATCAGCATTTACCTTCTGTTAGACCCCTCTGCAGAACACACATTTGGATCTTGGGTTTGCACTGGCACCAGTTCAGGTGAAGAAGGGATTTTTAATTTAAATGAAATGAAAACCTGGGGGTGGAGGTAGATGTTTGGGGGTGCTGAGAGCTGCATGAAGAGTCAGTGGCAGGTGTGGGACGAGAGGCTGTATCCCACAGACCTTTATTTGGTGAGTTGGTCTCTCTGCTGTTGTCCTTGAGGTGTCACCGTGAGGCTTCTGACATACACTTTGGAATGAGCTTTGTCATCATGCCTGCTGCATCTCTTCCTGCTTTTTACACCTTGGTGTGTGATGCTCTTACAGACTGTGCCTCCCTGTGTTTGAGGAACATCTGATGCCAGAGCCTGACCTGTGTTTGGCCCTGCCATTGTGTTAGAGATGCTAAATAATATGGAAGTGATACACGCAATATGGTTTTTTTTTTCCCCAAACCTAATGTTGACCTTACAAGGCAAGGAAATATTCTTTTTACACCAGCCTTCCAAGCTATTGAGTCATCTCTCCCACCCTAGGGACTCCCCAGGGTTTAGGTCAGCAGTTCCTTTTCGTAAAACTTTGGAGGTTCAATCACCTGGTTGAACTCCAAGCAGCTCAGACTTGGCCACCAGCCAAAAAAGCTCTGAGAGTGAAGCATCCCAGAAGGATAATGTTTTCAACCTTTCAAATCTCAAATGGTTCACTGCAGTTCTAATTACAGTCTCCCATCAGAATAACCTCCCATAGCGAGAGGCAAAAAAAAAACAACCCACAAAAAGCATCATTTCCCTATACAGAGATACAGCAATTGATTGCAACCCATAAAGGTACCAATTATATAAGATTTGCTTGTTGGTTATTTTAACTGTTACCACAGAATAAAACACAGGTTTCCAGGCACTGTTGCAGTCATCTAGTGTGGCTGAACAAATGGAATGCTTTAAAAAAACCACGCAGTAAGTCACCGAGCCTCCGAGAGCCCCAGCCGTAAGCATTTAATTGCCATTGACAGTTCTGGCCAATTAAGTCCCTGCAATAATGATCACATCAGCAAAAATTACTGATCTTTTATGTTCAGATAACCACAGTTCCTAATTGGAATATGGTTTCAATGAAATCTTTTCTTTCAGTTACCAAAACTACTGTTAGGGATCAGTGTTTTGGTCAGTGGGTTGTGAACTTTGCCAGGGTGGGGAAGGCATTTGGGATTATTGCCAGGCAGTGAAAATGGTGGTGTAGTTCCACAGAATCACAGAATGGGTTGGGTTGGAAGGGACCTCAAAGCTCATCTCTTCCATGGCAGGGACACCTCCCATTGGATCAGGTTGCTCAAGGCTCCATCCAACCTGGCTTGGAACACTGCCAGGGATGGAGCATCCACAGCTTCCTTGGGCAACCTGTTCCAGTGCCTCCTCACCCTCAGGGTGAAGAACTTCTTCCTTATATCCAGTCTAAACCCACCCTCTCTCAGCTTCCACCCATCACCCCTTGTCCTGTCATTACAGGCCCTTGTCAAAAGTCCCTCCCCAGCTTTCTTGTAGCCCCCTTCAGGTCCTGGAAATAGAATCACAGAATAGCTTTGGTTGGAAGAGACCTGTAAGCTCACCCAGTCCAACCATTAATCCGGCACTGCTGGTTCACCACCACCCCATGTCCCTCAGCACCACATCTGCAATGTAAGCTGTGCTTGCCCATGGTTCCCACTGCCATATTACACAGACAGATCCTCTGTTGGTACCTTGAGCACGTACGTGCTTCAGTGCATTTACATACAGCTTCATGTTTATGTAAAATACAGCAATTAGAGTATTATGCTTGTACTTCAGCCCCTATAAGGAAATCATAGCAGTGTGGTACTCAAAGTAAGACATCTTTTACATGAAAGTACTTAGGTTCTCCTTGTATTGTCTTGCAGTACCTGTCCAATATTTTTCCAGCAGTAGCTAGAGGAAGGCCTTGGTGAGAACATTAGCTCACCCCACCAGTCAGTCTGCTCTTCCCAAGTCCTGCAGTTTGAAAAGTCCAGGAAGTCTCCCTGTATCCCCATTAAATGTGGGACTTGAGTGGCTAAATCATCTAGCACAAGTAACAGGCAGCCCCTGACTCGTTCCCACTGCCGGGTGCACTGCTGCATGCTCTTGCCCCGATGGTGTTACCTGATGTGTGTTGTTGTAGGCAATATTGTGGGGTTTTTTTATGCATCCCTGTTAGGTTTTTATTCGTTGAATTTCAATTTGAAACTCTTTTTCTTTAGAATTCATCTCTCATTCTGTTTAAAGTGATATAAGCTAATTTAATCAAGCAGTCTCTAGAATAATAGGGAAGTTATGCTAATTTTTGGAAATGAAATTGTATCTCTCTTTTTTCTTTTTCCTCCTGAAATAACGTGCTCTTACTTTATGAGAAACTTGCTCTCTATTTTTATGGAGAGTTGGAATTGTTTCTTTAATACATTACAAACTCATCAGGGAAGGATCACAGAGAGTGAATCCTGGGAGCACTGCAGCCCTCGCTGCCTCTCGGGGAAAGCCTGTGTGGGAAGGGGTTTTAATAGGAGGAGGAAAGGCAAGCCTAGTATCTGAATTCAGAAGAAGGAAATACTGTTAGGGCTATTTAAGAATGCTCATTATTTAAAGGTCCCAAAGTTGTTACTGCTGAGGCTACACATGGTTTTATTTATAGGCTCTGGACTGAACCTTCTGGGTCCATGTTTGCTGCTGCTTTCTGGATAGTCTTTGTTCCTCACTTCACTCCTTTATCACCTGATATGAAATGGAGATAATAGTAGTCTAAGTTTCAGTGCTTTGAAATCAGTTGTTGAGAAGAAACAACACAAACCCTATTGGCATGGGACTGTTGTGGTTTGCTAAGGCTGCAGGCTTCTGCAGAGACTCACGTGTGCATTTCCTTTCCCTCTGTGGGATTTCTCTTTGTGTAAGGAAGTTTTCACAGCGAGATTTCAAACCCTAGCAAGTGCCAGCTGCAGAACTCTGCTTCATAGCATTGGCTGCAGTGCATGCTGATTTTGCATGGTAAAAATGACTGCGTAAAAGCAAGGCACTGGAGAGCAGTACCTACTAACAGGACCTTAAAATAACTTGCTGCTCTTTAGCCCCACGGGCACTGTGGTTTGAGTTTTATTTTGCTATATGGCATTAAGGCTGCATTCCTAATTGCACAGCATAGGAGCCGTGGTCTCCTGTCAAAGGAGGTGATGTCTGCAGTTCTCCTCTGGTCTCGTGTTATTTATCCTGTAAGTAAAGAGAGGGCTTGTCACTGTGCTGCTTACAGCCCTGTGCTAACACTTGTTCCTTTTAATAAACAAACACTCATAGGAGTGCGAAGGAAGACGTCAAGTCAGATTCCCGTGATAAAGAATATGAAGAAGCCCTTAATAACACTTGACTTACAGCAGGATTCGTTGTAAAGCCAAATGATTTTCTTTGCCAGGGGTGGATCACTGCAAGAAAATTACAAGAGCAAGGACACGAATTTTTATGGGTTTTTTTTTTTTCTGTGAAATGCTTTTCAGGTCTGTGGTAAGAATTAAAGTGGAGAACTAACACACAGTAGTTAGTATGAGCACATGCTTGGAGTCAGAATTCAGACCTGAACCTGGGTGCACCCAGTGGGTGCAGCACTGAACGGGGGAGCCTGAGTCCTCAGCACAGCCCTGGGGTTGGTCTGGTGTTGTTTGTTCAGAGGCACTTCTCCCCCACTATCCTCTTTGTTGTGCTGGGTTTTTTTTCACTTCTCTTTTATCCTATTTTTTTTGTCTGCAGACTATGAAAATCCCCAGGGACAGAAATTCTTTCATTGGCCAAGTGTCTCTCCTTATCCAGTCTGTGATCTGTAAGCAAGATGATAATGGAAACAACAGGCATTAATTCAAGTCCTAATTTCATTTCTGATGGAAACTTAAGTCTATTTAGTTTTTTTGCTTCTAGGAGGAGGCTGAATAGATGACAATACTTCCCCTTTAGTCATCACTGGCACTTTCTGCTCTTTTCCCAATATGGCAATGACTTCAGTTCTTGTTTTGCTCTGCTGCCAACCCAGGGGTCAGCTCATGGTGCCCTCTTTCTCACTGCTGCTCCCAGATCTTTCCAGGAATAGAGCACTTTCCCTTCTTGTGCAAGGGAAGAAAGCTTGATGGTCAGCCAGTGTTAGAGCTTCTGTTTTCCCTGACCTCTTTTCCCTGCTGCACAAATGAAATGGAGATCATCCTTTAGGTTACACAATCTCAGTTCATTCTCAGGGACCAGGTAATGGAATTGGGGTTTCTGCCTGTGGGTCACGAGACCAAACTGGGCTCACAGTGGTAATGATCAAAACCTGCTGCAATTGAATGGCTCTTTCAGAGTGTGGTGGTTCAGCCAGCTCCAAGCCGTGGTCTCTTTTAGGAAGTGTTACAGCATTTCAGTCTCAGGTGTCTCTTCTGCTTCAGTTGACTAAACTGGAGCTGAATTAGCTGTAAGGTTCAGCAGTTGTGTGACTTTCATGGGAATTGAACTTGGTAATGAAAGAAATGAAAAGACAGTGTAAATTCTAAATTCAGATTTTGGATTCTTGAAAATCAAGCTCAATATTATAATGCACGTTAGGGCCAGAATTTGGGATTTGTGACGATTTCTATGCGTGCTTTTGAGTTGGTTGTGGGATTTTTAAAAATGGATGTATATTTATGTGGGCTTTAAATGCATGTTGCATTGCTGGAGTGGTATAAAGGTGCGTTGTCACAAATTCTAACCTTACCCATTTTTCTTATTTAAAATTTTCACCTTTTTCCAGTCTGTCCATGTATATTAAGTAATTATGGATCAGAAGATGTACATTATAGATGATGATAAATGTTTTGGTCCTTAATTACATGAGTTGACCTACTCCAGTCAGATCATCTTTGTGCATCAGGAAGTATGTTAAGTTTGGCACTCCATATTGCTGCAGATTTGCCTTCCTACTGGATGCTTTTAAAAAAATCAATTAAAAGTGTTCTGAAGTTTAGGATTCCTTGGAATACAAACAGATCACTTTAAGGTGTCTTACAATGAGTGAGGAGACATCAACAAAGCCAAGTAGTTCCAAGAAGTGAGATGAGATGTTTCTCAGGAGGAGGGCTCACGTTGCTGTTCACATCTGGGCACTGTGTCACTGGAAATCATGTCCAGGATACTGGGAATTTGGAGTCACCTAAGTGACTCCTACAGCAGTAAGTTTTCATTTGGGTGAAGCAAAGCACTCAGTTGGTAAGGCTGTCAAAGACTGTTGTGTTTTGTTTCTGAGAGTAGTGTTAACTAATTTTTAAATGAAAATCAGTAATTGCATGTCATGGAAAGGGGAATTATCGATGATGTTTTGTTGATGACTGACTACTCAGTTTTCCATGGAAAGCCAGTTTTGTCTGTGAACATTTGTCAGCACAAAGCCAAGTTTGGGCTCTCCTAAGACTGACTTAGAGGACTGTATATGTCAATGTTAAACTAAATTTTCTAAATACAATATGTGATCCTTTCTCCTTATATTTATCTTACTTTTTAAAGCTGAAGGCCCATCTATTTTTCCATCCAGTTCCTCAACAGCTGCTTTTCTTTCCTTCATTCTGCCAGTGATGCAGAAAGTCACCGCACATTTGCATATGAAATACCAACTCCAGATCACTTTTGTGTATCCTGGACCAATGCACAGGAGAATAATGAACCACCAAGCAGGGCTCTTCAGTCTCTGTGAGCCAGGTAACTTATTTCAGTGTGGCTCAGGTGGTGGTCTATGGAAATTGTGGTTCTCTTATTTAGACTCAGTGTAAATGTAAGCATCCAGCATGCCCCTGCCCTTTGGAACTGTCCATTTGAGCATCAACAGCATTTTTATAGCTTGCCTGTCTTAATGGAAACAGTTGGGGTCTAAACTGCTGGACTATCATTGCACTTAGAGCTGAGCTTATCTTCTGAAGTGTGGAGGCAGAATAAAGAGGCTGAGCATTAGATTTGTATATCATAATTGCCTGTCTGTGTTGTGGAAAGAATGCCTTTCAAATGTGTCTTTTCCAAATTCCTCTTATTGTTGTTTCTTCGGGGCGTAAAGATCTTTGATGAAAGAAAGGAGGAAAGAAATTACAACAGCCAAACGATCTCTGTAATGGTAGAAAATAGTTACATAAAACATGGGAGCCTGAGAAATCTAAAAACCCACAAAAACCACAAGATAAAAATAAAAAAAAACCCAAATCTAAACAGAAACCCTAGGGAAAAAAAGATCTTCAGCCTACCAGGACATATGTGTGTGCTTATCCTTGTGTGTCCAGTGCTGGTGTTCTGCACCACAGTGTCTCAGCAGCTGTCCTATGTGTGCCACAGCTCTGTGTGTTGGCTCTAGTGCCCACTGCACCTCTTATTTCTGGGGGGAATACCCAAGTCTGGGAGCCAGAATGGGGCTGAATTCCTCTTCTGCGTGTGGGCAAGAGGAAAAGGGCTTCTGCCACTTGGGGAACCCAGTGTGAATCATACTAACCTTGCAGTGTAAAGACTAAAGAACTTCTCTGGCAGTGCAGGCGTCATATACAGAGTTGTGCAAGGCTGAACATTTTTTACAAAAACCATAAAAGTTAGGGCTTTAAATATCAGAGATGTACATCCATTAGAAAAATACAGGAATAAACACTGGGATAAATTTAAGAAATATAAGCAAAAGAAAAAATAGGCTTGTTGGGCAACTGTGATACAAACAAGGTCAGGTGGCAAGAGCTGATGAGAGAGAAGACTCTGGCAGCCAAACGCTGTGTGTGTTCCCGTGCTTACCCCCAGTGTGTGGATCTCTGCACGAGAAGAGAGTTAAGGTGACTGGTACAGTATAGAGGTGGGTTTAGATGTGCAGGGAAAGTAAGTTTGTAAGAACTGTAGGAGGGCATAGAATCCTAGAATGGGTTGGGTGTGAAGGGACCTCAAAGCTCATCTCGTTCCAACCCCCTGCCATGGCAGGGACACCTCCCACTGGATCAGGTTGCTCAAGGCTCCATCCAACCTGGCCTGGAACACTGCCAGGGATGGAGCATCCACAGCTTCCTTGGGCAACCTGTTCCAGTGCCTCCCCACCCTCGGGGTGAAGAACTTCTTCCTTAGATCCAGTCTAAACCCACCCTCTCTCAGCTTCCACCCATCACCCCTCATCCTATCATTACAGTCCCTTGTCAAAAGTCCCTCCCCAGCTTTCCTGTCCCCCCCAGGTACTGGAAGGCTGCTCTGAGGTCTCCCCAGAGCCTTCTCTTCTCCAGGCTGAACAAGCCCAGCTCTCTCAGCCTGTCCCCATGGCAGAGCTGTTCCAGCCCTCTGCCCATCTTGGCACCCTGCTGGCACTCACAGCTACCCTTCGTAATGGCCCTTTTTGGTGAGGTTTTGAGTTCAGCATGCTGAGCAGCACTGACATGAGTAGTTACTTAGCCCTGTGCTGCACAGGGATGAATAATACACCTCAAAGTGGTATCTGTAAAAGCTGAGGGTGTGGAGCAGCTTTTAGGAAAAGTCCTTGTTGTCTCTCTATGTAGGAAAATGCAGCACGAGGTGTCTGGTTCCAAAAAATGGAAAGCTAAAATTGGATAGGCTGTTACGAATATTTTAGTAATTTTTTTTCACCAGTAATGATCCTAATTATGTATTATACAAATGTAATTTTTTCTCCCCTACCTTCTTCCTGGAGTCCTGAGCATCACCCTGTACATCTTCTGGGGAGGGTAAAAAAAGCCCAGGTGAGTGGGGTGTGCCCTGTGTGTCATCTCCCTGTGAATGGAACAGAGATGGGAGTGGTTGGAAGCAGACAGGAATACTACACTTCATTTAGATCACCTCTGTCTGAATGAAGTTCACTTCCTAATTCCTCTGAGGTCTCTTTACTTTGACTTTCTGTAATTTCACTGCTTGAAGCAGTGGCTCTGAAAACAGGAACTCAGGTGCTTACGGGGCTGTGGGGGCTTTCTTCTGAATCCCTGCAATGCCTGACCTGCCTCCAGAGCATCTGTGTGATCCACGTAATGCTACTGGGGAGGCTTTTATTTTATTAATCTCATTTCTACAGACTGAATTTCATCCAGAACCTTGTTGATTTTTATCTTGGTAAAAAGTTCCTGTCAGTCCAATTGAGCTTTTCTTTTATTTTCTTTTATTTTTTTGGTTCCCTTTTACTTTAAAGAGGCGTGTTAATTGTTGGAGGCAAATCCAGATCAGAGAAATTTTTTTATCATTAAATATACATCTGAATGGTACATGATATGTTTAAATAGATGTATTTAAGCCAGGGTTTATAGCAGCATCTGCTACAGTAGACTGCATTTGCACAGTTCTCCTGTGGTAAGTATATCCTTGTGATATTTTTAGCACCTCAGCTAATACATCCACTGTGCTGTCCGCCAGTGTAATTACAGCAATCAGCAGCAGCTTCCAAAAAAAAGGGAAAGAACCCAACTTTCCCTGTTTGCAGGGATTTTGAACTGCTTCCCTGTGCTCAAGGGCTTCAGTTGATCTTGTTTTGAGTAGGAGGGAGTGGAGTGTCCTGTGACAAGTGGTCCAGCACTGATGGAGTCGATCAGGAGTCCTGCAGGGTCAAGCTCTTGTACAGGGATTCTCCTTTAGAGATCCTGGATTGTTTGCCACAGGTTACCTTATATAGAGGAAGGCAAATTGTAAGCTTAATTCCTTAAAGGTTGGAAGAATAACAATGTTTGCAGGAATTTTTTTCTTTTGCTTCAGGTTTCCAGGATCTTCTTTTGATCTTGCATGTGTTCCTCATGGTTTCCACAATCATGTAAGCAAAGCTGTCACTTCAGTTGTAGCCCTAGCAGAAGCCTGATTCTAGTTTTGTAAAAAAAAGTGATGTAATATCTCCCTGACCTTCAGTGAGATTCAGATCAGCCCAGAGAAGACTGAAGAGTATGGGCCTGCTGAATTATGGGAGGACTTTGAACAGTGCTGAGGAGTTCCCACTCAGAACATCATGTCTTTGTGAGGAAGGGACAATAAGCCTGTTGAGATAAGCACACCTGATAGCTACTGTGTCTTTTTGAAAGCGTCTGCTGGGAGCTCTGCCCCAAGATACACCACGTACTTCGGTAGCTGAGAAGGTGTTGCTCATCTCCTGGTGCTCCTGTAGAAGGGAACGTAGAAACAGAGCTACAAAGGGTGTACTGTAGATTGTACATGGCAGTGTTGAGAGACCCTTGCAAATCCTTGGGTAGAAAAAGGGGGTTTCACCAAATGGGATGGTCGGTCATCCAGGTGGGGTGAGCACAAAGAAACTTCAGGAAAGAAACAGACATTCTGTTTGAGAGGATTTTGCCATACAGAAAAGCAAAGGGGAGAATTTTATTTTTAAATCATGACAAAGCTGTCTTAAAACACGGAATCATACTCTCTGTTATCTGCCATGGCAAGTAATTGAGATTCAGCTGTGAGCACCCTGCAGACAGCTCACCTTCTGTTGATATATATCAAATACACATACCAAAGGTGTGATCTGTGGGGTTGCTTCCTCGTTTGCGGCAGAAGTGAGAAGGCAGTGGGGGCAGCAGGGGACTGTGCACCGGGACAGCTCTGCCCTTCTGACTTAAGTACCTGAATGCCACCCTGGAAGAGGAGGGGATGTCCTTGGCACTGGCATGGGGTTCCCACTTGGGTTAGTATTTCAATTAGGTTAACTGAAAGTGCCACAGATAACCTCTGAAAATAAAGATAATGCTGGCATTGCTGTTCATACACAGTGAGGCCATTTATGGAACTGAGCCAACTAAAAAATAGCCTATTTATTAACTTTCAGGAGGTGCTTTTTAAGCTGGATTCATTACCCACACCAATTCACCATGCAAACACACGCTGCTGCTGTCACATGGGAAAGGCTGTTGAGAGCATGAGTGAGTGGTCAGGGCAGAATTGGAAATATTTTTGAAAATAGTCTTGTTTATTCAGTTTCTAATGACACGGAGTGACCTTCTTCTTGCCACACAATCCATGGATTCATGTAAGGTTTTTTTAATGAGAAAACTCTGTGTATGTAATGTTAAAAGGGGGGAAAAAGATTGTTTGCTGTTTTCTTCTTCTGTGATGAGAGTGACAGCAAACCATCTGAGGAACTAAATGGTCTGGAAAATAATAATTAAGAGAAAACAAACATTTTGTTGTGCAAATACAAAACTGAAATGCAGCTTTTAAGAAAGGAGGCACAAAGCATTCATGCCTACCAGTGAAAACACCACAAGTGGTTTCCTTCAGTAGGATTTGGGTTTTTTAGGACAACTCAGAATTCCAGGAAGAAACCTAACGTATTTCACTCTGTAACTCTTTTATTCTTGTGTTCTTTTCTTTTGAAAAATGTTATTTTAATCTGAGTCTTTTAGATGTAAGCAAACATCCAAGCAGCTCTGGTAATGAGTGGCTGTTGTAGTGTCTTTTCCTGCAGTTTGGGGTTTTGAGTCTTTTTTTTACAAACTCAGAAGGTTTTCATCCAGTGCAGAATGGGATTCCTTTAGATAACTGATGGAAATTTGCTTTAGATACTTCATGTTCCTTTTGTTGTTTTGATTTAAGATTCCTTATTCTGTGGATGGATGTTCTCACTTTTATGTTCATTAACTTGCCCATTTTAATTAATGCATTTAAATCTCCTGGATGTCCATCTGTGTGTAAGATCTCTGTGGGGGGGTGTCTGGGTGCTTCTTCACATGGAGCCTTTGTTTTCCAGAGCTTTCTTAAATGAATGCAAAGACAATGCACAACAGAAAAACAGGCTCTCCTAACATCAAAAACATACTTGTGATTCCAGTTCCCTCAGTTTGATCGGGGGAATGAATAGATATTAAGACTCAATATCCTTATATCATCTCCTGCCATCAGGACAGAGAGGAAATAAGTATCCAAATCACTAAATTGCTTCAAAGCTGCTTGGCAACAGCAAATTACAAAATTGATCATCCGACTCATTTATTATTTCTTTCAAAGAAGAGAAGAAGGAAGAAATTCAGGATTATCCCAAGGAGGAAATCCTGTTGTGGACTGTCCTATAACAGCATCAGGGCTTCGTCAGAAAAATGGCAGAATGCAAACCATACAATATTAATAATAATAAAACCCAGCTGTACTTCCCTTTGGCTTTGTTCTGTTCACTCCCTTTCATCCCTAAAGCAAGCCTAAATCTGGATGTAACTTGGTTGTTTTTATCCAGCAGTACATCTGTATGCAAACAGATTATATTGACTGTAATCTTTTTTTGTTCTATTTTCTTCTTTCAACTGGTTTTTGTAACCTGGAACGGTAACAGAGGAAAACAAGTCGTGGGTAGGACAGAGTTTGTGGGTCATGCATATAAAACACTGTCTCTGAAGGACTGCAGGGAGAGAACCTTCTGTGGATAATTAAAAGTAGCTTAAAAACAAAAAATCTTTTTGTTCCAGGTCCATTAGCATATCTTATCCTGGGCAGAGATAATCTGCTAAATTTTAACACTCTGTTTTTTCAGCTGAGTGTTCAGTGACTTGTGGGTTAACAAGGGTGAGGTGAGGTTACAGTGATTTCATACAGCAGTCACAATAGGCTTTTCTACCTCTGTGTAGCATGGAATAATACATACTCAAAATTTTCTGTGGAGAATGTTCTAAGATCATAAAATAGTAGATTAACTCCACATAGACTACTTTGCTTAAGATTTTGCTTAAATTTCCTCATTTAGATATGTGAAATTTCTTCTTGGTGCCCCAAAGTGTTACGGAAGGACTTTGTTGGTGGCTCAGAGGGGAAGGTGCTCTTGCCAGTAAGGGCAATAGGGCTGAGATGTAGGAGTGCTACCACCCCTGTCCCCTCTCTGCCACAGCCTTAGTGAGTGTCCTTAGGTCAGTCACTTATCCTCATTATTCCCATTCTCCAAGTTCAAAAGGATGGAAAAAGGAAGGAGGATCTCAAAATGACCCTGTTTTCTGTGGGTGGGGACTGGCTTCGCCAAGCCTGCAAAAGATGGGAGATGAAGGTGTAGATGGTAGGCACCATCTACAGGCTAGCAGTGGTTTTTCAAAAGAAACTATTTGTCCAGCTCTTAAGGCTTGTTTGCTTCGGGTTGGGTTTTCTTCCCTGTTTCTTTCCTGCTTTCTTCTTCTTTATTGGGAAACTTTTTGCTTCGCAGTCATCAACGAGGGCTGATGGAACCACCAGTGTTTTCTGCAATCAGTAAATAATGTAGAGCTCAAAGGGAGGAAATAGGAAAGCTATTGAGAGAAGTAAATGAAAATGGAATTACAGTGCTTTACAAGATGCAGATACGCCGAAAGCAGTTTCAGACATAAGAGGCAATATTTTCTGTCATTTGTGGTTAGGTCTTAGGATGGGTTGATGCTTTTTGCTTTGTTTCAGCATTAAGTCTTTATTAAGATTTCCCTCTGTCATGGATTTCGCTGGTTTATACATTTGCTAAACACATGTGGACAATGGGAAGAGCTTTTTATTAGAGGTTTTAAAATGAGCTGTCCTTTCCCAGCGATGAGAAGAGGCAGAATACAAAATGGATGAGAAACACAATTAAAGTGCACAGATTGTGCATCCTTGAAACTTCGTTCAGCTGACACATCCTGCCTGGGCAGGATGGAATGTACAGGTTTTTAGGTGAGGAGTAGAATATAAAGGTTTTTCACAGCTTTTTTTTTTTTTTTCAGGTGCTTATCTAGCCTCCTTCCCTGGTAGTGAATGATGCCTCCTTATGGGCTTTGGTCAGGGACAAACCACTTAGGGAAAATTGTATCGCTTCCCACTTTGCAGAGATGTAAAAGTGTGGCACAAAGCAGTGATGGGGCTTGCCTGGAGACTCACTGGCTGAGAATAGCAGAGGTTGTAGCCCAAGTTGCCAAGCACAGGTGTCTGTACAAAGTGCAGGTTAAATGGCTGCTTGACATGTAGCATAGAAGTGTGAAACAGCCATCTAAAAGCCCTTTTCCTTTACCTCAAAACCCACGTGTTCTCACTGAGGACACTTCTTGGGAGAAGAATTCAGCCTTTGGAGGAGTGTCAGCACAGGGAGGCTGTTACAGCCTTGGCTGTACTTACCCTCTACGATTGCTTCCAGGAACACAGGACAGAGCCAGAATTTGCTGCTTACTGAGAGGGGTTTAAATAGTCAGCTCCCATTTATGTTTTCTCAGAAATAGCTCTGAAAAGAAACACTACCAGGGAAATGGAATTTGCTCTGGGCTCATCTTTTTATTGTGACTTATAGGGATTCCTCCAGGTAAATGTTTGTGAACTCACACAGGTCTGAAGATTGCTGCTGTCATCTCGATGACAAAAATATGGGACTTTTATTCGTGCCTTCTGGGAGCCATGAGGTTAAGAAAATGACTTAAATTTTTTGTTCATTTCCCAGAGTGTCTTTTGAAGAGAGAAATATTCCCATCAGTCCTAGAAACACTGCTCAGCCCTGCCCTGCCTCACCCCTCCAGATGTAACAACTAGAAAAATTGACAGCCAAGTGAAAGGGAGAGGGAAGAAAAACTGCTGGGGTGAGCAAAGGATGCTTTTAGCTCCTCAGAATTCAACCCTTGCTGCAGAAATGGTTAGGGACTCAGTTAACCTGTATTTCATACCCAGTTCTGTTCCTTGTCAGCCAGATCTCCACGTGATCCTAAACCTCTTGGACCTTATTGACCATCACTTCCATGTTTTGAAGTACGTAGAGAGTGAGGACCCATCCATTTGTAGCAGTCCAGCTGTGAGTTACTTATGAAGAGTCAGAATTTTTTCTGGTAGATACATGCTGAATGAGTAATTCAGGACTAGTGGAGGCAATTCCTGCTTGGTCCTCATCTAGGAACACGTGGGTCATGTAGGAGGGCGTCAGTAACAGCCACGGGAAAAGTCACCACATCTGTGGGTAAAAGTATAATATGTATCCCCCATCCTAAATATCTACTAAATTTTATGTTTTTTTTCTTGTATGTGAATCTCAGATTAGTTCTGCCCTGGGATTTTAAAGGTCATGTAATAACCTTAAAGCATCTATAGAATAGTTGCAACCTAGCTAGATTTCCTAACGTTTGTGTTGGCTGGGCTTTTTCATCTTTTAATCTTGCTCAAGAATAAGTGACAAAATCAGTCAGAATGATTTGCCCTGTACTATTAATACTTGTCACTAGTTGGCAGTGACAATTCACTTTGAGCTCCCAGTGAATGGGAGAAAGGACACGGTTCTGACACATAACAAATAACCATTTGGGGGAGGGGGGGGAGAAGGCAAACCTGCATTTCTTTTGCCTTTATGTTTAAAGGTAAATGAACCATCAAGAGCAATTAAGGAACTTACAGATCCAGAAATAATGGATGGAATATGTTGGAGGGATAAGACTTCATTCTTTAGCAGATGGTTGCTGTTGTTCTTCCTCAGCACGCAGTTAGCAAATCCATGCCCCACATAGGTCATAGAATCCCAGGACAGCCTTGGTTGGAAGAGACCTCCAAGATCATCAAGTCCAACCATTAACCCAGCAATGGCAATTGTATGTCATGTATATTCAGAAAGCTTTTTTCCCTTTTGGAGCCTCTTACTGTACACAGTTCTTCAACACCCAAAGCCAACTTGATTTCCTTTTCCATGTCACAGCAGTAACAAACAACAACACACAGCTCTGGGCCCAGGGCTGAGAATGCAGCCAGTGGTCCACGAGTGCTTTGTGGAGGAACTCTAGTCAGATCTGGAGATGTTTCTTGTGTAGCAGTTGACAGCATTGACAGAGCATTTTGCTAAGTGAGAAGGAGTTGTTGGGTTTGTGTTCTGCACACATCTGAATGACTGGGTGGGTCTGGGGACATTCTGTACCTTAGGAAGAGTTACATTGTTCTGTAAAGTGCTGTCTCAGAGCCTGACTATTTGAGATTTAAAAAAATTCTTTAATTGATATAGCACTGAAAAAATCTTAGAACAGTGGAAATACACCTTGGCTATTCCCTATCAAATTGTTGAGTGTTTTGGATGCAAAAAAAAAAGACCCAAAAAAGGTCATTTGAATGAAATTATAGAGAGTGGGAGGTGGTTTGGGGTTTTTTTGGTCCTCATTATGTTGAAGTTTATCTTGGAGCTGGAGGCAGAGAAGTTGTGCAGTGAAGGAATGAATAAAAAACACTTGGGAAGAGGGTAATTACAGTTGTTAAGCAGTTGGCTGGTCTGGGCATTGTGCTGTGAAGCTTTTGTCTTTGCAGTGCCTACCTGTCTCATTGGTAATTAGTTGTTTAAGGTGCACCCAGGTCTTCCATGTGGAATCAGTGGAAATACTCTGCCTGACTGTTGCTGTAAATGTTTGATCCTGTACCAGCCTTTGATTTACGGGGTGGCTGCTGGTTTCAGTGAGCATTCTGTGACCGTAGAGCTTCCAAGACAAGGCTCAAACTCTGGCAGATGGCTTGCATGTTAATTCAGTAGTGTGGGGTGGGTGGGTTTTATTTAGTGAATACCTGGAGTGTTCCTGTGCTTGTATTAAAGGTAAGTACTGGAGTTCTAAAACAAAACAAGTCACTATCTCAGGAGCGACTAATCACTCCTGCATGACCTATTTTGCAATGTATTTAAAGAAACATGATTTTAAAAAGAGTAATGCATTGCAGAACACACTTGTGACAGTACAAGAAGTGTTTGATCCCATCTCAGGTGCTCACAGAACACTCTGGGTTCATGCCCTGGGTATTCTGGTTTACACATTTCTGTAAGGAGAGGAAGGTTGTGTTCTTCATATGAATGTTATGAGAAATTTTCCTTCTTAAACATGAAGAAAAATATTTTGCAAGTTCATAAAATTCTTACTAGCAGCAAATGCCCAACCCTTGGACTGTGCAGAAAACAAACCTCTGAATTTAACATTTACAGGGAGTCAGAAACAGGATTCTCAAATAGGAGATTCACTGAAGGCAGCAAAGCCCTGTTTGCCAAGTCAGATTCCTATTGAATCAGTGAAAAATAGTTTCATTTAGGGTTTTTATGTTTTCACCTAATGTCTTTTACAGAAATCTGTATTTCACTGCTGCAGCCTTCCCAGATTTGTCTTTTAATTTGCTGGCCCGCGTGATCTCTCGCATTCTAGACATCAGAGATTTTTCCTGGAATAAGGAAATATTAAAAAGTTATTTGCAGTCATTCAGTGTTTCCTCCCCTAATGGATTCTATGGCACTTAGCATGCACTTACCTCAGTTTTTATCTCACTGCCCATCGCCCGAGCATCTGAGTTCTTCCCATCACAAGTAAAATCTCTTTCCCTGAAATACTGCTGATGAGAATGGATAGGTGGTTCTCCTTAGAAAAGCAATAAAAAGAAATCCAAAAAGGCAGTGCTTAATGAAGAGAAGGCATTTAAGAGCATTAGTGGTCACAAACCAAGTCAAAAAGATGGGGTTTGTATTTGAGATGTGAAAGAGAAGGACTTTGTCATTCATTCCTTTCCCAGTGTCATGGATTTTAGAGGGCAGAGTCTGTTTTTCCGTTCGGTGATGTAACGTTGCTGGTGGGATTTCCTCCAGGGAAACTGGTTATGGTGGTCTCTGAGAACTGCTGTTGGAGCAGCACAGGTCCCACAGAAGTTCTTCTCTCTTACTGAGACATCTTCCTTTTAGGACACTTGTCTGTAAGAAGCCAGGCTCGGAGTGCAGCAGACAGCGGCCGTTCTCCTGTCACACGTGGGGTATCTATGTAAAGACTTTGATAGAAGTTTTAAAGACCTCTGTTTTCATTGCCTTTGGACCACATTCTCTTACACCTGAGGAACTGTGGGCTCCTATGGAATTTATGGAGCTCTTCAAGCCCATGCTTTAAAAGAGAAGTGCCAGGTACTGCTTTGAAGACACCTATCAATCTTCTTCCTTGTGAGCCAAATGTTTCCAGTAGCTTCTGATAATTTGTGTACTTGTCCTTTCAGTGAGCCTGTAAGCTAAACCTGTCCTATAACCCATCCTTTTCAGTTGTAGGACTAAGGCACAGAGATACTGAGATGCTTCTCTAAGAGCATCTGTGATAAAAACGGCACTTGAACTCATGTCTCCTGTTCCTTCGTCCTTTGAATTTAACCAAAGCTGCTGCTTTGAACCAAGCCCTCTCTGACCTTTTCAAGAGATCTCAAAAGTTTACTTACCCCTAGGGGTGTTGTGAAGCTTAATTAATGTTTGTAAAGTGCCTTGAGTTCTTTGGATGAAACCGCTTTGGTTTATTAATATTAATAATAACAGATGAGCCCCTGAAACATTCTGGTACAGTAGAATGAATTAACATGAAGCAAGCAATCAACAACAACAAATCAAACCAGTAATGCCATCGTAGCCCTGGGCAATGCGTGCAGCTGGTGGGCTGATAGATGTGACAGATGAATCCACTGATGTTCTTTTCAGTCATTTCCATTGTAAATTAATCTGTCTCCCATGTCCTCATAACAGCAGCATTTAAACCAAAAGTCACCTGCAGCATTAACTTGCTTTTTCCAGTTGAGTTTTTTTGTTTAAATCATCTTCTACAGGTCATTTTCAGACATGACAGAAGCTGACACGTAACTTTTTGGGGTGCTTTTCAGGGACTTGCACAAGCTGTGGCAAATTGAGCACCATTCCCATAGTCACACTGACCCATGTTCCCTTATTCCTTCTGCAGTGCTCCCCCCACAGTAACCTGGTGCAGGTAACTCATGAGGGGGAGTTCCTCCTTCTCCAGGAGGGTCAACGAGAAAAATAACGAGAGAAATGATGGCACAGAGACTGGATGACTCAGCCAGTGCCTTTCAGTACATCAGAGGAAAGGCAGGGTATAGGGTCCCTAGGCTGTGTTGGGTATTCTAGTTACTACACTGCAGTATTTCCACTGTTGTGACCTCCTTTCCTTGCACAGGAGTGGAAAGAGGCCAAAAAAGTGAGTGTGAAATCCACGGTTCCCTTCTCATACATGCAGATATCAAACTAGTAGAAAACAGCTGCTTCATACTTGCACAAACATTTTTCTTTCAGTCCTTTTTCCTTCTATCATCTAAATGCAATGACAATATGAATTTTTGTATAAACATTACAAGCTGGCAAGCTGCCATAACCTCACTAGATCATAATAAAACTCTGTAATGTAGAAAAACAAATGAGAAAGCCTTAGGGCAATTTTCCTCAGAAAAAGAATGGTAAGGAATGTATATTTTCTTGACTGTTGAACAAAGAGTTGGACTATTAAGGAAAGAGTATTAATGATTTATGCATGGGTTTTGGAAGAGGGAGTGCTGCTAAGGTGGATATTTTGCATGGTGCCTGTACCAAAGAGTAACTGCTGCAATTGCTGTTGGTGACAATGGGGAGTTGTCCATGGAAAATGTTGAAATTTCAGGAGAAAACTTCATTTGTTGTTGGAACAAGTTGGAATTTGTAAGTGAATATGAACACCAAAATGTTCTTATATGGGTGTGCAGATGGAAAAGTGAGCAGGAAAGGAAGCAATGCATGTAATGAATTTTTCCAAGGAAATACCAGTATTCTTCCTGAATTTCTCTGGGGCCCTTTCAGTGGGGTTCTATGTACCAGCCAGGGATCCAGCAACCTTGTTTGAGAACCAGTTCATTGTTTCATCCTGGCAGCTTGTGCTTCTCTGTGTGCAAATCTCTCCTGGTTTAGCATGCCTGGCGTTTTGCAGGAGCTGACCCTGAATTGTGCTGTTTAATTAAGATAACATGTCTATTGAGTGAAGATCTAACAGTGGTTGAACAATCACTTTTAACCTTCATACCTCTTCTCTTCCCAGCAGTATCTGTATCAGCTCTGCATATATAGTTGTGAACATCCCTTATTTTCTTTTTATGGGCTGGCTGCTTTATCCCATTGGCCCATTTTTCATGTGTTGTCTCCAATGTGATGATGCACAAATCAAACGTTCACCTCAGTAGATTCACCTGTCCATATATCATTAAGCTCCATCTGTTTGTGTGTACTGGCCTTGATTCTGTGCTGGATAAGCTCAATGAGTTTATTGTAACATGAAGGAGCAAACCCAAACCCTGTGTCTTGATGGGTAATATCTGGAAGAGGCCAAAGGGAGGGGACTATCATCTCCTTTGGTTCAAATATCCCTGGTTCTAGTGAATGAGGGGTAGATGCTGCAGTGGGGCACCACCAACTGAAAAAGCTTTGCTTTTGTGCACGTGGGAAGGATTTATTGATTTATTGTTTTTTAATTTGATATATTTATATCTCTGTTGTTCTTATTGCCCAAGGATTGCCCTTGCTCATCTTGACTGCAGCGACACCCCACTCTGAGGTGTGCAGAATGCAGCCCCCTGCCCATCACTCAAGTTGGCAGATACTCTCAGCATTGGGGTAGTGTCCTATAACTTCACACCCATTCCTATGCTCTGAAAATTCCTTGTTTCAGCTCTTCTGCACAGCTCTTGAGGGCAGGACTTCACACCACAAAGCGTAAATCCTTCCTTACGATGTTTTCTGTAGTGAAAAAATTTGCTTGTTGACACGTTAGGCCATTTATTTAAGGAGACAGGGCAAGCCCCCTGCTGATGCATCTCACCACAAACTGATTGGAAATAAAGTTGCTGAAGTGATGTGGTGAGATATTAAACCTGTAATTCTGGCAGTGGCCAGCTCTTCACACAAGGCATAGCTGGCAGGCTTGTGGATTTCTTCACTCAACAGAATTTCCAGTTTTCTGAAGTGCAGCTTTAGTACAATGCACTGT
The DNA here is from genome assembly GCA_028020825.1 of Podargus strigoides. NCBI lineage: Eukaryota > Metazoa > Chordata > Aves > Caprimulgiformes > Podargidae > Podargus > Podargus strigoides. The sequence goes on along the minus strand of CM051622.1, from coordinate 74,453,616 downwards.
TGTGGGTTCTCTGCTTCCACAGCCTGACTTCATCTCATATTTACATACCCAGCAATAGGTATGGTATTTGTTTTCATTTCATTTATTGTGCTATATTAAGGTTTGGCAGCAAGTCATCCAGTTACTTGGTTGAGTCCTTGGTTTTGTTGGTTCTGATTCCCACTGATAACATTAAATCTTGAGACCTTGCACATTTCCATTAGCTAGGAAATTCTTCTTTTCCTTCAGCTGTTCTGTTAGAAACCAGCCCCATTCTTCCTGCCTTTTAATACTTAAAAATAATAAACTTAATAAGGAAATGAAAAATCAATGCTGATTAGTTGTGATAATTTTAACTCATATTACAGATTCCTTTGCTACTTAGTTGACTTTGGCATGTGAATTCTAATTTAGTCCAACGTATGCCTGTTGATTAAATTACAAATATGTGGCACCTCTTATTTGAAGATAGCAATGTCACTTTTTGCTTAGTTTTGAATACCCTTATATGTCTGCTTTGATTAAAATGTGAAGTGTGCAGCATGGAGAGATTATGTGGGCTGCCATAAGTCAGATTTTTCTAGAGGGGAGAGCGATGGGCAGTGGGAAGGGCTCAAGAGAATCATCATCATCTGAGGCTTGGAGAAGAGTGGCTGGAAAGCTGCCTGGTGGAAAAGGACCTGGGGGTGTTGGCTGACAGCAGCTGAACACGAGCCAGCAGTGTGCCCAGGTGGGCAAGAAGGCCAATGGCATCCTGGCCTGTATCAGAAACGGTGTGAGCAGCAGGAGTAGGGAGGTGATTGTGCCCCTGTACTCAGCTCTGCTGAGACCACACCTTGAGCACTGTATCCAGTTCTGGGCACCACAGGATAAGAAGGACATTGAGGTGCTGGAGCGAGTCCAGAGAAGGGCAATGAGGTGAGAGGTCTGGAAAAGAGGCCTTATGGAGACCTGCTGAGGGAACTGGGGTTGTCTAGTCTGGAGAAGAGGAGACTGAGAGGAGACCTCATTGCTCTCTACAACTCCCTAAAAGGAGGTTGTAGTGAGGCTGCTGTTGGTCTCATCTCCCAAATTACTGATGATAGGATGGGAGGAAATGGCCTCAGGTTGCGTCAGGGGAAGTTTAGGTTGGATATTAGGAAGAAGTTCTTTCCTGAGAGGGTAGTTGGGCACTGGCCCAGGCTGCCCAGGGAGGTGGTGGAGTCACCATCCCTGGAGGTGTTCAGAAAACCAGTAGATGAAGCACTTGAGGCCATGGTCTGATGGTCTGGTGGTCAGGGAGATGATGGGATAAAGGTTGGACTTGATGATCCTGGAGGTCCTTTCCAACCATGGTGATTCTATGATTCTATTCTATGATTCTGTGATCAAATCCAGTCATTTTGAGTATTTGAAACAGTTTTGAAGTCACACCCCCAACCACCCATAAATAAACCCCACATTCAGGCTGCTTTTAAATCACCTTCCGACAGCAGTCCTAACTTCAGGCCCTCAAATATTTACTAGACTTAAAAAAATAATTGTGATTTGGAAAGGCATTACGGTTATTTTAAACAGTTCTGGGCAACAGAGATTTGCAACATCATATTCAGGATAATTGGGATGATTACATGAATATCCAGTGTTTTCTAGTTGAATATTAAATAGCCTCAAATTCTTCCATTCCATTATTGGTAAACTGCTATTTTTCTTCATTTCTCACTATTAGAAGTGTGGTAGAAAAAAAAAAAGAAAAAAAAAGTGGGCTAAGAAGTGTCTGAAGTCAGAAACATATCCCTGTCCTTCAATTTTGTGGCAAATAATTGGGCCCTGAAGGAATTGGCTGCTCAGTTGTTCTCTCGGCTGTAGTGTGTGTACCTTGGCTCTGTTTCTTACAGCTGCCTCGCAGCAATACGTTTTGGCAGGAGCCCTGAGGACTGAGGAGTGCTCTAATTTGATGGGTCAAATTAATATGATCCAAAGCCCCATTCGATGGAGATATCCACAAGGGAAAAAAGACTCCGCAAACATTTTAGTGAATTCTGTTTTACTCTTAGGAAGGTAAATCCACTGGCAGGTTTTTATCGTTCACCATATCCAGCACTGGCTACATGTCACTCTTATTAGCCTTTAAACCTTTTAGACAAGCTGTTTTGCTGTACTAGGGGGTGTATAATAATGTAGCTGTGTAAGCCGTATGAATTTGGGTTTTTGGGGGTTATTTTTGGGTTTGCTAAGACATTACTGTTTAAAATTCAGCTGGAGAGCAGGGAAATCTTTCACAAGTACTCACTGATTTAGGAGTGTAGGTCTTGTTTATCAGTGCTGATGCTCAGGAGGCCAGTGGGGTTGGATAGTCCATGTGGAGATCAAAGTAGCAGTGAACAGCTGGAGAGACAACTCATTGCTTTCAGGAGCAGTGTCCAATACTTGACAGCTTGGGGCAAAGTGATTGAGGTGTGGTAACATTTCCATTCTGTTCCTTGTACTTAAACTGTGCTAACTCTGGTGCTCAGTTTCCCCATTTGTAAAATGATAATAACCATGTTACTAATGATAGATCACCATAATCACATCCCTCCCCTGCACAGTGGGTGTTGAGCCTGGTGGAGGGGCATGCAGGTACTTGGATGGCTGCCCAGGGAGATGGTGGAGTCACCATCCCTGGAGGTGTTCAGAAAACCAGTGGGTGAAGCACTTGAGGCCATGGTCTGTGATGGTCTGGTGGTCAGGGAGATGATGGGATAAAGGTTGGACTTGATGATCCTGGAGGTCCTTTCCAACCATGGTGATTCTATGATGGATTACAGATTCCTGGAACCTCAGGAGAATTGACTTCTCTTACTGCTCAAGTTGTGTTTCAAAATTGAAACGTGACTCTAGGCAAACATCTCTATGCAGTCAAAAGCCCCAAATCCTCTGCAGTCATCCATTTTCTTCAGTGAGCCCTAGTCTCACATGAGGATCCACTAGATACGTTCCAAATGGAGGCTTGTTTTAATGCTGAGCATTATAATAAATGTTATTATACATTCAGGTACTTTTACAAACCTCTTTTCATGCAGTTCTTCCATATTTTCAAATAACAACACCCACTTAAGCACTTGAAGCAGTGCTGCCCTCAGCAGAGATGTAATTAAGCAGGTGTTTAAATCCCTTGTTAAATTAGTCTCTTATATTTTCCTTTCCTAATCTACCATTACTATTCCTGTCCAGAAAAATAATGGGGAAACAAATGAATCCTGAAACTGTAGCTTCGGGCTTGTAGGGGTCAAACTGTATCAGCCATGCAAAGTTGATCTATGGAATCTAATGAAATTTAGGTGAAACAAAGCAGATTTAAATAGAGGCTGCTGGATAACTGCAGTAAATGGCAAACCAGCACTTCTCCAGGAAGGAAAAAAAGTTAAATGGAATAAAACCCCACTTCCAAAAGGGCATTATGTGGCACTTTTCCCAACTAATGGCTCGCCTGCTGTAATTTTGAATGCTCACAAAATGCAGACATGGCCTGGCCATAAAGAGAATAGGGAAACAAAGAGGTTGCTAATTCAATTACAAATGTTATAGATCAAACTCTTTACCATTCATCCAAATGGAAATTTACACTAAATAACATTAGCATGAATTGGCTCAGCAGCTTAATGACTGAAGACTCACATCTAACAGATTGCAATGCTCTCCACTAGGTCTTGAAAATGGTTTCTCTTGTGGATACCTTTAACCAAGTCTCAATATACACTTGTTATGGAATAAATGCAATCAAGTCACATCATCATTTTCATTACGTTCACTTAGCTAATACGTGAGTTAAATACCTTCTGTGTAAAGTTGGATCCTGTCGTGCTTCTGGCCAGGGCAAGAGACTCAGGGTCTTTCAGAAGTCTCTCAACAACTTTCTAGCAATGGTAAGCCAGACATGCAAATTGGAGCCCAATACTTATTTTATTTTTTATATCTATGTATATTTATTTTTTTTTAAGAATACAAAGTATCTCATCTGAGACCCTTGAAAAACCTTCTGGGCCATTCTGGTCTTACAAGTTGGTTCCTTTGGATTCCAGTACCATGTTTATTAGTTGAAATGCTTCCATTCTGATGTTCTTTGAGCAGGGGTTTGGGCTGGGTGGTTTCCTAAGGCCACTTCCCAACCACAGCTATTTTGTGCTTCTGAGATTTAAGAACCTAATCCATATTGAAAGGTAATGAAGATAAGTGTCCTAGACTTGTAAATGGCTTTGGAAAATGAGACTCAGGCTCCTCAATGAGTCACAATAGTGAGTGGAGGAATAATGTAATACCCTGAAAAAAATTGTGTTCAGGTTCTGTGCACCTATCAAAAAGCTTGCACATAAATGTATGGTTCTGGTGCTTGGAACGAAACACTTCAGAACTTTTTTAGTATGCTTTAAAATCTCCCCAAAATACTTCCATTTGTACAACTATTAACACTTAAAATAGCTTTAATTCTTTTAATTTGATTTTGAATCCTAGGTGAAGTAGCATAAACCCACATTTCTCCTTAGTTCCATGCTTATTAAATAGAGACTGTGGAAGACTATTGATGAAGAGTTCATTGCTTTAAAAGGTTACTTTCCTAAAAATAAAAGGGAACCAAGGAATGTTTGCTGTGCCAAGGCTCATTTCTTCTGCCTACCAGGGACAATGAGCGTGGGATTTGAAAGGTCATTGGTTCTTTTGTATGCTAATAAACAATTAGCATGGCTGGGGGGGGAAGATGTGGCATCAACTTCTTTAGAATGTATTTCTGAGCAAATTAGCCTTTCACGACAAGTTAAGAATACTGAGGCTAACATCTCCTGGATGATTTCCTAGCCATCATTTCAGCCTCCCTGAAAATACTGCTGTTTAATCAGCTCTGGCTAACAATTATTTTCCTCCTTGACGAGCACCTTCTGGGACTTCAGTTCACCCCTGAGATTATTATTATTATTTTTTTTTTATTGTAGCATTTTATAGCTGATAAGGAAAAAGGATTTAGAAAAAGAAAATAACTGACTTTTCCTTCCAGGCAGTTATGGTGTTGTATGCATATGAAATATATGTGCATAGAATCTAAATTTGATGTTATTCCAGTCATTTTATTGCAGTGGTAGCTGTGGGGTTTCACACATTCTCGTAATGACAATCCTTCCCCCCCTCCCACCCCCTCACACACACACACTGCTGCCACACAAAAACTGACCATCTGGTTAACATTTAGAAAGGAAAATAACTGTGATTGTGGATGGAAGCACCTAACTTGCAGAATGCCAGATACCACAGTTTAAATAGTACCCACAAAAGACTTGCTCTTCCTAGTCCTGAACTGCTCAGGAACATCTGCAGGCTAGCAATCAATTTTATGTATTTTTTTTTCCTAATCATTGGAAAACACATTTTAGACTCCCTGGAATGACTTTCACCTGTCCTATTTCTTTACTTGGCTTTCATATTAGTTCTGCCTGCCATTTTTTGGATGCCAAGGGATATTCTCTTACTAACTTTCCAGAATACAGCAACATTGAGTCAGGATTTTTTTTTTTTTTTTTTTTTTTTTTTTTTTCAAATTGGCAGAGAAGCTTCTGCTGCTGCACGAGTGTGACCAAGTTGGGTGGCAGAGTGTGTCAGCAGGGGGGCTCCAAGTACCCTTTCTGCCTAGGGTCACATTAGGGTTATGCTGGGGCAGGGGGAAGGTTGGAAACCCGTGTAAATCTGCAGCTCCTCTTGCTCCCAAGAACATCTAGCTGACACTGTGCTTGCTCTGTCCCCAGGCTTTCCCCAGCGTGCTGCAGAGTCTGTCCTCTTCCACTCAGGAGTCTCAGCAGGATTATCCAGTACAACCTTTCTCCCAGGCTTAGGAAACTCTGAACATGGGGGAAACAGGGTATGTATACAGTGCATTTTTTTTTTTTTTTTCCTGGATGTGAGGTGAGCTTTGTATATTCTAATCCCAAGTGGAGGAACAAGCTGTGTATGCAGTAGAGCTGGCCAGGGTGGAATGACTGTCCTGGAATGAGAAGTGAGCTAAACCTGCCTGGTGAAATGACAGGGCAGAAAACTTGCACATAATCAGATGAATGTGCACGTAGGCATTTTCCAGTTGCATCGTGGTGGAAATAGGAAGTGCTCGGTTAGCAAGAGCTTTGGGGGAAGTACAACAGTTGGCTGGAGTCAAGGAGGCAACTCCTGCCAGCCTTGCACATTGTCCTCTGCACTTACTGAGCTACAGATGCTGCTCAGGACAAACCCTGGAAATAATGACCATTATCTTTTTTACTAGTTTCGCATTAGTGAACAGAGATACGATCCTCCATAGACAGTGAACAAGGGAACATTTCTTAGGCAAGGTTTGCACAACTCACTACCATACCTGAAAGCATTCTATTGCACTTGGGGCGTGATGGATGGCATATAAACCACCAAAAGAGATCAGTGGTTGGAGGAAGAGTGGAAGAGTCCCTCCTTAAACAGCAATTTGTAAATGAATTAATTTGGTAAACATGATATGAATTGTTCTGAAGGCCAGAAGAACTTTCTCAAATCCTCATAATGCAGTTTGAATTGAGATTTAATTTATAAACAGCTTTTAAGGGATTAATACAGAAGCGAACAGGCTATTGATTTTCCATCCTAGGAATGTTTTTGAGATTGCTAAAAGTTTGCACATGAAGGCAAAGCGGATTTTCAAACTTCTTGTACAGCTTGAGGGTGTGGGAGGGCAGAGAGGAACACGCAGAGGCTTGGCCAACTTCCCTCCCCCAAACACCTTGATCCAGACCCTTCTGTGGCAGTGGGAGACTGAACTTCCAAGCCCTTGTTCAACTTGATTCAGACTGCTTGGCTTCTACACTCAGTCTAGCTAATACATGCTTAATTGGAACCTTAATAAATGGTTATTTATAGGTTTGAAGGCTAGAAGAGACCATTCAATCATTTTGTCTGACCCCTTTGCAAAGCAGGTCATGGAATTGCCATGTTAATGTCAATTGATTACTGTAATTAAGGGATCAAATCAGTGAAGGTGTTGCTTAGATCTGTGGGTTATACTCCCATCTAATAACTTTTCCAGGTGGACTACTACTGATGCTGCTACTATGCTAATAAAATCTGTTTATCATTGATTAAGCTAGTCCTAGAATCTGTTTTCATAAATAATTCTTCGAGATGGCCAAAGGCAGCCTTTAATTTTGAATACTGTATGTGCCACTGAAAAGAGTCTAGGCCTTATTTCAAACCTATTACTCCCAAATCCAACTCAGATCAGTACGTGCTCATCACCTGCACAGGCTCCAAACAATGGGCATGGGGTACTTTGAGCTGTACAATCTTGAAAGATTCAGCTGGAAATCTGGAAATGGAGCTGAAAAATAGAAGGAATTTTCACCTTCAGATACTGAAATTTTATTTCTCCCCAAAACAGAATGGCCAAGGAAGATACTTTGCAATTTTCTATGACACAAAATAATTTGTAGTACGTTGATTTGTCCTTTCCTGTGTTTTAAAATGTAATCTTGAAACATAATGGTTAGGATGTAAGTTGTGAATTAGCCAGAAACAACTTGAATCTCGGACAGTTCTTTTATTGAAAAGTGAGGTTAAAACCTTTTCCTTCTGCTCTGTCTAGAGGCAGCCCATGGATTTACACTGTTCTCTTACGTGGTTCTTCAGCATTTCTGATGTTGGCAAAGGTCAAGTGTGCACGTGAAGGCAGCCCTTGGACATCTGGGGGAGCAGTTCTGGTGCTGAGAGGTCAGTTCTGGCTCCGTGCTTGCTTTAATTCTGGGTGCCTTTGTGGGGAACGAGGAGAGTTGCCTAAATTGGTGAGGTGTTCTGGTTCTTTTTTTGTATATTGGTATGTCAACTGGGAAATCACCTGAAACTAACATATCTGATGTAGGACATCTAAGAGCTCTCTCCTTTTTAACTTTCTGCCTGACCCAGATTTGAACTGACGAGCTAGTATTTAAAACACTTGGTAATAATGACCAGCCTCCTCATTATCCAGGAATTATAACTGAAAGGCAACTACTCTGGGTGCTTGCTTACAAGCCTTTTTTAATGGGGCTTTGTGTCCTGATCATGTGTCTGTAGAATTTAGTTGAAAACCAAATGCTGTGGAAAATGTACATTACACCCCTGAGTTTCATTGAGCAGAGAGCACTTTTCAATTCAAGAGTGAGCTGCAAAGCTTAAAGCTGGCAAAGAATTCATTATTTTAATGATAATAATTTACACTTGCATAGGAGCTTTCATCCAAGAAAATATGGAGTTAGAATTTTCCATTCATAGTCTCTCCAAGATGGGGTAATTTCACCTTGATAAGTACCTGTATTGTGTTTGCCTTTGCTGTTTGAGAAGGAAAAAAATGAAGATTATTATAGTTTGTACAGCTGAGTGTTTGTTAGAGAAATATTTTGCATTTATATTGTAGTTTTCTTAAAATCTGAAACACTATCAATGTCTCTATTATGTAAAATTAGCCTGGGGAAACTGAGGTAATAACCTCCTGGGTCTGCTCTGCTTCTTGGTGGTTGTTCTTTCTATTTAAAGTAAATCCAATACTGGGTTAATGTGCTGGGTTAATGCTTGGACTTGATCTTAGAGGTCTTTTCCAACCAAGGCAAGGCTATTCTGTAAATGGAAGCAGGGAGTGGTTTGCATCTCTGGAAATCAGGTCCCATTACCTAGATCAAATCTAGTGGTGCAAGTCAGCAGTGTCCTCAGATATAAAATCTTTTCTCTTGAAAGGGACTTCTCATCTACTGAAAGTAAAGCATCTGCTGGAGTGATTTGTTGAATGCAGAGGCTATGCCTAATGCTTTGTTGAACTGCAGGGCAAGTCTGTAGCAAGAGGAGGGATGAATGGAGCTGTGCAGCTCTTATTCTTAGGGCCTGTTCCAGCACACCTCATAGCCAGTGGAGAATTTTCCCATTATTTCAGTCAAGCTCTTAATATCTTCAGCTATATGCAACACAGGGCATTTTCTTTCCTTCCCATACATGGTAAATAGAGCCAGTGATGCCTCTTTTGATGTGTAATAAATTCTCCATACAGAAGCTCTGTTTGCTTTCAGCTGTTGTCTTTTTGGAGGCTCTGCAGAAATATATAAAAGCTTATTTTTAATTTTCCTTTTTATTTTTTTTTCAATGCAATTCTCTGTGCACTGTTGTTTGAAAAGGGAGCCTTTCATTTAAACATGTGCAGGCAGCATAAGGCAGGCCAATAACACAAAGTCAAAGCCATTTCATAGAAAGTGTTTCAGAAATGCTAATTGATCTAAATGAGCTTAGAAAGCTTTTTTTACAGTGAAAGAATCCAAAATACAGGATGGATTGCAAGATACAGTCCCTTAGTAATATATTCCTGCAGTGTTTGGTTGCTGGATTTACATACCAGTTTTAACTACCAGTCTTGATTATGTCATAAAGATTTCATAGATTATCATTGTTAGGTTTTGTTGGTTTGTTTGGTTTTTCTCTGCCAGTAATCTCCTTTATTAACTGGTGGTTGGGAGTGACAAATTTTGATCAAACTTAAACTTTTAATGTATTCCAATTAGTGGATGGATGTGACATTATTATGTCTTTGTCATTATCACAAGTGTTCCACTGCTTTAAAAAAAACCCACATTTTGGCTCTGTAAAACTTAGAAAACACTCTAATGTCACCACTAAAGACAAAACTGTTAAAGCAATTAATCATTTTGTTCTACTTGGCAAAGAAATAAATACGTTTTCACTATTTATTTTCACATGCACATTGAGTAAATCTATTTTAATAAACCCAAAAAGATAATACTGGACTACCTACAGAAATTTGTTCTATTTAATGGCTTGGGTTAATGGGTTTGTTATTGCTACAGCTGGGAGGGATGTACAAACAGGGAGTAGTTTTTGTTCATATTTTCATGAGAGTAACTGAGGTCCAGTAGTGATTAAAGGCAGCATTTATTTATTAAAGAAAGTGATTACCATTAGCAGTATGTAGCCACTGGTCCAGGGAATCAGCTCCCCAGTGGATGTCTGTGAATTGTCTGATGCAGTGGGATTCTGTTCCTTGAGCAGAACTACAGATGTTCCAGAGATTGTCCAAAGGCATTCCAAAATGCATTTCACTCAGGAATCCCAGTTTTGTACCTTCACATGGATTTTCAGAACAGCATTTGGCCTTCTTTGGAAGAACCATTTTTACATCTGAATATTTCAACCATTATCACAGGATTTTTTTTGCCAACTGCCTTGGGAGGAGAGCCTTAACAGTTCAAGGATTCTGTTGTACATCTTTGTCAGCAAGCAGCATCTGTCAAAGACAGTCTGTGGAATCCCAGCAAATATCCCCAGTCATGTTAATCCAGAGACAAAAGTTTAAGAGGGACTTAAAACAAATATGTGGACATAACATTAACTAAAGCTCTTCATTACTTTCAAGTTTATTTCTCCCTATCCCCACTTCTTTCCTTGCCTGCTTTCCACCAGTGCCCTTATTAATGAACTGTGAAAGCTGACATTTCCAATAAGGAACAATTAAATCTGAAACCTAATTAAATGGAGTAATTCATTTACAAAATAATAGCTAACTAGCATGAGGATGGTGAAAAATGATTGCAAGTCAAAAAAAAAAAAGTAAATTAAGTCTGACTACATTAATGTTATTTAAATACTTCTGCTGCTCCGAAATTAAATGGGAAACATCTTATTAGTGATCTTACATATAAGGTAGTAATGTGTATATTCAGCATGACAAGTACTAGAGGACAGAAATCCTTTGTAGGTGTCAGTGTAAGTAAGGTACTTAAAGTCTTAACTTCAGCACCCTTTTCTTGCCAAGGTTCTGGAGCAAGGAATGTCACCTGGTGAGTGCATTTAACCTTATCATGCTCATGGAAGGCAGCACTGATGGCCCTGCCAGCCCTCGAGGTGTTTCAGTAAGGCTCTTAGGCTTTTTAATCCAGGTAATGGGGTAACAGGATGTCTCTGGATGTTTGAGTGCAGTGTAGTTAACCACACCACAGTATTTTGTCAGCCCCAGTGGAGGGAATTTGCTGGGCCCTTCTCTGGAAGAATAAGGACAGAAGCAAGAACTCATCCTGGGGGAACTGGTTCAGTAAACACTGTGCACAGCCTTCCAGACAATCCACTTTCTCAGCCTGTTTTCTGTTATGCTCCATAAGGAACGTCAGTGGTTCAAGGCTTAAGTATTCCTAGCTCATTGTCAGTGTTCTGATGGCTTTACATGGATGTAGGTTTCTTTCCTGATACGAGACACTTCAGCCAAAGAGCTGAATTTTTGAGAGCAGGTAATCCAGAGCTGACACTCGGTTATTTCACATAAAACCCAGCTGCTCACACTTGTGGCTCTTGCAGCTGGATTTTTCAGGCTGTCCATCCAACATACACCCAGCATCCTGATCCCTTTAAAATCCAACCCAAACAAGATGTGCAAACGCTGTGGGAACGTCATGGAACAGAACACAAATTGCTTGATTTCAAGGGAATGCTGATTTGCTGTGACCAATGCCAGCATGTTTGCTATGCTACTTAATACATTTATATTTAAAATGCTTTGTAAATTTATCTGTAAATCTCTGAGGGCTCAAGTTACTTCTGCAATCAGTTATTCTTACCGGGATTTGTAGAAATCACAATTCTTTCATAAGAATTTGAGTCTTTCTTGAATTAATCTAAAAAACTCTAACCTTCTTCACACATTCTCCATAACCCCATGTGCTTTTTTTTTTCCCCCAGGCTGAGGAATATTTGCAAAGAAGAATTAAAAAGAGATTTGGACCCAGGTTGAAAAAAACCCATTGATTTCCTCACTTATACTTAAGGCCCTTTCCTTTTGTAAAACAAATAACCTGAATAAACATGTCAGGGAAGATTAAAACCTCATTAAAAAGTGTAAACAGAGTGCAAAGAAGAAGGTAAAAAAAAAAAAAAAAAAAAGCTTGGCTGAATTGAATAATGGTAATAATAAAATCACTAAACAATATTGCTAGTTAAAAGTCCTGTTAAAGGGAATGTACCGTCGAGATGGGAAGCAGAGCTGCTGTTATCTCACACTCGGGATGGAGATTTCTTTGCAATAATTTGATAACATTTTAATGCATAAATTAATAACATTATCCAGGAAATGGAGTTCATAGATAAAGTCAATTCCTCGCCAGTTCCCAAATCTAATCAGAGAAGTTCTGTGCAGGGATGGGCAGCAGTGATGCATGTGTTCAGCAGTATTTTTCCCTGCCCACTTAGAAGGAGACACAACTGCTGAGGTGACCATTATGGCACTGCATGCATAAGAGCTTTACTTCACAATATTAATGCAAATTATGGCTTTAAGGCTGGCAATTATGCATTTTTATTTTACTGAGATGAGCAAGATAGTTGCATATATGCTTTAAAAATGCTAAAGGAAACAAGTCCATCTTTATTTGATGTATTTTTAAAGACAAATTCACAGAAAAGGAGAAATATTACTTGTTACAGAAGAAGCACTTAGTGGGCTTTGAGAACAGGGTGAAGTTGTGGTAATGTATGGCCAATGCATAAGGTCTGTTCTGAAGGTTTTTAATTCAAATGTGTAAGGGAGGGGGAAAGAGGCAGAGGGAAGAGGTAAATGAAGGACAGGGCAAAACGAGTGCAGAGAAATAACACTGCTGTAACAAATGGCAGGGTGAGGAGGAATTGCATTTTTGAATTTAATGTAAAATTTAACACAAGAAGAGGACTGGAATCTGCCTTAGCACCAGCACCTTGTGATGACCACCTTTGTTTGAGCTTTGACAGAAGACTGCAACAGTAAATACTGTAATTGTCTGCCTGGCCTTTCAGTCAAGATCAAGCACTGGAATTTTAATAATAAGACCTTTATTCAAGGCTCCAGAGGTACCTGAGATAGTGATGAATGAGCTTGTATGCCTTCACAGCAGAGTTGTGTGTATGCCAGGGTGCCAGCCAGAAAGAGTATAGCTGTTAATAGTTCACTTGAGCTAATTAGCTCTGGTTCTTTCTTTCAGCTTGTGAAGGCATTGTGTGATGTAGACAATCTCTTGGTGCCACAACATCATTTATAACGCAGTGCCCCAGCTGCACTCAGCATTCCATCAGCCCACCTGACATCTGGAGGAAACTCCTCTGTATTCTTTTGTAGTAACAGGATGTCATCCTCATCCTCTCAAAAATATTTGTCAGGTAGAGCTGCTCTTTGTCAGGTACCATCCTTGTGCTTTCAGACTGCATCCCTAATAAGACTTGTGCAGCAGTGGTGTCAGTGGGACAGCTGCAGCGTGGAAGCAGGTCTGGTGCAGAACAGTCTGAGTGGCTGCAGCTCTTATGCTGACAGTTCTTTGCTTTGCTCTTCATGCATGCTTTTCCTCCTGCAGTTCTCCAAATTCCTTCACACACAGTTGTGATTCGTAAGCTGTATTGTTAAATACAGAACAGAACTTCAGGCAACGTTCAAATTTACTATTTCTGCTCTGATTCAGGAAGGTGTTTTTCTGAGAAAGCTTCCTGGAGGCTCTCTGTTTAAACCCCACAGAGGTGGGTAGCTGCATTTCATCCAAAACTCAGCCAGGTTTTCTGCAGAACATGCCTGGGATCACAAAGATAACATGCTCAGAGAGAAATCAAACCCATGTTTAGGCATTCCTCTTCCAGAGCCTCATCTACTCAATTGTGTTCCCCACACCTTTTCCATCCAGTCCTCCTGGTGCCACAGCCCACTTGGCAATGCAGTCACATAACACAGCACACAGCTCTTCACCAGGAGTACTGTATTCTTCTTCCAGGAATTATAGGTTGATTTTTGCTACTTCAGGTGTGTTTGGTGTGAAAGGATGTCCGAAGTCTCTCTTTCTGAGCTGGAACAGCTGTACTTGTCTAATCATATTGTCAAGGATAGCATGTTCCCTGCTGCAGGGGGAGGACTCTGTGAAAGATATTTATTTAGTATGTTAACTTAAATGCTGTTGTTATACTCATGCCCTGTAGACATGACTAGTTCTCTAGGGAGGGAGAGAAAGGCACGTATAATAATTTGTTTTTCACTAATGACAGTAATAGATTCACCTTGATCTGCTTAACAGTATTCATCTCCTGCTAATAAGTCACTGCATTTAAGGTTATTCCAGGAGTTCATATAGACTGCCAGCTGCTGGGATTTGATTAGTGAGATGTCTCACACGTGGGCCTGCAAACGGATCAGTCTGTATTGGAGTGATTCTCAGTCTCCTCTAGGTTCAGTTTTATTAAAATGATTACTCTGTGGTAAGTGCAGTTAAGCAGAAGCCCAAGGTCTGGCCTGCATTTGGAATGGTTCTGCAAAATAAGAGGTTTGTTGGTGTTTTTCTTTCTGGGGCTGAGTGGGTAACTAGGTTTTCAGACCAGCACAGCCTGCTCTCCTGCATCTCATTCATCTCATTCCTTCCACCTGCCCCAGGGGCTGTGAGGGGTTTGGTGACTGCCAGGAGCCCTGAGGAGGGAAGAAAACTCCTGTAAATCACTGCAAAAGCCTGCCTCAAAGAGGGAGGAGAACCTTCTCAAGGCTGAATGTGGGGATTTGGTCTGGGGAAGGGTTTGAGTGGTAATTTTCTCCGTGCTGTGGAGGAGTTATGTGTTTGTACTGGCCAAGAGCTGAACCAGAGCTCACTTGGGCAATCATGATGAGTCTCACTTTGTCATTTAATGAGAGGGAAATGTGTTTGTCTGCACGCAGTGACTGCCAGCACTGTGGCAGGTAATGGAAGTGGCTCTTCTCAGAAAGGCCCTCTGCAGCAAACCAGGAGCTGTTCTCCTTACTTATTGCTCTTTATCACCTGCCTTTAACTTCACTTGTCCTTCTGTGAAATGTTTCTGTGTAACTGAAAATCCTGGTCGGTGTCACCAGTGTCTTATGACTCTTGCCATGAACTTGGGTGCTTTTTGTGTTAAAGACTTTAAAGTTGTGTGATTGTGAGGAAGTTTATTTTCATTTTAAAATATATAATTTAAAAATATCTTTCATAAGGTGGTACCAGGGCTAATTAGGAAAGAAAAGGACTGGAACGATTAAATTTAAATTGTGCAAACTGAGTAATCCATGTGTATAAGGTATGGAAACGTTCCAGTTTGTACTGGGGTTAGGAGATGATAATAGTCCAAAGAATAAAAAACCTACAAAAAGTAGCAATTCACTGATAGGAATTTTTTTTTTTTTTCCAGCTCATCTTTGAATTCAGAGAGGAAAGATGGTTTTGAGCCAGAGAGGATGTAGGATGATGCTACTTGCTAAGGTAAGACTCTGCTCATGCAGAAGAAAACAAATGAGTTTATGCCTTCCAGAGTCTGGAAATTAGATGGTATTTCATATTGATTTTTAAAAATAGATGTGGTCTGCAATACCAAGGAGAAATACCTTATTCAGGTTCAATTAAGAGAGCTCATTCTGTTTGATGAAGGAATGAGATATCACATTTTGTAGTTGTGAGGTTTATTTGTGCACACTTAAAATCATTTTTGCATTTAATGCTATTTTGAGATTTTTTTGTGATCGTGTCCTCAGCCAGACAAGTGCTGTGTGATGTCTGAGGGATGGATCTGCTGTTAATTATAGTGGAGTGTATCTGAAGTACTTCAAACTTGAGAATGGTCTGCTAGAAAGGCTTTGCATTTCCATGCATGCTGGCAAGATTTGGCTTACAGGCTTTGAATTGATAAGAATAGCAAGTCTTCAGTGCTAACTTTTACTTATCTTCCTGCTTCAACTTAACAGAGATCTATTTTATCATGGCAAGGCTGGAAATTGTGGCTAAAATTGTGATGGTGCTGAGTGGACCGTGTAATGACTGCAACTGATTCTGCTTGTCTTTTCCTTAGAATTAGAAGGAATACAAAGTGCAAACTAATGCATTTCCTAATTTTACCCAATTGGGTGTTATACAAGAAACAAACAAAAAGAAAGCCATTTCTTCCCAAAAGATGATCTTTGCTATTGTGCTTTTTAATACTGGAAATTGGCTTATTTTTCAGTTACTCCTTTTTTTTAATCAAACACTGCAGAGTTCTGCTAGAAAGGGCAGGACTGCAATAATCTCTATGAGTCTTAAAAAGACAACCTTAGCTAATGTTGGAGGTGCACTCTGTCTATTAGTGTGTGGTAGGGAATCCTTATGGGCTGAAAATGGAAACTACAGATGTGTTGAAAATTGCTTTTTGGAGTTTGCATCTCGTAGCCTGGCTTGGATGAGTCAGTTGTGGACAATGAAAGCCTAATTGCTGGCTTAGAAAACATGTTGATAATAATGCAAAGATCATAGTGATGCAGCATCCAAGTGAAAATAATTAGCATATTTGCCTTTCTTCTTAAGTCATTTATTCCCTCATCAGCTGTCCCAGAACCTCCTTTTCCCATAGATGTTTAAATTTACCCAAAGATTTCAGATATTAGTATTAGCAGCATTAATACTGTTGTGATTAAGCTTGACAGGACTCATGAATTAAAGACTAGTAGTATGGCACAGAAAGATGGAAAATACTGGAAAAAAATGTGATACAGTGTTGTTGGCTATTTGGATCCATTTCTAAACTTAGGAGTGTGTCAACTTCTTGTTTGCTTTGTGGTCTCTTAGAAAGAAAATGCAATTCTGTAATATTTATTTAAGAGTATGGTTATTTTTAAAAGTGCTTGTTAACCCAATCCCAATTAAAACCACAGAACCTGAAGCCTGGAGTTTGTCTCTCTTTCTGGCCTTTTAGGAGTGAAGTAACCATGGTCAGGACTAGATATGAATTGGCAAAAAATGCAGCTTTGGAAACAGATTTTAATGAGCAGCCAGTCCTGGGTGTTACTGGGACAACTATGGGTAGGCATGCTGACATCCAAGTTCATGTTCCATGGGTTGTAGCTTTGGTCTTGTTAGTGTTAGGTTTGAAACATCAGTAGAGCAGGACAAACCCTTTACTTAGTTACCTCTGTGAGAGCTTGAAAGCTTAGGTTTGATGTTTGTCTTAATTTCTGTATTTTAACATTAGGCTCTGTTGCAAACATAAATATTTCTTACATAAAATATTCAGCATTCTCTGTTAAATATTTCAGAACAACTGTAAACTTTTATCAGTCACTTTAATTGACAGGCTCCTTTCTCTTCTTTTAATTTGTTTTGAATAATTAAATCTTCCTACCTTCATTTAAAAAACCAAAACAAGCCCCTCAAAACCTGTGACAGTTCTTACTCTGTTCCATCCCTTGGCAGTTGACTGCTCTCAGAGTTTCTTTTTGCTTTATGGCTTCAAGAAAAAATTTCACTGGCCACTTCCCTGAAGTGTTGAGGTCTTGCAAGAACTCCTGTGGTCATTCTGCTCCAGGTACTTCACACTTCAAACCAGTAAGACAGGAGAGCTCTTACTTCAGCATTAGGCTTTAATCTTTGCGTGGTACCTGCTGTTCTGTGAGAAGAATAATTAGCAGGAACATTTGAAGTCATGTGGATCCCACATGCTCTGCAGGGCGCTGGCAAAGAATCAAACCCATCTGCTTGGTTTGTCATGATTTGGGGTTTAGAAAATCTAAATAAAACTCTGGACTTGCAGGCAGCTCTGTGAGGACTGTTCTTTGTGGCTCTGGAGGGTTCCTGGTGATTTGATGGAGCATCCCAGGTCTACTCAAAGAAGGAATGCCTCGGTGTGCAGCGCAGCAGTTGGGATGCAGACAGGTGAAATTTTGGTCCCATGCTGCAGTTCCCTCACACCTCGTATCACGTACATTCTCTTTGGGTTTTGTCTTCTGTTTTCCCATACAGCTGTTGAGTAATGTAGTTGTGTTTCTCATCCTTTCAGAATAAGTGTAGTAAGTTTCTAAAGATACTTTGACACGTTGACCAACATAGTAAGCTCAGTTCAGAATCCTCCTTCTATTTCCAGATGCTTAAAAAGAAGTGATGTATTTCTGTCCTGCTATTTGTTGAAGGCTTCTGCTCTTTGTCAGGGTGTTTGGTTTTGGGGAAGTGAGACTAGGTTGAAGCAGCCAACCTGCAGTGCTTTCTTGCTGTGAGTTTCCTTAAAGAGGGAGTTTTAGAAGACAGCCCTGCTTTGAGGTAGGAAATAATTCCAGGTTGCCCAAGCAGAAGTGCAGCTCTGTAAATAATTCCTAGCTATGGAATACTACAGAGCAGGACTTATTTCACTAAATACCATGAAATGTAAAGAACACACAACAGGAATGTGGGCTGTAATGAGTAAAACTGCAGCAGCCGTGGGAGCCATGGTAACACTGATGAGAGGAATCTCGGGGAAGAATCTTGGATTTTGGCAATGGCAGCAGGAGTTCTGGAGAAGGACCACAGCCTCTTAGGCATTGGCACCCCAGGTGGAGAGCAGGGGAGGAGCATCCAGTTGTGGAGCTATTGTTAAGGTGGAAGTAATGCTGACTGAAAATGAGGAATTCTGGTGTAAATGGGTAGTAGCACCACAGTGACTCAATTCCTCATTAAATAAATCTCCAGTCTCAATTCTATGCCTGGTAGCTATGAGAGTCTGACTGCAAAAACATCCACTTGCACTTTACCCTCCACAGGTCATGGCACTGAGTCAGCTTTTCAAAAGTAATTAGGGATCTTCTCATTTTTCTGTGCATTGTGATGACGTGGAACTGCTTGGCTCCATTTGTCCCTGGCTGTGTGTACCACAGTGGGCTGATAAACACTTTGTCATGTGTTCTGTAAACCCAGATCCTCTGTGTCTGTGGTGTTCAGCATTCTCTGGGTGAAATGACATCAAATGCTCCATTGTGGGGAATTTCCTTGTTTCTTTTTTTCGAGACAGAAGTTCTTCAGGGTGTTTTCTGTGTGAGCCAGTCTGCCTTGGTGAGATCCTGCCCTTTCTGCCTGCTGCTGACTTCAAGCAAGCAAAACAACAAACCTTAATTGTTAGCAGTAAACAGGATGCTAGGAACTAACAGAGAATGAAAGCAAGCTATTAAAATAACCTACAAATGCAAACATAATTCAGTGCATGGCAAATACATAGCAAATTCTGTGTTACTGAGTCTTAGGTCAGGTGCCATCCAGGATCAGAAATACCCAGAGAGGTCTGTGTAATGCCATACTTCTGAGACAACAATAATTAGATGACTCCAGTGGTTCTTGCTTCATTATGCAAACAGTATTATCCAGCTTATTTCTCCAGTAACAAGAAACCGTCTTGACTTAGAGTTGTTTCCTGTAGGATTCAGGGAAGAGTTGCACTTAAGCAATGTTTCTTTAAGACTTGGATTCTCTTCTTCCCCTTCCTTCCTGCTCTAGTTCTTGTGTTGATTTTATTCTTGTGTTGTCTGAGTGGCTGCAAGCTTGGAGTAAAACCTTGACCCTGTTAAAGTTGATGAGAATTTTGCCATTGGCTGAAAACAGGGTAGGATTTAACATGAGCATCAGACTCGATTCCCATCGAGGAAAATGCTTCTTATCCCTGCTGGTTCCAGTGTCAGTGACCTTCCTCCCTGTCCTCAAAACCCCATCGTCCACAGAAATAAGTGCATAAATACATGAGTTGAGGGAAGTTGGGAACTAAACACATCCTCTAGTGGATCTCCAAGTGTTTGCCTTTCCTTATCAGCCCCATAATGATAGTGCAGCGATGGCAGCTTAATGATAGCAGCCCCAATGACGCCATTCAGTGCCAAAGAGGTGAAGATTGCACATTTTATTTTGGAAAATAATTATGCAGCTAATTACAGCACTTGACTTTCGTCGCTCCCTTCCCTGTGTTCTCGGGGAGGCTGGTTTGCTCAGCTTGCAAAAGACTGCGTCAGTTATTCTAAAGGTCAAAAGACTCTTGTGTTATGATTTGTAATTGCTGGTAATAGTGAACCAAATAAATACAGCATCATTTTGGGATCGTTTAACTCATTGCTTAGCTTCTGTGTTCCTCACTGTTCTGTTGTGTGACTGTAGGGACATGCTTATCCAAGTGGATGAAAGAGGAGGTAGAAACCAGAAGTCGAGATCTGAACCCTCTAGAAATTCTTCTGAGAAATTTGGAACGTGAATTTCAGCTGTACTGATCAGACCTAACGGTGCAGAATAATCTGGTTTAGGAGCATTTTTAAAATAGATGCAATTTCCCACTAGGGACACAAGTGAATTTCAGGGCGAAGCAACTGCAGTGCCACTTCCAAAGTAGCTGAAACATCTTAGTAGATTTTGACTCTGTGTGGCTTTGAGATCTCAACTGCCTTGCTAAGAATTAAGAGTGTGGTTGTATTTAAGTAAGCCCTTATACATGTTTTGTACAGGTTTTTTCTTCTTTCTCCTGCCCCTCCTCCCAGAACTCTGCATTGCAGCTCCGGAGATGCACCCCCCTCTCCCCTTTGCTCACACTGTTCTTCTTGGAGAACTCAAAAGGCCAAATGAATTTTCCATCCTTTATCCTCTGGTCAGCTGTCAGTCCCAGGCTGTATAACTGCTCTGGCTGCAGAATGCAGTGTGTTCCCTCCCACTTAGGTCAGCTGTAAGCCTCGACTCAGTCTGATTCATTTCAATTTGCATAATCTCCTCAGCCCTCTATATTTCATTTAGACACCAAAGATTTAGTTTAGTTACAGTCTTGTGTCATTTATCATTTACTTGCCTTCTTTCAGAGTTTGATTTAATCCCTTTGGTTTACTTTAAAAGGCTGTTTTCTCATCCACACAGTGCTTTATTCCATTGTGATTTTCAAGCTTTTCTGTTTTCTATCTGGATCTTCCTTATTGTGATATTTATTTTATGTTTAGAGATAAACTGCCTTCATCTGTGATCTTAAAGAAAGTCATAAATTTAGCAAGCAGTGTCTGGGCCAGAAACCTTTTACAGGGACATTTGTGTGCTGGTGATGGTTTTGCCCATGTATTTTCTCATAGTTGCCATGCTAATGTTTCATTGGAGGCAGTCAGTGAGGACTTGTGTGGAGCCCAGGATTTATGTCTGACCCTGTCACTGTGTAACTGTAACCAGAGCTGTATCACTTTGCTTTTGTCTCTTATGCTTTATCCAGTTTTTTTTTTGAAGATACTTGATTTTTGAGCATAGCATGCTGCAGTTCACAGCACATACAGCAAAGTTACACCCAACTGTCTGATAATGCCACAATGCTTGAGCAAGTGGTGACGTAGCATTTGCACAAGGTAATTTTTCTCTGGATAAATTTTCTAATATGACAAACTCTCTTAGTAATAATTTTCTTTTAATGGGAAGGTGTGTGCATGGTACTGATTTGTAGAGGTTTTGTACTAATATGAGCCTTCCACTTAAGTACCTCAGCTGAGCAAGGTTTGCTTTGTACTTTTTTGGCTTTAAATAAAATATTCCAGGGCAAGAGCAGCAACATTAGAGAAACAACGGTCCCAATTTATTCCTCCCTAATTAAGGGATTTTTCAGTGCAATTTCTGATCTGAAATAAAAATCTAATAACTGTACTGTATCTTGCATCTACATCTTTAAGGTGACTGGTTGGGAGTTGGGTGATCTCTAGAGGTCCCTTCCAACTCTGACAGTTCTGTCATCAGATGAGATCAGAAATAAAGGTCTTTGTCAGCAGTCCCACTTCTGACTGTGCCTAGCACTTGGTGCTAAGGAGAAATGAGATTAGGGCAAATACAGAACAGTGAGTGATCCTTTTCCTGAAACTTCTCCCCAGCTTCTTTGAAATATCAGCTCAGAAGCTTAAGGAGGTGAAGGTGGCATCTCGACAATTGTGGTTTTATTATCTCGCAGTTGATGCTGTGAGTGAAGCTGTCCCTTAGGAATTTCTCCAATCTCTTTTTAAATCCCATACCGTCTTCTATTTATTTTCAAATTGCTGTTTGGTAATTTCTCTGCACAGCTCAAATATTTGCAAGGCCACATTAAAAATCACAGAAATGATCTGCCTTATGGTCTTTGGAGGTTTGTGATTCACATCTCTTTTTTTTTTGCAGTTATGAGGACTGAAAGTGTCCTGTTTTCTACCTCCTAGTCAAAAAACTTGGACTTTAATAATATCTTAAGTCATGTGGCCATGGAATCACAAGAGATCCAGTAGCACTGAAGAAGAGGGGTATTTTTATAGCACTCCTGTGTATTTCTATTGTAAAGCACAGCACCAAAAATGCCTACCATATTCTTAAAATGTTCTACTATTCTTAGTAGAATGCCTCTTGTACTTGTGACAGCTCAATCTTGTGCTGTCTCTTACAAATCCATGCTAAATATTTGTATTGTAAACCAGTATCTTATTGGAGGAAAAGAAGCCTGGCTGGCTTGGCATGGAGAATTGAAGGTAGCTTATTTAAGTCTTCAAAAAAGTAAAAGGCTTCTGCAGTAAGGGAGAGAGTAGTGAATTTTCTGTGCCTGTAAGAAATCAAACCAGAAGTATGGAGTCTGAACTACCCCATGGGATCTCAGTGTGTCAGAAGCAGCTCTGTATCTCCAAGACTAGCTGGGTCCCAGTCTGGCTGGAGCATACTGTGGTGGGGCATACACAGGATGCACAAACGCTGTTTTCATACGATTTTAAGTGGAAAACAGTCCACTGGAGGAGGGGGAGGTGGTGTCTCTTTGAGAACAGTAGTAAAGCAAACAAGTTTGTTGCTAATAATTAAGCATTCCCTAGTGCATGTAAGGCCTGGGTGCTTTCCATTTTGGACTGACAAAGCAGCTTGTTTTTGCAGAATGTCTTGGACTAGTGAGAATTTATAGGTGTTGGTGTCTCAAAAGCAGGCTCCTGCTTTGTCTTCGTTGGCATATTTAAGTGCCCTGTAAGGAGCTGACAGTGTAGTTACAATTTCTGTGGGATAATTGGTATAGCATGCTTAGACTGTCAGATACTAGCCTGCTTTATCTTTGACAGTGTTGTTCAGTTTTGCTGTCAATAAATCAGTTGCCTTCCTTGATATGGATGGATTGAGCAATTTTATAGGCACAGAATGCTCTTCTGCCTTTTAATACTGTGTATTTTCAGGCTACCTCATCTTGCTGGGTTGGGATGCAGATGGAAAGCTGTTGGTATCAGTTCACCTATTTCATAATACACATCTAGCTAGTTGCAGTGCTGTGGGCATTGCCAGATGTAACTAGCTGGGGGAAAGCATTCTTGTTCAGCCACTGAGGCGATGGAATTGTGCTCTGGACTTCTCTGTGTGAGCTTTTCACGTTTCAGAATGACTGTGTTGACAAGGTACTACGTGTAGGAACAGAGCTGGTGAAGCACAGCACACCCACAAGCAAGGCTGCTGTCCAGAGTTAGTATTGCTGTGGTTACCTCGGGGGCTTCTGCTGCTGCGAGTGATGACAGCTCTTCGTAATCCTGACCAGAGTGACTAGCTAAATCCTCTGCAAATGAGATGAAACTGAAATCCTCCCCTTCGTGGAGGATGAGTACAAAGCCTATTTGCTTCCAAATACTGTATGTTTTCCCCAAATCTAGTCCCTTCATTACCAGAGCAGTGTGTAGCTGTTGTGCTGGTCCTTTGCTGAGGATGAATTTCAAAACACGAACTGCAAAACTCATGTGTGTGTTGGAACACTCTGAAATTCAAACCTTTTCCACGATTATTTCGGCCAGCCACATTGGGAATTGTTTTGAAGTCTGTTCTTCTGGTTTATCTAATTCCAGGAGGAGGAAGGTGAACATTGGGTAGCGTTGAAAAGATCAGTTTGTTCTTCCCAGGGAACTTATGTTAAAGCATCTTGCTTAAGAGAATAAATGAGGTGTCATAACCTGAACTCACAGTGAATGTGGCCAGGACATTAATGATCCAGTGGTGGTTTTTACTGATGTTGTATAGACACAAGGTACTTATTATCTCTCAGCTTCCACTGGCTCTGTGATAAAAATGAAATCCAGCACTTAAGTTGCACTCCCAGTTTGAACTGTCTTAACTGGCCTGCTGCTCGACCTACCACTGGGTCATCGATGTGGATGAAGAGGATGAACTCATCCACTCCATGTTTGTCACTGAGAGGGGTCTAAGCTCACCACTGCCCGGGAGAGGATGCTGGAAATCACTCGTAGCATGTGACTGCTGTTGTTCAGTTGGTCTGACAGAAGGCACACCTGCTCTGTGTGCTCCTGCACACCAGTTGGAAACACTTCTTCGTTACAATTAAAGAAATTGAAGAGTTTGAATGGCTGAAGTTGTAGCTCATTCCTGAAACTCCTGCAAATGAAATAAAGTTTTCAATATTGCTCAAATGCACCGTTATTTAAGGGGTTAAAACTGCTATTAACAGCTTCATCCAAGTCCTTCCACGTGGCAGGTTTTGTCCAGCTCAGACTTGAGTTTTTTATTTAATTTACAATCATCCTGGTGAAAGTCTGCGCTAGCGTTCTATCTAGACTGTGTTTAATATGCACCAGAATTATTGTATTGAATGTATATCAATTTTAAATCTGTTTCAACACAATCTTGAATGCCTTTCTGGCAGTATGTCACTTCATCAGTCTAGCTTAACTAGGGCTGCTTTCTCATTTTTTATTGCCCCCATAAAATCTAGGAATGGAACACTTCGATTTTTCTAGCAGTAATTTTTATTACTTTTAGCCCCTTTTTTTTTTAAGTACTTGTCAGTGAGATACAGTGCTTTGTACAGAGTATATTTTTCAGCTATGCATTATATTTTTATTTCAATTTATTTTAGACAGAATGTATAACATACATCTAAATAATACCTGTGGTAGTTCAAATGAGTGTCTTGTGAACGTAATTAGAATGGATATAAACTCAGTTCCTCCACCAGGACTGGTGTATTTCAGTTGCCTGCCTCTAGTCAGAGTCCCTTTCAAGTAAGGCTCGAAAGGATAACTCATGTTGTGGTTTTAACGTTGCACATAAAATCACATTGCAACACAGGGGGGGAAAAATGAATTTATTGCAATTTTATGGTTTGATTTTAATTTTTAGGTTTTTCTAGATTTTTCCCTGGAGTGTGTTATTGCACTGCTTTTTATTTTTTCCCCTAAGAACATAGAAATTGCCATATTAGATCAGCTCAGTGATCTGTCTAGCCAGATAGTCTGTCGTAACAGGGACGTGTGCCAGGAGCATTGAAGAGGGATGCAAAGGCCTACAAGAGGCCTCTGCAGGAACAATTGCTGTAGAAAAATCTCCCTGGTGGAAAAGTCTGTTCTAATCACCATTATTTCAACATTACCCCGAGCTCCAAAGTGTTTGAGTTCATATCCTTTTGTCTAAAAAATATGGTTTTGTTGGTTGCTGTGCTGTGGCTGATCCCAGTAGCTGCAAGGAGCAGGACGTGGGGCATCACCTTGTCTTTTGTTCTGTCCCTGCTCTGGGCATCTCGTGGGCACATGATTCCATCCTTCTGAGCCCTGGTGGTTTCTTTTATAAAATGAGGTAAATGATACAGATTATCTTTCTGAAAAAAGGTTGAGAGACTTCTATATGATGGGATAAAGGTTGGACATGAGGACCCTGGAGGTCCCTTCCAACCATAATGATTCTATGATTCTGTTCTACACAAAATGCCATGGAGGTTCCAGCAGTGCTGTTGGGTTTCAGATACATTCTTTGTGCAACTCATTGTGCATTTGTGGTTTTCTGGGAAATTCTTAGTCTGATGATGTCATGATATCTCCCACAGCCGAGTGGTGCCACTCTGAGGAAATGGTTTTCACTGGTGAAAGTTCTTATTTCCTGAGAGTTTAGGAGGAAGGAATATGAAGGAATGAAGATGATGGTTTTGCTCCTCAGTTGGTTGGAATTATATATGTAGCAGCTAGTGTTCACTGCAGAACATGCTTTTGTCCTGTTTCCATTAATAGCACTAAGCAGGAACCTATGTAACACGAGTTTAATGTTTCTGTAAGAAAAGAAAACTGACTAGGTATGTCTAAACAGTGCTCCTCAACTCTCTGGTAAGTGTCCCCTCGTTATTCTCATTCTGCTTAATGAATATGAATAATACATTTAAAATAATACCTGTACTGATAGAACGTGAGGGGTGAAAAGGAACACGTTTCTAATTAGGGCTTTTGAATGACATTGGAAAAAGGGTTCTGGGTTAAATCATCTTTCCTTGCTCTGGGTTATTAGCATAGATTTAATGGCAATGATAATTTTATGCAATTGTGAGAGCAGTAGTTTAATGCATCTGGCAGTGAGACAGGGATTTTCTTTCTCTGACAGCACTGAAAAAACTCCTGTAATCCTTTTCCTTTGGCTCTCACACCCCTCCAGACTTCAGTGTAGTGAAAGGCCAAAGAAATTGGGAGTCTGCTGAGCATCCATGGCTCGAGCACAGGCAGAATGAGATGCTATCTTTGCATATTTTGTGGTTCAGAATCATTAAATAAAACTGCACAACCTAGGACCTCCAATGCAGATGCTGTTTGATTTTCAGGAGAAGGGGGCAGGATGTGTTAAAGCAGTCTCTGATGGGAAGCCATTTACAGTGTAAGTTCACAGGTTTTAGTGATTGTATGAAACCTCAGAACTGTGCAATATAATTTTTGAGTGCAGTTTTACTGGTGTGATATTTGTTAGCTCTTTATGTGCCTATAAAGCCAAGTTACCTCTGTTGAGTGTCACAGAATCTGTATCACAATGTCTTTATCAGTCACTTTGTGGGAAAGTCCAGATGAGGTGTTACTGCTGGTTCAGGTCACGATCTGATTTAGTAACAATAGAGCAGAACCCAGTATCTCTGGTCAAGTCTAAATTTGGCTTTGAACCTCACGAGTGTTGGACTAGATTCTACATAAAGGCATGACACAAAAGGGCTGGCAATCTCGTGGAGATCAGAACTCTGCATGTGTGCTGCAGACTTTGTTTTAAACCCAAGTGTGCTCAGTTCTGCCATTGTTCCCAGCCCAAAGGGGTTCAGCCTTGTCTGCGCTTTGCAAACGCGAGCGTGGACGTACGGTGACCTTTCCACTGAAGTTTTTCCTGAAGTTATGAGAAATTGGGCAGGTAGGACAGGATTTTTCCTTGTGTTTAGAAAGGTGATTGTTCCTTCAAGAGCCTAGTGTTTCAGCTCTTGTAAAAGGTCAGCTGTGTGTTCCCACAAGGACTTCTCAAGCCAAGCAGTAATATATACTTGGCTGTTTTTAGACCCCTCTGTGGAAGTTTTGCTCTGAAGGTCCCATCTCAGCTGACTTATGTGCAATTTTTCATTAGATTAATGAGTGCTGTTTATACATGATTGTCCCATATTTTTCCCCAATTGCTGTCATTGCTATTTGTCTCAGTTTCTTTTCTGACCTTAAATTCTTGTCCTGAGAAGAGTCTCCTAACAGTGTGTTTCACAGCTTGCTTCTGTTTTATGAAAATATATTACTTTTTATCTGAAAAGTTTAACAGAGATTTCGTCTCATCCATGTCTTCTTAGAGCCTAAAGAGCTATCTTTTCCCTCCAAATTTAGCTCTTGCATAACACCAAAATACTGCATGTGCTGTGGCATTAGGGCAGCCTTACACCTGCAGATTTAGCCTCAGTAAGAACTCTGCATATGTTTCTACAGAAAACTTTAGACCTTTAATGTCTGTGATTTTTATGTTGGGACTTTTGATATTGTACTTACCTTGATCATATGAACAAGTTTAATGCTGCTGTCTTGATCTCATAACAGGCAGTCAATTAATGTGATTTCACTCTATTTTCCCTAAGTTAGAACCTAGTAACAGCACTGACCAAACCCAGAAAAAGGTATGTCAGAAACTACTCAGGTTTATTGAAGTTAATTCTAGAACTGTTTTTTTGTTAATAAATGGTAAATTTGAGTCAGAATGATTGGGAGGGGGAGTTTTGAGTAGGGATGTAGCTATGAAGGTTTATATGCAAATGGGGTTGAGTAGTTTATTTTCTCTTTATTCTATAGAAAATGTGCTATGGTGCATGTCAAGAATAAACTGAAAGTTCACATCGAAATATAATGTGCAGCAGGTGTTAAGATTTGTAAGGTTTAGTAAGGAGTTAACTAAGTCCATGGGATCAGAGTACCAAAATCCCAATCTTTCCATGGTGAAGTCTCAGCTTGTTGATGATGTGCTGTGAAGTACTGCTTAAACCTCAGGAGACTGATTCTAGTTCTTTTAATCTGAGTACAAAGTAGGTAGAGTAAGGGGAGCTCTCCAAGACTCAGAGGAAAGTTGTGAACGTATTCCTTTGTGGAGAGGGGTGGATAGAGACTTGAGATCTACACAATAAAGCTTGATCCTCCCAAGTTTAAATAAAATACTGTATTGTGATAAAGCATTCAGAGTAAAGGCCGTTTGGGAGAAGCACTGAGGCTGTTGTCAGCTCAGAAGCAGCACAGAAGACATGCTTTGACTCACACATCAGCCTTCAGATGTTTCTCATTGCTTGCTTAGCCTTATTCCTAAGTATCCAAAGAGGCTGTTCACACAAGGGTTTGTTTGTTTACAAGGATTATACTTGTTAACTGACAGTTTAAAAGGAATTAACTAGGCCTCCAGTGTTGCTAGGTTAGCATTAAAGAGTATTAAATACTGACCTCAGTGGGAGGCCTTCTTTTCCCCTCCCTCCTATCCACTAGTCTGGAGAAGGGATGGGAGTTTAAATATGCCAGAGCTGCTAATCATTAGGTTAATGCTAATCATTCCATCAGCTTAGGTGGCTGATGGAAATAACATTCCCACTGAAAATGGGTCTAGGTGTTTTAAGGGCTGATTGTGATCCCAGGGAGATGTACCACTGATGCTCACAGAGCATCTTGCACACCACGTGTTCACACAAGTCTCTTCTGGCCTTTGTATTCACCACCCAAAAACCTGGAGAGAAGCTCTTCCATTCACCTAAGAGGAATGAGGAACAACTTTTAGCAGGAAGAGTCTTTAAAATAGTCTTGGTAGAGAAACTTGCATGTGAAAAGCAGAAAAAAAAGTCCCACAGGGGATGTGATTGAGGTCACAGGATAGCACACTGAGCAGGGCAGGCTCGTGGAAGAACATTGCACCCAGGGGTTGCTGAGGGGAATAAAGACAGCTCCTGTGAGCTGAGCATCTGTGAGGATTTGGCCTTGGTAAGAGCAGCACAGGTCACAGAACAGCAGCTAAAATGGAAAACTACTTGTTTAATGTAAGAAAGCAGTTAAAAATCTGCTGGTTACTCTGATTCTGGCCAGTATTTTGGGTTTGTTTTTTGATGGAACAGTTTTACAGGGCAAAAATTTTTTATAGTGTGGTGACTCTGAATGGGTTAGTGTTATTGTTTACAACTCAAAAGTTATAGAAATTCAAACCCTTATATTGCAACCATAAGGTACTGTACCATAATTTAATGTAATAGGATTTATCTGTATAAAGTAACTGAAATGTTTCCACTGGATTTTTTTGATGTGAGTTAAACACCTCAAATTTTGCCTAGCCTTTTTTTTTCAATTTTCAGCATTTTGGCCTGACTAGGGTGTAAATACTTTTTAGCATGACTGTAAATGAAAATAACATTTGGCCATTACTTCCAGCTGTCTTGGTGTAGTACCTTCTTACTGCAGGGCAGCTGTGTGAAAAGGTCACGTTGGGAACGTCTTCGGTGATGGAACAATATGTGAAGGGGAACTCCTCAGGGGAGCAGATGACATTAATGGGCAATGGAAAATGCAACCTGAATGGGCTGGAGTTTGGGGGATATGTGTGTTTCTTGGGGTTTTTTAGGTACGAAGGACAGCTAAGTACCCCTAAGTTCTTGAATAAGTGTGGTTTTTTACCAAAAAAAAAAAAAAAAAAGAGAGGGGAGGAGGAGAAAAAAAATCTTTGCTGAAGATGAATAGGAAATGTTCACAACTTTAATTAAAAATTAAAAACAAGTAAGACACATTTACAATCAGTGGGTGCATTTGGAAATCTCTACTGTGTTCCTCTGGGCTACAGAGTATTGTCTAGGTGAGCTTTGAGGTCCCTTCCAATCCAACCCCTTCTGTGGCTGTCACACTTCCACTGCATTTGCTTGCACATGTTGCAGGTTTGGACTAGGACTTAGAACACCTCAATTCTATTCCTGCTGTGTGACACCACTCAAAACAGCAATCCTGTGGATGAAATGGTGGTAATGTTTACTTTCTTCATGAGGCACTGAGATCTCTAGGTGGGAAGCTCAGTGCTCAGTCGTGTTACAACAATCACGACCCTGAGCAAGAGTAAAGGGAAATGCACTTGTGGAGGTGGGCAGAGTGGTTGGAACGTGGTGCTGAGGCATAAACACGAAGTTGTCTCATGATTTGGATCGTGTGGAACCTTGATAGAGGTGAGAAATTGTGCCAGGTGTGAACCAAAGAGCAAGTTTGCTGTGGAGACTTTATAAATTGCTCCACTGGTTTCCGCTGCAGCATCACTACAAAGTGCCAGCCAGGATTAGGGGGCTTTGGAATGGTTCTGAGTGGGCTGTGATGTTGAATCCTGTATTTTAAGAGCAATTAAGATGTTAAAAAAACAAAGGCCTCCTTTCCCATTGGTATACCTTGAACTTTGTCTCCTGTCTGTCAGTCTTGGGCACATTGTCTGTCACATAGTTGTAATGCATTGTCAGCCAAGGCCATTTTACTGGTATATAAGGAAAGAAAAGCTTCTGATATTCCCTAGTGCTTCAAAAATGAAGGAAGAGAGGAAAAAAACCCCGAGCTGTGTGTATATATGTATATATGTGCTATTCTGGAGACCTTTCAGTGGAAGGATTCGATGAAGTAACACGCAATTTGTGTAGTAAAACACTATCTAATTATTTTTAAGTTGACAAGACTGACCTTTCTCACGTTAAAAATGGCACTTTCTCAAGACGTAAAACAAGCCACAAACCAAAACTTACACTCTTAACTTATTCCTGAGCAGAAAAATTCATCCTTTTAATCCTTCCATCGTATTCCTTTGCATCTGGGAAAGCCCAGTTGGGGAAAATTACCACAATTACAGGGGTCTGGAATTGGTCTAGTTACCACACAGGTATAAAACTGTTCAAATCCTTTCTTCCCCTGCTCCAATGTAATACTTCAGGATCGTTGCTTCCCTCCCCCAGACTGAAAGCAGTCCTGCACAGAGGGAGATGTGCAAGTAGAAGTGTGTTCCAGTTGTCAGGATTTCAGCTCAAGGCTGGGAACCAGGGTGTGAGATTGAGCACTGTCACGGAATTCCAGGGTGATGCTGGGCAAACCTTTCTCTGCAGCTTTGTTAATTAATTAAGAGATGAGACGCAAAATGCCTGATGTTCTCTGGCTGAGAAAAGCAGAACAGAGCAAATAATGGCTAGATACTTGCTTGCTAGATAAAAATTTTGGATTTCTTAGAGGACAGAAGAAAAAGAATGCTAGTTTAAAAACCCATAGTAGTTGAATTGCAGTTTGACAACATGAATCAATCCTATCTGTTTGTTTTTTTTTTTCCCATTTTTAAAGGGTTTTTCAAAATCATTATATTTAAATTTTCCCTGGAACAGATGCTTCCAAATAATTTTTTTTTTTTTTTTTTTTTTTTTAATTTTATCTATGAAACGTTTTAGCACTTTAAAATGCTTATTTTTATTTTTTTGGCTGAGAACACTTGCCCAAATTTCTCATTCGACAAGCATGAGTGATTTCAATCTTTGTGAAACAGAGTTTTGGGCTTATTTTTAAAAAAACCTGTCCCTCTAATTGATAATTCTCAAATCTGCTAACAGAGCTAATGGTGTTTCATGAATTAAATACTAGTCCAGTCTTCTGTCAGAAACATGAAGCCTGAAAGTTCCTGGGCAGTGCTAAGCCCCACAATAGGCTGCTTCATCCTGACCCAGGTATGTGGATGGTGCATTGCTGAAAGGAATGGAAGTGGAGGAAATTCTGACACAGTATGACCTGGCTGGCAAGGAAGATTAAACTCAAGTTCCATGTGAGTTTGGAAAGACCTCTACTACACTGAGCACTTGGAATTGCTTAAAACTGGCTGACACTGCCCAGTAAAGAATGTAGCTCAGGTGAGCAAACAGTGAGGTTGTCACCCAAATGATGGGGTTAAGGTTTCATTAAATAGATTAAAAATATGTTTTCAGTAGTTTCTGATGAGAACAAAGATGAGTCTAGGGGGAAAATAATTAAGTGTGTGGGAACAGGGTGAAGTGAAATGCCTTTGCTGCTCTTCTGAATTTTCCTTAGGAACTGTTGGGCTACTTGGTATTTCTGTTTCTCTAAATTATTGTGCTAGCATCACATCACTTAACTTGGGTCATCCCTTCTGTTTTCCTATTGCCTTATTGCCCAAATGATGTCAGTGTGTGTTCAGGAGCTGCTTTGCTGTTTGTTTTCACAGGAGGAGGTTTGTGTTGCAGAGGGACATGCTTTCCTACTTTGGGTTTATTACTAGCTTAATAACAGTTTTTAAAAGCTTATTTTTATAGATAACTTCCTCCAAGTCATTCCATTCTGAGTGTAATTGGTAGTGATGTCCCTATTTGGAGCTTTTAAAACACTCAGATAGCAGACTGGAGCTACCAGGAGTATCGAGGGATATTTCCCTGGCATTGGAATTCCCACTTATTTAAATTGGGACTGTTGAGCTGATCTAGCACGAGGGATTCTTGGCTTTAATAGGGAAAGAAAATTGCAAACACATAAAATGGGCGAAGAGAGAAAGTTAATGGAAATATAAACCCACTTTTAGGACTAAAAAGAGAGCTGTTTGTTTTATGATGAGTCTTGTTGATTAGGACATGCAGGTTCTGCCACATTGAGAGCTTCACTTCTGCTGGCACATGGGACATGCATAGACATAACCCTCTTGTCTGGCACCTGGGGACTCTGACCTCTGAATAATGAATTGGGAAGTGTGGAGACGTGCAATCAGTGCAGCTCGTGTCTCAACTGAGAAGCAGAACTTTGTACAGGCACTGCTCTGGAGCCCATCACAGTTTTCCTGTTGACTTCAGCAGTCTTGGAGTAGTCCTTCCTCGTGTAGGAACTCCTAGAGCATTTGTGTTTTGTTAACTGCATTTCAAATAGATATTTTATAGCGTGTGCACGAACCATGACCGCCTCCCCTCTAATGGATGTTCTTTCTGAGCCTCCACATTTCAATTCCATGTAAGATTGTTCATTGTGTATGATGAGCAATTTAGGCTTTTGGCTATTCTTGAGGGAGAGAACTTCATCTGACAATTGCAGGCAAGAGCTGTAGGTCAGCATCTTTCATTTACAGAGCAAATTTTTATCTGTGAAAATACCAGTCATGGGAAAAAAACAAGAGAAATCTTCAGGATTGCACAGTACCAAAACTAGCTATTTTCATTTCTAGTCTGACCTGTCAAGGACTTTGTCTCTGAAGAGAGGTGAACCACCTTTCCTATTAGGACAGTCTCAGAGGTGTGCAGATTCTTGTAGGACAGAATTCCAACTCCAAAACTACCTTCCATGACATTAAAGAAAGGGAAAGAAAATATCATCTCCCAAGTACCATGGGCCAGGTATGAGCAGCCCCAAGTCATCTGACAGCTCCACTCAAGGCACTGACTCACAGCTGTATCCCCCCATCATGCTCATGATAAAAGGAGGGAGCTCAGTGAGCGTGGGGTTCCTCCTCTTCCTGGGGCTTCTCCCTTGTGGTCTTCTGCTGTCGACATCAAGGACTGGGCTGAGTAGAACCTTCCATACTTTATGTTGATTGTTGTATCAGTTTTGTTATTCTCTTCTATTAAATCTGTTTCTACTTCAACTCCAGACCTTCTGCCTTTTGTCCCTGGTTCTCCTTCTCAGCTGGGCAGGAGCACTGGGTGGTAGGCTAACTCCTGTGGTTTACCTTTGAGCTAAACGGAGACATCCAGAACTTCTTTTTTTTTGACATGAGGTAGCCCTGTGTAATACTCCCTGTCATGGATAAAACATTTTAATCTGATTTAATTTCAAGGAGTAAATTACTTGCATTTACCCTGAAACAAGTTGCATCATTAAATCACAGGGTCTGTAGGAAGCTGTTGTCTTTTCTCACTTTCACCCTCTGTCTCCCACCCCCATTTGTCTTTTTTGTCAGTTGGTTGGAACTCTTCTGGTGCCTGGGCAGTCAGGTTCTTATATTTGGGAACTAAATTTTGTGTATGTGTCTCAATAGTTTCATAAGCAAGCAAAGCTGATCCTCACTTGTATGTTCTTCAGGTGACCATGATGAAACAGGTAATGAGAAAACATTTATTGTTTTAGGGATGTAATGCACTGTCCCCTAAGTTTGTACATTGGACTGTTCTGGAAATCATTGTGCTTTATCTGTAATAATGAAAGATACATTAAAATTTAATTATTTTTCTAAAGCAGCATGGAGCCATACTTGCTCTGGCTCTAAGTGTTCAGGATGGACTTCTCTCTGACTTTGTCATTCTTGCCCCGTGTTTGAGCTAAGCAGAGGTCTTATTTTCTAGTCTTGGTATGATATAAAGGGTTTATCATTTCTATAGTGCTCTTTCTGTATGAAAACCTCATTATGTATTTCAAAAAGGATGCAAGCAGTGTGATTTTCAGGAAGTGTAATTACATTGAGAGCTGAAAGGTGGCTGTCATGCAACATTTGACCTTCCTAATAGGCTGGGCAGGCCATGGAATGGATACTCATGCTTTAATGGTCTTGGAGGACTGAGTAAAGGTCATCTTCAAACAGGGATCCTCTTTAGTGCCTGTACCACAGGTGTATATATAGCATAGGCAGGTTTATAATGGGGAACCAGTGCCTCTGCTCGCTCCACCCCACACCCCCATATAAAGACATTTAATAGGAAAGGAGTGCTGAGGTGCAGAGTGTGACAGATGCTGAGCTGTGTCACAGTGGCTTTCTTGGGAAATCCAAACCCATGACAATGAGCACCTGAGGTCTGAACCAAAAACCCCAATGGAATCAGAGGGTGTCTGACTACTTCAAATACAGACCTGGGGAGAGGATCAGGCATCACTGCACCATATCTTTGTCACTTTGTCCTTGCCTGTAGAAACTGAGCATTTGAACAAAGCCACACTTAATGTTTGTGTTCATTATTTCAGTAATATTGTCAGAGCTGGTAGCTGTATTTAAGTTGTCAATGTTAGGCACATAGTTATGGTTACATTCATTGCAGGAGAAATACATCACAAGTTATAATGCATTTTAGAAAAAACCCTAATATTTTTGGATCTTTTATCTCTAGAATCCTGGATACGCAGTTTTATTGGGTCTAGTGAGCTTGTGGAATTTTTATTGTGTAAAGGTAAAGGTTGGACTTGACCCTGGAGGTCCCTTCCAACCATAATTATTCTGTTCTTTAGAGAACATATGAATGTACATGGTGTGTGCAAATACTAATATTGCAGTTATCAAAGCTTGAACAGGTTCATTAAGTGAGTGAGTTGATTACTGGACTCAGCAAGTAAATATCTCAGGTGAGGGACATCTTGGCTATCTTTAAAGGTAGGAGTCTGTGGAAAGGGTGTGGTGCAGTGACGTGGTGGCATTACCCCAGTCCTTTCTGATGTGTCACACTCCTTTCTGTCAGAACTCATGTGATTTCCAGCAAGCTGCCTAATGTTTGTAGGTGGTATTTTTAATGCCTGATGTTTATTGCTGTGAGACTAATCTTAACTTCTTTGACAGGCAGTGGGGAATGCTGGTAACTGCATGGAGCACTTAGATTGGAAAGGGAAACTCAGGAGTTGATCTTAACAGGGATAATGTTGGCTTTTGTGAAATCCATTTGTATTTGTGTGCTTTTTGTGTGCAGAAAGGTGATGATAGGACTGTTCTGCTTCACATGGATGTAGTGAGGGTTGCTGCATCTCTGTAGTGTGAAACTGAAGGCCAGGAGTATCACAAATGTTCCATGTAAAAGCTCTGTGTGCTCTGACCATGTAAAGAACTGTCACCTGCATGGGCTGGTGTTCATTTTTGTTACCTTTAGTGCTGAAGCAATGACCAATGTCCAATATTATTTACTTAAAACCCTCTCTGGAATGTTAACAACCAGCAGCAATCAGAGGTTTGAGCTTTACTAACACCAGCCAACCTGCTGCCCATGGGAGGTACGAGCACTTGGAGATGTGTTGTGTGCCACGTGACACAGAGACTGCTTGACATGTATTTTATTTTTAAAATGTCACTAGCTGAAAATTAATCAGACCTGTAATGCATGTTGGGATTCATTTATATTGCTGTTGGAAGCAATATCTCAGGAGCCTTAGACAGATGTGTGAATGCTGTAAGCAGGCAGTTCTTGATGGATTAGAAAGTGCCTCCAAATACCACCCCCACCTCTCCCAGTTCCTCTCTGCCTTTGCCTGCCTGACCTTTTGGTACAAACTGAAGGTTTTAACATGAGCAAAGTAAAAAAACAACCCATTATATACCCAAACTCGTGCTTTCTGCTACCCTCTGGACCCTCTCTAGCTTAGCAACACGTGGAGTTTTCCCTGGGAATGCTGCTGGTGACCTGTACCTGTTTGTGTAGCCTGTGTGACCTCTTGCTGCAGCTCTACCTTCAGCAGGTCCACAGTGTAATTGAGTTTTCTGCCTGGTGAAATCCTGAGATGGTCCCATCTGTTAATGGTGCATGAGATTAGGAATTGCCATTTGTTGAAGCTCTCGAGTCCACACTTGTGAGAGAACTCTTAAGCACAGCAGCTGAGTTGG
The DNA here is from genome assembly GCA_028020825.1 of Podargus strigoides. Classification (NCBI taxonomy): domain Eukaryota; kingdom Metazoa; phylum Chordata; class Aves; order Caprimulgiformes; family Podargidae; genus Podargus; species Podargus strigoides. Next base: position 74,417,086 of record CM051622.1, on the reverse strand, counting down.
GCATGATCATACAGAGCACCAGATTGCAGCAAGTGGCTGCTTTGGAGCCTTCCCAGCACTGCAGGGTCAGCCTGCACGTGATTTCCCTGTGCTGCTATCCCTGAGGAACAGCTCCCCTCCTGGGGACTGTGTTTTTTAAATCATCAGGAAATCATATGTGTGTGCTTTAATTTGTAGCCTTGCTTAAGTTATCTGGAGTCCTTCAAAAGGAAAAAAAAAAAGAATCAATTTGACTTTGGCAGCTGTCTCTACAGTGCCTGCCAATCACCATAGTATCTTGGCTATTTTTAAGTCTCCTGAAATCAGTCTGCATTAAGGCAATAGCTGTGCTTGGATTTCAGCCCAGGACTCTATCAATATAAAATGATTTGTTGCAAGTTTAAAGATGCTTCATCCCTATTCTCTCTCTTTTCATTTACAAGCTTTCATCAAAATGTGGATCAACAGTACTAATAGAGCCTTTTTTTTCTCTATCCTACTTGATGCTTTCCACAAAGAATGCCTGAGAGTGTGTGTTCTTAACCTGTGACGTGAGGGTCTCCCTTCTGTTCAGTAAGGACCAGTTTGCTCACTGAAAGAACCTGCTGTGAGTCTTGCAACCTTGTGCCACTTGGCTGCTTTCCAGTGGAGCTGTGAGGGAAGGGAAATGCCCACATAAGAGAAGTGATTGGAATCGAAAAGGTGATGATCCTTCGTGCAATACTCAATGGAAATAATCATTAAATAAGGTTTTATTTTCCCAGATAGAAGACTTGAGTTTTTGAAGTGCTGTAAGGGTGTTAGACCTGTCTGGGTCCTAGTGACAGACCAGCTGCAGATGTCATCAGGACACTCGCCTGTCCCCTGCACTCAGGCTGATGTTTGTGCTTCAGCATTCTCCATAATCTGGTAGGAGTCACGTTCACAAGGAGAGCAGTTGGGTTTTCTTTACCAATAATCAAGTTTCTCATCACTAATCTTGCCACTCCTGTCATTTCCAACTTCCGTGCAATCTTTGTGTCCATCCACACAGGCTTTGTTTTCTCAGTGAGATTTCCCCTGGGGGAAGCTGTACCCCATATTACAGTCCGTGCTGGGGAGCCAATTAAGTACTCTAAATCACTTTGAGTACAATAGATTAGATTCAATCTTGGTTTTAAATAATAAAAAAATCAAGATAATGTTCATTACTTCAGCTTCTCTTTAGTAGAAGCATAATTTCCCTGTATATTTTTTTTTCCCCCAGATTTCAAGGGATTTCTATGGCAGCCACCATCATACAGAAGAAAGAAGGCATTTGTATTCTGTGACATAAAGCCAATGACTCTGTCAGTCTCAGTGGCATAATCTCTATATGCTATTAGAAAGCATTAGCTCTTTTCTCACAGCTCTCAAAGCAATGTTGTGAGAACTGTTACTAGAAAAGGGTATTCAATTAAACATGGACCATCCCTTTCAAACACATTTAAACAATATTTTCCTGTTTTCATGGCTAAAATTAGGGTTTATTTGTAAATAGCAGTCATGTCCCACATGAATTTGGGTGATTGAAAAGAAGCCTTTTTCCTTAATACCCCTCCTACCCCAGATCTGCACTGGCCAGCTCCCTCTGCCTGGGTAGCCCCATGGCTTCTCCTCCTGGGGTTTTCCATACAGCTCATCTTGGAGTGACACTCTGTATAGAGGTTATCCAAGGTGCACAAGCTGTTTCTTCCCTAGTTTGTGCCATCAGCAGTACATAGAAGTGTTTTTCAATAACATGATCATCAAATACCTTATAAAACAATAAAATCTAAGCTTTAAACCAAATAAAACCTGTTACTTAATCTCTACACCCCAGTACTTCAGGGTGTGTGACTGTTTCCACTCATGGCTTAGCATTTTGAGTTCTTTAGTTTATCAGCAGTATAAGGAAAATCTTCCTGGAGACTTTCCATCAAAGCCATTTGTTGATGAAGGAGGGAACATCTCTTCTAATGCTTTAAAACAGGAGCCATACATTTCTGAAGTGAACTTCCAGTGCCCCTATTAATAGATAAGTAATTTTTTTAGCATCACCCTGACCTACATAGGTAAAAGGGGACGTGTTGGGAAGGTGAATGCTCTGAATGGGGAGATTGACATGATTTAGGGAAAGTGTTTTTGGCTTTGCTGCTTGGTACTTTGGGTGTGGGTGGGAGAGAGAAGAGAGACATTAAAACTTTGTGGTTTGGGTATAACTGAGTAGGTCACTGGTTAGAAAAGGAGGTTGTTAAGTTCCAGAACTGACAGTCAAGGAACTAAGCTACAGTAGTTCTGGGTGGTGTTTCTGTGTTAAGCTTTGTGAAGGTGGCACTTGAGCACAGCACGAATCTGCTGCTCAGTAGTGTCATTTGGTGCAGGAGGTGACGTGTGTGGTGCCTCTGCTATCCTGTGACTCTTCCTTTGGTTCTGCAGAACCATGGTGTTTCTCTAAGCCTAAAATAGAGATCTTCCAAAAGCCTGAGGCTGAGACTTGCTCAAAACCAAGACATTTCTTTGGAATTCAGTATGTTATACATAGGAGAGTGTAATATGCACTTTCAAGAGGTTGCCTGCTATATTCTGTACCAACTAACACCTGGTGACTTCATACAGGGCCATAAAGCCTGCTGCTGTCATTTGCTGTGAAGCTAGTTTAGAAATGTTGACTTCTACCAGCAGCAGTACTGTTTCACAGGATGGTTAACCCTGAACTAACTACTGCAAAATGTTTTGTAGGGAGAGAAAAAATGATTGCGTTTTCCAAAGCTCCCTGAGAGTGGCTGCATTGGAAACAGCACTCTTCTGTTCTGCTCTGGTTTGACTTTTTAAAAAACAGCCTTGAATTAATAAGGTGTAAATAGAAGGGGGAGGAAAAACAGGTACCCACCAATCATTGTCATAAAAATAACCAAAAGAATCAGCGTGATCATAAAAGTGTCCAATTACGACGTGGTGCTGCAGAACTAATAAAAAAAAGATGTAAACAGAAAATAACCTTCAAATGAAAGAAATGCATAGAAATGTCAGGCCTTAGCATAAGAATAAATAGTCACTTGGGCTTTGTTCCAGGCAATTAAATGTTGTGTTCTAATTGCTAGGAGTGTATGTAAGAGCCCCATCTCCAAATCCAGCTGTTCTGCTAACCCCACCGTGTTCCTGCTGGGTGTCCTTTCATTTAGCATGGAGTTACTTACTAACAGGACAGATTCTTATCTGCAAGGGCTGCCCTGTGTGTCAGAGGAGCTCAGCTGTGTAAGAGTTCAGGCTCAAGGACTTTCTCCTTTAATACTCAGCGGGAGGAGGTTGGTGCTGGGTGCTGTGAGCTCTTACATGTCACTAGAGCAGCCCCCGTGTGTCGCAGGGTGCTGGTACCTGCAGGGCTGTTTGACAAGTAAAAGCTTGCCAGGCTCCACAGAAATCAGTGCTGCCACCCCAAATCTAGTTTAGCACTTGCTTGGATACTGAAGTAAATGGTTTTTTAAAAAGGAACCTTTTTTTTTTTTGGTCAATGTGAAGTTTAATAAAGCATTTACTATATAAATATTTACTATATAAATATTTGCTATACAAATACTCTGATCTTAAGCTTTTTATTTGTTTTTATCCAAGACAGGTTGCACTTCAGTGAGCAGACAAGGCAAACAGTCTTAAGAGGCTTCACCCACTCCTTAACTGAGCTGTTACTCCTTTAATAAGCATTATTATGTTCAGCTTTTCCTTTCCTAAATGTGAGGACTGAGAGCAAGTTTGTCCATTTTATCTGTAAGAATAAAGTTTAGATTGAAATTCTCTCTGGAACTTTCATATAGTTCAAAAGGTTTATCCATAATCAAACATTTCAACACTTCTTAGAGGGGATTATTGGTTCCCTTAGATATTTTGTGTATCTGTAACTGATTATGGTAAGGAGATATGTTAACATCTCCATACCATGGTGTCACCTGGTTAGAAAATAAACTAGTTAACTAAAAGTGAATGCCACTTTTAATGATGACCTCACTACTTGGTTTTGCTGTACTCTCCCTGTGCAGGGCTCTTCCAGCAGATGGGGAAGAGCATCTCCTAGAGCCAGCAGTGAACACAGCCAGCTGTAGGACTCGCTCTGGGAAGACAGGGTATGGGATGGGTGATCCCAGACATCACTTGCTGAGAAATGGTGTATCAGGACAATATGTGGGTATCTTGATTCTGGGTTTGATCTGTTGGTGAAATGTGTTTGTTTCTGCTGTAGGATCTGGTTGATGCTCCCAGATTTGCCATGAGCTATGAGTGAATTGATTTGATTGATTCTTATAGAGAGCATCTTGAGATCTTCTTAAATCACACTGTTACTTTGGTCAGGGAGAAATCTTTTTGTTTCACTTGAAAAATTCCCTGAAGAACACCCGTACAGACTCCACTCAGTGTCTCTTTGGGGAAAAAACTTTGGTTCCACACTTTTTCAGTAAGTCAGAGCTGTCGGACTCTCTTTTCCACGGATGTACCAAGTCATTATTTACTATCAGCAAAGCTTCAGACTGGGTCTTATCACACAAGTTGTGTGTTGTGGACCTTGTTTGTAAGAATTACAGTGCAGCTGGATTCTTACACGTACATGTTATGAAGATAACAAATCTCATGAGCACACCTTGCTGGCATACACCACAACCAGTACAATTCCAGTGAATTAATAAAGCACGAAATAGAAATTTTACCCCCCACAGTGGTCAAAGTTGTTTTGTTTTTTTTTTTTTCCAAATGTAGGCAATTAATACAAAAAGAAGAATGAGGATTAAAGCAGATAGTGACTGGCTTTTATTTTCAAGAACTGTTGGAGTATAAATGCATGTAGGTGGGCTTCTGGGTGGCAGGCTGTTATTTCTGGTTGTTCTGCTGAATCTGAGACAGGGAAATGAAGGGAAGTTAACTGGGAAAGACAGGAAAAGTTGGATTGGACAGTGAGAATGAAAATAGATGGAGAGAGGTAGAGACCTTGCTGTATTGGTTTTAGGATCATTTGAATTTCATATGTGTAATGAGAGAGATGATATAAATGGGAAGGACAGAAAAAAGGGATCTAGAAGATGAGAATATTTAAATGCAGAGCAATAACTTAAGGAGCAATAGAATCCTAATGTCTAGCATTGCTTTTTGCTTGAAAGCTGAAGTCTGTGCCTAACCTAGGAGCAAATCTTATTGAAATTACAGTCTCTGTAACCCATTTCTATTCCTGTTAAGCTTTACCTGCACTAAGGAGGAAGATTATTAATTCCTCAGGACAGTGAGAAACCTAGATTAAATAAAGGGAAGAAGATTAAATAAAATAAGTTCGCAGATGTATAAGGCAGTGATTATTCTGTCCTGGCCTTGGAGATTAATTACCCAAGTCATTGTGACTACAGGGCACATGGGAAGCCTTTGGACTGACTCTGTTCTGAGTGCAGTAATGTGAATTGCAGTAGTTGTGTCTGTATGTGTTTTGCTGACTGTTCTGCTTAATTTTATTTTCTTGATGCTTTCACATTTCATTGCTGAAGCTGTATACTCTCCAGTTAAGATTATACCTTTTGCTGATGACAGTGTGTTACTTCACTAACAGTCAGTAACAGTATGTATTTCAATGTGTGTATTTTACTCAGAGGTAGTGCACGTGCCAATTGACATATGTTATGTTCCATCAGTCCTGTATTTTGATAGTCTAAAAGGATTAGTGTTGAAGTTTTGATGCAGTGCCAGTGAAGCTGAAAAATCATCTGTCTGGTTGTTTATTTTAGGCTTGCAACTGTACAACCAAAAGGATGAAAATGTACGTGCAGCTCTGCTCAAGGTGCACCTGGGGTTAGGTACAGCTCTGGAATCTTTGGCTTTGCCATAATTAGGGATTTTTTTTTCCATATTACACCAGTAACATTATCATTACTTCTTCAGTTGAAGCCTTTTTGGTGCAGGAGCTGTGTTTTGATGTGAATTCACAGTGCTTTCCATGGCAGGGCTTTGCTTTTGATTTAAGCCTTGGGCTCTACTGTAATATAAATATTTAACAGCGGTGTTGAAAGGACAGTGCAAAGGTGAGCAAAAGGGTAGGTGCTTTGGAAAATTGGGGAGAAGATGAAAGGAGTGGAGCTCACTCTTTAAAATATTTTTTTTTTTCAAATTTAAAAAAATCTACTGTGGTGGTTATTGCCTGCTATGGTCACCACAGCCCAAATGCTGGGGGTTTTGTAATTAAACCTCATGCTGCATATGGCAGTTGAGGTTTTGATGAGCTTCAGACTCAGCTTTATCTTTCTCAGAGCTGTATATAAAATGAACCTAGTGTGTATTGATACAGTGGCATCTCTTTTTATGTTTACAGTGGCAATAACAGACTTTTTTGGTCTTTGAAGTTAGCAACAGCTTGCAGATCCTGTACTACTTGTTTACCAGATCAAATGATTATCAGTAGTGATAACTGCCAGTCATCTGGTACCTGCAGTGTGCTGGTCACTGGGACTGAGGCTTTTCAGAAAAGCAGTGTCTGTATACCATAGATTTCTAAGTCACTGCTGCAAAAATGGTGGGATTTGGAAAGCATCAGCTTTTTAAGCCTTTGAAAAATTTGATCTATAAAATCTCTGTCCTCTCATCGTGTTTTGAGGCTTGTTTGTGTTCAGCTGTAGTTGGAGTTAATTTTTCTGTTAAATAAATTATTCCCTAAAATACAGTTTGAGAGGAATGAAGACATTCATCAACTTCAGGTGTGCTCACTAAATGAGAGTTTCAAACAAAAATGGATGAAACTGTACTGGCTTTTAATAGTTGGAACGTACAAGCATCAGGTTTTAAAACAGGAGGGGAGTAAAATGAAGACAGAGTGTTCTAGAAGTCAAAATGGAAATGATAATTTTCCCCCATTCAGAATTTTTATTCCAAACAAGAGATTTTGTTTGCAAAGAAGGATTTGTGGAATACTCTTTTTCTGAAATTCCTTATTTTTCAAAGGTTGGTCTTTAATTAATGTTTCTGCTCCTTTCATTGTATGTGTTTCTTATGTCAGCTGACCCTGGCACTGGAAGTGCTTTCAGGTATGGTCTGTTAGTCTCTTACATACAGTGCCTGGGCTAGTTTGGTTTCCAATTCCTAGTCAGACCCTTCTCTCAAAATGCAAACATTTAAAATAAACCTATTCAAATAGCAAGTCCAAGATAATGAGCAAACAATTACACAGTCAGTAAAGACCTGTGGAAGTTTCTGTGTTGCTGTGACAGTCTTAAAAATGTCCACAGCTTTTAGTTTTCAGTATTCATCCCCTCAGTGTTAGTGAATATCAAACCTTGTTTGTGAAACAGAAAATAAGGTTCAATTAGTTGTTGGTAGTGCTTAATAAGAGGGTAAATTTACAGTGTGAATCTGTCCAGTAGTGTGGCAGCCAGGTTTCTTGTTTTGTGTAAGACCCCTGGAAATTAGAATTGTTTTCAGGGTGTCCCTGTGCTGACAGGTAGCATCATTGCTGGTGTTCTGCTGTTTGTTCTGCCAGCCTGCTAGGTGTAGGTTGGCTCTCTGTGGTGGTCCAGGCTTTGTGATCACACACTCCCAAGTCTACAAAAAGAACAAAAAGCAGGCATCAGGCTCAGCACTGACCTTGCAATTTCCTCCTGAAGTCCTGAGTGAGGTGAATGTGATCTCTTCCATTTGATATGAGACTGCAGTATTCTCCTGTTCCTTCCCATAGTCGAGTGCTGGGAGGAGACATGGTAACAGATCCTCCAGCCATTTCTTGCTGTGCTTCCCATTAGCACTGGAGGGGTGATAGGTAGTCTGAGAATTCACTGAAACAAAGAAATGAGTGAAAAAAGGTTAAAAATTACAGGTCTTGATTTTAGCTGCCCAAAAGATAGGATGTAATCCACATCCAGTGCCATTTCCCAAGCATTGTTCTGTGTCTGTACCAGAAACAAGCTGGAAGTGCCTGAGGAATTTTGATTTCAGTCCATTTCTGAGGGCTGGTGATAGCAGAACAGTAATACAGATCCTCTTTAGTAGCTAATTGCAGTCCACTAGAAGGGCTCACAACACAGCAAGGCCACTCAGACTTACTGTACTCCTGTTCTCATTCTGCCACTCTCTGACTGCCAGCCTCATTAGTATTTAAATCAATTCAGAAGTATTTTGGCTTAAACAAGCTTTATTTCTGATCAATGTAATGCCATGATTTTATGTCTTCTTAAGAGTCTTTAGCTTAAAGTAGACGAGCTTATGATAAATACTGCAGATGTGGTAGAAGTTGATTAAATTAGTAGTAGGAATGGACAGTATGCAAACAGGAGGAAAAATGCACAGATGAGCAAATTCTGGATTTTTTCAGCTCTGTTCTTAATCTTGGTTAATGGATTCACTCTGCTGTCAAAAAACCCTAGAAATATTAAAAGACTTCTTTTTTAAACTGAGGATTAGCACGAAAAAAAAGTAAGAAGTGTGTGCCCTGTGAGCTATTTCCCATGTCTTCTAATATAATGTATTTTTGATGTTAATTAGGGAAAAAAAAAAGTGTGGGAGAAAAATTAAACTCCAAATTCCTTTCCATCTCCCCCCAAAGAATAAAAAAATAAAATAAAAAACCCCAAACCCAAAAGCCTTTAAGACCCTTTCTTAATAAGATTACTTAAAAATGCATGGGGCTTATTTTAGCAATGGGTGAGATGAAATTATGATGTAGAAATGCATAAATTGCTTTGCTTTAAATACTTAAACTTTGCTCAAAATGGCTTTTTGAAGTTCAAAATATATTTGGTTGCCCATCTGCTATCAAATCCCCATGTTTCTTGAGAGCACTGAGAACTGAAAATACAAATACCTGTTTATAGCCAACCTCCTCTCCAAGATGAGTGGGTTTTTTTTGCAAAATGTCTGATCTGTGGCCACTTTTCTATCATCCTGAGAAGGAATGGAAGCTGACCTTGATGGAGGTCAACAGAGCAGAGCTCTATACCCCTCAGAATGAATTTGAATGTAGAAGCTCCACTAAAAGGAATGTGTCACCTAGAGGAATAGGAAATGATTATTGAAACAGATTTGCAATAAGCAAGTGCCCAGCAGTTAAATATGATGATTGTGCATTACTCCACTATCCTGGCTTTAACTGTTAACAAAGTGAGGAGTTTGGAAAAGAGGACAGATGTTATATCATCATCTCAATTGTTTGTATCTGAGATACTTTGGGACAAATCCTGTTCTCTTCTATCCAATTAAATCTGGAAAACCTCTTGAAATATAGCAGAGTCAATCAGTCTGTTCCCTCCCAATGGGGGAGTGGAATTTGAACCACTGTTGGCCTTGTTCTGTCTGTGTTGGAAGTGCTTTACCTTTTCCTTGCAGGAAATTGTTCTGTCATTCAATTATTCCTACGGTGATGTGGCTCCATGAGCAAGGCCATGGGAGCAGATGCTCATTGCCCTAAAACACTTGGCTGTTTAGTGTCAACTTGCAGAGAGAGACAGGCTGGAGTACCTGAGCTGCAATAACTGAGCCATCCTGCACGTGAGCCTCTGTGGAGCAGTGGAACTGATCACAGAAATGGTGGGGTCAGTGCTCTGTGCTGTCAAATACTGACATGAGTCTAAGCTTTACAGAGACCACTGCAGTCACTTAATTTGGAATTTAAGCTAGTCTTAAATGTAACTTCAATTGAAGTTATACCTGTTCTGAAAGCCCCTGAAGTGCAAATCACTGCAGAATATATGAGTATACCCTTACCTGTTACATAAATCCAAAAATATAGATAAAATACATTTCTAAACATATTATGCTCTTCTGTAGGTGATTGTTAGTGAGAACTAAGTGGAGCCATGGTACCAAACTGGATGCAAATGTGTTTTATCCAGTGCAGCCACTTTTATTTAGAATCTGTGCCAATTAATACCCATTTTTGCAGCAGTGTACCCCACACCCTTTGGATTCAGTGTGCTGCAGTGACATTCCCTGGCTACAGCTCCCAAGGACTTAAGAGGTTTTGTCTTTCAGAAATCTCAGAACCTCTTGAGAATTTACAGAGAAATTCTGTGTGTGGAGACTAATCTGAATCATTAGCATGTGAATATATAATAGGTATAAATATATACTTTATATGCACATGTAGTGTACAGAAAATACATGTAATGTATAAACTGTACTTCTTGTCTTTAGTAGGTTGTGTAGACTTGGTAAAAAATAGTTAATGTGTGCTGGAAAAGGCTTTTTCTGCATAATTTCCACTATCTCCTTTCCTTAATCCATGCTAAATTTAGGAGCAAGTGTTCCTGTTCAGTGAATAGTTCAAGTATCAAAATTGGGTGAGAAGTCCAAAAAGCTCCAAAAACACCTACCTGCACGTGTGAACAGGTTATGAAGCTGTCAAAGGCAAAACATAACTGATTTCAAGCAAAAAAGAGAGGAAGGAGAAACTCTTTCCCATTGTGAAGTGTCCCACTCAGCACAGTGGGGGGAGTTAGGGATTTCAGTGTTTATTTAAAAGAATAAAGGTGGTGGAATCTGTTCTGAAATTATTTACATATATCTTCCCTTAATGAAAATAAATTACTTGTATTTTGTGTAGGTCTGCATAAAACACTTCATATATCAAACTCCACGCTGAACAGTCTTGTAAAGCAAGAAAACATTGAAGTTGTTAGCCAAACAATAGGTTATCCATTACTGGCTCTGTGGCAGTAATAGAAGCCCATCAATCATTGGACAGACTCTGAGACTGAAGGGAAGCAGCCCTGGGCAAGCAGCTCTAAGCCAAGTAGTTGCTTAGGTAAATCTTCACCTTTGTCAGGAGGAGTTGGTCCTCAGTGGAGTTTTTCCAGTGTGATGTTACTTATCTGTGTTTCCCTGATTCATGTGTACCAGAGGTTCACACGTGTAATCTGGGTCTGTCTCCAGTCAGGTTGTGACTCCGGAGTGAAGCCCCTGACTGGATTGTTAGAGCCCAGTTTGATTTTTAGAAGGCTTTTATAGTGGAAAAACCTTTTCAACTGTTCTGATTCAAAAGAAATGGCAAGTGCAGCCTGTATTTATGGCAGGGTTTCTTGCACTCGTGTGTGCACATACAGGAATTCATATTTACAGGAGCTGTATGCAGGAAAATAAACTTTGATGGAGTCACAGGAAGTCTGAACACACTGTGGGTGTTGTACAGCCTGTGTCATGGGCAAACCTGAACATACATCTTGTGTTTGGAGAGAGGTTCTGGGACAGTGCCTCCACTTGGTGCCTGAGCCAGCCAGAAGCAGTCACCTTGGTCACCTGACAAGGAGGACACAGGGGAGGTGTGCTAAAGGTAAGCAGTTTGCTGAAATAAGGATGAAGGACAGCGTAGGGTATCGTTGTGCTTGCAGTTAAGCAATACTAATGGTGTGCCTGAAGTTATTGAGTAAAGTTTGGAACCAATTCCAAATGTCCTCACCTGGCTGCAGCCAGTGGGAATCCCAGGGTCAGGCACAGCCCCATGGGCCAGGCAGCCCTGAGCAGCCCCCAGTCAGCTGGGAGCTCCACTCAAGGCACTGACCCACAGCTGCATCCCATAGCACTCAGTGATGCTCATTGTAAAAGGGGGGAGCTCACTGGGGGTGGAGTTCCTCTCCCTGGGGCTCCTGTCTTGGCCTTCTGCTCCTGCTGCTGACCTCAAGGACCAGGGTGAGTAGAACCTTGTATGTTCTATGTCAGTGATTGTATCAGTTTTGTTATTTCATTAAATTTGTCTCTACTTCAACCCAGGGGGCTTCTCCCTTTTTTCCCCAATTCCCCTTCTCAGCTGGGGAGGGGGCACTGGGTGGTAGAGCTGCTGCAGTTTAGCCCTGGGTGCAGGCTGAAGGTAGACAAGTTGAAGTAGAAACAGTAGAAGAACTGGTAAGTGCATGCAGGAACAGAGGAGGGAAACAACTAAGAATGTATCAATGATTCCAAGTTTTCTTTTTTTAAAAAAATCCAGTAATTTATTAACTTGGGGAGATGTTTGCATGAGTTACACATGGGTTGATACGCATTAGAAAATAATTTTGGCCTGATTCTGCAAATGTTCCTATTGAATAGGTTGGTTTATCCTTTGGAATAACTCAGCTGGTTGGTATGAGACTCTTCAGACATAAGCAGTGCTTATGAGATTGTTATACTTAATTAGTTTGTAAATCTGTCTCCAGTAGCTGCATATGAAAATTTAATATGCCAACCTCAGAACGACATGGTGCTTTTTTATTTTGCTATGAGACAATACACTAAAATAAATCAAAGACAGAAGCAATAAAGATTAAAAAACCTTTAAAAATAGTACAGATGTTCCAGAGTTACTTTCCCAGCCATAAGAAGGATGTGGTGATACCAGTGGTGCCAGCCTGGTTTGAATACCTGCCCTGATGAACTTTGCAGTGAGCTGTGTTGACACTTACTCCTCACACTGGGTACTGGATAGGAATTGCAGTGTGATTACATCTACAACTGGTTGCTGCTGCTCAGAAGAGAAGCTCACCCAGTGCCTGGGAGGCCTTCACAAGAATATAAATAGAATAATATCCTGTTCATGCAGCTCTAATACACGTGCCACATCTCACAGGTGATAAGAGCTTAAATATTAATTCATCTGAGAGCATTATGTGATATAAAAGGTACACAGTTAATTAAGCCTTGGAGGTATGTGGGATTGATCCTTAGTTGCTGTAAATTGGCTTAGCTTCACTGACTTTAAAGAAATCATCCTTATTTACACCATGGGAGGATTAAACCTCTCTGGTTTAAGATGGTTTAGATTTGAATATCTTAAATTAACATGCACGAATTCTTTATTAAAAGCCTGATATTAATCACTCAGTGTATAATAGGGTGCATTTCAAAGAGTAGGTGTTAAATAGTTCTGAAGTGATAGGTAGAACAGTAACCTGTTAAGGAATCACAAAGGTTTGTAATGGTTTAATTTCCTAACTGCAGATGTTCTCTCTCCCATTTTGACCAGAAATTGTCAGGTGTGAGTGACCTTTCATGACGAGTGGTTCTGCAAATGGATGCATTCCTGTGAAAAGTTGCTGCTTCAACAAATCAATATTTCTTTTTTGACCCCCCCAAAAAATTGCACTGGAAAATTCAATGCCAGCTCTGCTTCTGGTTCTGAGTTGCCAGTGAAGGGATTTCGTTGTGGGATTGTGCATCGACAAAGCACAGTCAGTGCAGGCTGGGGCTGAGCTCTGGGGAAAAGGACCTGGGGGTCCTGGTGACAGCAGGGTGACTGTGAGCCAGCAATGTGCCCTCGTGGCCAAGAAGGCCAATGGGGTCCTGGGGTGCATTAGGAGAAGTGTGGCCAGCAGGACAAGGGGGGTTCTCCTCCCCCTCTACTCTGCCCTGGTGAGGCCTCAGCTGGAGAACTGCATCCAGTTCTGGGCTCCCCAGTTCCAGAGGGACATGGAGCTACTGGGAAGAGTCCAGCGCAGGGCACGGAGATGCTGGAGGGATGGGAGCATCTCCCATGTGAGGAGGGTCTGTTCAGCTTGGAGAAGAGGAGGCTGAGGGGGGATCTCATCAATGCTGATCAATATCTTAAGGGTGGCGTCAGGAAGATGGGGCCAGACTCTTCTGGGTGGTGCCCAGTGACAGGACAAGGGGGACTGGGCACAAACTGGGGCACAGGAGGTTCAATCTTAACATCAGGAAACACTTCTTTGCTGTGAGGGTGACAGCCCTGGCACTGCCCAGAGGTGGTGGAGTCTCTATCTCTGGAGACATTTCAACCCGTCTGGAGGTGTTCCTGTGGGATCTGCTCTGGGATCCTGCTCTAGCAGGGGTTGGACTGGGTGAGCTTCAGAGGTCCCTTCCAACCCCACCACTCTGTGACTCTGTAAAGGATATTTTTTCGAGGTATTCAGACACAGAAAAGTCCTTTGGTTTGTCTGATGCCTCACACTTGCTGTGTCCTGCTCTGCTCTGTGTTAACTCTGTCACATTTCCCTGAGCTGTGACCTACAGCAGTGTTTGACTCAGCCTCCTCCAGGCTGGTGGCTTTGGTTCTCTCATGTGCTCTGTATGTGTGAATGCTTCTGTGTATACATACAAACACACCTAGAGATGTACAGACCTACATCTAACCTTGTCTGTAAGAATACACTTTACATTTATTTCTTGTATCTTCCTAGGATTATTTTTTTACCCAGGTACTTTGTGTGGAACTAGTTTCCCCTGTCCAAATAATTCCTTTTAGTTTAAAGCAAATGTTTTTTTTATGAACAGGACATACTGAGAGATTCAGACTATTGATTCCTTTCAAATAGCCTGAGACACTCACAGCTTCATCCTTCTTGTTCATTTTTTATGGGTAATGAAAAACAGTTTAATATCATTATGCTCATCAGATAAGGCTTAAAAACTCACTGAGGTTCAAAAGAAAGTCCTAAATAGATTGTGAGGCTGAGCTCCATGGATGACTCTGTCTCAGGAGAGCTGTATGTTTTCCAGATTTCTAAGTCCTGGCACATACACCCCTCCCCACAATGTTTGTTTAATAGTGTCAGAGAGTCCTTCTGGGCTGTGCTTTACTATGTCAAGGGAGAATTCAGTTGGAGGAAGAACATTACAAGGTTAGTTATTCCCTACTGTTTTCTGCTCCTGGAGATACTGGTCATGCCACCTACTAAATAATGCAGCAATAATTTAGTTCCTCTTATATGTCTTCTCTGCTTCCAGGGTGTTTGTTTTACTGTATGGTGAGCACACACAGCTTTTCAAGTGTAACTGCAGCTAGCTGTTTGCTAGGAGGTGGTGGAGAATTCATTGTTAGAGCAGGGATCTGACCCTAGCACAGTGCAGGACTGATACTGGGAGGGAAAACACATTCTCCATGCACATCCTTGTTACTCCTCTGTATATGCATAAAATATTGCATTTTTTCAGCACATAGCTCATTCAGCTGGTGTTATAAATCAGTTGTTGCTGGTGTTCAATCTGCCTGGTCATGGTGAAGAGTCAAATCAATACAAACACAAGTCTTGCTCAAAGGAAGCCAGCAGGTACTCTTGCATGTGAACACCACCCCATGCATAACCTCAACAAGATTATTGCAGACTTTTGTGCATTCTGCTGTCACATTTATCTAACATGGGATTTTCAGATGTGTTATTTTATAATAGAGAGTTTACAGTTTCCACCCATGTGAATGCATTGCAGCATTGACAATCTCACTTGGGTGAATTCCCTAAATGGGATTTTTGGCAATGTTTTTTAGCAATGTGTGTGATGTTACTGGTGTTTTCTAAACTGGAAGGAAGGGAAGTTCCTCAGTGACATGACAGTGTGTGAAATACTGTCCATGGTGCCCAGACAGGTGGAATATGTCCTTAAGTATCTGTAGGTTTTATTGTCTAAGATGAAGATCTGTTGATACTATGGACAGGTTGTCAGCACTGCCCAAAGCAGTGGGAGTTGCCTGTGTTGCAGCAAGTGCAGATGTCAGCATTTCAATGAACTGCAATGGCACAACATTTAGGAAATGGAAGAGGGTATCACAGAGGCATCTCAGACTTTTTCCTACTGTCATCTGATTGTCATTTTTCAAATGTCACATGCTTCACTGGGCAGTGGCATCATTACATAGTCAATGGAGGATGTACTGTGATGGGGGAAAGCTCAGGGCTGGCTTTCAGAGTTCAAATCCTTAATGGAGCCTAAGAAAGGGTGCTGAGCTGCAGAAGGAACCTAAGTCTTCTCTCAACAAAATCTTTATTTGAGCTGCAGAAGAGATAATGCTGGTGCAGCTTTCCCTGCTTGCCTTGGGCAAGAAAAGATGAGAGGTTATGTGCTATCTCTATCCACAATGTAGATTAACCACTGGTATTCATCTTGAGGGGAATTATGCAGATTGCATGATTGCAGAATCATTGACAACAGAACTGGTGGGATGTGTGAAGTCATTCAGCCCACCTCCTTGCCTTGAGGCAAGGGTGATGTGCCTGTGCTAGTCCTCAGGTTCTTTTGTGTGTGTTCCTGAAATCCTCTCATGGTTGGAACGTGCTTTCCTAGCATTTAATTCAGGTGTTGTTTCAGTGCCAGTGTTAGAGCAATTAAAAGTTTTTCCCAATGCCTAATTTGCATCTCCCTTCAATGTAAGCCCATTACTACTTCTGCTATTCCACCATGGACACAGAGAATAGATTCTCTTGGCAGAAATATTTTTCATATTTAAAGGTGATAATTATGTCTCACTTGAGTAATTTTCTCCATAAATTAATCACTACCAATAATTTCAATAGTTTCTTGTTGTCAGGGCTCCAAACTTATTTATTCATGGTTCTCCTCTGCATTCCTTTCTGTTGTTGCATGGCTTTACTGAAATGTGGTGCTGAAAATGGAGCACTGTATTTCATATTCTTTAATGAGATGGTCTTGTAGAGCTCTGATCTGGGCAGATGCAAATTTGTGGTGATTTTCTGGGACACACAAGATGAAGTACAGAAGTAAGGACACAGAGCTGCAGATTTGTTTTTTTAAGAAAAAGTCTTAAGTGGCTGATGCCTTTGGGGGGGCCTCTCTGGGGAGAGTTTCACTGTAGATTTATTCCATGATATTTCAGGTCTATGCAAAGCTAAAAAGTTACTGCTCTTGTTTTGATAGTGGATTTCAATCTAGATGTTTATTGAGGCTGCCCCCAGCCCCGTTCTGTTAAGTTGGAACTGCCCTGTCTTTGGTTCTGAATAAGGAATTTTACCCTGAAGTTGGGTGGATTTCAGCAAGATGTTTTCATTGCAATGAATTGTCATTGTTTCCTCTTCAGCAGTTTCTGGGCAGTTGTAGTGTGAGGTGGTCCCACACAGGAGAGGACAGTTGGCTCCTGCTCTTTCCCTGCTGGGGAAGAAGGTTGGCTGGTGGCTAAGGGTAAAAATGGGGAGAGGGACCAGGAGCATGTGTGTCTCTGGGGAGAAACATGTTTTGGAAGTGGTACAGTGTGAACAGCAAGTGAAGTGTGGACAGTGCTGGTATGGAATGGACTAGCAGTGCAAGTCAGGAAAATGACCTTGTGAACAGAACAGTATCTGTGTGTTTACTGGCACACAAAGGGGTGATGTATCCTTGTCCCTGTTCCCCACAGATGTTTCATATGCTATTCACTGCATGTATTTTCAGTCCACAAATAGTAAGTCAAGTTTGCTCTGCCCTTTCTTCCATATGAATTTGCATGAGTTTCAGAAAATGAGTGATTACATGTGGGAGAGTCATTAGAGAAGCAGACTTCCTTAGGTTTATTAGTCAGAAAGGCAAGCTGACAATTACATGTTTAACTACTACTTCTTTTTCTTCCACTTCAACCACTAGTGGTCATCTGCTGGTAATAATTAACCTTTGCACCCATACTCCAAATGGAAAGATTACTGGCAGTAATTAGATGAAAAGTATCCTAAATGCATGGGCTGATCTCACAGGCTGACTTTTGGATGCCTTGCAGCAATTTGCACATTAGTAGAATGAATGACACAAAACCCCTCTGTGCATGGACAAGCTCTTCAGAAAATACAAGCAAAATCTCTTTGGAAATGTTTGATATGGAGTTGTTAAGGACTCGAGGATTGATTTAAAAATTGAGCTTCAGGTAAGAGGAGAGTGGTTCTCTTCCCTGCTTGTGGTATTTCTGTGTGTCCCTCAGCCACAGCATGAGACCTACTAAAACCACATGCATCTTCTGCCTGGGAAAGCTTAGGAGCAAAGCAAGGTGAATTCAGGTAGAGCAGGGATCATCCAGCTTGTTCCAAACTGTGGCAGATGGAGGGGCTGAGCTGAGGACTCGTGACCCCTGAGACTGAAGCACAACATATTTCTGCTCTGGAATACTTATTGGTGACTCTGACTCATGAGTCTGTCCTACACACATAATTTTAAACACCTTGTGGGTAACTGTTGTTCTTTACAAACTCAGAAGGAATTGTTTGGTTCTCTGGTTTACAGTCCTGTAGTAAATCAGCTCTGGGATTCTCTGAATGAAACACATGAAAAAAAAAAATCTGTTCCAGGCAGGGCTTTGAGAGGTGTGGGAGCCTCACCTCCCATTGATAGTGGGGATGAGTGGTCAACTTGACTTAATCACCAGTGGCAAGCAGTCTTTAGGGGAAGTGAATCTTCTTTGGAGGTTAATGTTTTCAGTTGATACAGGTCTTTAAAAGCAATGCACAGCTGACACAAATTATCTGAAGAACTATTAAACAGGAAAAAAAAAATCCAGACCAGCTCCTATTATCATGAAATTTCATGAATCATCCAGTAGGACCAATTAAAACAAAGAGAGTTTTAATACGACAGATAGATCTGAGAAACAAGGAGTTTTTTAATGATAAAGGGAGAAGCAGTATTTCTGGGGTTTTTTGACAGTGCTGTGTAATTTAAGATAGATCAATGTCTGTAAAGGAGTGTGGAAGGGATCAAGATAGGGAATGTATAGCAGAGGAGGGAAAAAATCTCAAAACCCAATGAGAAATGTCATGTTTGTAGTAGTAGAATAGATGGGAGATGTGTGTGTTTTGTGTGGTAGTGAAGAATGGGTGAGCATTGATAGCAAAGTGATTTTGGATGCTGGTGGCATTTAAAGATCATAGTCCAAGTAGTCAGAACTGAGATCATCTGAAGAGCCCTGGAGTTTGTGGTGGGTTTCCTTTGTCTGGCTCTTAACTGCCTGCAGACCTGAGGCTGCCCAGGTCCCCCGTTGGGTGTGAGCTGGTTCTGCAGTGTTGGGCAGCTCAGGTCAGACCCAAACCTGCAGGCACTCTCAGTGGTTACTTACCACAGTGGCCTGGTGGTCACCTGTGGCTCAGGAGGTCCCTAAGCCAGTCAGTTAAAATCACTAGGCTGTAGCATGAAAAGTACATTTTCTGTGTGCCCTGTTCTCATCTTCTCCTAATTACTTGGGTTTTTTGCTTGCTGTTCGAGGCAGGGTGGGGGAAACTGTTGGAGGCAGAGGGCTGGAATGAGCTCTTCTCTTACCAGATTTAATAATTCTTGTTTTCAGTAGTTGTCAAAAAGTTATTTCAGAGTTAGCTAGGCAAAAAAAATCCCTGAGAGGTCAGTCTGTTGGAATTATTTACAAAAAAAAGACATATTTATAGCAGGGTAAATAATGCATGTAACCTTTGTGAATTACTGCCTTCCTGTCCCTCTATCTTCAGTATTTTATCCAGATTAACTGAATAAAATTGGTTTAGATTGCTGAGTCAGACATTGCTTTCCATGTTTATTATGATGTTTCCATAGTAGGTCCAGCAGTAAAGCAGCGTTTGGAGCTTTCTTGGAGGGGGAAGAAGGACCCTTGTGAGCAGCAGTGTGACCTCGGGCAACACTTGGGCTGGTGCTGGGAGGACATTTGGGCAGAAACAGGAGAGCTCTCACCAGAGGCAGCCTGGGGACAAATCTCAAATTGGAAGGTTGGATTTGAGGATTAGAATCATAGAATTGGGGTTGGAAGGGACCCTCCAGGCCATCCAGTCCAACCCCCTTGCAGTGAGCAGGGACATCTTCACTAGCTCAGGTTGCTCAGAGCCCCATCAAGCCTGACCTTGAATGTCTGCAGGGATGGGGCCTCCAGCACCGCCCTGGGCAATCTGTGCCAGTGATCTGTGCAGACAGTCAAGTTTATTTTTTTCCTGTTTTATTTGCATATATAGAATGCTAACTTTAATTTGTACTTTTCTAAGAGAGTGGAACATAGTGTCTGAATTCTCACTTTCACAGCGTATTTAGGACATCGTGCCAGCTCTTTTTCTCTGTGTGTAAGACCCAGAGAGGCAGAATTTCTGTGTGTTATCCTTTTTGGCAATCAGTGTTGCCCTCAGGAGGAGCATTGGTGTGTGCATGTGCATCTGGGTGTATTTGATGGGCCTTTTGACTCTTCAGCCAGTCCTGATATGCAAATCAATGGGTCCCAAGGCATGTTTGTCTTGAGCAGTAGATCTGTTCCATCTGTAACCTCTGCACAAAATATCTTGACAGGAGAACAGTCTTGTGGCATATGGAACAGCATTTACTTGTTACACAGCATTTTGTAGCAGCAGTATTATTATTATTATTATTATTTTACTTCTGGTTCTTTTAACCTGATGTTTTCAGTCATTTTTACACGTTTTTCTTTTTAAAAATGAAATTCTCAGTAGTAAACTTAAAGCAAAATATTAACAAAGGGACCTTTCACAAAACCTTTCCTGTAGGCTCATTGTTGATAAGAGACACATTTGCCTGGCTCATGACTGCATTCTCAGGCAGTGAGAGGAGAGGAAATGACCTGAGCTGTTGTAATGCCATGAAGAGAAGGCTGAGGAATGTGTACTTCATGGGGTCCTTGGGAGAAAACAACTCCTGGATAATTTTGGGTGTCATGGTTTAATTCTGGTAGGCAACAGAAAGTTGTCTCCATCCCAGCTGAAAGTACACAGTGGACTTCTTGGTAGATTTTGACAGTCCACAACAATCCCAGGTAGTTTGACATCAACAAACACTCTGTGAGAGACTGAATTCTGTGTTCAGATTTCTGTTGTACCATAACTTGCCCTGGATGTTGTTTATGCTGGTATTTGCAAGCGTGCAGTGGGATCTTAGAGAAGTTAAATTGAAACTTAATGGAAGCTGAGTGCCTAAGTCCCCTGAGCCCAGTTAAAACTGCCAGTTTGAATTTCTAATGACTCAACCCCATGGACTTGGAGGATGAATGTGCTCAAGGACTCCGCTGAGCTTTGGAAAAGGCCTTGAATTTGCAGTATCTTAAATTTTTATAGCAATATGTATGCCCTTGTTAGAACTGGGAGCAGGATTTGATCATATTGAATACACGTAGGGCAATATGAAAGCCATTCCAGCATACTAATGCTAAATAGGATTTAGCATAGTCTGTAACACAGAAGTGTGTTACACTTGCACTTTGTGTGAATAAATTTTAATTCCTTTTGTGTGGGATTAACTGCATCTGTGTCATTATTTCACTGCAGATTAGCCACAGCTATGTGGCTTAGATCATTATCACTTTGTATTGGCAAATCTTAAGACTTCAATGCATTACTGAGAGTTGCACCCTTGTTCTTTACCATTACTGTTTGATACTACATGCTTTTACAAGTGAGTTCTCCCATAGAGTGATTTCTATGCATAGGTTTCTCCCATTCATCTTTGTTTTCTTTCTAGACAGACAAGCAACTTCCCTCGTTCTTAAGCTCTGTAGTGAGAAAGGGAGTGTGGCAGAGGTGCCCACCCTTACCCACTGGGGCTCCCCAAAACCAGACCCCGCTGCAATACTCATTCCATTGCTTCCATATGACATCATGAAATAGGAGACAGAGAGAAGTCTGAGCTGGGGTAATACTGCATCGTGCTGCTTGAAACTGGGGCTCTTTCCACCTGAGGAACACCTGCTGAGGGGTGGCTCTTCTTCAGAGGTAGCTGGGGAACATGCAGGACTCCTCCCCTTGGAAGGGGAGCTGTGGTGTCCTTTGCTGAGGACACACTGAGCCAATGGAGGTGGCTGTGTGAGCAGCTCCCTGCAGAGAGTTGTGAAGGACAAGGCTTTGGTATTCCTCAGAGGTAGAAGTAATTATGGGGTTGTGGTTTTTCACCCACCATCAAAAATATGTGGGTTTGCTGAGTTAAATTGGTCTCACAAGCAGCTATATTTGGGAGCTGTGATACGTTCTTTTCTATTTCAGCCATGCTGCCATCAATCTTAGGAGCCACCTGGGATTTTTTTTTTTGATTAAACAGTACTTAAGCAGAAAAGGTTGATTGATGAAAATCAAGGAGGGTGTGAATCAAAAACCATCCTCCCTTTTTTTTTGTACATGAAGATTGAAATTCATTCTGTATAGTTCAATGGAGATTAATATGCAAGTTAAATAGGCACAAAAAATTAGCTTTTCCAGAAATGAGCACACATTAGCAGAGAGAAATGAGAAGTGTTGCCTAAAGCTCAGCAGACAGATCCAGATCTTTGCTACTCTTTGCCATTCAATCCCACAGTAATAGAGGTATTACAGGAATGTGACTAGGAGAGTTTGCTAGAAATGGAAAAAATAATGTTGATGCTTAATCTTTCTGTCTGCAGCTGTTGGACAATAGTCTCTTACAGTGACATTTGGCATAATACTGGCATAAAATTTCAAGTGTTCCTGCTTCCAGGCAGCTGAGTCAGATTAATCTGGAAGCTGAATGCTGAATCATGTGTTGAAGATGGTGAATTTCAGATAGATGGAGACACAAGGCTATTTTTTTTCCTCTACCAGGCACTAAATTATACTTTTTTTTTCCCCTTATTTGAAAGAGATTGGCCTCTTACTCATCACTATTTCTTAATCTCCAATGAGAAATACTGTGTATCAAAATGGCAAGACTCAGTTACACCAGATCCTTGTTTGGTTTCCCTTTTTCAGTATCAAAGGGACCACGAGTACTCTTTAAAATATTCAAACTCGAGAAAGCAAACAGTCAAAACCCTTGAGAACAAATTGCAGTGATCGTAAGAGAAATGATATGTGGAATGGAGAGTAGGTGCTTTTGGTTTGCTTTGGCTGTTTTCAGAGTCTTCAGATTTGTTTCCATTATGAAATTGGTATTTGCTCTCTTTAGCAGCATGGATCTTCTCTTCTCTGTAATCAACATTTATTCTGATCCTTCAACCTCTAATATCTGCAAATCCTGACATGATCTGAAATAAATCAGCCTGGAAAGATGGAAAAGGTCACATGTGATACGAGTTTGAACAGCGTGAGCCAGTTTTACCTGAGGTGCAGTTGTGTGGCTAATGCTTGTCTTAACAGTTTCACCACAGAAGGGCTTCGTTTAGTAAAATGACATCGAGGTGATCACTGAAAAGGGAAAATCAGGCAAAAGTAAGAAAACAGGTTTTTGTTTTCAATGTGATAGGAAATAGCTCATGTTTATTAGCAGGTTTTGTTTAAAAGATCCTCAAGCAGCCTGAAAAACTGAGCAATTGTTAATTCTTGATCACAAGAGCGCTTTGGTTACGTAACTGGGTCTTAGTTCTTTGAACAATAGTTTGAGAAGGGTTTTGTTTAAACCTGTCACGTGTCATTCATCACGTTGGCACACACGGACATGCCACGTCTGCCCTTTACCTCGCTCAAGTGCATCCCTGCACTCTGCCTGAAACGTGCTTGATCTGTTTGCTGGGGATCCAGTAGGGTATGCAGCACATGGATGTGTCCAAGTGTGACTTTCAGGGTATTAATAACCTAGTACTAAACTCTGATTCCTCTGTTTAGTTGAGAAAATAGAATGGTTTTGAAATAGGAATTTGGTGATGCTTACTTCTATCAAAATTGTAAAATATTCGAAGAGTTTGATGGGGAAGAATCCTGTAGCTCACTGAAACCATATGGAGTTAGGTCCTGGTGAGTAAAGTAAGTGCAGCAGTTCTTTGCTCTGGTCTGTGCTAAGGGATGTGTACAGAGTCAGTGCAAAACCAGAAAGCATCCCAGTTAAATATGGGTGCTGCTCTGGAAGGTGAGACTCTGAGAATATACAGGGTGTTGTGAACACTTTCCATTAAGAACAGCACTGACTGAAATAAGGTGGTTAACTCATCTGCACCACTGGTACATAGCACCCTATGATCTGTGTCCAGTAAGATACTGGACTGCCATGTGGGGAGTGTGGGGACCTCTTGCTTAGGACACCAAGTTTTGACACGTGTGTTAGGAGAGCATCAGAACGAGTCCGGGCTGTGATATCTGTGCCTCTCAGTTCCCCCTCTGCAGGGATAAACTTTTCCCACCGTTCAAAATAATCTTCTTGTAATGATAAATGTTATTTCCAGAGTGATGTACTCTTAGAATTTTATTGCAAATTTACTTTTCTGTAAGTGTCTGGAGCCAGGCAGTTGCAGGGCTTTATCTTCATTCATTCCTCCGAGGGAGCTTTCTGAAGGACAGTTCTGTGCTTCACTCCTATGGACGAGTCCTGCTTGCTTCCAGAGCTTGAAGGATTGCAGTGTTCATGTTACCTTAAGTTTGTTAGATTATTCCCTCGAATGAACTTCCTGTTGCTGTAAAATTTAATTCATTTCCAGGGGTCATGATTTATGAGGTTAATAATGAAGATTAGAAGTCCTCAAAAACGCTTTCTTTTTCCTCCCAACGCATACTCCTTCCCAGAGAGGTTCCTTCTTTATTTAGAAGCAAGACTCCAAAAACATAGATGATTTATCTTCACTTTGTCAGCAGCCTACAATAAAAACTGCTTGTAAGATCTTTACCAAGCTGGCTGCAGATTTTTAATGTGCATTTTACATCAGGCTTCAAAAAAAAACCCAAGCTTGAAATAACAACTGACTTCTTAGGAGTGTGATGGAGGGAAGTCAACCATAGCCTGTAACTTACTGTTCTAACACACACCAAGTCAGTCGTTGTCCCCTGCAATATGTTACCCAGATAAATGATCTGTGGGGTTGGACTGATGGAGAGAGTTGTGACTGCGACAGCTTCTGGAACTGGTGAGTCCCTGGTTCATTTGGCAGGTTGAATTTGGCTGTTTGCAGAGCTGGCTTGTCTCTGTTGGCCAGTCCCTCTCCCCAGCCACATCTCTGTTCAGTGTACGGGGTGATTCCAGTTTAAATGCCTAGCAGGAGATGACATGCATGTGAGTAATTGTCAGAAGTTCCAGGTTACCTGCAGTGCTGGGGCCTGGTCTGGCCACATGTTCAAACACCCAGTCCTTGCATACAATCTTGGTAACTCTGTTTCTGGTCCAAAATTTCAGATCTTTGGGTCTAAAAGCTCCATAGGAATGACTTCAGGTTTGTTTGGTGATGAGGGCAATAAGCCTTTGAGACCAAAGGAGAGTCTGGAATATAATAGCCTGAAAAAATTAGCTCAGTGATTGGAAATCAAGTACCTAATTTCTAGCACTTGAGATCATTGATGCTGGAGTGCTTTGCTGTTGTAATGCTATTTTGGTATCAAAGCATAGTGGTTTTCAGAACGCAATCTTAAGGCTGTGTTGGAGAGTCCTGTGAAAGGTAACTAAGAAAAACAAACTTCTTGGTAGCAAACATAATTTCGCAGCCATCCTCACCATGTGGCTGGAAATGAGTGTTGTAAAATCGTGGGCACAGTGCAGGCAGTGCCTGTGAATGTGCAGTGATTCCCTGCCTGTCCTTCTGGGGGGCTTTCCACTTAAATTAGTTGGGTTGCTAGGGGTGGGTATAAAACCAGCAGATACCTGTGTGTGGCTGAGGGGAAGGACAGGTTGGTATGCTAGTGGAGCAGTTATCTTCACATCTTCTTTGAGAGGTTGTTCCTGAAATTGGTAAGTAAGTTCAGTAGTGATGGCTGAAGGTTTGTGCCCTTCCTTCCCCGTGGTGCCAGGTGTCACAGCTGCTTTCTGCCACTGCTGGGGCTGCTGAACTGAGGACGTGGACAAACACAGAGGTCCTTGAATGAGAAGGATGGCTCAGAACTCCCTGCTAGCTGCTGACAGGTTAGGTGGCCTTTGCTTGCTGAGGTCAATGTCAGTGCACACCCTCATATCCATTACTGCCTCCCTTTCCTCTCTTGGTCAGTCTTCTATGACAAAGGTTAATTAACGCTCTGGACTGGGATTGATGAGCTCTGGGTCAGCTGCTTGCTCTGTTCAGGCGTGGATTTACAGCAGGCTTCAGTTTTAACTCGTCTTAACTCCACTGATGTGCAGTGTGTGCTCTCTTGTATCTCACCAGAGTTAAAGCGCTGCTTTGCTCCTTTCACACCATGAGAGCCAGTCTTTTTCCTTCCTTCCTCTGCCAGAGGCTGCTAATGTGGTCTTGCGCTTTGTCTCTTAATATCTCTGTCCTTGAAAGAGGAGAAAGAAATGAGCATAGTAATCATCCAGCAGTGGATTAAAGTTTGGGACTTAATAGAGCAATGAGACCGTGAGGATGTAAAGACATAGACTGGATCATGTGTAAAGCAAACCCAGCTGAGTTCCTTCATTTCTAGGTTGTGTTGTAGTTAGCTCTTATGATCCCTCTCCTAACAACCTGCTGCACTGGAAGGCAGCTGGAAACTGAGCAGGAATTTTGATGCTGCAGCATGTTGGTGGTTAGATAATTGCCTTAGATATACCACTGTGGCAGAAAGTTGTTTCCAGTCTCAACTGGCTATTCCAAGATAGGTTTAGATCAAAACCAGGTAGAATTCCATGATAGGGAAACTTTCATCTGTCCCTGAGACAAGGGGAAATCACTGGTTTGCAATGGAGAGCTGGTGAGATGAGACACAGCTAAGAAATGTCTGTCTCAGGGTTCAGATGTGACAGCCAGCTGAGTTCAGGGTGGTCAGGATGAATGGCATCTTCTTCGTGCTTCTTTCTTGTGGCAGAAGAAGTTGTCTTATATTCAGCTTTATTTCTGGCTTTGGATTTGTGAGACAGTATAACTGTACCTCTGTCATTGGAACCTGATTTATAGGAGCTTTAGCAGACCAGCTCTGTGAAAGGCTGGGGCAGTTCCATGGGTGCTGGTGGAGCCTGACATTCACAAGGCAGCACAGGAGGAATTCCATTGAATACAAATTGATTTAAATTTCCCAGAAGGGAGGAAAAATATGTCTAGGGCCAGTCACATCTGCAATAGGAGGACTGTAAAAATCAAGTTGAGTATCTTTTTCTACTTCTCTCCTCCCTATCAATTTCATTCATCTCTTCAGCAAGGATTGTCAGTAACCTTGGCAACTCCATATTTGTTTTCTTCTTTCTCCTCTGCTCCTCTGCCAACTGAAAATGCTTTTTCTTTTTGGTGGAGATATGAAAACCAGAGTCCCATCCAAATCGTGTTAAAGGAGGAAGAGGGAGGACTGAGAGGCTTAGAAGGCTTTTCTAACACAGATTTTATATACCTATAAAAGAAAGCTTAAGAGTAGCTGAGACAGCTTAGAAGTGGTTGTAATGTTTCAGACAGGGTTATTCTGTCCATGTATCTTGCTGCACAGGCATTTTTTAATTCCATCTAAAATGCTATTGAAATTAATTCTTGTGCTGAAAAGCCTGATCAGCTAGGACACTGATCTTGGCTATCAGTGTTCCTTCCATCAGAAGCAATCTTGAGCCCCAAGTGACCGATGAACTGGGTGAAGCTGAGGACCCTTCAGCTAAAGCCAGTTCTCTCCTGGCTGGGCTACAAAGTCTTCCCAACTCATCCCTGAAGTGAAAAGTTCAGATGTCAGTTCTGTTCTCCAAACAACATGAAAGGCTGGGAATCTGCAGATCACAGCCCTTACTGGTGATGCTGAGATAAAAGAATTCAGTGTTTTTGAGCATGCATTTGGCCACTGAGTTTTACAGAAGTCCCACGACTCATGTCTCATACAAAGCCTGAAGGAACACGAGGATTTCATGATGTGCACAGTCATTTTCCAGGATTTAGGTGTTACATAGCATGGCCAAGTGTGCCATACTCAGCTTTGTATCCAGTTACTCCAGAGGCATTAGGAGCACCTCATGCTTGCTTTTAAACTGGGATGCTGTACTTGAAAACTGTAAATCCTCTCCTATGTTGTTCTGCAGTTATGATATATTATTTAACTTTAAAAGTTGTGCACTGTTGAAGGACTCTAATAGAAAAGTTTGTTGATTAGGAAAAAGTAATTGAAATTTGTTTTATTGGGGTAGGGGGAGGAAGGGAAAATGACTTCCATGTATCTGATAATAGAAAACATTGCAGTCATTTATTTTAGTTTCTGTAATTGGATTTCAAAGCCTTCAAGTTTAGGTGTGTGCACTGTGGATACATCCAGCTCAGAAACTTTCTGTAATTCCTTTGTCCACTCGTGATCAATTTTAGTGATGGTATAGATTTGTCTTTCCAAAAGTTGATTCCCAGACTGTAGTTCAAGAGCAGTCTCTAAACTAGTTAGAGTATTGACAAAAAGCTAACGTAGGTCATGCTTCTAATTGATGCTGACAGTGCCTGCAGAACAGAACTGGTTTGGAACGCAAATGGAACATCATTTCCTCCTTCCTGCACTGCCTGGGGAGGGTAACGAGCATCTTCTTGGATGTGTAATTCATCATTGTCTTTTTAACCTCTTCCTAATCTGGGTATAGTTACTGAAACTCAGGAAACTTCAACCCAATCGACAGGGCTGTGTTCAATAGGTGAAAGGTTTGTGAATTTGAGATTTAAAATTCAATGCAGTCTGCAGTTCCTCATTTTGCATTGACCTGCAGCCTTCAGATGCAGCTTACAAGAGGCTCTGCAGGTAAAGCAATGAGATGCCAGTGCAGTGGTGTGGTAAGGAAAGGAGAGGTGGCCTTGGGTCCTGATCCTGCAAAGACTTACTCCTGTTTGTTTTATAACTTTGTGGACGGACCAGACAGAAGACAGGGAGGTGTTTGAGCAACCTGGGCTGGTGGGAGGTGTCCCTGCCCGTGGCAGGGGGTTGGAATGAGATGACCTTTGAGGTCCCTTCACACCCAAACCATTCTAGGTGATGGTAGGAGCCGTGTTGGTGCAGGCATCCCCTGGGATATTGCACACGTTTCTGAGGACCTGAACAGTCCCGTAGTTGACAGATAGTGGTTGCTGCAGAGGGCATCTGCTTGCATGTAAATTCAGGAGACCTATTAGAAATGTTGTCCTTCAATTTGACAGGACTACTTTTGCACTGATAATCTTGAAGTAGTTAGAGATGTTGAAACTGGCAGTGTCTGACTAGGTTTTCTTCTCTTAAAACAAACCAATTATCCATCCATGACAAGAATAGAAACAGAAGGTGGTGATTTCTTGCACTCTTTAATTGCCTCCAAAAAAGGATAAAACAGTTACTTAAAAAGACTGTGTCTTCATCTGCAGTGTTCAAATAAAGTCTTTTGAGGATAACTTAAAAGGACAGATGAAGATTCTTGGTTTGTTAAGGAAAGCCAGACCTAAATTAGGTACTGGCTTCAACAAAACTTGCCTGTCATTCAGTATTCTCTGTCATATGAAATAGTGCAAATAGCATGGGAATTAATGCAGGGGTTCCAAAAAAGACCCAAAAAATCAGATAGCTGGTATGTCAGAAGCCATTAAGAAGTTTTTACAATAGGAAAGAATGGTTCTATAGTTGGGGAGCAGGCCTGGGATGTGGATCCCTCTGTAGGTACCCTGCAACCTTCTTGTGTGATCTCAGGTCAGGAGTTGTGGATGCCCAGGAATTCAGCCCTCAGCTCTCTCCTCGTGAGAGTGTGCCATTATCAGAGACTTAGGCAGCAGACTGATTTCTTTAGGTTATCTCTGGTGTGAAGAACATCTCCATGCATCTTTCCAGGAGGCAGCATGTGCCAGAGATATCCCTCAACTATCCTGATAAATGCTTGGGGTAAGTTCATCCTGCTCCACTGACGTGAGAGGGGTCAAGGGGATGTTAGGGTTGTTCAGTCTGGCTGTTACCTCACTGATCCTGCCCTTGGGAAGCAAATGAGTGGCTGTGCTCAAAATCAGTTTCACTTATGCTTGCAGTATTGCTCTTCCCATGAAAAATAGTGCAGGTACAACTGCACACAGCGATACCAGAGTGATACTGCAGGTAGTGGAGTAGTGTCATGAGAGCACAGCCACCCATCACAGCCTGCTGTGGTATTCTGCTTAGGACAAGCTCAAATGTGGATTTCTCACCTCTCCCCCCAGCCCTGCTCTCAGCCCACACGAGTTCAGTGTCTGGAAACAATGACAGTGTGCTGTGGTGATTACCTCCAAGAGCTGTCAGCAGCTGTGATGGTGCTTCTGCCAGCACCCTATTCTTAAACTTCAATTGTGCAGGTGGTGTGTCCTCAAAATGAGCAGCAGGAAAATGCTTTTTGTTACACTGGCTCTACACAGACCCTTGCATTCATTTCCCACCTCTGGTCCTGTTTTCTTCTGGCTGAAGGGATGATGAGGATCCTGTTTTTCTCTGAACAAATCTGACCTCCTGGGAACTGGCCTTTCACTTGGTGAGATCTTTGTGAATCCTGGTGCCTGCTTGTGTAGTTTCTCCTTTCTTTGTGATACCTACCTCATCTCAAGCACTACATGGCTTGTCTTGCTCTTTGTGTAGGTGTGTGCCTCGAACAATGGAACACTGAACATTTTACATCTATTTGATGTGTTGCACGGGTGTTTTTAAACTTAAAAATTGTTTTTAACCAGAATGAAATTACAAGTTTATGCTGGCTCTAATGAGAACCTGCCAAAAAAAAATAAAAAAATAATCTCTAGGGGCTGTTTCCTAGTGGATGTTCAGTAATGCTTCATTTTTAATAATGGCTGGGAAAAGTACTGTGTGGGAAACCCTTGTACTGCAGGCAGAACACACCCAGGCAGGGGGGTTCAGGGAAGGAGTGTCAAGTAGACCAGTGAAAACATGTTTTGCTGGTATAATTACATTTCTGCAAGGAATTTTTCCAGCATAGAAATGCCTAAAAAAAGAATTACTCCATCTAGCCAGCATTGTTAAGGCAACCTCCTGCAGCTGCCAGTCAGGCTGATTGGGTTTCTCAAATGAATAGGATGTGCACCTAGTTAGGAACTGTGCAGACCTCATGTAAGTTACACAGTATAGGTAATTCGTGTTCCTCATTAAGAAAAATCCCATGCTATTCCTTTACTATTAGCTTTATAATATTTATCACCTGCTATGGTAGGTTTTATTCAATTTTCCATCTTTTTTTTCTGAGCAAGTTGCATGCAGTTTGTTTAAAAAACAGAGCTAGCAGAGCCCATGCACCCAGGAGCTGGTGACTGGCAAAGTGAATTTATTGCAGGTTGTGGTTTCGTGCTGCTAGGGAGCATTCAGTGGAACCTTTGCGCTTTCATCTTGTATTTCCTGGTGCACGTGACTGTCAGAGGAACGGTGAGGCAGACAGATTTGGAGAGTGATCCTGAAATGTAAAAACATAACGAACATTTTCTACCTTCAGCCTTTGTGTGGCAATATTTTGGTGTGATTGCTGTGTCAAACTGTACTGATAAGTAGGGTGTAATCAGTGTATGAAACAAGAGTATATGCCTTTTTGTGAATATTTGTGTTTTCACTTGATTTCTATGTGTTTTGGTTAACCTACGTATTATATGGAATAGTACTGAAAGTTTTGAAGCATGGCAAGCTGTACTCAACACTTGTCAAAACAAAGCAATTTCCATGTTATTATTCTCTCTGGTAACAACTAGCAGAAAGTGTGTTTTGGGAGTGAAATCATAGAAAAAAAAGCTAGTTATTTATGACTTGTCAGGCATATCATTGATGGATGTACCCTTCCATTGCTGGGTGCCCAGCTGATGGCACCAGGTGGAGCTGAGCATTGAGAAGTTCTGTGCACCTGCACAGAAATCACAGTCCTTAAGACACGTTTCTGATTGGGCTCTGAGAATTGCTTTGCCCTGGTCCTTTGTGTATGGATTCTATAGATTTGACCTCATCACTCTTCTCCCTGCAGAAGCTGCTGTCTGCTCGAATTCTGAGAGTAGTGAGGTTGGATTTTCCCCCAAAAAAGCTTTCAGCAGAGATGTTCTTGTTACAGATTGCTGCTGTAAGTGCCCACATGGTGCAGTTAGTGTGTGAGATGGAGTGCACTGCAATTGTTCTCAGCCCTATGGAAATGATTTTACTTATTGGATTTGGGGGCTGTGGAGAAGGTCTCCTGTGTTTCAGTACAGTGAGCCTGCTGTGCTGCTTTTGAAGATCATGATTCATTCTCCTAAACTGAATTGAGAGCAAACCCCACCATTTCAGGTCAGTGTGACCCAACCTCAGCGCAGCCTAGGAGTGCTAACTCACCACATCATGCCAGGAGAATGGAAAACTGGTCTGTACTGGGAGGCAGCCTGGGCTGCATCAAAAGAAGCGTGGCCAGCAGATGGAGAGAGGTGATTCTGCCCCTCTGCTCTGCTGAATGCGCAGTGGTACAGGACCAGTCTGTGTCCCCTGTGAGCCCCTGGTGCTTGCAGCAGTTTGTGACCAGCAGAGCAGAAGGGGGAGCTCTCAGAGCAGCGTTAGGAGAGGGGAGTGGGGGCTCTGCAGTGCAGCCCCTTGAAGCACAACTCCACTTTGCTTTTACATTAGGAGGAAAAAATTTGTTTCCAGTCTGTCCTTTAAAGCCACTAATGGCCTGAGTTTGAACTGGTCTCCTAGAGGGTGAAAGGCTCTCTCACTGCCAACCCCCAGAGACATGCAGTTGCTCCCAGCACAGATTTGAAAAAATCCTGACCTGAAGTCACCAGCCTCAGGTTTTGGTTGCTCTGCTGACAGACAGCAGTTTAAAGGGTTTGCTTTCCTCCCCTCTTTTCCTTTACCCATTGCACCCTAGTCCTCCTTCACCCATGGAAATCCAGCTGCATCTGCTGAAAGGAGATCAGGAACTGGTGGGTTTTAAAGTGTGGAGAAGAAAAGCAAGGTGGAACAAACATTCTCATTCCAAGTCTGTCCCCCCTCCCTGCACAGCAGACAGAAACATCCTGAGCTTGATCTCCCCCTTCAAAGGAAGAGTCAAAATGAGGTCTCTCTTGAGCAGGATATTTTATTGTTGCTAACACCAGTGTCTACAGCTGCTGTTGTATTGCCTGCTTGCTGCTGTACACTTGGGGGCAGATCATGCTGTGTTATACCTTCAGTTCTCTTACAAAATCCTTATTGACTTCCCTGGGCTTTGTATCAGTTGCTGTTTTCTACCCTTTGGCCTGAGTTTTGTTGCACTGAAATTCACACCTGCTCTGTTTTCCTAGGGGAAAGAAGCTGTAGGATGGCTGAGCAATCTCTGGAATGTCTCTCTGGAATTCCTGGTGAAGTTTTTGGGGTTTGTGGCTGGCGTTCGTTGTTTGTTCAGTGTTCTCATGGACCTCAGTAGAGTTGTGCATGAACAGTGGGTGCAGAATACAGCTGTGGTGCCTAGTGAGGTCTGCCATCTGGTTCTGGTTAGCTGGTGATTTCTGATGACTTTTGTCTTTGTCTATTTAAAAGGAAAAAAAAAACAAACCACCACCAAAACACTATTAATTAATGGAAATGCACATCTCTGCTATCACTTTGTCTTCCAAGGCCCCTCCAGTGTCTTGTATAACTCTCCTATTGTGCATTCTCCAAATGCTGCTTTATGACCTCCTAAGGGCAAGCATTCTTTAAAACAGTACTTAAACTACTGGCATCTCTTTGTCTTTTTTTCCCCTGAAATGTTATTGTTAAAAAAAAATCATGGCAAAACCTACAGTCAGATTAGGAAACTCCTAGGGATTTCTTTGTGTGGTGTTCAGGTAGAATTGGATACCACAGTGTGTGCAAAGGCTCTCTGCCACTGTCCTATTGATCTGACATTGTTTGCAGTACGTAGTGAAGCTGAGCTGTGGTGTGTGAGGCTTTCAGAAAGGGCTGCTCATCTCAGGTCTGTAGTTTAGTTTTGGGCAGCCCAGCCTGGAATAATTTATAAGCAACTAATATGTAAACTTTGAGCTGTCCTCACTTTCTGTACATGGCATTTACTTGTGGGTCTCTCAAACCAGGTGAGTTGATTCCTGATCCACCCCCAGAAGATCTCTGCTGTTAACTGGGATAATATTCTAGCAGTGTGCTGTCTGCTTTGCTGACTTGGGGCCAGCATGAGGAAGCAGCCAAGCACTAGTAAGGATGTCTTCCAAGAGCCTCAGATTCTCAGTCTCTGATGGTTTCTGCCAAGCTGATTTATCCCTTACCTTACCTGCCCCATCCCTCTGCTGAGAATTCAGTATGGGGAGCATTCTGGCACACAACAGAAACTTTCTCTTCTGTAGTTTAAAAAAATAATGAAAAATCCTTTTTTTTTGAGACTGATGAAATTCCCTCCTGCGTGGGCTTCTTCCTATTTTCACCTCTGTCTTGTCTTGTGCAGGGACAGGGAATGGCTTCTCTTGTCTCACCTGTTCCAGCCCCATGTGATGGCCTTCACTGCAGCTCTAACTGTGTTTGTCAGGGATGCATCCATCACACCTCAGGACACACTGGATGTGTCCCCAGTCTGAGGTGAGGACTCTGAATGTATTTTTGTTTTAATTCCTGGCCCTTTGCAGCTGTAATTCAGTTGAAATCTGTGGGGATCACTTCAAGATTACACTAATAAAGGAGGTAGGTTAATATCCCTTCTGTCCTTGGCTTTACTGCAGACAGGAGCAACGAGGGGCCTAATTAGTGTTTGGGCTTGTTGGCTATGGGGTTCCTCCAAGAGAAACTTTTCTGAGCATGGGAAACTCATTAGACTTAGGTCTTCCAACATTGTGTTTTTATATTAAAGAGCAAAGAAATCTAGCAAGAGGGAAGTCAAGGGAGTGCAAAGTAGAATCCTCATTAGAGTAATTAGTGTAAGTCATTATTTCCTAGAGGCCTCAAATGGCAGCAGTTATTCTAAAGAGATGCCAAGGGTATGGCTGCATGCAGCTACGACATCTGCCTTTGGAGGGGAGGGAGGAGGCTGGTGGTTGTTGCCCATGTTTGCTCATGTTCTCTGGCTTAGGTGAGATGTGATCCTGTTAAGCCTGGTACAGCTAATCCTCTTTCATGGTGCTAATTTCTTGCCGTTATCTTTATTTGGCTGCTCATTTCCCTTATGGTATTCTTCTCCTATCCAAATGTTAGTGAGCAGTTTGAAGTGTTTCTCAAGTATGCTGGAGGAAAAGTCCTGCCTGGTCTGTGTCTGTGTCCCTGGAAGGGAAAGGGATCATTGGTGGCACTGAGAAAAAGTGTCCCTTTTGCTCTTAATGGCATCTCTTGTGGGTGTCCACTGTGTTTCCATCTCTGAAATGGATCTTGTGCTTTCATGCTGAAACTTCGGTGAATATTAACAAGCAGCTTTGCCAGCAAACTTCTTGCACCTTGACTGGCCAAAGGAGGAAAGGAGATGATGGGATGGAGGAGTAAGGCGACCTGCCCATGTCCTGGGATTCCCCCCTGGCCTTTCAATTGCACGTGGACTGGTGTGTGTATGCCAGCTCACCCTCTGCATCACTTCTCTTTCAGACTGGGAACACACCCTTGAGGGATAACCTCTTACTCTTGACTCAGGCCAAAAACCCTTTTGTATCTCCAGGATATTGTTAGAAACAAGTTGGTTTGGGTTTTTTTTGTGTGCGTGTTTTGTTTTTTATAAGAAAGGATTTCCATTTTCTTTGCAGTGGTGATAGAGCAGCCCTTATCTAATGCTTTTTGAGCCAGTATGTGCCATTCTGGCCAACGTTCTCTGTCTGTCTGAGGGTGATGTATAACTGGGGAACATGGCCAGACAGAGCTGCTAGACAGTTGCTCTGAACTACAACGAAGATGAAGAGATTGCATTTCATTCTACCTGTCTCCTAAGCATCCCTTAGGAAGGATACAAGATACATTCAATGGATGTAGGAAGTTACTTTACAGCACTAAGTTTTTATGTGGAGCATTTATTAAAGTATCTGGCCTCACCACTATTTATTAAGCCCTTGTGTTTAGCAGGGCTGTATCTGGGAGGGAGCCTGGCTGAGCCCAGGGTGTTACAGTTGTCCACTCAGGTCATTAAAGAACTGTGAATTTAAAAATGTCCAACAAGTGAAAGGATTCTGTATGTTTCTTATTTAAAAATAGAAAAACTATGCAACAGCTTTGAAATCAAGCCAGGTGTCTGCAGCTGAGTCTGCATCTGCATGCTGCATCTCATCTCAGGTTTAGCCTGAAGGTTACCCATGGAGACCCCTGGCCAGCACCCAGCCAAGTGGCTAAAACTGCTTTCACATTCACTCCTCTGGGGCTTTTCATCTTTATCTGTTGATTTCCAAACAAAGTGAAGAAAAATCTTCTGAACTGCATCTGTCTTGAACACTCCTTGTGGATGATTTATCTTTCCCAAAGGGTGAGGCATTAAATGGATCCCATAGGTCCAAAGGATTTAGGCAAGGTGGGCAAGGCTAAGTGCTCCTGGAAATGAAATGGAATGTTTGAAAGGATTACTGCACTGTAATTGCACTGGGAAGTTATTGTGTTACTTATGAACAATGCATTCTATTCTTTATAACACACAAAACTTATTTCTAACATGTATAGCTCTTAAAACTGACTTTTTTTGTTCGCAAAATAAAGACAGGCTTAAATGTTGTAGCTGGAATATTTAGGACTTTGCTTCTACATCTATCTAGAAAGAGCTGTTATGTGAAAGATTTAAAAAATACATAAAATATTTGTCTCTTCCTTTGGCTGCTTGTTACAGATTGGCTGCTGGTGTTCCTTTTTCCTTGTGAGAGTTATGTTTCCTAGCCAGAAACTTTTGGCCAGGTGAAATCAGAAATATCACAGCAAGAGTTTTCATCTAAAATACTGCAGTCTGTTAGTAAAGCCAAACATTCTGGATTTTTTGGTGTGAATTCTTTTTAAATAGGGGTTGGTTTTTTTTCCTTCTTCAGTGTTCTTTGATAATTTATTGCATTGTTTTTCCCCAAGAACTCTATATTGTCCTTCTTTATCAATAAAAGTGCTGTGCAAGTGCACAGTACCCAGCACAGTGTGTGCCATGTGCACTGCAAGTAATTGATAAGCAGAGGGAGAAACAAATAACCTAAGTAATGCTAGGGATAATTACTGGTTTTAAATGTAATTTGTCAGAGTTATTTCCCCCTGTGTTATCCTCTTAAAAGCTTGCTTTGTTGTGGAGAGGAGCAGATACTGTAAATGCAGTATGGTTGCATTTGGAAAAGATTGAAGTCCTGCTTTTGCACCTGGAGATAAAAATGTGTCAGTTTTGACCTTCCAGCATGGAGATGCTATGTGGTTTTAATGAAATCTGTCAGGTACATAGGAACAGTTAACCCACCTTTCATTTCCACAGCTTATTAAATCATTAAAATCCAGCAGAAATCATGGTATTTCTTTATATCAACCCCAGGGATCTCAGTATGCCTGAAGAAGGATTGTGCTCTGATGTGAACTATTGCAGGAGGTTAGCAGTGCTTCTTCCTGACTTCAGAACGTGAAATAAGTGGTGTCATCTTTGCTGTCCATCTGCTGTTTTATTAAGTGTAGGATCTGCCCTACAGAACCCAAAAAGGTGAGATTTTGTGTGGAATATTTTTCATTTAGAAATTGAAAATTAAGCCAGTTTATATTCAGAACTGCAGAGCTTCTCATGAGAATTGATCCCCACCACTTGAGACAAACTGAAGGGTGTGTTTGTCCCTGTGGACCTCCACAGGTTTAAAATGAAGGTGGTGGGTTAGAATATTACCTGAGGGAAGGCCTGACCTTTTCAATCAATGCTCATGCAACCTTACAATATTATTATATATATTACTATATATATATTATTATATTAAATCTCTGGGTTTGGCCAATGGACAGCTCTACATGTGTTTTCTCCACAGTTTTTTAACAAGTGATGAGCAGGAACCAGAGCTCTAACTGTTGATTCAGGCTGTGTGTATTCATGCAGATTTTTCCAAGTCCTGGTATCAGAGCTTTGGTTGTGGTCATGAGTTTGATGGGGTTTACTGCTTGTAATTGATAGGATTTTTTGCTAATTACTACATTTTGGGGATGTATTTCAAAGGCCTGATGTTTCAGAAAGGTCTCTTGTTAGTGTGGACTCAAACAGATCTGTGATGGACGTTTCTACAGCAGCAAAATGATTTTTCAGGCTTAGTACTTCGGGTGTTTGTCCACACAACTCTTGTAGGTCATGGAAATGAGCATAACTCAGCTCGTTTCTGGAAGCTGAAAATACACAGATTTTCATGGACATCAGGAGAAATACTCCTGTTTGCTTTATATCAAGCCCAAAAAGAAAAATTTTGTTCCAGAGTTAATTCAGCTTGTGCTTGCCAGCCAGGGTGGCTGGTGTCAAACTCAGCTGTCTTCTTAAGGACTGTGGAGGGGAGGGAGGGGAGTTCCTTCACACCAAGAGCCCTCTCCTGCTCTGCATCGAACTTCTCGAGCGTTGGCAAAGTAATCAGTGTAATTCTTCAGCAGAGATTATGCTGTAAAAGCAAAAAAACCACCTCAGCATCATTGATTTGGTTTTGTAATAAGATAACAAGTTTGTGCTGATGGCCGTTTTCGGAGATTAAAGAAATGTGCTTTTCCCTTCTCTGACGTGATGTCAATAGCTTTCCCTGGCTGTTGTGGACACCTTGCTGGTTATTCCTCTTAAGGATCTGCTTTTAAGGAAGATAAAGTAAGGGGAAAGCTAGATCAGCCATTTAAGCAGTGTCTCTTGTATCTCTGTTCTAAATTCTTTTGTGTTTAATAACATAGTAATAAAAAATAGTATTAAAAAATGCCAGTGGGTCAGGGAAGGACCTTGTGCTACACTTCACATAGCTTGCCTGAGCCTTCCTTGTTTGTGTGTTTGATTTGCAGTGGTCAGGCAGTTTGCAATGCCATTTACATTTTAAGTTGTTAAATGGATCACTGCAATATTCTCACCTCAGCAGAATTTTTGCAATGTTTTTTTCCTTTTCCAGCCTGAGGAAAGGCAGTGGGGTCATGGAAGACACGGGGTGGTTTCTCTTCAGGTAGTGCTAATCAGATAAGGACTCTCCATCTAAGAAAGATGACTTGTAGGGTCTGCCAAAGATCTGTAAAATCATGAATAATGGTGGAGAAACTGAATAGAGAACCAGAGTTCAGTCTGTCTGACAACGTGGGAAATACGGGTCCTCAAATGAGAAGCGTGGGGAAAGTTCAGAACAATTGAAAGGGCATATTTTTCTTCTTCATGTAATTTAACACTGGATTTCTCTACCGTGGGATATTGTGAATACCAAACTTATATAGGTTGAGAAAGCAATTAATCACTGGGGGAAAAGGAACCACTGCAAGCTGCAAGTGTAGGACATAGTTCTGTTAAATGCTTGCCTTGCCACTTCCTTAAGCCAGTGCCAGAGGTGGGCTTTCTCCTAGTTCAGTAAAGCCATTTTTATTTTTCTTATGCTTAATAAAACAGAATTGAAACCTTAAATGGGGCTGCAGGTTCTTGTAACAGCAGTGTCCTCTGCCCAAGCCTGTTTCCAAACACGATCATCAATCCTTTCCAATTTAATCCTTCAATCTGTTATGTCAAAGCTGCGGTGAAAGCTTAAAGATGGAGCAGTTGGAGTCTCTCCTCCCCGAAGCACAGCTTTTCACCATTCATTTTTGAAGCAGCAGTATTTATAAAGT
The DNA here is from genome assembly GCA_028020825.1 of Podargus strigoides. NCBI lineage: Eukaryota > Metazoa > Chordata > Aves > Caprimulgiformes > Podargidae > Podargus > Podargus strigoides. Next base: position 74,378,027 of record CM051622.1, on the reverse strand, counting down.
GATTTTGAAGGGATACATACCTTTAATTGGCTCAGCGTGACTCTTGAAGCTGATATGATACTGGAGTAGCAAAGCTTCACAGTTCCTGGCTGTGGGTTCCAACAAAGTGGCTGAAATGTGATGTTGTGTACAAGATTGATGTGACACCACAGACTGTGCAGCTGAGCCAGGGAAACCCGGCCCTTGGAACCAGCAGCTCCCACTTCAGGGACACTCCTCCTCTGCTCTCTCTTTTCTTTTAATGACCAGGAAATAGAAGGAGAGAGACTGGAAACAATCTCTTTTGCCATGTTTACTTTGAATGTGCCAGGGTGGCTTATAAGAGGATGTAGCAACTGCTCAGTCCCTGGTCAAAAGTGAGAAGGCTGAGGGACACACACCCTGGGGCAGCCAGGATGACAACTCGTATGATTTCGTAGGCAGCTTCTCCCTAGGGTTTGGAATTGGGGTTCAAGTCATGCAAATGGAAATGGGTATTACTGGTCTGCATATGCAGAGTAAACCTCATCAGCATCTAACATTTTATTGCTGTTCTACCTATAAAATTTAAGTTATTCAAGAGTGGTCTTGAACTTGCAGTCAATCCTGGCACACCACTTTTACCATGATTTTTTCTTTGTAATGAAATGAAGTGGAATGTTGTCATTGGCTTCAGCAGAATAAAGTTAATACCTAGTGCTCAGTTTTGAATAACCCCTTAGCAATACCTCACGCTGCCTAATGAAGCCTGTGGGGGGGTTCCACTGTCTGCAGGCATCCTGGTATCAGATGAGATTGAGCCTTTTAAAAATAGGTTTCTTCTCGAGAAATGCAGTCCCTTAGAATTCAATAAGTAAGCCAATATTTATTATTTCCTAAGATATTTTGATGTTTAAGGTAATCATATACTTTATTTGAGGTGGTAGGAAAAAACACAGGGTTCCATTTTGCATGCTGGGAAACAGCCATGTGAAAAATGGTTTCCAGCAAACCCAAGGGATGGTAAGAATAGGAGAACCTGGCATCAAGGAGTGGAACATAATGCTCTGCTGAAGCCAGTATGGAAACATCTTTTGTTACCAGTGCATCACTGAATGGTTATATGTCTGGGGAAGAAATGCAACAGCAAGAAAGGTGGAGCTGTCGAGGAATATCTCATTTTTAACAGAATGGAAGCAGGTCCCAGCGGGCACTTGTTTTAACTCAGGCTCAGTGGACAGGAGTGGGAAAAAGGGGCTGCTTGAAAATAAGTACTTGCATGTGTTAAGAACAGCACAAAGACAAAGCCATGTTCTGTGCATCACCTGATTGTCTTTGCTTTGGGGTACAAGGAGAATAACCTCCTGGTATTGAAGGTCTTCAAACTATTAGGAACTCTGCAGTGGTGTGATGTCAGCTTAAAGGAGGAAACTCCTGTGTTGTTCCTGACTCTGTCACCACCACCAGGTGACCTTGAGGGCATCCCTTACCTTTTATTTCAGCTTCTGCAAAGGGAGCTTGTTCTTGAGCCTTGCTCCCATTAGGGAAGTAGGAGGTGTTGTCCATAGTGGTTCTAATCAGCTGTCAACAAGGGTGAGACAAGAACAGCCACGACTAAAACTGTTAGCAGCTCAGAATTAACTCAGCCCTTTTTAGTTGGCATGCAACATGAGACATACCAGGAAGCGTGTTTAGGAGCTGAGCTGCATCTTCCTGTGGTTGTTGGACAGGGTGACAGGTGCAGTCCTGATAGCTTGTCTCTGATGCAAAGAGAAGTCCTCTTCTGCTGGACTCAAGCGACCCTCAGCTCCATCGTGCTTTCCCCAGGAAAGGCTCTACTGAAGTGTCTCAGCCAAGGCAGCTCCCCACAGGCAGGTCACCTGCCTCCACAAATCCCCAGCTCCTCAGACTTCCCTTTCATGGCCGTGGCTCTGTGGAAATCAAAGCTTCCTTTCCTTGATAAAAGAGCAGATTGGGGAAACGTCACCACATCCAAACTTGAAGTTTTTCATCAATTGTTGCAAAACGCCGTGAGACGTCACTTCGGTGCACTCTGCTCTGGTTTTTGTTTTGTCAGCTGTTCACAGCCCGAAGCATTTTGATACCATAAATTATTTATAAAGTTTTCAGTAATGATAATTGTCTGTAAGTGTTTTACACCACCGTGTGTGCCAAAGGGTTCTCTGCTAAGCTGGCTGGAATTTTCAGATGTATTAGGCGTGTAAATGCTGCTAACACCTCCAGAATTAGATGCTCCTTAGGCCTTTTTAGGGGGTAAACTAACGCTTTGCATTATTTGTTGTGTTTTTCCAGGGTATGTGCTTTCACTGACGCAGACTTGCCCGTTTGTTTCTTTGGGGCTGCCTCTGGTTTGGCGCCCGCAGTCGCCCTGGCAAGGGATGTGTTCGGGGTACGCAGTCATGGAAGTGAACTCTGGGCTGGATTCACTGCACAGATTGCTGCTGAAAATCCCAGAGCTGATCTATTAGTTTCTTTTATTCTATCTGCAGAGGACACAAACCCTTCTTGTCCTTCCCTTTTTCTATATGCTGCGCTAAAGTTCTGTGAATTTAGGGAATTTAGTGGAAATTCAGGCATTTGTTTTGTGTTCATGTCACACGTTGTTTCTGCCACAGTTGCTCTCCTTACCCCCTCAGCGAGTGGCAAACTAAATAAAAGGAGTTTGTGTGAGATTTGGCTCAGCAGACTGTGCCCAGTCTCGGTGCCAAACGTCTTAAAGCTGCAGTAACCCGCGGGCGAGCTGCGAGCTGCAACTGCTCTGGCTGCACTGAGTTCACAGCTTCACCTTTTCCTCCTTTCCTCCTGTAGCACTTTGAGCTTTTGGTGATGCTGTAACAGAGAAGGAAATGCAGAGGGGCTGAGCAGAGTCACGGCGCACACCTAGTAATGGATGAGACAATACTGCACTGGTTGGACTGGGGTGCTGCAGTGAGCAGGCTGGTGAGGCAGTGGGAGAAAAGTAGTCATTCAGCTACAACTTGAAGACTCTGGGCCAATTAAACCTACACAGGGTTTTTTTTCTGTGCTTGCACCTTCTACCAGTCTCTGTCCCTCTGCTTCTTTCTCTTACACACTGAAAACACCTACAGCAGCGAGGTTGTGCTTGGCATGGTACGAGTGTGGTGTCACAACGTGATAACAACAGTCAGTTGTTCCAACTGCTGGAGTTTAGTGCCCAAGTTTAACTCAAACTCACTTCAAAACCTCCTGAGACTCCAGCTTCAAAGTCAATCAGGTTATTTTAACAATTGCACGTAGTATCACTGCTGTCTCGTGGATATCAGCTGGAAGCTTCAACCAGCAAGTGCAGCTCAGGCTTAAGCTGTGCCTGGAGGATTCTGTTCCTGCTGCTGCCACCCATTGCCCAGCAAACGACTCCGTTGTTCCATGTCTCATCTTTTGCAGCGCGCCCTTCCTCACCAGGCACATGAAGTGATGCCTAAATCAACGTTAACATCTCTTCCCACAGAAAGAAATTACCCTTTGCTGTTCAAAAATCTAAACAGGAATAGGCTCCCACTAGAATTGTTCAAGGTTCCAGAAATGGGCTGCTGTCTCCCTGTAGGAAACCAACCTGCTTGCCAGCAGCAGTGAAAAGATCTTTCTGCGTAACAGCATTGTAATCTATCTTGCAATTCTCTTTGAAGAGAAGACTCTTCTCTTCCTCTTTCATTTAAAAACTGGATTTGGCTTTGCAAGGAGAGGGGCCTTGTGGCAATGGAAAAAGATACAGGAGGGCTGGCAGCAGTTCCTGGCTTTCCTGCAGAATTTGTAGCCTTGGGCAAGTCAGTTGATGCTTGTGCTTTTTATAATGTATATATAACAAACATAAACAGCCTTCGTAATGCCTGTTACTGGCTCTGGGTTTTTGTAACTGCCTGGTGAACAGCAGGCTGCCCACAGATTTTCACCATCCTTCCTGGAACCCTTCTCCTGCAGCAAATGAAGTAGAACCCACCGAAAGGGAGGGGAAAAAACTTCTGAACTCGGTGTGTTGGAATGTGAACCTGTGAGCCTTCGAGCACTTTGCCTTGTCTCAGGCTTCATGTAAGTAATGACTGCAATGTGATCATCTGAGGTTGGAGATTAAATATTTTCATTATGTCTGGATGCTATTCCCCTCCTAAGAGCATTTCTGTATTACTGTTTGCTAAGCACAATCACTTGGCTGTTGATGTTTATCAAAAAAAAATATGAAGAGCTTCCTTTTCTACCATTGTTAACTCCCATTACCATTTTCCTCCTGCAATGACAATGGGGAGAATTGCATTTAATTAAAACAATGCAAAGCAGAGAACATTTTTGTGGTTTTGCTCAGTAAAGAGAAAAAAACTCAGAAGAGGGTAGGTGGTTGGGGAGCAGGAGGATGAATAGGGGAAGGAAAAGGCTGATCTTTTTGCATGTGCTTTTATATGCTGTAATGAAACATTTGGTAATAGGCACCTTGACGGCAGCCTTGCTGTTTGGTGAGGCTTTAAGGGGAATGACACTTCAAATTGATCCTTCTTGGATACTAGCTGCATTAGTATTCCATCCCCACATCAACCCGGTCATCGTCAGCTTGGCATGCTAATTAGTACTGTCCCTCTTCTTCTCTTCCTTCCCCTTTGCTTTCCAGTCCGACCATCCACTCCTATCAGTGATCTATGGTTTATATCTTCCTACCCATTATGCTGATGACCCAGGGCAGTGCCTGCCACTTTTGATAAACTGTCAGATTATTTTTGGAACGTCCACATATGCTTTTCTGGAGGTACAGTTTAGCACTGTGATAATCTACTAAATTGCTTTCTGTGCTATGCCAACTCTCACTTCTGCTGCTCTTTTTAAGGTTTACATTGCCAGAGAAAAAAGTGTGCCTAGGAAATTTGAGGTGGTGCTGCACCCCAAAAATGGGACCAGTGTGTTCTCAGTCTAGACTGATTATGAAACATTATTTAATCCTGTATTTCTGTTTTACTTTTTTTTGGTGATGTATATGCAGAATATAAAATTATTGGAAAAATGCATGCCCATTTTTTTTTTTTTGCCTTAAAAAGTCTATAACATTGAGCTCCCTTGAATTAATTTTACAACATAATAAACTGACAGCATTACAACATCAGAAAGACTACCTAGCATCACTCTAATGTGAGTAATTAGTAAATTTACTGCTCATAAAATATTAAAGAAAAACTGTGGTTAAAACTTGAGTTATCTGCATATCAACAAGGACTGTGTTTAAAACTGGAAAACTCATTCCTGTAATGGATGTCTGCTCTACTCTCTTTTTTTCAGGACTCTATGCATGCAAAAACCAGAAGCTGGATGGGTGCTCTGGGTAGACAGTACACCAGTGCAGTAGAGGCATGTTGGTGGATTTATGAATCACAGAATGGTTTGGGTTGGAAGGGACCTCAGAGCTCATCTCGTTCCAACCCCCTGACATGGCAGGGACACCTCCCACTGGATCAGGTTGCTCAAGGCTCCATCCAGCCTGGCTTTGAACATCCCTGGAGCATCCATAACTTCCTTGGGCAACCTGTTCCAGTGCCTCCCCACCCTCAGGGTGAAGAACTTCTTCCTTAGATCCAGTCTAAACCCACCCTCTCTCAGCTTCCACCCATCACCCCTCATCCTATCATTACAGTCCCTTGTCAAAAGTCCTCCCCAGCTTTTTTGTAGGCCCCATGAAGCTTCCTTCTTCCAAGGGCTCTGTTAGGCAACATTCTGGTTTGTAGCCCCCACGAGCTGTTTGGTTGCCAAAATAATCAGTTTTCTTGGGCCTTAGGCCCAGACACTGGGCACCCAGCACCACTGGTGATCTGGGCCTGGGTACCAGCAAGGGCCAGGGCACTCAGCCCTACCTGTGTGAAACTGTGGGCAAAACTGAGTCCCTCCATTTGCAGATAAAGCATTTCTGAAGGGCTGGCTGTCCTGCATTGAGTGTGAAGTCAGGATGACTCTGTGAGCAACATGGTATTAGAAAAGAAAAACTCCCTTGAAACCTCTCACACTTTTGGGTGATGCTGGTACTGTGAGCTGGCACTGGAGATGTGATTCCTGCTGAGGCTTCATCACTCTGTGTCATGCTTCTAGTGACTCTTCAGGGAGAGGATCCACAATGGATGATGAGCAGAGGTGTGAAGGGGAGCTCAGGCAAGGTTTATCAAATAGGATTTGCTTCTCAATAAGATGACAAATAGAGACTGACAACATTATATCCACAGAGCAAATCCAAGATAAAATCTATGAACCTGTATATCTTAACTTTTAGGTTATTCCTTGTTGGGATAGTTCTTACTGCAACAAACTTTATAATAGTATTTTTTTCTACTATTTTTTTTTTCCTGCAAATATATATTTTTTTAATTTAATTTTATTTTTTAATAGCACTATGCATAAACTTTCATTTGGTTCATTTTGGGAAAAATGTGGCTGACCTATATAGAAAAACTATCTTTGATCTTCCAGAGATTGAACTGTTAGCAAAAATTAATAACTGAAAAGTGAACATGTGTGGCATCCCTCCAGAGAATAAAATAGATCTTTGAACCAAAGAATCTTAATGCATAAGAAGCCAAATTCCCACAAAGCTCGTGCTTTTAAAGAAAACAATTAGGATTTTAAACAGGGATGTATAGGAGATGAATGACCAGGCCTAGCCAATATTTTTATAAATGAAAACTCTGTTATGTGTTGTGGTGATGAAGTTTGAAGTGGGTCAGCCCTTACACACGGTGTTACCTGGGAATAGTTTCACACTGTGGGAAGGAGAGGCACACCTCTTTGAAGGCAGTCTGGTGATGTGAAAAGTCATTATCTGTCACTCAGGAAAACTGTGTGACAGGCAGACTGCCTGCTTCTGCTGTGGCACTTGGGTGAAGAAGGTGGAAAAATAGAAGCTCATATAGGAAGCCTGAAATACATGGCCTAATTTCTCAGAACTGGCAAGTGCTTGGAGTTTATTGAATTTGGTGTTTGCTCAGCGCTTTGGAAAATCTAAGTTACTTACTACAGTCCTAAATGCTAAGTTAGAAATGGAAATTTGTACTCCTTATATTAAAATACTGTCTCGTTGGGTTGGGTTTTTTTCAGGATCTTGCCCTCTCTCTTTGCATTTTGGTCCCCCATCTGTCAATAACAGCACCTGGGGAGGGGCTTTTTAGAAGAGGGTGTAGGGATAGGATGAGGGGTGATGGCTTTAAACTGGAAGAGGGGAGATTGAGATGAGATCTTAGGCAGAAATTGTTGGCTGTGAGGGTGGTGAGACACTGGCCCAGGGTGCCCAGGGAAGCTGTGGCTGCCCCCTCCCTGGCAGTGTTCCAGGCCAGGTTGGATGGGGCTTGGAGCAACCTGAGCTGGTGGGAGGTGTCCCTGCCATGGCAGGGGGTTGGGATGAGATGAGCTTTGAGGTCCCTTCACACCCAACCCATTCCAGGGTTCTATGATTGTTCTCTCCTGTCTCTATCTACCTTCCATGTTTAAATTTCAAGTTCTTCAGAGCTCTGTCATTTATTACCACATGTACAGTCCTTAGCACCCTGGACTTGGGTTTCAAATAGGTCCTCTATGAGGTTCTTTAATGTAATTAGCAATGGTCAATCTGATTTAAGTCATAAAATACGTGTAATACTGTGCCCATGGAAGGCTTAATTAATTACAGTTCATTTAATGTATCACAGAGCTCGTTCAGTGAGGAGCATGCTGGAAATACCAAGTGTTATTTATTACTTCTGTAGTGAAAACGTGGATAATAACCTGAGATTGTGGTTCCAATTTACAGGATTTGTATATGAACTCAAATTCCCTGAGAGATAAGTTGACCTCAATTTCCATTTATTGACAGTGTGTCTGGCTGGCTCACCCTCCTAAGGCATCGTGGTGTGAAATGGGAGATTTAATTAAAGAATCAAAAGGACTGCTTCTTTCTGTACCCTCTACCTGGTTTGTAACAAAACTGAAAGGACATTTTATATTACAGTGTGGATTATCCAAGAGAAATAACTCTTCCAGCTCCTTGCTCCTTCCTTTTATTGTTTCTGGTAGTACCCACATGGCACATTAAGATCAACTTTTATTTCTCATAAATTTATAGTTGGGGTTTTTCATCTCAAACTCCAGAAGCTAAACCAGAGAGGATTCATTAGGGCCTGATAGAGCAAACTTGAGCCTGGCACTGCTGGGCTTTACTTCCTTATTTACTACACGCGAAGTTCATTATAGCATCACCTCTGCCCTTAGGAATGTGTTGGAAAGGTAGATTTTCTCTACTAGTGGAGGTCTGTAAATCTAGTTTAGGAAGTGAAGCCATTCCAAACTCATGGGTTCTTGTTGTGATGGAGAAGAGCAGAAATGGAGTCAGACCTTTCTGTGAAACACCCACACAGCTTTGTGTGTCTGTGCATCTGGGCTCAAGAACATCTTGCTGTTGCTGTGTACCATGAAAGACTGCTGGGTACCTGTCAGCTTTCTGTGCCTGCCCAATCAGCCTGAAACCAGTGGGTGCTGTGGTCCTGCCAGGTATCATCATTACAGACATGGTGTCAGTTTTCTGAAGTCAAACAGCACAATCTCATTTCCCAGGTGAAAATAAATGAATAACAAATCAATAGCGTGCTCACACGAGGAATTTAGGTTTTTCTGAGGTGAAATCTGAGCAGTTCTCTTGATCTGTGTGGCTGCACAATGGGCAAAAAATGAACTTCTGGAAATTCAGATTTCTGTCCTTTGTGATTTTATTTTCTCAGAACTCCATTAGTCAAGTCTACTGGTCAACAATTCCTCATAGAACAGGACTGGAGAACTTCAGAGAGAACCAGGAATGACATAGGTATTACAGTTAAGTACACTCTAATGGAAATGTCATTTCAAGATGTGATGGTTTTTAAGCAGCCTGGAGATCGCTGCTAGCAAAGGTATTATTGTCTCCAGTATGACAGCCCCAAAATACCTTAACAAAATACTTTCTTTTTTAAAAAAGAGAAGCATTTCTTCTTGGAACACTTTAGTCTCCTTCTGCCATGGTAGTGTGACAATGACTTCATCTACTTTGTCCCCATAGAAGCATTCTGCCTGCTGGAAATGTCCTGAGAGGAGGGTGCACACTGGAAGGTTGTGTGTGTTCGTTGTGCTTGAGGTAACTACAGCCATTAATTTACCTTTCCTGTGACTGTTAGAATAACTGTTCTGCATAGTCTTGTGTCAGAAGAAATGCACCATGAATTACTCTGTTCTTGATGTTAATCCTATTATCAGCGAAGGATTAGTTCAGAAGCAAAGGAGCTGTACTAGTCTGTTCTATGTGCCTGACTGTGAAAACTGAGCAGGGCTTACATGCAGTGCACCACTTCTCTACTCTCACACCTTGCAACTGCTGAAATTCACTGTACTGATATGTAAATTGGTATGATTTCTGGAAAAAAAAGTATGTAAAAATGTAGGAGTCATCATATTTTGTTAGGTTTTGAGGGCTACATGTTGTTAAATGCAAGGGCAGAATTTATTTCTATATAGAAGTTGTTGTTTGTGACTAATTTAATCACACAATTAAAGTCAGGCCATGTTACCTTAATTTGAAATTACCCTCTTTTATGTAACCCAGGTTTTTTAGAACCCTCTTTTACCTGTGCAGTCAACCAGCTCCACAGGCAGGTTTGCAGCTGGCAGAGCCAGCAGTGCAGAACTCAGGCAGTTCCTTGGGGATCCTTTGCTAGGACAGGGAGATGTGGCCACTGTCCATGCTCACTGCCTTGGTGGGGTGGCACAGTGCCCCTCCAGCACTCCTGGCTGGAAGGAGGTGGGTGTGGGGGATGCTCGACTGCAGAAGTTCTGCTGATGCCTTGAAGCAAACAGACTTTTAAATGAAGAAGGTATGTCCCACCTTGCTGAGTGACACAGGAGCATTTCACAGCTGCCATTCCTCTCTTCCAGTCTGTGTCTTGAATTAAACAGACTTAGGGGGGGGTGGGAAGCAAGCAATAACAGGGAACATTATTAATTATGTATTAGCTGTCATTCCACTATGAGGATGCTGTTCCATATGCCACTGCCTCACTGTGTGGACAGGGGTGTTGGAAAGGAACCTGATTTCCTTGTGCTTCAAGTTACTGCAATGGCTACAGTGGTGCAAAATTATTACTGGAGATTGGGAGGTGCTTGAGGTTTGCTGTGTAATTCCTGGGCATTGTTGCTAAATCTGATTTGCACAGGAATAAGGAGCTAGTAATCAGATGAGAACACTAAAATTCCTTTAATTTGTCATGGTTCTCTCTCCTTGTTCCGGGATTGTTTGGAGGTTATAGAGAAAGGAGAGGGGTAATAGATGTGAGCTCTCAGCCTCGGGAGCTGAAGGTAGCAGAGACACGTCTTTCCTTTCAGAATTATTTCTGCAAAACTATGTTGGCAGATTCTCCCTGTAGAACTACAGCATATGCCAACAAAACTTTTCCTGTTGGCATCGCTACACGAGTTCCTCAGATGATGTGAGCTAAGTTGACAAAAGCAGTGTATTGTCAGTGGTGCTACATCTCTCAGGTTCAATATTTCAGGACTGGACAGCATAGTTATTTATTTATTTCTTTCTTCTTCCTCACCTCTTTCCTTGCTGCTCTTCCTCTTTACCTGATGTCTTTCCCCATCATTTTCTCTGCTCAATAGAATAAACAACAGAGAAATCAAACCCAAATCCTTCCCAGTGCAACACTGGCAGTATGATCCAACTCACTACACATACTTAATTTCAGCAGTTTATAAAGGGCACAGAAATGTTTTATCATTTTACGCAGCTTGTCTGACCCGTGCTTCTTCCACATGTGATCCAGATTTTTAAAAACTGGTGGCCTTGGCTTTCCAAAGCAGAGAAACACCTTACCAAAAGAGAGCAAATGCTGGCACTTGACCTTTTCAGCCTTTGGATTCTCAGTGTATCTGACTTGGCCAGACAGGTCTGAGGAAGAAAAAAATCAACAGCAGATGGATTTATGAAAAGAGCTCGGTGGCAGATGGTGCCTACAGACATTTCCTGACATGTCCTCAGTCCTAATGGGTGTGGTTTTCCCCTTTTAGCAGCATTAATATTCAAGTGTGTGCATTATAAAGGCATGCTGTCAGATAAGGGACTGCATTATTATCAGCTGAAGAAGAAACTGGAGGACCTCTAATATTTAGTTTGAGTACTTGAGGAGTTCATTTTTGCTCATGGTTTAATCCCATGGCAAGGGATAACAGTAGGAATCTTTTTGGTCTCCTTCGTGCCCTTTGATCAAATCTTTAAATCCTTGAATCACCATTTTTCTGAAATCAGGTCATCTTCAACAAATGGGATTTATTCCTTCTGATAATCGTTGTCACTTATGCATTCAAAACAAACTCAGAGCCTTCTGGCCATACCTGTATAATTGGAAACAAATGTATAATTTTTAATGTTCATTAATTGTATAATTTTTTGAAAGGATCTTTGGGACAGACTTAACCAAAACCCCAGCCATTCTTAGTATGAAGCATACGAGCAGGCTCAGAGAATCCAGCTTGCCTGCAGCTAAATAAGCTGGGTCTGCTGACCACTAACAGAAACCAACAGACAGGCAAAGCATTTTGTGGAAGAACATATATGTTACAGACTGCTAGGGAAGCTGCTTTCTGGTACAGAAATGCTGTCATAAATCTTGGCATTGTGATCTCTTGCTTGTCCTTTGAAGTTTTTTCCTATATGTGTAATTTAGGATTCATTCACAGAGAACTGATACTTCACAGAAACCAAGTCTTCCATCTACATACCCCTGCTGGGAATGTGTCTTCACTCTGACACAGAGGTAAAGATCTGGTGCACTTCTTTGCCAGAGACCTCGGAGAGAGCGTCCACATAAGAGGTGATGGCAGCACTGACAGGTGATCAGGTTGATTTGCCATTCAGTGCATCCATCTCAGCAGCTCCTCTCAGCAAGATCTCCCCTACAAATGGAACTTAGGCTGCCCTGAACCTCTCCCACAAGCTGCAGATGTGCTATCTGAAATCTTTAGATTTATTCTCCCTGACTTAGCCAAAGTAGACCTGCTCAGCCCTAGACCACATCATGGCTTTGCCTAATCATTCTTCACTGGGTTGCTTTCAGTCTCTGCTTTCTATAGCTCGTGAATTTTTCATTGGCTGTAGAGGAGGATTGTCTTCTGGAGTCAAAGGAGGAAGATGAATTAAAAATGAGGAGTGAGTAGTTAGGTTGTAATAGGGCAAGTTACTGCTGTGGATTTTTTGTTTGTATAGAAATGTGGATGGCTGTGGAATACAACCAGGAATGTTTGGCTGGAGACAGACTGGAGAAATCCCCCTGAAGCTGAAGCTCTCTAAACCCCAGTGCTGCCCAGAGGTGATGTGATCTCTGCCTGGATGAAATGTCTCAGGCAAGATGTTAACTGAGGTCAAGAGCAAATCAGGGCAGAATGGTGCTCAGGATAAAACTGTCGTTCCCAGGCCTAAAAACTGGGTTAGATGTTTGTGGTTTGCCTTTCAGAACGTTGCACTACTGTCTGTACACTTGTGTTGTTCCTCCTGTTGTGTTATTATTTCATTTCCCTAATGTTAGGACAGTCTTACAAATTCTGAGTTTCACTGGGAGGAGTGTGTCCTGCTAAACCTCAGGAAATTTAGTGTCCTGAGGACTGTTTTCTCACTCTGAGAAATCCACACAGATGAAGGGATTGGGAGATACGTACGGTGAGCCAAGCTTTTGGAGAAAGTGGAGTGAGAACGTAGTGGAAAGGATGTGTGCTTTCTATTCTTGAAAAGCAGATCAGAGAGGGAACAAACAGTTAACTTAGGACAAAAGGATATTGAGGGAAAAAGTGATGCAGTTCCAATGCTGCTGAAATCTGAAGGGTATTAAATTCAAACACCCTTTGCTCTGGCACACCAGTGGAATCTGGAATTGAGGCAGCTGAAGTTGCATGAAAAATCAGTGCTGGGCCAACATGCAGTGCAGCTCCATGGAGGGCTGAGGTCTGGGACTCAACAGTCCTGAATTTTGCTGGTTCTGCCAGTGGCCTGCTACAGATTACCTGAGAAAGCAATTTGGGGGGCGGGGACATTTGCATCACTAAATTGCAGGCACCCAACTGGAGGTGGGAAACTTTCTCTGTAATTGCCAGCCTCTGCAGGAGGAGTGAGTTTTGAATTGCTTGTGGATGCTGTCACTGATGTTTAGTGTGTTAGACCTGCTTCCTGATTTCAGCACCTCGTGCCTCTAACGTTAGGGCTTGTGACCACCCTTTCCCTAATGCTTCAGCCTTTGTACTTGGATAACGTGGATAATGATGCTGGATTTGTTTATGGAAAGAGCTGAGATTCACAATTTAGGATGTTTCTATATGTGAACTAGATATAATTAATTTCTTTCTGTTGTTACTCACAAAAAATTCTGTAACAGATGGGCTAGTATCATTTGGCAAATAATTCATCTGACATTTCCCTCGTCAGTCATTAAACAATTGGTACATTTCTTCACTGTGCACTCAGCTTTAAATCCTGTTTTGTGAGTGTTCCACAGCGTACTGGTGGGATTGGTCTGGGTCCATCACAGTGAGCGAGGAGACTGACCAGCGTGGGAAGGAGGAGTGCAGGATCATGATCTCACTGCTAAATCCACTTCAACCTCCATTCCCTTCCCTCTCCTTGGCAGCTGAGTGCTGACAATTCCCAATGTTAGGAAGAAGTTCTGTGATACTCAGTAGTTTTCTTGATGTGCATTAACATCCCTCTGCCCCACGACAGTGATTTTTTTCTATGTAATTCTAGGATAAAAGTTTGAAAAAGCTGACCTAAATGGATCCTACTGGCTCATTAAACAGTGGCAACCCATAAATCTTTTTTTTAATAGTCTCTTGAATTTTTAAGTCTCGGAGTTGGTAATGCCCATACTGTAGATGTATGGAAATGGGTATTTCAAAGCTGAGCCCTAACTTTAAGAGGGGTGATTTGGATAAATGATTTCACTTTTCTTCCACCTTTTAATTAAAACTACTGTGGCATAGACTGCGTACTCCAACAGATTTCTTTTAATAAATTACATTAGGTGCTGTTAGCTGTCAGGGTATTACTCCAGATTAACTCTCTCCTTTCTAGGATTTCCTCAACTCTTTGCCATATCGTTTGGGATGAAAATAGCCAGCTTTCTTTTCCTTCTTCCCCTCTCTTTATTGCATCAGTATGCATTGCAAAACCAGTGGCTGGTACATCCTAAGCTAAGATAATGAGACCAATATTAATTCCACTACAGCTGCTACAGGCATGTAAATGAACCTTTCATCTGTCCAGCAAAGCAGCTCTGAGACTTGCAAAGAACACCCGGGCTAAGCAGTGTGAACAGTCGGGGAGATGGCAGAGGTGAGGGTGAGAGGAGAGGGTATGCTAAAAATGGCTGAAATTCAAATGGCCTGAATTAATATTTCCGACTAGAATCAATGCTGTTATTATCCACTGCATTAATTATTGCAAGGACATTTTTTCCTGTTTGTCCCCACTGATTGGGATGTAGCAGTCCTTGTCCTGTTAGCTCTAAAAAGGACACTACTTTAACCCCCTCATACAATTTACAATGTGTTAGCTCTGGTCTCTGCTAGGGGCCCTGGCTTCTAGCTTGTGTCCACGTTGTGTAAGCAGATCAGGGCAGGCTGGTTCATCTGAAAGCAGTAGAGTGGTAGTAGGGCAGTGCACGGACTAATTAGCTCTGCCTCTCAGCAAAGCTAATTAATCTAGACACGCTGTTCTGTTGGCACGACTCTGTTGCTTTGAGTTCTGGTAGGAAGTGTCTCAAGTGTCTCCATTTTTTTGTGTGTGGGTCAGCCATGCCCTAAGAAAACAGTTGGGGGGAGGAAAATGTTGACCATCGGCCGTGTTTTATCTCTCGTAATTCATTTATACTTTGCCACAAACAGAAGCTTCCCAGAGCTCTTGAAAGTAAATTTACTTTGTTTTCAAAGTCAGATTTCCTCTATGTGATGGTGCAGTAAGGAACTGTGTGTGGCTGTGTAACAGGAGATAGAATAGCTCTGCGTTGGTGTAGAAAGCTAGGACCATTCAATCATAACCAGTATTTCTGCTGTTCGGATGTGCTTACTGCCAGTCCTCTCCAGACCAGTACTTAAGCCTGTGTGAGTGACTTCAGTGGGCTGTAACCATATGGTCAAGGCAAGCATATTTGAAACACGTTGCTCAGTTGAGGCCTAAATGACAGCAATATGCAGAACCTTTTGCCAAACATCTGATCTCCCTGAACTCAAGTGGTTCCTTATCACAGGTTTGCAACCTACAGGGAGCAGATGATGTGTAGAGTGAATTACAGCATGATCTGGTTATTGCAGTGGATTCCCTTCACGGGGAGACCACTCCAAGGTGCCTGTGCAGGGCGTCGCTTTCGACTAAGTTCTGTGTTAGTGGCAGCAACAAGGAGATGAACTTGGGTGTGGTGTTACCAGCACCTTTTCAGATAAAAAGCACATGTGTATAACCCTGTTAGATATTTGGCAAGTACTCATCATCTTTGGTGGAGCTGGAATCCAGATACCCATTTTCTTCAGATCTCTCTCCTGTAGCTGTTAGGGTGATACAGCTGTTTGATGAGCTCTGCTTGGTTATTAAGCCTTTAATGGAATGGTGTGTGCAGGGATGCAAGGCATAGCCTCAGAGTTTTAGGGGATTGAGCTGAGGCTGTGAAGTTGAAAGTTCAAAGGGGGTTCTTCATCATTACTGTTAAAAAACAAAAAGAGCTGAAGCAAAGTTTGCCAGAAGAGTTGTGGTGCCATTTGGAGGTGATATGGAGTCCATCACAGAGGATGTTTCTCCAGAGCTCCAAACCAGGGGGATTTCATGTCTCATCCAACTGGTTATTCCGTAGTTAAACTTCCCATTGCTCCTGAATCCTCAGTAATGCAAGATGTTTACTGTGCTTTTCCATGCTCAGTGGGATGCTTGGAGCCTGGAAACCTTGGAAATGACCGTGCTTCGAAGCCCACCCTTACCATCCCATTCACCTTCTGAAAGTCAGGCAGAGGAGGGACCCTGTCCTGGTTCCCCAGGCACAGCCCCATGGGCCAGCCATGCAGGCAGCCCTGAGCAGCCCCCAGTCAGCTGGGAGTTCCACTCAAGGCACTGACCCACAGCTGTATCCCACACCACTTAATGATGCTCATTAGTGTTGTGATCAACAGTTCCCAGCATGATACAGTGTTTGCTGTGCTTAAATTCAAGGACTTATTGATAAGCCAAGCATTAACAGAGCCCAGCTAAGACCATAGGTGTCTTGGGCCACTTTGTTTTGAATAGGGAACATCTCTTGAGGTTCTCTGGACACAAGCCATGGTTTATGCTCTTAGATGCCAGCACAGCATAAATCATACATCAGAAGCTGTGAGAGAAAAACCTTGTCCTGGTAGGAGGAACAGTGAGAACAGACAGGGGAGGTAACTTGTCAGAAATAGAAGCCAAATTTCCAGGTTCATCCCACACTGTCTGCTGAGTGTTGTTGTTTGTTTGGGTTTTTTTGCTGTGTGTTTTCCTGTGCTCTTATTTCCTGATTATTTATTTGTTCAGATTAGTGTAGGTCAGCACGTTGGGAGCATTCATAATCACAACTGAACGTTGACTCAAATAGTTATGGATCACGTAATTTCCTATAGTGGATTCTTGCTTTTCTTCATTTCAGGGTATTTGTTGCTGAGCACAATCTTGAATCACTCTCATGCTGGGTGAGAATTTAGCCCCAAATGATGGCCTTGCATCTTGACAAACAACTACAGGGATGGGAAGTAGCGTTGAAGGCAAGGAGTGAGATTTTCAGAGGCATCTGTGGTAGCTGAAGATGCATTCCAGCTAAAGAAAATTGCTTCCTTGGACAGAGATAGGAAGAAGAGGGTCTTCTAAGCACACCCTGTGTCCTTTGGGTATATATTTTGGTGTATATTAGGAGCTCTGCTAGGTGCCAGAGCATGCAGCTAGCTCCCGTTCACTGAGTGATGTTCTTGGTGTTAAAGGATGTTCAAAGGATGAACAAACTCATTGCTGTTGAATGTGAAACCTTCCAGCCGTGGTTTGCTTGTGAGACTGGAAATCAAAGATGCAGAATGTCCTGATGAGATGCTGAGAGGCATCTCTGAAAATAATTCCTAGAGTGTCCCTCTTTGTCAGGCCTCTCATGAATATGTCCAGGGCTTAAATAATGTGGCACCCCAGGGAGGCATGTCTGCGACTGGGAGGGTGTAGCCAAGAATATAATTTCCTTTGCTGATGTGAGGGGTAGAGGCAGCAGTTCTCTTAGCTGAAAATTGGTCAGGGAAAACTTTTCAACTGAAAAATACAGTCTTACCAGGCAAAAAAAACCCAAACAGATGATTTTTGCTCAGTTCAGGAGGTGCTTTTGGAGTCCTCCCCCCCCCAACTTTCTCCTTTCAGGTTCAAGTACAAACCCACACTGCATTATTTAGAGAAGTATTTAATCCCTGTGGTGTTTGCCTAGGTATGTAATATAGTTGAGTGCTTCTGTACTGAAATAATGCAGAGTTTGATCTGTA
Source organism: Podargus strigoides (assembly GCA_028020825.1). Lineage (NCBI taxonomy): Eukaryota > Metazoa > Chordata > Aves > Caprimulgiformes > Podargidae > Podargus > Podargus strigoides. The sequence continues at coordinate 74,360,510 of CM051622.1, read as the reverse complement.
TGACACTTGGACTTTTCTTAATTTGAGATTTTTGCATTTTACCCCAAAAGATTGTAATTTCCAGCAAAAAGATATTCTGTAATATAGAAGTACTCCCTCTTTAAGGATTGATATATTACAGAGGAGTTCTGCAAATAAATAAGAAAATATATTGATTTATTTAGGTAGAATAAGAATGAATGCTTTAAAAATGGATGCTTCCTGACAATGCACGTATTTTACAACAGTCTGATTATTTTTTGTACATGTTAAAATACTCTTAGGCATTTTGTGCAGACTATCTAAAGGACCTCAGTAAAGATAACCCCTCACAACTTGCCTTAGTCTTATAAAGCAGAAACTAGGATAAAAACATGACTAGAGAATGAATAATTGGCCTCCTGAGTATAATGTTTCTGTCTGTTTCTAAAGGACATTTGCTTGTATTAAAATCAACCTTTTTTTCTCAGCAAAAACTACACATCTCTGTGGCACTAAAGAAGAAGTAATTGCCAAAGTTATTTGTGTCACAATAACTTATTAATCTGGAAGGATGAAGACACTGCCCAGAGGTCATGTATGACCCAGTGATGAGCCTGTCAAGCATCACCATAAATAATTAAACCAAGACACATTACTTGAGAACTTTTTCTTTTCCCCTTTCTCAGGCACCTTGGAGTTCCTTCATTACCTGCAGGATTTGTGTTCTGGGTGGATGAGCAACAGGGAGAGCTGCAGTTTTAACCCTCCTCAGAGAACCACAGAGCAGTTGGGATGGGAAGGGGCTCTAGAGATGGAGCAGGATCAGCTGGAGAGCAGGTTGTCCAGGCCTGTCCCCACTTTAGTTCTGAGTGTTTCCAAGAATTGGGTCTCCACAACCTCTTTGGGCAGCTCCTTCTGGTTGGGTTTGCACCCATTGGCTCCTACCCCGTCCCTGGGCAGCACAGGGGATCTTGCTTGGTCATCTCTATTCCTCCCCATCAGGTACTTACACACGCAGACAGGATTCTCCTGAGGCTGAACAGTCCCAGCTCTCTGCCTCTCCTTGGCTGACACCTCCTTCTGACTGGATCTGGTTCTCCTTTCACATTTCTAGTTTCAAGCAGAGACCAAAAATTAAAATTGATGGGGTATATACCCAAAACATGCACAGTGGTGTTCTTAGTTCAGCCCTCACCCCCCTAGGAAGGAGCAGCTCTTGGAAATCAATCAGTGCAGTCTCCAGGGCAGAGGAGGAACTGTCCCCCCAACAGAGGATGTCTGGGTTAGGTGGGAAGGGGAATGATTTGGGCTTTTTAGGTTGCTAAGGAGGTCTTGTTTTCAGGGTGAGATGCACTTGATTGGGTACCTCCTGCTTCAGTGCCTCGTGGTAGCCAAGATGACAGTCGTCATGTTTCCCTGAAAGGCAGAATTAATCTGAAGTTAATTGAGTAATTCTGTATTTAATCTGTTAGAGAATTCAATTGACTTCCTGAACCGATCAGTTTTTCTCTCTCACACATTGTTTTTTCAGGAGAGATTGGGACTTTGCTGGGGGTTTTTAAGTATTGGCCAAACCCCTTTTTGTTCCAGCAGCAGCAGATGCAGACAATTCCCACTGTGGGGTGGGTGCTCTGCACCTCTCCAACACTTCCTGAGGGGTTTGTCAGTCTGTCCCTTATCACTGCTGGCGTTTTAAGAAGCTGTGTGGGAAAGTCCAGCAGTTCTTTTCTCACCACCCTTTAATGTGCTTGCTTCCTAAACAACTGCAATTGATTTTGGTTGCTCTTGCAAACACGAATTATCCCGTAATCATCTTGGCCTTCCAGCCATGCTTACATTGACTTGTTTGTGTTTCCAAGTGAGAAAATGCAGCCAGTGATGAAAATAAGAAAGGTTAGAGGCAAAGGAAAGGTGGTTTGTTTGTTGTTTTTTTTTCCTGGTTGACAGGATGTGCATCCACTTCAATTAATTGTCACCCTTATGGCTTATTTAGTACAAAGCAAGAAGGGAGGTAAATTTCAAAATTAAATAAATGGCCTTTCTTTTTGCTTTTGCTTGTGGTTTGTGCTAAATGGCTATTTCAGGGTTCACCGGTGACAGTCTCTTAGCCTGTGTGATTGCCTGCTTCTGCTCAAAATGAGTATACACAGCAGAATACTAAAGGGGACAGTATTTTTCAACTACAGTGCATTTCTTTACAAGCAGAGCTTTGTGGTTTAGTGCAGCCTAAGTCCTGGAGGATGAAATTGTACAGGCAATTACCCACCAGTTTTGAATAACAGAGCATTTCCTGGGACAGCCACGTAGATGATAGGAGTGAGCACTGCTGGTGCTCTGCCTCCCTTTTCTGGCTAATATGTTTTATTTTTACAATAGCTTTATCTCAATTTTTTCTGTACTTTTTAGATTTTTATATTGTTTGGCTTTCTAGTGTTTGGTGATTAAAGAGTTGCTTTTGATAATTTGCACTTCTTTATTCTTCTGTTCTACAATGTATGTCTATGCATGCCCATTTTATATCAATTTCTTGAAAGAGTCAGATGAAATACATTAGCCTGAAACCAGCTCCTCTGACCTGTAGCTGGTTATCTTGCAGGGAATACAAGGCTCACTCCTGAAGGGGGATGAACCCCCTCGGTGTCTTATCATGGCTAAGGCTTGGTTTTGTGAGGTGCTGAGTGCCCTTGATGTCAGGGGGTTGTAGGGATGCTCTGCCTCTGGAGAGTGCTCTGGGCAAGGCTTTAACCTCCCTGATGTGAGCTGTCATAGAGAAGTGGCAAGGCAGAATTTTCCTGGCGGTGCACTTGGTATTTCTTTCACGTTCCATGCCTCCCGTGGGAACTTTGTCAGCTATTTGTCACGTCCCTGTTCATAATGACTTCAGTGTTCAATAAGTTTTTGATAAGGAAATTTCAGAGAAGCTTTGTCTTTTAGGACTTGCTTGTCATGTAAGGTCCTTAGGTTAAGCTTGTTTATATTTAACTAGCTTAAGGGTAGGGCAGTCTGGTTGGAAGAATATTGAAGCTAGAAATGACAACCTTGAGGTGTTGAGACATCATGCTCCAGAAGAGTTCCAAATAGTATTTTCCCAGTAACTAACACAGATGGTCCAATTGTTTCTATATCCTCTTTTTTCAGCAGCCAGCAGTGTAGGAGTCACTCCTTTGGAACACGACGTGGTAGATAAAGGATAATTCTCTCCACTAGGAAATATTCCTTCTAGCACCTGTAAATAAGAGGCTGATGGACACAAGAAGGTTTAGCTCCCTTTGAAAACACTTGGATATTGGTTTGCTCCTGATTTTATTTAATGGGTGCTAGAAGGAATATTCTGCTTAAATAAGAACCACATAAATGGCAGTGTACAGAGAAGGTTCTCTGGAGCCTGGAATGCTTTCATACCCTCGGTGAGGTTCTACTTTGGGTTGAAGCCTCTAGTCTGCACTGTTGTGTAGTGTGGAAAAAAAAAATGAACAGCACTGTTCTTCCATAGCCAGAAGAATTTCTAGTAGGACACCTACAAGTGCTGTGAATGCATGAAAATGAGTGATGTTAAGGCTGCGTGCTTTGATCAGCAGGTGTACCTGCCACGATGACATCAGTGGGTACAGAGAGAGCAAGATCAGAAAGTTTTGATACCACAAAACCTTCAGCTGCCGTTCTACTCCAGCATACAGAGGGGATGAGGAGCTAATGATGCAGGAAGAATGACCAGCAGCAGCAGCTGGATCCCAGTGGCTTCTACTAATATTTTCAGAAGGGGAACAGCTACAGGCTGCCATACTCAGTCTTTCCTGTGAAAATCAAGGAGTCAAAAAAGGAAATTACCTTTGCACAGATTCCAAATGCTGAAAAGAAATGGATTTCATACTACAGCTAGTGCTTGGAAGTGCGGTTGTGAGGGAGCACTAATAGGTGCCCTCGTTGGCCTGCGGTTGGACTCGTTCTTAAAGGTCTTTTCTAACCTCAATGATTCTGTGGTTGGAGTCCCTGCACCCACACTAGGACTTGAGCAGGGGTAAGCTTGTAGTAATAGGTCTTTCTTTTGCAACTCATCCTTAGTAGCCTGCCTGCCTGCCTTGTCTTTTAAGCGTGGTTCCACAGTACGCCAGCAGTGTGAAGGTACTGTACTCACACTCACAATTTCAGTATGATGTTAGATAGAGGCCAGTATTTTCCTACTCCCCTTCATCTTGGTGAGAAAAGAACCTGGTGGTAATGTCAGAGGTGTTTATAGTCAGTCCAAGTCCTTATAATCGGTGTCTACTCTCTTGATCATCTAGGTCATGAATCTGCTAAGTAGACAAGAGATTTCCTATCAACAGAATTTGAGGAGCATAAGAAATAGGGTGACAAAGGGAAAAATTTAAGAAAGCCTTTCTGAATTCTAGAACAAATGAAAACCATAGCAAGGATTAATGCTTATGGTGTTCCAGCTTGTGTGTGTCAGGTGGAATAAACGCCAATTAAAAAATTCCTATTTCTGTGGTACTTCCTCTTCTGAATACACTTGCATAGAGATCCAATTAAATATCAAAATCACCTGGAATCTTTCAATTAAATGAGAATTAACTGTTGCCAGCATCTGAGGAGTTCGTTTGTTGTTTGTTTACTGATCTGGTCATTCTGAGCTCTGGAAGAATGAAATTTACTGAGCATTTTCTTTTTCCATTTCACGTTCCAGTTGCGGGTACTTCACATCTGAAAACCTTTCATGTGAGAGCATCAGATGAGGAACTTCAGTCCTGATTTACAGACTTGTTTACTTGCTGAACATGCTGACTGGTGCCTGATAGAGTTCTACAAAAGAACTGAGGTATGTGTGTAATTCACCCTAAAATTCCCAGGTGCTTAGTTTGTTTTTACAGGGTCACTGGTGCTGGAAGGGGCGTTGGGATGTCTGTAGTCCACCCCCTCCTGTTCAGAGCAGTTCAACTAGACCAGGTTAACATGTCCAGTCTGGTTTTGAGTATGGCCAAGGGTAGAAGTTCCATAACCTCTATGAGCAACCTGTTGTAGCATGTGACTACCCCTTGATGAAAACATCCTTCCTCTGCTGTGGCTTGTGTTCATTGCCTCTTGTTCTATCGCTGTGCACTTCCTTTTTCTGTGCCTCATGCTTGGTATGGCTTTTAACCCACATTATTTAATGTAGTCCAGAATTAGGGAACTTAACCAGATCCTGCAGAGATTTTTTTGGTTTGGTTGCAACTTAAAAGCTTGACTGGACTACAAGAACGGCCATTAGCCGTGGACTGTAGTTAGGGTGGAACCTGAAAAGGTGCTGGTTCAGTCCCAAGTCTGGTACAGATACTTTGTGAGGCTCTGAGCTTGTCAGTCATTTGAAGTTTCAGTTCATCTGTCAGATGTGGAGATGGTCATGTTCCCTCTGCATCTTTGTTTAGCTGCTAGGTCCTCTGCTATTTGATACCATGCGTGGTGCAGGTAGGGGAACAGCATTGCTGACTGTATATGCTGCATTAACACTGACAATACTTTAATAGTGTGGAAACACACTCAAGAATCTAGAAAGGCTTTTATTGTATGCTGGTTTTAATGTACCAGCCAAATGGCAGTGGTCATGAATTGTTGACAATAAAACACTTAGCATATGAAGAGTTGAATGTGAGAAGTTGGATGTACACATTTCCATCAGCAATTCACAGGACATTAGAGCCTCAATGTCAGTTGTACCTCTGCCCAGGATGACAGTGTATTAATGAAGTTGCTCCAGACATTACACTCCAATTGCTAATTTATTCATAGTTTACTAGCAGTGGGGAGAGAGGGGGAAAGGAAAACCCAAGGTCTGAGTTCAGTAGCCCTTGAAACAAAGATGCACACCAGTTTTATTTACAGCCTTTGGTTGCCGAGTCATGGATCTGTTTCAGCCTTGGTGAATGAGACCAGGTTAAAAGGAAGCAAGTGAATACAGCCCAGATAAATTGACTTGAAGTAGCCCTTATCACCAAATCGTTCCACTGGAGCTGAATGTTAACAAAAGTAAGGCAATTGTGTGTTGGAGATGATATGGTGAAACATGTTCTCATTTCCCTAAAAACCTTCCCTGAGTTTGTAGCCTTTGATCCTACCTTTGGGGTTGGTGTTGGCTGGGTCATGTATCTCAGTTATCCCTACAAACATCCTCACCACGAGCTCGAATGTATTAATGAGAGAAAGATGTGCTGAAATACTGATGCCTTTGTTAACCAGTGTATTCTGCAGTTGTTTTACTAACTGGGAAGCATAGGTGAAGGACATGATTTTTTTAAATGAGTTGAGCTGTGCTATTCTCCCCCTTACAGAGGGTGGCTCTGTCATCAGAGAGGCCAGGTGGCATGTTTACAGGATTGTGACAGCCCTTCAGAGCAGAAAAACCCAGGTTTAGGGGTCTTTGGAGGTCAGAAACTGCAGAAGCAGATTCTGGATGGATTTGGCTCATGCTGTCACTCAAGTATGAAAGATTACTTTGGTGACTTTGGAGCACTGAAATGCAGGCATGCACACCCTCTGTCTGCACCCACCTCCAGTGCTTGATTTTCCCAGGAACTCTCCTGAAACACTTAGGCAAGCAGGGTCCAGTTGCCCTTTTGTTCCTAACTGGCACTCATTTGCAGATACTCGCTAGAAACGCCTTAGAAATCACAGAACTGTGCCCCCCTAATTATTGTTTTGCCTGTAAATTGCGTTGAAGGAAGTCATGTTTTGAAAGGCTTGCCAATTAACTTCCTACAGATGTGTGCAGCCCTCCTCATTCCGGTGGCATTGTGCAAAGTTACACGTTGAGCAAAATTTGATGTGCAAGCTAGTTCATGAAATACAGGCACCCATTTACATACATAAAGATTCCTGTTTAGCTGTGTGTGTACGTTACTAGGACACATCAGATGTGGACACAGATGTTTCATTCAGAATGTGCCAGCTTAGCTCGGAGGATTCGTACACGTTTTTAGCCTATAGAATTCACAAACTCATTTGGAACGCGGCGACCTGAAGATCTTTACTTGAAAGCTAAGCAGGGTAATTGGAGGTGTGAGGAACTTCCACTGGTGATAGTGTGGAGTAGCTGGGAAGAGTGTCTGATGGGGGAATGGTGGAGCTGAGGGCAAAGAGGGCAAAGCATGTGGCATTATAGGAGATGAACAAGATCCCAGGTGTCTGTGCAAGATCTTGCCCAGTGTGGAGTGGGATTCATAGAATCATGGAATGTGTTGGGTGGGAAGGGACCCTCCAGGCCATCCAGTTCAACCCCCCTGCAGTGAGCAGGGACATCTTCACTAGCTCAGGTTGCTCAGAGCCCCATCAAGCCTGACCTTGAATGTCTGCAGGGATGGGGCCTCCAGCACCTCCCTGGGCAACCTGTGCCAGTGATCCACCACCCTCCTATTGAAAAGCTTTTTCCTTACATCCAACCTAAATGTTCCCTTTTCTAGTTTAAAGCCATTCCCCCTCATCCTGTTGTTCCATGCCCTTGTGAACAGTCCCTCCCCTGCTTTCTCACAGGCACCTTTCAGGCACTGGAAGGTGCTCTAAGGTCTCCCCAGAGCCTTCTCTTCTCAAGGCTGAACACCCCCAACTCTCTCAGCCTGTCTTCATAGGAGAGGTGCTCCAGCCCTTTGATCATTTTTGTGGCCTCCTCTGGATGTGCTCCAACAGCTCCACATCCTTCTTACGTTGAGGGCTCTAGAGCTGGACGCAGTGCTCCAGGTGAGGTCTCACCAGGGTGGAGAAGAGGGGCAGAATCACCTCTCTCCATCTGCTGGCCACACTTCTTTTGATGCAGCCCAGGATGTGACTGGCCTTTTGAGCTGCAGCTGTGCATTGGTGGCTCATGTCCAGTAAGAAAACAGGTTAAAATGTGCTAAACATAGAATAACTCTCAACTTCTACAGATTCCCTTTAATGAGTAGGCAGTTGTGACAGCCCCTGCCTGATACCAGGCACCTCCTCACCCTGGATCCTGGAGCTGGGAAGAAATCTGCTTAAAGGTCATGGACATGACTTGTACCTCTCACAGTCCTGTAATGAAGTGTGTAGTCAGTCCTGTGCTGAATAATTGTCCAGCTGGAGTGATCTCTTCCTTCTTGTTACGTTAATTAAACATCTCTGTCTCGGGGCGCTGGGGATTACACTGACACAGCCATTCCTAGGAGGTCACTGGTTTGAGTCCAGGCTGCTCTGATTCCAGCCAGGGCTGGCTAGGGGCAGTCTGATGCTTGGTATGGAAATCACTTGGTCATCCTCCTTCAGAGTCTGCTGGGCAGATCCACGTGGTGCTGAACCAGCATCACAACTGGCACTGCTGAGCCATCTCATTGACCTTTCCCTGGCTCTGCCCAAGCTTTGAGTTGTGTGTTGGAGATGGAACCATCTTCCCAGCTCTCATCTCCTGACATGAAGCACCTTGGTGGGACAGCATGGAAGTTGATATTGCAGGTAGCTAGTTGTGTGCTGGTGGGTGGAGGAGGAAGGGGTTTGTTGTTTTGTTTTAAACTGGTTAATTTGGCATTTTTTAATACTAAAAAGAGGGGGCAAAAAGTAAACACATGCTATCTCCTTATAATTTCTTCTTACCATTAGAAAAACTGCAGAGGGATTATCAAGAAGCTTCTTATTGCCAGTTTTCCCATTCCCTCTCTGATCTTATCCTCGAGTAGCTTCTCTGAATTTACACTTCCTCACATTGGCAGTGTTGTAAGCTTTCTTCCTGCCATGCAAAAGTGCCTGGCTGTGCTTAAACACTTTCTGTGGATGGTGTACAGAAGAAGAATGCAGAAGGAAAGTTACACATTTGGAGTGAAGCTGATCATATTTCATATCAGGACTGTAGTTATATCTAATTTATGCAGGGCTAACAAATGCTAAATAGCGATTGCATGCATGGTTTGTAGATGTTAAAGATGGTTTAGACATCGTTATAAATCATATGTTAAAACTGCAACTGCAAATTAAGAGAGTATTAACACATCTAGTAATGTTATGTTAACCCTTTATAACCTATTCCCAAAGTACTGTTCCTATACACAGTACTTATTTTTGGACTGAGCTTAGAAATGAAGTGCAAAATAAAACTAGTTGAAGAAGGGAAAATTTATTCAGGTTTGCAATAAGGAGTTTTGGTGAGGTTTTTTTTTTTCACAGACGACAAATAAAAAAGCAGGAAAAAATATTAGGGCATGGGAAGGAAAATCCATAGATTCATTAAGACTGCATGAAAGTAGAATAAATCAAGAATTTAACTGCAAAGAAGTCTTGTTGGGAGTGTGCAGGTGGCTCAAAGGCTTTGAACCTGCAGCCTGAAGGTGATGTTCCTTCCCTGCTCCCCCCCCCCACATCACCCCACAGTGGATTGTGTTCACCCAAGCTGCCAACACAGGAACCTTGGCTTTCCAAGTCATTGTCACCCTCTTGACCCTGCTTTCCCTCCCCACCAAACCCAGCAAACAAGGTTCAAACCCAAAAACCCTCTTGAAAGGTGATGAACCGAATGATTGTGGATTTAACACTCTTGGAGAAATCATCCAGAGGAGTGTGAAAATATTCCCTAGATAGAACGAGTTCTGTTTAGTAGGGACAAGTTTAGTAAATCTTGTTTTCATTTAAAAATCACCACGTCTGCCATTCCTGAATGCCAGCCCTCTCATTTTTCACACTGAAACATAAATGGCTGTACATTAATGCAGCAACCTAATATTGCAAAGCTTAGATGTTTCCATCTTTAATAACATTAGAGATAAAGACAAGTGACTCCTTAGCCTCTTGATGCTTCCAAGGATTAACCAAGCTGTAGGACTTCAAATTTATTAACAATTGCCAACTTTGAATTACTTTTATTCAATTAACTAACTCAAGGATGATTTTCAGTGTAAATGATGACCTTAAACACGATTGCTGTGGTAAAGAGGAATGAGGTGTGGGTAAATGGCATATTATTGCCTGCTTCAGCATTATCTTGAGTGCAATAAGTGAAATTTAAGTGGAGGAGAGAAATGTGCCACTAACAGAAGTGGGGTTTGTTGTTACTTTCAGATATATGTGCTGCTTCTCTGACAAATCTATTAGGCTGGGATGGAGTAGTGGCTTCTGCAGTAGCTGGTCCAGCTGTGGCCCAGGTCACCTTGCAGGGAGCTGCTTGAACTGAAAAATTACCAAGTTTTAGAGGGATTATCGAAGGTGAGATGTCTTCAAGGATTTGGACCATTAGTCTCTTTCTCTCCCAGTCCCTTCTCTGTAGACAGGGTTGTTCTCAGAGTGTGAGTTCAAGATTGGCAGGTGCCAAATGATTGGGGGTGGGAATGAGGAGGGAATATAAATGCCCAAGATTATCCATCAGATAGATAAAGCCTCAGGATTTAGCTAAATAGAAATTTCCTTTGGTACATAACAGATGTCCAGATGTCCTTTGGGATGAATTCATTTATTTAAATCCTATCTCCTTTAATGAAACATTTTTTAAAGGCTGGAATGAAACTCAGTGAAAGGTCTGCCAAAACCCAGGGGCTTGACAGGGGTGGTCTCACAAATACCTGGTGCTTCCAGGTATAACCCACTGGGTGATCAATACTTTGAGGCTGTCTTGAGCAGCCAAGAGCTCAGCACCTCCAGGTTCCTCCTTTGCCCCGATAGTGCTCTGTTTGCTATAGCAAAATATCTTAACAGGCTGATCTCAAGAGCAGTTCAGTGCTCCTCAGCTGGCTGCAGCTATGAGAAGCTGTAGGAAAAAATCTTCAATATGCTTAACCATGTTGCAAAACATTAGTGGTGGAGTCTCTGTCCCTGGGGGTGTTCAAAAAACGAGTGGGTGAAGCACTTGAGGCCATGGTCTGATGGTCTGGTGGTCAGGGAGATGATGGGATAAAGGTTGGACTTGATGACCCTGGAGGTCCTTTCCAACCATGGTGATGCTATGATTAGGAAGAAACAGGAAGAGATGATTTCAAGTTGTTTTTTCACAATTGAGATTATTCTTGGCTTCTTATAACCAAAATTATCATGGTCATACAGTGACAGTGGTGCAGTCAGTTTGCCATCAGGCTCAGGAAGTCAGAGTAGGAAATATTTTAATTTTTTAACTTAAAATGCTCACTGTTTCCTTTTGATTGTTTTCAAGAAATATTATGGCTGAAAAATCAAAATGTGGCTGCTTTTCAGCAAAGTGCTGAAATGAAGGAGAACTCCTTGGTGTTTGCAGCATGTCGTGGTGGCATCTGGGGTTGGGACGTTCTCCAGCCACTCCAGGGGTTGAGCTGCTGGGGTTTTGTTGGTTGTTTTCCATTGGCAATGCTTTAACCATCTCTCTTAGCTGGAGAAAAAGGAGTCTGATGCCCTCTGATGAGTGTTTTGTGGGGACAACTAATGAGGAACTGGGGGCTCCCAGGCAGATCCCAGACTGCTCTGACAAATGCTGCTCGAAAGCACAGGCTTTATTTCTTGGCTGGATTTAGAGATTAATTCTTTCAACAAAATAGTATTTTTAGAAGCTGTAGGAGTTTTTGAAGAAGGCTGCATAGACTCATAATCAAGTAGATAGAGTTGAGGGGTATTTTATTTAATTTAATTTCTTAAATCACTGGCTACTGCAGGCCTACAGGAGATCCTGAAATGCAGAGACACACGAGGCCTTCTGACCACAGCCACTGTGACCCCAGAAGTGGTATGACATTAGCAAATTCACTGTTGGGTCCTATGTCATAAATAGAGCTTTAGGATGTGTCTTCATGAATGGGTTAGTCCCTCCCTGCTGCAGGTTTTGCCTTCATCTGACCCTCACAGGGGTTTCCCATTCTACTGCAGCCAACTACAACAAAGAGGAAAGCAGAAGTTGTTTAATCTTGAGCTCATCAGCATGTTTGTGTGTTGTATTTACTCACTGCATGTGTGTGCATGTGTTACCTTCCTGGCAGGCAAGGTTCTCTCCTGTTTGACACTTGCAATGAGAGTTGATATGGTAGCTATGACACCACTGATTGATTACCTGCTCGCTGCTCAATCATTTCCTCAGTGTCTTGTTATTTGGCAAATAACAGTGATGTGAATTTAAAAGAAGAAAAAAAATCTCAGATTAAATTTACCTAGAGGACTTTATGGGCAAAACCTCACTCTATTTACCACCCAGATGCACTGATGGCACTCCAGTGGTGGAATAATGCTATTGAGGATGTTTCAGCTAGCTAAAATTTTACAGCACATCAGTGATTGTTCCTTTTCAGAGAAATTATCACAATGTGGGCATGTCCATCTATTTAATTTCCTTTGCTGTTCTGAAATCAAACCAATTCCTAATGGTTCATGTTCTAGTTTCCTCCTGTTTGCCAAGGACAAGCTTCTACCTACTCCAGAAAATCATGGTCAGCTTTTTGTTTCCCACTTTGTCCAGTGCACTGCACACCCACCTAAGGTGGAGGGTGGTTGGACTGTTGTGGTTGTGGCCACCTTTTCATTTCAGTCTCTCCAGTGCTGACAGCAGTAAACATCCCCAGTATCTTTCAGCTATATCATGCTGCCAGCACATCCCAATACATGATCCTGCAAACTGTTTGTTAGAGGTATAAACTAAGGAATTGGCATTTGGATAGAGAAGCAGGGCTTGCATTTGAGGAGGAGTTATGTTCTAGTTAATCTCAGGCCATGAAATATCTGTATCGTTGGCCTGCCTGTTTATTTTTGGGTTGGGTTTGCTCAGGCTGTTAGATGATTTAAAAGCAATTAGAGCTGAGATTAGACATTTATCACTGAGCAGATAAATTTATAAATAAAAATAGTTAATAGATGTCTAAGAAAAAATTACATAAAGCCTTAATTAAACGAAGAGGAAATGCATCTTGGTGAAGATGGTATGCCTGTGAGAATAATGGTTTGGGAAAAAAAAAAAAAGCTGGAGAGCATCTAAAACTAGTAGTTGGGCTTGTGTAGAGTTCAGCTTTTCCTGGAGCATTTTCTGGGTGAGAGAGGAGATCTCATTGCTCTCTGCAAATACCTAAAAGGAGGTTGTAGTGAGGCTGGCGTTGGTCTCTTCTCCCAAATTACTGATGATAGGACGAGAGGAAATGGCCTCAAGTTGCATCAGGGGAAGTTTAGGTTGGATATGAGGAAGAAGTTCTTTCCTGAGAGGGTGGATGGGCACTGGCCCAGGCTGCCCAGGGAGGTGGTGGAGTCACCATCCCTGGAGGTGTTCAAAAAACGAGTGGGTGAAGCACTTGAGGCCATGGTCTGATGGTCTGGTGGTCAGGGAGATGTTGGGATAAAGGTTGGACTTGATGATCCTGGAGGTCCTTTCCACCCATGGTGATTCTGTGATTCTATGCAGAGACTGAAGACAGCTGAGACCATTCCACACTTTGAGTCCTATCGACCTTTGTAGTTCTACCAAAGAGCAAGGGTTATTTAGTTGGAGGCTGGGTGGGGGTTGTGTCTGTGGTTGCACATCAGCAGATCTGTTGTACAAGTCAGCAGGTGACATAAGCCTCTTATTTTTTATCAGGTGCTAATGTGTGACTGCTGTACTGCAGTTGGTGAGGGGCAGGCATGGGTGCAGGGCTCACGCTGAACACAGCCTCTTCCAAAGAGCTCTGTCTCGTAAAACTCCTCCGTGGTGCAGATTGTTAAACACAGGAGTTGGGAGGCCCTTCCATCCTTTGGGGAGTTCAAATAAAGGCCACTCATCTTTACAAGATGGACATCGTCACGGAAATTATGGGTCTGTTGGCGCAGTGTTTTGGGGAGGATTTTTGGTTTATATTCTGTCTGGGAGACTGTAATTGTTCTTTTTCTGCCCGAGACTTCTAAATCTATCCAGGAAGTCTAAATGATTCTGTAAAGCCTTGAAAATGCAACTTGAACACAGGCTAATGGCCGAGGAGATGAAGGGGAAATACAAAGTGCTGTTTTCTGCCTGACTCATGAGCTTTGTGAACTTGGATCTGGACAGGCCCAAGCACCTCTGAAGTTTGCTTATTTTCCTCATGTCTTTCTCACTAAGGAGCATTTTGGATAGACTGTGCAGGAGCAGCACAGACCTCAGAGGTGTCCACAGGCACAAAATAAGAGGTTGGCCCAAGAGCGTTAACTCATTTCCTTCCAGCAGTACTTGTACCTCTGATAGTGCCAGGAGAAGTGTTCCAGGGCTGTGAATCCCCAGTAACTGACCTGCTGGTACCACAGGGAAGTGTAGGTACTTTATTCCCTCCCTTACAGGTGGGTGGTGAGGGCTGTTGGTGTTGGCACAGTTTGCCAAGCCAGTGTAGCAGGTAAATACCATTTACTGATGTTCATTTTTAAGTGTTTGTGCATGGAAACAAATTGGTAGGCTGAAAGGCTCCAGGTTAAAATTCCAAGCATACCTGACAGTGTGTGTATGTGTATACCCACACTTGGCAGGTATCTAAATAACAATCACAGCTGTTAGTATTGAAGAAGAACTGAATTTGACATGTGCAGATCCATTGTCCTGGAAGAGAAGCCATAGATCCCATCACACGGAGTTATTAGCATGGATAATTTATCCAGAGAGCTCTTGGTCAGTGGCAGGAAGCTTTGCCAGTTGGATGTGGATCAGCAGAGCACTTAGAACATTCCAGGTTTCTTGGGGCACGGGGATCTCGTGCCTCTCCCCGCTCTGAAGCACTGGAACAAACCCACAAACAGGAGTTTTCACCTTCTTTTCTTCTGTGAGGTCTTTGACCTGTTAGAGACTGATGGAAACTTTCCCATTTCTTCCTCTTTGGCAAATGTTCAAATGCTTTTATTTTCTATTTTATCAGAAAATGTTAAAATAAAAAAGGATGGGAGTTGCATTTGTGCTCTAGAATGAAAGCTTGCTTGGTTTGAGCTCTGGTATTTAAGTTTCCTTGTTTGGAATTTGTGGAGTTTTCCATGACAGTATCACAGGGTTTTTCTGAAAACAAAATTATTTAAAACTTTTCCTAGGAATGTGGGGGTGCTGAGCCTCAGGAGGTCTGTGGCAGTAGGACAGCTGCTGACAGTGCTGCTTCAGCTCTTGGGGGATGAAAGGATCCAGGAAAAGCCATCCCCTGAAAATCAGTACAGTTCCTTTGGACATGACTCTCCTCAGCTCACTCTCAGACCTGGCAGAGTTTCAAATGGACTTTTCCTGGAGAATTATCAATACGAGGAATAATAACTGCACACTTCAGCTTTTACCTTTATTAGGAAATTATATCATGAATAAATATGAATTCTAGGTAGAGTGATGCTGACTGTAATGCCCATGTTAATAGAGAGATGGAAAAGGGTACTTCCAACATCAGTTATGATAATCAAGTTCTGACTCTTGTTTGAGGGAGGTGTGTGTGTTCCTGGCCAAGTCAGAAGAAAAGCAGTGATTGATCATGGCACTTTCCTTACAGAAATCAATCTCTGATCTGTAGATAGCGATGAATTCTCCTAACAGGACAAACCAACCCAGGTTTTTTATTCAGAAGCTTTGAGATGTTAGAGGTTGGGTGCAGATGCAGGGATGAGAAGTTGGCTTCTGTGGATTTTTTCTGCTGGATTTTTAAAAATTTTTATTTAAATGGAGTTGAACTATTTTGCCCACTCTGTGTCCCACCCTCTTTGCTCCAGTGGAGATCCTGCAGGGGACCAGGTACTGTGCAGGGGTGACTTTGTTTGGAACAGATTGCAGGGACAAGCAGTGGTCTTTTTACCTGAGCCAGGAGTAAGGAACCAAAGGAACAAAGCTCAGGATCTGGCCTCGAGTTTCAGGCAGTTTTCATTTTTGTGACAGTAGAGGAATTATGTGTAGTAGTACAGAGAAACTCAAGAGATTATGGGCTGTAAACTGCTGAACAGGGTGCACTTTAGTCATAATGGGAAATATTTTAAAAATATTTAAAAAAACAATGGTTAGCTCGTGACAGACTTCATAATAAGTCCTTCCACCATTCTAGCATCTAAACTCAAGGTTTGGGTGGGGAATTATTTTCAGGATATCTGATGTGTGTGTAGCACGGGCAGAGGAGGGAGCAGCTGGACAGACAGCCCAAATATACAAACTTCAGGAACCCGGGTGAAAAACGTTAGGCAGCAGTCCAGTGCTGCCCTCTGAGAAGCCTGAGTTTGTTTTGAAGCTGAAAATGGTCCTTTTGTGTTTGTGTGGGGCTCCAGTGAGGCTGCTGTGCCCTGCTGCTGCTGGTTGTAGGGCTGACCAAGCAGACCAAGAGGAGCTCTGCGTGGTGCTGCACTTGCTCCCCATCCCTTTGGCATCTCTTGCTGGACTGGCTGAGGATGAGTTCAGGCTGGGCAGAGGAATGGCAGGAGGCGAAGCACTGCAGGAGTGCCATAGCCCAGCTCACACTGCAAGGGCTGGGGTCTGCTGAGCTCCGTGGCTGGGAGAAATCCCCCTTCAGAATGGGGCAGAAGGGGAGGCTGGAATAAAAAAGGTGTCCCTGATTCTGCAGCTTCACATCGGCGTTGTGTACCAAACCCTGTATTTTTCTGATTAAAGAAGAAACTCCAAGATGTTTTCTGTCTGCTTGCATTGCAATGCAATGCTCTCGGAGTGGATGGGCAGTTTGCACGTTCCCCCCCCTCCCAACCCCTTTCACACCACTTTCACTTTTAACCTGCAACCATTCCTTTCCCTGTGATTACAGGGAAACAAAAAACAAGCTGAGAATTCGCCCACGAAAAAAATAGGCAGGTTAAGTGGATTGGAGAAGATCAGGTTGCCAAACACCCAGGGAAGGTTCTGTTCAGGGTTTGCTGCCAGAAAATCCCCAATTTATATATTTAACCATCTAGGGAAGGCAGAGGGGTCCGGGGAGGGCTGACAGTGGGCAAAGGCAATACTGTGTCTTTAATTTTCTTTTCTGAAGGAAGAAAGTCTGCATAGCAATGACAGGATCACTTGTTCGTGCCTTTAATGTGTGATCTGTTTTCTCCAGTGGAGGGCACTCAGTGTATCACAAACTCGAACATCAGCACCAACAAGCTCCAAAGCATCATCGCTCTCTGGAAAGCCTTTTGGAATTAGACAAGAGCTGCCTCTCAGCACAGCTACAAAACACTTCCAACCTGACCAGCTCAATGGATAAACCTGCCCTGCGTTAGCTTTTAGAGAGGGGTCTTGCACAGCACGGGAGGCCTGCCTGCTTCAGGACCTGGGGAGCTGGAGGATGGATTCCTGTGTCTGGGAATGGCAAAAGGCAGCAGAATGAGACCTGCTAGGTACCGGGGAAAGGTTTCTTTATTTCTCCCAGAGAAGTTGGTTTGCCTCCGTGGTCTGCTATAGCTTTTCCTTGCTGATTGCCACTTAATGCTGATGGCTCTCTGATGACTTACACAATGGCTCTCAGAGCTTAGAGTCCCTCCCTACCCCCCCACACACACTCCCCCCCCATCCTTCGTCCTCTCTTCCCCACCCCCAACCCCTTCCCTATCCTTTCCCTTCCTC
This sequence comes from Podargus strigoides, assembly GCA_028020825.1. Taxonomy (NCBI): domain Eukaryota; kingdom Metazoa; phylum Chordata; class Aves; order Caprimulgiformes; family Podargidae; genus Podargus; species Podargus strigoides. Next base: position 74,343,136 of record CM051622.1, on the reverse strand, counting down.
ATCCCCAAAAATTCTTGCTTGTCCTCTCTAGGGAACTTTGTGTGGGTTACTGGCATGCACGCTGGATGGCGGAGATGTGAGTGGCAACCGTGCTGTGACATGAAGATTCTGATGGTTTAAAGAAAAGAGACCAGTTTTTAAAAGAGAGGGAGAGGCAAAGGGAAAGGAAAAAAAAAAAAAGGAAGGAGAGAGAAGAAAACAGCTGGAGGAAGGAAAAGGAGGACGTTTGTTGATGTCAAAAGGATGGGTAAGTGAACTTTTCTTGTTTGTTTGCTAGCACAGCTGCAGCTCGATGGTATATTTTTCAGCTGGATTATTAGCTGTTCCAGAGGGGGGAAACAGTCTAAACAGCAGCAGTGTATTCCTCTGCCAGGTGACTCACTGTACTTGCTATTGTATTTTTAGATCACGTATTTCCCCCCCTACACACACACACACACACACACACCTTTCCTCCTGCAGTGGGTTATCTGTAATTAATGGGTAAATGCATGCACCGAGGTGAGGACTGGAGAGGGTACGTTGGCTGTCTGTGCAACCCACCCACACACCTGCACACACACAGAGGTACATGGATGCATGAGGCACCCTCACACAAAAAATTCTGCTGGCTTTATATTCCCATACCATGATCCTGTAGTGGTATTATTCAGGCTGTCAGAAAGGGCTGTTAACACTTTGCAGTATGTGGGCAGCAGAGGGGAGGGGGTGATTTTGTTGTATAGGTGGTTTTGAAAAGGCTTCCTTTGGTCTTGGAAAAGATACTCCTAAGACTGCTGCTACATTTCCAGCAGTCATTTGCCAGTCTTATTTTTTCAAGTGTGACAGGTTTATTTCCCTCCCTTCTTCCCCCTCCCTAGCCCCCAAGTCTGTAACAGCCAGAACATGTTTCTAGCTGGCTGCTGCTGGCACCCAGGCAGGAGCAAAAGATGAGGATTTAAATTAAAAATCTAACCCTTCAAGTGAAAGGCAGAGACACAGAGTTAAATTAGGAATTATTTTGCTGATTGCCCTTTGGTTTAAAATTGGATGAAGTAACTGCAGCACAGGGTTGGGTTTGTGCGTGTGACAAATAATAAAGTGATTATTTACTGAGGAGATACAGACCCTGAAAATAATCCCTGTTGGAAGAATGCGTGTTAATTCTTAGCAAGGTTGCAACTCTGGGCAGAGGCAGCAGTCCTAAAATTATGACAGGCTGAGGAAAGCATGTGTATGTATGTTGGATTTTCTGACAGCCCTTCCACCCCCTGAAATAATTATTCAAAGAATGTGGAAAATGTCTTCACGTAACAGCATTGCTTCTCTGTGATAAATTCGACATCTCAAATGCAAAAATCTTAAAATCAGTGTTGCTGGGGAAGAGAGAGGGGAGCTAAAATACAAATATACCCCTTTAAACTTTCTGTGGTTTGCTGCTTGTGTTTATTTGTAAGTATTTGTGTGTATAATGTGTGTATGAAGTAATAAATGCTTGGCTACTCACAGCTGTATGGAGGTAAATTGGAATTAATGTGTGTTAGGACTATGATTCATTTTGGAGAAATATGTCATCTCCCATGATCTTGGTGCTGAGGTCCCATACTGGTGGTACGTGGTACGCTGCCCTGTGGCGTTGTGCTCGGTTCTGTGCATCCATGTACATGTCTTGGGTGTATGAAAATAAGAAGTAAACTTACTTAAACCTACCTTTAAAAACAAATCCCTCAGTGCAAAAGTAAAGCTTTGACTTACTGTTAAATTTTATGATAAATACACATTTTAGAGCTGGATCCAACTTTACAATGAGCAGATTTCTCACTTTTTTGCAGTAATTTTTGGAGGGATTTGCCTTGCAGTTGCCTTTTATTAAAGAACACGTTTAGCAGCACGTAAATCCCAGCAGCTTTGGCTCCTTTCCTTGCCAGCACTATGGAGCATTCAGCACAGTGACTTGACAAATATGTTTATTGTTAAAACCTCAGCATCCAGTGATGAGGGTGTACCAGCTCCACCGAGAGAGGATGTGCAGGAGGAAAAGCGAGTGGAGAACAGGCTCTGGGTCCTTCTCAGGCACCGTAAATCACCCAGAAGTAATGGAAAACGGGAGCAGTGGTGGTGATGGGGCGGGTAGGAGAGATGGCAAGCCAGAAACTCAGAGGAACACCCATTTCCATGACAAAAAGTGCAAGGCAGGAGGCAAACAAGGTTGTCTTCCAAACCCACTAATGCTCCATTAGAAGCCCCAGTGACGTTGGTAATCTGTTGATTTATTCTAATGGCTTGACCACGCACGTTTGTTTTCTTTTTAATCTTGTAGGTTTCCATTTAATTAAGCAGCTGAGAGGCATGAGTGTGGTGATAGTGCTACTTCCTATGGTGCTGGTGGTGGTGTTGGCTGGGGCCCAGCGAGCTTGCCCCAAGAACTGCAGATGCGATGGGAAGATCGTGTACTGCGAGTCTCACGCGTTCAGAGACATCCCTCAGAACATCTCCGGAGGGTCTCAAGGCTTATCCTTACGGTACAACAGCATTCAGAAGCTGAAATCAAATCAGTTTGCGGGCCTGAATCAGCTCATATGGCTTTATCTTGACCACAATTACATCAGCTCCGTGGATGAGGATGCCTTTCAGGGCATCCGCAGGCTGAAGGAATTAATCCTAAGCTCCAACAAAATCACCCATCTGCACAACAAAACGTTTCACCCCGTTCCCAACCTCCGTAATCTGGACCTGTCTTACAACAAGTTGCAGGTGTTGCAGGCTGAGCAGTTCAAAGGCCTTCGCAAACTCCTCATCCTGCATTTACGTTCCAACTCCCTGAAGACCGTGCCCATCCGCGTCTTCCAGGACTGCCGCAACCTCGACTTCTTGGACCTGGGCTACAACCGCCTGAGGAGCTTATCCCGCAACGCCTTTGCTGGCCTTCTGAAGTTAACAGAGCTCCACTTGGAGCACAACCAGTTTTCTAAGATCAATTTTGCCCATTTTCCACGCCTCTTCAACCTTCGCTCGATTTATTTGCAGTGGAATAGGATCCGGTCTATCAGCCAAGGGTTGACGTGGACTTGGAGTTCCTTGCACAACTTGGATTTATCAGGAAATGACATTGCAGGGGTAGAGCCCGGGACCTTCCAGTGCCTCCCCAACCTCCAAAAGCTGAACCTGGATTCCAACAAACTCACCAACATCTCTCAGGAGACCATCAACACGTGGATCTCGCTCGTCTCCATCACTCTGTCTGGAAATATGTGGGAATGTACTCGAAGCATTTGCCCTCTGTTTACTTGGCTTAAGAATTTCAAGGGAAATAAAGAAACCACTATGATATGTGCAGGCCCTAAACATATCCAGGGTGAAAAAGTGAGCGACGCTGTGGAAACCTACAATATCTGTGCTGAAATCCAGGTAGTGGTTACTGAAAGGTCATACCAGGCCCCCAAAACACCCCCGAGACCTGTCTTCATTCCTAAACCCACCATCTCCAAACTTGAGAGCAACCAACCAACGTCCGTCCTGCCGAGCCCTTCTGCAGAGCTCCCCACGCCTGGGGTGGAACCCGAGTACGAGCACGTTTCCTTCCACAAAATCATCGCTGGGAGCGTGGCCCTCTTCCTGTCGGTGGCCATGATTTTGTTGGTTATCTACGTGTCGTGGAAGCGTTATCCTGCCAGCATGAAGCAGCTCCAGCAGCACTCGCTCATGAAGAGGCGCAGGAAAAAGGCCCGAGAGTCGGAAAGGCAAATGAACTCCCCTTTACAGGAGTATTACGTGGACTACAAGCCAACAAACTCTGAGACCATGGATGTATCAGTCAATGGATCTGGGCCCTGCACTTATACCATCTCTGGCTCCAGGGAATGCGAGGTATGAACCATGACCCTCCTAAAACCATTTCAGCTGCTGGGAAGGAGAGGTAAATGTTTGAAGCTCTTGAGGTGTCTCTAAACACTCGAAAGATTCATGAGATGATTTATTTTTGTTTGGGTTTGCTCAGGGTGAAGGGTTACCTCGTTAGATAACGAGGCAGGGATGTGGTGGTGGTGATTTTGAATAACTCAGACTGGTTAAAGAAGAGATTAAGTTGAAGTAAACGACAATGATAAAGGCATCTGGGGTGTTACTCTCCATCATTGGGAGTGGCTACAAGAGAGTCCCATTTTTAATGTAAAACAGAGGAGTCAAAGAACCTTTTCTGTTTTAAAAATAAATATGGAAGCCTCTTTACTCCAGACCCCACCTCAAATCTCAAGGGGTTTAAAGATCATATTTGAAGATAATACCAAAGATTTTCTGTCTGGTTCAGGAGTAAACCAGGGGACCACAGCAGTGCAGCACAGCCTCAGCGTTGGGCACTGCTTGGTGGGCAGGGGAAGCAGGAACGTGCGAGCTGCTCTGACCTCCAGCCTTGCAAAGGCCCCAAGGCAGAGAGTGTGCTTGCAGATACCTGGGGTGGGAGAGGGAGATTCTTGGGGGTTTTTAAATTTCAGCTTAGTGATCAGTGGAGGGCCAGCTCTGCTGGAGTGAGGAGTTCCACGCGCTCCAGGCTGCGTAACGATTTTGACACAGCAACAGGGGGAGTACAAACAGGGAGAGCTCTGAGTGCTGCTGTTGTCTGTTGTTCAGCTTTGGTGAGAAAAACTGTATTTTTTCGTTGCTGTTTTGTCATGGCTCTGTCCATGTGTATGTAAGGACTGTTTTCACTTGTGGATGCCATTGCTTATCTCTGCCTGGGAAGGAGAGTTTGTGCAATCACATCTCAGTACCGAATCCTGCCTGTGATGTGCTGCTGGGGGACCATGGTTGATTGTGGACATCCTACCTGAGAGTCCTTAATGTACCTGTTGAAACTTACTCATTTCCATTTATGCAAATTGGGTTTGACTCCAGGGTTCGATGCCCACAGCAGATTTTGAGCGATGCCTTTGACAGCGGGTGTGAAAGGTGTGTTCAGGATGAGCAGTGGTGAGCAGGCTGCAGTTCCAGGGTGTTCTGGTGCAAATGTTTTCACGTTCTGACAGTAGTGCATCTTTAAGATGTTCCATATGTGGCACCTGAAATCCCTAGCTGAATTTGGACCACGGAGATAATGGGAAAGGAAAAAAAAAAGTGGATGCTTTGGGGTTGCTTTCTCTGGAGCAATGTTGTCTTCCAAAAAGCAAACCCCCTGTCCTCCCCTTGTCAGTTCTACCAGTATCATGTGAGTGAAGGTGTGTTGGGTTTTTTTTCCTGTTAGCAGCACAAGTAGAAAGTAAGTGGTGCTAAAAAAGTGATTTTTGAATTTTCACTGGCTGCCACAAGGAGTGTTAATTTGACCTGAAAGGCTGTCTCCTCTTCATGCTCAAGTTTAACACCCCTGGAGTTTCATTAGCTTGACTAAAATGCTGTTTAATTTACACCAAGGTGATGGGGAAGACAGTTGAATCTGTACACCACAACTGAAAGGCCATGTAATGAAACCAGGATCTGTAGATGAATTGGGATCATGATGGCAGTGCATGGGGAATGTGTGATGTTTGGGAGACTGAAATGGAGATAATTTGCATTATGACAGATAAAAAGTTGAAGAGAGTCTAGTAGCAGAAGGTGAAAGTGGAGTCATGGCTTCATGGTGATGTCAACTGTTCAGCACTGAACCCAAGGGGACCCTGGTTCACGTGGATTCCAGGTGCTGTGGCAGTATCAGAACAATTTTATTTCCCTGCTCTGTTGAGGTTAAGTTAAACTCATGCACAGCTTTGCAGAACTCACACTGTTTATTGTGATATCTAGGGGGATTCTTGGTTATGGTGTAGATGGGTAAGAGTGTACTGAACATGCCAGTGCTGTCCCCAGCTGTGACTGGTGGAAAGTACACTCTGTGTTTGCCTGGTGGTTCAGTATGCATTGCCTGTTGGTACAGAAGACAGAACACAGCAGATCGTTGAAGGCACATGTAGCAACCATAAGCCCCCCCTGAAATACTATCTTCAGCTTGGATTTAACATTCTTTGTCTCCATAGCTACAAGGTTCCACTTGTAAAAGGATAGATATGCACTGTGCAGTACTTAAAAATGGTAAGGAAAAAAAAAATCTTTGTAGTGTCTTCAGCAGTGGAAAGGTTTTGTGTTTGGGAGAAGAAAAAGGAAATGGAACATCTCATTATTTACTGATTTTTCCAGATGTACGTGGTCGTGGGAAAAGGGTTAAAGTGAGACAGCTCAGGCCCATGCTCCTGGAGGTCTGACAGCTCATCACCCTGCTCAGACTGAGCTTTCTCCCCAAAAGAGACCACTTTTTGTGTGTCTGGTTATCAAAATGAGGGCAGGAGGGCTTTCGGAGTTCATTGCTTATAAAGCTGATTGATTTTTACCTTTTTTAGTCATATTTTTCAAATGATTGACTGTGTTGTGTCCCCCCCACACCTATAAGCAGCTGAAGTGTCCCAGAATTGTGTGTCATTCAGGGATGAAATGATGGCTTAGCTCCAGTGTAAGGTGGGGAAGGTGCCTGAGCACACTCTGTACCTGGTAGTTGGGTGATAATGGATGGTTTCTGAGCGTGGCCTGAGGTCGTGTGAACATGCCTATTACTGCATGGTGATGATTTTGGGTTTAGAAGAGCCTTATCTCATCCATAAACCAATCGTTTGCCATGGCAGAACTGGCCTTGAAATGACATGCTTGGGTATTTATGCAGGTCCTTTTATTTCACAGCAGCTGGTGGTGGTGTTGAGCTCAGTGAGCTCCCTAGCATATAACAAAGGGACAGAGGTGTGGGAGTGCTGTCCTGCTCTGGGGCCCTGCACGCAGGGGAGCTGCAGCTAGGGGTGGTACAGCTGCTTTTTCAAGTCTGTGCTTCATGAATTATTTCTCATCCTAGAGAGGAAGAGCCAAGGTCAGGCTTGCTGTAAACGGGAGCAGCTCTCTTGGCATCAGCGGGGTTATAACCACTGACACCTGGCCTATGGAATTCCATTTAGTCCTTTGGCAGGGGTTTCTGGAGTAACTGCATGCTTCTGAGTTTGGCTCTCACCATCCCGTTAGCAGACTGCTGCTGTCTCATCGTGGGTTTGCTTTGCTCTGTGTATGTGCACCTTATCCCCTCTTTCACATTTATTTCTACGTTTGCTGGAGATGTGGGAGCCATAAAAAGCAATTTCCTGACCCAAGCTGCAGTAATACGTATCACACACAAAATACCTGTGTGTAGCACGCTGTGAGGGTGTGGGGAGAAGGAACAAAAGCGTTTCTCCTCACTGCTGGAAGGGTATTCACCTCCTGTTTCCCAGGCTGGCAGTTACAAACCCCACACCAACCAGCCAAGTGAGTGAACATTTTCCCTGTGTTGGCTGAGCAGAGCTGACACGAAGCCCTTTGAGAGACGACTGACACAGACCCTGGGAGGTGACTTTTTACACTTCTCCACGTCCAGCCATACCCCAGGCCCACCTGCTCACATGCAGGCACAGCTCTGCTCTGCTGCTCCTGTGTCCTCCATTGGAGTGAAAACCAGGACAGTTGTCACTTGCATTCCTATATGCTAAATCAGTCACACAAAATTACCTTCACTTTGAATTCTGCTTCCTCCCCTCTTGCCCGAGGGAAGAAATAGATTGATAAAGGAATGCAACATATGCAGACTTGGTGGGCTGCTGTTGACCTCCTCCTTTTGAGCCTAATTTAAAAGGAAACGTTGACACGCCGCTGTTGTTTATTATTTATTTATGAAACCCCATTACTGTGTTGGTTTGAACAGGATGCAAAGAAGAGAAAACAAAATCATTTCCATGGCCCAGATAGTGTTTAGTCCAAGGTTCCTGTTCTGTGAGGGGGTTCATGGTTCTGTAACACTACTTTGAAAGGGCTGCCCAGGGGCTAAGCATGAACTTATGGACTGTTGCAACCTCATGAGCAAAATCAATCAATGATTTTGCAGAATTTTCTTTTTTTAAGAACAGTGATCATACTTGCTTTGGTCCTCAGCCTTGTGTTTCTGCAAGGAATACTCAGCAAGGACTTCATGGCAGAGGTGTAAGTCCATCATAGCTTGGGCTGATGCAAAAGGAAGCTGCTTCCACAGGTAGTGCATTACAAAGAGAAGAATATGGGAGGTGAGGAGCAAGGGGAGCAGGAGTTGTTACTACTGTCATAGTTTTAGGGGCAAAGTGGTGGGTTTTCTCTCCAGTGACCCCATTTTGGAACACCGTAGGATGGGCATTGTTCATCTGGCTTTGTCATACCCTTCTGTGCTGTGGCTCCTCCTCTGCCTCTCCTTCTCCTCCTCTCTGTGGTTATAGATGGACCTTAAATTCTTGCTTGAGTTGTAAACTGCAGGGTGAATCAATCTAATGAAACTCTGTCATAAGTTCTGTGTTTGTGTCGGGAGAGTAAGCAAAGGCTGAGCTGACTGTGCTCTTCCTCAGGGCAGGTTATTTGGAAGAAATATGTCAGAAGTGGCTCAGAGGTGAAATCTTTTAGGCACAGAGCCTAAAGAGGTTTGAGGAGAAGGTAAATTTTAGACATATCTTCAGGATTAGGACCAAAGGTAGAAATTTGTTTGTTACCATTCAGAGCCTTCGTTAGCATTACATACTTGTGACAAATACAATGTCAGTATACAGAAAGTTGTGCTATAGATGGTGATGTGGCAATAAATGCCCAGGGGTAAATTTTCCTGGGCTCAGCACTTGTAAAGTGTGAGATTTCCCAAAGATGTCACCATTTCCAGAGGAACTCATCCAGCTGTGCAGCAGCAGCAGCTGAGACACTGGTGGCACATTTGACAAGGGAGCTGCAGAAGGATGCTCAACACTTCTGAGAGTCTCAGTGTCTGGGTGAGAGAGTCACTGTCTGAAATGTGCTCTTGCAGTACAGATGCTGCTGAGACCTTGGAAGTGATGTGCTCAGAGATAATGCAGATGATCAGTGGCAGAGGAGGAGCTGAACCCACAGCTCCCAGATTTTCACGTAGACGTGGGAACTTCCTAACCACGTTTCAGCATTACGTGTGCTCCACTGGGGCTCATCCAGAGCCTGACAGTTAACTGACAGAGCTCTGAAGCTGTGTGGACTATTTGAGTCTTAACCACAGGCTCCAGCCAGGAGGGTGACTGGTGGCCTATCATCCTCCCTGCCCTCTCAGCACCTCTTCTGCTTCCCCAAATTTTGCCACTTTTCAGAAGCTTCACGGTTTGAGTTATGCACAGTGAGGACTGCTCAAATGGAGAGGATGCTGCATTGTAAAAGCTGTGTACAAGAGAAGCAAATACCCATATTCCTGTTACAGTTGCTGCCCAGGCCCTGTGAAGGATTCTGGTGTTGCTGGAATTGTGACAGATGCAGTTTACCCTCTCCATCTCTTTTCCTTTCTCTCACCCCTTCTTCTGCTTTCGCTCAAACTCTGTGATGTGCTGCCAGTATTTTAAGGAGGAGAAAAAAAATCGATTTTAGTCCATTCTGTAGCTGATGCCAGGAGGGAGAATGCTGACAGAAATTGCTAAGAAGTCTGTTGAACCTATTCATTTGGTTTTTTCCTTTTAAGCACACACACACACACACACACACACACACACACACACAGTTTCAAAACCCCACACTCTAAAAGGGGCAAACAATCTTATTAGTAAGTGTCCTGCTGGCAGAAATGTTCCTCAGCCTCTCCTCCAGGATGATGGAGTTGACCTGGTGGTTGGTGTTAATGCTGTTTCCCAAACTGGAGCTGTCGGAGCTGGACTGGGTGCTGGGACCAGTCAGTGCTGTGTGTGTGCTGGTTCACTCTGCCCCGTGACAGTGATGTTCCTGGACACAGACTCCTCCGGGCAGAGTCTGCCCCTGGTGTCACAGAATCACAGCACAGCCTTGGTTGGAAAAGACCTCTAAGCTCACCCAGTCCAACCATTAACCCAGCACTGCCCAGTCCCCACTGCCCCATGTCCCTCAGCACCACATCCACACGGCTCTGAAATCCCTCCAGGGATGGGGACTCCCCCACTGCCCTGGGCAGCCTGGGCCAATGTTTGATAACCCTTTCAGTGAATAAATTTTTCCTTATATCCAATCTAACCCTCCCCTGGCACAGCTTGAGAGCTGAGTACATGGGGACAATCACCTCTCTGCTCCTGCTGGCCACCCCATGGCTGACACAGAGGGACAATCACCTCCCCAGTCCTGCTGGCCACCCCATGGCTGACACAGGGGGACAATCACCTCCCCAGTCCTGCTGGCCACCCCATGGCTGACACAGCCCAGGATGCTGTTGGTAGAAGAGACCACTACATTTCAGAGTCTTCAGGACCACGGCTGAGGTCCTTGGTGTGTTGCTGCCATTGAAGTGTCTCCCTGCTCTGCTCAGCCATTGCAGGTTTCCTGGCAGGACCTGTTGGGGACAGGGGCAGGCTGCTCTCTGCCATGCCATCCATGTTGTAAACATTTTGACATGAACTATTCCTGTGTGGTTTGTGTCTGTAGTGCTAACAATAGCCTGGTATGTGGTCATTTCAAGCCACGTGTTTTAGGCCTGAACACATTTTTGACACTAACCAGCTTTTATCACATCTGCCTGGTGTGCAGCCACATCAGCTTAGCTTGCGTGTGGATCTCTCCACCTACACAAAGAGATGACTGGATCGATTCTGAGGGGTTTCCTGGGACTTGTTGTCTCTGTTCCTAGCTGCAAAATTCCAGCTTTGTTAGAAGCCAGGGTACGTGGGGAAGGGATGGCATCAGGAGGTGTTAATTCATAGGGATGTTGGCTTCTTGGGCAGGTGAATTCCTTTTGTCTTTGCCTTAAGTCATGAGGAAATGGGAAGCTCTTCTGGTAGATCTGTCAGTGACACTGTTGTCATGGGCACCTGAGTGGGAATTGTTCCACCTGCAGGGATGGGGAAGGCAAGGAAGGCCAGAAAATGCTGCTCATCCACAGCCTCTCAGGGGTGTGTTCTACCTACGGCAAAGCATCCATCATTGTCTTGTGTGAGGGGTTCACATTGGTTATGTGAAACCCTAAATGGGGAAAACTGACCTTAATTTTGATTTTGCTGCTTATTTATAAGTTCTTTTGCCATATAAAAGTACTTGGTATTTTCTGTCTGAACATTTCAACTGCACAAGTTACATGAGGAGAAAAATGAGATGGTTGTGAAGTCACTCACTACTGAGGGTATTGTGGGGAAGTGCCATGTCCTTCATCACAACAGGCAGAGCTTGGTAATTAGGGAGTGTACAAAGATCTTTCAATGCATTCTGCATTGGGTGTGTGCACAGTGCTTCCAGCTGCATACTGATATAAATATACGTTGTAGAAAAAAGCCATCTCCATCTCCAGTTTTTCACTGACAATGAAAGAACCAGTTCTAAAGCAGAAGGTTCATTGTATTTATTTTTTTCTATGTAAATTCTGGTCAAGATTTTTCTTTCCTTGTATGGAAGAAGTAGGCTTTTCCTCTATGTTACTTGTCATCCAATTTAGCAGCAGGCAGTAGGAAGTGAAGGACAGTAAGCTCAATGTAATGGTAGGATTATTACTGTGACTATTTGTGTTTGAGTAGCAGCTGACAACTCCCATTTTTAATGACTCTCTAAAAATACTGAAGGAATCATTTTGTGCCTGGGAGAACAGGATACAGCAGATGATCTAAACAAGTAGGGCATAGAAAGAGGAAATGGAGACATGGAATTACTTGCAGGAGATGAGTTGACCAACGAGTGCTGCCATGCAGGTTTTGAGAACCCTTTGGCAATGTTCTGTTTATTGGATGACTCCAACCCTCAGTCTTGTGCAGCGGAAGGGCCATCCCGTGGTCTGTGACTGCACAGTGCACAGGTTAAACTCACTGCTGGGCATCAGGGAAGGACCTATCTGGCACTGAGCAGAAGCTTCAAGTTCCCCATTGGAAGGTCAGTCTCGCTCTTAGTGCCTTGCACTCTCATGCACCCTAACTCATTTTTAATCCAGACGTTCCCAATGCGTGGAGTGTCTTTGATGGATGGACTTGAGTTGTGTGGTTTTTGCTCATTTTCAAACTCAGTTCACATTAAAAATCAGCTTCTCCTTCTGTGTGATGGCCTCTGAAACCTCAGATGATTCTTCACTGCTCTCATCTTTCACTAACACATCCATTTGGATTATCTTTGTGCCGTGATGGATGCTTTAAAAAGAACCAACAAGGCCATCAAATTCTTGCCCTGGTTCAACTAGCATTTGTTAATGTTCTAAATCATCTTGGGCCTGAAATGTGCTACTTCTTAAATTTAGAACGATATGATTGCCTGCAGCCTCTCCATGTGTTAATTAAATCATCATAATTGTGGTTTCTTGAGACTGACAGGTTATAAATAGCTTTTCTCTCCCCCCCTCCTGCAGTAATTTGGTATGAATGACAGGCAAAACAGCTATTGTTTAAACTGTACATCTGACACCGTCCTTCCCATTCAGACTCAATTTCTCTGCTGTTATTTGATTGTCCTGAAATAATCGACAGTGTCATTCTTAAAGGCTGGTTAATTACCTCACATTACGTGCAGATGAGAGAAATTATTTTTCTGGGTCATCATTATCCATTTAATTTATCAGAATGTGTGTTGAGGAGTACTGAAGGTCAGAGCAGCTGGTCAGTGTCTGTGTGCACACACACACACGTGTCAGAACACACAGAACAAGCCCTGTGACTGATGCGTTTTAGTAATAATTTTATTTCCATCTGTAATGTCATGTCTCATCCAGGATTTTGTGGAAAGAGTTGACCAAGAATTTGTACAAAGCTCTCTACTCAACTTTTGATCTTCCCTGGCTTCAGAGCAGCTCTGTCCCATGGGTGAGAGAATGAGGTAGAAATGATGTTAGTGGGAACATCCTCAGGGTTGCATTATGCATAATCCCATTAGGCAAATATGCATTGCTCCCCTTTAATGTAGGTCTGCGTGCTGTTTACAGCTCTAATTTGTGGAAGAACCTAAGGCTAGATCTTAGTCTGCTACTCTGGATCCTCCTTACTCTTCCAGTTGCACAAAGGAACCGTGCCACATAGCTGAACTCTTGAGTGTCGAGTTGTGTCGTGCTGACTGGCATAATTTGGAGTTAAATAGGATTCAGGAATATATAGGAGAGAGTTTGTACACAGGGAGCCTTCCTTTCCAAGGCTGGAGGGTGTCCTTCCTCCTTGTGGGTTTGGAAAGCAAGGGGAGCCACCAGTCAGCCACAAGGTTTGGGAACCATTCAGAACTCCCCTGTTCACTGACTGCGTGAGATTGTTTCATGGCAAACTGTCAGACTGGAAAAGAAAGAAGGAAAGCAAGGTCACGGTGACTTTCATTAGAATTTGAGTATTAAAACTGATCCTTAAACCTTGGAAAATACCTCCTGGCCTGCAGTCCTCACCCTCCCTTTGCTCACACAGCAGGTTGGCTGGGGGGGGGTTTGCTTTTCCTGCTCCCCCTTCCTGGTGGCTCACAGAGCAGGGCTGGGGCTTTAGCTGCTGCTTTGGCATGAAAGGAAAAAGTATTGTCTGGAGCCCTAAGGGACTCCTACAGAGAATGTTTTGTTCCTGCCATAAAAGCCAGTCTGAAGTGGTCTGCTTTGTCCTGGTGTGATATTAGTACATGCCTATTTAGTTCTTTTAAAAGTCTACACTATATTCAGATGCAACAGAGACTGACTTACAGCTACTCAGGTGCTCCCTTCTCCCAGTAGTTTTCTGCAGAGTGCTGAAATTGCACGATTTTAATGTAAATTTCTGCTCCGTTTCTTTCCCCAGAATTATAATTTTCTTTTCCCAGAGCCTCTAAACTGTGTGTTAGGCTTCTGGCTTAAAAAGCCACATCAGTGTCACACACAAAGCGAAATGGGGAAATGAAGGCAGCTCGTGTGTTTTTTGCAGTTGGAACACAAATTGTACAAATCAAAAGAGGAAGCAACCCACTGGCAACTGTGAATTATTAGGATTTTTTATTTGAAAACAAAATGTATGAGTATTTTCTTTGCTGCCTTTGCTTCGTTGAATTTATGAAGAGTCCCAGTGTGCACGAAGCTTCGACAACGTGAGGAATTGATTAACCTTTTTCTATTTATGATTAGCTCCCAAACATTTATTACATTAGCTTTGGAGAACAAGGTCCAGGCTTCTTTGTTTCTCTGTAATAGACAAGGGAGTGTTCCACACAGGTCCTCAGTAAAAGGTGGGGGTAATATTTTGTGTTTCACAGCCTCTCATGGCTAATGAAGGTTGGAGGGGGGGAATATTTTACCCTTATACACATAGAATTTTACAGTGGAGAAGAGGCAGTTAGCCAGCTGCTTTGCCTTCTCATATATCAAGGGCCACAAAACTTCCCAAAGTTAAACTGGTTATTAAACCAATAGTTTATTTTGACTAAAACGTGGTTCCAGAGTGTCACTTGAGGACTTGGAGAGAAATCTCCACTTCTCTGATAATTTATTCCAAAGGTCAGTAACCTTCACAGTGAAAAAGAACTTGTCCAGCTGTTAAAATCATTCCTTTCTCCACCCTGACATGAAGCTCACGTGAGAGGACGATGTGTCTGGTACGTGGTGTGTGGCTGAGGATACCTGTGGATGTTTTCCAGCTCCCTGAGAGTGGTTACTAAGAAAACCCCTGAAAATCAAGTGGAGGCTTGCCCACTGAAATAGCCCAGCTCCTGGCTTTCAGGAAAACTGCATTTTCATTGAATCATTCTGGGAAAATTTGTGTTTATCCAAACTGCTGAAGTAAGCAATTTTCAGCCCATCTTTTCATATTCCTTCCACCTTGTTTGTGACTCCCCAGCTGCTGGTCTGGAGTTCTCCACTCGTCATTCACGTGGGGCCTCACTGTTCCTGCATGCCCAGACCTAGAGGAGAAAACCAGAGACAAGATAGGCTGAACTCTGTGCCAGGCTCCACGTTCATTTCAGTGGAACAATGGTTACAATCCCAGGGTAAATGGCATTAAAAATGCTGGTGGTTTGTCATACTGTGAAATACCAGTTAAGGCACATCACTAGAGCAGTGTCATGTGGGTCTGCATTAACTTGGATGTCACCAGAAGCCTTGTGTACACAAAAGTCACTGTTTATAAACAAAGCTCAATATTATGTTACTGTGATTTAAGATTGGTGTCAATCTGTGTTTCCTTTCCCATTCAGTGTAACTTAACAAGTTGTTACATACCTCCTGTCCAACCCCAAAGGGCCTTTTTAGCTTGCTTGCTTTGGAACAGCCTGGAGAAAAGGCTCCTTCACCCCCCACATCGGGTGGGTTATTGGCCTCAACTGCATGGAATGGTATTGCTTTGTTTTTAATGAGCTGCTCCAACAGGGGTTTGATTGCTAATGAGCTGTGTCCCCATCAGGAAACAGCCTCGTGAAGGGTAGGTATTGTTCTAGAACAATATTCAAGAGCTTCTGTAAATACAGGATTTTGGTAATTGAGGTGAGGAAAAAAATGAAGGCATTCGTCAATGATCTCAGGTCTGCCTTGTTCTGCAGAATTAACGAATGTTCTGGCTACAGGTAATTAATTAAAAATCATTGATGAGTCCAGTTTTATTTCTGCCATTAATTTGACTTGATAAACTGCTGGGGATGGATTCAAAGTTGATATCAGAAGAGTGTGGTAATTCACCAAACACTGAATGGAGAGCTCACCTCCAGGTCATTTGAGCAGTCAGGACTAACTGAAATGCCCTGCAGGGTCGTGTTCCAGTTAAACCCATCTGGCAGGACTTCTGAGCTGCTCTGTGCCCAGATAGGACCAGAGAATCAGGGAATGGTTTGGGTTGGAAGGGACCTCAGAGATCATCTAAGAATCCTCTAGGTTGGAAAAGACCCTTAGGATCATGAGGTCCACCCATCTTCCAAGTCCAACCAATCTTCCAACCTTCTACCTAACTCTCAGCATAGCCTAAATGATACCCAAGAATTTCCTCATTTTTTTTGTGGTTATCTCTCAAGTTTTACCATGAATGGATGTTTCCTATGGATGCTTTCATTTCACTTATTAAAAAAAAAAGGGTGACAATTTTAGGGCTGCTAAAGCAAGGGGTTCAGTATGCCTACTTCTTCCTCTGTCTTTTCACTACAGCAGTAGTTAGAATTCCTGTTCATGGTCAAGGTCCTGCTTTGTCAGATATCCTATAGATACAGAACATTACTATAAAATAAATCCTTGCCTGAAAGGGCTTACCATCTATCTCTTAGTTTTAGATGTAACAGCATGTTAGATCATCACTAAGCAGAAATATCAGGACCTGAAAGGAAAAAATATTATTCCCTTTGAAAATGTGTCAGGTGAAAAAACAGAAATGATTTCTCTTTGTTCCTAGCAAGTGTTAACTCCCTCCCTTCAGCTTGGGGATTCGCTGAACAGTTTTCATCCTGCCTGCTTATTTCAAAAAAATGATGGATGCCTGTGAATGATTTAACTCTTTCATGTTCACTGTCTTAAGTAATGATTAAATATTAATCAAAACTAGCAGCATACACTGAACTCAGCTCAAAGGAGATAGGTTTTGCTCACATTCATTCCCATGTATATATATAGGTATGAAATATCTTAATTTATAATCTGGAGTTGCACTGTTTCCTATTCATTTAATGGCATGGAGTCTAATTGAGGAAGGAATACTGCCCAGGAACCCTGGCAGTGCTGGGGTGCAGTGTGAGTGAGCACTTGTGAGGAGGCAGCATAAGCAAAGGAAGTAAGGAGGGGAAATCTAGACTTGGAGATGACCACAGGGTCACACTGCCCACGGGGTCTCCGTGTCAGAGGACTGAAAATGAGAACAGCCATGCAAACATGAACGGAAAGCAAAGGGAAAATCGTAAGTGGAGAGGAGTGGAGAGACTTCCAGCAACATTCAGAGAGCTGAGTAGTGTTGTGGGCTGGTTAGTAAATATCTAGTAAAGTTAGACTCTGGTCTCTGTTCAAGTAGAGCTTTTTTTCATTTATTTGATTCTACCAGGAAAATTGTCACTAGTGAGATTCTGTAGAAGCTTCTTAAGGGTTCTACTTGACTAGAATAGTAAAAGAATATACATTTCTTACACTATTTCATCTACATGTCTTAATACTCTGTTGTGGTAGTGCAAGTTTTTGTTGGCTGTGAGAATGACTGATGTGCAGTGCCCTATTTGTCTCTGTTTGGGTTTAGTCCTCTGAATTCCTGGGCAGACGTGCACGTGGTTTATCCCTGGTGTGGAGAGCTGAGGAACAGAGACTGAGTGACCTGGAGAGTGAGTTTAGAGTGTGTTTCCTTTCAGAACAGAAATCAGTGGCTTTCCTGCCTGGTTTTCCAGCCTCTAACCCATGTTTCTCAGTAGCATAATCCTGTAATGTGTATGTGTGCTTATTAGCAAGGATGGGAAGTTAAATTAGCACACGAATATGTTCTTTCCCTGACATGCTTGAAATTACACTGCTGAATTCCTGTTCAGTTACAGCAAGGCCTCAACTGAAAAAAAACCCAACCTGTTTCCTTTTTTTTTTGTAATATGTTGTTATTGAGTCCCCACTGGGTGGGCAGGTAAGACAGAGTGGGTTAGCCACATTTCAAACTTAACACAGCCATTAATTAGTCGCTCTGTGTACATTTTGTAAGAGGTTAAAAAAGCACTAGTTAATCATTGATGGGTTTTAAAACAGGATAAGCACATAAATAAGAGGTCACATGTGGTTTCTGATAGTTTCTTACAGAGTGTCTTAATTATTTATTAGTTCCTGATAAGCTATTTACAAATGCATGCCAGATCTGAAACATACTCGAGCTGTAGTCCTAAAGCAAATAAAAGCCTCAGAAAACTTATGTGTACTTCAGAGAAGGAGCAGTTCACTGATTCAGGGAAACCAGGCTGAAACGTTCAGTGAACAAAAGATAATTTATAATTGCTCATATTTGATGCTGTGATTAAAAGCAGAGACTCTGGGAGCCGTCAGGGAGCCAGTTCCCAATCTGGGAGATGGCATTTTAACACGTCAGCCGTCAGTCTAGAGTTCTCTTTTGTCCACTAAGAAGTCTAGAGGTCTTATTTTGGGTATTTTACACCATTCAGGACTTTTTACACACAGGAGTTGTGTGGTTTGAATTGAAGTGTTGTGGCCAAAAGGCTCACTGCCACCCCTTAGCCTGGGAGCAGACACAGAATCACAGAGTGGGTTGGAAGGGACCTCAGAGCTCATCTCGTTCCAATCCCCTGCCATGGCAGGGACACCTCCCACTGGATCAGGTTGCTCAAGGCTCCATCCAACCTGGCCTGGAACACTGCCAGGGATGGAGCATCCACAGCTTCCTTGGGCAACCTGTTCCAGTGCCTCCCCACCCTCAGGGTGAAGAACTTCTTCCTTAGATCCAGTCTAAACCCACCCTCTCTCAGCTCCCACCCATCACCCCTCATCCTATCATTACAGTCCCTTGTCAAAAGTCCCTCCCCAGCTTTCCTGTACCCCCCAGGTACTGGAAGGCTGCTCTGAGGTCTCCCCAGAGCCTTCTCTTCTCCAGGCTGAACAAGCCCAGCTCTCTCAGCCTGTCCCCATGGCAGAGCTGTTCCAGCCCTCTGCCCATCTTGGTCGCCCTCCCCTGGACTCTCTCCCACAGCTCCAGCTCTTTCTTGTGTTGGGGGCTGCAGAGCTGGACATGTGCCTTACTGTAGCTTGGGACACCTTTGGGGCACCTCCATACCAGGGAGACGTTGTTGTCAGCGAAGGTTCCGACTCATCCAGGGGCAGACAGATGGGAGTGGGAACTCTGGCTCTCCGAAGGCTCACACTGGTGTGAAGCAGACAGAAGCACATGGAAGAGGGAGGTGACTTCTGAAAATGTTTGCCTACAACTTTTGTGTTATGCTTTGTGTACAGCCATGATGGAGTTTGAGTCTGGTGCAGGAATCAGCTGTGTGGAAAGTGCAATGATTTCCCTACAGGTAGGAAAGCTCTTAGAACTGGAAACCCCAAAACCAGTGCACCTGCAAGACCATCATTCCCCCCCAGAATGGAGCACTGCGTGGTGTTTCCTTCAGGGACAGAAGTGGTTCAGGTGAAGTCTTTACTCCCAGAAGTGCCCCCTGTGAGCAGGGGTGTTCCCAGCAGAACACTGGTGCTATTGGGTGTGGGGATGGTGCTCACAGAGAGCGTGTGCAATTTGTTCTTTAAATTCCAGAGTCTTTACAGACCTTTTGAAAACAGGAAGAGAAAAACACTATCAGCTGTTCTCTCTGCTTACGTTGACTGGATCAATATTTCTGTGGTGTGATCCCACTGGTCCGTGTTCGTGGTCAGTTGCCCCCGTGAGTCAGACTGGGGCTTTGTTTCGGGGTGCTGCAATATTCTTTTTCTTCTTTCAGATAAGCATTGAAGTATTTTTTTCCTCTCTCCTCCTGCTGATTGCTAATGGTGTGGATGCAAGGTTTGCTTTGTTTCCTTTTAACAATGTTTGCTTGGGACTATTCCATCATCGTCTTTGAGTCGGAGAACTGCATGAATATCAAACAGAGCTTCAGGAGGAGCTCTTAGGAGCTTTGTTTCCCACCTGTCTCCTTTCCAGTGAGTCAATTCTGGGGGTTTTTTGGTATTTTTTATTTCAATTTCTCCATTCATTTGATGTTTTACCATCTGAAGCATTTCTTTCCTGCCTTCCCCCCTTTTTTTATTTGGTGTGTCTGTTCACCTCTGCACCTCAGCTGATATCTTCAAGGAAGGGCCTTGAACTTGCCAGGTTTCTTTACAGCAAGGAGCCTCAGAAAAGGCAGCTGCTGCTCTATTGCTGTCCATTTTTAATCTGTTTTAAAGTCAGTTTGAAGTGATATTCCCCTCCTCATGTTTTACAAGGCTATCTTAAATTATTGAGCAAAATCACTTTATCCGTGAGAAGTTCGGTCATGATTTTCCTACCATTTTTTTTGCTTTTCATAGCAATAATTGATATTTATTGTTGTGTAGCATCACAGGGGCTCTGCTGAATTTGACCCCCGTTCTTAGAATGATGTGCAGTTCTAGATCAATTAAAAATAGTGTTGTATTAGTGTGAGCTTGTGTCTGAGCTCAGGAACAGTGTGGGCTCAGTGTAGGAACAGCTCTGGGCTCGAATGCCTTCTGGCATCACCAGGATGCAATGAAAGGACTGTTCATTCTCATTGCTGTTTTCTCCCTCCCTCCTTCACTGGTAAAGCTCCTGCTTGGCTCAACACACCACGTACAAAGTGCTGTTTTGGCTGTAGTTGGGTTTGTGTCCCCCTGGTCCAACTGGAGACCCCCTGTGCAATGGCTATTTGTCTTGTCCTGCAGAGTATCTCTCTGCTTTCATTTCTCAGCCTAGTGACTAGGCTATATGGTTGCTGTATCTTTCTACAGCTTTTTCCTCTTGTGCTATTAACCAGACCTTTGGCCTATAAATTTGATTTTCATAATCTCCTTTCTCATGTACAGAATCCTGTTGGAGCCAAAATACTGTGTAATGGCTTTAACCATGTAGCTAGACAACAGGATCAGGACTTACCAGATTTAAACTAAGTTTGCTTTTTGAGTCAGCCAGATGCCCAGTGTCTTTGGTCTGATTCCCATTGTAGAACTCATATTGTACAAAATTTACTGGAAAATAACTTTGGAACATAATCTCTTCCAGGACGTTTACAGAGCCATACTGAGAAGTATTGCTGTGTGCCTTCAGAAGCATTTGAGAAATTCAGATTTACCACAGCTCAGTTTAGCACTCTGTTTGTGTTCATTATCCAAACAGTACGGGTTCTGCCTCTGTCCTGAGGGATCCGTTTAGCAGAGGGTTGGGATAAGGTCTGGGAGTGCTGGGAGCACACGGTCTGGTTGGCATCTGGGGTAGGTGTGAAATGCCATCCTGTCTGTCTAGTGTTTGTTGGGTATTCTAATAATCATGGGGCTGAGGGAAGGCTTCAGCCCACCCCACTCTCTTTAATTAATACCAAGGAATGTGCCCAGGGCCTTTGGTGTAAAGCCAGGTCCCCCCTGCCCAGCCCTCCCTTCAGGTGCAGCAGGGTGTGCAGGAGAATCCTCTTCACGAGCACACCATGGGGGCAAGTGCAACATGCCAGTCAGGAGATTATCTGCATGCTCCCAAGATCTGGGGAACGAGCTGTTCAGGAGAGGCATACCCTTCCCCTTCCCCTGAACTGCTTTAGAACAGGCTTATCATAAAATTGTAGTTCCGTGTGTGTGTGCGACAGCAGAAATGGGACACGAGGAGTATTTATGGAAACGAAGCCTAGAAATGAAAATTGGGGTGTGCCATTCCAAAATTACAGAAAGCCCTTGAAAAGCTCTTTACAATGCTGGTGGGGAGTACCAGTGTGTGCTGACCCATTTTGGCCACGCTGCTGGGGTGGTGGTGAGTGGTGTCTGATCAATTCAGTCGTCACAGAGTAGAAAAAGAGCTTAACAAGAAAGGCAGAGAGCATGGCATCAGTTTTAATTGTTGATGACCACTTGCACTCTACTGAGTCATCACTGCTTTCTAGTAAAAACTGTAGAATTTGAGAGGACACAGAGCCTGGTGGAAAGCACTCAGCCCCTTCTATACCTGGAGTGTGCATCAGGGTAATCCACTCCCCACTTGAGATGGGTTTGCAGGCACAGCCATGTGTTTGATGCACAGGGTATGGGGTGGGTTGGTAAAAGTGTTTATCAGCAGGACTGTCTCTGCCACTCCAGCCCCTGGCTGCTTTGGGGGTGAGGCAGGGCAGTTCCCTGGAGTAGGTAAAGATGCAGGGAAGGATGCTGAATGCATCTCTGATGCACATCTGAAGGACAGGAGACTCTGCCACCAGGCAGTCTGTATCAGACCTTACCTCCAGCTTGTCACTTTGCATCCAACTGCATCAACTACAGCTGAAAAGATTCAGTGCTGTGCAGTGTTCTGGCCTGTGTGGAAAGCACTTGCTAATTCTTAACTTGTTTCTCTAAGGATGAATGGAAACACCTTTCTGTGTTTGTGTTGCACCCAGAACACTGGGTTCCTGATCCGTGGGATCACACAACAACAAGAAGGAATCCTTGCAGAAATAGTCCAGTGCAGCACCTGAGCAGCTCTGACAGACACACCAGGAATTAGAGACTCAATTATTCCTTCCACCTCAGGTTTGCAACGCTCTGTGGAAGGGGGAGCACAGCTGTTGTACCTGTCTGGTGGCTGCAGGGAGGACTCCTGTCTCCAGAGCCACCAATCTGGAACACCACATTCCCCCACACAAAGAATCCATCTGCCTCAGCAATGCACATCCCAACCGTGCATGCAGTTTATTTCAGTCTCCCCTAAATTACATGCAAATGAATAAACAAAATAATACAGCCTGGCTCAAGCTGTTGATATTTATTTCAACGTGTGCAAACAGATGATAGCTGTTTTCTCTTAAATACCCCTTATGTCATCAAGAAAGTTGAGAGAAAATGATGTTCCACAGCCTGTCTGTACTCCCCGCGCTGAGGTCTCACCTCTTCTTTCAAACCTAAAAGAAAACAGGAGCCTTCTGGATTGTCTCCTACAGCAAGAGTCGTGAGCTTTTTCCATTTGTACTTCAAGAGGAAACACATAAAATAGGGAAACAGCTTTGTTCTTGTGGAGAGAGCTGCCATGGGAGCCGTGGGGTGTGGGTCCAGTTCTCACATCCCTGTTTGTATCTTCCCTTTTGCCTTTGGTCGGTTTGGACAGGCAACTTCTTTGGGGCTTCTGGCTCTGCCAGCCCTCCCTGGGGCCTCGAAAGGCTGCTGCAATAAAAATAATAATAAATTTGCCATTTTCGCAGTGGTCTTTAGGTTTTGCTGCCATTTAGAAAAGCAAGCAGCACTTAACGGTGTGAAAATGTCATTTGCAAACATTTACCTCTCCAGTGCTCGCCGTGCTTTCCTGGGATGCTCTCTGAACCACAGAGCTAAGAAATAGGAGGCATTTAGTGCTCTCGTGTGCTGGGACTGCCTGAGCAGGATCAGAAAAAGGCACAAGGGAAACCAAACTAACAAGCCCTTGAACAAGGGGGCCATCAAAGTTGTTTAAAGGAAAATTAAGGAGAAGAAACACTTAAAAAGACTTCTTTATCACTATTCCCCTCTTTTTCCTCTCTTCCCAGGACTTTTATGGCCTGTGCTGTTTTGGTTGGGTTTTTTTATTCAGTTGTGTGATGGGCTTTGGCTTTTCTTCTTCTAAGTAATGGGCAATATATTTTAATTGAGCAAATCTCATTTTTCCTTAAGGCTTAATAAAAAGATTTAAAGACAACCTAAAAGTAAAACTGGTATTTATGTGGATTTTAAATAATTAACATGAGGTTTTCCCCTGGGTGTTTGAGGAGTGACAGTGCATACCTAGCAGGGAGTTGAATGTGGGTTTCAGAATGCTTTGCCTGGAAGGTTTGGCTTTTACAGGAGGTGCCATGTGGCTGTTGGTCCTGTGCCTGCAAAGTCCAACTCTCCACTACCTCGTTACACTGCTGTTACTGTTGGGTTTATTATTGCTGCCGTAGGTAGCACAAGAGGAATTAAGCAAAGGGTATTTTTTTGTCTGTATATAAGATCCATTCTGTAAAATACTAAACTCAATTGCAGATAGAACAAGCCATCTGGTTCCTGTCACAGCTACTGTATATTACATACATATGGGGAAATTGCTTATTGATTTAACCAAGTGTGAACAAGTGCTACTAGGAAACCACAAAAGTATTCGTAATGCTAATAGATCCTATCAGAAGTGACGTGCCACACTTGAGTCTTGGCTAGAGGGCATCAACCTATAACCAAGGATTTTTTAAAAAAAAATCAGTTATTTCTGTATGGATGACTGCACTATTAAAGCTTCAGTGAAAAATTTCTGGGAGGAAGCAAGGCAATGCAGTTAAAGATAATCATGTGTGTATGTTTGATTGGCCTCACTGTACTTTATGTGCTAGAATTAGGCCTGGCTCCTGCTAAGTTTGAAGTTAGAATAATAGAGTAGCCTTGGTTGATCATCAACCTCTATGATCAAGTCCAACCATCAAGTTATTTACATCAGCTGAATCAGCAAGAGAATATTGGTGCTGACTGCAGCATCTGCATACGTGTGTTGAACCAGTTATCTGTGTGAGCTGGACGTTATTTTGACCAATTTGACAGGTGAAATCACTGCAAGAAAGTGGTGGAGGGCAACCTCAGAACTGGTGTGTTCCTGCAGTGATTGAAGTGTCCTGGTTTTCGAATGAGCTGCTCCTGTAGGACTGACAGGCGAAGAATTACAATACTTTTGGGGAGGAAAACTGGAATAGAAGCTAAATGTGAGGAAGCTGATGGGTTGTGAGACCATTTCAATCAGAGAGTGAAAAAACAGAGCCTGTGGAAATGGCCAGGTGAAGTGCTGGGGTCTGAACCAAGACGGGCATCTGGGTGGTTCCCACAGTCCTTCAACCATTGTGTGCAGTAGAATCTGGTTACTGGTTTGTTCTGCTGCTGGCTGCATCCTTTGTACTAGGTATTTGTATTGGCCAAACAGCAGGTAAGAGAAACCTTCTGGTTTTGCTATGTGGAGTTCCTCAGAAATTCACAGCTGTGACCAGAACTTCCTGAAGGAATCCTTTCTTTGGGCTGCTATTGCTGGAACTTGTTGCTGTGTCTATGCACTCATCTCACAGATGTTTTGTACGCCGTTTTCTCCCAACTTCTGTATTTTAGAAACTGTCTTCTTGAAGTAATGATCCCATCTTTTCACTGCCACTGTAAGTGAGAGGGGAGCAGTACTCACTCACAAGCATTAATGGCATTTTGTTATGGTTTCCAAATGTTATCTATTTTGACCTCCTTGAGTGTGATCAGTATTAGAAGTGCTTATATATCAATATATTTCTACATTTTAACAAAGTTTGGAAATAAAAGTGCCAAGTCAAGATCAGAAACATCATTGAATTGGATGCCCTGAGATACAGTCTCATTGCAGCAAGGAGGAACTGCTCAGTGCAGAGCTGCCAGTGTCATGCAGCCCCCATCACCATTTTCAGGAGATTCTCCCAGCTGTGCTCTATCCCTTTCTTATTCATCATCTTGCTTTGCATTGTCTGCTTTTTACTTTAGAATTGCCTTCAGCCTTGTCACTGTTAATGTCTGGGGGACAATTTCTTGTTTGTATTTGAAGATGAGTGCTTTTGGCTTAAGTGTTCAGAGCTACAAGGCCGATGTAAGGAACCGGCTTAGAGATGCTCTGGATTTTCCATATTTATTTATTGATTGATTTAGGAAGCAGGCAGCTGTGGCTCACGGTGGGCATTGTCTGATTGGGCTCCTTGCAGAATGAAATCTGTACGTTTGTGTAGGATTCTGTAGTGATTTTGCTGCTAAAATTGTAAGTAATTAAACAGCTAATTAATTTTGTATTGTGATATCTGATAGAGATTACTGCTCTTCGCCTTGTGCCTGTAGAGAAGGAGGCTCAAGTTTCCAGGGAAATAACATAGGACTTTTGGGGTCTGCCTGCTTCAGGTCTGCTCTCCCCTGTGGTTTCTGGGTGGTCTCTGCACGCTCACTGGATCTGTCCCCCAGTTGGGGTTGTAGCAGCAGCTCTCGTGACACGGCAGCGCTTTCCTGGAGGGGCAGTGGGGAACGTGGGGTTGTGTGATGCCACATGATGACAGAGTTTACAATTGATTGTAATGCCAATATGGCCAGGGATGTGTGAATTTATACATGGAATTGTGTGCAGGCACTGTGCTTGGCTGTGCTGCCTTCCTGATTTTTACAAAGTGAAGTCTGCTGATGAACCCAAGTAAGGTAAAAGAATTGTTCAAGATTAAAGGAGTAATTTTGCCTCCTAGGTTAACAGCAGTGGCATATGAGCTAATATCTAAAATGAGCATGGGTGTTTGACACAGAGCTGTTGATCCAGGCCCTTGCCTTACAGATACCTGCTCAGATCCTACACTTGACTCAGATTTTCCTTACCTCCTTTGCAGCTGTAGTGGATAAATGTTCTTGGGATGCTTTGATCCCAGGGTGCAGTGTGACAGCATGAGTGGTCATTGCAGCAGCCACTTCTTTTGTGTCTTCTCCCCCAGCTTAGAACATACTCAGGTCTGAGGTTGGGATTTCCAACACGACTCTCCCAAGGACATTGGTGGGTACCACTGCAAGTGGCACCCTACCTATAGCACAAGGCACTCCCCAAGAATAACCCTAGAACAAAAAACTTGTTTCTATGCCCAGAATGTCTCTTCTGACTGAGGGGCTGGGGGGGGAGGTAAACAACACTAGGCAGGGAAGAGCCTGTTGAGTTGGAGATGCAAGAGTTTGCTGGTAATTACGTCCTGGTAAGAATGTGATGTAACTTGAATCATTAAAAACGATGTTTTATGCTCATCAATGAATTATAGCTCAGCTAAGGTGCTGCACCACTGAATTAAGCATATAATGGCTGTGATGCTGTGCAATTAATAGAAGCTGCATCAATGGCTGTAACACTGATGAGAAATCTTGGGGAAAAACGAATGCATTTGCTGAAAACATATGCAAGTGCAATTTTCTAAATTCTTAATTTGGCCTTGAAAATGTGCCAGCTCATCTCTTTTTTTTTTTCCCAAGTGAGAGCTTCTTAGCCCTTACTCATTGTTTGCAGAGTTTAAACTGCACAGAGTGTGAATGCATCCGTTAGCTCTCAGCTGGACCAAACTGGAGTGTGTTTGCACGTGGGTATCTCCACTCAGACTCACAAAGGGAGAGGGGAAACAGCACAATCCACCACTCAGTTCTGAGAGTTTCACATAGATTTTAAAAAAATACCCTGTGCTGAGATTATGGTGTTAGACTCAGAAAAATCCAGATCCAGGAGATTAATAGCAATGACTCATCTAAACATAAAATACTTGATTTTCATTTTCACGCTGCACTTGATTTAGGAGACATTCATTTTAGCATCTGTCAGGAGTAATGTGTGTACACAAATAGACTGTCAGGAACTGGGTGTGATTGCGAGTTGTGCAATGAATCTCCTCTCTGACTTCCTAAATGGAGGCCAGAATGCGTCGTGACACGGCGCTGGATGGTGTGAAGGAACAAGCTGAGTGTGACAAGTGTCTGTGTTCACATCTCCTCGAGCCAGGAATAGTGTGGAAAGGCACCTGTGGGATGCAGAGTGCTCAGACCCAGGGATTTTTAGTGTGGGATGCTCCTGGAGAAGTTCCAGAGGTGAAAAACGAAGTGCTTTGGCCTTTGCAGATGAAAACTGGCACGTATTTCCTGGGGATCTTGCATAAAATGCCTGTGCACTGTGTCCTCTTTCATGGATGCTTTACTGAGGGCCTAGAACTATTAAAAAATGCAAATGTTGAAAGTTTTGAAAGAAAGCTAGATGATTTCTGATGAGGCTCCTTATGGAAAATACTCCTCCGTTCTTCTAGCGTACCACTGCAGGTGTGTTTGCCTGCAGCAGTGTCCTCTGGACTGAGTGTGGCAGCTGTGAACACCAGTAGAACATCTTCCAAGTGACAGTGGGCTGCTCTGACATGGGAATTTCCACTAGCTTTACTTCTTGTCTCTAACTGGGGGAAAAATAAAAGCAATGCCCTGCATGGCAGGGTGGTTCGGAGCGTGTTAACCTGTGATGTTGCTGGGTGAGTTCCATTTATCCTGTGTACAGTGGAGATTTTAGTCAGTTAAAAGCCTTTCTTAATGGTGATGCTGCACTTCCTCAGAGCTCATTGAGTCCCAGAAGCAGGTATTAATATCAAATAGTTTTGGGGTTGTTTGTTTTTTTTTTTTCTTCTTTCTGCAGCAATTGAGCAGTAAGTTGATGTGTGAGAGTTCACTTGGGCAAGTGCAGAGATATCTAGTGGCTTTTGACTCTTCTAACCCAAGTAATGTGTGAGTCCAGTACTCCAGGAGCCTGGTTACCAGCAGTGCTGAGCATCCACTGTGACACTGTGGAAGCTGCTGGTGTTCTGTCAAACCCAAAGTCTCTCTGATCATACCTGAGAAGCTTCACCAGGTGCAGCCTCCTGTGTGCCAGGTGAACTCACACCTCTGTTTCAAAGCAGGATCCATTCAAATGGCAGTAAACCACCTCACTTTTCATCTGCTCAGCAGCATGGGAGCTGTTAACACTTCCTCCTAGTACTGAATTTGTGCTGGGAGTTTTGCTTCATGGTGAAGGATCAGCAGATACCACGTTCAGCTGAGCACAGCTCTTTGCAGGAGTGTAGGTGATATTGCTCTGGGTTGTGGTAAAAATAATTCAAAACTGAATGCTCCACTTAGTTAATAATAATGCTTAAGCACATTACATCTTCAAGAAGCTGTACAAACATTAACTAATTAGTACCCCCAACTAATACATAATACTCCATCATGGTATGTAATTATGTATTACTATTAGAGCTGGAGGAATTATTCGTTGTGAATAAATTATCCAGCAAATTTTGCTTTTTTTCCCTTTACTATTGTGAATTTGTTTGCAGAATATTCCCAGGTGTTGTGGTTGTAGTTGATCTGTCCTTTATATCCTGTGTAATCAATTCCTGTGGACATTGGTGGTGGTTTGTGGCTATTATTTATTTTGGAGCAGCACCTCGGGGCCCAGCTGAGTGTGGGAGCTCATTGTGCAGGGTGCTGTACGTTTACACCCCTTGACCTGAAGGTGAGTTGCTGTGAAGAAAAGGAATGAAATGGTGAGAAGGGAAATGGAAACAGAGGGAAGGAGCCCTGTGTTCAGCTCTGGTGAGGCTGCACCTCGAATACTGTGTCCAGTTTTGGGCCCCTCTCTACAAGAAGGACGTTGAGGTGCTGGAGAGGGTACAGAGGTGGGTTACCAAGCTAGTAAAGGGTTTGGAGCATGTCTCACATGAGGGAAGGCTGAAGGCTCTGGGGCTGTTTAGCCTTGAGGAAAGAAGGCTGAGGGGAGACCTTATGGCTCTCTACAACTGCCTGAAGGGAAGTTGTGGTGAGGTGGGAGCTGGTCTGTTTTCCCATGTTACAAGGGATAGAACAAGAGGAAATGGCCTGAAGTTGAACCAGGGGAGGTTCAGGCTGGATATTAGGAAGAATTTCTTTACTGGAAGGGTAGCCAGGCATTGGAACAGCCTGCCCAGGGAGGTGGTGGAGCCACCATCCCTGGAAGTGTTCAAGGGACAGGTAGATGTGCTCAGGGCCGTGGGTTAGTGGTGGTGATAGGGCTAGGAACAAGGTTGGACGTGATGATCTTGAAGGTCTCTTCCAGCCAAAACTGTTCTGTGATTCTGTGTATGTTTGGCCACGGAGAGTGTTGAGTAAATCCATTTTGTGTGATTGAATTAGAATTAAATGCAGGTTTCTTGAAATCCATTCCCTTCAACAGTGCCTTTTCTCCTCGTTAGCTCGTAACAGTCTATGGCAGTGTCACAGGAGCTGCTCAAGTCTCCAGAATCTCAGTTTTCTTATCTTTAAAATAGGTGTAAACTAGGTCAGTGTTGGCTGCCTTGCCATGGGGGTGTGTGGAGGTGTGAAGACGGCGGCGTTCACACTGAGGGCACATCACTGCTTGAACAGAGGGAACTCTTCAGACAGGCCCAAAGTCACTGCTGTGTGTGGAGATGGCTCACCCCTGGTTTCACAAGCTGTTTGCAGATAGCCAACGTGGCAACGTGCCTGGACATCCCAGTTCTTGCACTGCTTCCTTGAGCAGCCTTGCTGTTCAGCAGCGTGCAGTGATGCACACACACGTGTGTATACACACACCAGGAGCCAAGGATAATCAGTACTTCCTTTGCAAATGTCTCTGTATTGCTATTTGCTCTTTAACTGTTGTTGCTTTCCCAGCATTTTTCAGAGCATGAGTGAGATTGGAAGTGTTTAATCTTAGAAAAGAGATGAGTAAGATGAAGCATGATTAAAGTATTCTCAATAATGACTGATTTGGAGAACGGTTATTGAAGCTTCTCTTCTGCCTCATTACTCAAAAATTAGAAGATAGTGAAACTGAAAGATAGGAAACTAAGAAAATATCAGGAAAAAAACCTCTTCTTTTCATGGAAAGAAATAAATTTGTGGAAGTCATTGTCAGGGGATGGCTGTAGATTGAGATTTCCTTGCTTTCCTTCAGAGGACTGAAGGAGAAAAAGTAATAGTATTTTAAAAACATGCACAGAGTATAAAATTTAGTTCTTTATCTTTAAGCCAGTTTCAGGTCACGAGGGAAGAGGTGACTTTGTTGTTTGGTAAATGATTTTTCATCTTCTTGCTGTAGAGTTTCTTGTGGCCTCAGCTGAGCTGTCTGCGTTTGGATGATGGAGCTGAAAAGCCCTGGCTCTGAAGTACCATGATAGTTCTTTTGTGTCAAGTAAGGTTGTCCCTTCATGGAAAATACCACTCTGTATGTATTTCTTACGGGACCTCCTCTCCTGTCTGCCATATTCACACTTTCTGTTAACAGTTGCTCTGATTTTGGTCTGCTCTTCAAAGCCACACACTAAAAATTGCCACTTTAATTTGCTGTGTAGATGCAGATGGAACAGAAGGCTAAAGGTAATTGATCTGCGAGGAAGCCTTCTCATTTCTTCCTCTCATCATTTTTTCCTACTCTATTTTAAAGAAGAGGAGGTGAAAATGCAAATGTGGTCCAAATGTAGAATGTTAGTCTGTGGGAGCTCCAGGGATTATTATGGTGGGCATCTCATGGTTAGGGTAACCACAGCAACTAGGTGGGATTTGATACTCACTGCAGAGAACACAAAAAGTGCCACTCTGTTGTCAAATGCAGCAAACTTATAAATATCTGCCTGGAATGTACTCTCCAGACACTGACTGGTTTTAATGGTGTTCTGTTAAAAAAAGTATAAAAAAATTGTACTGAGAAAATAAAAGGAAGGGCATACATGGCTCAGAAATAAATGTGTCTGATCCCATCACAGAATTCATGTTCACTCCACACAGGTGCAGTTAGCTGTCTGATCTTCAAAGTACTTCAAAGGAAAAGGCATTAATTAATCCTCAAAGTAGCTCTCATGCATGGATCTTGTTCAAGAAGTAAACCACTCCGTTAAGCGGCAGTGGGTCAGGAGTCTCTGTGCCTTGGTAGTTTCCTTTCCCAAGCTGAAGGGATGACATCTGGAATCATACAGTTAGGAGCCAGGGCAACTTTTGGCCATCAGCAGTTTCTCTGAGGGTTGTGAGTGGAAAACTTGGTGTTTAGTGGCCAGAGAGTAGGAGTTGACTACCATGGATGAGCACTTGGGTGTAGGCATCAACTCACGTGGCTTTAGGGAGCACAAGTTGATGTTCTAGAAGCCCTGGCTGAAAATAGTGCATCTCACTGGGCTCTGTAGAGGGAGATTCCCCCAAAACCCAAGTAGTTCATGGGTAGGTGCTGCCCTGGGCAGTAGCAGAAGTGGTCGTGTCACTGCTGTGCCCCAGTGTGTGAGCAGGGCCAGTGAAGCAAAGGTCTGGCTGGCTGCTGTCCTGCATTTCAGTTACGGTTGTTTTGGATGATGTGTCTGAAAAAGATGTTCATAAACGCCTGTTTCCGTGACAACCAAAGACTATCAGATGATTGGTCAATTGATAAATATTTTTAGGATCAAGCACAATTTATAGCCTGTTGCCAGATCCCTGGGGGATCAGGGTATTCGAGAAGGTCTGAGGCTGGTTCCTAGCTTTTGCACAGGCTGTTGAGACTTGTCGCAGTCTGAATTTGTTTTACCTCACTTTCATGCTCCTTCCTGCTCGTTGCAGCTATCAGACCCAAGTGCCTTCTAAGTAGTAACAAGAACAAACCTCCACGTATTCCTGTGTATGCGTAGGCACGCTTTGTTTCTTCCACTTACAGAAGTGGTCCCAAAATAATCATGGGACTGTTACTAAGGGCTTATTCTGACAAAGTGAAACTAAAGAAAAGGATGCTTTTTAATTTCTCTGGCTCTGAGTTGAGAGCAGTCATGCTTATTTCTTCTTGTACATATGGAAATTCACTTATTCGATGCATCTGTCATGGGTGCTAATGAGGGCTACTTAAAAACTTAAGCTATAGATGAAAATTTGTGGTAAAGCTCTGAATTCCACGGAGGAAAAGGGACAAAGGTAATAATAATATCTGCATTTTTTTTTTATTTCTTATCCTGCTAAAATATTAAGTTAATAATATCTCTAAAATAGATTTGGGGTGCCTGCAATTCCTGCATATAGAGAGTTGACTCTAGTTTTCTTCTAATTATTTAACTCTTAATGTTAAAGAAATAAAGCCAGCAATAACAAAATAAAGAATAAAAAACTTTACACAGTAGAAGCTGAAGGGATAGGCAGCTGCAAGTGGGAAGGTCTGTAATTTTCTGTTCCTTTTAACAGGTACATCATTTTTTTTCTAGCAGAACACTTTGGCACAAGGAAAGATTGTTTTCTTTTTCTTAAGAGCACCGTGCTATTGATGTTGTTGCTGCATTTCATATATTGGGTCAAGCTGCTTTAACACTTGGCTCAAAATTCAGCATAGCTGAGAGAATACAGTCACCTTTTTTTTTTCCCTTGCATGAGTCAACAAATGAGATTTCATTAAGTAGGCTGAAGAAATGTACCAGAAATTCCTACTGCATAAGGTGAAGGAAGACACAGTTTAAGCCTTCTGGGCTTTGAAGGGCATATTTAATCAAGTTTCTCTTCTTTCTCTTAAACTTCCATTTGATGTGTTTTGGTTTCTTTAACAATCCTAAAGACCTTAGCTGATCAAAAGTTCATAAAAGTGGCCCATGTTGGCCAAGCTGAAAAACAGCACTGAAAGGTCATATTAATTAAGGGATGGGACTCAGCAAAGATATCTTAAATCGTTTCAAGCTAATAGAGTCATTGTCATAACAAATTAAGGCAGAGCTCTCTACCAAGCCATCACTTGTGGAAGGTTTAGTGTTAATTTTGTAGTAGTTTAAAATAATTGAGTCATTGTTTCAAGTTAATATTTTATTTTTACATTGAAAAAAAAAAAGAAGTCTAGTTAGGAAGAAGTCTATACTGGGTCTTGCTTCTTCTGATTAGTCTCTAACTTGCTGTCCCTAAATAGCCTGGTGGGGTTTTTTTCTTCTCTGAGGCTGTTTTACACCATGGAATTGATGCAATAGTAGTGAGAGGGATACTTCAGGTCCCTAGGATCAGCTGGTGTAGCAGCTTTTGTCACCACGTGGCCACGAGTGGCTGTTGGCAGTTGGAAGCTGCCCAAAGAGTACCAAAGGTGGCCAAGAATGAGGTTGAACATTGGCCTGCCTGGTGGTCTTCCTGTGATGAGCAGGTGCAGCACAGCTCACCAGCCTGTGTGCTCAGAGAAAGCTTGTTCACTTCAACAAAAAGGCAAACACAAGCATCAGAGTTGTGTCTCTTCAGTTTTCTTATTAGGCTCATAAATATGGAAATGAGATGGCACCTTTGGGCATAAGGAGTATTTATAAGGAAGCCTTAATTGGAGGAGTGTGCACATTTTCAGCATACTTTGACAACATCTTCAGAAGAGTTTATGTGACTTTGGAGTACAAGTCCTTTTATTATAATCATCAAGATTTTTTAGCACTTTTTAATTTTGTTTCTATGCAGTTTTCTGGCAGTCAAGAGTTAATAATTAAGCAAGACTCCCATGTACCTGTGCAGTGTGACATGTGGGAGCCTTGCTGCCCTCTGCTTGACTGAAGGTCAGTTCCTGCAGATGCTCCTTCCCATCCCGTAAAGAACATTTTTAAAGCTGTTTTGTTCCCTTTCCCTCTCAGTGAGGTTTGGATAATGAGATGTAAGTGCATAAAAACATACAGTGACAAGGAGGAAAGAAAGCAAATCCATGAAGATGTGAGAAGAATCTGCCATGGGAGAGACTTTGCAGCCCAGTCTGGAGCCCTGAGCCCCACACCACACCCAAATGAGGGATTTTGGGGGTTATTAAGCACTGAAACCTGGCATTTCTGGCATTTTTCAGTAGGTTTTTACTGAGCTTCTCGTTCTATCGGATGTTTTTGCTTTGGTTTGGATCAATAACAGATGCAAAAAAAAATCTGAATTCTCTGCACGGCAGAAATTCCATTTTTCAGTCAGGTGTAATTACAATGGATTTTCTCTTTTGCTGCTGCTTCAGGGGATGGAGTTTGAAGTTTTACTGATCTAAGCTGAATACCGTGATGGGGAGAGACAGGAAGCAAAGCAGGAGTTTCATTCTGTTTCCAGCTGTAGAGGAACAACTTTATTATATCTGGTGACATTGATTTCTCGTGAATTTCTGAGCCTGTAGCTGTATTTTATATTAAGTCTTTCCCTTCTGTAAATATATTGTTTGTTATAAAATACTGAGATATGTTCAAAATAAGTACTCCTTTACGTTACCAAACAGCCATAATTGGCATAGATAGGGTAGTTTCCTATAGCTGGATTTCCCTGAACAGAGCCATGGCTGTTCACACTGACTGTGAACTTCACCTGGAAGTTTTTGGAGGCTCCAGCTGGTGTTGTGCTCATCCTTCTGTTCACACTGTGTGTCCCCATGGGCTCTGTTCACCAGTACCTCACCTGGAGAAGATAGCAGAGTCCTCCCTGTTACGTGGCGTATCACGGTGGTGTCATATAGCATTGATGGGTCTGGAGCACAAGTCTTAGGAGGAGTGGCTGTGAGAACTGGGGGCGTTCAGTCAGGAGAAGAGGGGAGACCTCCTTGCTCTCTGCAGCTCCCTGAAAAGAGGGGGTAGAGAGGTGGGGATGAGTCCCTTGACAAGGGGTAAAGGCCTCAAGCTGTGCCAGGGGAGGTTCAGATTGGGTCTGGGGAAGAATTCCTTCCCCCAAAGGGTTCCCCATCCCTGGCCCAGGCTGCCCAGGGCAGTGGGGGAGTCCCCATCCCTGGAGGGGTTTGAGTCATGTTGACACAGTGCTCAGGGATGTGGTGTGGTCAAGAACTGTCCGTGTTGGGTTGATGGTTGGACTCAATGATCTTCAAGGTCTTTTCCAGCCTGTATGATCCTGTGATTCTTTGATATTCTGAGATCAAGAATGATTGCCTTATTTCCAGTTAAACTTCAGGTGTTGGTTTTGACCTCTAAAGTCTCAAATGACTTTAAATTTGCCCGAGAGATCACCCCTCTCCCACCATTGCAATCAATAGAGGAACTCAAGCTTGAACCCTCCTGACGTAAATGGGAGGGAGCTGCTGGTGAGAGCACATTTTTGCAGAGACAGTTATTGTTAGAATCCATTCCGTTTTCGTCTAAGGCAGGCAGAGTTTATTAGGAACTGGAATACACCACAGGATCAATTTATTTTGCCTGTGCAGAAAGAAGGCAGGAGCAAGGCTAAAAGCTTGTGGTGTTCAGATTGGTTTTGATGGTCTTAATTCTGGATGATTGTTATCATGGAACAGATGTTTTCCTTGTGACTGCTCTGGCTGGCCCTGCTTGAGCAGGAGGGTTGGTCTGGGTGATCTCAGGGTGACTTTTCCAACCCAAATGATTTTGTGGTACTGTGATGTCATCTCTGTCCTAGTGTCCATTTGGGGAGTCTACTGAATAAATGTTGCTTATTCTGTTATCTTAGTGCTTTTGGGTATGTGTATGCACATCTGCATTGGTGTTTGGCTGCTGATTAATTCATGTAGGTTTGCCTTTATGTTTGCTGATTGCCCTGGGTTGATGGCTGCAGTAATCCTGGCATTGGTGGAGAAGAGTTAGAACCTTAGAATCAGAATCACCATGGGTGGAAAGGACCTCTAGGATCATCAAGTCCAACCTTTATCCCAACATCTTCCTAACCACTAGACCATGGCCTCAAGTGCTTCACCCACTCCTTTTTTGAACACCTCCAGGGACAACAACTCCACCACCTCCCTGTGAGGAGGACAGCCTTGTAGAGGTTAAGCTGACAAAGAGGACTCTGTGCCTTCCCTGCTGTCTCTGGTTGTGCTGTACCTGAGATTCCACTTCTCAGTGCACCAGTTGCTTTCTGGTGATAGTGGTTTATCCCCCATCATACTTTCTTCCTACTTGCAAGTCAGGATGCTGAAGAGAAGCTGCTTTTCCCCTGAAAGTACTCTCCACCTGTGTTTCCTGGGTATGCAAAAGACAAAATCATGTGTCCAGGAAGTTTTGTGGTTGGTTTTAATGGAACCAATATTCCATTTGAAGTGAGCAGAGGAACAATAATAGTCCAGCAGGGAATTCTGTGAAAGGAATTTATGTGGGAGGGAATCGATTACCTGTCTGTCCTTGCTTATTTTGAAGCTGGAGCAAATACCTGTTGGATGTTTTTAGCTCTATTTGCCTCCTTTGTTGAAGAGATGCAAAACTTTTATTTCCCTAGCAGCTGCCCTTAAGCTGGCACTGCTGAGTTACAGCAGCTCATCTTTGCTGAGTGTAAATCATCACTTGTGTGTGGTATCCCAGGTATGTGACTAAGAAAACTCTTATGCTGTTAAAATGATAAGCAAGTTGCATTTCAGCAGCCAGAGAAGCAAGTTAATGTGTTTACCAACTAAACTGTGTAACAGATATAATTCTTCATTGCTGACTGCAGGTATTGGGTAAACCATCATTTTTGCACCTCCCTGTATCTCTCTCAGCTCAGACTCTATTAACTTCATTGCATATTCTTTTTTCCTTCTGTCATTCCGTTATCAGGAAAATATCACCAAGAAGATGAACATTTACAAAATCAGAGTACAAAACAGCACAAAAGCATCTATCTTAAGCAGAAGATTGTAGAGTAATGTGTGTGACAACAGCGAAATAAGAAGGGTATTTATTTTGCTGAAACCTGGGCTGGGTGTCATTTACTGGGGGGTGTGTGTGTGTGAAATTACTGCATGTGTTATATTAGCATTTCAGGGTTCTACATGAGATTGAAGCACAGAACATAAAAATAACCCTGAAATTCCTTACCAACAGCAAAAAATGAACGGGTTTGGGCATACAGAGAGTGCCCAGGCAAGGTTTGCAAAGTTATTTGAGTGGGAATTGGGGGAGGTGGGAACTGGTCCTTAAAAGAATGTGATGCTGTGCTGCTGAGCAGTTGGTAGTTGGTGAAACAGAGTTCCTCCTTCACAGCACATTCATTATTTATGCATGTACCAGTTAGCTCTTAATTACAATTAACCCTAGCTCTTGACTCAGCTTTCTCTTGAAAACTGAACACAGTTCAAAACTTGATTTATTTAGATATAACAAGAATGTGGGGCTACACACTGTGATTTTTTTAGCACTAAGGACCCAGTTCCTCCCTTTTTCCTCCTCATGTCTTGTGTTCCTCCTCCTGTCTTGTGTTCCTCCTCGTTGGCCACACCTTGTCATCCCATCTGTGGTGCAAGGATTTACTCCAGGGGCCTGCCCTTGCTCTGTCTGTGACGTCTGCCTTAGTTAAAGCCACTTCAACTCAACTAGTAAAGGACAGACTCTTTGTTTTCCCTTGCTTGATGTGAAGTCCTTTATTTGGGGCAAAAAAAAAAAACCAACAAACTGTGAAATTTGTGTTCTGTCAGAAAGATAATGATTAACATCCTGTTTTCACAGCTCTAAAACAGAGCTCCAAGTCTCGGGGCAATGAATAACATGAATAAAATAAATAAATAAGATACTATCTCAACGGCTGCTGTTCTTTGGCAAAAGCACTACAGCCTCTGCCTTATCTTACAGGGGACTGCAGAGGCCAAAATCCTCTAGTATTTGGTGAGAGAGACTGTAGGGCTTGGGTTGCTCAGATATTTTAACTCTTGAGCACGTATTTGGTGGATATGGTGAGGATTCCTTTCTGTCCTTTGAGGTCGCTTGTCTTTCCCATGTTGGGGTTCTGTGTGTGCAAGACTCTGAGTTGATGGAGGCTGTAAAAGCAGAGTGACTTTACAAGCAGGCAAGTCGAGTGGAATGAGATGAAGGAGAAGGCAAAATGTGTTTGAAAGCTTGCATGTGTAAATTCCGACTCTTTCTGGGTTTAGTTACGTTTCCCAGGATGGGGGATGATAACTGTTAAAAGCACATGAATTGTAAATGCCTTCCAAGAACACTTAGAAGTCTTTTTCCTCTTTAAGAAATAGGAATGGAAAAGGGACCCTCTATAAATCTGATCTAATGGGCAGGATGCATTCCAGCAGATGCAGATGTGCTGTTTCACGCCTCAGGATGGCACTGGAAACACTGTGATCCTTACCAGTGCTTGAGGTTTTTCTACTTCACCATCCTGTTATGGCAGTGGTAGGGAAAAAAAAAAGACAACTCTCAGACAGGTTTCAGTAAAAAAATCTGTTAAGTACCATCCTCCAGTTACATGGGCTGGGTTGGCCATATGTTCTGGCTCAGGCAGGCTTGGGAAATGGGGAGGGACTGTTAGAAGGGATTTATCACAGTTAATTAGGAATATCAAACGTTATCACCAAACACTGCAAGTGTTGGGTGTTGCTCCTGAATCATCTTGAGGTGCAATGTAACTTGGGTGTTTCAGCACTAGACTGCCTCTCCTGTGTCACCCAGTGCTCAGGAAGAGGCATTGCTGTTATGAAAGTGATTTATGTAATGATATTTAATGCTGCTAGGATTGCAAAGAACTGATTTTTTTTTTTTTTTCCATGAGGTCTTTAGGTACTTTTGAAACATTAAATGTATTAAATGAGCTTTCAGAAATACCTTTTCTGCTTTAGTCCCAGAGAAATTAATCTGAATAGCAGAAAAGCAGGTTTCCATTCCAACCTAGAGCTGACTTCTGTCTCAGAGGGAGAAAAAGATCTGATGTTCAGATGTGGTCCCTAGAAAGTTCTGCAAACTGGTATCCCATGGTGCTGGTGTATTGGAGGATCAAAGAAATTACCAGCATATATCAAAGTAAAGGAAGTCTTGACTGTACAGTATAGATTCAGATTTTAAGACATCCTTAATTAATGATTGAGATAAAACATGGCTTGGGAGCTCCAGTTAAGCAAGAGGAAGCAATTAAGCCAAAAGCCAGAGCCAGAAAGGTGTTGCTGCAGCTTGAGTCCTGGTTTGCAGAGGATGGTTCTCTTTCTAGAGAGGTTGAAAAACGAGTTAGTAAAGAAAATTTAGGATTTTAATGAGCATTCAGAATGAAATGTGGGGATTCCAAGAACTTCTTCCAGCTCTGAGGCAGCTCTTGGAGATGTCTAGTGGGTCAGCAGTAGAGTTAGAAGTAAACTCTCCAGGAGCTGGGGGAGTTAAGGGGGAGCTGCCTGTATATTGGGATGACTGGGACCACTGTTGCCATATGGATACAGGACCTTGTGTTCTTCCTGTGCCAGGTACATGTGAGGCTGCATCCCTAGGTCCTAAAGAAGTTTAAGGCTGTTGGAGGATTTGCTGGGCACTCTCAGCTTACACTGATGGTGTGCTGTGCTCTTTATGGTGTTGGGGTTCAGCTGCTGGGTGTTCTGAGAATGAAGGGCTTCTCCCATCCCCACCCCTCCGAGGCAGCAGTTTACATTTTCAAGCCTGAAAAACAGAGTAGAGGAATTAGGCAGATGACAAAAGAATGGTTCAGGTGTCCCTGTTGGCTGTAAGAACCCCTCACGTACTGAGGATTTGAGGGTTACCAGCAGAAAGAGGGAGTTCCTGATCTCTGAAGCAGTAAGTGATGCTGTTAGACATCAGTCCTTTCCTGCTCAGTGCCATGGTTTGGGTTCATTTCTGACCCTGGAAAGCAAGTGTGTGATGGGTTATGTACAGACTTGTGATGTTCAGTCCTCGGGGAAAAAAACTGACCAAGACTTTTCCAGATACCAATTCTTACCCCTGACCACATCCACTCTGCTCTCAGGAGCTCCTGCCATTCTCTGTGGTGTCTGCTTGGAGCTGTTAACGATCTCTGGAGCAGAAACCCTGAGATGAAAATGTATGTTTTTTTGCAAGCAGTTGCATTGTTGCAGTACAAGCATGAAAACAGATGTGCTGAACAATGAATTCACACACCATTCAGAAAAGAAAGCATTTTTCCACTCATCCATCTTTTCTTGTCACTACTTTTCAATCCTAAGGCTCATTTTATTTTTGTAAAAGGTACTGTGTTTATGATTTTATGCATGCATAAACCAGCAGTGCCTTTTTAGAGTAGAAAGGTGATAACTTTGTTAGCTTCACCCTTCCTGGAGCTTGGCAGCCTTACCAGGCAGCGACCACAAAATGCAGCTGCTAATAAAGGCCTCCTATGGAATGATACCAGATATGCTAATTTGTAAGCCTCTCATGGAGGTGAGTATTTACTTAGGTGCTGGCTGTTAATCATTAATTTTGCAGACATGGCTTGAAAGCCTACAAGAGTTAGAGGTCAACATGAGAAAAACACTTCACAAATAAATGAGAATGGTTTCACTGCGTGAAGAATGGGGACTGATGGTATAGGAGATGAAGTCCCTTTCCTGAGGAGGACGTTGCTCGGGGCTGAGTGTAAAAATTGCAGGTGTTAAATAAGGGTGATGTGATCTGTTGACCTGTGCCAAATTTACCTGAGAGGCTCCCAAAGGAGTTGTGTGGGAGGGATGTGTCAGTGCCACAGGCATGGACAGGGACCTCTGGGGGGAGCACAGGCAACTAAGGACAGACTTTGAGTAGCTCTTGCTGAGGGAGTTAGGGAGGTTCATTGCTTCTCCCTCATCTCTAGCACCCACCTTGGCTTGGCACTTCAGAACCAGACTTTATCATTTCCTTTTTCCCCTCCGTTTGGGCTGGAAGTCAGGATGGAGTGTAGGACATCTCCAGGGAGTGAAGCTGTAGAACAGACTGGAGAAGGACAGTTCTACAAGTGGATCCTGAGGGTTTTTAAAGATTTCTAATTTTATAAAAGGATTTATTTTTTTTTCCAGAACAGGAGAATTTCTGGAGAGAAATACTTCAGCTTCTGAGATACCTGCTGCATTGGTGTAACAGGACTCTGTGTCAGGGAACGAGGATCCTGGGTATCTTTTGCCCCCTCTGCAGCTTTTTCTCTTCCTACAAAGCTTTGCTCCAGCAGCAGCGTGTTGCCTGTGGCATTTGTGTGAGTGGAATGGTTGTGAAGTACTGTCTGACAGGTTTCTGTTGGGTGGTTGGCCTCAGGGTGGAAGGGACAAGACATTCTCACCTCCAGTCTCATATTGTTAGAGTGAGCATCCCTTAGGGATTCAGGCCTTTGTTGAAGTCAGGTTTATCAGTGCTATCATGAGTCAAATAAAAACCATGAATGAACCTGTGCATATATCCCATTGGGCTTCCAGAACCAGAAACCTCTCAGTTCCTTGTGCACCCACATGTGGCTTCTCTGGTTTTAGAATAATTTAGGTTGTGGTCCTGCAGACTCCGGAGTGGGTGAGCGATGCCAGGTCCTGCACACCAGCCATGGGCACACTGGCACAGGCTGCTGGGCTCCTTGCAAATCTGCCCCCTTAACACCACAGTCACAGTATTCCTTGGTGTATAATGTTCAGAGAAATGAAACCAGTGCAGGAGGTGAGGCTGCCATTTTCTGTAGCCCAGTTACTGCAACATATGCAGTGTCTTGTGAAAGAAAAGTGATCCCAACTGTTCTGTTTAATTTGTTCTCTTTCATAACTGCATTCATGTTCCCCATTTCAATAAAACCAGTTTGCCAGCAGCACAGAGGAGTGAGGGGAGGAGGGAAGAGAAGAGAGAAAGCCAAGTGGCTCCACAGAGTTAGAATAATCAGGCAAAGCATAATAAAATGCTGTGCAGTGACAGCTCTTTTGCATAATGCCATCTCATCGAGGTGGTGGTGAGGGGGAAGGCAGGGAGAGGACCCACTGAAATGGGAGAGTTTGCCATCCTAAGTGAGTGTGTTGGCACTCTGTCCTCAGCAGTGTCTGCAGGGCTGTGAGGTGGCAGGGAACAGCAGTGATGGGACAAAACTCAATGTGCAATGTCTTGGTATTGGAAGAAAGGGTGGTTTTGGTTTTAGCAGTTTGTGTGTATATGCAAGGAGGAAAGAAATAGCTGTTTTGAAGGATAGTAGCCTTCACAGTAATTGAAGTGATTGGGTCTCTAGCCCAAACTGGGTACAG
This sequence comes from Podargus strigoides, assembly GCA_028020825.1. Classification (NCBI taxonomy): domain Eukaryota; kingdom Metazoa; phylum Chordata; class Aves; order Caprimulgiformes; family Podargidae; genus Podargus; species Podargus strigoides. Next base: position 74,301,254 of record CM051622.1, on the reverse strand, counting down.
AACCACGTAACCTCACAGCCTGAAAAGTTCAGGACTTTTAGGTGGAAGAGAAATGGATTAGCTGGCGTAGGGTTTATTGGTGCAATGCTGTCACACTGATTTTTAGAAAAACAAAACGTTTTTGATGCTTACCACTTCCTCTGGAGAGCAAAAGAATTCCCCAGAGAATTCTGCTTAGGTTCAAGAAATTTAGGCTCAGTTTTGCATCTAGACCTGTTTTTTGCAGTGACCACATGGTCACCGTGATACCCACTGCTCTGTGGGATTCATGGAGTCATGGAATGGTCAGGGCTGGAAGGGACCTCTAGAGCTCACCCAGTCCAACCCCCTTGTACAGCAGGGTCCCCTGAGCACATCCCTCAGGGCTGCATCCAGGCCAGGCTGGAAAATCTCCACAGAAGGAGACTCCCCCCCTCTCTGGGCAGCCTGTGCCAGGGCTCTGCACCCTCACCCCAAATAAGTTCTTTCTCCTATTTAAATGGAACCTCCTCTGTTCCAGCTTGTGCCAGTTACCGCTCGTCCTGGCACTGGGAACCACTGGGAAGAGTCTGGCTCCATCCCTCCTTCAACCCCCCCTTTAGGTGTTTGTGAACATTAATTAAATCCCCCCTCAGCCTTCTCTTCTCCAGGCTGAAGAGTCCCAGCTCTCCCAGCCTTTCCTCCCAGGGGAGATGCTCCAATCCCCCACTCATCCTCACTGCCCTCCTCTGGACTCTCTCCAGTAGGTCCCAGTCTCTCTCCAACTGGGGAGCCCAGAACTGGATGCAGGATTCCAGTTGTGGCCTCCCCAGGGCAGAGCAGAGGGGGACAATGCCCTCCCTCACCCTCCTGGCCACACACTGCCCTGTGCAGCCCAGGCTGGCACTGGGATGAGGGGTTAGCTTGGTTTGCTGGTTAACAGTGTTTGGGACTGTATTTAACAATCAGGCTGTTATCTTAGTACCTTCTTCTAATGACTGTTTCTAGAGATGTTAAGGGGAAAACCATCTCAATTCATCTAACCAGCCCTCGGGGAACACATATACGTGTATAAATCATCTGAGGTGGAGTCGAGTGGTTTGATTAAAGATCCGTAAGCGAGTGGTGATGTGTGGTTAGAGCAGCAAGTTTTCCTTGCTGCTGGGTGGCCCACAGCCAGAACATGTTCCTCTGTTTATTCACACAACTGGACGTGATTCATTGCGCCGTGGGTTGTGACGCCCCGGTCCCATCTATTCCGTGCACATTACCATAATTAGGGCAGATACAATGTGCAGGCAGCACACAGCTGTTTCACAAATTAATCGTGCTTGAAAAGAGTCTTTCTCGTGGAAAAACACTGTGTGCTGCATTTTTTAACAGTGGGGTTTTAATATCTATAATCTCAGGTTCTCCAGTGTTCTCTCCAGGGCAGTGTCCCCCTGGGGTGATTCAGCAGCCCACTCTTCCCAGCCCACTCTTCCCAGCCCACTTGGCCAGTCAGTGGGTCTAGCTCCATCCCAACAAATCCAGCTTTAGGAAAAGGGGGACTGGGACACGATGTGGGGATGTGTCATGCATTTACAGAGCTCTTCAACTCCTAGTGGCTTAGAGAAAAGTGTGAGCCACATCCAACTGTCATGGATGGAACGTGTTCCCAGTAGAGCGTAACTGGAACTAATGATGCTGGGCTCGGGTAAAGCCAGTTTGGATTGTGCATCCAGGAAATGTTTTCAATGGTAATGGGTTACACTTTAAAAAAAAACAAGCCCAATTGTTTTGAGAGGTTAAGAGCTACTAAATGTCAATGGAAGTTAGGCTTCTAACCCACATCTTTTAACCCAGAGTAAAAGTAATTTGTCTGTGCTGTTCCTGTTTCCAAAGTATGTTTATTCACTGTGCAGATCTAGTAATTAATTCTAATTTTACCAGTAGCAATGACCCTTGGATCTTATAAGAGAGGCACGTTCTAGGGAATTTCATTACATGTTGTCAACAAGTGTGTGTAAGTCAGCACATTCATTCCAGCTTAGAGATGTTGCTTAAAAAAGCACAGTACTTAACTGTTACAGAAGTTCTCCATTAATTTACTATAGGGAGTATTTTGACTTGCATCTTTTACAAACACTGATGTAATCTCTAAAGAACATGGTGTTTTAGATGAATGTTTTAAGTTACAGTGAATACAGCACTGTTAAGGGAAATGAATGGGAAATGCAGAAGCAGACCTGAAACTCAGATCTGGAGACTCTGAATGTGGGCTGGAAGTATTGCAGCCAGGCTGAAGGGTGGGTGGGAACGGCGTATGTGTCGTCCCTGTCATTCCTGGAAAAGCCTGAAGACAAGGGAGGTTTAAATTGGATCTGAGGAGCAATTTCTTCACTGAAAGGGTTGTCAGGCACTGGCCCAGGCTGCCCAGGGCAGTGGGGGAGTCCCCATCCCTGGAGGGATTTCAGAGCCGTGGAGATGTGGTGCTGAGGGACACGGGGCAGTGGGGACTGGGCAGAGCTGGGTTAATGGTTGGACTGGGTGAGCTTAGATGTCTCTTCCAACCAAAGCTGTTCTGTGATTAATCCTAGAATTTGGAGTTCATGTGTTTAAATGTATTCCATGAAATGCCATTAGATGGAGGGAACTCAGAAGCATGCAGTCCTGAATCTGAAGGTGCCCCCATTTGTTTGCATGCTTTGAGCACTTGGAGGATTCTCCATTCATGTTCTCAGAAGTCTCTCCATATCTGTAAAAGTCTGACCCAGAGTAAAGTGCATTACAAGATGGAATAAGAGGTTTTTTTTTTTACTGAAGCAACATGAATTTTTGTAAAGAGTAAATAGAATGGGAACAGAGGTTCATTGCAGTTCCCTTGCACATTTTGCACACGCAGGTTCCAGGCTGAGCAAAAAACCCAAAAGGCTGCAGTTTCCTTTGAAAGTGATGATGTCACCGTGGCTTTTGAATGGAATTGGTTGAGCAGAAATGAGTTCCAGTGCATAGCAGGTGTAAACTGGATTTCCATCATTCTTAGCATGAATTTAAAAGCTGTTATAACCACTGATTCCACAGATTGGAGGGTTCAGAGGTTAAATTTATCAACCTCAAGCTAGTGAAAACCAAATTGATATGATTTATTTTTTATGTGGAAAAAGAAGAGAATTGACATTAAAGGGTTGGCGTGAGTTGATAGAAGATAGTTTCACAGGCTGTGCTTGGGTTAATATTTTTCCATGTCAGCTATTATATTTTTTTAAGGACAAATAAGTTGCTTTTCTTTTAAATGAAAACATTTTTCAGAAATGATGTTTTTATCCATTCTCGGATGTTCCTGATGAGCCCACGACTCCCCCTTTGATCACAATGGCACTTATTTTTGAGAAATAAGTGGAAAATTGTTGAGTTGGACCGGTTCCCTGCTCCTGTGCACCGTGCAGCTGCACAGTCATCTGTGCCAGCACCATGAAAGGGGCAACGTGGAGGTGGGACCAGTGGGTAGGAAGTCAGGGAGGAGGAGGAGGAGCAGCCTGCCATGGGAGACCTGGGCCTTCCTCCTCACCAGCTCCATTACCCACTCTTCTGAGAATGAGTAGGACAGTGCTGTGTTATCCCTGGCTTTTTTTGCCTTACTTCTCCCTTTCAAGTGCTGTATACTCTTGGTGTATGAGTGGCTATGAAATTCCAGGTTCCAGGATTGTGTGTCCAACCCCAGGCAGCTCTTGGTAGTCTTGCTGCACCAAGTTCATGCAAAGCATGGGGAATTAAAACTCTGCAGTTTGGAATTTAACAGCTGTTCAAGTCAGCCCCACCAGGCTGAAAAACCTCAGAGTAAGTTTTCTTGTAGGATTTCTGCTCTCACCTGCTTTTGACCTCAAACAGGAATATCTTTAGAGCCCTTCCTTTGATATTCTCATCTTTTTAGCTTCAGTTCCAGCTGGAGTGATGTAGCCTTTGGCAAAACAATAATTTTTAAAGAAACCACATAAAAGCATTTTGGAGTTTGAAGGGAAGGAGAGGGAACCAAAACCAACTTCATTTTCAAGTTTCCTTCTTAAAGCAAAAGGGGACTGAGGGTATTTCTTGTGACAGAAACTTTGCTATAGAATTCACCAGTGGTGGTACCCAGAGGTCTTGCTCGGGCAAAATGCCCAGTGAGGTTGGTGGGGAGGATTGCCTTCACAGGACAGGATGCTCTTAACCAGTTAGTCAGCAGTTACATGCAGAATTGCAGGACTGCTGTGTGAGCTGGCTTTTGAAGGTGCACATGTGCATGGGTTATGTACACAACAGTACTTCCTCTTGGGAGAAGTAGTTCTCATTTTTTTCCCATTAAATTCTTTTGATAAACTCTGTGTATCCCTCTGCTCACTTCACTTCTTGGATGCATTGTGACCAAAGTTTGGCCTGGGTTAAAGGAGAGGTTGTGCCTGGGGTCAGATAATCTGGTTATAGAACACCATTCTTTCTCCTCCACTGATCCAGTTTATTTTCAGGCCTGTCTGTGCTGACTGGGTTGAATCCATTAGTCACTTCAGGGCAGGCTGTAAATGGTCTGTTACCATCTGTATGGAGCTGCTGGGCTGGGTATTGTACACAGAAATCAGGAGGTGAGGAATAGAAAGTGTCTGTAGGTAACGATCTGCCATTGCTTCTGAAAAAAAATGGGAGCTCCTCTATGTGATTTGAGTTCAGAGGTGTGTTTGAAATGACCTAATTTGATCGTTTACAGTTCAGCACACAAATTCATTCCTATTTACAGTAAATAAAATATGAGGTTTTGCTGTACCTTCATCTGTCACTTAGGGCTACTGCACCTGAGAAGTTCCTGCTGTTGGCCTGTGGAATATTTAACAAATACCATAATTATGATAAATCCTTTATAAAATAACATAGGGTATAAAAAAAACAGATAGGCTTTGTGAAGGTTTTGTAATTTGCTTTAAAAATGATAACGTGCTAGATCTTGCATCAAAGTGCACATCACTTCTTCATGTGACATAGAACTCGTGATGTCTGAATTGAGGGCAGATGTCTGCTCCTCTAGAAGGGCAGGTAAAGCATCGTGTAGTGCTTCAGTTTCACTTAAAAGCCCAAAGAATAATGGAATCTTTTCAGCAGCTGACAAGAAGCATTTAAAACCAAAGCTTTTCAGTGTATTTTTTTTCATGCTGTGGAACATAAAGTCATTCTTTGGAACTCCTGACTCTGGCTTTGAAATCAAGAGAGCAACAAGGTGTAAAAATAATGTGTTTTCAAAAGACACATGTGTGCTCAATAAGCATATTTGGGATTAAAATTATGTCATGTTTAACAGCTTAGTTCTAAGGCAGTCATTTGAGGGTTAACAAAGTTAAACCAGTCCCAGTGCCAAACTGCTCCAGCTCTTCAGACTGCCAGCTCCTCTGACACGTGTGGCACAGCAAGGACCTCCTGAAATTACAGTAACCATCAGCTGCCTCTTGGGAGACACTTCAGCATCCCCTCTGGCTTGACACCTTTCATCCAAGGATTTGAAGATAATGATAGTAGTAGTGATAATTTTTAAAAATATTATGGAAAACAAAGTCCTGTAAGTGACCCTGGGCAGGCTGTCTGAAGAGGAGCTCTCAATGGCATCGTGTCCCTGAACACAGCTTCTCCCCCCCCTCATTTTTGCCGTGGTTGTGATTCTGAGCATCCCTGCCCTCAGAGCCAGGCAGATCTGCCTGTGTTCTCCTTGCCAGGACTGCAGTTATTCCTGACCTTGTGTCAGCAGCTCGCAGCAGTTTCTTTGAGTGTGTTTGGAGCGAGTAGAAATCGCTTTGCTTGATTAACTCTTAAGCTCCCTGCTCCTCTGTGAGCTGGGGAAGTCGATTTTTTTTCACTGTATGGACAGAAGTAAACACTGAGGTGCAATGACTGTAAATTCAGTTCTAAACTGCTCCCAGGTGAAGGCAAAAATAAGTGTAAAGGAACACTCATGTAAATGGATGTGCTCCAAACAGCAAGGTCACCAGAGTGAGCCACTCACACCATCATCTCAGCCACAACATGGGTTTTGCTTAGTTCTCATCCTCCCCATACACACTTGTGGCTGCTTTCTCATGACCTGGTAACTGCAAGCCAGACCAAACCCATCTCCTCTCCATCCCTGCACCGCGCTCCTGCGATACTTCCATACTGCCCATCCCTTTGAAGCTGCAGGAGCATTAAACTTCCCAGAACAAATTGTACCAAAGGGTAGGTGGGCAAGCCAGATACTTTAAAAAAAAAAAAAAAAAAGGCATTTGGCTGGGACTGAGCATAAACTTCCTCTTCTCTGCCAGTAAATCAAAGAGCTTTTGACAATAATTGTGCAGTATTGTGTGTGGAATAAAATAAGTACATTTTTGCAGTTGTAGTTGTTTATGGCAGTGCTGTTGTAAAGAAAAGGCTTAATTTGGGTACGACAGTAGGTTAAAAAATGCTGCTGAAGTGAACATTGTCTTTCCTTTGGGCTGCAGAGCAAGGCAAGGGTGGGATACAGGGATGCCATTTCCGTGAGGAACGCACATGAAGAGTCAGAGTGATGGATCTGTGGCAGGGCCACTGCGTTCCACCAAGCCCCAAACCATCCTCCTCCTTTCCTCCACGCAGTGGTTTTGTCTCCAGTGGAGCAGAGCACACAGCCTGCTTACAGGCATTGTGTCAGCATCAGTCCCCAGAAGACTCCTTTGTTAGAAACTCTACAGTTTCCATCACAGCACAACAAATAATTCAGCTGACTGAACTGTTCCACGTGTTATGGCACCTGAAATAATTTGCTTCCCCCAGAAATTCTGACTGCTCTAGTGATTAGATTCGTCCATCCTGAAACCAGGAGCAGCCCAAGCACCCCGTGTGCCAGGGCTGTGTCTGAGCACCAAGTGGGGCTCCATTCAGCCAAGGATTTCAGCCTAGGAACCAGTGAGTGTTGTCTCCTGTGTCCCAGTCATGGATCCACTCAGCTCCAGCCTTGCCCACAGTCGTTTGGTTTCGTTTGGTGGTTCCAAAAACCTTGTTTGCTAGAGCCTGGGGGGAAGCTGTTGTGACCTTTATTCTTTTCTGTGCCATTAAATCACACACAATTTCTAAGCAGTGTTAAGAGACCCCAGGAGCCCTGGTTGTGTGGTCACAGAGGCTCTTTATGACACACTTGCTGTGATTTAGGACATGTGTATAATTCTAGTGTGCTGCTTTGAACCTCTAACCCTTACTTTTTAGGCTTGATTTGTCATTGAGTCCCTTGCAAACTGATCTTGCCTGTGTAAAGCTTCTCCATGTAAAAGGCTTGCCTTAAAATAATGAGGTAGTTTAACATAAGAGTAAAGCTATCCCTGGCCTTCAGGGTACTAGCACTGTTTAATAATGGGTGTCTCGTGCTTGCTGGCAGACAGACAGACAGACAGTGGGTCAGATGTTTTGGGTAGCTGTGCTGCTCACTGCCTCCTGGTATCCCCTGCACTGTTCAACCCAGCAAGGTCAGACTGCAGCTGATGAGTGGAGGAAATAGTGAGGAGCTGGGTTTGCTGTGCATCATTCCCATGGTCTGTGCTCCCTCCACCAAACCATCCAGGCCTGGGTGCAGCTGGAAAGCAGAGACTGCACAGGGTGAGCTTACAGATCCTGGTGTTCCAGCTGGCCTGTTTATTGCTATTTTTCAAACATAACATGAGGTTCTCACTAAGGTTTTAATCGAAATGTATCTCAGAGAAAATCACAGGGCTGGATTTTGAGTCACTGCTCAAGACAGACCGTGCTGTTTTGAAGAGAGGCCAGTATGTAAACTGATTTTTGGCATTTACCTTTTATTTAATATGAGCCAAGTGGAGGCTTAGAGAGACAGAAAATCTGCAGCCAAGATAAATGCCCGAGAACTGGCTTGTTTTGTGGTGTTTGACTGTTCCAGGTGTGGTACTGTGTGTTTGCTCTTAGTTACTGGCTGGGAGCAGGAGCCAGTCCTGCCCTGCAGACCAAGCAGTTTTGGCCTTGAGAGCATCAGCCTTGCTGCTGAGAATGCCCAGTGGCACTGATCCTCAGGTGGCTCCTTACTTAGTAAGGCAGGACAGCCCTTCTGCCATTGCCTTCCCAAGCTGGGTGCTCATCAGACACTGGGTAGGCAGCAATCTTCTGTTCAATCCCTTCCCAATTCCCGAGCAGAAGAGTGACACTGATTCCCAGAGCCCTTTCCCATTGTGTTCCCCCTGCCCCTGTGTTTTTACTTCTGCCACACACTGAGTGCCTTGGCTTCCCTCTGTCCTTTATCTCCCTTTGGCTGCTCACTCTGCAGGAGCAGCTGCAGTCCAGGGTGGGTGGCTGTATGCAGCATGTCACTCCACTGAGACTGTGCCTGTGGATCTGTTGTTTAATTTCTGCAGGGGAAGTGGTGCACACCAGATCTTTTAATTTTATTTTTTTTTAAAAAAGTTCTGCTGTGAACCCGTGAAAACCCTGGCATTACAATTCCACTGAATCCTGAGGGCTGCCAGCACTGTGTCACACACTGCCTCGCTCTCTACTCTGTATTCCCATTAATTTGCAGTGAGACTAATTGCTTAGGAAGACTTGCTCCTTGCAAGGCACTGAGGGCTCTTCTCTCCATTCTGAAAATGCTCCTGTATAAAGTTCATCAGGACTAAGGCAAAGGTGCTCTGAGGGCCAGTTCCACCACGTCGTGCAGTAATTCCTCAGGGGGAAATGAGTAACTCTCACAGCTCTGGCTGTTTTCCTGTCAGGATGGCAGAGATCATTCTTTGATTTTTATGTTTTTTCCCCTTCTTTTAGGCACTGTAGTAGGTGTTTTGCACATATGGAAGGACTGCCTCACAGAACTGATTTTCAAAATGTATTACCAAGGCAATAGCTAGATTGCAGTAAGGATGTAAGTCAGAGCTCTGACGTTACTGCTGTTAGAGGGAGACAGAGCTACCCATCTTGGCTACTGCTGGACTAGTTTAATATCTGCTGGAAGAAGTTCAGATATTACTATGGTGAGAAATACAAGAACCTGTACAGACAATAAACACTTCGGGATGTGGGTGTTCTCGCTGATGCTCTGCCTGAGCTGAGAAGGTTTACACTAGGAAATACAACAGTGGTGAGCGTATCACTTTGAAAGAGACCATAAAAAGATAAAGCAGCAGGTTTTCTTCCTTCCTAATGAACTGTGGGTCTGAAGGCAGTTACTGCAAATGTAAAGTTTTCCTTGAAACACTTGAACCAGCCTGCATTTCAGTGTGACAGTGATGAGTGTGTCCTGTGGGGAAGGTGCCTGACCTCACCTGAGAAATCAGGAAGGAGATAGGACAAGAAATGGCTTTGGAAAGCTCAACATGACTAGGTTGCATATTCATTGTTAGTTTTACACGTGGCAAATTTCCAGAATAATTCAGCACCTTAACAGACACCATCCAATAAAATGAAGAGACTGTTTTCCATCGTGGTGCTCGTTTTGGGGAGGGCTTGGATTGAGTGTGGGACAAAAAGGTCTTCCCAGGTCTGCCTAAAAACAAACCCATCCTTCCTTGCATAATGAAAACAAATGGTGCTGCTTGCAACTGGCTTGTCTGCAGATTTCAAAGTGCTCGATCGGAATAATTATCAGTGATGGTTGGTCCCAGAGCACTTTGTAGAGGAGAATTAGGTATTTTTCTTGGTTTATGAAGAAGAGTCCAGGACACAAAGGTTGTGGTCAAAATTTGGTTGCTGCTGTCTTACAACTAGAAACAGAATGTTTGAAGACTTAGTTTCTGCTTATTGCACTAAGGAAATGACTGGATGTATTTAATTTTTTTTTAAAAAAACCCTAGATTTACTTTTTGGAGCTCATTTCAAAATCTAACCATGTATGCAGGTATTGGTAGGGACTCATGGCCCATTTTGCATACTGAATATTTGAAAATGTGGCTCCTCAGGTTGCTAAGAAGCTGTCCCAGATAATTTGAAATATGGCAGAATGATCACAGTTCCACTTCAGACCAAACAGATGTGGTCAAAGCCCTGGTGTTACCAGTTTGCTGCACAGCCAGTTAATTATCTGGTGAAGTGCTTCGTTTTGTGTCTGTGGGCTTTGGTTGTTAAGACCAATTCTGCCCTTGGGATAAGTGTGTGAAGATGAAGGATGAATACAACAAAAATCAACCCGCTGGGTGTTCTGCATTTATACCTTGGTTAAGTTTGTCCTTACACCTTTGTAAATCTGTGGCATGACCGTGTCATAAAGGGCAGCAGCAGCAATGTGGTGGGTCTGAAAGAAGGAGGATTGCTAACTTAATGCCAAAGGCTGCTGGAAGATGACTGTGTTTTAAAACCTGAGTGGAAAATTTGAGGTGAACTTCTTGGAAAGTCAGTGAGGAGATAGAAGTGAACAGATCTGACTGGGAATCTCAGATAGTGCTCGTGCTAACTCCCTTTCAATAATACCTGTCTTTGGGATTTGTACCTGTACTGCTTCACTGCTCTTGTGTTCTTAGATTGGTTGTTGTATTCAGTGCTCACTTTGACAGATCTGATACAAGACCCTGAAGTCATGGTCCAAAAGCTTGAAGTCAGTCCTCTCTTGGGTTTGTTTGGGCAAGAATTCACTCCAGGTAACGCTGGGCACTTAAGTGAGGCATCTTAACATCACTCCTGGAAATATGCTGTTATCTGAAGAGATACTCACACATGTAGTGGAAATACGGGGTTTTAGCAGCTGGTGGACTCCTCTCTGGAGATTGAGAGCCTGGAGTAATACTCCTTGAGTTCTTCAACCTCACTCAGCATGGACCTGGCATCCTGTCCAGTTCTGTGGGTTGTCTTCATTGGTTTGCAGGGGCTCTGGGTCAAAACTCTTTGGTGTGCGTGTGGAGCTGCAATGATCATCTGTACTCATCGTAATTCTGGTAATGAAAATGTAGTAATTAAAATACCTAAAACAAAACGAGGTTCTTGAGGCACAAATGAATAATCAGCATTGGCTTATCAACTGCAACGCTGGTTGCATAAAACCCACTAACAAAAATAACAGCCAAACGTACGACGAAGGGAAGCAGTGAGCTGCTCACTTATTATAGCACCATTAGTCATTTCATCACACCTCCAACCTTTCTTTTTTGTTCTTTTAATTTCTTCTGCATAGACTTTATTTTTAGAGGAACTTGCTGCACTCAGGATTCATGCACAGCAACACAGCCTAAAATATCATCCTTTGAATTAATTCTATTTTTTTTTTTTCCTTCTACATCAAAACAACTAAAATTATACTGCATGGCATATCCCTAGCGTTACTTCTACCCACCCTCTGCTTTTTATGTATGAAAAATATATGCAGTCGATGTGCAATGGCTTGACTGGGCTAATTCTAGTTAATGGTGTTGAAAAACACTTTGTAGCTCTGGTTTATCCTGCACTTTCAAGTTTTAGAAGAATTCCTCTGGACGAATGGCTGAAGACGTGAGGAGGATCTGAAGTGGTTTAGTTGTCTGTAGAGGCAGAACCTGAAGCCAGGCTGGCAGGGATCTCTTCTGGTGGCTCCAGGGAGCTCTGGGCAGATCTTCACACACCAGCATCTGTGGGGTGTGGGAGACCTGGGAGTGTTCTGTGCCTGTGCAGTTCTTTGGAAACTGTCTTGACTTCCTTCAAGTTAAAATATGTTAGAGGATGTGATGTTACACCAGTTATTAGTCATGCAAATGATGGTTAAATTCTAACCTAGGAAGCTTAAAGAACACAAGCAGTAGGACGAGACTAGCAGCATATGGTTCTCAGCAGCTGAAATATTAATCGATATAGCTCTTAATATTAATTTAGATTACAGCAACGTTCAGTTTCCAGCTGCTCCCACTGCAGTCTCTTGAGCACTGGGCAAATATGAAGGGACAGTCTTATTTTTTTCTCAAGGAATTTGTACGCTGCAAACACTTCGTGCTCCCAAGCTGGTAACAGCAAAACAAAGTACTTAACCTCAGACATTTCTGAAAGAATGTCTTTAGGAGAGACACGATTTGTCCTGGGAGCATTTTTCTTAGATATCATCTCACTTTTGCACTTAGATATAAAACTATAACAAATCTTTTGTCCAGTGTTTTTCCAGCTGTGGCTGCAACATAAACCATATACTTGGAGGCAGTCAAGTGCACCACGTAGCAAGAGCAGGGTTCTTAGAGACTGAAAAGCATCCATACAGTCACCAAATGTGAATTATTGGGTATCCATCACCTTTGATGTCACCTAAATTCCTGCAGTCTGTAGCATGTCTCTCTCTGTATGTGATATGGGCTAAAAATTGTTCCCTGCTCAGATCACAGGCTCACTTTTAGAAGTTGTCCAAGTAAACTTATGGCCTGACCTGAGGAAATTCTATTTATTGCCTCCTCACATGCATCTTCCTCTCCGCAGTTCTATGCAGGATTATTTGTTCTTTATCATATTCCATCATGCCATATTAGAGCTTTTCCCCTGTCATTGGTTTCGTGGGTTCAGCAACACCCCCCATCCATCATTTCTTTGTCTCAGTTTAATCGCTCATCATTAAATGCCTTCGTTAACTGTCATTATCCTGTTTTTCCATGCTTCACCCTTGATTGATTTGATTGACCTTGATAAGCAGCATGCATCTGAGGTAGATGATGACAACAACCAAGAACATTTGCACTGAAGGATTTGTTGGGCACTTGGATCTTTGGGCTGGATCACCAGAGCGTTCCAAGATTTCATCTTACAAGGAAACCTGATTAGAATCTCAGGTCAGTAAGCAGTCATCTCGTGATTTTCATCTTAAGAAGTAACCAGCATCTCCAGCTGCCCACAAGCCAACTTTGAAAAGCCAACATCTCCTCCAGCTCTCCTGTTTTTCTTGGGTGTTCAGTTGGCAGTTGACAATCCCAGTGCTTGCTTCTGCCATTCCCTCCTCCATGTCATATGTACCATCCCCATGTAGTTCAATGTATTTATGTCCCTGTGTGCATCCACTCTCAGGTAATTAATTCCTGCAGAAAAAAGTGACTTAGGTATCCATCCAACTGCCACTGGTTGCACTTTTCAAGAGCACATCCTTGACAGTGTGCAGCGTGCTCCTGTGCCAGTTTCTACCTGTAGGCTGTTCCAAACAGCTGCTCACGAAGGGTTTGGCAAATATTGACAACTCTGGGCACGCTGAAATGATGAGGATGCATCTTCCATAATGAATGCCTTTCCTTTGGCAGTGTGGTTTAGTGCTTAGATCAATGGTCTGAGGCAGGATTTGTGTCCCCCACTTCCTCCTGCCCTTATTTTTTCCCCTTCAGGTGCTAGGAGTGGGTTCTACACATCTCTACATTAGGATCTTCGTGGTGGTTTGCTTGTGGAGTTGCTCTGGTATTACAGTGTCTGTCACAGTATGTGTTTACTCAAGAGAAATCAATTGATATCCTTTGTTTATCTGTTTATCTTCCTTTTTCAGCTACATAATATTTAACCAGGTACTGTAGAGTGCAATCAATTAACACTCGTGCAAACAGGAGCTGCCCAAACGGGGAGATTCTCTGGAGGAGCTGGTAGTGGTTGCTTTTAATTTCCTACTGAGGTGTTTCAGTGCTGTAAGATCCTGAATGAACATGGAATGCTGTGCCAGACTTTGGTCCCAGTTTGTAATATTAAAATAAGTCGCTGTCATAGAAGCCACAAAGTCCTTTGAAAAGGTTTTGGGTGTTGAGAGAAGCAAACAGGCTCACTGCAGTGTTTGTGGAAGTGGTAAAGTGGGGTGTTTGCTTACCTGCCAGTGTGATCTCCCTGCAGGCACTGGCTTAAGGCTCTGGGAGTTCCATCTGAAGCAAAACACAGCCAAGTGATAAAAAACCTGAGACTTCAAGCAAAGGCAGCTTGCTGATGTCCAGTATCCAAATACGTCAGGCCCAATTTGCTGCAGCTGGTGGCTGGATCTCACACACAGAACTAACTTAGTGAATTACATGACTGCTAGTTAGTGGAGCATGACCACACTTCTCACACTGCTCAGATCTCCAGTGACAAACCCTGCTGCCTGCTCTGGGAAATGGCTGGGAGGGACCCATTAATCACAGTGTGTGCCCACTGCTGAAGAGGGGCAGGAGCCCTCTGTTGCACTGCATGCTTTGCTTGTCAGCAGAACATGTGTGCCACAAATCAGGACTCTGTCTCCTGCCTTGCTAAACTCGTTAATAGGTTCTCAGACTGGCTCTACAGTTCATCCATGGATGGACTTTCCTTTCCTCCCATGTCCTGAATGTTTCCTGTGTGCTCAGTATTCCAGTAGGGAAATGAGCCTGAATTGATCTCAAACAGTTGTGCAGAATCTTTACAAAGGCAGTGGTTTCTTTTCCTTATGAATTTGTGGGCTGGAAAGTGGGACTGCACCCACCCCAGAGTGCTTCCTATGGCTTGCAGCTCAGTAATTCAAGGGAGGAAGCACCCCAGTGTGGAAGCCTGTTTGCCCCTGTGCATAGGGAAAGGTCCCCTGTGAATTCCTGTCCCCTGTGCTGAGGGGTGATGTGAGGAAGTGGGGAGAGCCATCCATCGGTGCTCTTTCTCTGGCACAACTGAGGCCTGAACCAGGCAGTTCCTGGGCTTCATTTCCATTCCTGTTTGCCAGAAGGGAGCAATTTACTCCTGGTGTAAGCTCACAAAGAACTGCACAAAGTTGTCAGCGAGAGAAAGTGCTTCTGGATTTCTCTGTTGTTTCTGGCATAATGCACCTTTCACGTATTACGGTTTTTTTTTCCTCCACTCTAACTCCCAGAGGCAAAACCTGGTCATCCAAGGAAGTAGGATATAGTTTTATTGACAGTTGTGACAGATGCAATGTTTCCTGGGATCAGTGGTGAATGCAATCAGTGGTGACTTGAGGATGTGGTGTTGCATCGTCCTGCTGAATCTGTGCCTGCAATTCCAGAATTCTAGGTTTCATGGCTGTCTCCACTGCTGGTCCACTGACCTTGAGCAAGTAATTGTATTCCTTCAGATATCCATTTCCTCACTTGTAAAGTGGGGATAATAATAATGATTTTCACCATGAAGTGCCTGAGACCTGCTAATGCAGACTCTCTGACAGCCACGTGTTGCCCTTAAGACTCAGAGCCTGAAAAAAAAAATCCCTGCCCATTTCATCAAGGGTTACTCAGCAGCAGGCAGGGCACAAGCATGGCAGCAGCTGAACTTTAAGGAGAGAGACATTTCCTCAGCCCACATGTCAGAGGGTGGCAGATGCAGGTGGTCAATTAGCTGGCTGTGCCAGGGAGCAGGAACTCAGGCAGAGCTGAGGACACGGTGAGATGTAATTGTGGTGCAGAGGAAAAAGAGCACACAATTAGAAGTGGGTTCTCAAATTAAAGCACAGCATGTGATGTGAAATCCTGTTCATACTCTAAAAAAATATCATATGCCAGTGGGCTATAGCATGTGTTCTTTTTTTCCCCTCTTTCCTAAACCCTGCTGCTTGGTAACGGCAGTATTTTTGGGACTGATTCTTTTGCTAATTGCTAACCAGAAATAGCACCTAAGTTTGGCAGAGCTTTCAGGAGAAGAAGAATGAAGCCTTTTTGGGGGGGGGGGGGGAGGGAGAGAATTCAGATATGCATAAAACTTGCATAAAAACCTGTTTTATTCGTCTCTCTGAGAATTCATCACTCAGACATATGCAGAATGAATGTGATGATGACAAGAGGGAGAAGGACTGCTGTAAAGAGGTTCAGGTTCCAGCCCTTCCCTTTGCAGCCCTGAACCCAAAGTGTGTAGCTGGTAGCAGAGCCTCTGCAGGAGCTCATGGCCATGCTGTGGTGGATGTGTCTCATACCTCTGTGGCTTGAAGCTCACAGGGCTGAGCTTGCTGTGGAACACGAGGCTGTTGGGTTGAGTGATAAAGAATGAAATGAGGGAGCAAAAGAGGATGGGAGTCTTGGAATCTCTCCCCTTAGAAAGTGCTATGCAGTGGGACTTGTGATAAATGAAGAGTGCTTGGCCCATGCCAGCACATTCATTCTATCCAGCAGCTAGAACGGGTGAGTCAGAAAAAGGAGAGCTGTGCTTTGTGTGGCTTCCAGATCCGCTGGGGTGCTGCAGGTCCGTCAGCTTTTCCTGGAACTGGGGATGTTCCTGGCCACTGAGCCTCGGCTGACAGCATGTCGTGTTTTGTGGTGCAATAATGAAAGCTGGAGAGCGGAGGGCCCTTTATAAATTGCTGGCCTGCATCTGTTTGTGTGTGAAAAACAACAGCAGTAATTATTTAGGGACCAAACGATAGATGTTTTACTGGTCCTGGTGGGCGTTCACTCACGGGAGTAACCTCGTTGACCTCAGTAGTTACTGAGCTGCAGCTTTAAGCTTTCAATGCCTAGATCCCTCTCTGCTGACACAAACCAGCAGTGTCCCTGGGCCAGGAGCAGGCACAGCAGTGTGGGTGCAGAGTGACTCGGAGTGTGGAAGTTGGCCACAGCATCACCTGTTGCTGAAAAGCTAACAGAAATGAATGTGATGAGACAGGCTGTGAGGCTTTTATCTGAGCCCATCACTCAGTAGGGAATGCTATAATTATTTTGTACTGTTGGGTGATATAATATAGATCCATTTTTATTTTTTTCTGAGTCACATATTTTTTATGGCAACTGCAGAAAAAGAAACCAGATAATGCACATAAAGGGGAAGCTGGAAATGAACCAGCTTTGGGCTGTAGCATCTGAAGATGTACATTTAAAGTAAAAGTAAGGAAGCAAAAGAGTAAGTGGAGTTATTTTTGTATACCATTACGTCCAAGAACAAATCCAAAGTCCACAGAACTTTCTTGCCCAAGGATCTCCTAATGAATGTCAGATCAGGCAGCACAATTGATTCCATTGTATTGTTTTCATTTCTGGATGGATTATTGCAACGAAACTGAGATTCCACCAAGTACATCTCTTAGTTTTGCTTACCTATTGGCAGCTGTTGTAATGGTGCTGATCCACCTCACCAGATGCTGCATTGTTTCGGGCTGCTTTGAGCCTTGTGTTTTCTCATTCATCTATTGTTGTTGTTATCAGCTGGATGCTCTGAGTCTCCAGCCAGAGAATGAGAACTCCTAGAAGTGTATCCTGTACACAAGAGACTCTTGTGAGGATTTGGAATTGCAGCCAGTCAGGAAATATTCCTTCCCTTAAAAATCTATTTGGAAGCCTGATTGCTCAGTGGTATTGAATGTGCTGCAGTACATCACTTGCCTGATGGAGTTTCTAGAAGTCCCTGCGTACCCCAGGTCCATGTATGGGATGATATGGTGCAAACACCACCTGAAGGACAAACAGAGCCCATTGGGTGGGACCTCCTTCCCTGAAGCTGTGGCTGTACTGGGTGGAGAGCTGCCCACGGAGCGTGTTTGGTTCAGATGGCAGAGCATTCAGTGTGACTGTCTGCAGGGGGTGAGCCTTGTGTGTTGTGCTCAGCTGCTGCTGAGGTCTCTGCATAAGGGATGCAATTGTTTATGGTAAATTTGCCCCTTTTAATGAGGACACACTCTTAATGAGACAGTGTTTTGGAGAAGGGTTCATTAGTCGTTTGCTATTCTCGTCACAGCTCAGAGCTGAGCTGGAGTGGCTGGCTTGGCAGAAATGCACGTTGTGCCTCGGTGTTGGAACGTCTTGGGGTGTGCTGTGACACAGGGCAGGTAGGTGTATGGGTCAGGAAGAGGAAATGGAAGCTAATTTCCTATTGCTGTGGTATTTCTGCACAGCAAATTAATCTCTGACTGGAATGCAGTCAGACATGCACTCATCTTTCCTCAAGGTGGTTATGGGTTCCAGTTGTAAGGGAGGATTCTCCTGCACTGGACTTTGCTCTAGGTTGTCTGAGCTCCCTGGTGTCTCTGGGTATTTACCCCAGTTACTGACTTCAGAGCAAATGGGGAAAATCTGTTTGTAGGAGCTCTGTGTGCACTGGTTTTCATCGTGGAGGACAGTGGTAGTGAATGCATAGTGACAGGATTTGGGGTGTAAGGCAGTAATCAGAGTATCTACCCACAGAACTACTGAGCTTCCCTATCTTGCAGTTGGGTTGTGAGGATAAGTGCAGGGAAAACTGTGATGTACTCAGTTACCATGATAATGGAGATTGTGTAAGTGAATTAGAAAGGTCCCTTGGAGATTGAAAACTTGGAAGGTAGAGATTGATGCTGATTAAAAAAAAAAGTGTCTTTGTACAGCAACTCCCAGCTTATTGTTTGGAAAGGCACTGGTATATTGTATTATTAATTATTAATTATTTATTATTATTATTATTGTTATCATTATTATCATTATAATTATTATTTTACTGTGGCACTCAAAGGCAGTATCTGATCACAAGCCCACTGTGGTAGAAGCTGCACAGACAGAGATCAAAGAGGTGGCCCTGACCTCAGAACCTCATAACAGACAGACCTTGTGCATCTCTGCACCAATGCCTACTCGAGTTCCTCTGTCTGGGTACCGTGCCCATCCACGATGAGTATGAACCAGCATGTTTACAGAGGAGGAGGCTAAGGATAAACCAACAGTACCTTGGGTATATATGGAAACAAATCCTGGAGGATTTTCTCATCACTTTTCTGGCAGGTCCCACAAGGGAGGGGGAGGAGGTGTTAGGAGTCGAGGGAGCCCACTGTGTTCTCAGTGTGCCATGCTCTGAAGCAGGTAGTGCAGAAGATGATTGCGGTGACCTGAGACACGGTGAAGGATGGCAAACTTAGCAGGTTTTTACCCAAACAGAGAATGACAGACTTGGAGAAGAATCATTCAACTCCTCTGGTAGGATTCATTAACATACTGCTTAGAGGATTTAAGGTGCCACACTGAGTACTGAGCTAACCCCCAGGTTGCTCTGGTGGGACAGACCCAACACATCTCACCATGGTTCCAGTCCAAGGAGACAAATTGCTCTGGGCTGATCTTGTCCATATATACGTAGTGGCTCACTGGAATGGCCAGGAACTTCACTGGGGCTTTCTGGGCTTTGAGAATCATGTCTTCATTCATTTGTTTTGGGAGCTGGCAGGGCAGGGGAAGCATTCCAGAAAAACTTGCCCTTTGCTTCACTGCATTTTATTAAAACCAAAAACCCTCTAGATTTTTATCTGTTGACACAATGTGGTGTTATAAATCAGCCAGCTCCCACTGAAAGGGAAGTACCACAGGGTATTTTCAGAAAGCCTGAGCATTTTATGTGCATCCTGCTCTGTTCATCACTTTCATAACAACTCCATAATTTTTGTAGCCCTTTGTTAATTTGCCTCTTTGAATGCACAGGTTCCATTTTTGTTGTTACTTTAAAAGATACCTCGATACCTAATAATGAAAATACTTTTTCATCTTGAAAGTATTTTAATGAAAGAACCTATGACTTAGTGTTTTGCTAAAAGCAATCCTGTGTTCACTGATGTTGCAACAGAATAGCAACCTCCACAGCAATGAAATAGGTTTCTATTAAGATATCTGCGTTGTATAGGTTGGTGAAATGAGAAAGCTCAACTAGCAAAGAGCTGATTTGAGATGCAAAATTAGAAGCTATTTTCTGGTTCACAGTTTGTGATTGTATCACTCCAGCTAATGTCGTCCCACATGGGATGGCTTCAAGATTACCATGTGAATGGGGTTGTGCCTGTGTTCATGCACGTACAAAGAAAAATGTTTTCTCTACCTCTGACATAAAGGTGTTTCTGTGGAGGCTCGTGTTCCTCTTGACTTCCTTTTCATTCATCTCATAGAAATAGAAATTGTCCTGAAAGAGAAAAAAATGGCACCAATTTGGAGCTGAGAATATCTTATCTGGTGGGAGGACACAGACAGTTCTGGCTGAAAGCCACTGAATTGGCAACCTGAGAGCAGAGTAGATGAAGTATTCACTAGAAATGTGTTTTCTTATTAAATGAATGACCTCTGAATGTCTAATTAATAGGTTATATGTTGTTTCTATTGCTTCGAGATGGTTTGTGTTTGAATCAGTTGGATAAAGCAAACATTTGTGAACTGAAATGAGAACACTGACATAGCAGCTGGAATGAGGACTTCACCTGCATGCTTTTATCAATGGAAATACAAGCAGTATCTATTACTTATTATCTGTATTGTGGTACTTCAAAGGGTGCTCATTGTCCTGGGCTCTGCAGGCCTGTAGGAATGAGCTTACATACCTTAGGGATGAAAAATGTGTTTCCCAGATCACAAAGGTAGTTAGTGCTGAAGAGAACTGACCTTGGAAATCTCAGTCCAGTGACCTGTGGACTGGGCACCTCAGAAATGGGAGGTATTTTACAAAACCCAGTGCTCAGGTAACCTTACAGTAAGTTTTACTGCAGTGATAGAAGAATTTAACACGTGTGTAAACTGATTTCCTTTCTCTTCCTAATGTTCTTTCAGTCACGATGTTGTTATTGACAGAAGCTTCCCCAAAAGTCTTGTTTAGCAGGATTTATGTGCTGGTGACCACAGGAACACAGAGCTGAAAGGAGCAGTGGGGTTTTACAGCCCCATCCCCCATAAAATAAAGGAGCATACCACAGGATGCTTCACAGGACCATCTGCTCCTTCCCTAGGAGCCTGAACCATAGGTGTAGGTCTTATTAAACCAGTTGATTGTTTTAATAAGATTACAAGTTTGATAAATGCAAGAACATCAATGATGTCAAGGTAATGGGATGTGATGATGAGCTCAGGTTGCAGTGCCAGCCCTGAAAGGAGCAGCTGTTTGCACGCGAGGAGAACAGAGGTTGTCTCGACCTCACTCAACCAAATCACTCCAGTGGACTTTCTGAGTTAAGCCATGTGCTCTGTCCCTACCATATCCTGTTATATTGCCATTAAATGCAAACACCTGGAGCTGCCATTGCTTTGGAAATCACTCTCCTCTGCCAAATAATTTAACACAGCAGCGCCCATGGTAAATAAGGTGGGTCATGCAGAAAACTAATTGCATTTCCAGGGGTTTTACAAAGCGTTGTAGGGGTGACAGAGATCAGGCAGTAATTGCCACAGTAATCTCTCTCCTCTGTGTTAGGTCATGGAGGGAAATCTTAAATTTACTCTTCATTGCAGTCAAATATTGGAATCTATCTGGCATCCCCCAGCCATCTGGAATGCTATAAATCCAGCCAATAACAGGGCTCTCCATCAGGAAACTCTAATTATTCTTCAAACCTCTATGAGAAGGCCTAAACAAATAGCTGCAAGCAGGTACAAATCTCAAGGGAAGGTTGGCTACAGTGCCAAAAGGACAGCAGGTCCAACCCTTGGGAAGATAAACAGAACAAAGATATTTTACCCAGCAATAATTTAATCTTCTTTGATTGCTGATTGATTCAATGGACGTCACTAAGAATGTGACACATTCACAGCACCTTAGCCTCTCATCACTCATTTTAATCTGCACTCTCATATATTTCAAATATGTTCTCAAGGTGACTCTACCTTTTTTTTTTTTTTTTTTTTCTTATTCTCCTCATCACAAATTAGACCTAGAAGAATGATGGGAGGCCTGAAATGCAGAAAGTGCTAAACAGATTGGGATTTTATTTTTAAGCCATAGTAGAGAGATGTTACTAGTGTAAAAATGAAATGCTTTAAGTTTGCTTAGCAGAGAGAGGAAGAAAGCTTTTTTTTGGGGGGTGAAGATCCTTTGCAAGGTATAGTGTCACATAATCAGCTTCCCCAAGGTGACATGAATATAATAACACTCACAGGACCTTTCTTCTGGGGAGTTCAAAGTGCTGCTTTTCACACAAAAAGTTTTGTGGAGTCTTACAGAATACAAAGATTTATTTTGGGGAATGTTGGGCTTGTAGGTACCAGCTAAGGGAAGTCTCCTCTTCAAAACAGTATTTAAGGTTATGCTGAATTTTAGGCCTGGGCTGAATGCAGGCCAGTAGAAACCAATGAGCTTTTTGCTGAAACACAACTGAGTGCTTCCCCATGGTGGGATTTTAATAGAATATGATACAGGGAATCCTTTTTCAGATGGTCATCCTGAGAAACAGGGGTGAAATGAATGTTTCAGGTCAGTGGAGTGTAGCAGTGACTGAAGTAATAACCACTGCTGTCTGTATCAACCTGGAAAAGACAGCACAAAATCACTGGATCTTATTATGGGGCTTCAGGAGGGACTTCCATAGCCAGCACTGAGTCACACCTGCTTGGAAAGGCTCTTAAAACAGAATGGAAAACCAGCATGGGACACTTCAAGATGAAACTGCAGAATCTGGACAGGAAAGTCCACTTTGATCAGGATTTGAGTTTAACACTTGAGCTAGAAAGGATGTGCTTACCTAAACATAGAGCTACTAGAGAAACAGGCAGCTCAGGGGAAGAAACTTTAATAAAAAGAATAAAAATACTAATTTGGGGAGGAGAATTAAGTCTGTGTCTTGAGTGAGGTGGATGATGAGACTCAAGTAAATCAATCAACAGTGGTTTAGTGGTGCAAGTCAAGCCAGACCTGGGGACTGCAGCAGACAGTGATTTACTGAAGCCACACTTCTGATTGTTAGAGATGTGGCTGTACCATGTGAGGTGTCAGTAGACAGTGCTAAAACTGTAGCAAGGATTTTGCATTTTGTAGGACTTTCATAACTTCTAGCATGTGGTTTCCTCAGGCATGTGATATTAGCTCCTGGCTGGAGTCTTGTGGCTTGGGGAGGCTGGGGAGTAATTTCTGTTATTTTCTGGCTGATGTTTCCACAGATACATGCATTTTTTGCACAGGTGATACAGTTGTGGAAAATTGCAGTCAGAATTGGTATGAAATGCAGATATCTATCCAACGTTCAAAATTGTAGGGTTTGAGCACCTTATAGATGATAGGAAAATAACAACACATTTTACAGAGAAAGTCATTTGCTTTGCTCTGGGGCTACGTGTCTGGCTGGACTAAGAACTGAGCCCAACAGAGGGCTGCACAGGGCTTGTGAAACTTCTGTCTTCAGCTTAGGAGTGAGCCTGATCAACTCTTTGCAATGTCTCAGCTTCTCCTCTGTAAATGGCAGTGATGCAGCAGAGGTCCTCTGTACAACACCTGCAGACACAGGCTCTTTGAAATGTAAAAATGTCATTATTACTGTTTATTTTCTGAGCTACAACCTAGTGCTTCAGTCACCTGCCAGCACCTTTTTTTTTCCCCTGAAAAGACTTACAGGAAGAAGTTAGAATTCTAATTCTAACAAAATTCCTGATGCAAATATCACAAGGTCTTTAGTATTTGCCTTTACTTACTAAAAGAGCAAGATAAATAAAAATTAGATTAATTAAGTTTTGACATTGAAAAGGAAAACCTTTTCTGCACTCTCTTGGTGTGTGTGATATGTTCATTATGCTGGAAGGAGGTAATTTAGCACTGAATGGCTCGCCCAGCACACTGCCAGGTGCTGGTGGGAAGCTCTGCAGCGTGTGGACCAGCAGGTGATTCCAGTGTCTGAAAGAGTTCCTTTTTCTTCCCTTTGTTTGCCTTCTTTCTCAGACACAGATATTTTCGAAGCTTTGAAATTCTGAAATCCATGCAGCCAGACAGACTTTCAGCTTCTGACATAAACTAGACAATAATTTGGTGGGAGATATAGGATTTCACCTTCTTGTTGTCTCCTAAGAATCCATTTCTGAGTTGTTTCGTCAGAGGCTCTTTTGGGCCAGGACAGGGAAAACAGCAGTGATGTGCCAGTGACCTCCAGGGCACTCCCACTGGTGGGCACCCTCGTGTGCTGGCACAGATTCTTTAACAGGAGTCTTGCCTACCCAGTTCAAACCATGGTTAACTGTGTGGTTGGTTGTTTCCTAATGTAAAGTTACACCCTGGTAGGATGAGGAGTGACAGTTTTAAACCAAAAGAGGGGAGATTTAGATGAGATCTTAGGCAGAAATTGTTGGCTCTGAGGGTGGTGAGACACTGGCCCAGGTTGCCCAGGGAAGCTGTGGGTGCCCCCTCCCTGGCAGTGTTCCAGGCCAGGTTGGATGGGGCTTGGAGCACCCTGGGCTGGTGGGAGGTGTCCCTGCCATGGCAGGGGGTTGGGATGAGATGAGCTTTGAGGTCCCTCCCAACCCAAACTGATCCTATGATCTTAAAATTACCATTTCACTGTAACAAACACACTGGGTCGAGAAACAGAGTCATCTTTTATGTTGCTTAGAACTGAATTTGTGCAAACAAGTTTGTCTCTCATCCTTGTGAACACTCCAGCTCAGGTGATGAGAATCAAGGGCATCTCTCCCTGCTGTAAAAAGGAAAACAAAGAACTGGAATTTCAGTCTTTGGCCCTGGCTCAGGAAGACATTTCCACTTATAGTTGTGTTAGAGCTCCAGTGAACATGCTGATCAGTATTCATGTGCAGCACAGCCTGTGAGAATGTGAAGTGGTCTTGGTGGGCAACTTTGATGATCTTCAAACCATAAAATTTCTTTTCCATGCTTCAGTGAGAAGTCATACCAGTATTTTTTATAAAAAAACCCCACTGTAGCATCAAGGAAGTGTGGACTAGTTGTTGAGTAACAGACATGTTCTCAAGCTCCAGAAGTGCAGCTTACCAAGCTCATGATCACCATTGTGTTGTTATCATACTTTGAATACTTCCTTTATCTACTCTAGGGCAATGCATGAATGAAGCTGTCTAAATTAGAGGATTTCTTCAACTTTTTAGGTCTACAGAGCCAGTCTGTAGTTCTGCAGTCATTTGTACTCCATCTGTGCTTTACCAATAAGCACCAATTTAATCTTGATCAGATGTGGGTGTAGGATTGCATTGCTTTCAAGCTAGGGGAAAAGATAATGAACTTATTCCAGCTTTGCCAGTTGATGTACACTGCCAGCTGTGGAAAGACAGGCGGTCCCCAATCTGGCCTAAATTTGAAGAGGCACAGACAGGAAAGACAAACAGTGTCTGATCTAGCATAAAGCCTCTAAGACTTGCATGGTTCAAACCATATTTATTTTTTTTGTAATCAAATTACACTCACAAGACTGAGTCTCTACCAAATCACTGCTTTGCATCATGTGGCCACCATGGTTTTCATGTGCTTCTAGAAGCCCTGAAGCTAGATTTGCTGTATCACTGAACTGTGGCCTCAGCCTCAGCCCTTTTTGTTTCTCTACCAAACCACACATTATCTCCTCCAGGTCCTGTAAGACTGTTCATGCTGCCTAGGATAACACAGAGATGATTTTAGCTGTCTGGAAGAGAAGGAGGGAGGAAGGGAAGGAGGGAGATGTTTGAGAGACAGAAGTTTTAGAATGGTAAAAAGAATCCATGGAAATAATTAATAAGATTAGGACTTCAGCACTGTAGCCATTATCAGCTTCTTATAAACTGCTTCTCTTTTGTTCATTCAAACTGACAATGGCTACAGCCTCATAAAAGATCATTGACACATATTTAGATCAGCACATGTAATAGAATAAGTGTGGATTTAAAACTTAGTTCACTAGTACTTTAACTTTGCTTCTACCAAGCACTGAGCTCACCCACTTTTTGCTTCTTTCATTTTTTATTATCCCTCTCAGAATAAAGACTGATTTTCATTGCACCCTTGAAGGCACAACCTTCCAAAATATAGTTTTAATTTTATTATTATATGTTATTTCTATGGCAGGAATATCCAGTGATTCTAAACAGACTTTGGAAACCTGTTGTATTTTATGCTGGTAAACAAATACATATATATATGAAAATTAACATAATTATTAATAATTATTAATATAACTAATATAATATTAATATAAATTTTTATATATATATGCTTTCAGGACTTAAAAATGACAATTACAAGCACTAAGGATATCTAGTGGACAGGATAAGAAAAGTGAGAGGTTTGCACCCAGCTCTGCTGCTGATCTGTCATATGTGCCTGGGAAAAGCCCGTCACAAATGTGTTCATCTGCTTCTTCTGGAGAAAAAAATTCTCCCTTACTAAAAATTTGCCTAGTAGCTCTCATGATACATAGGCTGTTGCTCCTTAGATATTAGTATTACTTATAAATAGTAAATGAAAATGATATTTTCTAGAGTTTGCATTTGTTTCAGTGAATGTTCCTTCTCCTCCTTGCATTACAAGAACAAATAAATTGTAATATCTGATTTATATGGCTTCTGTGCAGTGATACATCTGACAGCTCTCCAGCACTCGTGTGCAGAGCCTTGATTTCCCAGCACTGTAAATGAATAATGCCATTCTTTATTAATTATTCCTTAAAATGCAGATGATTTTCAAGACGCCTCATTGGTTTTTGGTATTATATTCCTTTGCTGATTTTGCCATTGAAGTTTTAACATTGCTGATCGTTCTGGGGATATGTGACAGCCTTGTGAAACTCAGTGGGAAACAGAGAAGTGGTTAAGAGTTGTGTTAATGGAGCTTTGAAAGGCAGCACAAAAGTGTTGTGAAAGAAAGCGTGTCGACTAATAAGAATTATGTGGGTTGATCAGGCAGAGTTTTTAGTTTTTAACTTGGTGTCTGGCTCCTTGAGTGACCTTGAATAAATAATCTGGTGTGTTCAGGTCTCAGTAGCTGCATCTTTAAAATAAGTGTAAATAGAAGTCAGAAAGGGAGTGACAGTTTAATTACTGCTGGTAAAATATGTGGTAGTATTGCAGAGAAAGGTGCTGAAGAAACACAAAATACTCAGTGTGTTCCATCAGTCAAAGGGAGAGGCTGAGAGTAGTTCTGAAGTGTCCTCCAGGGTGGCTTAGGAGGGGCTGAGACCTGCCATGGCCACAGTGATGATCTGTAGGTGACGTGTACGGTGTGTGGTTTGTGTGTTCTCTAGGTCCAGGCTGAACCCTTTAAGCTGTGCAAGTTTTCAGTGACTGTCAGAATGGTTCATAAAGCAATACAAGAAAACTCAGAGTCTTGAGAATCTTCCTTAACTCTGGTTCCACAAAACACTCCAATTTTTAGCCCGTGAGGTCACTGCCAAAACCCAATCCCTGTGAGCAAAGTGTAAAACCCCAGGGACTGGAGGTGTGCATTTCCAGTCACCAAGGAGTGCTGTTCTGAGTAGTGGTAATTTAATAAATCAAATTATTTATGTGGAAAAAAAAAAACCAACCCTGTATATAAGTAGTCTCAGCCCATACAGAACAGTTTTCCCTCACTGAGCTGTACCTGTGTCTCTCTTTTTTCCCCACAATTTTTACCCTAGTGCATTAGCACATTTAGTGGCTAAGTAAATATATGGAAAATAAGCAAAGCAAGACAATAATTACCATGATGGAAAGGCAGTAAGAAACCTGAGTAGTGAATGTCGAGCAGAGTGTTCAACACTGAATTCTGCATCTGTGATCTGCTTCAAAATTCTGAGTTCTTCGAAGCTTAAGCAAGACATTGGTTTTCTGTCTGATGCACTCCTGTGTCACTGGTGGTACCAAGCCATCTGTGCCCTTGGATGGTTGTCTCTGTAGTTTGGAATTTAAGCAGGAATTTATATTGTGTTCATGTCTGAAACCTGGTAGAGAAACAGCCATGAGAATAACCTTAATGTCTTTAAAATTTACTCTTCTTTCTTAACGTTGTCAGAAGGCATCTGTGAATATGGAATTACAACTCAAGTTTTCCCTTGGTGGTTTACAAACTACATACAAGACGTTTTACCACCGAGAGGAGCTTTCAGGGGACACACTGGGGAAAAGCTGAAGTAGGGGAACAAGAATTAAATCATGTTGTGGCATCATTTCTGAACTGCTGGCAAGGTGGACATGGATGTTTGTGAGTTCAGTTCTCGTTCGTAACCAGTAGATGGAGCTTTTGGTAACAGAGTTTGTAGGTGTTCCTCAATTATGAAGACTTTGTGAAGCATAATTTAAATAAAGCTTATTAAGTATATAGAGCTGTAGAAAAGAGAATTTCACCTGTATGACAGGCATCTGTGTTTATGCTGAGTCCATCTTATTTTGAGAAGAAACTCAGGAATGTCCATACAGATGTTTTGGTAGAAATATTCAAAATTCTAGGTCACAAATACAGGGAGTTTGAAGGAGCTTCACTTCCCTGTGCCCTGCACACCAGAGATGGTGACAGTGGTCAGATTTTCAGCGAGTGTTCTGGTACTTGGAAAATTAGCCTTGTAAATAATCAGAATTTAAAAACTACTCAGCCTTCCAACACTTGTAGAGAAAACAAACACTGTGAACACATTTGATCTCTGGGTTTAGGTATGGAAACAGGAACTGGCTACTTTTAAAACTGTGCCTATAGTTTTGTATTTTGAAGGCTTTACTGTGAAGTAGCATATGAAAAGGAAGTTTTACACTAAGTTAAATTTCTCAACAGCATAATTTTGTCAGTATCATTAGATTGGTAAACCCAAGCTGTTGCTTCTATGTAGAAGAAATATTTTTTTTTGATGTAGTATATATAATGTGGCATGGAAAATTGAATTATTTCAGTACAGCCTCTGACGTCCAGACATTTCTAGCAGTGATCACATTCTGCTTTGCCATACTTTTTGTCATTGTAGAACTTAATATGTTGCTTCCTGTCATCTTCTACGTAAGGAATTGCCAAAGACTTCAGTGGAAAGACTCGTAAGAGTGAGCGTTGTAGGTCCTGCACTTTCTCTTTGAAACAAAGCAAAAATCCCCATAACAAAACCACCTTTAAACTCAGAGACCTTGAAGTGTAAGCCCTGACCACCTTTGCTCATGGTGTGACCTATTCTCCATCCTGTTGAAGCTGTGAGGATGCTTCCCCATTGCTCTAATTGCTTTTTGGTTGAATGAGCAGTGAATTCTGCTGATGTAATGCTTTATAGGTAGGCATTATGTGATCCCATGCATATAAATTTTCCAGATTCAATTGTATTAGCTAGTTTGCTGTGTGTGATTAGGGCAACGTGGCTCCTGTGAGTAGCTAAACCCTGGAGGAGGCCACCACTTGTGCTCTGCATCCTTTTGAAGGAGGCTGATTTATTCCAAGTGAATGATCATGATGCACCTCTTGATTTTGTGCTGTACTTTTTTAGGTTCCAGGACAGATCACTCAGTTCAAGTCATGGCAGAAGTTCCCCATGGGAACTGGTGTGTCTCATTTCTGTTTTGACTGAAGCCAGTGCCAAGTTTGGCACTGATACAGGTTAGTGTTTGGCTTCTGTGGCTTGGATCTGTGCTGTGGAGATCAAAGAGGTGTTGCCTTTATAACCAGCACTCAGTGCTAGAAGAACTAGTAGTTCATTTTAAGGAGTAATGAGTGGATCTGGGAAATCCTGGTTCCTTTTTATGGATACAGAAGTCCATGTACATTCTGGTGTAGGGAACTGAAAGAGTCAGGCGAGAATAGTATGAAATAGATGCAATTTTGTGGAGTCTTAAAAGGGAACAGGGAGGACAGAAAGAGCCAAACAGCAGAAAGGGAAGGTAAATTTAAGTCATTACGTGCCAGATTTTCCAAAGACAAAGGTATCCTCTGGATAAAGACTGCTGAAAGCAAATGGAACTTGAGCATGTTGAGTCCATCATTCCCCTTTGGGTTTTCAGGAGTTTAGTATGTGGGATGTTGATTTTAGAGCCTATCAGAAAATGAAAGGAGGTGGGGAAAAAAGGAAATGATTTTCCTCTGCTGAAAGTTTCGATGGAAATGAAAAGCATTTTCCTTTCAGATTTGCTTTGCTTAAATTTAGGAAGCACAGGAAGGATCAGGTTTTTTCGGAAGAGCGATGTACCAGCAGTATAAAAAGCAGCAGGCAGGAGGAGGAGTACATTTTTTGAAAAGCAGAGAAAGTCGATCAGATCAAGTAGACTTTTTTATCCCCCCTGGGTGATCAGATGACACCACAGTGCAGTTGTGTGACCTTGGAGCTCCTTAGCCACGAAGCAACACAAGGACATTTTCAAGCAGTGCTCTTTGTTTAGGAGAATGCTGAAATATGGAACACCTGAAATTTCTAGGTCGAGGATCAATGTTTCACATGCTGTATAACATCTGTGCTTTATTTTCTCTTCAGGAGGCACTAGTCATAATGTGAGAGCCAAGCTTTAAAACAGGATTAACATACTCTTTAATTTCTGTGTCACCTCCCTAGCCTGTCTGCCAGCAGCCAATGACAAGGGCTGGGCACCTCTGGGCTGTGCTATACAACTCTCATAGGCTGTACAATTTATAGAGCCTCAGAGATTTATAGTACCATTGGCTCAAATCTTCTCCCCAGGGAACATTTTCCAGAGCTAGGTAATTACCCGAGTTCTGAAAGCAATGTGCCAGCATCAAATACATCCTGATGTTCTCCTTCCCCTTATTCTTTTTACTGTAACTACCTCTGGTTTGGAAGCCAGTTTCTTTTTTTTTTTTTTGTGAGCCTAGAATAGCTTCCCTGCCATGTTTGTCTTGGGTTGTGAAAAAATTCCAAATGCCAGCAAGGAGCATTGCTAACGAGAGTGTACCTGCATGATTCAATGAACAGAACCATCCTGCAGCCATCTGATCATGTAATTACTGCTGTCACATGTAACAGAACACAGGTATGAAACACCAAGTGTTCCTTCCTGACTGGGATGTCTTGATCCATGTCAGCAGCTCCAAGGGCAGCCCAGTGGATGGACTTGTCCTGCAGTCTGGTAGACCAGCAGAAAACAGCTAGTTAGTGTCTTTCTTCATTCTTTGCAGAATGTTCACACTGTCCCTTGCAGTTTATCAGGTGAGTTGTCTTTGTACATGCTTTTATACTCAAGGACATCTCAGGGCTCTGACGTGTCCCATGTTGCTACCTGGAAAAATGACCACGTGCAGTAGGGCAGCACTTGGCACAGTGAGAACTCAAAGGTGGTGCTCTGTGAGCTAAAGAAGCAGGTCCAGTTATTAAAAGCATCTGTTAGCACACTGGCAAAGGGACATAATGCATGCTTCATGTCAATGTGTTTTACTGTATGTGTGTAACAGGCTTTGTGTTGTGCCTGGAGTGTCCAAGAAAGCATATGGAGGTGCTGTTTCATAGCCCTTCCCATCCTTTCATGCTTCTGCAGTGAGTATTTAGGCAGATTAGAAAGATCATGAGACTGTTTTGTTGAACTCCCCCAGTATAGAGCTACTGTGTATATTCATGGAGAAATTTCACCAAGTGAAAATTCTCCAGATTGAATTTGAAGCATAAATTCCATTTTTCAAATGGACTTGTGTGCAAAGGACCCAGATCCACCAGTTTTTATGCTTGTAACCTACAAATGAAATGGATGGGAAATGAGGAGTGTCTATTGGATTTGAGTCAGAGCCTCACCAGGATGCACAGCCTTTAGAAGTGGAGAACATCACCCCTGTGTATGTGCAAGAATTTCCCACATGGGGAATGGCTGCCACCATTTGCAGCCTGTCTGAGCCATCCAGTCACCTTGGATGTACTGGTCTGGCCCTGTCTTTATTTCCACTGCAGCCATTAGGCAAGCTAATAGAAATAAAACTTGTCCTTTTTGCCCTCTGTTTAGCATCCTGCCTTGAGCACAAGAGTCATTGAGCATAATGTTCATCCAGTAAATACAAGTGAAAAGGATACTATTCATTTGCAATTCTATTAGTGGGAGCTACGGTTAACAATTCAAATCTAGGGAGAAAGATAATTGCAGGAGCTGATTGCCAACCATCCTCCTATGTTGACTCACAGGGCAAAACGAGTGAGAGTGAGAAAGAGAAGCTAAAATTATAGTACAACTCTCTGAGGAATATTAATGTAATAGTTTTAACATGATCCTGCTCACATTTTATCAAGTAGTGTTAATAAAAAGGATGGCTCTGGTAATTTTTGCAATATTACATTTTCCCTGCAATAATTGTGACTCGACACTCACTTGGCAAACTAATGAAACTTTCACATTTCTGAATGTTTTTATAATTTTTGTTATTTAGGTGGAGATTATACCTTTGGGCTGAGAAAGTGCATTCTGGAATTTTAATCTTGTTTGCTAAAATATTTATATGCAATTCTCTAAAGGTGCTGTACAGTGAAGGATCTTTCTTTGCAGGAACATGTTGTTATGAAATCTCTGGGATTGCTTGGAGAAGCTCGTTAGCTATGCAAAGTAGGTTCATTTTGGGTGAATGCAAATACTGAAATTTTCATTATAGCTCCAGTCAAGAAGCTGGGCCCCAGTATGCCTGGCATTGCCCTTGCTTGGTAAAAAACATATAGCCCCTTCCTTAGAGAACTAACTGTCTGCTCACTGGATAGATTGCTGCAAGCAGATGAAACCCATGAGGAGGGAACAACAGAAGCAGTGGAGCTTGGCTAAAAGGCAGAATTAACAGTTCAGTGCCTACATGGCCAATTGTTGAAGGGTTTGTAGACACTGGGCTGAAGATAAGTCTTAGCTTAGTGTTAGACACAATCTGCATGCCCTGCACGGTGTTAATGTTCAGCCTGTGCTGTGCCAGGAGTGGAGCCAAGGTGCAGATAGTGTGAGCTTCAGCAGAAAAGTGACTGATTTAGGGACCTGAGCCACTTCTCAGTTGCCTTAGAGGCAGGTCACAGAGTAACTGAGAGCCTGCATGAGTCCTGAAGAAATAAGTCTGTAAGTCTGCTCTGAGAACAAGCAACTGAAGAACACAGGACAGTGCTCCAGCTGTGTCCAGCTCGACTGATTGCCTGTAGTTTGTTCCTGCTCAGCCCACGCTCTGAAGCCTCTCCAGTTCCTCTGCTGTGGTATCTTGTGTTCCCTCTGTTTTATTTCTCTAGCTGGAGGGCCTGCCTGGAGGTGTGATATTGTTGGCCAGGCATGTGGTGCTTGAGCTGAAGGAAAGCCACCATCCAGTGAGCAACTAATAATAAGCTCCTGTTCTCTCAGACCATACACCCTGTGTGTCCAAGACAGACATTAACCCTTTCCTATAGTGGGACAAAATGGGCTTTTTTATGCTGTCACTGCTAAGTCAGACCATAATTCTCTCCATTTCATGCATTTTTAGGTAAGCACTTTCGTACCTCTCCTGCTTTGCCCCTTTTCTTAAACCCAGCTGATGATTTCCTAATGCTCCCCCCTACCCAGCCAATGCATTTTGTACACAAACCAGAACAAAACATTTCTCTTAGGTTTACTTTCCCCTCCTATGCTAGGCAGCTTAATGAGGCCAGTCCAGCATAAAAAATATTAGCATCTGCTGTATGGAGCAGCACAGAAAGCTAATGCAATGCATTCAGGTAGGTCTTATGTGTTCTGTCAAAGGAAAGTACCTCCTGGGTGTTCATTCCTGCAAATGAGATATAAAATAGTTTCACATTTCCCTGGGGTATCGGCGCTGTTCACTCCATCAGACCGCAGTGGACAGAGATCCATTAGAAGTTTTAAAACTAATCATCTGCTGGGTTATGATAGCCTCCCCCTGCTTGGCCAGGTATTGTCAGCTTTCCATCACGCTGTCAGCAGGGCTGGTTTGCAGTGCTTAGATGCATAGCTGGTTTTTGCAGCTGGTAACAGTCTGATCCTTCTGGGTTTAGTTCCTACCTGCCACCTTCTGATCCAGTTTTGTTACATGTGCAGTACCCAGGAAAAAAAAGGCAAGAAAGGATTTTTCTTTTCCACCATACATCTTCAACAGGAGTGTGTGGAGGTGTACAGAGATAGGAACTGAGCTGGGTTGAATTGTTTTCATTCTCCAGTGCAGCTGCGATGGTACCTGCTGAAAAGTACCATGTTGTAAATTATACACAGCTCATTAGAACCCCCAAAAGAGATCTAAATTCTGTTCACGGGGTGCTGCACGCCTTCCAGCTCTCACTGAAGTAAATAGAAATTATATCTGTGGGATCTGTGTTAGTGGGGTTTGCTGTGGCTGTGGCTGACCCTCGTGCAAGGTGTGTGACGCAGACTGTGTCCAAGGGGAGAAAAATGAGATGATGACTGCAGACAGGATCATAAGATAGCCATGAAAAGTGCAGTATTTCAGAGATAATGGGGTTTTTTGGAGTGTACCTTTTTCCTTAGCTGCATGATCTAGAAAATGTCTTTGGGCTGTGGTTTTAAAGCATCTGCTCCCAGAGGTGTTGCAGAGTCAAGATACTCTGAGAATTACCAAGTGAACCCATTCTAATGGCAAGGAGTAGCTCTTACCACATTATAGAAATATCCTTGGTGATTTACACCTGTATTTCATCAATTGGCTCATAACTGAGCTTTTTTCAGTACGAAGCCTGTGTTCAGAGGTAGGGGGAGCTACACTGAGCTTGGAATTGTTCGTTAAAATGCACAGAGGGAGAGGAAAGCACGATATATTGTTAAAATAATTAACACTCTGCACTCAATTAATACATTGGAAGGCCAGAAGGGACCGTCAGAACATCCAGTCCTGCTCCCTGCACATGCAGGCTGTGCATTTCACCCGGGCTTATTGAACCCAGTAACTTGTGTTCCATTAATGCCTGCTGCCCAGGCAGCCATTCACACAAAAGACAAGAGGTGCCTCCACTTCCCTCGGTGGTTCACTGCCTTGGCTGTGTAAATAGCTGAAGAAATCCTGGCTCCTGGTTTGTGTGAGTCTGGCATTTCACAGCTGGCTGCTGTTTCTTTTGATATCTTTCTGTACTGCAGTTTTAAAATCTCTTTGGTGCTTTCTATTTGCTTTCTCCAAAAGTGTGTCTACATGATAAGCCAGTCACTCTTTTTCTAAATGGGACAAATAGATTGAGGTCTCAAGGTCTCAGCCTGAAGGACATTTTCTCAAGCTTACCAGTCATTTTTGCCTCTCTTGCTGTACTTTTTCAATTTTCCAAAATCCTCTGTGAATTGCAGTACCAAACTGGACATCACTGCCACACAATTCTCCTCCGTTTGAGACACGCTTTTCCGACCTGTTCCAAGATCTTCCCAATCCCTGTGTGTGGGCCAAGTGTTCAGGCACAGGGTAGAAGGCAATGAATAAGGGAGAGGGTGAACAACTTCACATTGTACATCCACTTTTTCTGCTCATGCCATCCTGTCTGCTTTTGCAGTGTGGATTGCTGATGAAATAGCCCAACCCTAACCCTTGTTGTTCAGTGCTTTGACTTGCATCTGCAAATGAAGTTCCCTCTGCAGGACCTTAAAGGTCTCAGGGATCTGTATTACTTACAGACCCAATTTGTCTCTAGTAAGAGTTTTGCCTTTCAGTTTAGTCAGGCCCTCAAATGAGCCCAAAGATCTGGATGTTTGCAGCAGTGAGTCAAGAAAAGACGTTGATTTCAAATATGCTCTCGACACCCAAGAATGTTTATTTTTGTAAGAGGATGAGTCAATACAATCATCTGATGTGCAGTGGTGTTAAGAAAGGAAAAAGAAAAGAAAGAGTAGGGCAAATGTCTGAGCAGATAATGGACTTTCTGCTTGAGTGATAATGATTTTAAACCAGCCCTCACCCAAGTGGCTAGATTTCATTCTCAGCAGCAGCCAGCAAAACGCCTGGTTTTTAAGGAAGCTAAAGAATATTCATTCCAAATTCTTGCAGTTGTGTCAGCACCATGCCAGTCCAGTTTTGGGCTGTAATCTGAGCTTTTCCCGTGAGGCTTGCAGATGTGACAGATCCTCTTAACCTCCTCTTTCCTTCTCCCTTTGGTTCCTTCCCTGCTCTGTGCTGGAATTCAGTCATCCAGCCAAAGCTTGATAGACTCAATTTGTTTGGAGTGGAGAATGACACTGTGGTAGGAGTGATGGTCGCTGAGTTAGTCACTTGGTCTGCACACACAGTCCCCAAGGGTTTGCTCAGAGCTTAACCACCCTGCTCCCCGAGGCACAGGTCGGGGACATGCTGGCAACTGGCACCTTTTTTGATTCTTTGAATTCTGAACGAATGAAAGGAACATTTTGCAGGGCAAGTGGCTGCATTGGAGCAGCAAAACCCTGAGGGTCCTGTCAAGTTAAAAAAAAAAAGGTGTTGCTTTTACCTTTGCTCTAATCTACAGGTTTTCAGCCAGATGAGTGGGAGTGAAGGCTAGATGGAGTCAGTGGAGATGGACAGAGGTGGTCAGCTTCCCTTAGGGACAGCCATCAAGGCAGGAAAGGCCCTACTGAGTGCATTTGGATGTCAGAGGGCAGGGTTAGTTTCTCAGAGCTCACTATTTGCCAACCTTCTCTATCAATTATTTACAGTTCAGTAAAGGAGTTGTTCCTGCTTGATCCTTGATGATTTCTTCTCTCTTCATCTTGTCATGGAAACAGTGAAATCAGGGACATTCAGCAAAAATTTAGCAGTATTTTTATTTTTGTAAGCTGAGATGCTATTAAACCATCATGTCCCTGTGGCATAAGACTGTAATTTTTATCCAGCTCTTTGCAGAAACCATGGCAGACCAGAATTTTCACAGGTGATCTCAAGAGTTTCAGAACCTGTTTTTCAGCTCAAACTGCTTTTGTCTTGACATCAGGTGGAATGAGTGCTTGGAGCTCTTAGCGATGAGTTGGCACTTGGGATGCTTTGCGTTTAAAATATTGAATTTGCACCCCAGAATTTGAGAGAAGTGATAACTTTGCTGACAGTTTCAGCAATCCTGTCTGAAATTCAAAAAGCAGGTGTCCAGCAGTTGAACATCTCCTTGGTTTGATGCGCTTCCAGCTCTGAGGACTTTGTAGCCAAGAAAAGAAACCTAAGGAAGAGTAGCACCTACCTCTATTCCTACAGACTGAGGATAAAAGAGGAGAAGGGGGTTTATGCAAGAGGAGTTTTCAGAAGATACTTTGAAAATAACC
The DNA here is from genome assembly GCA_028020825.1 of Podargus strigoides. Taxonomy (NCBI): domain Eukaryota; kingdom Metazoa; phylum Chordata; class Aves; order Caprimulgiformes; family Podargidae; genus Podargus; species Podargus strigoides. The sequence goes on along the minus strand of CM051622.1, from coordinate 74,264,706 downwards.
AATTCATTTGCAAGAAAAGATGAGGGGAAGGGAACCCCTACAAAGGAAGCTGCTTTATGCATTCAGAGGCAAGAAGGAGTCTTCACGCTCACGAGCTGAGGCTAAACAGAGCTTAATCAAAGTCAGTGGACAATTATAATGTTGGAACAAATGATGATAAAATACTGGATCTTGAAACTGGTCCAAGGGAAGACAGAGGAGCCGAATGTTTTCCATAATTGATTTCAAGGCTCAGATGGGGAATACTGTGTATTATAGAAACATCAATTGTTCCGTTTTCTTAATCATTTAGACTGGCTGTTTCTTTGATAATGATGTTCCCAGCAGCTGTGAAAATAACATTCTGGGTAAACACAGGGTAAAGGCAAATGTAAGGACCTGACATCACAAACAGTTAAGAAAGGTTGCAGGTTTTGCAGCAGTGTTGGGAGTAAATAAAAGACAAGACAAGCGTTTGGGGTCCGTGACTGGGTGATTTGCATGCCGATGGTTTCTCGATTACTTTATGACTGCCTGGGACTGCAGGAGACACATGTAGGGATTTCACATCCCAACTGGTTATTGCCAATAATCCCTAACCCTTTTTTGGTAGATCTCAAGGTATTTTACAAAGGAGATCAGTACTGTTACCCTCGTTTTATACAAGGGGAAATTGAGGTGCAGAAGCATGTATTGATTTATTGACTGATTTTAGCCATGTGTTACCTATGAACATAGAATGTCACTCCTTTGCTCAACTAACTATAAACTAATAATTTGTGGAGGTTGCTTTGATTTGTCTCTGAAAAGTAGCACGAGAATGACTGTTTTCCCTTGTCAAGTGATAAATTCAGATGGCAACATGCTAAGCAGGTGACACCAAGGACGCTGTGAATTGAAACAGAAGTGCCACAAGTTGAGTATTTCAAATACTTAGCAACAAAAGTAGACGTATTTTAGGGCTGTATTTATTAAAGACACAGGCTTAGGGCTTTATTCTCATCTTTGCTGTAATTCAGGAGTGGCTGCATCCATGTCAAAAACTTGTCCCACAGTCACAGCGATGGAGTGGTAATAGATATCTCCAGAGTTCAGAATAAATATGAGATTGGGTGTCTCATTGCTGGGAGGGCTGGAACCTTTAGGGCCAATTGTGACATCACAGATTTTCACAAAAGTTCAGAATATGAAGTTTGGGGTATGGCAGTTGAGGGGTTTTGTTTGTTTGTTTTGTTTTTAAATAAAACAGCTCTGAGAAACACAGCAAAAAACAAACAAACCAGTCTTTAATTTTTACAAGACAACATTGCAGAATATGAAACCCATCCATATTGAATAAATACATGGACAGCAGTCTAATTGCCCCAGATTTTTCAATAAATTATTTCAGAAGTTAACCAAAAAAAAATAATCCTCTCTATATTACACTATGCAGCCCAGCTCAATATTGGGTTGCTTGTTGCCATAGCTGCAGCTCAGGAAAATGTATTTTTCCCAAAGATTTATAAACAGAGATTGCAATGTTTTAGCTCTGTGTAGCAACACACAATATCCAGTGTCCCCACGTTGCATATAAATTCAAACACCAGGGAGCCACTCAGATCACACTGAAGCCTCGGTGTGTGTGTAGCACACGAACAGCATCTCACTGCTTCTCCATTAATGTGCCTTGTACTGTCCACTCAGAAGATGCATTTCGCCAAGGTAGGCTCTGGGAACAGAGGGAACAGTTTCATCATTTGAATCCTTAGGAATTTTGCTGGGGAATAGCCAGGACACACTAAGCTAAATATCTTCTTTTCTCTTTCTTTTGCCCCCACTCAGCAGCTCTGCACGTCTTGTGCTTGACTCAATTTTAGAAATCCCAGATTCAGTTTGAGAAATCCCAGATCCATTAGTGAAGATCATTGGTAAGGAGGCTTGAATCAGTAATGCCACTGGCATGCTTGGAGGTGTCCAGGGTGATACAGTTTCAGGAAGGAAAGCACGTTATTTCAGTTGTTTGTATAAATATATGCATTTTCTAGTACTGATGTGAAGTGTATGAGAACAAACATTGTCACTCATTTGGGTGGTTCAGTAATACAAGAAGCTCTGGTAACTCACCAGTGTCAGCCCCATGTTCTCCCAGGAGGCTGAATGCTTGATCCTAGAATCACAGAATGGTTTGGGACCTCAAAGCTCATCTCGTTCCAGCCCCCTGCCATGGCAGGGACACCTCCCACTGGATCAGGTTGCTCAAGGCTCCATCCAACCTGGCCTGGAACACTGCCAGGGATGGAGCATCCACAGCTTCCTTGGGCAACCTGTTCCAGTGCCTCCCCACCCTCAGGGTGAAGAACTTCTTCCTCAGATCCAGTCTAAACCTCCCCTCTCTCAGCTCCCACCCATCACCCCTTGTCCTATCATTACAGTCCCTTGTCAAAAGTCCCTCCCCAGCTTTCCTGTCCCCCCCAGGTACTGGAAGGCTGCTCTGAGGTCTCCCCAGAGCCTTCTCTTCTCCAGGCTGAACAAGCCCAGCTCTCTCAGCCTGTCCCCATGGCAGAGCTGTTCCAGCCCTCTGTCCATCTTGGTCGCCCTCCCCTGGACTCACTCCAACAGCTCCAGCTCTTTCTTGTGTTGGGGGCTGCAGAGCTGGGCACAGGATTCCAGGTGGGGTCTCAGGAGGGCAGAGCAGAGGGGCAGAATCCCCTCCCTCACCCTGCTGGTCACACATCAGCTACGTCTGGTGGGAGTTACGAGTATCTCCAGTGTCTATGGTAGATACTGTAGGCACTGGGAAGTGCCCCCAGTCACACCGACTTCTTTTGAAATCCTGGCTGAAATTTCCTGAAGCTCTGCTGTTGTATTTGCTCCATTCCTATGGAGGTAAATGGGTAGGACACTGTTTAGTTAATGGAAGTGAACTTAAATGTTTGAAATCCTTTGGAAATCTTTCCAAAGTGTTCTGTTCTGGACATATCTCCAGAGAATCCAGACAGGTATTTTCAAGGCAGCCTGAAGGAGCTAACCACAGCAGAAGTGCACACAAGGCCAGGGTGCATTGTTCTCACTTTTGCAAATGCAAATTTCTTTCCCCTTCTCATACCCATTTTTAATACCATTAGCCCTTTGTTTCAACACAGAATTCTCTTCAGAGAGATGTTTCTTTTAAAAAAAGAATTCAGCTGAGTCGAGTCACAGTTTATTGCTTGTGCCTTGTTCTACGAGTTTGAAACTCTACCATAGGACAGGAATAATGCAGGGGCTGGAGTGGGAAGGACAAACCAGAACACTGGACAGAGGAACCAGTGTTTGCTCTAATATACATCAGGCCCTGCTGATGTGTCTGAAGTGTTTTCTCCATTTCTTTCCCCCTTTTTGGAAAAGTTAATGAGCCATAAGGAAAAGGCTGATAATGAGATGTTTATTGTCAGGACCATGGGTTGAGGGTACAGTCTGCTGATGTAGAGACAAACATTTCTGTTCTGGAGTGCCATAAAATGTTTTTGAACACCACCTTTTGCATGGTCAGAGATGGATTTATTAGCAGACTCTGCACTTAGACCTTGTATGTATCTTCTTAACAGCTGTTTGACTTATGTAAGCTTAGACTGGGTACATTTTCAGTCTTGCCTTTTGCTTTATTTTTGGGAAAGCTCTGAAAAAAACAGGATGTATTTTTCCCCAGGAGCTGGGGATTTTTAATTTAACTCTTCACTGGCTTATCATTTTACCTGTTCAGGATTAGTTTCTATTTATAATAAGTATGTTCTCAGATTAAGTGCATGAACCAGTTGCTCCTGGTATTAAGCTCAAGGAATGGGAGGAGGAGTAACCTCAATCAAGCCCAGAAATGACAAATTCAGAACCAGTATTGGCAAAGAGAATTCTTACTGTATGCACTGCAACTCTTATTCAAATTCTGATGCAAATCTGATGTTAGAATCCAATATCATGCTATCTACATGAAGAAACAGAGCTTGCTTTCATGTCTGCAGTTGCACAGGAAGGTTAGAATTGGGGTTTTTGAGCCCCAGATGATTCTTTCAGTTTCTCTGTGCTCAACTCCTATTGATGTTACTGTTTGCACTGGGACCACTCATGTAAACTTCTTACATGTCTGCATTTCATGTCCTTGACATGAGATTTATACTGCTGTTATCTGCCAGTCCCTCAGTTAACACAATAAAGAACTGACAAAATCCATGAAAGTTACCAAATAAAGGCATTTTCTTACTTACACGTGAAACATTACTAAATTTAAATAATGGGTTTGAGCCTTATCCTCAGAGTTTGATAACAATTTTCCAAAAGCACATTAGAACAAAGTGACAGTGTGCCTTCCAGTATATTAAAGTGATGCCAGACCTTGTCATTTCTTCCCCTTTGCCTGTTGAGTGGAAGCTGTTTGTACGATCTGGTGGGTACTGAGATCTTTGTGTGTGTTCATATGTAGAAACTGAACCCCAGCAAGAGTATGTATTGTTACCTACAGGTCCATGCACAAGACAAGCCCTGATACTTTATTATTATTATTATTATTGTTCCTGACTGTGCATTTTGTATCTAATTATTCTCTTACAGGTGGACTGAATTCCATCTCCACTGCTTCCCATGGTAGTGATTATTTCACCTTTTATCCATAACTGCTTGAGTTTAGTGGGACATCCATGATTCCCCCCCCCCTCCTTTTTGCATTAAGCTGCTAAAAGGTTTCACTTTAGCTTGTCTGAAATTAATGTTCCATTGAAAATAAATGGTCTTGTTCTCGGGTTGATGAAGGTGACAGATCCTGTATAATTGTCACCGCTGTTCTGAGCCAGAATAACCAACGTGTACGACCTGGAGGCACGAGGTCTGCAAATTACCAGACTCCTCACCCCTTCCCTTATCCCTGGCAGTGGACTCTGAGAAGTCTCTTCTTTCCCAAAGAACCTCCTCAAAGCCAGGTTGGATGGGGCTTGGAGCAACCTGGGCTGGAGGGAGGTGTCCCTGCCATGGCAGGGGGGTTGGGACGAGATGAGCTTTGAGGTCCCTTCACACCCAAACCATTCTGTGATTCCCCACACCTCCTTTCTGCCACCTCCTGTCTCCAGAGGGGAGAGGGAAAATTCTTCCTGGTATTTGCTGGAAACTCTGATCCTTGGATGGAAGGTATTGGCTATGACAGATACTGTTCTTCAGCAGCTCATTGCCTTCTCTTTTACTGTGTGCTCCCTATGAAGATGAGTAGTAGTTTAAAGGGTAGTCACAGCAATATCCAAGGTGGTTGAAATTGAAATGTCAATGTATTTTAATGATATGCTAAGGAATAGTCATACGAAACCATGTGTTTTATATAATGCAGATAATAACTTTTCTGTCAAAACCTATTGACACACCTTAATTTTGACTTATTAGCATCACGTCGGAACTCCTGATTGACTTTTTAAATTCCAGGCTTTGAACCTCCTTAAAGACAATCTGTAAGTCAGAACAAGTCACTCAACATCAAACTTGAGGCTCTGAGCTGCTTGAACTGTTTGTGTGCCATCACCAGTGGTGGTGTTAGTGTACAGACAGACATGAAGGTGGCTCTGTCCCATCAGTGTTCGACTGTTGCCTTGTTGTTGTAAGAGCTGAAAGTTGAAAAAAAATCAAATCATGGTGCCATGGTCAGTAATACCTTTGATTTCTGTTTGTCCTGCTTGCAGATGGATTGTGGTTTGTAGGCACAGAGGCATTGTGCACAGCTGTCTGCCGTCCAGCTTTGTGAAATCATTCTCATCCTTTCCCTCTCTCCGAAGCATGTGGAGTCTGAGCCATGCTGAGTGCACAACAGAGGCCATTTAGTGCTGTCCTGACAACTGCTTGAGTGAAGGTTGATTTTGGAATCGAATTATGATAGCTCATAAGTGCAGCTGTCAATTCAACAGTTCTCTGCCTCTGAATAGCTCCCTTAAAACACTTCACCATTTTAAACTGCTTGGGGTTTTTTTATTGTAGTGCAAACGGGCCCACCAAGAAAGATTGTGCAGAAAGGCAGTCTCAGCACTTGAGTTCTCTGAAAGTCATTAGGGGACGAGGCAAAATTTAATGCTTTGTCTTCCCTAAGCATTCACTGCAGAATAACAGGTAGAGGATACCTAAAGGTTGCTCCCAGGCGTACAGGAATTGTGTAAACTTAATGGTAACCTAAAGGGCAAAAAAAAATTCCTTTCGTATTTTTGACTTGTTGCCTGGTTTAACTTTCTCCCAGTTACTCAGATGCAAGGAGGGAATGAGAAGGGACCTGTGGAGAGCTGTTTACTACCAGTAAAAATAGAATCTTTTAACAGGGGCTTAAAAATAGATCTTTGTTTCTCCTCTGCCTGTTGTGTTAGCTTACAGAAAGTTGCCTGTGGTGGCACACTCTTGTCACTGCAGAATTGCAAAGGTCCCTGCGTAGCACATCTCTGACATGGGGCTGGGTTCTGGCTGAGCACAACAGGAACAGCTCTGGACTGGAAAGTCACATTGCCTGGAGAACGTAGTGTGTGCTTACCATGTTCTTCTGCTCCTTGCTGGTTCTCACAGAGCCAAGGTACTGACTGCACTGGGGTTTGCCTTCATTCAGTAGGTCTGTTCCTGTTCTCTTCCTCAGGCAGGAACTTTTCGTTCTGGCTGTATAGCAAAGCAGGGAGAAAAGCTGCATTTATGGCTCTGCCTTCCCTTCCTGACAGGGTAGTACAGGCAGGTCAGATATAGTACACAACCCTCTTCCCTCTGTCCTCTTGCATAAGTGGGGTGATGATTTGCATCTTTTGACCACTTGTGTGCTGGAGACTTGATGAAAACTAAGACCTGGTGCTACTAGACGGATTACAGTCTATTTTCCTGCTCGTGCTTATCTAGATTAAATTAGCACCACAGACATGCAGCAAAGATATTCAGCATGTAATGTTGGTGATGTGAAAGCAGCATGAGATTAAAATGAAGCTTGTGATTTCTTTAAGGAAACACAGAATCATAGAATCACTATGGTTGGAAGGGACCTCCAGGGTCACCAAGTCCAGCCTTTATCCCATCATATTCCTAACCATTAGACCATGGAAACAATTGCATTATTGTTCCTAGGTTTTCTTTTTTAACATATGAAAGGGAACAAAACATGGAAGTGTTCAGAGCATGAGCTTCCAGAAGAAACTGAACATATCTGGACTCTGGCAGCAGTTGCTCATGATGTTCAGAATGACCCTTTATATCACTATTTTGTATTCTCAGTGTCTTTTTTTACTTTCAGAGAAGTGCCAAGTCTTGTTCTGTAGCAATGCCCAAACAGAAAGATCCATGAGACCTCACACTGACCTTATGGATACCCATGTGATACAGAAGAACCACCTGAGCTTGTGTGACAATGGCCAGCAGTACAGACTTGCAGGTTAGGGAAGACTGTCCAAACCACCCAGCACACCAGAACTGCACTGAGAAGAAACAGACATTATGACTAATGAGGGGCTCCTAAAATCCTGTTTTCTAAGGGGCTGTGGAAACTAATAATGCTGCAAAATGTGGAGTACTGAAGGGCAGCACTGCTGGCTTGTCACTCTTCTAGCCTGCTTTTATCAGAGATGCTTGACAGCTTAACAAAATGTGCCATAATCTGCCCTAAAAGCTGAAAGTGTGGCTTACCCTGGGCCAGACTGCCTGCTCTGTATGCTCCAGAACTCTATTAATTCCCAGAGGATTGCATGGGGTGTAAACACAGGCAGCCCATGGTTTTCAGTCCCCAGTGTACTAAGTTTGAAGTGCAGTGGAACTCTGGAGTGGAGGTCGTTGGCACTACACGCCTTCGTTAGCAGTGACTGTGTGTGCCAAAGACTGGGGCAGGAGGCACTGGTTTGAAATGCTGGGTGTTAACATTAGTCATCACATCAATAATTCAGGTGTTGTGATGTCTGGAGCTAAGTTTAATGTTCAGCCCTGGAATTGAGTACCTCTTTAACATGTAGGCTGTTTTTTTGCAGTGAAGACCAAACCCAGTGTACTCAGCTGTTGAAAAATGTCATTTTACTGCTGCTTCTAAGCCAATATCCCTGAAGTTTGGGGGGATTCAGCTCCTGCTGCACACACAGGGGAGCTGTCCCTGCAGCAGGGGTGGGACAGGTACTCTGAGAAAGGAACTGGTTGGAAACTGCTGCATCTGCACTGCTCATGAGTCTGAGTCAGGAGTATTTTAGAGAACAATTTTTAGTCTTCATGTTCATAGCTAGCTCTTTAGAAACCCTTTCATAAGGGGCTGACTGTTTTCCTAAGGCTTTGTTCTTCAGGATCTGTTTGTACAAATAAACAGAATACTCCTAACATCCTACAGAAGCAAATTAGATTTATATGAAAGAGTTCAATGAACAGCGTTTTGAATTGGATCCATAATGGGCTTTTTAATTAAATGAATATAGTCATTTCATAGAGGCAGTTCTCATTAGCGTGGCAATATTGAGATGACCATTTCCTTCTAATTGCATTCTGTATTTATATAAGAGGCTCTGGTTTAGGTTTGGTTTGAATAGATTGATATGTGATTGTGTCTTGACACCTAGTGCACATATAAAAGGTAAAAATAGCTTTGCTTTCTAAATGAAGCTGTTAAATGCTGAGGGAAAGGCATGGCAGTGGTTTGCTGTAGCGTGTCCTCGTCGGTGCTTGCACACATTGTGTACCTGTTGCAGTCTGTGCAGAACTCCAGCTATTGAAAACTGAGTGAATTGTATTAAATCCCATGCTAAAGGAGATGAGATATATTTTCTGTTGCATGTGAGAGACTTTAAGGGACTGTAAATTTCCACTACAATTTAGAAAAAAAAAAGTCTTTCTTCACAACCTTGTCCTCAGGCTCCTGCCTGCCAGGGTCTGTGCACTGCGTGGGACACCCCTGCCCCAGGGAGGAGAGCAGGGCTTCACTGCAGGCTCTGCAGTCTCACAGGCAGAGGAAACACATTTGTCCCATTCCTCCACCTCCCTCCGTACTTCTGCTTTAATTGGGAACCTTACTTTTGAAATTTAATGGGAGCAATGCACAAAAAGCTCTTGGGGAAGCTTAAATTCCTTTTTCTTCTTCTGTTCACCAGAAGATAGGTGTGTTATCAGGTCACCAAGGTCAGGCTTCCTGTACTCCGACCTTAAAAGATGCTATTTGAACAAAATTCTTTTGCCAACGTTAATAGCACCTTTTCTGTGTGATTTAGTGCTGTTTCAGAAGGAGGGGTCCAGTCACTGAATTACCTCAGCTGCTTGTGGTGAGTTCCTGAAATGTTGGTGTAGGTTGCTGATGCTCCGGAATTAATCTGGATTAAAAGTGGGTTTCTGTTGTCAGGTGTCTAAACACGGTCAGGCTCCAGTGGGTGAGTGAATTGTATTAAACCAACACCACTAAAGCTGTGCAGCTCCTCTCTTTTAATGACACAGCTGCATAAGTGCTTTTATAGGAAGAGCTAAAAATGCCAAAGCACAATTTGCAAACGTTAATTAAGTTTCAATCTTTGTGGACAGTTGTTATTCACAGCAGGGAGCAGAAGAGCAGCCCGTGGTGTGTGCTGTGTCGTACTGAACAACTCACTCCCACTCCTGAGTGTCACTTCAGCCTACTCCACTCAACCTTCCCAGGAAAAAAATCATCACCTGATATTGGTTCTTTGGTCACACATTCAATATTGGCTGGTGAATTTACTCATCTTCGTTTTTCCTCTTCCTTTTCCAAGTTTGAGTTATTACTGCTGCACTGATGAGCTCCCAGAGGCTGTTTGCTTTTCAGGCATGGAAGTTCAATGTTTTCCATAATAAACCAGTCTGGAAGAGGTGTCACACTCCAGAGGAGAGCTGGCAGTGTCTGATCCGTGCATGGCACGCTGCTTTGGTGCTGGGGGGAGTTGGAAAGCGCGTTCTGTTTGGGGATTCCACTCTGCTGTGCTTCCCAGAGCTGTTCTGGTTGGGCTGAGCAGCAAGGACTGTGATACCTCAGTGATAACAGAGATGGGAGGGGGGGAGGATGAGAAGAGGGAGCGTTCTGTTTACTTTGTCCCTTTTATTTCAGCCCTCCTAATCCTGTCACTGCCCTTTCAGTGCCACTCAGTGTGCCTTGGCATCCCTTCACACAGGACGTGGTGGTACAGGCTGCGACTGCTGCTCCTTCATCCCTTCCTGACCCCAGGGGTGAGCCTGCCCCTGATACAGCACCCACTTTCATCAGCAATCCCTTATTGTGTGTGGCTGCTGCTTTCAGGCTGCTGGCCTTGATAAGACACTGAATGCAGTGCAAACCTTTGCGCCGTGCAAACGAGTCTTAAATTACTTTGAATATATTTCCCTTTGCTCCTTGTGTCACCTCCCCGAGCTCTGAGCTTTCTGACACATACAGCAGCTCACTGATGCATCCACTCAGTTGTACTTAAAGCAGTATTGCCTTCTAATGTTTTCCCCTTTAATTATTTCCATTACTCTGAGCCAACGTACGTGATTTCTTTCAGCTGTCAAGCCCCTGCAGAGGGTTTTATCCTGTTAAATGTAATAACATTTCTCTTTTTTTCCCCCTTTCTTTTTATTGAAGTTGCAACTTAAATCATACTTGCTTTGTTCTCACCAAATAAAGGAGGATGCTAACAAGGCCTCCAGTGTGTGCATATATATATACACACTCAATGCATTTTGCATGTATGCTTTTAAGCTTTCTAAAGGATAAGCAGGAACAATTTTGGGGAACACTGCACTGAAAAAAACCCAGAAACAAAACCAAACCAACAACAACACGAAAAAAATAAGAAGCCCCACAGAAAACTGACACCTTGGATTGTTTTGTGGGATGTGTCAGGCTTTGAGTCATTTGTATATAAAACAATAAGTGTGCAGCATGGCATTTGTGCTGGGAATTTGCAGACCTCAGTAGGGCAATAATTGCTTTTGCACTGAAGTGCCTCTCCAGAGCATTTTTCTCTAAGAATTTCTCCAGAATTTTTCTCCAAGAGTCACTGCATGGAGGATTTAGGTACAGGGAGGTGATGAGACCAAAGCTGTAGCACACACCAGGAGCCTGCTGCTGCTCCCTGATGCCCAGGGCCATCAATGAGGAGTTGGCTGGGAGGAGTGGAGAGTGGATGAGGAGTGTGCCTATGCTTATGACTAAATAATAGTTAAACCCAGTATCCTATCCTGCTTATTTGGGAATTGCACAGTAGCCATGGGCTTTCTGCAACCTCAGCAGTTGGTCTCAGGTCTGTCTGTCTTATCTAGCTGCTTTCTAAATATTTATTTACTTTCCATAGTACTTACAGTGCTTCAGCAGATAGTTTGCAAAACCTTGTGCACCTGCCCAGATTTATTCAACGCTGCAAATTAACTGCTTTTGTAGTACCATGACACAGAGTATGAACTGCAGGATTTTCCTGGCTGGTAAGTGCTGTCAGACAAGCCGTTTCCATTTCATTTCTTTGAGTGAAATACAAAAGGATAGATGCTTACCAAGAATTCACACCACTCTTTGCAGATGTCATCGTAGTGCCTGAAAGCAGAATCACTTCTGGTCTCACTGTCAGGGTGGGCAGCGCCTGGATCTCTCACAGAATTATGCAGAGCCTCCAATTATGAAGAATTAGATGTACTGATTCAGTAATGCTGGTGTGATGTCCATGTCAGTGTTTCCTTTCTGTGATAAGATGGAGATTATTGCTGGTGGAGTTTTTTTTCCCCTTCTGTTTTTCCCCTCTGTGCCAGAGTGTTTCCCAGAGCTAGGGGCTTACCTCACCCCTGGCTATAGCTGGTGTTCCACTGTGCAGCTTTGTCCTCCTGTCATGCAAACAAATATCTCTAAGCCTCTGTTTGGGAAAAAGTTCAGTCTTTGGAAATCCTGAAGTGTTTCAAGTTTGCTACCTCCAATAGAGGCGTTTCGAATCAATGTATGACTTTGAAACTTTGCTTTTGGCATCAATGCTTCCATATAACCTTTTTTGACATGCATGTAACAGCCTCTGTGCTTCAAGGGAAACACAGATGCTAACAAACAGTTGCCAGTCCTGTGGTTGCTCATTGCTACCCTGGGATTTCAGTACTTGGATGCTGCAGGGGAAGTTTCAATGAATGTCTCCATCCTCAAGAGAGCAATAGTAGAGGAAAGATGATGTATTAAGCATTGTGTGGATGAAGTTGCATCACTTAAAATCTGTCTTCCATTCAGGTATGCAGGACTTGTTCCTGTGCTTCTTCCTGTTTTGAGATGCACACACCTGCTAGTCCAGAGTGGAGTGCTGCAAGCTGGAATTTCACACATGGTTTTTTTGACAGCCTTTGCTTATCACTCGCCTTACGAGATGATCACAGGTCTGTCGCTGAAGTAGAGACCTCATCGAGGTTGCTGTCATAGTTCTTTCAAGGTTAGTTGTGGTTAACTTGCTTACTGAGCCAAGGGAAAGCATATAGTCTTTGATGGAGTCCAAATCTCTCAGCATATTCATCCCCTGCTCAGGAGACCGGCTGCTTCCTCCCTTGTGTGATCTGCACAAATTACACGAGGTGAGAGGGGTGAGAAAGGTGTTATTAAACTTTGGTATTTCCCACAGCTCTGGGAAATACACAGCAGTGTAGAACTCACTCCTGCAGCGTGCTGCAGTGTGCTTAGTCACCAGATTCAGAGCAGACTACTTAAAAATAGTTATATTGAAAAACACATCTATTCTTTCACCTCTCCATTCCAAATTTTGCCCGTTTGTTCATTTATTTTGATTGTCCATAGATCCTTCACAAAGGTCTTTGGGTTGATGTAAGAATCTAATAGTCAGAGTTAAGAAAATATGGAAGAACTTCCATAGGTGAAGAACTTCATAGTAGTTAACTGATAAAATTTGTTCCGAAAATGGGGTTTTTTGCAACTTATTTGTTGTCCTCTTTTGAGGACAAATTTCTGAAAGTTCTCTGAATAGAAGGCCTTTAATTAACAAATTTTTGCCTCCATCTACTGCTGTTCACAACTGGGACCTCAAGAGTTGTATCAGCTGTAATTAAATGTTCTCAACACCTCCATGAAGATGGCAAGGCATGATAGTGAATATATTGAATATGGGGTTTCCAGAATCCCCCTTTGTTGACCTAGTTCTTTTCTGACTGGTTGACCTCCCTGTTGTGAAGGGAGATGATGTCTGGATTAACTAGTTAGCTGATTATAAGGTGAATTTGTCCATTGCTTGCAATACAAAAAAATGTAAATTCTGAAATGCTGTAGCTATAGCATCGTCTGTGGTGTTTTTTTCTTTGTTTGTTTTTCTTTTTCAGCTGGAAGTTAACAGTCCTGTAAGCATTCAGTGGTAAATAGCTTCACACTGCTCAGCATCCATGGCTTTCAGATAAGGGCTGATATGGATTTAAATGCTAATACAATAAACTCAGACAGCTAGGAGATTGAGGGGGAAAAAACAGAGAAATTATTTGCCTAAGTGCACTCTTCTAGACTGTCAGATTTTATGTGTGGATCGCTACATTTTGGTCCTGTGATCTGGCTGGTAGGATGTGAAACTTTTGTCAAGGTTCTGAGCCAGCTACTCTTGTCCTGGAGCTTTTAATGCTTGGCATCGCTCTGTATCAGGCACTGGCTTTCACATGACAATGAGACTGTTTTGTACTCCTGACTGGATAGAAACATAACTAAAATGATGCTGAAGACACTTTTAAAATTGCATTTACATGAATTTACTTGCTATGAAATACTGAAATTATGGAGAATGAAATGCTAAATATTTTGTTATGGTGCTTAAAAGCAATAAAGGAAACAATACGAAAATAAGAGCTGAAGCATCAAATCTATGTTGGAGTAGATAACGTACTCTAGCCTGGGGAGGAGGACTGCTCCAGCAGGCTATATTTGGAACTTGATGCTCTCAGTGACCTCATTGTAGAGAGAGTGTTGCAAAAAAAAAGCATTACTGAGGGCAAGCTGATCTTCCTTAGTCAGCTCTCAATACACAGAGACACAGAAGAGGAGCCAGCCCTGTGTTTGGGGGAAATTAAAAGGCAGCCTTGAGAATGAAAAGGTATGATGCTTATCACTGCTCCTCCGTGCCTAGTGCAGTGGTTCTCCATTCAGTGTGTGCATCCTTGAAACAGGTCTGTGTTGTCCTGTTAGTGGGGCACCAGAAGGGAGTAGTTGGGTGCTCCACGGAGAGCAGATCTGCTCCTGGTCTGAGAGCAGTGGATGAGGAGTTCTGGAGAGGAGAACTGGGGCCAAGGGCAGTGCCCTCTGTAAATGTGCTGTAAAACACAGCTAGCAGGGTGTGTGTGGGAAGAAGGGGGGTTGTTGTATTATTTCCTTCTCGTTTTCTCAGTGGGGAGGTTTTCAACTTCCATCAGCTTTTCAGTCATCTCAAGCACTGCCATGTGTACAGAAGGGGGTTTATTTGGTTTTCCCTGCCCTAAATTGCTTGTTCTGATGTATAATGATGCTGTAAAATGATCAGTAGTAATAATGCTTTCTTGAAAGATCCTGTAAGCCTGGCTTTATTTAGAATGCATCCATCATGGGTGATATTAGCATTCTCCAGCTCTGTCTGCAGCAGAGAGGAATCTGCTGTGTAACAGCTCCGCGTTATTGGTGTCATTGGGGATGAAATACAGGCATCACCCTTTTGTGTACTCTGTACAACACAGAGCTTCCTCAGTTGGGATTTGTGGGTCACTCGTGGTTCGTGGAGAGCTGGCTGCTCCTGTAAGATCAGCTCCTCATTATTTTCAGCAACAATACCACATACTTGGAGCTGTATTTATCTCCGATGCTTCCTTAACATCTCTGCACAAGGAACTGCTCTATATGTGGCTCTGATCATCCATAAGGGGAGTGACTGAAGCAAAGGAACAGAATTGTTCCTAATGATACAACAGCTGGGTCCAGAAGGGGAAGCTTTCCACTACAAATGTGCACCATGCTTAGAAAAAAATGCTAAAAGCCTTTTTCTGTTTGACTGTGGAACCTGACTAATCATCTCAATAGAATTTAAAGCCACAGAACCACTGGCAAGAGTAAGAACTGGGAATAATTTGGAGGGGTTTTGTTTGGTTTGGCTGTTTTCAGTTGTCCAGGAAAGCTTCCCCTTCTCCTTTTTCTTAATTCATCGTTTCTTCCCCTAGAATTAGAACTGAAAAGAACTCTGGGAAGAGCTTGTTCTGGTGTTGATTACAAGTGCAACAGCTGGAAAACTGTTTGAGAGATAAAAATCATGCAAGACTTTTTGGCCATGGATCTTTGGGGTCTGTTTTTTAGGGCAGTTTTGCATAACAAATAGGAGTCTGAAACCTTAGGCTGCTGGGCTGGGATCTGGTAGAGGCTTCTTCCACATCTGGGAAAAGTGTCTCCTGCTTGTGACATTTTTAATGTGTTCTTTAGGAGGTGATGAATTTTGAGTTGGCATTGTCTTTTTCTTTGTTTCTCCTTAGCAGAGCTGCATTTGACCTGAGCTATCAGGTAGAGATACTCAAACCTGTTGCTGTGTTCCACTGAAGCCTGGTTGCATCACAGGTGGATCTGTCTGAGCTTGCTCAGACTATGGAGAGCAGTGAGGTCGTGGTGTTACTGATTTCATCATTGAGAGAGTTTCTGAAATGACCTTGGGTCCTGATGAACTTGTACAGGCTGTCTGATTTGTTTCTTCACAACACCATCACCTTGGTTCAGCAGGGCTGCAGCCTTGAGTTCCATTAGGGCAGCTGGTTAAGGCACCCCGTGGGAAGCCCATGAGAAACAAACTTGAAATTCAAGCCTGCTCTGAAAGTTTTCTGAACCTCAGAATCATTTAGAGAAGATTTATGAGAGTTCTGGGTTCAGAAGGAGAACGTGCTGTAGATATCTCAAGGGAATGGCACACACCTTGTAACAAATCTACAGAGTGAGTGCTCATTTGACCTAGGCAGTAGAAAAAAGGTGCAGACAACTTTAGGGTATTTGTTAACCATTTTGCTTTTGTAGACTGGGTGATGCATTTCTTTTGGAGTTGAATCCACACAGCTCTGAGTCTGTCTACAGTTGCAGCAATCAAGTTTTAAAAGATGGCTGGCTGAGGGGAAGATGAACCCACGTAAGTCTGTGAATGTTCAGCCTCTCCTTAGCCCCAAGAACTGCTGCATTGATTAGCCTCTCATACCCTTAGGAAACAAGTGAAGAGTGCCTGCTTCTGCAGGTATGTGCAGAGCATAGAATTTATGCTCTTGTAGAGGCTGAAGTCCTCTCTCCAAATAGGTAAATGAGTCTACTGAGACATGGATAACGGAGCATGGAATTAGCAAGACCACAGGTGAGCAGAGATGCTCTGAACTCTCATGCAATTACAGCCAGCAAGACTTGTTTCTTTAGAGAGTAGAAAGATGATGACTATGATTACTGAGGGAGATTGTATCACTTCATAGTTAATTTAATGTTTCTGATAGCTCATGCACAAATATCACAGTGTCTGTTGTAATTGAGAATAGATGGTGCAAGTTGTAATGGATTTAGATAGTGCTTTATTCAGGCTGGTTTGTAGCAATGAGATTATTTTATCTTATTCCAGACTGACTTCATGCATTTCAGTTTAAACGAACCCCTGTTTTTCAAAGAGCTGCATCCCAATTTCTGTATATCTTCATTGACTTTTAGGAACCAGAAATATATTAACAGCACATGGCAAACACTCTGTATCTATTACAACAGGTATTCTGCATTCCAAATGTCCTGGCAAGCTTCAGGTTTAGGGCACTGCTGTGTCTCCCAGGAAGAGCAGAAAGCAGGGGTTGATACCCACCTTGTAGAGGGTATCCTCTCCTTTGAAGAGGAGACTGAGAGGAGACCTCATTGCTCTCTACAACTCCCTAAAAGGAGGTTGTAGTGAGGCTGGTGTTGATCTCTTCTCCCAAATTACTGATGATAGGACGAGAAGAAATGGCCTCAAGTTGCATCAGGGGAAGTTTAGGTTGGATGTTAGGAAGAAGTTCTTTCCTGAGAGGGTGGTTGGGCACTGGCCCAGGCTGCCCAGGGAGGTGGTGGAGTCACCATCCTGGAGATGTTCAAAAGATGAGTGGGTGAAGCACTTGAGGCCATGGTCTGATGGTCTGGTGGTTAGGGAGATGATGGGATAAAGGTTGGACTTGATGATCCTGGAGGTCCTTTCCAACCATGGTGATTCTGTGATTCTATGATTTGTGTTCACCTGTTCCAGAAGGCAGCTGGAGATACAACTGGAGATGGTGGAGAGCAAGTTCTCCACTTCTTGCTACTGGTTGTCATCCTTCATACCTGCAGAGTTTGTTGAAAGAGCAGGTGGAAAATGTTGAATGGGGAATAGTAGGTGTTTTCAAAGCATAAATGGACCTACATTGCAGTGCTGAGAAATCACATTTTTCTGTTTGTTTTCCTCATTTTCATTCAAAAAAGCAGAATGGTGAAATTGCAGTTTCTTTCTCCCTGTCCCTGTCGAAAATGAACTGATCTCAAAATGTGTTTTCAAACGTGGACTTCTAGCTCTGCTGTAGGGCAGAGGAGAAGAAATTGGAAATGATGGAAACAGATTTCAAAAAATGCAGATAGGCACCTAATGGAGCTTTTTAAAGTACTTTAATACATCAGATAACTTCAGATCTCCCAATGGAAGCACCCAGGAGCTGGGCAATTGAAATTGCAGTGTGCCTGTAAATGGTGTGAAGGTGTGTAATTGCAGACATCGAAATATCTTTGTAAACTTGGCTGTAGGGCCCTTAAACTTTATTACTGATGTGGTTTAATTTTATGTTATTCGTTCCTTGCCAAAGTAAATAACTTCCCAGGTTTTGGGAAGGAGACTAGAAAATAGCTGGAGTGTTTCTGAGGTGTCTTAGTCTATTTACTACATCTTTCCTTAGATACCTGGAGCCTTTTTCTTTCCTCCACTGCTTAGGCCCTTTTTACAGTTCCTGTCAGCATTCCCAGTTGAACTGAATAATTTACCCTTTTAAACTGACAGCAGCTGTCATTATGAAAATTGCAGGGCCAAGTTTGACAGTATTCACACAAGGGGGGAACTTAAACTTTTAACAGGCTTCGAGAAAGCCCAGACTTTTCAGCACATCTTGTCAGTCTGTACATGAGCTCATCTCTTCCTTGTGAAAAGTTGGCAGATTAGAAGATTATATCTGACAGATCTGAAACAGCACTGATGACATCCTCCAACAATAATATCTCGGGGAGGGGTGGGGGGGGGAAGAGGGGAAAATGGTATAATGAAAAAAAATGTTGTTAAACATTGGGTGAGCACTTTGCAAATGGAAGGATGCTCGGTGGTCGTGGCTATCTGTTCATAATTGATTCCTCTGCTGTGGGCTAAATTCACAGTTCTTAATGATCCAGAGGTTCACTGCTCTCTTTTTTCCAAAAGAAGCCTTAAAACCTGAGATCCTTTCTTGTAGCTGATGAAGTTGTGTCCTTTCATTAGTAGCCAGGATGCTGACGTTAAGGATGAATGGTGGCACATGTCTAAGGCAGCAGTTGGTCTGTCTGGCATTTTGGAGTTGTCTGGCCCTGTGAGCAGGCACACAGCAGGTCTGTCCACTGGCTGAGTGTGTGTCACCACAGTGCCTGCCTGTCCTCGGGGCTCTGCTTCAGGTTTTCTTCCACTTTTGGTGAGGTTAGCATCACAGACACTTTTCTGCTAGGATTTATGGGCTTGGTTTACTGAAGATCACGGAGTTGCTTGTTTATGTCTGTCATGGGGGTGAGGAAGACCAAAAATGGTAGGTTTCTCCTCTCTGCTCTTCTTGTGTTTTCCAGTCTGAAATACAAAAAGTGGCCTGACCTGAGGGATACAGTGCAAGATGCAAAAATGGCTTTAGTGTTCTAGTCAGCATCTTTTAAAGTTTAGCCTTTACTGTGTCATCTTCTTTCTTTTAGTCTGTGCCTTATGCCTTGCTTCCCTTTCTGAGCCAGCAGAAGTACTTTTGTGTTATCATTACTTACTGTTTAAGAGCACATTGGGAAAAACCCCACGTTTTCTGACCATGTTCATGCTGGGGGGATGAGGAGACTGCCACTGAGAAATGTGACAAGCCTTTGTGCCTTGTCTTGCAACATTCCTGTAGTAACAAATTCCCATTCTAACAAATCCAGTGCTGCCTCTCAGTGTTCCACTGCCGTGCCCAGTATCATCCTTCTCAAACTCAGCAGTGATAAAAGAAATCATGAGGGGATGTGACTGATAAAGACATTCCTTGTTGGCCTCCCTTTTTGTTATTTCAGAGCTTAAAGGAAATATTAAATTGTATGGCTTTCAAGTTGTGTAAGCCAAATTTGAAAGCATAAACCACTGCTGTACAAGCAGTGTCCATTGGACCCCCACTAAGAATTGCACTTGAGCTCATTTTGAGCCAAATATTGTGCAGGAAAAGGCACCTTATTTAAAATCCATTGGCCCAGGTTGTGATTTGAGATGGAGCAGTCATCAGGAAGCAGTATATACATCTGCAAACTCAAAATGCCATTGCAGCTCAGCTGCTCCCACATGCTAGCAGTGGGCTACAAGAACTATCCACACTGTTTTAATTGCAGGATCTGGTATTTTAGAAGGTGGGGCCAAGGCTTTCTCTATAGCCAAGATGGAGTGAGACAGAGATGTTGACTCTGCTTTGTCCTGTTTGTGCAAATCTCTGTTAATTCTTTGTTTGTGAATGCTAAATCCAAGTTATTTCATCTCAATGCAACCAAATGTCCAGGTATTCTCAGAATGAAATGGGAAACCACAAAGAAAACAGTCTGACTTAGGAATTTGCCAATACAGACATGCTTCCATGAAATGTTTTCAATTGGATGGAATTGTGTGTTCTGACAGAAAACTGTTCCCTGCAACATCCTCACTCAATAGTGAAGGCTCTTAGAGGATAGGAATATTTTTAATATTGTTTTTCAGGTGTGTTGCTTAAACCCCAAGCTGCTACCCTCAGTTTAGCAGTTCCAGATGAAAACAAGGACTTTTTGATAATTAAGAGAAGGAAAAAGGTTACTGAATCTGCCCAAGATCTGCGTGCTCTGTATCAGGCACTAACAAAACCAGTTATGCTGATGATTTTGCTGACTATCTCCATAGTTACCTTTATCCCACGAGGCAGAAGAAACTGCCTGATCATGTCATGGCTGTTTCCCACAGCCATCAGACTTGGTCACACTGGGGTGAATGGAAGAGGAAGTTTTCCAGTCTTCCACAATGTTATCAATGTATCAGTTGGGGTTTTTTTTAATTTTATTCTTTAAGAAAAAAATTAAATCCATATTCAGTGCAAAATGGTTTTAAAGTGCAAAACTCATCAATTATTCAGGCTATTTTTGCATGTTTCAAAGTCAGAGGCATTATGTGGCTTCCTTTAAGAGTTATTGGGAATGAAGATGAGTGGAACATCCTGCTGTGCTTGCTGAGGCTGGGGTTTAGGTCCTTGGGGTTTGCTGTGTGTGGTTCCCCCACTCCCCTTTACAGGTACCTGTAATGAGGTGACTCGTTACAGATGAAGCTGTAAGAGGACTGAGATCCAGGGGGGTTGGGTTATCTCCCTGTGCCTGATGTTCCACCCAGTGAGCAGAGCACTAAACCAGGACACAGCAGACTCCCAGTTGTATTCCCAGCTCAGGTTGGATTTGACTGGATCAAATGGTTTGATCTCCTGTTTCTCTCTTTGCAAACCACTGATAAGACTTTGCTGTCGTGAAGGTGTTCAGGGAGTAGTGAATGCTGAGATGGGATGCTTGGCTGCTATATTGATGAGGACCAAAGAGTTGAGCAGAACAGCTCCTCTGGCAGGGGACAGGCTGAGCAAACGTGCTTCCAATCAATCAATTAGCATGGACTGAATCAGAAGCAGATAACTCTTACCTACCACCAACATTGGCAGCTGTTGGGAACAGTTCACGTTGCTAGCATGAGGTGATGAGGGTGCTCAGCACATTGCAGGAGGTATTTAGTCATTATCCAACTGCACTGGACTTGGAGTGATGAAGTATTTTAGAAGTGTGGTAGCAATTCGAGTGGCTGTGTCTCGGATAATTGTGTTGGTTTCTTTATGTTCAATTTACAAGTACTTTTATGCCTTCTCCCTGTGTGCTTGCAGATTTTACATGGTAAATTGCAAAATAACCCTGATTGCTCTTTTAAAACTCCTTTCAGCATGCTGTCTGCTAACAAAGTGAAATGGCATTTGGACAGTGCTTGGAGCTGAGAGTTAATCGTGCAGGCGAGTGCTGCTTCCCCAACACTCACGTTTTCTGTCTCCTTCAGCCTAATCATAAGCTTGGAAAAAAATATCTCCATGTCAGGAACGTTCATTTATGTTGGTGCATTAGCAAAAGGTGCCTTGTTCATCTTATAACTGCTGTTGCAATGTACGTGGTCATTTGCCAAGTGCTGGAAAATTGTTCCCATTTATTTATAATCCCCCAAAATATCTGTCTGATTTATTTCTGTAGGTTGAGTCAAGTGACAGCTGCCCCCTCTCTTGTTGCTGTAACCACTGTATTACAGACTCCCATCCCGAGTTACAAAGAGAAAATGTTCTCTTCAGAATGCTGCTGGTGTATTGTACAATATGACAGTCCCCCTGGCCCTCCGAGTGATGAATGGCTCTGCTTAGACTGCATTGTATTTGGTTTAATTTCAGTGGACACACATGATTCATTCTGTGCTGTGCTGCAGAGTCCCTGCAGGAGGTATCCCAGAGTTTCATTTTGGCAAGTTGGTAATTGCCTGCCCTCGGTATGTTTGTTGTGGTGTTGGTCCAGGTCGGGCTGCAGGGAGAGGGAAGGTTGGGGAGGGAATCCTGAGCGTGACTGAAATGAAAATATAAAACGCAAAAAAAAATAAATGGGGCCAGAGTTTCAAATAGTTCACCCCTTGGATGAGGTCAGAAAGGAGCTCCAGGGATTAGCAGTCACCCAGCATCACTAGCTCTGGTGCTGGGTGCTGAATCATAGAATAGAATCATGGAGTGTGTTGGGTGGGAAGGGACCCTCCAGGCCATCCAGTCCAACCCCCTGCAGTGAGCAGGGACATCTTCACTAGCTCAGGTTGCTCAGAGCCCCATCAAGCCTGACCTTGAATGTCTGCAGGGATGGGGCCTCCACCACCTCCCTGGGCAACCTGTGCCAGTGATCCACCACCCTCACATTGAAAAGCTTTTTCCTTGCATCCAACCTAAATGTTCCCTTTTCTAGTTTAAAGCCATCCCCCCTCGTCCTGTTGCTCCATGCCCTCGTGAACAGAATCCTTTGACCAATCTCATCTCTAGTACTTTGCTGCAGTCATTTCATTTGAATGTTTAGGGGTTTCTTCTGGGTTTTTTACTTTGTGCATATGTTGTGGGGGGTTTTTTTGTTGCTGTTGTTTTTAAACCAGGTCATGTTTGATGCCCCAGAAGCATTACTTCCCCTGATACCCTTCTGTCCCTCCTCCCTCCTGCCAAAGCCCTGAGTTGTTTTATTTTTCTCCCCGTGTTGTCTGGTGTGCTGACTCCAGGTGCTTGTATTTCCCCTTCTGCTTGGCTGACAGGGTAAGCCCAAATACATAGTATTTTACATGTGTAAAGCTAATATGGTGACAAGAAATCAATCTCTCTAATAAAATTAGCTGGGTCTTTCGCTTACTCTTTTGCACAACTGCAGACCGTATCATCTGCATTAGGGAAGTTTTACAGCCTAATTTTTTAATGGCTTGTAAAGCAGCATTAATCACGTGGGAAGGGGGAAAGATATCAAGCATAAATCCCCTAAACCTTGTCTGGCTTTCTGTGCACCTCACCACAGATTATGAAACGCCAACAGACTGAAAGGCATTGTCAGCCAGCTCAAAGAACAGTTGCTGATGCTCTACTTGTATTGTTCAGTACAGATATCATGAAGGAGAAGAGTTAAATGTCTGAGGGTCTGCTGGCTCAGCTTGGGGCACATCTGCTGATTGTGTCTCCTGTAGGACTCTGCTGGGGGACTTCTGTTGTTGTTTTTAATCAACGTGCCTTGCTTGCCTATTAAAGTGAAGTCAGGGAATCTGATGTTGGGTTGGCTGTAGTGAAAGATTGTCCTGTACTGCAAGTCAGACTCATGTAGGTAAGGCAGAAAGAACAGTGATGATTGGCTTGTCAGATTAGGAGTTTAAAAGATCTGAAAAGAATATTAGTGGGCTACTTTTCCCTGATGATATTGGCAACTCTCCCTTTACTCGAATGGGTATAAAGTTGGAAGTGCTTATTCATCCTGCTGTGATTTATGGGATACAGAAAGCTGTGTGATGGCCGCACTTCACTACTGACTCATCTGCTGACACTGAGAAATCCTTGTGTGCACTTAAAACACAGGTGATAATTCTTATCGACCTCATAAAGGAGTCCAGAGCCTGAATTCTGTTATGACTGGACAGTGCTGCTGCAGAGTGGTTTCATATGTAGGGGAAGGGAGAAAAAGATGTTCTTGTGAGTTTTCATAGAATCAGAGAATGGTTTGGGATGGAAGGGACCTCAAAGCTCATCTCATTCCATCCCCCTGCCATGGCAGGGACACCTCCCACCAGCCCAGGTTGCTCCAAGCCCCATCCAACCTGGCCTGGAACACTGCCAGGAGGGGGCAGCCACAGCTTCCCTGGGCACCCTGTTCAGTGCTCCAGTCCTTTTCCATTATTTCTGGTCTCAAATGGTCAAGGCTTTTGCAGTGTTTTGAAAATTTACGTTATTAGCATGTGCTTTGTTTGCCAAATTATTTTTTTGCAGTTTCTCCTGTCTATACCTTACAGTTTCTCCTCTTTTGTGATTGCTCCCATGTGTCGTGAGGGTTGAAGATTGAAGAACAGAATTCTCTTTCTTTTTATTCTACCTTGCACGTACTTGAAGATTGTGTCTATGTGTGTGGTTTGTGTTTGTTTTCTCTCTCTGAGTACATCTGACTCCAGGTTTCCTTACTCTCCCTTCTGGAGGAAAAAAAAATATAAATTACATTTCCAGATAGACCATGACCCATTTTTCTCGTTTAAAAACCCCATTTAATTGCAGGGGCTGTGCTTCATCTCATGGTTGCACACTCTTTCTTGCATTAGACCTTACTACTCACTGGGCTCCATTTTCATGGTGGATGGACTAGACACAAGTGAATAGCATGGAAGGAAGCAAGCCCTGATTTTCTTCTGTTAGAGTTTAGCCACCAGAGTAGAGAGCTTACTTCCAAGCCCAGGGCATGAAGTGTCTATGTTCTGGGGCCAAATAAGCATTTTCCATCTAAATTCTGGTTCATTTTTTAAGTGTCCTATTTTCACAGAAAATTAGGGTTAAAAATCATTCCTCTGAGGAAATAAAATGATGAATCGAAGAACTCCCAGATGAATCTCTCTGCTTAAGTGTATGGTTTACTCTTGGGGAAATTTTGACAGAAGTCAAAACAATACACAGAGGGGTAAAGAAGGAGGTGCCTGAGGGATCTCTGTTTTGAATATGCTTCATTTTGCCTTTGGCTCTGTTATGAGTTGGATGTCAGTTGTCGACCAGTGTAAGCTTTTAATAGTTAAACGCTGCCTTTGTCTGTGGGGACAAAAATGAACTCCTTAAATCAAGAGGGTAATTAATTTTCCTGACAAGCTTTCAAAATGCTCGATTGAGATTTTAGCCCTCGTATATATGACTTGACAGGTTGCATTTGCCTTCTCCCACCCCTCGTGAAAACTGCATGCCTTGCTGGGTCGTATTGTTAACGTCGACAAATCCCCCTAACACCGAGAAACGAGGTGGTGGTTCAATGTGCAATAAAAACTTTGGGAACTACTCCTTCAGAGCTTGGAAATGCATCTCTATATATATCTGCTTTATGCAGAAAGTTTTAAAATCTTACTGGAAAACGTCTTTTATCTCAAACGTGGCATTATGCAATTTGCTTGGCTTCAGAGCTTAACGTTTTTGATGTGATGGTGACAGTGTTTGCAGTGGGAAGCAGTGGGAGGAATGGAGGCCCTGGGTGGTAACTGCAGTTACGTTGGCCTTTTGCTCCTTCTGTCTGCTCACTGGGTGATGACTTTGTAGATTGATGTCTCTCATTCCTGTAATAACACAACTTCAGCCATGGTTCCTTTGCAGTACTGCCCATCCCTGCAAGCCTCTGTACGTGTGGCTGTGTGTTTAGGGGTTAACTGGAAAGCCAGTAAAACTGTGCTGCTATGTATCAGCAGAAAATATGGCCCTGAGGATTTTTTTTGGCTGAATGCTTCTGTTTTGTCATGTATAGTTCCCCCCGAGCCAAATTAATTGACTGTCTAATAAATTTATGTGAAAATTGAGACTGAGAAATCCAAAAGTTTTGTTTCTAGTTCTGCCATTGCCCTTCTGTGTTAACTTCTAGGAAATTATTTACCTCCTGTCTGCAAAATACTTCTGTTTGGAGAAGGTCAGGGGTAGGTGGTCAGTGGATCACCCTCCTGCTCCATTTACCCATTATCCTGTTAATGGTCTGGGATTGCTTAGCCAGACTTACTGGTTGAATATTAATTTTGATTTCCATTCTTGCCACCTATCTTAGTATAAAACTGTTCTCAGGAGTCAGGAGTATATGGCGTGATATGGAGTGAATGCAAGGCTCCAGGGAGACCTTAGAGCACCTTGCAGTACCTGAAGGGGACCTACAAGAAAGGTGGGGAGGGACTTTTGACAAGGGCATGGAGTGATAGGATGAGGGGTGATGGCTTTAAACTGGCAGAGGGGAGATTGAGATGAGATCTTAGGCAGAAATTGTTGGCTGTGAGGGTGGTGAGACACTGGCCCAGGGAAGCTGTGGCTGTCCCCTCCCTGGCAGTGTTCTAGGCCAGGTTGGATGGGGCTTGGAGCAACCTGGGCTAGTGGGAGGTGTCCCTGCCATGGCAGGGGGTTGGAACGAGATGAGCTTTGAGGTCCCTTCACACCCAACCCATTCTGTGATTCTGTGAAAGGTACCATTTTTTCATTCTGAATAGTTGAGAGCCAAGTTACATTAGGTATATTGTAAAACAGCCTAATAAAAGTGACTTATTTAATGAGAGTAGGGAGTAATTAGCTTGTTTGATTTAGGGAGGGAAATCTCACTACAAAACGAATTGTTATTTTTGTGTTTCAGTATTCATTAAACATATGACAACAGTTTTTCATGAAGATAAAAAACACATGTCAAAACACGCTGTGCAGAAGTACAAGGAAAAAGTAATCAGGATGTTACCATAAAATAGGGACTTCTGTGAAGGAGAAACTTTGAGTCCTATAGAAAATATCAGGAGGGAGAGAACTGGTTTCTATAGAAATCTGATTCCAGTGCTGCCTTCCCACAGCACTCACAGTAACTCTTTGATGTTAGCAAAGCAGCTTTTGAGTTCTGGATACGATCAGGGAAGTGTCTCAATTACAGCTCTGAGATGTGCAGTGGGGACATCAGCTTTAGGTACAGCATTTGTGCTGCAGTGATAGGTGATGTGGTGTTCTGGGGGTAGGAGCATGTCATGGGGCATTGATCTTTGCAGCTACAGGTGTGGTAGAGCATGAGTATGGACCTTGAAAAATCTGTGCAGAGGTGGGATTTTGGTGTTGGATTGTGCTGGTGCCCTCTGAGTGGTGGGGTTTGTGTTGGAGGAGTGACTGAGATTTATGGTAAGTGGCTTCAGGCAGGTGCAGGCCTGTTTGTTAGCCTGTATGGATATCTGTAACAGCTCTTGCTGTGGTTAAACTACTGCAAAACCACAGAGTCAATATTCTGTCCCCTGTGCCAACCACTGAGGTTCACGTCTCGCTATTTATAGAGATTGCGTCACCCTCCACGTGGGCCATTGTCAAGGCAAGGCTCTTTTCATCTGAGAGCATTGCTGAGGGAGCTGATGCAGTCCAGTGACTGGAATTGTAAAACAGGACCAGGGCTTTGATCGTTGACTCGCCGTGTGATTGTGTCACTTATCCTCTCGTGCTGAAGGTCCCTACTTTTGAAACCCAAGAATTGGTTTGCGCGATTGCCAGGCGGAACTGTGAGCGTAAACAGAGCTAAAAGTCACTAGAACATAACTGCTGCCTTCTTCTGCACATTAAAAATGCAATTGAGTGCTGGAAGGAGTAGCTAATATGATTTATGAGCAGTCTCAAATGAATACCTCCTATCGGAAGAGCACTTAGCATAGCAGTGGTTGGAATTCAAAGCTGAGCTGTCCTGTGCAGCAGCCCCCAGCTCCTGGCTGAGCACACGCTGTCCAGATGGCACCGGGCAGCACTCAGTGTAGGCAGCTATTAACTGGTTAACTTAATTTATTTCCTTACTCCAGAGGGCTCCTGTTTGAACATGCAGTGAGCTGACCAGAGGTACGTGCCCAGTGTCTGAGTTTGGCAGGAGGAGAATGCAGGATTTCACACAGCCTGGCACATCAGGCTGAGACTGCTGAGGTTTCCTTTTGTTCTCCTTCCCAACAACAATGGGAACGTGCATAAATGATGGAGATGAACTCCCCCAGTGAAGTGATGCTTCTGGCAGCGGCTCAGCAGATCTGTGGGTTTCTGGTTTGTGGTGGGGGCACTGTTTGTGACATTTTCTCCATCACTGAAAGAAGTTCTGTTCTGAGGGAGGATTTGGTGGGCTGGCAAGTGGTGGTGGTGTCTGCACGTTGTCCACCCGTGCACTCCTGCCCAAAGGGTGCTGGGAATGGCTCCAGGTAATTCACCAGGTGAGTGGTAATGGCCTTTTCCACACAGCAAATGTCAGTACCATAGATCAAAACCATGGTTATAGTCAAGTAAATATGGAAGAGAAATGTATGACTTCTCCCCTTCAGTTCCCCTCGCTAATACCTCAGAATTATCTGTGCCTTTGTGGTCAGTTTTCATCACCTTTCCTCTGTGCCCCATACATTGAGAAGTCATACTGTCCTCATAACAAAATAACCTGGATGAATTTCATATCAATATTACCATTTTACTGCCTAGGACACTTTACATATGTAGACTACATACCTTGCTTTTATTTATTGCTCATTCTAAACCCCTGGCTGTTTGATCTCTCCGATTTTTAAGGAATTAAATTGTATATGACAGCCCATGTGTGCTGCGTTTGGTAGCAAGGAGCTACATTTTCAGTGATCTAGAACTTATTGTTCAACTAAAAGATTATTTTGCAAGAGTTGAGTCTTGATGCTCCTGATGCACATTGCTAAGAATGTCTTCAGAGTGGGCAGCATGACTCAATATCTTTGCTAAAAGGTATGGTATATTTAGGGGTCATGTGCTTTCTTAGTAATGTGTGAGTCGTCGCACTCGAGCTGGTTTGGATCATACCTACCTAATTAAAGGAAACTTTTAACACCCATGTGACTATCAGAAACTGATGGTTTGAACAGATTGTGAGCGCTGTGGCCATCTTTTTTACTCTGGAATTTCCCTGCTGTGGGCATTGCCAATACCAGTAACACCACAGCCCTGGTGCTGGAATTCCAGCAGAAGTAGGTGGAGTTCATGAGGATTATGTCCCAGTGGTATTAATTAATAAGTTTTCCATAGCCATGAGGGTACATTCTCACACTGTTGGCTGGTGGTTGCATTATTTGTTGGTGAAAAACTGAGTCTGTCTCCTGGCAGCTAACTGAAAAGGCAGGAAGGGGGGATTAGAAGCAAGCAGTGTTAGTTCTCATTTTTGGAGTGAAAGCAGCACTGGGCTCCTAAGAGGTATTTCTGCTTGGAATCTGGAGTTTGAGGATTCACTTTCTTGGAGTTCTCTCTGCTTCCCATTGCCATCTGATCAGTTGGAATGATGCCTCTCTCTTCAGCTCTGCAGAAGGAGGCGGTGGTGTTTGACAGAAGGTAGGGAGTTTCTTTAGGTGAGTGGTAGTATATTGTCAAAATACCCTTGGGTTTCCTCTCTCAGGTCATCATGGAAAGAACACAGAGTGCTAAGGTTGCTTGTTGGGATACCAGTCAGTGAGATGAGGTGTAGAGTATTATTTCCCTGTCCTGGTGATCAATTCCTAACGTGTCCCATGGAGCAAACCATGCGTGTATTTTTCTATGAATTGCAAATACATCCTTCCCTGTGTCATAGTTCTGACACTTGCCATTTTGCAGGGGGGAAAGACATGGTTTATAATTAGCCTTACAGTGTGGATTCCTGCGGGAATGTAAAGACCTTTAGGAGAAGCACAGTTTTGTTCACAGTTTACTTGGATGCAGGCTGCAGATGAGTCAGTATAAATCGCTGAATTTACACATGATTTGTAAATATCAGGGTGTTACGTGTATAAAGCTGAAATATGTGGTGTTATTCTTAGTTTTTGTGTTATTAGTTCTTGGAAACACGGAAAACCTTTTGTCTACAAGGGCTGAAACAAGTTCAGATCTTTTTTTTTTTTTTCATGAAAAGTAGCAGGTGTTTTCTTGTTCCTCTGTTACAGGAAAATTAAATTTGAAATAGCAGAATTTCCCTGGGAGGGAAATTCCATCTTCTGAGGGCAGCTCTAAGACTGCCTGGTATGGTTTTTTTCGTGTATTCTCTGGTTTTTACCTCCTGACTCATGTCTTGTATCTTGAACTATAGCTGTTCTGGGTCAAGGAGTCAGCTTTCTGATGTGTCCATCTGATACCTATAGATCCTGGTGTGCTGGGCAAGCTGAGACACTGATGAGATGTCACTGCTAAATAAGCAGTGCAGGTGTGTGATACAAGTGCTGAGCCAGACTCCCATGAAATGACTGATGCAAACTAATCCAGCTGGCTTCTGACTGAGGAACGGCTTCGCTCTAAAATGTTGAGTTTGATTTGATACCGTTGATATTTTTGATTTGATTTTAGGAGTTGTGATGGCTCTGTTAAGTTCTGCTCCATTCTGTCAGCTTGTGCTATTGTGCTCGGGGAGCCAAAGGAAAGTCAAGGAGTGTGACTGAGGCTTTTGCTTCCAGTCCTGTTGGGTGACTCCAGTGGCAGCCCCCATCACCTTACCCTTCGCTCAGTGCCAGGTCTGGAGCTGTCACAGCAGCCCCCGAGCAGCTGGAGCTGCTGAGTCTGTCTCCCTCATTTAACAGAGACCATGGCTTCCCTGGAATCTCCACAAGCAGACTTTAAGGGGGCAGCATTGCCAAACAGATTGTTGCTTCCGTGCCCCTTGAAAAGAAATCTCTTGTTTCTGTATGCAGAGGCATACCTAGACCATGGCGTGCAAATCTTCTCTAACCAGTTTTCTCAAGTGTGCATTTAGCAAATCAAGGCATGGATGAGCCCTGCTGTTCTCACACATTCTATTCCCCAGCCACCTCTAATGTTTTCCTCCGCATACAATAGCAGCAGTGCCCTCTTTCCCGATGATATCTCCATCTCCTCCTGATAAGTATCCTCCAAAACTATTCCCACTTCTGTGGATTGTTGCTATTCCCCAGTGGCAGACTCCCTCTGTACAGTCTTTAATGTAAAGAATTGGATGATTAAATATTTGACAAGTGCATTCAGCACTGAAATACTAATAAATTGCATTATCTCTTGGGGCGGAGGGTTATTTTTTTGTCATTTTAACAGCAGAATAATGATGCTTTTGGAGGTGTGTGGGCAGAAAAGGTTACAGTTTTGCTGTATGCAAATGTGAGCAAGTTCTCCTTTCTTTTCAGTAAGACTTCAATGTAATTTGCAACTGTTGTTAACTTGTCATACTGCCCCCCCTCCCTTGAAAAAGAAAACCTAATGATTTAAAAATTCAGTGTGTGCATATCAGCCTCATGCTTTTAAAATTCAGATTTTTATAATTGAGCAAACTTGAATTCCAGGTTCGTTCTGGCAAGAAAAATAAGTCTTTAAACTGATATTAAAGGAATCTCTGTGCCTGTTCTCTCTTTTCTCATAGAATTTAACTTAATTTGGTATTCAAAGAATGAATCTGCTTTCTTCACTCCCATCCTTCCACTGTGACAACTGTGTCCGTTGGTCTGGTCTGGTTTTGTGCTGCTTCTGTCACTGAGGTTGTCTGAACACCTGATGTGTGGTGCAGAAGAGAATCAGCTCCTTTCCTTCAGTGATGCACCCCAGAACACTTTGGAGGCATGTGGGATTCCAGGAGAAGGCATATAAATATATATATATATCGATTACGAAGCAGCTGAGCTTCCATGTAGTTTCCTTTCTAGAGGCTGGCTTAGCTGTTGTCCCATACCTATGGCCCTGTTTCTACCAGTGCAAAGTGGAACTGAAATGTAATGACTTTGCAGCCTCAGTCCACCCTCGCACTGCTGCCAGTGAGTCAAAGTGCAGATTCGTGGTCAATTTGTTGTTAAGGTGTCAGTCAGCTGGGTTCTGCTTGAAATTGCTATTGACTCCTTCTCTGACCTGGAGAAATTCATTCAGTTGATGGGGTTTTTCACATTTGCACAACAGAGCAGTACTTCATTAGGATGCCAGGTTTGCTGCTCTGTGTGAATTTGAGAGCTTTGTCTCTTACTGACTCACACCAATGGTCTCTGGTGTCCAAAACTCTTCATTAAAGCTTCAGAACTATGGATGTACCTATCCCTTTGTGAGGGCACACAGGTCAGACTGTGCAGGATCAGAGTCTAAAATTAGGAGCTTGACAGTGACAGAAATGAATATACATTATTGATGGGATGGTGTTCATGTCATCGTGGCAGGTGCAACACACCAAACTGGGCTGTTCAGTTGCATCTCGGAGTACTGATGCTCTAGAGTTGTTTCCAGCAAAATGCTGAGAGAGGGTGGGTTTAGACTGGATAGAAGGAAGAAGTTCTTCACCCTGAGGGTGGGGAGGCACTGGAACAGGTTGCCCAAGGAAGCTGTGGATGCTCCATCCCTGGCAGTGTTCCAGGCCAGGTTGGATGGAGCCTTGAGCAACCTGATCCAGTGGGAGGTGTCCCTGCCATGGCAGGGGGGTTGGAACGAGATGAGCTTTGAGGTCCCTTCCAACCCAACCCATTCTGTGATTCTATGATGGTTCTCACCTGGGATGTGTTTGCTGCAGAAATGCCAGCGTTACTTAGTGAGGGCAATATTTGTAAAGATGGGAAAAAAATGAGTAGATTTTTCTAATATTCCTGGGGATGAACCGTTGAGCTTCATTTTAAATGAAAATGTGCTCAACATGTCTTAAAAACCTCTCAGTCAGGACTTCTAGGCAAACCCTGGGGAGACTCAAGGTGACTTTGTCACTGGGCATTTTTAGGTTTCAGTGGTGGCAGATATCCCTGTCCACTTCGAGGATCCAACTCTTCACAGGTTCACACAATTCACAGGTGCTTTTCTGTCGGGTTATTTGTGTTGATGTCAGCCTGTTTCTCTCCCATTTTGGAGCACAACAAAGAGGCCTGAGGTGTAAATCACTTAGCTAAAATTATTCTCACTTGAAATGAAATATAGATCATGTTCTTTATGAAGAACATAGCAACTCATTGCTCACCTAAACCATTTGAAAAAATGAGAGTGACAACTCATCACTGTTTTAGGACCTTTGCATATTAGATTTTTGAATTATATTTTAGAATTCCAGTTGATGTCTACAGACTTTTCTGTGAATCCTCATTAAATGTACCTTACAGCTGATTGGTGGCCTTTGCTCTGAAGAGACAAACTGAGCAAACTGAGAAGTGGTTTCCTTTTGGGTGACTGAAGTGTTAATTTGAAAATTGGAGCTTTGAGGTGAAATCTCTCCTTTTGTAGCAGTTTTGAAATGAAGGAGAAACATCCCAGGAATTTGGCCCTGCTGCTGATGCATGACCCTGTTTTATAGGGCCAGAAACATTGAGAGGAGCAGGAAATCTTTGGATGATTTAGGAACTTGGTGCCTCCTGCAAGTCTCCCTGCCATGTTTCACGTTAGCTAATCAGTTTGGTATGGGGAGGTAATACTTAAACTAGCAGAAAATCATTAGGTGATTTACAAAACGGTGAAAACACACAATGAGAGCGTGAGGCTTCTTTTGGAGTAGAAAATGATTTAATTATTCTTTACCGTTCCAAACATTCGTCTTGGTAAAAATTAAAATGATTGTGTCAGGCAGAAAATTGTGCTCCATGTTAATATTTGCTGTAAATGAACAAAAGGCAGAGTGTCAGTTGGTTTCTCTGCTGGACTGAAAAAAATGAAATTCATTCTGTGGTCGTTTTAATACACAGTAGTTTTTCAAAGCTAATAAGGAAATTCTATAAGGCTGTTTGTGCTTTATATTTTAATTTATGGAAGTCTCTATCTTTCTCTAGTGGAATTATTCTCTCTTTCCTTTCCCCTCAGTGCTGGTATTCTTGCTGGTGAGTATTTACATCCGTGGCAGGCATGTGTTACCACAGTGTCTTATCTTACTGGACAGATGACACTGCACACTGTCACCTGTTTTCTGTGGAAATCTAGGGACTTGAGTGGGTTTTCCTGGGTGTTGGCCTGGGTTTTTTGTGTACTTCATGTGGCTCCCTGCCCCTGTGCCACAGGGATGTGAAACGTGTGCTCCTTTGTTGCTTTGCCAGCGTTTTGTATTCGTGCCACGTAGCACAGAAACAACAGAGGGCAATAAGAAAACTCCAGCTTCCTGAAAACTTGAAATACCAGATGGATATGGATAAAGGATTTTTGTTTTCAAGAAAAAGTAGCTAGAATTCAGCAGAATCTGATCGTGCCAGTCATAGAAATGAAAGAGTGCACCAGAGAAGGGTGCACAGTGGATTCTGCTCTTACCTAAACCTGTGGGACTTGGTTTTGCTGCCATGCAATTGTCC
This sequence comes from Podargus strigoides, assembly GCA_028020825.1. NCBI lineage: Eukaryota > Metazoa > Chordata > Aves > Caprimulgiformes > Podargidae > Podargus > Podargus strigoides. The sequence continues at coordinate 74,231,062 of CM051622.1, read as the reverse complement.
CTGGGACAGAGTGAGCAGGAATGCAGAGCAGCCCTGAGGACACAACGTGTCTGGCAGTGGGAAAAATGAACAATTAGAAACCTTTCACATCTTGTATTTCTCTTTTCTTCTTTCCTAAGCTGGTGTTTTGAAATTGTTTCTTCAGTAGCCCAGTGTTTAGGCTTAGGATGCTGAGCCAGATAATCAGCTGTCTCTCACGGATTTCTCTATGTATTTTTTTAAAGCCAGAAGCAACCTTTAGATAATCCAGTTTAGCCTCCTCTCTAACTGAAATATTTCACTTGTTAACCCTGGATGGAGCCCAGAGATGCTTTTCAAGCCAATTCTTGCACCTGAGGATGCAGTCAGTTAATCTGTTTCTCTTCAGAAAGAGGTAAGACCATAGGCTCAGGTTTAAACACAGCCACATGAGGAGCCCCCCAAAAGCATGCTGATGTGTACGAGTATTTATCCTCCCTCCTCACACACAGTGGGGGTTAGGTTTCCAGCTGCCTGCCTTGCTCTAATCTCCCCTTTTGGGGTAATCCATGGGAATGTTAAATGAGTGAAACAGTTCTGCACGTTGTTTGACCTCAGCTCTGAGTCGTTTTGGAGCACGACAAATTAAGTGCATTCAGTGGGCAGAGGGAGGGAGGGAGGGAGGAAGGCAGAGAAGGTAAACTAGATTAATGTCTGTGGTGTCCCATATGGCTTTCAGACCTTTGTTTTGAATCCCCTTAAGGTGATCAAACTAGTCCAGCATAAAAGGGATGGAGATTAAAATGGTTTCTGCTTATTTTGACCTTGTTACTTTTAAAAATATTATACATAAAATTATTGTGTGCTGCAGTACAGTCTGCTAAACTCTAGTTCTCAGGCTAAATCTGATGATGCTCAAAGGAAGAGATGGGTACAAACCCTTCCCTTGGTCAAGGGAGGGAAATTTTAACCTTTGCATGTTACAAGGCATCTAGTTTTAAACCAGGAATCTAACCTGCACCACTTGATGGATAAATGCTCTTTGGGGGACAGCATGGCCCTGTTATGGACTGGGCTGCCAGGATTCCTGTCTGCTCAGGGATGAAGTACAGCCTCAGGACCACCTGTAATGTTGTCAGCTATAGTTATCTTTGTTTCAAGCCTTAGTTACAATAACTTTTTTTTAATCAGGGGAGAGTATTTGCTTAATTACAGACCTGATGTACTAGGCAGCCAGGAATAATGACATTAATTAAATGTAACCAACAAAGCAGTTTAACTAGCACACCACACCTGTTCTTCACTGTTCATTTCATTGTACAGGCAAATGTCTGCTCTCGCTCTCATTTTTTAGAACCCCTCTTTGCTGGGATAGCCTCAAACTGCTGTCCATATGGCAAGATGCAAAGAGGGCTCTAACTCTGCTTGAATGAGGAGGAAGGATTGAGGTTTTTAAGCTTTGAACTCTATTACTATTCTATTACTTCAATTCTATTATGAGCAGTTAGTTAACAACTAGGAAAATTGGGAGTCCTCTTGTACCCAAGTACTCAAATCTGTGGTATGAGCATCTACATATTTGCTTGCTCTCCTTCCAGTTTAGACTTTCATTGCAATGTACATACATACATTTAAGGGGTTATATATATGTGTGTATATAAGACAAAGAAGTACTGAGGAGTATATTATTTGCATTTTAAGTCATGAGTTTCACAGTAAGTGGGAGGATGCTTAATTATCTTCAGGCCTCATAAATCCATGAGGCCAACCCTGTTTTCAAGCATTAAGCCTTTAGCCTGTGCTCAACCACAAACCCAGAGATTCCTGGTGATAGTGTAATCTAAATCCATTACTGTTGTGCAGAGACAATATCCCCCTCAGCACATTTGTTTAAAACTGGTAATACATTAAAAGCTTTTATATAATGAGAAGGAGTTTAGCACAAAGCTTTTCTGTTTGTTCTTTACCAAGTGTTTTATTTGTCATACAGGTTCCATAAACAGTGCTGTGTTTGCAGAGTTTTGCTGAAGTCTCTTCCAACAGGCAGCACCATAAAATTACAGCTACTGTTCTCCTGTGGTAGAGCTCATGTATGAATCACTAGAGTGATCAATATAAAGAAGTGCTGATTGCTAAGATAAAAGATGTTTTCTGTAATAAAGATTTTATTATAATATATGAAGATTAAATATAGATTGTTGGCAGATTGGTAGTGTTTTCCTCCATCCTTTCCTAGGGCTAATTTTCTGGTAATTTCCTCATCACAGAAATGGTGTTATTTCGACTGCAGAAACCCCTCTGGCTGCAACCTGCTTTAGGCAATGGGAGAGAAAACGAGGGCATGGTAACAAGCAGCTGCTGTGATGCTGTTGTTCCAGGCCCAGGTAGATAGTTTACAACAGATAAAGATGTATGTAAAAATAAGCTGCTGGAGTTGATTTCCTTTACCCTTTAAAAACAAAAAATGGGGAGCCATACCTGTCCTGAGGCTTAAGTAGTGCAGAACATGCAGGCATTTGTATGGCTAAGTGAGGGAGCAGACACCTTCTATGCTTCACCCACCATTAACTCATCGCCAAGAGCTTACACAGCAACCAGAGACATATTTTGTACGTGCCCTTGAGTAACAACATCTCAATTACAATGGGAAGAAAGTTCCCAACCTATTATTTTTTTAAATTTCTGTCTTTATCATAGTAACATCTGTTTCCTAGTTGTTCTCAGGGTTATGCTGTTACCATTCCCTTCTTTGAGAATGTATTTTTATTTATAAATTTGTAAAGCTTTAAAAACTAGAGATGCATCTTTTTTTTAATTTTTTTTTTTGAAGCGTGGCTGACAATTATAATTAATGCTCTGTCCAGGCTTGTTTGTGCTGCCTGCAGATTGTTTACAGTGCTTAGAATTTTAAATGATGTTCTTAGAAACTAATGGGAATGAAGAGATGTTTAGTTTAATTTTTACATAGATCAGGGCTGCATTTCCCCCTGTTTCTCGCCCTATTGATTTTTAGCTCAGTAGTAAATATATTCTGTGCTAGTACCACAAAGTTTGAATCTAGATAGGTGCCTTTTCAGTCCAATTCCCAATGCATGTAGCCCAAAGTGGTTTGTTGTTTATTTTTTTCTCACAACTAGGAATATTAATCTCATAACATCAGAGGCTGTGATGGAACAATTCAGTGTCAGCTATAGCAACGCTGCTTCTACACTTTACAAGTCTGTAATGTTTGCCACTCGTCTGATTAATGCCTCAAATACAGTTCAGAGAGTTTTCTGTGAGACTTTTTTTCAAGAAAGCATATGGATTTTGCTCCTGCCTCCCATCTGTCTGCGTATCCTGTGTTTTAAAGGCAGAGTACAATAGTGAGATAATGAATTTGGGTGAGCTTGTCTGTTTTCTCAGTGTTTCTTCACTCTGCCAGGTTTTGTTTCTTTCGACTGTAAACATCATAGCACCAAACAGCCTCCTTGCTTGGCTTCAGGCAGGCAGACCTACAGATGTATTCGCGTGCTCGTACAGAATCCATTACAGTCAGGTGTCTGAGGAACTCCTGGTGTGTTGAAAGTTGAATTGCATTAGCAGCATCCTACCCTCTGCATTTACAAATGACTGCTGTGCACTGCCCCACAGTTATTTCTGTTCTGCTTTCCTGTACCAGGAGTTCCTCATTTCCTAGAGCAGCACGTGGAATTGTTTCTGCGGCCGCTCGCCCGTTGAATGCACAAGCCCCTGGAGACACCATTACATTATCAAGATGTGCTAAGTGGAAGGGAGATAACAGGAGTCTGTGGAGAGTTTGCCGTGCTGTCAGAGCAAGCAGCAGTCGCAGGTTCTATCACCACTGCAGAAACAAACTGAGCTGAACAGCAGCAGACTCGGAATTTCACCCAGAAACTTCCACAGCAAGGTGCTCTGGAGTTTCCTTCACATCTGGGGTCAACAGTGACCCCTCTCTTGTTGGGCTCTGTTGACCCTTAGGTTGATCTTGTAAAGACTTTTGGCAATAAATAACTGGAGTAGGAACAGCTCTTCTGGGAGTTGTTTGTTGGGGGAGAGTCTGCTCTGTCCCCTGGGGAGTCAGGGAGTATTTCCAGGAGGTGCTCACAGCTCAAGTGCTTACATGCCACAGTACAGCCTCCCAAGGAAAGGAAGTAACATACAGCAGGAGAGAAGGAACTGGAGTTAGTCTGTGTGTCAAGAGCCTGGAGCATGTGCATAGCCCTGCAACTCCGTGTCAGGGCTGAGAGAAGGCATTCTGTCTCTGTATGTGTTTTTCTGTTGCTGGACAAAGGGTGTTATTTGTTGGGTTGAAAACTTAGGGTGCATATATGCTGTAGCCTTCATAGTGTAATGAAGTTCAGGCTGACATTTAGAGGTGAGACAATCTTTCCTGATCTGGAAAATCAGGAAGATGAACTAAACGAGGTATGATGTATTGGTGACTGGGTTTGGGAAGTCTCTTGAGATGGCAGAGGTAAGAACAGTGTGTTTGACTCCAAGGAGGTACAATTTCCAAACTAGTTTGCCTGCTTAATATTTCTGTCCTGTGTTTTTGAGGTTCCTGAGGGAATAACTGTAGATCACTGAGCTACCTTGACCTGCAGCTTAACTATTCTGAACTCTATCATTCAAACCAGACGCATACACACAAGCATCCAAGAACTTGGGAAAACAGAAAATGCAAATCTGAATTGGAACTGAGTGACTCTGTCCCATGCCCAGTTCAGAACAAGGTTGGGACAGCAGTTCTGTGCTGCTGATGTGACCTTTCCACTGCTTATGGGTTGAGCTCTTGAGTGGGTAGCCATTATGTTTGTGTGTATTCAGTGTGTATATGTCCTTCCAAAGTTCCCGGGTTGTTTATTTTGTTTCCTTGTCAGAATGATCACAGATAGTGCATCCCTTTGAGTTATAACAGTGAGGGTCAGGACTGATAACAGACTATTTTAAGCTACTCTTAAAAGCAGCTTGTGAAACTGCAAGGTTGTGTGAAAGATAGCAATGGAGGTTTATGGAACTGTGGAGTGAATTATTAACTGGTGCTTCTAGCCCAACATGACAAATAAAATTCTATTGCAAAAAGATACTCAATTGTGTCAAGCATCGTGTTTTGAAGATGTCTAACAAATGGCTTCTGGGTAAGCACAGTATCTTTCTTAATTTGTCTGTCCCATCAGTGAAGTTGGATAGAGAGAGAGCCACCAAAGAAAATTAGCAATTTTTTTCAGTCATTATCTGTGCTTTCTTAATAAAAGACTTGTAAGCCCTGCTGATTTAACTGAATTAATATAGTCATATGCAGATTTCAGGTATGTTTATTTCAGTTCCCTGGTGAAATCACTGAAGGCCCATGAATCAACTCCAGACATGGCAAAACAGATATTCATCTCAACGGTGCTGGTTTTTGGTTGGGTTTGTTTGTTGCCTTGGTTTTTTTTTAATTGAGGATATCTGTTTGGCACAGCGTTGCTGATTACCCTGTTGTTTCATCTGGCAAACACCATTTGTATTGCCTGCTCGCAGTAATCAGCCAGGATGATATGAAAAGGAGAGGGGAGAGTAATTGGAAACTGCAATAGCTGGGTGTCTCTTTTGCAAGGCTTGATCCCTGGCTGTAGATCAAAACCAAGAAAGAAGGAATCACACAGGATCACAGAGTGTTAGGGATTGGAAGGGACCTCAAGAGATCATCTAGGAAGAGAAGGTACCAAAGAGCATTGCTTCTCCATGAGGCAGATGATGGCTCCAGAGGGGCCAGCCTGCCTCCAGGGGTATCTTGCTGATGGGTGAGATGAGCAACGCATGCTCATTGCTGATGCTGCAGCGTAGGTCAGCTCCTGGAGTCGTGTGGTTTTTCACATCTCCTGCTGCTTGGGTGAGATGAGAGCGCTCTCTCAGAACATTTCTTTCCAAGCCAAGTTTTGCTCTGCATGGTGCAGAGGCTGTGACTCTGCGGGGCGTCGCCTTCCCCCGCTGTCAGTGCTGGCTCATTTGATGGGTGGATCCACCTGCAGCTTTTTGGAGGCATCTTATCCTACAGAAGTACAAGGCATCTCGTCGTTAATGCTCAGTGTGTGATAATTCAGGAGTAGTATCTTCCTACAGAAACAGGATGTACCAGAATTTTTCATAATAGTTTGGTAGATGAGAGACTGAGAGAAGTAAGAAGATTAATTGCTTTACAGATAGCATTGTAGTACTTGCAGTTTGCAGTGGTGTAAGTGAGGGAGGGTGTGACTACTGGGTTGGAATTTAGATGTAAAGGCGGGCTTTCCATCATAGTCACATCTCATTGTTCATTCTTATTACTGTGCTCAGAGTGTGAGAGAGAATGTAACTCACTGTCCTGAGGCATCCGTGTTGTGTGTAACTAGTGGAATGAATTAAAAATGGAGTGTGTCTTTGGCTTTTCGTGTTCAAAGAGGGCACTGTCACAACTTTCTTAATCACGGTGACCTGAAATCTACTTTAAACTTTATTCTCCTCTATGTTTAAGTGTCACAATAATACTACAGAGGTGTTAGGTACCGAGTGGTAGCATTGATGTTTACAATGTTGTTTTTTATATTCACTATTCTGAGTTTCTGATTTGATCAGATGGGCAGAAAGGGATTTGGGGGGGAGGTGGGGAAGATAATATTTTCAGTTGTGACTCACGGCCAAATTTGTAAACATTTAAGTATCTAGTGCTAAGCAAGATAGGTATATGATTCATTTCAAATGTAGATTAACTGCTTACAGACCTGCTCATGTTTTTCTAGCAATCTGTATTGTTCAGTGCAGCTCAGTATGATGATGCAACCTGAGATGTGTCTGAACCAGTGGTAGCACAGTACCAAGGGATGGTTCCTGGCATAGCTCTGAGACCACCATGGCCACACTGATAGAGCCCTGCACCCACGAGGCTCAGGCTCAGCACAGTGCTGATCTGGCTGGCGTTGCACCAAGTAGCTCTAAGTGCTTCTAAAGCTTGTCCCATATTTGAGAGGCTCTGGTTTCCAATCTGCAGCAGCAGAAGTGTTCCCCAGCAGTCAGGCTGCCCTCTTACCTCCCCTGTGGAAGGAGAGCCTGACCATCAGCTGTCAGCTTGCTCTGTGGCATGTTAATGTGGCTGGAGGTCAGTGTTGTGCCTGAATGTTTCAGTTCCTGAGCGTTGGTGGCTGAGGAGGCACACCATGCTCTGGTGGCTTTCTGGTGAGGGCAGGAACCTGTTGCTGTAGTGGTGCCAGGGCTTGGTCGGCTTGCAGGTACAACTCAGTGATCACAGGAGCCATAAACTGACAAGACATGGTCTCCTAAGTGCCTAAAATGTTTTTCACAATGACTTTCAGGAGCTAAAGCCAGGTAAGTCCTTTTCAGCAGTTTAGTCTGATTTAACAAGGTTCTGAGCTAATGCCATCATTCAAGGAAGTGCTTCTGCTCATTCTGTTCAAAGCAGCACTTAACTATATTTTCCTTAATCTGCTGCGTTGCTTTTCCCCTGTTCTGTTTTATACCTTGCTCTGTAATGGCCAATATTGGAGCTCTTTTGTCGCAGAAAAAAACCCCAGCAGTGCATTGAGGAGAGTGGTGTGACCTCTGCATGCTCAGAATTACTGTTATAGAACCTACAGAAAAGTTCATGTACTCCAAAACGCAGAATTTAGAGAGGAGAAAAGTATTGTGAACAATTTCATTGCAAGTTTCATAAGCAGGAAGGCACTTTTGTGCCCTGTTCACATGATCTGGTGTTCGTGCTAATCATTCCTGTCCCTTAAAGCAAACCAGTTACCCACTGCTTGGGCTTTGAAGTTTTCGAGGGTGGTTGAAGGGTTTGTGTGTTGTGGCATCCTTTTTATGTAAGAAAAGTTGCAAGGCATTGTAATAGATGAGCAGATATATGGACAATTTCAGAGGAACATCAAAATTTACCTTTTCAGTCTTGTAGAACGCCCCAGAACGTGGAGGTGAAATCCCTGAACTCCCAAGCACTGTAAAGCCAAATCACTGAAAGTTTCTGACTGCTTTCACTTAAATTTTCTTTGCAAGCTACTAATCATGTCCAGCAGCAGCTATGAGAAAGGTATCACAAAGATGTAAATTAAACCTCTGGGAATTGCAACCAAAAGGAACTGGCAGCCCTCGGCACCTGCATTAAGGCAGCAGCAGTAATTGGAGTAAGTGTGCATGCAAACACTCTCTGTTTAACCTGGTTCATTAGAACTGGAACCTCTAGCTAATTTCTGCAAAGCCTTTCCCTGCAATCAGGGTTCTGTGTGATTAAGGTCATCTTTGGCTTCTGCTTCAGGCTGTTCATTCCATGACAAAGTGAAATTACGAAAAAAGGGAAATTATGGTGATGGAAGGAAGAGAATTAAAAAGCAAAAATCCCTCCCTGCCAAAAATGAAGAAAAGAAAAAGAGGAAGTGTTATCTTTAAAGAGCATGAAAACTGTTAACATCTGAAACTCGCTTAAATAACTGACCTTTTCCTCTGGTAACAAACAGAAAGAGCAGGTCTCAGTTTTGCTGTAGTGCCAATGATGAGAGGTTTAAGTCTACATGGTTAAGCCAAGCCCTGACTGCAAGACTGCTGACCAGATCCTTCAGAAAGCTGCTGGTGGTGCCCCAGCCCCTCCTGAAATCCCATCCCCACATTGCAGGGACGTTGTAGTTCTGACATAAATTCCCACTGAAGACACCTAAACGTTGTTGCTTCCCAAAGATTACATCTTGTCTTGAATGTTAACAGCCCATATATTCCTTGGTATTTATATTCATTTCTATTCTTGGTTGACCTTACATAGTCTCATGAAGCCTTTTAATTTTTCTGTGAAAGGAGATTACTGTGGTTAGCAGCACCTGATGCTAGCACAGATAAAATGGCTTAAAATAGTTGGTAGAACGGACAAGAAAGGTGGTAGCATGTGGCAAGTTTCTCTGCATTTACAACTGATTTTTAACAATGGATAGTCTGACTTTTTTTCTTCTTCCCTCCCCCTCCCCCCCCGGGTGTTTTGGCTTAAAACCCTGTGACTCGGGATTGTTTTCTCCCCAGATTTCCCATTGCTTTCAAACACTGAGCGAGAGCCCTTACACTGTGAAATGTCTCCACAGTATATTTGAAAAATAGTTGGGATGTGATCCAGTGCCTTCCTGCCTAAGATAATTATGTGTGGAACTAGGCACAAGAAAGGAAGTTTAGGATTGTTAAATGAACAGTCTAATTTTGATGGTTTCTTACCTACCCTTCTGGAGCAGCTTGAAGACACTGTTACCATCAACAAGGCAGTAAACTTGGTGGTCTGCTGCTAAGACCACAAGTGTAAACTGTGTGTTCATTCTTGACAGCCCCTTGGTGATATCAGCATGTTGGCTTTGAGAACTGTACATACTCTTCTCTCATGCATGCTAATTAGATTAAGTTAGTGCAGGAAAGTACATCTGAGCATATGCTATAGTCATATTCTGTACATAGGCACCCCTAAAGCTCCCTCTATAAATGAGGTATGTGTTCTCAGTGCTTTTCCAGATCAGCAGGGGAAGGGCTGAGCAGTCTTGCAGGATCCAGCCTTGAAGAATGAGCAATATCACAGATCCATATATATATATATATATATATAATATATATATTTTCTCCAAGACAGGCTTTAGCTTCACTAAAATGAGTGGAATTCTCCATTATTATATTAGCATCAGTGGGAGAATTGACACAACCGTGTGATGGGATTAAAGCATCTACCTGTCAAACTAAAATGAGCCCAACTCTTCTGAGATCCCCAGTTGAGCACGCTGCCCACAATACCACGTGAAGTGTTTCTTGAGTCATGAATTTTCAGGGCTTGTTTAGAGGTAGCTTCTTGGCTGCAAGAGGAAAGAAGTGTTTCTAGGTTTATATTTCATAGTACTCTTCTCAATTTTTATATGAAAGCTCCTGGATGTTTTCTCTCCTGTTGCATCCGTATGAGGGACGGAGTAAAATGGAGCTGATGCTGATTGCAGTGTATGTTTGCAGGTACTTTTTTTCAGTTGCAGTGGGGTTGACTTAATAAATTGGAGTGATACCAGAAGGTGCTCCTGTTCTGACAGGGGTTTGTAGTCCTGAAGGAAGTATTTATGTTGTAAAATGTAAAGCATTCATCATTTTGCAGTGGTTTTTCTCGGCGCGTGCCAAGCTGCCTGTTGCAATGAATTAAATTAATGTGTGCCCCACTGAAATGGTTTACAGGATAGTAATTGTCACTGGCAACACAATGCTGGTTTTAAGTTGTTGTTATGGAGGCACAAGCCCATATGTCATACAAAATTGATAAGCTGCATTATGTACACTACCTTCAAATTAACTTGGCGTAATATTTGTCTTGTTAAGAACCAGCTATTCTGTCTATGTCATAAACAAATGTGTCTCCTCAATTCTCCTTATTTAAAAGAGAAAAAAAAAATATACACCATCCCCTTTGAGAGCTGAGGTCAGAGTTAATTTAGAACAAATACCTGGACTTTAATTATTGGCATGCACCCAGGACATGGCAGAGTGGGTCCTAATAATTAAGAGAGAATGAATTAAAAATTAATAAAAGGAAATATGGGAAGGACATAGTAGGCACTTTTTTTTTTTTCCACACACATACACAATTAATAAATCTGGAAGAGAGAATAATTAGCTTAGCTGGGCCGCTGCCCTTGGTGTGCCGAGCCTGTCGTGGCGGTTCGCAGGCCTCGTCGCAGCCTGCGCCTGGCTCCCTCGCAGGCTTCCTCTCCGTCACGGAAACAGCTTCAAGAGGGCTTAGGGAAATCAGTGATGATTTACTGTTGAGCCATGTGCTGTTTCATTGTGTTGTTCTTTTTGTGTCTGCTCAGTTGTGAGGGGGCGCAGCGCTGCTGGTGCAGGCCGCGGGGCAGCGCCTCGCTGCAGGACCCTGACCCGAGCCCACTGCGGTCTCTCCAGCTCCTGGTGTCAAAGCTTTGCAGCGGGCCAGGCTGCAGGGAGAATGGAGCACAAATTCCTCCTCTCAGCCCCTTTTCTGGTTTTCCTGGAGAGCAGTCCAGCCAAGGTGCTTTCTTCATCCTGACCGTTCCCAGTTCCCTGCAGGAGACGTAATGTGCAGCTCCGTTCACACTGCACTTGTGTGGGAGCCACAGGTTACAGTGAGCTCTGAAACTGGGATGGTTTACAAGCCTCACATGGCTCTTCTTCATTAGCTTTGCTCGTTTACAGTGAGGCTTTTATGTGTTTCTTCTTGGTGATAATACTGAAGATGATGGAGTGAAAGAGGGTCCTGTGTTTAATCAAGAGAGCAGCTCATCCGAACTCACTAAAAGATTTAAGGGTAAGAAATATGGCTGAAGAAAGATTGCTGCTTTCTCTCACTTAAAGAAAGCGACAACAGCAACGAACCAAAAACCAACGAGGAGAAGAGGCTCTGCATCCTGAAAAGATGTGTCACTGAGCACCAGGGCAGGCACTAACCAGCGTCCTGTCAGCACCAGGGCAGGCACTAACCAGCATCCTGTCAGCACCAGGGCAGGCACTAACCAGCGTCCTGTCAGCACCAGGACAGGCACTAACCAGCGTCCTGTCAGCACCAGGGCAGGCACTAACCAGCGTCCTGTCAGCACCAGGACAGGCACTAACCAGCGTCCTGTCAGCACCAGGGCAGGCACTAACCAGCGTCCTGTCAGCACCAGGGCAGGCACTAACCAGCGTCCTGTCAGCACCAGGACAGGCACTAACCAGGGTCCTGTTAGCACCAGGGCAGGCACTAACCAGCGTCCTGTCAGCACCAGGGCAGGCACTAACCAGGGTCCTGTCAGCACCAGGACAGGCACTAACCAGCGTCCTGTCAGCACCAGGGCAGGCATTAACCAGCGTCCTGTCAGCACCAGGGCAGGCACTAACCAGCGTCCTGTCAGCACCAGGGCAGGCACTAACCTGTTAGCAGCCTGTGGCAGGTGCCACTGTTTCTGCCAGGCCACTACAAAATCACTGACTGGCCCCTGTGCATTTTACAAACATTTGCTTCCCATCAGTTGTGTTGCTGCAAGGCCCACATGATTCTGTCTGTAAATGAGCTCTGGAGTGGGTATTGGTTTGGGTTTCTGTTTCCAGTTGCAGGTTTCCATTTCCTTGCGTCAGAGGGTCAGATCCTGTTTGATTCTTTTACCAGGTCTGATGACACACGAGCGATGCAAAGGCTCTTTCACTGGGCACTTCTCCCTCTGTGGTCCCTTTGCTTTTGCAGTTTAGTGGCAGTGTTTGCATCAGAAAGAGGAGGTAGCTGGGTCTTGCTGTGATTTGATTGATTCCCACGGAAGAAGGTAGTTTTTGTGGGGTTGTTCTGGTGGTACAGTGTAAAGACTGAGCACCTGTAAGTGTGGAGGAATGAACACATCAGGCCTAACAAACCAGTCCTCTGAACTACCATCTGCCACCACAGATGGGTATGGTGTGGCACTAGATGAGCTGTTGATTTCAGTACAGAATATACCTCTGCAAGAAAAGGGATTCTGCAGTCATGAATCACCTGCAAACCCCGGGTCATTTTAGTGATCAAGTAGGATTAAATAAGTTACTGTATTTCCCTTCTGTCTAGTAACTCTTCTTCATTTATTCCAATGTCCAGGAAATACATAACCATGATATTCCCTGCAGCAGTGCATTCCAGAGGTTGATAGTGCTCTCTGCCAAAAATTCCAGTTTGTTGGTAGAATCATATATAATTATATTGTTTCAAGAGATGTATGTTAAAGAGTTCTTAAAATGATCAAAGGTAAAGACTTCTGAGATGAAACTGTGACTTTTTCATGATGTCTGTGAGACATTTTAATAACGTAGTCATTTTATCTTTTGTGTTTCCCCAGGATTTGACACACCTGCAATGCTGTGTGTGGTTTTTAGGGATAGTTGAGCCTTTCTGGTATCAAAGCCACCTGTGATCTGGTGGCTGTTGCAGCTGTACTAGAATCAGTTACTCAGAGCAACAACCATCTGTGTCGTCAGTAGGGCTGGATTAACAAACAGAGCAGGGGCAATTGGTGGTGGGCTGCAGCAAAGCTAACATCAGCTAAGGCAGGGTGGAACCTGGTTTAGCATTTAGAGTAGAGGATCCTCTGTTTCTGTTGCAGGCTGTGCCAGGCAGTGGTGAGATTTTACATAAAGGCTTTGAACTCTCTGCTCCAGCTTTTCTTCATCCATCAAAGGTGAGTGGCCACCTCAAAATTCACCAAATTACTCATGAATGTGCAAAATGTTTAAACTTATTTCTCTGCATAGAGGACAGAGTTCTTTTGCAGCTTTGTTGTCTTGGAAAAGTTTTGGAATTTACAGAGCAGTTTGGTATCTCTAGGGAGAGTTTCCTTAACTGAAATGTTATATCACCCTGATGGGTTCTTTTGGAACTGGTGCAAAGAACAGTATGGTCTTTGGTTAGAACAAAGTTTAAGCTTTCAGAACATAGTTTTGACCAATGTATGCATGAATGAAAGGTTTGATTGCTAAAAAATCAGCAGGGTTGTTCAATTAAAGTTGTGATTTTAAATGCAGGCTCTGCAGTTTGCTTTCTAGTGAGCCAATTAAATGATAGATGTTATATTCCTTATCTTAATTTACAACAGATACGGTGTTCAACAATGGAATGCACAAAATGAAACAAAACTATGGCAATAATTAAACCATTTTTGTTTTGTCTTTAAATCATACAATCAAATGCAAAATGCAGAGCCAGTTGCAGATCTGTTGGATGCTCACTGTGTACAAAGTTAAGCTGTCTTTCTGTACCTGTCATCTGTTGTGTAGAACCAAAGCAGAACTCTTCCAACCTTCTTCCAGCCTTTGGGCTGGGATACTGAATTCAGGCCTGTGCAGACATACTGCTGAGTAGTGTCACCACGGTGAATCTCATCTACATGACAATGAATGCTGTGACATGCTAATTGGTTTGTATGAGGAAAACTTGAGCATTTGTGGGCAAGGATCAATTGTTGTGTTCTCTGCTCTGTACAAGATTGTGCTGATGGCTTTGGAGCTTCTGAGGCTCCTCCTTTTGCATCTCGTAGTGGCATGGAAAGCACATGGCCTTTGGCAAGGATTTTGAGTATTGGCAACTTTAAAGTCTATGTTTTTGTATAGAATGTAATCAAATCGGATAATTAGGCATGGGAAAACTTTGACTACTAAATTTTCTGAGGCTTTTTCCTTCTGATCTAGTAGAGCATAGCCCTAAATACGTCACTCTACGTGGCAAATGAGTTTGGATGTGCACAGTGCCACTCAGTATAGAAAGCTTGTTGTTAGTGCTTTTGGCATTCACTGGGAGTTGCTGTTTGCTTTGATATGGAGAATTCTGGAAAACTGTTTGTATCTCCAGGTGCTGGGGTTTTTTTAAAACTAAATAAAAAAGAAATCTTTGCCACATAGCACCTTTCAGCTGTGGAACTGTATGTGAGATGAGTGGTGTTATTCCTAATTAATGTATTGGGAAACAACATGAAGTGACTTGCCTGTGATTGTTCATTAAGTCACTGGCAAAAGCTTGGAAGAAAATCAAGAGATCTTCAGTTTGCATCCATTGCCCTTCCAACAGCTTGTTCTTTTTATTTATTTCTTTATTTTTTAAGGTGTCTGTTCCCAGCATCTCTGAAAAAGTTGGCTTTGACATCCTGGCTATTGCTGGCATCCGTGTACCAGAGATAATACACGTGTAAATGAACGTTTGTATGCTTTAGGTGTACTGGATAAGTTGCCAGTGGGGATCAAAGCTATGCTGTTTCCTGAGCAGACGTGTTGCTCTCAAGTCTGTTCATACATACGTATATGCGCTTTCACATCAAACATTTGCTCTCTGGTGTGTGCCATCTTGAGGACCATTGCAATGAAGACATTTAACTGTTTTCCATCTCTACTGAAGCAGAGGCCCAAACCTGCTCATTTAGGAACATCTGAAAACGTTCATAGCTGGGAAGACAGGTTGAATGGCTGAGAACACTGCCCAAAAGAGTCTTGCAAACATCACAGGGAACGTACTGTTAGTCATTGCTTTGTGCTGACAAAATATATTTAAAGCCCCACAGTCCTTGACTGCGTTAAGAGGGGAAGGAGCAAGGCACTGGAAAAGTACTGAGATAACTGAGTGTTTCCTTGGCTGCAGTCGAGCTGGAGCCTGGGGTTAAAATTGAGCCAGTCCTGAGGGCTGTTGCTTTACACAACTGAATGTTTCCTAAGTCTGATTTTTCCTCTTGTACAGTCAGATCAGGGCAGTGCTTAGCCAATCTGCAAGGAACTGTTTGTTGAGTGGGTCCCTGGGATGTATCCCAAGGCTTTGGAACCTTTAGGTAAGAGGAAGCGTATGTTAATTGTTAATTAGTGGCTGTATAGTTCTGTATATATTATTGCTGTGTGATGGAGAGTAAGCAGCACTCCTTGCTTTCACAGTCAGTCTGAAACCAGGAGAGGCACTGAAGTTCAACAATGTTTGAGCAGTAAAATCAGGCTTTATTTTTGTTGTTTTCTTACACAGATGTTGTGGTGCTGTGGAGCCCTGATCTCAAGGGAGTGCACAGACACCCAGTCCAAGGCAGTCCCATGCCTGGGAAGACCTTGCAGCTCCTTGTTATTAGTGCTGTGCTACTGTTCTGCTAGTTCTGCTTTGGGTTTATGCTTAGCAACAGCACTTATTTTAATAGAGTTAGATGATGAATTACTCAGTGGAGGAGTTCTCAGCCATGTGGATTTTAAAAGGAGGCAGGAAGGAAGAAAGAGAGAGCAGGGGAAAAAAATAGCATAGAAATTTCCCTCTGTCCTTTTCCAGCTGACTGGGAACGGGTTGAAAGTAGTCCCAAGGCATGGCATAGCATCTATTAATTCCGGGAGCAACGCTTTACACATGGCTAATGATCCACTGTATGGATTCATTTCCTTTGGTTTCAACAGCTTAGTTCTGAGCATTAGAATGATGGATTTGTCTTGATCCTGAAGGCTTCCATTTGGAAGTCAAAACTTCTTGTGGATGAGTGCTTAACCCCCTCAGCTCCTGGGGTGAGCCTCCTGCCACCGGGAAGGCAGGGAAGCAGGCAGGGGGCTCACAAGGCAGCAATGAGCCCATATCAGCAAGTAAAAATGGCCAGTTTAATTTGGTAGGAGTCCTAGAAAGGTGAAAGAAGATAAAGAGGATGAGAATTTGCATGGGCTGGCTCAGTGTTTGTGTTCAAGTTTCCACTTGGCCCCGTTCAGAATTGACACAGAGAATTACTTAATGGCAGAGTATGAAAATAAAAGCCGTGCAATCATAGTCTGTGCTATGAAATGACTTTGATAATGCTAGTCTAGCAACCCAAGCTTCAAATTAAATATCACATTAAGCTAGTGCTGTCTGTGTGAATGCCTCGTGCTCTGTTTGTTTGAAATAAATGTATTTAGTAGTTTCTTACTTTTTTTTTTCCCGTTTCACTTAGCCTTTCAGTGATGCATGTACACAGAGCTGACAATTGCAGTGGTTACATGTGAACTACCTGCTACTTTCCCCCTGCAAATTATGAACCTGCATGCACTGTATCAAGTTTATTGAGTATCCTAGGATATTTTACAGATTCAAGATGATTGTTCTCATTACCCATTGTGCACCACTGAAGGACGAAACAGTTTGATTAATTTAAAAGCACAAACAATTTAATACAAAAGCCTTCTGAGTGTTAGTGCTGTGGAGCTGCCAGGGCAGTGAGGGTGTGTGCAGGCCAGCAAGCCACTGTCCACAAGGCAACCAAGGTGTGTATTTACTACAGGTTGTCTGTCTTGTCCATGCCATCATCCTTATCTGTAATAAGCTTTTCTTACTTACTTTACTTATCTGTAATAAGTTACTTCCCTCTCCCAGAAGGAGACCATCTAGAACTTACCACAGGAGGAATGCGCACGCTTGGGTGGTTACCATCACGTATGAGAAGTTTAAAACTTAATTTGTGATCGAGATACATCAATTGCATTCATTGCTCTGCAAATTACTTTCCCAAAGTAACTATGGGAAAACCAGGTAGATCCTTTCTGTGAGGTTTTAAGGGATGAGTTTGTGTTTATTCCTTAATTTTTCCCTTTTATAAAGGGAAACACACTCAAGAAGGTTCTCATACTGTAAACCCATGCTTGCTCTGAAAAGCGCTGTCTTGATTTAGCTAGGGTGGGGTACTTCATAGAATCACAGAATGGGTTGGGTGTGAAGGGACCTCAAAGCTCATCCTGTTCCAACCCCCTGCCATGGCAGGGACACCTCCCACTGGGTCAGGTTGCTCAAGGCTCCATCCAACCTGGCCTGGAACACTGCCAGGGATGGAGCATCCACAGCTTCCTTGGGCAATTAGAACAATTAATTTCTTTAGACTAAATCTTGATCTGCCTGTGTGTCTCTTTACACGTTTTTAAAGTGAGCAGTTGGAATGTAGACAGAGTGAGGCCTTGGAGCAACCACAGTTAGAAACGTGACACAGTACCATTCATTTCAGTGATGGCTTTAACCAGGGCAGGGGCTGGCTCAGTGCTAAAAACCTACATACTAGGTAGAAGCATGGTTTGGGGGAGTTGAAGCTCCCCCACGTTAGGATTTTCTGTTTGGTCATTACCTGGTTACAGATATCATTTTAATTTATTTCTGTTTTTTAAAAAATGGGAAAATCAGGCTGGGAATAGATGTCTTGTTTTACCAATATTAAGTGGAATATATCTCATTTTAGGCATTGGGCCAGACAGTGACCTAGTGGGAGAGCCTGCCATATGTATGGAGCTTACCTGCTTTCAGAGTTAGATCCATGTATGAAGTCAAACACGTGCCCTGGTGTTTAAGGGTGAAGATCTAGAATTTGTACTAGGTAAAAATTGAAATCTTAACAAAAGAATCTGGATCTTCAGCTTGACATGGGTGTGAGTGTCCTCCATATAAATGTTTCTAGCCTGTTTTATGAAGTCGTGGTCAACTGCTGTATGGAGGATGGGAATTTGTTTCTTTTCTTTTTTTTTTTTTTTTTTTTTTTTTTTTTTTTAGGGTATTTTTTTCTTTTTTTTTCTTTTTTTTATTTTTTTATGGAGTGACTGAAGCAGCTGCTGTCTAGCTGGGAAGAAAATTGATAACTCCACATTGTAGCCAACAGGGTGCTTGCTTTGGAGTCATTGATTTCCTTCCCTGCCAGGCAGTGGCTGCTCCAGTCTCTCTGCAGAAGGCAGACTGCATCCTTTATGGACTTCATTATCAGGGCAGTCGTGCAGAGACTCCACCAATAGAATATAATGGCATTATTATGGAAGGGGTAGTGTTTGATGGAGCCACTTGGTTTCAAGACCTTAAAGACCACTTTAGTTGTTCCCTTGAAGTGACAGCGTTGGACTGGGGCTGGAAGCTGTTTCTGCCACTCAGGATGGAGTGTTTTGGTGCTTTTCTTCTGTTTCTAGTTTTTCTTACTCATGAAAAAATTGAGAAGCTATTTGCAGCTTTGGCTGTGAGAGATGAGCTGCAAAACTTAGAAGAGCACTTTTAAAAATATGCCTTTTGTTCTGGACATAAAGGGACAGGTTCTGATGGGTACTTGACCCCACAGGATCTAAGTCATCCTTGCTATTACTCTTGTTCTGGCAGGACATCATTGGCATTAAAAGCATGAAATTCTTAATTTTCAAATGCATATTTGTTTTAAAAAAAATATCAAAGCATGTAATTTTTTTCATGAAACGGAGGTAATTACTAAATACTGCCAGTTCAACTTAATTTGGCCTCAGTAGAACCGAATGCTTTGAAATTCTCTTGCAAGTATTTTGATGTGATGTGTTCCTGTTAGGCACTCTGAGTCAGAGCAGCCTGTTTGGATACACAAAAAAGGTTTTGTAGGAATATTTTTTTACTAGCTGAGGTGCTGAATTTTAGTCTGGGTCATTCAGTGTGTAAATATTTGCAGGAAGAGATCTTTCTGAATGTCTGAACCTAACCAACCTTCTAACATCACAGAAAGATAGGGAAAATGTTCTGTGAATAAAAATGTTGGCAGACTCCTTTAAAAAGAAGGTGTGCAGATGGAATGCAAGGCATTGAATCCTTGGAGTGTTAAAAAAAAATAGAATGATTTTTCTGGAATGCAAAAGGAAATCAGGTGCCTAATTTCACTCTCCTTTTTGTTGTGCATCAAACCCATTTGCAGCTCTCTTTATTTCTTAAGAATAAAAATGAATGCTGTGTTTGGATACCAGATGGGGACATAAAGCATACTATTCATTAGCAAAGTCAGTATTAATTGAATACTATAAATGATTAATAATTGTCCAGCTTTGAAAATTAAAATTCCTATTCCAGGTCATTGATTTTGTGTTTTGTTTTGTGGGGGGTTTTTTTGAATACCTACCTTGAATCAGTTAAAATTAACGTTGTCATTATTAACTCGTAGCTATTAGAGCTGGTGGTAACGTTTGTTTTTTATATTCCTCGAAAATACTTCAGGCATAGTTGCTGTCTAGACACTATCATTTTCTGTTCAATCTCAAATTGTTCCCAGTGTGGTTTCTGGTTGTAACATCACGGTGGAAGAAATACCATGAAATGAAACAGAAAGCTATCTATAGGATCTTCGTCATAGGAGAATTCACTTAGACTGGCAAACACGGCTCCGATTTTCCTCTAAATTAAATTGTGTGCGTTACTCGTTTGCGATTAGAAAGCTACAAGATGTCCAACACGCCAGGATTCAAGGCATTTTATAGGGGAAAAGACAAAAAAAAAGTATCTCAACAACAAGCAGTCTGCTGAGGCATGATGCCTGCTTGCTGTGCTGGGCAATATTCCTTTGGTCTTTCGTTTTTATGTCTTGTCTGAGGTCTTGTGGTCTTGCATGTAGGCTTGCTGAGGAGGGGGCTCCTCTAAGTCTGCATCCATGTATCACATCAGCATCCTGGCCAGCAACAGGATTCCTTTGGTGGTGAGAAAGCTGGTAATGCATCCCAGGAAAAATAATAATCCATGGATTTTGCAGATAGCATTTTGAGCTGTGCCACCAACAAAGCCTGGCTTTTGGCAGGTGGGACAGTTGGGGGGGTTTGTTTGGTGGGGTTTGTTTCAATAAGGAGTGTGCATCACTGAACATCTTGGGGCTTTGTGGTGTCAGAGGCAGGAGTGGATGTAGGGAGTGAAGAACTGAGGCAGGGGTAGGTGGCTTCTGCCTGGTTTGGGGCTGTGGACAGACACCAGTCCATCCAGTGGAGAGGAGCACGTACTTTCAGAGGCTAATTGGAGCTTTAACTGGGCTTCCTGGTTCTCTGCAGATGTTTGTGTCTCTTCTCTAATTTAGGCCTCATCCCAGCTAATGGAAAAGTTTGTGGTGACAAAGCAGGATTTGGGGAGTTTAAGACGTGTGGCTTCAAATTATAACTCAGTGCAGTAAGGATGGCACCACGCTCCTTATCTAGGGTGTGCTGAGACACTGAGCCAGGACACTTGGGAAAGGACAAGCAGGATGGAGTGTCTGCTGGCTCTTGAAATGAAAGTTGGTCTTAAAACATTGTGAAAAGACACAAATTTCTCCAATTTATATAAATCGTGAATAGACCAGAACTTAAGAATCTCTTTAAACACACAAACAAGGAAGAAAACAAGCAGAGCCCTATTTCAGGTAGGTTTAACATGCCTGTGGACAAGTGAATTTTTAATAGCTAATCTTACCCTGACAGCTCATGGGAAATATCAATCTATTAGGCAGGATTCGAGTGCTGAATTTTTAATGCACTTTTAGTGATTAAAGTGCTCTCTTTCTCCACTGCTTGAAAGAGATCACAGTGGCTTTAAAGAACAGTTTAAAATCATAACAACAATGGAGAGTTAATAATTGTAGTAGACCATATTTCTCTCTGGGAGAGAAAGGCTGTGCCTCTTTGCATACAAGCATGGTGTTTAGCACCTTAGAGACAAAAGAAAATCATCCATTTTGGGAGCAGCAAATGAGCCAGATCTGCTTGAAAAGGGTCCTGTGACTTTGTTGTCTCTGATAGCAAGTGCTTGGACATAGTTGTGGGCCTCTAGTGAAGGGAAGTGAGGCTTGAACCATAGGAATGAGTGTAACACTAATGATTTCAGTCAAGGATTTTGGGTTGATGTTCAGCTGAGGATTATTCGTGCAAATGGATGTGTAAGGATGGAATGTCAGCATTGTTAAGGTGAACATGGGATGGGTTACTGCTGTTAGTGAAACCAGAATTTGCCCAGATCCTTACAGGTAGCTGGATTCCCTGCTGCTGTTGCAGCTAAAGCAGAAAGGCATAATAGTGTTGTGTTAGATCCTCTCCCCTGGTACATGTTCTGTAAGAGAAAACAATACCTTCCCATTAGGGGGAAAAAAAACCCCAGTAAGTGCTTGGCCCAGAAGCCAGTTGCAAAGCTGCAGTGTGCACAGCAGAGCATGGCTTTCCAACCCCACAGCACGTGCTTTCCTGATAAAAGGGGGGGAAATAACATCTTAGCCCAGGCTGTTCCACTTGACTTATGCAAGCAGAGATGCATTTGCCTGAGCTCCCTTTGCATGTGTGCACCACTCGTACCCCGAAGCGTTTTCCACCATGCCTTGTGTACATCTGTCTGCAGGCCCACCTTTAAATTAGCGTGTGATCAATCTGAATTCCTATTTTAAAAGTGCTTTCAAAGACTCTTTGCTCAGCCTTCCCCCCATCTGCCCTATATTTGTCTTTTAAAGATGCTTCAAAATAAGCCATTGCTGGAACTTTGCTTCTCTCACTCTTGTTTTGGTGTGGCTGATGGATGTGTGATTGCAATACCACCTGGCAGTAATGAATTACTAGATTTAATTGTGAAACTCAGGCTGGGATTTAGGTTGCTGTGCTGTCTGTAACAAATGGGCAGCAGACAGAGTCCTGTAATCAGAGAGAAGCTCAATGCAGGCACGTCAGCACTGTGTCTCTGGCTTTGCAGCTGAGTTGAAGGAGTGTTGGCAAACCAGTTGGCTTCTGCTCTGCTTGGGTTGATCATGACAAGACCAGAAAGCCAACAGAGAGAGGGGTGCTTGGGTTAATGAAGCATTTTATTAATACTTTGCATCTGAGAAACTTGTAATGATTGTATTGTGTTCCTTATCGCTTGGCCTCTTGGTGAGAAGAGAGTTCTCAAGTGTGAGCTTCTTCCTTCATCTGCTTCAGTTCAGTGGTTGGGATAAAGCACAGGGTGCCAGTAGGAATTGTCAGATATTTGCACTGACAGAAGTTAAAATATGACCCACTTCCCAGTCAGCACGTTCTGCTCATCTGTTATCTCTCTGCCTTCGAGTGACTCTTCCACCTCACTGTCTTGAGTAATCTGACCTGGACCTGATCCAGCTAGGGTAGGCAAGGTGAAGGGAATGGCTGTGGGTTAAATCAATAGTATGCTTTAATAGATGAGTTAAGGTATATCTAGCTTCATCTAGGATCTGCTTTCTAAACCCTTTGAAATTAGTAGGGAAATTCTCTGCTTTGGAGTTAATGAATTAGATAAAGGGAAGATAAAGACACTTATCAGGCAAAGAGAAGAAAGTAAAAGATAAGGATGCTGATTTGCAGCACTGGGTTTGCAGTCACTGCTGAGCAGTGGGTCACACAAACAGGCAGCCCTGTTCATGCACAGCCAGGTTCCCTGTGAAGGGAGCAGTGCAGAGGCAGGCAGGTGTCCTACAGGAGTGAGAACAGCACTGCTGAGGCTGGAGGGGCAGAGAAAGGATCATTTCCACAACCTGAAAGAATGCCTTCCCTGGTTTGGTGGTTGGGTTTTTTTTCCCCCACTGTATCCTGCGGTGGAAGGAAGATGATGTCTGGGAATGTTTATTTATCACCAGCATTTCTATGATTTGTCACTCTTCTATCTTAAAGATGCAGAGCATCATTTATGATGTTGTCCTCACAAAGTGCCCCAGATCCAGGGCCATGCCACCCCCGGGGGAAATCCAAGAGATTTGCCTGTAGCAGAGCAAAAACCCCACGTGTTTGTTCTCCCACATGCACTGTTTCTGAGCCTTGCAGGAGGGTGAGTGAAGCCATTACCTGCAGATGTTCCTTGTTACAGGATTTCTTATCGATTGGAATATAACACGTTTCTGTAATATGCATTGCAATTACTCTTGCACGGGGTGGGAATGAACCTGAAGTCATTGGTTTGGAGTGTTAGCTAAGCGATAAAACACTTGAGTTAAACTGTTTTACAAATTTTCACAGTTTATTTTTACTCAGTGTTTGAAAGGTACTTTCCTCCTCCTTCCTCAAAACAATTTTCCTCAGAGCTTTTCTCAACAGCACAGCAGCAAGCAATGCTTGGTTTTGTTTTGGGTGGTTTTTTTTTTTTTTGCAAGGTATTAACCATTAACTTTCTGTGCTTATTTTTAACTAATTAAACCTCCATGTCTGTGAAATTTGCTTGGAGTTATTTGGAGAGTGATATTTCTTGTAACGTTCCCTGTCTCTGTCCTGCCTGGGGATGATGAGAAAGCCATACAAAATCTCCCAGTCATTCTGTAATCTCTCTTTAGGTTGTTTTAAATGAGGCTTGAGGGACCCTTGGTGAGCACATGGCATGGATTTAGCCTGGGAGGCAGTCAGCAGGAGTGGTTTTGCAGTATCACCAGGTATTAATTCAAAACCCCATGCTGAGTGCAGCCCCACGCCTGGGTCCCATCTCCTGTTTCTCTGTCACTGTGCTCAGAATGGGGGGGATCCCAGTGCTGTGGGTGTAGGAGAGCAGCAGGAGGAAATCCTGTGTCCTAAGTGAAAGTCTGGGATAAACCACTGTAGGAGACCAGAGAAAACACCCTGAATTTCTGCATTTCCCCCACTTTGGGACAGCTAAAAATCCCAAGAACTGGGATCTTTAAAGTCAAACTTTAACAGCTATCTCAAGGCCTGCAGCAGCAGTGATTTGATGGGAACATATTATCTGAAAGGCTTTCAGGTGGAAGTCTGCTGTGTATGGCTGTTCCTTTGCAGTTTATATTGTCTTAGTTAAGCTGACTCATGCTGATAGAAATGGAAATCAGTGCAGTTTCTAATTTCCTGCTATGGCCCAGGCAGCCATGCAGTAAATACTTGTAGAATGCAATCTGTGTTCCTCATGCATGCAGCACACTGGAATAAACACTCCAGGGTGTGCATTCATCATTTCGATCGGTGCCTCCTCGTGCCAAGGACCACGTTACACTGGCATTCCTAGGGAACAGAGCTGCCTCCAGCAAGAGTAACTGTTTACAGAAGTGGGAAGTTAGTACAACAGAAGGCAGGCAGCCCAGATGGCGTGGCTGTGAATGGGACTGGATCTCTCCCATGGTGTCAAGAGAGAGGCAGGATTTTGCTTACTCCATCCTGATGTTTGGAAAACAAGGGAATTGTCAGCTCTTTCTCTGAGCCAGGATTTTTGGAATGCTGGTGGTATGGTACTCTTTTTCCAGCCTGACTTTGCACATCTGCAGGAGACTGGATTGCCTGAGAACCACAGGACTGGGCTGGCTTTGTCATTTCCCCCATTATCCGTTCTGCTGTTAATTTATCCATCTCTGCAATACTGTCCTCCCGTGCCCTCTAGCAGTTAAAAAGCCCAGTGTGCTTTCAGCAGGCTTTCTGGGAAATGAGGAGCAAACATATGTAAGAAAGCACTGTTTTCATGACTAGACCACAGAGCACCCCTCACTGCCCGTGTTTTGTTCTTTTTCCTGGGAATTTCAGCTATTAAAGCAACTAAAAGAACATGGATGAGTAGATGTAATGTGTGAGTAGCTCTCTCTTTCTCTGTATGTTTTTCTGCTGATCTTTGAGATTCCTACTCCTACCATGGGGTAAGTTAAATTGCAAGATGATTTCAGTTAATTCTTAACATAGCTGAGCTTCCAGGTATGTTTTTCCACAACAAAGTAACAGGATAGGTGAAAACTGATTTTTGAAAGTGGCTTTGGCATATAACATATGCTTTCATTGAGATTTATCTTCTGGACTGGCAACTGGGAAGTCTCTGGAAATGAAAGTTCAGCTCTTTACTGACATTGCTATTTGAAAATGGTACAACTGCCTGGGGTTGGTAGGTGTTTCATTTTTTTCATTACAGAGGGATTTCCTTTCGGAAAATTGACTAAGTCAGTCTTGTCTCTGATCTCATTTCTCTCTTATTTGTACCTACTCTGTCTCATGTTTCCCCAGCTGGCATTTTTTAAATTCTTATGTATGCCCTCTTTTCTCCAAGCCCTCTCCATCTTATTCCATATGTTTATTATCTTTTCCATCACCAAGCTGTGAATAATTTTGTAGGCAATCATGCAGCTGCATGGAAATCAGCTGTTTGGCACAAGCACTGTGCTGGCTTGCTGGAGAAGTCCCTGGGTTAACAGACAATCGCTACTGAAGTATTTTGGAGAGCACAGAAAAACATCCTTTACCAGTGGTGCCAATCTCAAGCTTGTAATAATTACGAGTTATTATTGGGTTGACTGGAAAAAAAAAAGTGAGTTAAAAAAAAACCCTGACATTTTGTGTGTTTATTTGCTTTCTGTTTTTCTTAGAGTTGCAAAGCACTGGTTTTAACTCCAGGGTGAGCTAAATGTTGCATATTTAATGGAACTCTGGATTCTTACTTAATGAGAGGGTTAAAATTGGGGTGTATAGTTGCTTTGGCCCTCAGGTGTTGAGCAGGTAGATCAGATCTGCTCTGTGAATATGCCTGAGGACTAAGGGAGTTAAGCTCCTGAGCTAGGAACAGAGATGAATCAAACCTGAGTCCTACCCCTGCTGATGCCTCTCAGCTCTGACTCCTTTGTGTTCCATGGTCCTGGTACTGTGCTTCTCCACTCAGGTAAGCATCAGGGCACAGCTCTCCTTCCATCCTGTCAGAAATTGTATTGTTGCTGTTGGCCTCAGGCTAATTAGTAGCAAGCTGCCAATGCACACATTTGATTGCATAGGTGATCCATAGCAGGCAAGACAGGATCCAAAATGACAGTTCCTGGCAGTTATCTTTAAGGAGCTGAGCGAGCTAATTGTTTTGCTGAACAAAGTAAAGCATAAATCCTGTGCAGTTTGTTTCCCCAGTCGTTCAGATGCATCAGATGAGGGAAACTGTACAGGCAGGGAAATAATTGGTTTTGATTTTTGCCTGATCAACCAATGGTTCAAATAGACAGCAATCAAAGCAAAGCTCTTTCTGTCTGTAAATAATACTTTAAAGGTTCCGAGGGAAGAATAGCATGAAGGGTTATCATTAGCTAGCTTTAATATCTGCGAGATCAGTGAATTATAAAAATTATATGTGAATCTACAGAGAAGTAGAGAGGCTTTCATGTTTGATACTGCCATATCAGAGGCAGTGGGTTTCTTAAGGCTGTTAAGATGTTCCCAGTCTGTATTGACAGCTTCTTGTTTCTCTGAAGGCACTAACAGTCTGCAGGCATCCTTTGTTTGAAATCCTGTCAATTTTTCTAGCTTGGTAC
Source organism: Podargus strigoides (assembly GCA_028020825.1). NCBI lineage: Eukaryota > Metazoa > Chordata > Aves > Caprimulgiformes > Podargidae > Podargus > Podargus strigoides. The sequence goes on along the minus strand of CM051622.1, from coordinate 74,204,663 downwards.
CATGTTAACTTGTTTATATTGCTGTAGGACATGATGTTTTTCGGGCGTATTTTCATGGCAACATTAGGATTTAACACAGACTTGAAGGAAGGTTTCTTTTGGAAGCAGCCTCTGGAGATAATCGAGTCTAACCCTCTGCTCATCGGGGCTAACTGCAAAGCTAGATCAGGTTGCACAAGGCCTTGTTTGGTCCAGGTCTGAAAATCTACAAGGAGGAAGATTCACCAACTTTTCTGGGTCGTGTTTCAGTCTTTAACAACTCTATTTTTTTTAAAATTTATTTTTTTAATATGTATAATCAGAATTTTCCTCCTTGCAACTTGTGACCATTGTTTCTTTGTCTTTTCATTGTATGTACCTGGAACAAGTCTGGCTCCATCTTCTGCAGACCTTTACTGTAGAGAGAGGATTGCACCTTCCCCCCCCATTAGCTTCCTCCTCTTCCAGCTAAACAAGCCCAATCCCCTGAGCCTTTTCCCAGCCTTTTCTCCTGTGCCACGTACTCCAGTGGGTGAGATAGGTCCAGTTCTGCCTCATGACTTCCATGAGTGTGCTCTCTGGACCAGTGCTTGAAAGCTTTTGGTGTGTATTTATTCATCTCCTCTCTGTCATGTGGCAGTGTCCCCCTCACTCACCTTTGACAACCAATTAGCAGCTTGCTGGAAGGTCTGCTTTAGCATTGTTGCTCCAGGATAGATACTTGGAGTGTCGTATCTACAGAGATGGGACAATTCTCTGTGTGTTAAATACTGTTAGAAGTCTAGAAGAAAAACCTCACTCTGCACAAGATCCAGTGCTGTATCTCTGCTGAATTAGCTATTCTTCAACCCAAACAGGAGCAAAAGCCACAGCTTCATTGCTCTCAGTCAGCCAGTCATTAGAATGATCCTGTCTCGCTCTGTAGCGTTACAGCAGCATAAGAAAAGGTTGTGAGAGAGCACTCTGAAGTGGTTTTCCCCTACTTGTTTCTGTTTCTAATAGTCCCCTCCATTAATCCCCACTGGAGAGAAAACACACTTGTTATAATCATCTTGAAGAGCAACACAATCTCCTTTGCTTTCTTTTTTTTTTTCATTATTACTCACTTAGTTCAGAGCAACTACACATTACTTCACAACAGATTTGCATGACAAAGTAGTTCAGACAGACCTAATAAAAGAGAAGAAGCTGAGAACTATGTTATTTGCTGGAAGACTACAATTTGTAGGAGATAACCTATTCAGATTAGAACCTCTAGATAACCTATTCACCTTCCCCCACAGGGCTGTAATCCATGGGTTTGACCATATGGAAACTGCTTTTCACGCAGAGTGAATGTAAATAAAGCTTTTCAATGCCTTTGATATCAAAGCTATTTATGCCTCTCTCCCAGCAAGTATTTCCATTCTCTCCCAGACACAGTTAGCATAAAAGAGTAACCTACTGTTTAGAATGCATTTAGACTAAAAAAAACCCAGAACCAAACAAACACAAAACACCTCCCAAGCCCCCAAACTTTAATCTCTTGTCCCCTGACTTCAGAAGTTCATCATAAAGTTTTATCTTACTGTTATTATCTATTGGGGAAACAGTGGAAGGATTTAAGCAGCCAAAGGCCACAGCCCATTACTAAGAAAGTCTTGGTTTGGTCTTCAAAATTACATTAGTGAATGTTTGCAAAGGCTGTTTTAAGACACAAACACACATACATGTGTGCATCCATAATGTGTATCCATTCTAAAATTGAATGGGGTTAATCCTACCCTTGAAATTAATTACTAATAGGCTGAGCTTTGCACACTGTGTTTTCAGATGAGAAAGTGTTCTTTCATGTAAAAATATTTATTTGTTTGAACAAATTAGCTTTTTTTTTTTAACTGAAAAAAAATCTCTACCATCCCCCTGGAATGGAGTGAGCTGCTGAGCTGAGTTGTTGTAAGACAGGCTTCCAAACCCTTGAATAATTCCTACAGCGTGTTGAGAACCCCTTGCGATTTCTTCCCTGTTACGACGTCTCCGTGCGTATTAAACAGCACTATAAATAGATACAAATACATTCATTAAAGATTTGTTTTGCTGAAAATAAAAAAAATAAATTACCAGTCCGCATTCTGTCAAAGCATGTGAACATTTACATAAAAATACAGCACAGAATACCCGAGTGCAGCAGTACAGCACACTGATGCTCTCTGAAGAGAAGCAATTTGGAAACTCTTTTTTTTTTCCCAGGGTCTGTGCAGGAATGAATTCTCCAATCCAACCACTGTATGGATTTCCATGGGCACTTAGAACTGAAAGTGCTGTAGGCAAATGGAAAAAAAAAATAAAAATTGGCCAGGCATTTCCTAAACAAGTGCAATTCAGCACAACTTCACAGCACAGTCCTGAGATTTCCACCAGCCAAGGATCCTGTGCTTTGTTTCAGGAGCTTAAAAAAGAATTGTGAGTTAGCAATGAGAAGCAGTGTCACATGTCATTGTGCTGAAGGGAGTAAATATCTAAACTCGAATGAGCCTGTATTTGCATGGCATATCTGTGAGCAATTCTGAAATCCAATAACTGCTCCTGATTTTTGTTGGACTTGTACCTCTGGCAGTTTGAAGTTTCTGGAGAAACATCAAAGATAAACAGAGAAACCTGGAGCTTGATTAAGCACATGAAAAACTGCTGTGAAATTAGGCCTCTAGCTCTCCTTCTGAATACTCTTCCCCCCCCCTGCCCTTGCCATTGCTTTCATTTATATTTCTTTTTTTCACCTCAACAGGAAGCTCTTTTACACAGTGGATGTAACCTGTGGATGATCATAAGAAATACAACGGGCTACTTCAAACCTCTCTGTCAGAGGGTGAACTACTTCTGTGTCTGTTGAGGATTAGTATCACCCCAGACATCTTTGTCAAGGGAAATTAGTTAAGATCCTTAAGCCAAGATCATCTCAATAAATGGAATGGGGTCTCTGGATGTCTTACATACTTTGGACATGATGAATGTTACCTTTGTTATATATATATATATTTACTTTACAAGGGTGAAAAATACCTTAGTGAACTAAAGGGTTTCCTGTGGATATATCCAAGGTACAATTAAATAGATGGAAAATGATCTGAAACAACTCGTGCTCCACTTAGCACTGGGATGTAATTCAGAAACAAGCGTGATGGATGTGAGTCAGTGGGAAAGGATCAGAACACTTCAAAGGGAGTCTGTGTGCAAAGGATCAAATTCAGCACTGGAGCAGCTCAAAGGAATCTCTCAGCTCTCAGAGCAGCAGATTCATTGCTAGGGTTATGTAAAATGTGTTTATCTAATCTTTTCACTCTATCAGCATGTATAATTAAGCATATTATTATTTATATGAGAGGAATGCTGAGGTGTCCTGAGGATTAGGGCCCTGCTGTGCTTAGTGATGTCCAGGTGTCTGAGGAGAATGCAGAGGAGCAGGATAAAGAGGGGAATGGTGTAGACCTGGTGGAGTGATGGATCCCACAAGAAATAAGCAGCCAAGCCAGGTTTAGCACTGTGATTAGATTGCCTCTCCCCTTGTCTGCATTGCTTCAGCGAGTTCTTCTGTGCCTTGGAGCGTGGCTGAGAGGGAGCAAAGGCAACTGATGGATGTGACAGAGTGCCCAGGCAGGAGCAGGTTCTGCAGTGTGCCTGTAAATGTCCTCCCTCACTTTGCAGGGACTGCTTTGTGTCCCTCTGCTTTCCCTCTGCTGTCACCTTGCCTCCAGTGTTTGTGCTGGTACCTCACCTTGAGCTGTGCTGTGCTCCATCACTGCTCGTGAGGTGATCCCTTTGCACAGTGGATCCCTTGCAGCCACTCCTCATGGCAGGTAAACCCACCCTGCACTGCAGAAAAAGGAGAGAGTGTTCCTGTGTGTACCTGTTAATGCCTGGCCAGAGTTCCCAGCAGCTGTGGGTCTGGGCAGGGTTTTTTATAAACCAAAACCACTCAGCACCAAGCATCAAACCCCCAAAGGCTTCTGTGGGAGCTGTGGAGTTCAGAGCAGTTCTGAAAAGCTGACAGCCCCTAAAGGAGACAGGGATCAGGTGGGGAGCTCTCCTCAAACCCAGGCTGGAGTGAGTGTGATTCACGTGCAGCATCACTCACAAAAGCAGCTGCTGCCTTCGCTTCTGAGAACCAGAAAGGAAGAGAACTCCTCCTGATGGGTCCCTCCACAGCAGTGTGCGGTGCTGTTATTTCTGGAGCTGAGTGGGAGGTTGTAGGAGAGCAGAGAGGGAGGGCAGTGCTACAAGCAATAGCTTTTATCTTAGCTAATAGTAATCTAATGGCCAGAGGAGTGGGCCTGTAATTGGGTTTTTGCTTCAGATCATGACGAGGAAGATTGCTTTGCCAAGTGTACAGAAACTGCCTGCAAGAGCTGCACACATCTTGCTGTGATGGAACAAACTAAAGCTGGGAGTATCACAGGGATCTGCATTTGAGTTGTGAAGGGTGAAAGCAAAGGAGAGGCTTCAGCTCTTCCAAAGTTGAAGCACAGAGAAAGAGATGGAGGCCTTAGAGTGAGAAATCTGTGTAAGCAGTGAATTACAGCTCAGTTGGTGCCCTGGGGCGTGCTCTGTACAGAACAGCCATGGAGAGAAGGTGCAAACTGTATAATCTTCATTGAAACCCTGTTCCAAGAGACAGTGACATCCCCTTTGGCATTCAGTGAGGAGGATGTTTGGGGGTACACCAGCCTCTTCTGCCTTCTGGAAACTTCTTCATCTAGTGTGCTTAGCTTAAAGGACTTGGTAAAACCACAGAGTCACTGAGGCTGGGAGGGACATCTGGAGATCACAGGATGGTTTGGGTGTGAAGGGACCTCAAAGCTCATCTCATCCCAACCCCCTGCCATGGCAGGGACACCTCCCACCAGCCCAGGTTGCTCCAAGCCCCATCCAACCTGGCCTGGGGGCAGCCACAGCTTCCCTGGGCACCCTGTTCCAGTGCCTCCCCACCCTCCCAGTCTGAGGAGGCTTTGTCAGCACGTAGGTCCTACGAGAGAGGACACGGATCAGCTGTCCTCCCCTGGGAGGTTCTGGGACAGGGGCAGTGGGTCAGTCACAGCCGTAAGGCATGTGTCAGATGGCTCAAGCTTTGGGCCTCTCGTTAATCACTCCCCTGTAAAACTTCTTAGCAGGGTCTTGGAAGGTCACCTGAAATAAATCGGCCGTGATTCACAGCAGAGCTGATTAATTATCTCTTAAGGTCACACAGAGAAACTCCAGTGTGTGTCTGATTGTTTTTCAAGGTAATGTGTGACTGTTTAAAAAGCACTCCTGTGTGTAAACTGTTTTTTTTGTTTGTTTGTGTGTGTTGCATAATTAATCCATCACAATGGGAAGACTGGAAATTCATGAAGGAGGGACTTGGCCAGAACTGCAGGGGGCTTTTTTCCAAAACTAGGGAAAGGTGAGATAATTTCTGATATAGCAGATACAGCACTTTAACCCATCCTCTCTTTAAAGAGATTTTTTAACTGAACCATTTAAATGGATTGAACCGAAAGTTTTATCCTAGAAGTCTTGGGCTGAGTTTAATCCACGTTTTCTAAATCCTTGACAGATACCTCACACATTATAATTATTTCTGCAGCACAAATGTATAGAAGTATCACTGTGCATCAGACTAAGGTTATTTCAGACCTGTTGACTTCCACGAACCCATCGTGAGGTTAATGTAGGTCTAGTGCTTTCATCATGCAGTAAAGTTAAAGAATAAATCGACAGACACTTGTTCTTACTTTTTGGAACACTAGGCTTAGTACAGGCAAAAGAACAACTATGGGAGAAGGCTGTGAGGTAGCCAAGGCAGATGTGTGGCCTGCATTGCCCTCGGGCATCTTGAGCAATAATGTGGGGTCACTGTGCAGAGAGATTTGTGCCAGAGAAATGAGGAAAATGAAGAAAAAAAAAATGCATTTCAGGTGCCGTTCAGATGTTCCTGCAGCTTGACAGAAGGCTGCACGGGTGTCATTCCCATCCCCTTTCAGTCCAAAAAGCAAAATCCATGGATACATGGCAGGATCTGCCTGGTGCACGTTGTAGGTGGAACTAAAGAGTGTGTGTTACAGCCACCACCCTCAGCAGCAGTTGGTGCAGTGCAGTTTTACAGCCCTTGCTGCCAAGGTTTACACACCTGGTAGGACCCACTGCAGCATGCAAAGCTGTAGGATATTTCACTGGGCTCTGCTGCAGCCTCTGGCTTATCAAAGGAGGGGAGATAAGCTATCTCACATCTGTTTCCCAGGCTGTAAAGTGTACGTATATTAAATGGGCATCTTTTCTCACGGGGTTTTGCTATCTGTCTACAAGTGCTAAGTGCTTTAAAGCTCTTGGTCTGCCTGCTCTATCTCCAGGCGCCGTGTCGCTGCTGTGGTTCCTTTATGACTCTGTATGTATTAGCTGCCAGTTCCATGGATCACTTCAATGATTTTTTTCTGACCAGACTCTTTGTACAGTGAAACCCGTATCAGCCCTTTCATGACATAAATATATTGTATTTTACTCTAACTAGCCACTAAAGAAAATCCATTTTCTGATCCCATTGAAATAAGGAAAGGTTTTTTGTCTGTTCAAGTGGAAAGCCTTGGCATCATCTGAATAGAGAATAAGAAATACTATCTTGTGGAGTGGTCCCATTTATTGAACAAGAACCTGTCTCTGCAGCTCTCAGACTGAGACCAAGAGCTGAAGTGAATCAAAAGGCTCAGTTCCTATTCTGTGTGGAGATTAGTTCACCAATTCAGCTGAGAGATTGGGACTGAATTAAAAAAGAGAGCAAGCAAGAATCCATGAATTACAGATTGGCAAATTTGTACTGGTTTTGTAGAAAAGGCATTTGAATCCTGTTCATGTTAATGGCAGTGGCACAGGATCAATTAATAGAAAATAAGGTCTTTGTTTGTAATGCTCCAATTCCTTCGCACCCAGGATTGTTAATAATACACTTTATTTTTAAACCTGTGGTTTCGAAAGGAGCCTGACAGTTGTCACTCTCAGCTAGATTAAAATTATCCCAACACCTCATGATTTCTGGCATGCACATCCTTCATTATCTTGATGAATTTAGGACTCACTACCATGAATTTTAAAGACGATGAAAGAAAGGTACAGCGGGGAAGAAAGTTCTGGGCTCAGGTGGTTGAAGGGTTAGAGTTGTGTAAGGCTCGACACTTTTACAAGGGAATAAATGGAATTACCTGTGAACATGAGAGCTGTCTAAGTCAAGGTTCTGGACAGACACAGAAACCAACCTTTGCATCTTAGGTGGGTGAAGGAATGACTTAGCTGCTTCTCTCATTGAAATGCCATTTTAATGGCATGTAAATGCAATTGAAATTGATACCTTTAAAACAACAAAGAAGAAATGTGTGTGTGTGTGGAGAAACTCATGTTAACATTAGAAGTTGGAAAACCTATTAACAGAGCTATTCAGTGATGCTAAACAGTGAAAAATGTCGAGAAGTCAAGCTAGTGCTTTTAAGTGGGGGAAAAAAAAGTAAGTATGGAAAATAAAACCAAGATTTCCACTGGGGCACTGTTCAGATGAGCCTTAATCTTTTAAAATGAGAAGGGGGTGGGGGAAGGAAATCCTTTTTATATGTTAAAATAAATGCATCAGAGAAAACCTGCTGCGCTCAGCGGGACTGCACAGCCTGGGTGCTGTCCAAAGGGGGAAACCCTCCTGCAATACAGGACTGAAAATCCTGATCCAGGACTGAAATACAGCAGTGACCCGAGGGACAGGGCAGTGGGGAGAGGGTTGGTCTGTGAGCACGTGGGGTGCTGTCGTGGCAGTGCTGCAGGGGCTTCCCAATGCTTTGCTTAGTGAACACTGCATCCCTGTGCAGAGGAGCTCTTCCAAATTGCACGCACGTTGATTAACTGTGTTGCATAATTTATGCTTCTACTTATTTAATCACTCTGGAGTTTGGGTATTCGCTGGCAGTTGCTAGATTGCTTTATTAAATTTAGGCTGTGTTGAAGGAAATTTATTTTTGTGTATTCCTCCTTCATAATTTTTTTTTTTTCCCTTAAATGTTGTCACATAAATTACTGCGTTATCGATGAAGCTGCATGCAGAGCCTTACTGTTTAGTTCTTATGCCTGAATCCTCTAAATCATGTGTGGCATATGTATTATATCTTACTTCCCACTATCCTTCTCAGTGATGGATTTACTTTCTTTGCTTTCTTCTCTTTCATATCAGACAAAGGTATTCAAACTTGAAAGCCATGGAGAAAAAAGAAATGAAATCTAGATTTTTGTCTCTTTACTCCCAACAGCATCAGACCTTGACATGAAAAAGATATGTTGAGTAACATCATAACATAAAAGAGAGACATCTTTTTCTTCCCTTTCCCAGAGAAGGGTTGGGGTCAGGGCAGGAGGAAGGTCCCTGTGTGTGTGGGGTCAGAGGGGTTAAGTTGGGGAGCAGGTTAAACATCAGTTGCTGTCTGTAAGAAGGAGGAAACTCTAACAGTCAAACTCTTACTAAAGAACTCAGAATATAGAGATTCTTGTATCTCTTTTGCATTACTTGGTCTCATGTGTCATTTAGTCCCATGGCATAATGACTACGGTGAGTTAAATATTAGAGAAATAGTGTAAGATGTATGATTGCCCTTAAAACTTCCTTTGGATAAAGGAAATCTGCCTGTATTTCCTTACAGCTCAACGCTGTAACCTCTGTAGATGCACTGAGTTTCTTTTTTGAGGCATTCCTGCTGATACCATTACCTGTTACACATACTTTTCATGACATTTTATTTTGTTAAAACATTAAGATGTTAGCAGATGTACATTTGTGACCACATAAATCAGAGTCAGAGCAGCCCAGCAGCAGCAGCCCTATGTGTGCAGGCATATTAGAACAGCTGAGAAGTTACCCAAGTTTGATTTTTAGGGACAAATAGCTCTTTACAGAATTGAGTATTTGTTTAAAAATGATGTTTTTAAAATTAGAAGAGATATATATTTTGATGCAAATAGAAGGTATTTTTCTCTAACAAGAAGCAAAATATTTACTGATATCCATGTATGTTTATCAATACGTGTATGAATGGGTTTGGATTTAATTCTGTGCTAGTTATTTGCCTGCATGTACTTGATTTATGAATGTGTGCACATGTATATGTAGATACCTTTCAGCTGGTTGTAAATTACCCCCTGCAACTGTTTCTAATAGAAAATTGTTTTCCCAGTTATTCATCTCATTACTAGTATGAAGTTTCCACCAATAATTTTTGCAGGCAGCTATCAATACCATCCTGATTCTGCACTTCTCTGCCAAATTTACATCCTCCCTTAGCAAAGTAGATCTCCCACAGGTTACAGGATTTTTTTTTAATCTATAAAGCTATCCCAGGGATATACATGAGCACACAGCTGTATCACTGTAAATCCTACAAAAGGAAGAAAAGGCATTTGAAATTACAGCTTGTTAATGAGAAAATTAACTTTGCAGTGGGTACGTTGGGTTTTGAAGGATTCTCAACTGCAAAGATTGCATTTAAAGTTTTTTCATCCGTTCTATTAACCATCTGAAGTGGAATAGGCCTAATCTTCCTGGATTAAAGTTCCACAGATTTGAGAGCCATCGTACATGCAAATGTCCTTTTGTAGTCTGTACTAAAATACTGTAATCCTCAGAAAAAGTGGGCATTAGACTTCTACCATGGAGATGCTGTGCTGTGGGAACTCCCCAGGACTGGAGTCAGAACTTCCCAGACCTGCTGAGGTCTGTGCTGTTATCAGGTGTTTAATCTCAGGTAAAGAACTTGTGCATTCACCTGGAAAACTGATACTCTATGGATCATCTGTTTGGAATAGTTTGTGTGAAGTGTGCTTATATTCATATCTTTTAGGAAATCAAAATAACTGAAACCCTGGTTGTTATATTCTAACATAACTTGGAATTTTCAGACCAAAATTCATTAGGAGTTGTTGAAATCATTGGCCCTTAACTTTCTCTCAAGGTAAAACTGCAAACAACTTGAGGATGTTACATGTACCTCCTGCACATCCTCCCCTCCATGCTGAGGACTTACATAAAAAGTGGAACCCAGCTGCTCTACGTACGCTCCCAACAAAACTTTCCTCCAAATTCCCGCAGCAGCGTCATGGAAAACTTCATTGCTGAGTTGCACTAATTCAGAAAGGAACAAGAAGTGCCAGATCCCATTACATTTCCTCATCTCCCTGTTCTGCAGTCAGAGCTCTGTCTGCAGCTAACGTGGTTTAGCTCACTGGGAGTGACAGTTACACTATGACACTTTAATGCTGCATTATAAATCACTGTCGCCCGGTCCCAGTTGCGCCGTGCCTTTGATGGAACAGGTTTCTCTGTTGTCCTGCTCTCCTCTCTCTCCTTTTTTTGCCTGGCATTACCTTCCTCATACAGGTTTATACCCAGTCAGCTGAAACTAAGCATGATATGGTGGCTTAATATTTGCCCAACAAATTTCCCCTGTGCACTAAGCGTTGGCCACTAATAAAAATGTATTAGGCTGGACTTAATTTTCTAGCAAAGAGAGGATGGGAATTTGGGAAATGTCATGTCTTTCACACACTCCTTCTGATGGGGCACTCTGCTTTTCAGCCTGGGTCTTGCAGGGCCAATGACTGCAGTGTTACACAGCAAAATGTTCTTGTAGAGGAGCAAAGGCATTTCCTCTCCTTCTGCAGCCAGGAGAGTGATGCCTGTGGTGTGACACAGGCTGCTGTCTGCTCTGCCTGGCTGGCTGTGCTGTATGTGGCATTCCAAGTGCTGTGCTATCATCCGAATCCCAAGGAAATGTCACGCAGTGTAGCAGGCTTGATTTAATAGCAGGGAGTTGTACTGGCACTGTGGCTGTTTGCTTGCACACCTATCCTGATAGATCAACTGGCAACCCCTTAACAGGGATCCACAGGAAGATGCAGTCAATGAGGAGATAATAAGATCCAGTGGGAAGCACTGGACTTATGTGGATGCTTCCCTCTTTACTGCCTCTCTTTTTCTAGAAAAAAAAATGAAAAATGAAGTAGGCTATTTTCAAACCTTCTCAGGTTTTGATAATTGCAGCATCTATGCTGTTGAGATTGTCTCAAGGGGCTCTCTAAATATTTTATATTAAATATATTTAAATATATTTAATATTTTATATTAAAAAAAAAAAAAAAAAAATTCTGTGTCCTTAAAAGTTTGCAATCTGAATAGTCATGATAACAAAAGTAGGCAATGAAAGTTGTTTCCTTTTAACAGACCAAGACAGAATGCTGAAAGTCTTTTTTTTTTTTTTTGCATAGGAACTGTGCTGTCTTAACTGAGAATAGAACCCAGATCCCTGGAATTAATTAATAATAATTCATTATTTATGTAATATAAATCATGTAATTACCATGTGCAATTTCCATTTCCAACTTGGTTAATTTATCATTTTATGCCCTTGTAAACTAGGGTTGGATACAGCATTGCAGGTTTATCTTAATGTAGCTTTCATTAATTAATTTTTCTCTAACATGACTCCAGACTGGTTTTCTAGCTGCCATATGTGTAGTTGTGCTCTTACCTGTAGCCTGTGGTACCCAAATGTCACATTAGGGACTCTTAATCCGTGGATTGCTGTCTGCCTCAGTGGCTTCTCCAAAGGACTTGTGAGCAGCTATTAAGTCAGTACAGGTTTAGGTAGCTTTGATCTGTGCATGAAGCACTGACACCCTGAATTTGGATGATGCAGATGGAGTCTTTGTGCTGCAGCTGCTGAAGAAAGACTCATTATTGTGACTGTGTCTTTTTTTTGAATGCAGAGCTGCAAATCCTGGCTGGAGGTAGAAAGTGTGCTAGATCTGAGCTGCTGGTGTGACTTCCAGAGCTGTGCTCAGAATCTGAGCTCTTCCTGATCTTCAGTGTGGCTGCACAGCCAGGTCTGTGTATGGAGCAGGGCATCACTGCATCTCTGGGTGTGCCTGGAGTCGTGTACATCACTTCATCTGCTGATACCTTGGTTTTACTGAAGCCTCTAATACCTAGTATACTCTAATACTCTAGTATTAATACTCTAGTACCTGATAATAATGTGGGTCACTTTCCCATGCTCACTCTTCCTTCAAAGCACAGTTGATTGTTCTGAAGTGAAACTGAACTGATAAAGGTGTTCTGTGATGGTGTTTTTCCTCTGGCAGAATCACAGGACAGGGGCTCTGGCTCTGTATCAGGGGTTCAGAGATGCTGAGGCCAGAGGTACCACTTAGACTTCTCCTTTAGCCTCATCTCCAAGGGACAGCTTACTGTTAGTTGGGACAGCTTACTGTTAGTTGGGACAGCTTACTGTTAGTTGAAATATGCCAAGACTAAGCCCAGGAACCAGACAATTCCCTGACAGAGTTTTTAGCAGCCCTGAAATTTTCATTTTCAAAATGTAGTGCAGTTTGTTGTTGATGATGTTACTGCTGCTACGAGCTGTTTTCTGAGCAGGTTTTCTCATCTTCTTCCCCCAGGCAAAGGCTCCTTCTCTCCCATTCACACTGCAATGAAGTACAGTGCCCATGAACTGAAAGTACTGAGTGTATGGCACAGAGCAACTTGGATTTTATTTCTCTGAAAATACAGAGCAGCTGATAATTTATTTCATTCTAAACTCACATTTTCCATTAGCTGTCCACTCAGAGCAGTGTGTCATCATACCATGCAGTGACAGTTAGGCAAAGCTGTAATTTTAGTTCCTATACTCTGGTTTTCCCTCTAGATGCTCATAATCTTTTTGCCCATAATGTAAAGATATTAATTAATGAGAGACTGTCATTCACACAGTGACACTGGCTGTCAGTAACTAGCCAATGTGATTTAAAAAAAAAAACCTAACTAACAAAACTGAGCCCATAGCAGAGATGGCAGTATCATAAGGGAGATGAGAGAAGTTAATTGCTGGACTTGAAAATATCTTGGGAAAGGGAGGTGTTGAAAAAGTTTACAGCGAAAATTAATGATGTATAACAAATTAATTAGGAAGCTAGAAATGAAATCCTAATTACGCAAGAAGCAAAGATGTGGACTTGGAGTCTGGGGGGGAAATGGTTGTTGTACACCAGCATCACCAGGGCAGCATCTGAGGACCTTGCTGTGGGTCGTTTGGAGCCTCAGAAGGGTGCCCCTTCTCTTCTGCTTCATCAGAGCAGGAGAGCCTGCACTGCAGCAGAGGTTGAAGCCTTCACTCAGCCCTGCTGCGAGGCACTGAAGAGTTTGGCTGTCAGAGCTGATCTTGTTGACAGGGTGAGTTGTGTTTGGGCATCCCAGGGGATGGAAGGGCTTTGGGTATCATGTGCGTGTCGGGGGGAGCAGCCACCACTGCTTTCCTCTCTGTTTCTGCCTGGGGTGATGGAACAGTGGGAACAAGGCAGCGTGTGGCTGAGAGAGAAAATATAGATGCAGGGAAATAAAAAGGGGGATGTGATGCAGGCTGCCGTGGAGATCAAGCAGTGAGGTGCTGTTAGGGGTAGGAAATAACTGCATTGTCCTTAAATTCTACTCTTCTAGGTCTGCTGCCAAAAGTTAGTGTTTCTCCTCTGTTGTGTGCAGTCAGGACCCTCTGAATGGGGGTGTTCTGCCTCTCTTGGTGAGGTCACCCAGGGACAGCCTCACTGGAGGCGTTTCCTCCTTCCTCTGTCAGCCTTTTGACTTTGCTCAAGTGCAGCAGCAATTGAACACGTGATAGGTTCCCTGTCACAGGGTTATCTCTGTCCTTGAAAGAGATCCGAGGAGTATCACGTCCTTTTCATCTCTGAGCATGATAATGTTCTCTATCAGTATTTCCTCCAACCCTCTTAGTACCAAAGAGAACAGAAAAATGCCCCTTGATTTCCTCAGTGAGCTCTGGATCAAGCAGGTACTTCTTACAGTGTTTGGGATGTGGGGGGTATACAATGAACTGAATGGGAACAGGCACCTGTGAGACAGCGTGGTGTCAGTCCCCAAGGTGTTGCTTACCTAGGCTTTTGGATCGTGTGCTCTGTTACGAGGTCATCTGTTAATAGGTTATGGAAGATTGGTCAGTGATCATCAGGTGTTTCATCTGTTTGAGGCAGATGTGGAATTCAGCAGGTCAGTAACCAAAGCAGTGCTGTGTCTGTGTGTGTTAGCAGCACATACAGCTGCTTCATAGTCAGACCCTTGCTTAACACACTCAAAAACTACATGTCCCTTCAAAGTTTTAGGTAAGCACCTTCTAGTGACGTTTGATTTTTATAGATACCTTCAGTTCTCATGTGATGAGTATCAATATATTTTAGTGATCCTTTCAGCAGGTACTTTCAACATCCCCTGCCCCTGATTTCCCATTCCATTACATACCAGTTCATCCTTTCGTCTCCCTTGCTCAGCATCCCCTTTGGAAAGATTTTTGGAAGTTTACTTTCGGTTTGACAGCCTAAATTTTACATACCACGTTACCTAGCAGGCTGCTTCTTTCCCTCCATGCAAACTTTTAGAATGGTTTCAGAACTGAGCCAATGATTCTCGGGGTATCTGTGACCTTGGCTCCATCTGAACACAGATCTTTTTGCTTAGACAGTATCAGTATTCTCTATTCCAAAAATAAAGGGTAGTGGGCATCAACCATTCATTTATAGCCTGCTGCCTCTTGCACTGCAGTGTAAATACATTGAGGAAGGTGTGAAATTGCTTGTGCTGCAGTATCATAAGCTGCATGTGTACACGTAGATCCTTTTCTCAGCATCACTTTCCAAACCCCGAGCCATCCCAGAGTGCTTTACCAAGTCAAATTACTTATTTATGGACTTCTGCAAAATGTCTGATGTACAGTACTGCCTGTGTAGCTTTCATCACTGTAATTGTCTTAGTGTGTCTGCTAAACAGTTACAAATATGGTCTCTCATTCATTACTTTCAGCTTGCTCGGCATTTCGTAGCAGCGAGCGCGCTAGGATTTAATTTACTGGAATTGCTCCCATACAATCTTTCCCTGAATGTTTCAGCAGAGGCACTGGGGGAACCTGGTGTGCTCGTGGAGAGTGTCTGAAAGGGCAGAGACCTGGCAAAGCTGGCTGGAAGCTTTTGTGGAGAAGAGTAAAATTCATTCCCCCCCCATGATATTTGCTTTGTTTCTACTCCTGTGTTTTCTCCGTTGAGTTTTGTGAGGTTTAAAGTCCCAGGCTCTGAGCTCAGCTGCAGTCCCTAGGTGGTTGGAGAATGGCAGAGAGCTCGTGTCGTGTGTCAGGATAGATTAAATCAGAATGTTATCCTGCCTCTCTAATCAAATCTTTTCCTTTTCCATCCTAACTGGTATAAGAGATCACTGTTTCAGCTTAAGCCTCGCTTTTTTTTTGATGCCCTGGAATGAGGGGCCATCCCACACCAAGGAATGAAGTTCTCCAAGTCCCTCTGGACTCTTGCAGCGTGCAAACAGAGTGGATGACAGTCCCAGTTGACAGACAGTGTTTGTGCACGTAGCTTTGTACTCTGAGAACCTGGGCTTCCAAGATCCCTGGAGAACTCTCACCTGGCCCACAGCTCCGACGAGGTGAGCTGGCAGAGCTGCCCCCCTTGCTGGAAGCAGGAGTTCATCCATGCCAGCCAAGCAGCTGGCCTTAGGGCTCTCTTTTGGGAGACAAAATCCCAACACGGACAAGGTCTAAAAGCAATTACTGTCTTGGCACGCCACCAGAGTCGATCTTTGAAGGTGAAACCCAAGTTCAGCGTGTCGATCCCGACTGCCTTAAAGGAGCTGGTTTTCTCCCGACCGATGTTACAGATATTTTATTAAAACTAGCAAAACTTGAGCCCCCAGTGTTCTTCATCTTCAAAGCTGATGTTACTGCAGTTTCATTATTCAGCCCATCAGGCAGCGGCGGTTTCATAAACGAAGACGATTGCGTGCTGGGGTGGGAGCATTACTGAATAAACTGGATTTTCATCCAGCCATGACCATTTGGATTATAACATTTAGAATCCATCGCTTCAGTAGCTTCTCTTAAGCAAAGATCATAGCATGACTTGAGCTTTTAAAACCACAGGAGGGACAGAGGGAACGTTTTAAAGGGCTTCGAGTTGCATGTACAGATTAAGGGGAATCCAAGTGGGAGAGGTTAATAGAGTAATGCCTTTGTTAGCAGTGGCTGAGAACAGGCAAACAATCCTGCCTGTTCCTCCATCCAGCCTCTAGCCCAAAGCTCCTGATGGAAGATTTCTTAACAGCTGAACCCAAAGAAGTTCAGGATTCAGCAGAGTGTGCAGATTGGTGTCAAAGCAGAACTTCAGGTTTGGACTCAGGGTGTTCAGAAGATTGGTGTCTGTGTGCTGGGCACTGGACTGAACTGGAGGTTCTTCTGGTCAAGTACTGTGACATCCACGAGCCTGGTGCTGCTGATTAATGATTCCTGTAGTGCTTATCAGAAGGAAGCTTGTAAGATTCTCCGTGAAAATATCCTTTTTTCCCCTCTTTTTGCTGTTGGAAGGAATGCCCTTTCCTAGCTTGTTCCTTTGCTGGGGAGATAAGTAAGTTTGTCTCTTTTCTTGTGTCTCCTCTTCCTCTCAATTAGATTTGCTTTCAGTTCGAATGAAGTTTGTTTAGTTGCAGTACTTGCTGATTCACCGACAAACTTGGGTAATTTGGGGCAATTTACTGAACCTTTTTGTGCATCAGTTACCTATTTTTAAGTGAAGATAACGACACTTCTGTTCTACCTGTCTGTTTGTGATGTCCCCACATACATATCCCTGACCTTGCCTGGGGCCCCTATTACTTCAACATTTAGATTACAGTATGAACAAGTATATTCATGCTCTATTTATGTTTACACATCAGGCTTATGGAGATTTTTCAATTTGTGACCCTTTTTACCTGTGTTTGTTCAGGTAGAAATTACGTATGCCATGGCATGCAGGGGGGAGTTTTGTTCTATTTATTGGGCTAAAAGAAAAGGTGAGATAGACAGAAGCACCAAAGCATTGCCACAGCTGCCTCTCACCTTGAGACCATGGGTGAAACCCATAAATGTGAAATACTGGATTTAAGGTTTTGAAGATTCTTGATAGAAATACTACCAATGGAGAGGCACCCTTGGGATTTACACCGTATTTTGATTTAATTATTCTAAGAGCAGCGTTATGTCCTGTCAAGGCATTTGTCCTTTGCTGTCAAGGCTGTGAGCACCAATTTCACTTTTCCAAAGAGGACCCTTAATAATCTGAAAATAAGTACAAAAAATTGTGGATATAATTATTATAATTTTTTGTGTCATGAAATGATAATTATTTTAAGTATACTCCAAGGAGTATATACATCCACCATTGCTCATATTCAGACTTCCCTGTGCAGTATTTGTTTTGCCTTTGTGTCAGTATTGGTGTCAGCAGGAAAATAGTGATGCTGTTTGTGCAGTCCACCAAGGACTTTGTGTGAAGATGCTGGAGAGGTGACACAGTTGTGAAGAGGGCAGTTGTTTTCTCACTGGTCGTTTGCTGGCTGGAAGCACCTTGTGGTTTTGCACATACTTTTCAGTTCTGCCAAAGGATCCTTTGGGTTAGGAGGGCAGCAGGAGCTGTATGAATGTTTGTTCACGTGGTTCAATCTCCCAGTCAGGGGTTACCTTAGAGGAACGGCAGAAGCTGAGCTCCTGACAGCTCTGGAGCTGTTGTACATCACTCAGACCCTTTTGTGAACCCATATAGTTAATTCTGATGTCTGGCAGTTCCAGCTTGGTACCCAGGTGGGTTTGCTAAGAGAAGGGGAAGGCAGCTACCACCTTCCTGTGCTGCACTAGCACTGTGCAGCAGGAGTATTTCTGCAAAAGGCTGAAATTGGAGCTCTCTGTCTCCTTCCAGCTCCTGCTTCACCTTCCCAGGTCTTCCCAAACCTTTGGTTGGTTCTGTTGTCACTTTAATTTCGTTGCATCTAAGGCTGGAAGGGACCATTAGATCATCTGCTCTGAACTTCTGTGTCTCACGGGCCATTAAGTTTCACCCAGTTACCCCCGGGTATTCTTCACTTCCACTCTTTCAACTTTTATGTAGTGTTCCTGCGCCATGTTTCATCACAGAGGCAGCTACATTGCAGTGAAATGTGTTCTGTACAGAACCAGTAATGCTTGCAAAGTGCATTAGGAGCCTTCAGACTGAATAGGACTTGTACATACTTGGTCTGAGGTTTTCAAAGGCACTTAGGGAATTAGGAAGCTCGGTTCCCATTAATTTTTATGAGAATTTAGCATCAAAATGCCCCGGGTGGCTTTGAAAAATCTTCCCTTTTAGTGGGAGGCATAAAAGTAACCATTTGGAATTAGTTGAATTGTGTATGTAGTTTGTTAGCATTAGGTACTTCAGAATAAGATGATGAAAAAATCCTGTTACAGACAATTATCTAGTGACCTGCTCTGGAGGTGACATTTTCTTCCTGACTCTCCTTCATTGTTGGCTCAAAGCTTGCAAGTTTATATTCCTCTTTAACTCCTTAGCCCACTTCATATAACTCAGGAAATTCTTGGTAACCATAAAAATGTCTAATGGTATTTCAGGTTCTACTACTTTATCAATATTGGTATTTATGAAGTAGGACAAAACTCCTAATTATTTCCCTGTGCACTGACATGTGAACTACAGTTCTCATTAGCACCAGCTTCACTGCCAGGGGAGCTTGTTCAACAGGAGAATGAATTTCCTCCAGGATGGTGGTACTGAATCTTTGTCACTGTTAGTACTAACTGTGCTTTGGCTGATGTTTTTGTAAGGATTCTCAAGACTTCCCTGGTGGTAGATGTGGTCCTGATATTCAAGATTTTCTATTCATAGTCAGAAAGATTGACGAAAACTCAACTTTGCTCACTGCAAAAATAACTTGCAAAGCACGATGACACTTTGGAAATGTAATAGAATACACTGTACATGTGCTAGAACGTGATACACACATCTCATGGTCGCTTTTCTGCAGCTCATTCTCCACTTTCAGGATGCCTAATTGCATTTGGGTGCCTAATTACATTTGAAAAATACCTTGGCTAGGATAATTCCCTGTTCCACTTCAGAAAGCTGTTCCATAAGCTCCCGTGAAGTTGTCTCAAGTTGGTCCATCATCCTGCTCTTCACCACTGGGAGCTTGTGTTCCAGTCTCATAGTCTTTGGCAGGGAGATTTTCCCCACTTACTCATTTCCAGTTCCTCTCAGTCACTTCACATTGCTCTTAACAATACCCACCATAAATAATTTTTCTCCAGCCTCTATTTAGTGTCCTTCGGGTATGTGTAAGCAGTTACATTCTGTCTCCAAGATCACTTAATCAAGGATGGGCTAATGTAAGACAACAGCTAGTAAGAAGTGTTGTAGTCTGTATCAAGTACACCTGCCTTCCTAATTATTACATGCCAGGTTTAATTGTATGACTGCAGATATTGGATCAGACTACTTCCCGTGACATGTTGTAACTAAAACAGCCCGCATTTATTCTGAAGCTACATGTTGCCCAAAATTGAAATATTTGTCTTACTTGACACAAATTATAATTATACTAAAGAACCTGGAGGTTCTTCCTCCTGCCCTCCCCCTTTTTTGTCTTCCTGATTATCACTGTAGCTCCCAGTGAAAATTGTTGGTATCGCTGCTCATTAGCCAAATAATTTCTTTAGCAATTATCAGAAATTTAGACAGCCAATTTGGGAGAAATACCGTGGTGCAAAGCAGGGCTTTTGCCTTTAGAAAATTCCCAGATGCAGATGAGGTTCTCTGTTGGTGTAAATGCAAGGAACAGCACTGAAGGTGATGTAGCTGCATTCCCTGACAAATTTAACTCTTGTATTTAAAACGAAGACACCAAATGTTATTGATTGATACTGAAACTATAAATTGAGCCTGACTTTAGCAACTGTAAGTCTATAGAGCACCAAGTGCTTCCATGGAGAGACAAGATTTATACTGGCTGAGTATTTTGATTGAAATCCTGTGACCTTTCAGTATTTTGTGGTGAAGTAATTTAAGGGCAGCACTGACCATCCCGGGTATCCAGACACCATCCTCCAACCCCAATCAAAAGACCATGACACACTGTTTTCTTTCTTTGGAGTCCTTCATTTCTTTGGAGCTCTTGAGGGTTTGCTTCGTGGTCCTGTTGTAGGTGAAAGGTCTTGACACCTTTTTGCCAGTGAAAATCGTGGTGATCTCATAATTTCATGGCATTGGAAACTGAAGTATTAAGAACACAAATACTATGAGACATGATAAAACCCTGAGAGTCTTTGGCACTGTAGGTGGACCAAGACTTGGCACAGGTTGGGCTGTTGTTGTGCTCTACAGATGATTTTAGTCAGTTTTTAATCAATCTTTTCACATCACAGATGGCCCAGGGGTGCCCCTGGTTAGAGGGTGGACAGCTCACACGGAACCTGGGCACCCAGGGGCCAAGGAAGTTCTTAATACTTGAGTAAAGATTGAACAAAAATACTGGTTTGGGTTTCTTTGAGGTGAGTGGAGCTTTGTTGTGACGAAGTGTCTCACTTTGCTGCTTTGCTCTCAGCAGGAGTTCCGCAGCTCTGTAGAAAAGTGCTAGTGATGGGCCTGTAGTTGTTGTAATTTAAACCCTGGAAGGAAAAGAGGGAAGGCAGACCCTGGAAAACAAGGGCGAAGAGTGTCTTAGGGGTTAAGTTCATGATCTGAGACGTTGTCTTAATTCCTAGCTGTGTCACAGTTCTTCTGTGTGACCTTGGACAAATCACGTCATCTTTCCTTACCTGAGTGCTGTGTGTGTGGGAGTAATGATGTCTCCTTGGGCAAAAAGATGGCTTTCCTGCTGCATTTTGATGCTGGAGTGTCTGGGATCACAGGTGTTTCTCAAAATTCAGGACATTACTGTATGGATTGTTCTACCCTACGTGTGCACGGAGCGCTCGATAGGCACATAGCTATATAAATACAGATATAATCACATAAAAGCCTGCTGTATTCCTTTATTCACACTGCAGTCCTGACAG
Source organism: Podargus strigoides (assembly GCA_028020825.1). Classification (NCBI taxonomy): domain Eukaryota; kingdom Metazoa; phylum Chordata; class Aves; order Caprimulgiformes; family Podargidae; genus Podargus; species Podargus strigoides. Next base: position 74,183,727 of record CM051622.1, on the reverse strand, counting down.
ATGTGTTCTCAGCAAGATTCCACCATATTCCACAGTTGAGCGGAGACCGTATGCTATTGAAACAAAAGAAGAAGATTAATTAGGCTGTCATTGTGTGAAATTGGGTTTGTGGATAGCAGGCGTGCTCAGAAGCCTGCGTGGAGGTTGTCCATTTTTTTTTTATTTAATTATAGGAACAGGGAGAAAGAGAGAACCGTGGCATGGCCACCAGGCTGTGGTGGCAGGGTGTTTCCCCAATGGCTGTGCAGTGTTTGTGCAGCAGCAGTGACAGTGGGAAGGATGCAGTGTGCTGCTCTGCTGCCCCAGGAGTGCACGCTGCAGAGAGTGGGTAGGCGAAGCATGCTGGAGTTGAACAAATAAATGTCATCTCTGTAGGCTTCTGCAAATGGATTTGCTCATTTCTGGGAGGCATTGGTCCATTAAAACCTAAAATTTCTTGCATGTCAAGCCAGGCCAGTGTCATACTCTCTGGGGTCCCCATGTGTGGGGAAGCTTGACCGATGTCCCCCTAAGCTTGGAGCCCCTTTGCCAGCAGAAGCAGGTGCAGCACGAGGAAATGCACCCCTGGGGAAGGGCAGATGGTGTCTGCAGTACCTCTGAGCCCTTGGGCCAAAGGGTTGCAGTGCCAAAATCAGCTCAGAGTTCCAGCTGCTGAGAGCTGGGGCTGCCGTGGCCTCTCCCCAGGGTCTCCAGCCCCACCTTGTGTAGTTCTGTCCTGGAGCATCTTCTGCCAGCAGCTCCCAGGGGTGACTTACAGAGAACAGCAGCTTTTTTTCCCCAGCCTTAACTTGGGCTGATTAATCTGAGGGCTGAATTGGACTTGTAGGCAAATGAATTTTTGGTATCAGTTCATTACAATTAGGCAGTGTCTAGGCAGCAGCCTGGAATGCAGTTCTGTTTAAACAATAACAGCAGCCACCTGCAGCAGGGAAGTATCTGCCTGTGTGCCACTTGAGACCTGTTGTATCCTTCTAAAGATCCAGGAGATGGATGTTGTATTCCAGTTCTTTCTAATTTAGTTCTGCTCCATTATATGCATCTCAGAAATGAGCACCTGTCCCATTCTTTTATTGGGAAGGATCTGCTTTTTGGGCACATTCCAACCCAGGTAATAATATTTCCACTCCTTCTCCTCTGCTTGCAGTTTCAATTGGAAAAGAAAATCTTATTGTGTGCCTTCAGCTGCTAGAGGCAAAGTGGAAGTATTTTCTCTCAGAGATGAGAGCTTCATGGTGGGACAGAGCTGCATGTAAGGGCTGTCTCCCCTCCTCCACAAAAAAAATAAAACCAGCTTGCAGGCTGAGAGCAGAACCAAACTATGAGGAAATGTGGCCCTTTCTGTGCAGGTGGCAGGAAGGCTGGCAGAGCAGGGGCAGCACCTCAGGGAGGAGTGGCAGAGCCTGCAAACCCAGTCTTTGCTCTCTGTTGTACCGTGGTGGCATTAAGTCCTGCCAATGCACCTCGTCCTCGCCCGTGACCAGATGTGGTGTGCTGGCTTCAGGGAGCTGCCCCAGGGCTGTGTCAAGGTGCTGACAGGAGAGTTCATTTACAAGGGACTGTAATGACAGGACGAGGGGTGATGGATGGAAGCTGAGAGAGGGTGGGTTTAGACTGGATCTAAGGAAGAAGTTCTTCACCCTGAGGGTGGGGAGGCACTGGAACAGGTTGCCCAAGGAAGCTGTGGATGCTCCATCCCTGGCAGTGTTCCAGGCCAGGTTGGATGGAGCCTTGAGCAACCTGACCCAGTGGGAGGTGTCCCTGCCATGGCAGGGGGTTGGAACGAGATGAGCTTTGAGGTCCCTTCCAACCCATTCTATGATTCTAGGATTCATTTCTCTCTGGCCCTGCAGAACACGCTGGTTGTTGATGCTGCTGCCCTAGAAGAAGGGAAACATACAATAAATCCTTCTGTCCTCTTGCTCTATTATAATATATGGGAGTGTCAGGATTTTGAATGCTTTTTTGTGCTCTCTCTGCTGTTCATTGCTGGGCTTCATTGCTTCCCTCTGCAGCTCTGCTACCACACCAGGGCGGTCCCAAGGACAGACTGTCCCTTGGGGCTAAGGAGATGAAGGCTGCCCTGAAGTCCCAGAGGCTTGGCAGGGATTCCCAGTCCTCAAAGGCAGACCTTGGGAACCAAATGCTGGAGGGTATCATAGGAGTTGGTGGGATCCCACAGCTTTTGTTGGAATCCAAGAGAGTTTGGGAAATCTTGCTTAGGCTGGTGTCAGGAAGCAGTTTGTGTGTCCCTGTGAGGTGTGACGCAGAGCTGCTGGGCTCTGGGGAGCAAGTTGGAGCTCTGTGTGCTTGGCAGTGCTTGGGTAAGGAAAATGTAGAACAATGGCACAGTTAACTGAATCAGCACTCTGTTACAACTAATTCTGTGTTTACTGTTCATTAACATTTGCAAAGAGTGATTAGCATGATAGTTAGAGATCCTTACTATGTGATATTTTTTAAAAGCATGACAAGGCAGATGAAGGGATGTGTGTGGAAGGTCTCATGCTTAGTGGTTGAACAGGAGCTTGCCTGAGCCACAGCAGTTTTTCAAAGGAATACGGGTTTGCTGTCCCAGCCCATGGGTGGGATTCCTTCCCCATCCTCAAGCCTCTTAAAAATGGCAGATACTGATTTCATCTGTAGGGGTTATAGCTCAGAGAATACCTTTGCTTGTCACATGCAAGCAATATATTCTTTACTATCCCTATGAAGAGACTTTTCATGAATACTTCAGGACACATTCGTAAATAGAGCCTTAATCATATAAAACCATTTTTCCCCTTCCTTACTTAAGGACATTGCCTTTCATCCACCCAAGCTGAATTTATTACAATGAATAATAATTTTACTTCCAATTAAGTTTTGTATGTACACCTCTCTGAATCTTGTATCCATCTGTTTGCCATCTGCTGGTTGGTTTGCAATTTCTATAAAGCTTTGGGGTTTTAATTGTAGATGGTCATGCACTCGTTACCAGCTTGGTCATTCAACTTATCTTGGAGGCAAAACGTAACTGTATTAGCCTCTGTGTAATAATTGGGTTGCCAAGAGAGCTAAAATCATCAGATTGTTTTAATTTGGCTACTTCTTTGAGCATGCACTCCCTCTGAAGGTCATAGAATCACAGAATGTCTTGGGTCGGAAGGGACCCTCGAGGGTCAAGATGTGTGTACTTCTTTTTAAAGGGACTCATTTTAGTGGACTAGAGGCAGTGTATTAGCTGGGAATTCACTCTTCATCAGCTGTAATTATGATTGGGCTGAATGCATTCATAAGACTCTGTCACAGTTTGTTTTGTGAGTCCCTGTACAAATGCAGTTGACTATCTTGGGTCACTTCCAGGTCCAGGAGCCCACCAGTACTTCCTAACAGGAAGAACCTGATAGCATTTTTCTGTGCAGAAAGGATCTGGCTCCATTTGGTAGGTCTGGGGATGGGCAGAGGTCTGGGGATGGACACGTGAATCCAGTCCTCTGTACACATGCATTATTTCCTTTTAGTGGTCCAATTTGTTGGTCTCAGCGTAGTTCCAAGTAAAAAGGCATTTATAGGATGTGTGTGTAAGCTTTTCCCTGTTGGAGGCTTTGCAGGTGGTCTAAGGGACATGAATCTGTGTGGGTAACCTGAGGGTTATGGAGGTGAGGTTGGGTGGGAGCTGAAGAGAGGGAGAAGTGCTTTTCAGAAACACCCAAACAGAACAGAGAACTACAAGCACACTCAGTAGGTATTAAATCAGATTATATCTTCTCCATAGTAACCAGCCTGAGCTTACAGCTCCTCTTGCCACTGTTTGTTGCTCAGACAGTCCTGCCTGGGAACGGTTCCTGTGGCCCAGGCTGTGGTTTAATAGCTGACCCTGCAGTCATCCACGTGCTTTTATGGAACACCAAACACTCAGGGGTCCCCCTGTTTCCTGCTCCATCGAACAAACAGTTACAACATGAAATAAAGTTAAACCCTCCCCTAAACCCAGCAGCTGTTCTGCAGCCAGGAGGAACTGATTCACTTACAGCAGGTGATGCTACAGGTTTCCATCCGATGGCAGTCGGGCAGTCTGCTGCAAACCTCCTGCTGCAGGGGCAGGGAGGGCCAGGAGGGGAAAAAACCCTTCCCCTGGAGCAGCCTGCAGTAGGGGCAGTTTTATTTTAGTAGTGGTTTCCATGACTCAGTGTTTTAGGTGGCTGTGGGGGACTCGCTCTTCACTTCCTACACTCAGAAATGTCATTCAGCCAGAGGCGACTGTCACATTGATGGTGAGAGGATAGGACTTGGAGAAAGCAGGTCTGAAGAGACTGCCCCTGCTTTGCTGCACTCCTCACTGGATCCCAGAACCATTCAGTCCTCCCTGTTAGACCCCAATTAGCATCAGGGCTCATTGTGCCAGGTACTACAGAGACACCTAAAGGAAAACAGTTAACCCGAGGTGTAACGCCAGCAGTTGTTTGGATGTCCTACATGCTTTCCCTGGAGGGTTCTTACCTGCCTGGTTTAGAAAAGCCAGAGCTTTTGTGAGAGGGGACAAAAAAAAAAAATAGCTCTTGAGCTTTTAGAAATTCTGTTCTCATGTAAGTTTTCAGGAATATAAAGTTTCCTTCCCAGGTGTGGGATAGGCAGTTGGTTGCCTCGCTTGTTAAAAAACAACCAACTAAAAAACCCTCTAAACCCCCCAAACCCTAAACCTCTCAGCTGCCTCAGGCACTGAAAATTTGGAGTTGGAGTGCCAAAGTCAGGTCTGACAACCAGCTTGGAGCTTTTAAGCCACAGAGACACTTTTTGAAACGTTATCCCAATTATGACTCCCAGTAAATAAGTTGTTTTAAAGCTGAAACCTTAAAATCACACAGGCTTTCTCTGGCTGCCTCTGATTTATTTTTTTTCCTCCCGAGCCATAAAGCCAAATTATATCAGAGTATATCCCATGTAATTCCCTTTCTGGCCCTATCTTATCTCTAGCTCTTAGCTGATGTGATTGAAAAACTCTGCCATTCCGTGACAGAAATCCAAATGGGAAGTGCTAAAGGCCATCACTATTCTTCCAGGAGCAGGTCTGGTCACTTCAGAATGATGTGTGTGTGTGTATATATATATATATATATATATATTTTATATTTACATTATTATTTTTAAAAGGAAAAATGAAGTTGCACCTTCTAATGCTGTGCTGGACCAACAGTATGGGAAATGGGCTGAGGTGAGGAGTGTTGGTTACAATAGTTGGATGCACTTGGATATGGACCTGCTCTATATTGCATCTTATTAAAATGCCAAAATGTTAATTAATTGATGTGTTAATCACCGTTTTCAGGGTTTGTTTTAGACATACAGTCCAAGGTAGCTGTGAGTTTCATCTCTGCAAACAGGCTCTGCAGGACCTTGAGGAGAGAAGTAGTGGACTGAATCTGTAGAGGGACACACCAGGCATTAAAGTGATTATGGTCTGGTTAATGCCCTGAGGTTCTTAACCCTCTGAAACCACAATTTCCAAACTGCTTTTTCTCTTTGGGTGGCCTAGGAGAGCTGAAGTGATAGAGCACAAGTTGCTCATACGGATTCTCTCTGATGCTGAACTGCTTGTTGAGAGCTTCTCAGGACATCAGGTGGAATTCCCCTCTCTAGAACAGAGAATAAGCTCTGGATATGGACCCGTGCTTAAGAGTTTGTGCAGATTTAGCAGAGAGACAGATCTTCCCCAGCATATTGAATATTTGTGAGGCAGAGTTTCCTTGGCCTGAGTTAGATATAATTTCTTCTGGCATGACATCAGAGGGAGATGGCAAGGCATGGGCAGGATTTAGTGCTTCATCTCTTTGTGTTCCCCTCACTCAATAAGGCAGGAAATTTATTTGCTATCCAGAGGCAGTTAACTGTCTGTCTGGTGCATTGTTTCAGCAGCTGCAAATGGCAATACATCTATATATCTATTGTTAAATGAATGGCTTTCGATACCCAAGGTTCTGGTACTGACAGGGAAATTAATTTCTCGGCTAAATTGAATCTCAGACATAGATTTGATTATTTTTCTTAAGGAAGTTTTCTGTTGTGATTGTTAAGTTTCCACCATTGATCCTAGAAGCAGCAATGTAAGAGAATTCCTTATTCTGTATCCCTTCCCTTAGCATGAGGGTGGCACGGGGCCAAGCTCTGTCATTAATAGCCAAAACATAACTCTCACTTAAGGGGAAGGATTGGTCCCATGTGCAAGATCTGAGGTTCCTGAAAGGAAATCTATTTTGGGGGAAAAAAGGGAAGGAAGGGGTTGACAACAAATGTCCAGATGGGATCATCTCTCTGACCAGGTCAGGGGAGCAAAGAGCTGCTGTGCTTTTCAGCACAGCTCTGTTTTCTCTGTGCCACTCTCCTTGCTGACCTGATGAAATGCTTCCACCCTCCTTCCCCACGGGGTGTGGGGATGCATCAGACTCATCAGGGGTTTGAAGTGAGAAAACAGTCTCAGGTGGTCCAGGGTCTGTCCCTTCTCTCCTTTATCTCTGGCAGGTGATTACAGCTAGCATAGGGTAAAAAAAGTTTGTTGGAGCAATGTTCTCAGGCAGATGTTTGTGTGGATTTTCTTCCAGACAATTCCAAGTATAACAGGGATCTGCAACAGCAATGTTTTTCTTGCCTCTTATTGGGTATTCACTTGTTTTCTGTGCCTACTTAAAGCCCCCAGACTAATTAGTAGAAAAATAATATTTATTTTTTTTTAAAAAAAAAGGTTATTTTGTGATAAAACTGTAGAGTACATCCTCACTTTGAACAAACGAGACCAAATGTGGGCTGGGTTTCCAGCTCTCCTGAAGCAGAGCCATCCCGTGGACTTTGATGTGGCTGTGCAAGTTTCAGCCAGCTAGGAACATCTCAGCAATTTTCATTTTTGTCACTTAGCACTCAGGAGCCTTGCAGATCAGTCTGTATCGATTTGCAGATGCCATGCCAGATGAGTTTAATTCCTGATTGCGCTAATTACCCCACGCTGCTGTGTTTAATCCTGCACTGTGGTGAATGCAACTGCATAGCTTCAGGGATTATTAGAGCCATAAAAGCGTTACTGGCTCTGTGAGGGGTTTTTTCACTCATGCAAAAGATAAGCACTTTGTACTTTCTAGCAATCAGGTGCTCTACCTGTGTGGAATCATGTATACATCATCACCTGTTAATCAGCTAGACTTTGAAAAAAAAAAAAAATAGCAACTCCTCTTTCTGCTCCACTGAAGCCCTGATGGAGTTTGAGAGACTTTTTTCCTTGGCTTAAAAAAAAAAAAATAAAAGCAAAGTTAATTGGAAATGACAAGAGGAAAATAATCCAGCTGAATGCTTTGATAAGCAATCAAGGCTTAATAGATTAGAAAATATAATTAATTACTTAATTATACTCAAAGTGGTTGTTGTTGGTAGGCTGTTCACTGAAAAGCCATTGTTGTGGAGAAGGATGTGCCCACTGCTTGGCTCTCAGTCTCGGGGAAGCTGTTGCTGCTGCCTGGGGCTCTTGGGGAGCAGATCAGTTCTGGCTGACACACACCACCACGTACTTACATGACACATCTTCCTAAAGCTTTGTGAGCATTGCGTGGTTGTTTTCCCTCGTGGTTAGCTGGAGTGTGGTCCCCGTGCCCACGGTATTCCCAGAGGTCCTGTCATTCAGATAGACACTGAAACTAAGGTCTTGCTTCTTTAAACAGCCAGTGCACCTCTTAAAACACAAATGTGCATTCTGTGAATGCATATAAATATGCAGCGTGCTGACAGCACTCCTGTTAGCACAGCTGTCCTGTCTAGTGACCCCGTGTTGCCAGGTTTTGCAGTAACTGGTGCCTAGGCTGTACCTGCTAGAATCATGTGGATGTGATGCTGAGCTCATTTTGCAGGTCAAGAAGGTTTCTCAATTTATTGTCTGCAGAAGAAACCTGAAATAATGGTGTGGATAAGCTCCCAAAGCTGTCCCACTGCCCCCCCTCCATCCCTCTCCCCTACCCCACTGATAGGAAGGGGAAAAATAATTGGGTTTAGAAATGGTGCATTTCCCAGGCCCACGTGATGGATTTGGGAGGGTCAAGTTCGTTATTTCATTGTCTCTGCCCAGCTATTCATTGGAAAAAAATCACATTTTGGTATAAAGCTATTATTAAGTGCTGTTATTGCAATCACTGAAATAAAGGCAATGAAATGAAATGGAGCATGGAGTGCCTAGCTGAGTTACTTGGTGTTGCAGACAGCCCATTTCCTCAGCTCTGCAGCACGGTTCCGTTGTGTTGCTGCTCCAGATGCATCCACGTGTGTTTCTCACATGTTTTCCAGAGTAGCTGCTCCCAAGGCTGCTACAAGACTTGGGATGTGTCCAAACCAGGGCTGACCATTGCAGAGTGTCCCAAGGCAGTGTCTGCTGATAGTGGCAAACCTGAAATACCAGCTGAGGAAGGCTGTGAGGTGTCTGTAGAATGATGCTTTTTCTGGGGGTTGACTAAGAATGATCACAGTATCTGGCTCTTTGCACCAATATATCCCAAAGCACTCAGTGCAAAATGGTGCTGATTTGAAAACTCCAAGCTGAAGAAGTGGTGAAAGAACAGATGTGTCCAACACCTGAGAGACAAGGCAGGTCTCCTGTGGCCCAGCCAGGATTTCTAGCTAGTGCTGCCATTCCTGTTTCTTCCAGTCAGAGCAGGAAAGCTGAGAAATTTAAACAGAAACTTGAAAATGTGCTTATTATTATTTAAGGAATTCCATATTTTGAAATGGTTGTGTCCTAAATCAGAAGCTCTTAAGATCAGTGTTCTTTTTTAAACTGTCTAGGTCGGTTTAATTTTAGGAATTATTTCCTTTCTCAGTCTGCATGACTGCTGAGGAAATAGATAAGTTGCTGGAGAGCTGCTTCTTATCAGTAGGTAAGAAGTTACTGGGTTAAATTTGTGGCAGTGTCTCTAGAATTGGGGTCTTCAGTATAGCAGCTGGAGAGCAGCAGCATGACTGAGACATGAATATCCATTTTCTGAAAAACTGGTCCTTTTTAACACTTTCTGAAGCTGGGCACTCCCAGTCAGCAGTCCCTATAGAAGATCCTGGTCTTTGTGTCTTTACTGGTCTTTAATTTTATGTACCATTTTCTAAGTTTTTGAAGGCACTTGGAGACCAAAACTGGGGAGCGTCTGAACGTAAGAGGGTTCACTTCATAATGTGAGCTGTGCTTTGGTTTGTTGGAGTGCCATTTAGTGAGATGCTGCAGCAGGGAAGCGGTGATGGACCGACACAGATGGAGCTGAAGTCCTCTGGGAGAAGCCCTGTGGTTTCCACATGCTGCAGCGTTACCAACAGAGCACTGCAGAGCCCGTGGTCTCTGCGTGCCTCCATCAGCTCCTGCAGCTCCTGGGAGTGGGATGGATTTATACCTCCCTGGAGCCCCCCGCGCACGCCTGGCAGGGCAGGAGTCCTGCGTGCTCCGTGCCGTCGCGCGAGCAGGATGAAATGAACTCCCTGACAGATTGCCCGGCGCTTCTCGCCGCGGTCCTGGTTTGCCTGCTGCTGGTTCACTCAGGGATGCTCTCCCGAAGTTCAGGGCTCGTGCTGGTTTCTGTAATTGGGCTCGGGGTTTGTTCTCCTTGCACGTGGCTTTGCCGCTGCTCCGGGAGCGCGGCGGTCGCTCCGATGGGAGTAAAACGTTCCTCAGGAGCTGGAGTGGGGCAGCATTTTTTTAACATTTGTGGCCTTTGTGACATCCCTCACCTGACAGTTGTTAAACAGGCATCAAAAGCCTGGTGACACCGGAGTAGAAATGTAGTACTTGGGCTCAACTGCTGGAAAAAAAATAAATCAAAGATGCAGAACAGTTGAAGATAACGTTTTTTCATCTTTATCTGGCTGTTCGTGCGCTGCAGAATATTCTTAGCAGGGAATAAAGGAGTCTTCACATGGCTCCTTTCACCCATACAATGACAAATCAGCTAATCCCAGCGAGGGGCTTTGTCCAGAGAGGGGTTTGAGCACCTGCATGTAGGAAACCCTTTGGATGAGACCATCCTCACCTGGAGGCAGGAGCTTATCATCCTCCTTCACATGCCCTGGAGACCAGCTCCTCACTGATAGGGGAGTGTCCTGGTTTCTTATCTCTGATTTCGGACTCTGTGATGCAGCCCTGACATCTGTAAGACAGTTGTGGTAATCCCTTCTGTGCCTGATACTTGGGTACTTGTGCTGCTCCCAGAACAGCACTGAGTCGAAGATGAATCCAAGGCAGTTCCAGATGGAGGCAGAAATTGGGAAGCACTCCTTGAGTACTAACTCCTGTTGAAAATGCCTTTGAATTTTCCAGTAATGCCCTGGGAAGTTTCAGCATGCTCACTTTATTTGAACAGCAGTTTTGAAAAAATTAATTCTGGAATTGCAGAAGTAATTTTACTGCAAGATTTTTCTGCACTGGTCATATTTACACTGGAGAGACTGTGAGTTACTGATGGCATCAGTAACTTTTCTATAGGTTGTAATGGGTCACTAGCTTTTCTTCAATTTCCTGAAAAACATAAATATATTTCCCATCTATGTATTGAAATGGACTAGAGGTAGATCTAAGAAACTGTTTACTTTCCAGGCTTAGCTGCAGAAGAGGAAAAATTACTTGGGAATGTGTGGTAAAACTTCCACAGCACCAAATCAGTGTTTGGCCTCACTTACACAGCACGTTTTCCAGCCAGAGTTTTTGTGGAGAGAGCTTTCGTTGCTTGGCGAAGGAATCCAGAGCTCCAGGTTAGATCTCCATTACACTGAGTAAGAGGGAGGTCCAACCTCTGGAATTCCTTCCCCCCTCCCCATCACTTTGTAGGAAATAAAGAGCTGTCTTTGAGCATTGTTCAAGCTGGGAGCCGGTGTCGCCGTACAGAAGAGACAGCAGAAATCAGAGCCATGAAAAGACAAGAATGTATGGTGCCAGGGGAGCTGCAGTGGCTTGGTTTCAGTGAGTTAAAATGTATTCTTGGGACATGGGTTTGTCCTTACAGTGGACAGATGGGGTCAGCAAGAGGGTGAGTGCCTACTTGTGTCAGAAATAGGTTTGCTTTTCCCTGTGCTCTGCTGAGGCTGTTGCTGGATGTGGCCTGTTGGGAAGTGCAGTGTCCATGAATATCTAATTTTGGAAAGCCTTCAGATTAATTCTGTTCCACTTGCATTAAATTCTACCTATCTACATTAGTGTGTCAAACCTGAAAGCTCTTTCCAGGGTTGTTTAAGGGGCTGGGGCTGGAGTTACTTCGCTCAGTTTGTTCCTCTTGAGTTTGGATCAAGCCCTGGCTGGGGACTGAAAGGAATTTAGAAAAAAAAGTAGAAACCTTACTCCCAGGTTCTGAGTTTGAGGCTTTATAAGAGAGGGTTGTGTGACAAAAGGCAGAAGAGGAGGGGTACAGACATGGGAAGGGGGTCTGAGAGGCCGTGGGGATGCTTAGGTTAAAGATGCTGAAGGACAGCTGGCTATTTGGGTTCAGTGTGTGATGTGATAACATCAAACGCACACGAATTAATGGGAACCAGATTTTTGTAGGAGGCAAACAGTTGGTGGAAATGAGCTAAACTCAGTAGGGTCAAACTTGCTTTTGAAGATAATAGCTCAGCCTTAAACATCAGTTTGCTGTTAGATGCAGTGACGTGCAGCACAGTTAAAAATAGTTCAAGGTACAAATTTACAAATTCTGTATTCAGTCGCACGATCTTGTTTACAAAAACTTGGGTATGGTGATGACAGTGTTAGTAGAGGCCAATCCTTGTACTACTCAACCAGCCTGCTATTTTAACACACAGCTTGTAAGGAAATGCACACAGCATTGTGGCAAAAAGTATTGGTTTCAGGGTGAGCAACCTTTCAACGAGTTCTTGCATTTAATAAACAATGTTAAAAATCTGCTCTGTGCAGCCAATATCACGTTACCATGGCAAAGAACGAAGAAATGCAGTCAAGGTGGTTGTAGTTAGTCAAAAGAGACTGTGAAGCAGTGGGGAATGTGCTGGACCTCTTTTTTTGCACTGCTTACTCCATTTCTTGCCATCAATATTGGATTTGGAGATTTTCATGATGGAAATGTAATGCTGTTTGCTGTTTTCCCTGCACACATCAAAATATGCATCATGATCCTCTTGTTAGTTATACCAGTATAAATCAGCAGTAAATCTACTGGCATCAGCAGAATTAGCATAACTAAAAGGAGTGTGAGCCCCATATCCTTACTTCTGCTCTGTGTGTAGAGAGTAATATGCATACATTTTAGGTATTTATGTGGAAACAGGCTGTTATTTGTGTCTAGTTTCATAGATTCAGGGTAAGTAAAGGATTTAAGGCTGCTGTTGCTATTTTTAATACAATTAAGTGCTGACGAGTTATGATGAGATCCAAGTTAAACAGAAGAACCTCGTTAAGAACTAAACAAACCAGATATGTTTGTGCTGAAGCTCTGAAACAGTTTCTGAGTGAATGGCTCTACACTCCCAGGCTGTTACCATGGGCTTGATAGAATCATTAAAGATGCTTCATGTTCAAAGCAAACACCTCTGGGGGAAAGTTGGAAGAGCTGCAGTTGATTTCATCCCAACGTTTGAGCAGGGTTTGGCCCGTGGTTGTAGTCATGGAGTTTGTATTTGTAAAAGCAAACCTGACCCTCCTGATCTTTGAGCATTTACACAGGGTGGCTGTCAGCCTGTCCCCTCTGGCCAGGAAACCCATTAGGTTCAATTTCTTGTTTGGTTTCATCAGAAGCACTGGAGACACCTTGCTGATCTAGAAGGGATCCAGCTTCTCCTGTCACAGTGGACTCAACGCTGCAGATTTGAAGAGCGGGGCAGAAATCTCATTTCTAGTAAGAAGTTTTAAAAAATTAACCTGAGCTGCCTCCCCTCTTTAAGCACATGTCACAGTGGAGCCAGACTTCCAAAGGCTTTCAGGTAGCTTGAAGATGTTACAAAAGTGATTTATGGGATTTACAGAAATGTTTTAGAAGGCTGGGCCCCAACTTACTGGTTTTCAACAATTTTCATCTCTGAAAACTGCTTTGGAAGTCACTAGATGAATCAGTTTCCACCTTTAGACAGCTAAATGTTGTGGTTCCCCATGGTTTATTTGTGACTTTAAAAAAAAGTTGAGTAAAATCAACACCAACCATCCTCTGTAAGCAGAGCCTGAACAGTAGACCACACTGATATTGTCAATAAATAAATTTGCCATTAAAACCCATCAGCAGCAAAGTCTGCTGTGGGCCTGTAAGGCACTTATCAAGTGTTTTCTCCCTGAAACAATTAAGTTTGAAAATGTTGGAATTGGTAGGGTTTCATACAGGGGACCCAGACCTGCAAATGCATAAAGTATTTTTACTCTCTGATCTTCCTGAAACCAAACCTTGAAAGTTCTGTGATACAAAGCTCAGTTCTTCCATAGCTAAGGTAGTTTAAAAGAAAGAAACAAACAAAGCAAACGGATCAATCAACAAAGAAGAAAACTTGATGAAGTGCATTACTGCTTCACACTGAGCTGCTAAATTAAAAAGGGGAAAAAAAAGGTAATAATTTCACAAGAGATGTGAGCTTTCCAAACCTTGTGTATGGTTTGGAAATATGGAAGTGGGACAGAGGAAGTAAAAAGAAATTCACCTTCACCCCCCAAAAAATGTAACACCAGTATTATTTGTAGGGACAAATTTCAGGTCATGGGTTTTCCTTAAGTGGAACAAATAACTAGCAGTTTGAGATTAAAGGATACTGAGGTTTTTTTAAAGAACAGGGACTCTCTCACAAGAATCTTACCATACCATGTCAACTGTCCAAGAACAGAAGTCCATTTTCCATAGGGTTTCAGAGAATGGAGCCATAATCTTGCTCTGGACTCTACGTACTGCTTAGATTGAGCTAGAGATTTATTTAGTCAAAATAATCCAGCACAGGCTACGATTGCCATGGAGTTAGTTTGCTAGACAACAGAACAATGATTCCATAACTGTACTAATTATATTAGCATATCTGTGCTCTCAGGCTGGGCTCAACACAGCCATGAAGGGAGAGGCAGGGGAGATGTGCAGTGAATGGGGAGTGGGACAAGGTTCTATTTGTGTGTGTTTTGTGGCTGCTGTTTTATACAAAATGCATTTACAGTTAAGAGTTGCTTCTGAGAGCACGTGCATGGGTGGGGAGAGAGAATTTTCTGTGGTCTCCCATCATTAGGTTCCTTATGAAATTAATACTCACGTTGAGGAAAGGGGGAAGGGTGCAGTGTTGCAGAATGAGGACCTGGGTCAGGTGAAGTACAGCCTGGCAGAGCAGAGCAGATCCTGTGCCTTCATAATTGTGTTTGCCACTGCTTGAAGGGTCTGATTTCCGTAAAAAGGAAAGGGGAAAGTAATTAGTTCTTCACTCTTGCCTGAGAGGGCATCCTGCAGCCAGCCACATCGATTGCCAAGGTCCTATTAGTCTTCAGCAGGACCAGAATTAATTGTTTGGTATTACCTGAGCTCCTCAAGGTCTCAGGCTGGGATCAGAGCTCTGATGTGGCAGCTTTGGCTGCAGGCACCAAACTGGGCGTTGTTTGTGAGCTCAGTCAAAGCAGTGGTTCTTTCCAAAGCCACCATGACTCCAACAAGGTAGGCAGTTCCATGGATATAGTGGTGAGTGGTTAACTGCCCCTTCCCTCCCTTGGTGTGCAGCCAAAAAGGAACCCAACGTGACTTGCCGGGCGTTTGTCCTCTCTAGTTTCTCCATAATGCACTTGTATGTTAGAAGGTTTGTGTAGTACTCAGCCTGCAGTGAGAGAGTCTGTCTGAGAAGGTTTGGAAGACCAGTCAAGTGTTCATAGAATCACCATGGTTAGAAAGGACCTCCAGGATCATCAAGTCCAACCTTTATCCCAACATCTCCCTGACCATCAGACCATGGCCTCAAGTGCTTCACCCACTCGTTTTTTGAACATCTCCAGGGACAGTGACTCCACCACCTCCCTGGGCAGCCTGGGCCAGTGCCCAACCACCCTCTCAGGAAAGAACTTCTTCCTAATATCCAACCTAAACTTCCCCTGATGCAACTTGAGGCCATTTCCTCCCATCCTATCATCAGTAATTTGGGAGAGGAGACCAACACCAGCCTCACTACAACCTCCTTTTAGGGAGTTGTAGAGAGCAATGAGGTCTCAGTCTCCTCTTCTCCAGACTGAACAGCCCCAGTTCTGGCTGTATGTGTGCAGGTCCTTCTGTTCTCTTCTGCCCTAAATTGTGTCAACTTCTAATGTTTATTATTTTGTTGTGTTGTAAACTTTCCTCCCCAATATTCATACAGTTCCAGCAACTGCATGTATCACACAGGGAACATAAATTATTGATATTAATATTATTAATATTATTCTGTTTGAAAAAAAGGTAGGCTTAGGCTGCAGTATGGTTTGAGTGTGGCTGTGGTTTTTTTTTCCCCAGACTATCCTGGGTGACACGTGTAGAACAAAAAATATTGGAGCATTAATATATGTAAAGCAGGCCAGGCAGAGCGTGCTGTTACAGAATTCTGCAGAAAGAGCCTGGAAACCAAGGTTTTTTTGGAATGAAATATCCCCTAGGTTGCTATTGAAGGGAAAGGATGAAGCCCACTCCCTCTGACAGGAGACTGGAGGGAGTGAGTGTCAGTGTTTCAGCAGGGAGCTGTCACCACAGCATCAGTGTGCATGTCCCCACTGCATCAGGTGTGCTGCAGTGAGCAGCAGCAGAGCCCTCCTGGAAGGACATTTCATGGGGGTGTATGTGAGTTGTGATTTGTGTTGTGATACCTGGTCCTCACCTGCAAAAGGAGAGGAAAAAAATGGTCAGATTTGTCAGACAAACCCATACGGTTGAGGCTGCGCTGGAGCTGTGGTTGATCACACTCCCCTCTAACCTGAGCTGGTTTCTTTCTGATAGACAAACATGTGTTTAAATAATGCATCCTACCTAGCGCTGTCCCTTTGGTTTTAATGTCCCCTTCGACAACTGGATGTTTCCATGATGGCCAGTAAACATCTCCCAGACTGACCCATTCCTGCTTTAAATGCACCTTGAGGCTGCCTTTCCTTGGGTTCACCTTCCCAAGGAAACACTGCAGCTGCTCATTATTTGCAGCACTTACTACAAGAGACTCATTTCCAGGAGATAATTTTTTTTCCCCCTTAGAACTTCATAAAAATGTTGTAGTTCCTGACCACAAAGACACAGTGAATACCTATTGCAGAGGAGTGCTGGGAGCTTTTGATGTCAGAGCTGTTCTGCTTTAAAAGGGCACAGAAGTCTGTCAATGGCACATTCTTTTCTTCCATGGTAATAGGAAGAGACTGCATAGCATTGTGTTATATTGTAGGAAGGTTTTGAAGCTGAACTTACTACATACCTGTAGCACAAAAAGGAAGAGGGTAACCATGTCAACCATTGTCCAGCTGGCAGCCAGTGCTTTGCACCACTGTCGTTCACCAGACCTCCTCGTACCCTGGGAGCTTGTTTATACCGAGGGGCTGAGGGCTCTGAGGCTCCTCCTCAAAGCACTGTGTCAGGGCAGTGAAGGTACAACCACTGTGCATGTTGGTCTTTCTGATTGCTTTTCTGTTTTGCTGCAAGTCCACGTGCTTTGTTCCAGGGTACAGAATAGGGAGGGGAACATAATTACTGGGAAACTAATTAATACTTAAACTTCCCCTGGTTTTTGTTTAGTGGGAGAACACACAGGCCAAAGAAAAAGGCTGTATTTATTATTAAAACTGAGGTGGCACCCAGAAGTCTTCATTTTTCCCAAGTATCCCATTGTTTGTGTCCCTTCTGTGAAGTGTTGTGATTATTGGTGACAGATAGCTGGTGCTGTGATCACAGCCCCGCTCTGCTGAGCACTGCCTGTGGCTGCAGTTAAGGAGGAGCCCATCACCAGAACTCTGCCCTTACAGGAAAGTCCTGTGGATTTGAGAAAGGCTAAAACCAGTTGAGTTTGGAGGTGAAATAAAAGGCTGTGTATTGGGCTGCAGAAGCAATAGAATAGCTCCATTTCCCTGAATTGAAGACCATCTCTCATTGATTTAAGGTTCTACAATATTGGGGCCAGGTTGTAAGATTCTGAGACTTCTAAAGCCCCTTCTAATGTGCTCCCCCCACCCCAAATGTGTCACCATTTTGTCACTGTGGTCCTTACAATTGACTGTATTTGGGCCATGTGATGCCATAGAGCCGTGTAGCTAAGTATTGAATCAGGATTAACCCTAGCCCAAAGTCCAGAAAATTCATGGATTAGGGAAATGTGCAAATATTAAATGTATGAAAGAATTACTCTGGAATATAAGATCTATGTTAAATATACTAGGTGAGCAGCAAGGCTGGTTCTCCTGCTGCCAGGTCCTGACAGATAGCACAGACAGGTGAGGAAACAGATGGGAGCTGACCCACGGGGTGGGGGGGTTGGACAAGTCACACCATCACAAACCTTCCCTCCTGAGCAAAGGTGAGGTGCACCAGAGCAGAAGGAGGCTGGAAGGAATACGCTGGCAGAAGTGAGGCACCAGGCAAACAGTGCCAGCACACAGCGAGAAGCAACGACCACAGACTCCATCTAAATATTTAATTAATGTGGAAACCCATGGCTTGCTTTGTTGGCAGAATATAGCAGTCAGCAAGCACAGGGTGCATTGAGGGGCAGTAAATCTGATGCTAGTTGTTAAATAGGGAGACAGCTCTCAGGTGGGGTTACCTTAGAGACCAAAGATCCAGAGCCAGTTATCTGGTGGTGTTCAACTCATCTCCATTTCCTTGTCTTTTTGGTGGGAATAGTGGTATCAGTCTTTGTGAAACCCTTGGATGTAGGTATTTAACTCTCCAGACTGCCTTGGGGGAGTTCTTTGACCTCTGTTTATTTATCTATCAAGTGAGGGTAATGATACTGCTCATCTCAAAGCAGCACCGCAAGACTTATCTGAATAATGATTGCAGAGCCCTTGGATGAAAGGTGCAGCACAGGGGCAAACAACTGATGTTTTTCTTGTTGCTGCCATGGTTTGAGTTGGGGATGTGGCAGGCTGAAGCCACGCTCTGTATAAACTCCTGCAGAGACCTGTGGGGGAGCACTGAGGGGACTGCAGAGCCCTGCTGGGAGTCGTGGCTCCTTAGCAGTGGTGTCCATGCTTTGCTTTGGGGAAGGTGCCTGTGCAGTAGATCTCGTACCGTGCAAGTCTGAGTTATTTCTGATTGCCAAACATAAACCATTCCACCAGTGTGAGGGGGATGGGTGATCATCTGGCTCCTGAAATACCCAGTAACTTCATGGACTCATTCTGTTAGTGAGTGAAAAACACCATTCTGTGTAATGTTAAAGGATATGGAGAAATGGCCAGTGCTTTATGCTCTTTTTTGCAGAGCTCAGATCATTGAGATAAATTGCCTTTCTTGTATTCCACATTCATCTTCATACACCCATTGCTGTCCCTCGTTTGCTCCATCCTGATTTTGAGGCAGATGGAAAGATAAAGAGTGTGTCTTTATCAGGAAGCCTGTTGGGTCCCTGCTGAGAATGAAAACAGGCTCAGAGATATTTTGCTTTGCTTTGCTTTGCTTTCCAGGGACCCTTTGGGCAGTCCACACTGGGTCTGACCCCTTCTGCTCACTGATGGCAGTGAAAACCCTCGACGTAGAGTGTGTTCTCAAGAGTGTGCTCGGTGCTCTTGAGAGAGAAGCCTCAGTGCAATAGAAATCCAATGTCTTTTCCACAATCCTTTTATCTGTTCCCTGCTGCAATTACTATGGGTTCATTTTTTTCCAGCCTTCCTCTTACTGTCTCTTCACCTGAGAAGTGGCCTGGAGTCACGACGTCACCTTTGTTCTCTTGTTCGTTTGGAGTGAAGAGACAGGGAAGGAGCAGTGGGGTCTGAAGCACCCTCAGACTGCACTGCCAGACTCTGGTTTGCACAGGTTATCTTCAGCACCTCCCCACTTTTGGGGGCTGCAGCTCCAATTTGGAGGGGCTCTGCCAAATCGCAGCTCTCCCTGTGTTCTGGGATGCAGTGAGGTTGCTGCATGCTGCCTGATTAAGCATCTATCTGTGCAAGGGCTCAGTTCTCATAGAGTGTTTTGGGTTGGAAGGGACCTCAAAGATCATCTCGTTCCAACCCCCTGCCATGGCAGGGACACCTCCCACTGGATCAGGGTGCTGAAGTGCATTGAAAGAGGGCCCTGAAAAATAGCAATAGGGAAACCCCTTGCATGGAGGTTTGGAGCATCACCTTAAACTACAGTGCTGAAGTCAAAAACACCTTTAAATTGGGAGGTTTGAGTGCTGTGGTGCTGTCTTGGGGCACGCTGACCCCCACAGGATGCATTTACATTGCTGTTGGGATTGTACTTTTGACATGGGTCTTGAGACTGTGCGTTGTTAACATCCCAGGGCAGCCCGAGAGCACTGAGGGTGAATCCTTCGGAGATGAAGCTGAACTGGATCTGCTCTGGGAGTTTATGGGGCCAGACTGGGGGTAGTTTGATGTAAATCCTCTGAAATGTGTATGCTGTGGACACTGTGTACTCAACACCAACTCATCCTCTGCAGGTTTGCTCACACTGGGCTGTGTGGCACACAAATACACACACAGTCACAGAGGCCACATGACGAGGGAAGTCATTTAGGGATAAAAGATCTCTATTCATGTATTTAGCTCGTGGAAAAATCTGTCCCTCAATCTGTGCATCAGTTGAGAGATCTTTTTCTTGTTTGCTATTTTCCTTTCTCCCACCCTTCATCTGTCATGCCTGTCTGGAGTACGAGCTCTGCAGGGCAAGGACTCGTACTGAGCGCATGAGCGTTGGTTACCACAGAGCAGTTTCAGTTTTGGTCGAGGCCTCGAGGCACTGCAAATAAACAACAGATTTTGGATGATGAGAGGCTTATTTATCACTTTATATTTCTTCTCCCAATCTGTTTCACCCTTGTGTAGTTAGGGATCAGGTCATGATACTGCGTGGATCTCACAGATGGACTGCGCGTTGGGTGTTTATTCATAGAATCGTCATAGAATGGGTTGGGTGTGAAGGGACCTCAGAGCTCATCTCGTTCCAATCCCCTGCCATGGCAGGGACACCTCCCACTGGATCAGGTTGCTCAAGGCTCCATCCAACCTGGCCTGGAACACTGCCAGGGATGGAGCATCCACAGCTTCCTTGGGCAACCTGGGCCAGTGCCTCCCCACCCTCAGGGTGAAGAACTTCTTCCTTAGATCCAGTCTAAACCCACCCTCTCTCAGCTCCCACCCATCACCCCTCGTCCTGTCATTACAGTCCCTTGTCAAAAGTCCCTCCCCAGCTTCCCTGTCCCCCCCAGGTACAGGAAGGCTGCTCTGAGGTCTCCCCAGAGCCTTCTCTTCTCCAGGCTGAACAAGCCCAGCTCTCTCAGCCTGTCCCCATGGCAGAGCTGTTCCAGCCCTCTGCCCATCTTGGTCGCCCTCCCCTGGACTCACTCCCACAGCTCCAGCTCTTTCTTGTGTTGGGGGCTGCAGAGCTGGGCACAGGATTCCAGGTGGGGTCTCAGGAGGGCAGAGCAGAGGGGCAGAATCCCCTCCCTCACCCTGCTGGTCACACAGCTTTGGATGTAGCCCAGGACAGGGTTGGCTTTCTGGGCTGCAGGCACACACTGTTGGCTCATACTGATCTTATCATCCCCCAACACACCCAAGTCCTTCTCCCCTGGACTGTTCTCTGTGGCTGCAGCAGGGATAGCCCTGTCAGAGGGAAGGGTCCTGTGCAGGAGGTTGTTAATGGTGACAGCCCCCTGTTTCTCCGTGCCAGTAATGCACCGAAGTGATACTGTACTGTGAAGAAGTTGAATTCCTTACCTCTGCTGATCCCTTCTGATGCACTGGCATTACCTTTCCCAAACAGAACAAGTTTAGAAAATATCAGAGTAGCTGGAAACCATTTGACTCATGCTTGGCTGGGTGAGAGACTGCTCGAGCATGCTGTCTCCTGTTGACGTGAGCTGCAGATATTTCCAACAGCAGCTCCTTTGGTTTCAAAATCTCGCTCGCGGGGCAGATTTTATTTTCCAGCAGGATTCTTCGAAGCTGATTATTTTCATTTACACTCCATCACTGCCACTGCGCTCAAGCACAGAAACTGTCCAAGTGGGCAACAACTAATTTTGCTTGGTAGTGTTCCTGGCATCAGGATAGGTGCGAGACCACTTTGTTTGGCTTTGCTGAGATGCCCGAGCCTGTGCAGGGACCAAAGTCCATGTGCTCTGCAGCCCTCTCCTGGCTGCATTCAATACTGCTCTTCAGGCAAGGCGCTTTATTTCTGTTTGAATGTGGCTGAACACTTCTGGTTTTCAGAGCCAGTCTCAGGCTGCCAGTGAGATTTACACCTCACCATCTGTTTGTCCATCATTCCAGCTGTAGCTCTCGCTGGCCGTTTCAGAGGGGACAGTGGTGACCTCAGCACAGAGCAGTCCCACCGCTGCTCCATCCTGAACCCGTGTCGCTCTCTGTTGGTACTTAGGAATGGGACAAGATTAAGATTTGCTGCTTCCCATTTCCACAGGGAGAAGTCATCTGTCCTTTCTTCCACTTCTTGCCCATCTCATCCGTGTTTCTGTGCCAGTTCTCAGTGGGCTGACCCTTTTTTCTGGCCTTTCAGTGTTTTTTCTGTGTAGTCGCTGTACTTGTGTTCCACGGTGGCTGGTTTGTGCATGTAGCATGTGCTTTATTGGGGTTGGTTTTTCAAAGGTCATCCAGACATTCAGCAGTGCTCTTAAAGCAGAAAGGAACTGCTGTTGCTCAATAATTATTTCCATTATTTTTGCTTTGGTGAAGTAATTGAATTGATCTGCTTGGGTTTGTAGCAGCCAAGATTGCCAAGTCAAGAATATTTTCTTACCCATCTTTCTTCCAGTTTTCTCAGGGATCCTGAGTATGTCTTTACTGATGATTTCCCTGCATATTATAAAACTTGCCCAGAGGAATGAAGAAGTCATTTGTTTTCTGTAGAGTATTAAAAAATAATGCTCTCATTGTGAAATGTCCTTGCCTGCAATACTGGACAATCTTGCATTAATTTTCTGCTTGCTTGATCTCTGATATACAAAGATTCTATAGAACATGACTGAAGCATGAACCCGTGTTAGTTATGAATTTTGTAGTGCCCTGTGCTGGGTGAGTCCCTGCCTTTCCTCTTCTCCCTCTTTGCCATCGCAGGAGCCCATTCAGGCAGCGGTGACAGCGCTGCTGTCACCTCCCTCCTTTGCACGCAGATGAGCCGTGGCAGGATATGCTTGCCCTGTCGTGGCAAAGAGAGGCTTTAGGGATACAGTGAGTTGTTGTAGCAGTTTGTATCCAAGGTCTCAAGGCTTTTATGAGCTTTAAATAAAAAAAAAATATTACCCTGCAGTGCCTTGTTTTGGCACACGTGGGTGGGGGATGAACCACGTGGCTGTATGTATTAGTAATATATTTCATACTAATATGCAGAGGGCAGAGTGGCAGCCTCTGGGGCTCAAGTAGATGGATTTTCCTTGGAGCTGATGGGCTGAACAGCATCAGCCCTTAGCACCCAAGGTAAGGAATTGAGCTGTCGCTCCCATCACAGTTTCGTGTCCAGTGGGTTTGCAGAGGAGCTGGGAAAGGAGCTGGATGGTTGTGCCCAGCTGTCTCCCAGGGCACACTCAGCCTTAAAGCCACTGCCTTCAAGGAGCCCTGACACCAGGGACACCAGCCTTTGCACCAGACAGTGTCACCCACAGCTGGGCACCCTCCTGCCAATTCTTCATCCTCATCCCTCAATCATTTCCTCTCAACCTCAAATAGCCATTTCCCTCGAGCTCTGCCCTGCTCTCCCTTAACTCATGGTGCTGCAGGAGGCAGAGACTGTTCCTTAACCTTTAAGCAAAGATGGTGATTATATAAATCCTCACCCCTATATGAGTCATGTGTTGGTACCTTTTGGAAACTGGGGGGGTTGCAGTTTCCTCTCGGCGTAGGCGCCCCGCTCCCATCAGCGCTGATGGAAGTGACATCCACATATCAGGAGGAGAAGCTGTCCCTTCTGCTGCTGGGCTAACACTCTTTCCAGTCCTTTTGTGCCACCGATTCCTCTGCTAGGAGACAGTGGAGGCAATTAAAATGTTGTAATTTCTCATGAATAGAATCCTGCTGAGACATTCGGTATAATAGGAGCTCCCTCCCGTGTCCGAGAAGGTCTGTAGTGCCAGCACTTTCTTTCTTCTCTCACTGGGATGAATTTATCTCCCTGTTGTCTCAGGAGAAGGGAATAATTCCCTGAATTTGTGCTGGGTTTACAGCTGTGGTGCTCTGCTTGCTCCCCCTTCTTTCAGTTTGAGACATTCCTGGTGAACAGCTTTGGATGTTGATGGTCTGATGCAGACCACCTCAGCCCCAGATGAGGTGAAACATCAGTAGCATGAGCATCTTTATTCTTATTTTTCCTGCCAGTTGCTCTTTGCTTTGGCACCCATTTTCTGTGAAGGACCCCCTTGAGATGGCTGAAAAATCAACTGTTCTTAGGCCAGTGCCATAATGTTGAGCATTGAATTTTAAATGGTGGCAGAGGAGAAGGTCTCTGTCCTGTTGGGGATGCAGGGGCTGGATACTCTCTGCATATTTAATATTGCTGTATTAAATTGAATTGGTGCCAATTATAAATGTGGCTCTAAGCATTTTTTTTTTTTAAATCAAGAATGGGTTGAGACTGTCACCTGAGTCCAGCCAAAACTTTTTTGGGTATAACTAGGTAACATAGAAGGAAAAACTTCATTTCTCTGATCAGTCTGATAAGGCTCCCAGTGTCTCCTGTCTTCTGGCACTGGTGTGGCTTTTAACCATAAGCCATCATATTTTGTTCTTTGTACCTACTCCTGTCTTAAGGACAAAATATTGTGCAGTTGGAGTTGCATTTTTCAAGCTTTAGGGAGTACATTTTTTGGTATCTTGATGTACAGAATCCATGTACAGCTTTAAATAGTATTTAAAAATCTGTAGAGAAGCCATCAATTTCTGGATAGCTTTTGCACACTATAAATTCTAGGCAGATGTAATGAAAAGGCACTATTTTAATACGAGACAAAGACTTATTTCACTCATTCTCCAGTGCCTTCATTTGTCACCGTGGCAGCAACATCATCAGATGTTCATATTAAATACTGTGCTTATTTATTGTGAGTAATGGATGGAGCATGTTGCCATCTTTATGATCACTGCACGGGAAAACAACTCTACCTTTTCCCTTATGGTCATAAGTCTTTTTGGACAGACACAATGTGCTGCAGCATTTCCCAAATCCTGCCCAGGACCCAGGGTCTGTGGGGGTGCTCCGGGCTCTGGACTACGTTGGTAGGTCCAACCCCACAGCATCTCAGGTCTGAAATGACAGTAGTTTAGAAAGCTGACTGAAACTGGGAGTGTTGGGGGTCAAGAGAATGCCCTGTGGAAGTTGATTGTTGACCTGTGCCCTGCTCTTTCTTCTTCATCCCTTGGGGACTGGGCTACATGGACCTCTCACCTTGATAGGACCTTCACCCTGATAGGTGAAGTACAAATGATCTACACTTTACAGCTCATAATGCCATGGATAGGGAGCAGGAATCCCTGGGGAGAATAGAGCTTTCCAAAGTGTCTAAATGAAAGCTGAGTTGCCTTAAAAGAGACTATATTTTTACAAGGATGTGTATTTAGGCACCCAAAAACATGGAGAGGCACCCAAAGAGGTTCTACTGCATCCAGATAGGGAACTGCTAGAATGTACTGCATTGCTTTTGAAAAACTCATCTTCAGTCCCTAAGCAACGTAGAAGCTTTTTCGAACCACCAGCCTTCTGCTCCTATTGAATTCTATAGGAAATTATCCTAATAGCACTGAAAGCAATATTAATGGCTTTCCAATTAGAATATCCAGATAATTTGTTTGTTTTATCGGCCCTCCACGGCGGAAAATCGAAGGTTATTGTGAACCTCACTTGAAGTTTTTCATCGGTGGGCCTTTTTGTCAGGAGCCAGATACTCTGTGAAAAACAGATAAAGTGATTTAAAAGAAATATTTTGCCCAAGGAACAATAACAAGGCTTGGAAGACTTTCTTCTTTCTGGGAGTTTCCTTTAGGGAAACCTTTTCATTTACTGATTGAAAGATCAAATCGGCCCATAGAGGGAGCAGTGGGGTGTACATGATTTTTCTCCTGATCTCTAGAAAAACACACTCAGTTAAACAGTCCATGGAGAGGTTTGGTTTTAAAGGGAGAGGCACTTGTGTGATTGGACAGAAGGATTAGGAAGTGATCTGTAGGGAGGGAAAGGAAAGCTTGAAATCCAATTCAGTGTCAGTGGAACTGACAGGGCGATGTTATATAGGGGTTTAAAACATGAAATACACTCTGCTAGGATGCCTGAACAAATCATAAACTTCTGCCTTCATAGTATGTACTGTGTGGCTTATAGAGGTTTTAAAAGTTGGTGAATATTTTAATGCCATGTAAGAAATTAATAAATGCATTTTAATGGAATTGGTTCTATATGAAACCAATCAATTTTGTGTATAATCCTGTGGTCCCATATATCCATAAATTGCTTATTAGCATGACATAGAATTTATTAGGTTAATATGCTTATAATCATATTTAATACAACAATATTTGTTTAATTCCTGTAGTTATTTATTATGTCTATTAATTACCAGTTAATTTTTTATGAACTATAACTAGACCTTTACTAGGACATGCAAAAGCACCTGATGGCTGCACTATCTTCTGCCCTGCTTCTTCTCTCTGTTGTTTCTTTCCATTTTTCATACAAAGACCTCTCCTCTGACAGTCCATGTCAATTTTCAGATCCCATTTTCCCAGCAAGAAATACAAGAATTGAGTAAGATTAATGACCCACTTGTTAGCTGAAGTATTTAAGCTCCAAATTTCCACTGATACCAACTATTTTTGGCTAGGACATGGTCTGAGAACCTGCCAACCACAACTATTTATCTCCAGGTTAATTTTTGATAAAAGGCTTCCATAAATTGAAGCCAAAGGTGCCATATGTTGAAGAAGCCGTCCTGTGCCCAACCCCTACATCTTTCAAAAGATTTCAGGCTTGGCTCTAAAGACCTTGATTTATCCTCAGATCTGGCCACTCACTCCTTGTTTGGAATAGTAAACTGCAGTTTGCTAAAGTGAAGGGTCCAGTTTGGTCAGGTGTGTGTCCAGCAGCTGTAGGGCAGGGACTGGCAGGGCTTGGCATGAGCCACAATCCCAGCTGGACCGATAGGATCCAAGGCCAAACAGATGTGGGATGCTCATGAGATCAGTTTGTAGGGCTGTTACGGTGGGTACAAGCGTAAGGAAAAGAAAAAAATACTGCAGAGAAATGAATCCAAGGAGATTTTGTGGTTTATTTAGGAGAAAAGCTTCCTTGGTAGAGCACTTTAACAACATATTTTTTTATGTGTGTGTACAAGCATACAAGAGGTGAGGAGCTGACAATATTACCCATCCCTGTGACACCAGCCCTCTGTGGATGTTTAGTTGCATGTCCTCAATTTCATAGAATCACAGAATGGTTTGGGTGTGAAGGCACCTCAAAGCTCATCTCGTTCCAACCCCCTGCCATGGCAGGGACACCTCCTACCAGCCCAGGGTGCTCCAAGCCCCATCCAACCTGGCCTGGAACACTGCCAGGGAGGGGGCAGCCACAGCTTCCCTGGGCACCCTGGGCCAGTGTCTCCCCACCCTCACAGCCAACAATTCCTGCCTAAGATCTACCTTTAGGTACTGGGTTTCTTGATGAAAACTGGTAGCTACAGAGTTGGTGGTTCCTGTGGCGATGCCAATGGTCTCCAGGCAGGGGACTCAGTACCCTGCAGCATGGGACCCTTAGCAGCCTGAGCCTTCCTCCTTGTCTCTCATCTTCCAGGGGGAGCTGCACAGACCCTTCATCTGATTTGTTGGGAAATAGATAGAGGAGGCAGAGAAGTGGTTTCTGTCTGGAGGGGGAAGGAAATTGGACATGAAGTTGCAGGTAATTGATTGTGGGGGTTGCACCTACAGTTCAAGGTACCAGAAGACTCCTGCTCAATGCCTCACGCCTAACATAGGCATGCCAGCCTCAGGCAGAGCTCCCAGTGGGATCTGAAGCTCTTAGAAAACCCAGGCTAATTAAAGATTCTGAAGGCCTTCACATAAAACCCAAGCTGACTTTTACTGGAGCGCTCGGATGTCACCGCCAGCCTCAGTAACCACAGTTCTCCCAACGTCCTCGGACCGCCTCGTGGCAGAGCACTCACACCTCCAAGTGCTGAATTTTTTAATAAATGAGATTTTTGATTATTTTTTTTTTTTGTCAGTGTGAGAGTTAGGAAACATGGATTTCAGAACAAAAAGCCTACTTAAAACAAAACCAGCCAGGCACTTCTGTTCCAGTTGGAAACAGAAAACACGTACCCAGTCGTATTTCAAAACTGAGTCCAGTGCCTGCCTTTGTCCTTTTTAATGGCTTTCAGAGGACGTGTATGACTGTGCATTTCCCTGAATAGGATTGTTTTTCTGAGCTGACTCCAAAAGGATGTTCCAGGGTTGGTAACTGTGATCTAACAGCAGCGTGAAACCCACTGAAATTGTTTGTACCAGCTCTGTCTGCCTCGTGTGCTTAATCAATGGATCTGGAAGGTGATGCTCTGTGCTTCACTAATCCTAAAGCTCTGATGGTGTATCTTGCTTATTTTTACTCTTAAGCTATGAGAGGGTTTAAAATGAACTCTGAATTTGATTTATCAACAGCTACGATGCCAATTCAGCAATGAAGTCATGGTGTTCTGAGACTAAATATTAGCACTAATGAGGAAACATAGCTTCCATATTTCAGAGCCCTGAGTTTCCTCTACATACGGAGAAATTCTGAAGCTGTGTGTAATTTAATCATGTGATCATTAACTAGGCAAGTATTTACGTGTCATTTTACCTGGATTATAGAGTACCAACCAATGTGAAACCAGATAACGTTCAACTGCCCAAGAATATTCATGCTTCATATTTGTTTTGTAGAAGGAAAATGCATCTAATGCAAGAACAATGGTTGTCCTGTCACATTTTCCATCAGGATGAATGGAACATGTCTGTAGTTTTAAAAACAGAGTGTTCTTTCTCTTTGAAAACAGAAGTGAGAGAATTGAAGACATAAACTGCAGTGTGTGAGCAGTGGGTGTGTGAAGCCAAGGGACCCAGCCTCAGACAGCTGTGACAGCCTGGCTCTCAAAGTACATCACTGCTCTTGACAGACTCCAGGTTCTTACTTGTCTGAGGATGGTGTGGCAGCTCTGCCCTCACACTGTTCTACTCTGGGGGGAGAAATAAAGTGCACTCCATCCCCCTACAAACCTTCCCCAGGAACTGGGATTGTCAGTCCTGCCTTGTATGGCATTTCTGTCTGCTTGGGGATAATTCTGGTGGTGAGTCACTTGGGCATCAGTGACCATTCATGTTTCTCAAGAAAGAACTTCCTCCTCTGTGGGATGATGAATGGTGGGAAATCATTCTTGAAAATTGAGCAGAAAGAAAAACTCGTGATATTTCCAACATGAAATAGATCTGAAAACCTGTTTTTCCAGAATTTAACAGTTTACCAGGGAATTCTTTCAGCCTGGGACTGCTAATGATTAGATCTTGCTGGACTGTGAGTGCTTCTGAGTGGGACACAGAGTTCATCTCAGCCTGATGTCAGCTGGTCTTCAGTGCAGTAAGTGTGTTGCTGTGAGCACGTAGGAAATACTTGAGCAGGAGTTGCAGTCAGTGGGAAGAACTTGGTGCTCTGTTAAACTTTCTTGGAATTCCAGGGAGGTGTCATAGCTTAGAGTTCCTATCAGGTCTGAATTTCAGGATGTCTGAGTCCTGCCAGGAGGCAGTGCAAGCAGTTCAGAGTGTCCCAGGGTGTTCACCATGCTGTGAGAGGTGGTAGAGAAAGAAAAGTGTTTTGGAAATAAGGTCACTTGATGTTCACTTAGGTCCTATTGCAATATTCTTTAAGGCTCACTGGATTCAGTGGATATATGGTAAGGTTTACTGATGTACTTTCCAAGTTCCAGAATAAGGAACTTCCCACTGGGAAGAAGTTCTTCCTCACATTTATGTGGAACCTCCTATGTTCCAGCTTGTACCCATTGCCCCTTGTCCTATCATTGGATGTCACTGAGAAGAGCCTGGCTCCATCCTCATGACACTCACCCTTGACATATTTATAAACATTAATGAGGTCACCCCTCAGTCTCTTCTTCTCCAAGCTAAAGAGACCCAGCTCCCTCAGCCTTTCCTCACAAGGGAGATGTTCCACTCCATCATCTCTGTGGCTCTGTGCTGGACTCTCTCCAGCAGTTCCCTGTCCTTCTTGAACTGGGGGGCCCAGAACTGGACACAATAATGCAGCCTCACCATCAATCAGCTATCTGTAACACAGAATAGGCAGTATGCTCACCTGTAATAAGGCAATCCTGCTTGGTGCCATACATGGGCTAAACCCAAAACATCCATCACACCTACATCAGTGACTTGGGAGCGCCTTCTCCTGTTCGTTTATCTTTTTCCTACTGCAAAAGGTTGTAATCCTTTAAGGAAGTATTAAGCAGTGTTGTTTTTAGAAATCAAAATAGAACTGATTGAGAAAATGCTGTGCATCATCTCCAGTTAAATGTCTTGGCATGCTGTCTCCAGCCCCTGGGCTCCACGAGCTGCACCCAACCGTGCTGGCATGGAGCGTAACCCGGAGTGAGCACACGAAGCCAAGAATTGAGTCAGATGTTTTGACAGATTATATCAAAGAGTTTTGGTTTGTATCTATTGTTTTTCCATCTGAGCAACTCTTCATCTTTTACAATTGAACTTCTGCCAGGAGTAAATGTAAAGAGCTTTGTGGTACCAATGGCTGTGCACAGTGGCAGCGGAGCGGCACGGAGGAGACAGCGAAGGGCACCGTGCTGGAGCATCCCAGTTCTGTTCTTGGCTCTGCCTTTGATTTGCTGGCAAGTAAATTCTCAGCCTGACTCCTACTTTCTAGCCAGTGAAAAATGAGTCTTCCATGGAAAAGGCTTTGAGATAGAGATGACAAAATCCCAGAGTGTGTATATATTTGCTGAAGTGTTCAGTGACCTGTTTGGGTATTTTGTCACTCTGGTCATCTCTTTTTTTTCTCCCTTGGAGACCATAGCAGCTGAAAGGCCCCAGCTTAGGTTTGAGATGTGTTGGTTTAGTCCCTGCCCTTGCCTCGAAGAGCTCTAGTCTCCAAGGGCAAGCAAGGGCAGGACTTAATCTTCTCATTTTCCAGTTCATAAAATGACTTCTCCAAGATCACACCTCTCAGTATCTAGGGCATTAGTTCCAGAGCAATAGTAAAACAAAAAAGGAGTTACTTCAGAACCTGGAGCAAAAATCCTTATTACTTTTCAACAAGTGAGATGTTCATAAATATGCTTTGTTGATCTCTGAATCAGGAAAGTATCAGCTTTGTTTAGAGTGAAAAATGCCATCAGTATTTTCCATCCTTTTCACTCACTGAGTGGTGGTGCACTGCTCCCCACATCTGCAGCAGTTCCTGCAGTCACAGCTGTCTCCTAAAAAACCTTTTGTGGGCTCAGGTTCCCTGTGTGGTCACTGCACTGCAAATGACCACTGATCCCTCGTGTCTTTCTGAAAAAGCAACTCCTTAATCTCATGGCTTGTCTGGTATACACCCATTTTATTTTATTTTTAACACTGAGATTATCCACCTTCCCTCCATGCCTGTGGCACAGTGGATTATTATTATTATTATTAATGTGATTTCAGACACATGCCAACGTGCCTTTTAAATAAAAACAAGCAAGAAATTCTATAAAACTCCTGAAAAACAGTTGAAAAGGAAGCGTGTTTACCCACAGTTTAGGGGATGTTGTTGAGAACCTGATCTTTTTGACTCCTGTTTGGAGAAAGGGAGAAAACAAGCAAACAGTGCTGCGTGCAGGACTGGGGTGGTTAATGTACTGTGGATTATTGCTGTAAAGCCAGGACCTCAATCTCTCAACTCTCCAGAACACAAACAGTCCTTGGCTTTTATAGAATCATAAAGAGCTGCCTTAAAGGCTGAGGACAAATTCAAGCCCTGATGCGAGTTGGCATCGCTATCACTGTATCCAAAGGGACTTGGAGTTTCTTGCACGATGGCTGAATTTGATCCACAAGTGACCACAGTTGTCCCATCAAATTCTGCCAGGCAGCTCATCTCCTGCATTCTTGCCATTCAACCGTCACATAAAACGATGTTTTCAGCTGGATTCCAGCTACTGGAAGAGTTTTGGAGTCTCTCCAGCGTTCTGCAGAGAGGCAGGGGGAGGAATCTAACTGCTGAGGAGATCCAAATGCAAGAGGAACTCAAACCCTGCAAAACTTATAATTAGTCTTAATGCCTTTGCTTTTTTCCTGCTGAATGAAGTGCGCCGTGCAATGGAAATTTGTGACAAATTAGCTCTGTAGGCTTCACTTCGAGTTCGGCGTGGAGAATGAAAAGGCATTTGTTACAGCATTGAGTTACGTGTAGGATATCTCCAGCTATAATGAGCTCAGGTTTTTGAGCAGTGCTAGAATAAACTCTTGCCTGGATCTCCTGCAGTGTGTGGTTTTTTTTCCCTAAGAGCATATTTCTTTCTACTTGATCAGCTCATCTCCTGCAGATGATAAAATTACCCACAAAGATTTGTATCTGATGCTGTGCCACAAATCATATTTAGTTGTAGGATTAACATTTGCAAGCGTAGAACATTTATGGGAAAAAAAAAAAGAAAGGGGGGGGCTGGCAGTTCCTGAGTATTTACATGGAGAGATGAGATTCAGGATAGATCGTGCAGGCTTTTCAAATGCATGGCCATTTGTACAAGGCATGGATCCACTCCGTTCCAGCGAGCATCCTTTGAGCTGCTTTGATAGCATTTCTCTTGGTGAGGTTATAAGATAAAGAACCCAGCGAATGGGAACCTTGGGCAAGCAGCTTTGGAATCACAGAATCCCAGAATGTCAGGGATTGGAAGGGACCTCAAAAGATCATCCAGTCCAATCCCCCTGCCAGAGCAGGAATACCTGTATCAGGTCACACAGGAACATAGAAGAACCAAACCCACGTTCCAGCTGTGCTGAAAGCTACGTATGTGGCAGCCAGGTTTTCCAGCCCTGTGGCATGCTCAGGGTGGTCTGAGCCTTGCAGAAACGCTCAGCCCCTTCCAAGGCACTGGAAGAAGGGGCAGTTTTGAAGAGGTTTGTATTACCAGTAGCTTCCAGTGCACGCTTCGTCACCAGACTGGCCAAAAGAGAGCTGAATTCAACATGTGAGACCATTTGTATATCTGCCCCCAAAAGCAGTCTGCTCAGTGGTCTGCAGCCCACTGTGACGTGGCATCAGCACAGTGCAAAGGGGCAGTCTGGGGTATCACAGCCTTCAGCAGCTGGGAGGTCCACCCACACGTGGGGACCCACTGACCAACACGGGTCCTCCTCAGGAGGCATCTCTTGCCACACCTCCTGGAAGCACCAGGGGCTCACCTTGCTGCAGGAGCAGTGGGGTGAGTGCAGTGTGCTGGGTTTCAGGCAGCATTGCGACGGGTGCTGCACCACTCACATCTTTCTTTTTCCTCTCTCCTTTCTCCGGCGCAGGTTCCTCACCACATGAAGACTTTACCCTACTACAGTTACGACCAACCAGTGATGGGATACTGCCAAGCTCATAAGCCCCTCCATGTAAATAAGGGGTACGACACCATGTCCCGGGAGCAGGCGGAGACAACCAACCTGGAACTCAGTCGAGACCACAGCTTCATTGCGACAATCGCGCGGTCGGCCGCTCCGGCCATTTACATTGAGAGAATACCAAACTAACCATGGAGACATCTTCTTCAGGAGGCTGAGCTCTTCTGAGGGACCTTTCATCTCAGAGGAGACCAGGGCAAGAGACTGAAATCTACCATTCCAACCTAGAAATACTCCGACACAGACCCAGGGAAGGGGATGGAGCGACCTCCGCAGACTGTGGGGATGCTCTCTTGCAGTACACACTGAGAACTTCAGGATTTTTCTTTTGCTTTAAAACTTTCAAACAAATTCCTCAATGTAAATATTAAAAAAAAGAGAGATTGTCGAGTTCTTATTAAAAAAAAAGAAAAAAAAATAGATTTCACTCTAGCTACATAAAGGGATGGATTAAGAGTTTTGTTTGTATATTTGATTTTTCTACATTGCACGGTTCCAGGGATGGAGAACCACAGGTAAAAATAAAGGGGATGGGGAGGGCAAAGGGTGGGGTGGGGGGGTCAGCCATGTTTCCTTATTAAGTGTTTATTACTCTTCAAAGATTTGTTTAATATTTTTGTTCTTTTTAAACAAAAGATAGATATCTATTTTTCTTTTTTTTTCTTTTTGAGGGTTTTTTTTTTTGTCGTTTTTTGGGTTTGTTTGGTTTTTTTTTTAAAGTGGTAAAAACGCTAAATATTTCAAACTTCAGACATGGGCATTAAAGCTTATGTTGAACCAAAAGGACCTTGGCAATTGATGCAGCAGAAACAAAGAAACTCGGGTGCATGTACATTTAAGACACAGGCTGTACACTATGGAGGGTGCTTTTGATTTTTACTATCTTCATTGTGCTTCATTGTTGACACTATAATTACTTTTGGGGCTCTAAAAAAAAAAAAGGGGGGAGACATGCAACGGAGTAACGACTCTGATATTTACAGTCCAGTGGTGCTTGTGAAGCAAAATGAAAGGACGTTTGGGAACCAAAATGGAAGTGATGTGCTTGAAATGGCTCGGAAGGAAAATCTTTTAAAGCGAGAGTATTTGGTGAAACTCACTGGCTGACACAATTTCTAAACCACAGGAGAATGTGTAACGTTGTTTTTTGGGTTTGTTTTTTTTTTTTTTAATTAATTATTATGATCAGTTAGTTTTTGTGTAGTTTTTATCAATAAAATGACGACGACAGCAACAACAGCAACAACAAAAAAAAAAAAGTGGTGGAAAAAATAAACATATTATTTTGTGGTTGGGACACCACAGCCAAGCTGCTGTTTGAATGGTTTCTCTGGGTGTGTGACACGGTGACTCCGTGGACAGAGGAGGGGACAACGCTTGGTCCTGCTTCACCTCTGTCTCATTCCTTTGCAGGGGCTCAAGGAATTGTTTTGAGGTTTAAAAAACCTGAGTGTGGAGCAGCTGGGTTTATTTGGCTTGTCTAAGAAAGAGGTTGAGAGGTGATTTAGTCAGCACACCTATATGGGCCAGGGGAGGAGGGGAAGGGAGAAGCAACCGTTTTTTGTAACTGATGGGGTTTTTCTTTTGTTGTTTCTTCTGTCAGAAGGCAGGTTGGCAGATACAGAGGCTGAGCTGACACTGAACCAATTCAGAGTAGGACATCAGGTGTAAGTTTTTAACCAGAGAGTGAATAACACAACCACGGAACTTAGGACATAAGGATTAGTGATGGTTTCAGGTATATATTGAGTGTTCTCACGAGGAATACGCTTGGGCACAAGGTAAGGGTTTCATGAATTTCTGCAAGTGCTGAGTCTTGTATCACATATCCAATATTCTGTTGTCTGCTGTGTTTCTCACCTGAAAAAACTTCTGTATTTTTCTCTGAAAGGAGGATTATAGATGGAGGTAAACATTCCGTGCACTTGCAGGGAAACAGGGATGTACAAAATCGACTTGATGCATCAAAGGTAACTTATTTAGCATTAAGTGTTAGACTGGAAATGAAATGAAAACGGCGTGAAAGGCCAGGTGATGGGTTTACAGCCAGCTCTGTTAGACATCTTGATACCTGTCAGCTTCAGCACTGCTACAGAGAGGGGGAGAAAGCTGCCTGAAACACTGATTTCCTTCAAATTGAGTTTAAAACATTGACCCACAGCCTATTGAGCTGCAAATGGAAGAACTCCCATTGATTCCTGTGGGCTCTGGATCAGCAGCAGAATACATTTCAATAAGCATCCAAATAATGGCATTCCCGTGCTCCTAACGATGAGGATGGTAATGGTTTTGTTAAAAGGTCCGTTAAGAAAAGTTGTGTGATTCTGGTTTGGGTTTTTTAGAGGGTGGCTGTGCATCTGCCAGCCTGATACCAGCAAAACCAGAGGAGATGTCAAGCAGGAATACTTACTGTCTTTTTATATGTTTTTTCCATAAGCCCCCGGCTGCTGGGGTCATGTGAATACTAGAGAATAGCTGTTTATTTTTTTTAATTCTATTTATAATCTGCATCAATGGAACTTCCCCCCAGGCTGTGGGAAAAGCAGCTTTGTAACTCCTGAAAGGGAAGGTGAAAATCAAACAAACTCCCTTTTCTCGTTTCCTGATTTCAAAATAACTTTAGCAGTGATTTGGGGGGTGTTTGGAACTGGCATTAGATTCAGATTACAGATTTTCTTTGCAGTCATTGGGAATTGTGCTGCTCAAGGAGAACAAAATATATAACTGTGTGCATGGTCTCCTGGATGAATTCGTGCTTTTCTGCCCAAAATGTTGCTGGGTTTCTGCTCTTCTGATGCCAATTTGGGCAAGAACCCTATAACTTTGTATTCTTGGCAATTAAGGAGGTAATGTTCCAAGAATGTTTTGAAGGCATGAAGGCACCTTAAGTGCTAAAGGTCATGAGGAGGTAAGTATTTACATCATGGATTGCTTTAGGTGGAAGCAGAAGTCATTGCAGCATGTACTGAGCTACCTGAAGTAGTGTTGGTTGTGGTGATCAGACTGACAGGGCTCTATAAAAGTCTATCCAGAACTCTAGATGTAGCAGGAATTGAAATTTAAACCACCATGGCTGTAATGAAAGCCAAAGAAATATGATTAACAACTTGCTCTTCACCTCTACTGCAAAAACCCAACTGTACTACGTTCATCTCCAGTCCTTGGCTATGAGCTTCATAGTTGTGTTTTGTTTTTAAAGTGTCAATTCCTGGAATAATGTGATTATATTGCAGCTTCATCTTAAAAATATGCCTGGACTCTACTTAGGGAAGGTCTTTGTCCTCCTCTTCATAGAGTTCTGGTGAGGGAAGTGACTGCTCTCAAAGGGAGGATGGAGCAACTCACTGGCTGCCAAGGTAAGACCCAAGAAATACAAACTTTCCTCCACGTCTGTAGTGATTCCTCCCATAGCAGACAGCAAATGACACCTTAATGAAGAGAACCCATTACTGCAGGTTTGCCCATGCTGGCATCTTCGTGGTCGTTGCGTCGTGGCCGGGTGCTGAGTGCTGCTGTCTTGCTGGGAGATCTCAGGGTTGTGCAGTATCCACTCAAGTAAGACAAAACTCAGGCTGACCTTCAGACCAAAGCTGTTGAAATTTGTGCTGTGCAGAAGACAAAAACCCAAATAATGGGTTTGGGAAGACTTGGGGGGGGAAAAATTGACTGCTGCCTGTCTCTCTAGCTAATAATTGTCTTGCACATGTCAGCAAAGCACTGAAATTACACTCTCCTGACAGTGCTGTGGGTAGGATCTGCAGCTGAGGACAAAGAGCCTGTAAAAGCACTCTGCTGCTCAGAATTATTTCCAAAGCTGGCAATATTTTGCTCTGAGATTTAAAAATGTTTTGGAATAAGCTGCCCTTTTCCATAATGAATTGAAAGTGTTCTGCAGATTGATAAACACAATTTTGTCTTGACTCCCCGTTGGAAAAAGTCCCTGAAGGAATTTGGCACATTGTACCTGGGAAATCAAGTGCTTTTATAGGTATTTTTAAGCTGCATGAAGATTTAAGGGTCCAATGTATGACATATTGAAGGTTATTAATTTTTAGGTGGTTCTCGCAGTTGGGTTCCTTTAAATGTCAGTAGTCACCTTTTTAAACCTACACAAAGGAAAGGGGGTTTCTTAAGGCTGTAAGTCCATCAAGCTGGAACCTGGCCTTAAATTAAGAAAAAGGAAATTACTTGTCTGATATTATTGCCCATGCACAAGCATTGGAATGCCTAACTCATAACATTAATCACAGTGTGGGTCTGAGAGACTTTGTTAAATTTGGGCAAGAATTAAAGCCTCTCTGCTCCCTAGAAAACAGGGGGGAAAGAAATTTCAGGGACACACAACCTGTGTTCCCCAGTGTCCTGTGAGAGATGTTCTTCCTGATCACCACAGAGTCCTGCTCATCACTGGGAAGATGATATTTGACCTTATTTTAGCAAGTGTAATTATCAATGGCAAGCAAGAACAAACCTGCCCTTTCCTTAAAAATCTCTCCAGTGTAACTCCATACTGGTAAAAGGGTCAAACAGAAAAACTTAGGTAATGAAACCCAAAACCACAGCAGTTTTAGGTCCTAAGTGGAGTAGCAGTACCAAATGCTCCTCCATTTGTTTCTCCTGCCGTTATTTCACACGTACTTCGTGCCCGTTGTTTGCTTTGATGCCCTGGTGGGCCACATTTTAATAATATGGAGGAAGGTGAAAGTAAATGAGTCTACAGAAGAGAATTATATCGGTCATTACTGGAGTCCGGGGATACATTACACCTTTGGCATTGCTGTGCTAAGACATATTCCAGCATGGCAAAAATAAAACTACCTTTGAGGCAGGCAGATCCCAGGGTTCTCTCCCACAAAGTCACTGCCAAGCAGCCCTCCAGTGCCACCTCAGCACTTCTGAGGTCTTCTGTGAACTGCAGAGATGGATGTGGCCATTACCTGCTGGTGTCGGGGACGTGATGGACTTCCGTGGCTTTGAGATACATCACCCCAGGCAATTATTTAGGGCACTTGAATAACTAAGCAAGAAAAAAAAAATATATATATGTATAAATTTTTTGTTTATTTTTTGTTGTATGATTGAACCACAAGTTTTCTAAATACCTACAAATAAACTGCTAAATGCATTCATGCTTCTTTTAGTAATTTTTGTATTTTTTTTTCCTCTAGGGAGTATCCAACATTGAGCAGAAAAGGAAGAGTCATTCCAAACTCGGTAGCAGCTGCAGCACTGTGCATCTGCAAGGCAGCCTTGAGTAACTCAGGAGGTACTGCCTCTCATGGAGGCAAGATGCAGATGATGAGCTGCCACCCAGCCAGGTAGATCTCATTCCTGTTGCATTCCTGTGGACACCATGGGCACTGGCCTTGCTGTCAGTGAAGCAATAGCCTTTAAGACAGCTCATTGCGACAGCAGGAGCTCCAGGGAGAGCTGCAGCCTCTACTGTGTGGAGTCAGGTGTGTCTGACTCTGCTGCTGCTTTACTATGGGACCTTGGGAATGTCACTTCCCTTTTTTTCATCCCTCCTAGCTGTTAGTGTGGCTCGTTTAAATTGTGAACTTTTCAGGACAGAGCATCTCATGCTCAGCATTTTGCACCAGGGCAGCCTGGTCTCACTGACAACTGTTAGTGCCAGTGAAACAGAAATAAATCATAAAGTCAGAAAAGCCCTCTGTGTCTTCCCCCTTCCCTGCCACCCCCCAGTGATACTTAAAGTATTAAAAAGTCAAGCAAAATCAATTTGTTAATGCAAAAACTATGGCAGTTCGTGACTTTCAATCAGTGCTTTGGACTCCCCAGCGATCTGAAGCACTCTCATTTGCTCAGAGTGTGTTCTCAGAGCAGCAGGAGTGAGGGGATCTTGATAGGCTGATGAAGGAGGCAAAGGAAAGCATTTTCCTCCAAAGTCCTCCTGGGATTTAGAGTTAAAGGAGAGCAGGGTAGAATATACAGTGATATTAGTGTTCTGCTGAACAACAAAAAAAATGCATGTCCAAACAATTTGGAGCAAAATACATCTTAAGTCACCATCTTGTGACTTTCTCATTTAGTCAGTGTGGATTTTCAGGGAAAGATTGAACTTCATTGCATTTGGACATTTCATTCATTAAAAGCAAGAGGGCTGGCCCAATTAGATCATGGAATGGTAGGAAAACGTGGGAAAGGTCTTCTGGAGGTCATCTAGATCAGGTGGCTGCTGAGTGCAGAGTTAAGCTCACAGTTCACTGAGGTTGCTCACAGCTCACACACGCCTTTTGTGAGAAATTGCTGCAGTTTTGGTGTCCACAGGGTCACGTGTTGGGTGAGCTTTTATCCTCTTCATCTCAGGTGGAGTAGCCTATAGATCATACATGGTTCTGGGGAACCTCACCAAAGCTTCAAGAGGCACAGCAGGAAAAGCAGACACACTTAGAACAGAGGTGTGGTAGGCACCAGGATTAGTGAGTAACCACAGACAAGTCTTTATTTCAGACTTTTGCACCCCAGGTGTGGGGCAGATCCCTTTGTAAATCCCTTGTATTGGGCAGAGGAATGGACCATAGCTGGTGGAGCACAGGTTGTGATTTATACCCAGCACACTCAAACACTGCAGTGTTTGCAATGTATTTATATCATATTATGTAAGATAAATTGTGGGCAAAT
The DNA here is from genome assembly GCA_028020825.1 of Podargus strigoides. Taxonomy (NCBI): domain Eukaryota; kingdom Metazoa; phylum Chordata; class Aves; order Caprimulgiformes; family Podargidae; genus Podargus; species Podargus strigoides. Next base: position 74,144,351 of record CM051622.1, on the reverse strand, counting down.
ATAAATCAATGCTGGAAAGTGTAAAGTGGTGGCAGTTTCAGATAAATTCTTTGCGAAATAGTCGCGGTGCGTCAATAATGCTGATATTAATTAGTTTAGAGTTCATCTGTGAGTGCTTTGGCAATGATTTGCAGCTCACTTCCTCACTAGCCCAAGCAGCAGAGGGCTTGCAGGCTGGCTCAGATTGTGTGCCAGACCTGGGGCTTGCTCACATTCCTGGTTCAGCCCAGAGCTGAACCTGTCCCTGCTGGGTGTATCTTCATTGGAAACCTCTGGTAGCAGGGGTTGGGAACCAACAGCCAATGGAAGTGAGCAGAGGTGCTGGGGAAGACAGGATAACTCAGAAATCATTTCAGGAACTCAGATTCTCTCTTTACTACAAGATCCTCACAGCCAAGGTGGCTTCTCTGACCCCTCCTCTGCTCTCTCTGCAGAGCATTTAAATGACACAGAAGAGTTGGAAACACTTAGGGTGAAACCCTCAAGGTTATAATAACAGAGGTGGTCAGGTTCCTGAAAAACACAGAGGGTTTTTTCAGCCTGTCCTGTAATTTCTAGAGCACCTAAGAGGTCTTAGAAAGTGTTCTGTAGATCATTAATATGTTTGAAGGTCTGCAGTTACCTGTTGCCTTAGCAGAGTTTTCACATTGATTTAAAAAAAAAAACAAACTCACATTAGCAGCAGCTGAGGGGAGGGTGAGGTTCACATTAGTGGTTAAATCCCTTTACCTGGAGGTAGTCACATGCTCCTTGCTCTGCTTGGTGGGTTTTGGTTGCCAGGTTCTCCTTCAGTTCCTCTGTGGGGCTTTGTAACAGCGTCTCTCTGCTCTGAACTCCTTCCACAGGCTGAAAAGTAAGTCCTGAAACCACATAACTCTTAAAACAACATAAGGGGGGAGGCCTTAGGTCTGGAAGAACTGAAACTGCACCTGTTGAGATGCAAATGCATGCTAGTTTATATTTATCTATGCAAATAAGTCTTGAAGTAGTGCTTGAAATCCATTCTGGTCCAGCAGAGCAGCGTGTGGTTGTCTTTTTGCTGAACCTCATTGAGGTGGGAGATGTGTTTGGGTTTAGAAGGGTAGAAATTAAAGCAAGTTGTGCTAATAGAGTGTTTGTAAAGGGTGCATCCCTGTCTCCTCATGTGCCTGCTCACAGAGAGAAAAGAGCTGCCTTAAGGTGTAAGAAGTTGTTCTTAAATAAGTGTGGAGTTGGGGTTTTTTGGTGGATGGCCTCTCTGAGGTGGCACAAACCTTCAGGCATGTGCTGATGCCTTGGTGAGGATGGATAAATAGCATGAAACATGTTAATGGCTCTCAACCAGAGGATACTAGAGTAGCTGGATAGCTGGAGACTCCAGTGTCTTTGGGTTCAGGGCAGTTAACTGGTTTATTGACATTTGGTTCAGTTTTTGGTGAGTGCAGCACACTGAGATGGCTCTGGGTGCAGCCATCCTACCTGCACTCTCTCAGGAGATTTCAGGTAGGATTAGTGCAGCTCTGTTTTGTTCTGACTTTCCCCTTGGAAAGACTTCTGGAGAAGGGCTCTGTAGAGGTAAAACTGCTTTTGAGCTAAATGGGGCTATCTAAATGCATTGCAGCTTATTGTGCTTGCACTCCCTGAGCTGTGTGGCTGCTAGGAACAAGCTCTAGGCAACTGGGTGGAGGGGGACAGTGACACGTGGGGGTCCTGTGGCTGCTGTGTGCCTTACTGGGCTCCTGCTGGCTATCATCACCAAAGGAGAATGTTGATTGATGGCCCTGGATGGTACACCCAGGAAATGTCAGACAAGGAAAATGAGTTTGAAGTCTGGATGCAGGAACAGGTAAAGCTTCCTGAAGCACCACAGGGGGCCATCCCTTTGCTGGGGACATCCCTGCCCTCTGCTCAGGTCTGAGACTCCATGTAAATACACTGGGGCTTATCAATTGAAAGGCAGTGGGTGTGTCTTGGCCAGTGCCTTTTGACAGATGTTCTGGGGCACAGCTGGCATCCTCTCCTGTCGTGTTCTGCACCTTTGGGGTGATAACCTCATCCAGGCATGGCCTGGCTGGTTCAGCTCACGTTTTGGCTGGAGTGCTCTGCATACCTGTTCCTGATAGGTAATGCAGATGGCAGCTCAGACTGGTCAGTAGAGATGTGGCCAAACCAGAAGAGGTCTGTGCTGTGGTGTCTGAACGTTCAGAGTTAAATTAACTGCTGTACATGGTAGAAGGGGGGTGGCTGTTCAAGCTGCACAGGATCAGTTGTGAGAGCTTGGTAAGGTTTTGGTTGTGCACTTGGGTGCCTGCATTCACATCTGCTGCACACAGCAAATCCCTGTCTGTATCCACACTGAGTGCCTTATATACACACAGGCCTGAACTGAGCATCAGCTTCTTCCATCTGTTATGGAGGGGAGAGCGCAAGGCTCTGCAGGTGCCCTGAGGACATCTTTTGCTGGCTCCATCTTTTACAAAGGGGAGTGAAGTCAGAGGAGGGACGTGAGATTTGGCCCCAGCAGCAATCTGATGTGCTGCTTCTGCTCCTGCACAAAGTTGGTGTTAGGTAGCAGGCGAGGCAGAGCCTGTGCTGGACAGGAGGAGGGTGGGGGGTATGTGGGAGTGTGTCTGTTGGAACGCTGCCATAGCTTCAGCAGGTATTTTGCTTGCCAGATGAGTAGAATCCTGCTGCAGGGATCAGCAGGTGTTTCATATTCACCTCCCACAGATGCATGGGATTCCACAGGTAACAAGGCAGTGAGCAAGGGGGTCTTAATCATATCCCTCATTACCAGTGGCTGAAATACTTTGTTGTTAATAGCTGTGATGAGTTCTGTAATGTGAAAAGGGACAGAGAACTGTGATCCATGCTCTTGGGTAAGCTGCTTCATCTTATCCTCCCCCTTTTTATTCCATAGCCTGTGTGCAGAAAAGCCTTTAAGAAATGCTGATTGGTAATACCAGTGGGTGGAGATGGTCTTTAAATTCAGCTGCTTTACATTTTAATATCCTGAGTCACTGTTTAGGGGCTCCCAAGTGTCACAGAGCTGATGAGCAGTTGGAGCGAGGCTGGGATGTCACACAGGGGTCCCCCAGGAGAGCGTGTGAGCTCCCCTCCCTGGCACTCTGCTCTGCATTTGTCATCTCTCCTGTGGATCTCAGCTGGGTAATGTCTTGGTGTTTGGCTGGGAGGGTGGGAAAGCCTGCCACACTGACCATGAATATTTATGTTGAAATATTAATGGTGGTTTTAGTGTAAATAACAACAACGCAGTTGAATTCTTCCCAACAAAACCATCCATATTCACATTGTGATATGCAAATAATATAAAAGCCTTTTGGACTGCATAGGATAGGATGATTACTTATCTCTGAAGATTATTTGATACTCATTTGTACTGAATTTTCTTGGTGTATTCTCTGAAGTAATTGATTTTTTGGCCATAGGAGGAGTGATGTTACTAAATTAAAAATGTGAAAATTTTTGAACTTGCAAGAAGTGAAGTTTTGGAGAACAAGTATTCTTTAAACAAGGAAAGAAAAAAGTTTTTTTCAGGAAGAAGTAGAGCATGATGAACATGACCTTTTAAAATCCATAACGAGCACCCCGTCAATTAAGAAGAAATCTTGAATTTTTGCTTTTGTATAGATTAAGCTGCAGTATTTTAGACTTCATACATGGAACTGAGCTTTTCAGTGGAGGTTTCAACCTTCTGAAAGGCATCAATGTTCCAAAAGCACAAAAACTTGGTTTACAAACTGTTCAGTTATTAAATAATGTATCTATACTTGTGAAGAAAACAAAAAATCAATGGCTGTTACACGTTTAGCTCTGAAGGAATCCGAAGGAAATGTCAACAGTTCTTTTCTGTGCTATTTCTATTGTGCCCATCAAATGGTTTGGGCTGTCTTCTGAAATGATTTTTCAATATTGGTTTTTACTTGGTGGTAAGCTTGATGTTGAACATTCTTGGAGGAGCCTGAATTCCTGTATTTTCTCCTCAGTGATGAGTTTACAGTAGAGACCTTGAAACATTTCTCAGAAAAGCAGCAACGAAGTGATGGGTAATCAAATGCATTGCCCTCTTCATGCAACAGGGAGCAAAAATCCCAACTATTCCCTTATGCTGCCCTTATTTGAACTGGGGATGCTGGTTTCCCATAAATATGTATGCCAAGGGCTGGTTCCATGTGGTCCCCTGATGCTTAGGAAGAAGTTGTGGATGTGTGTGCTGATTTCTTCTACTTGGGTTCCTATTTTCTTTGCAGGACAAAGATGCTCCTTTCTTGTTTGACTTCTAAAGCAGACTACAAGTAGGAGCAGAGAACTTGAGTTGATTCTTACTGTGGCAACGCTTAGGGTGTGTGGACAGTGTAGGCAGGTAGTATATGTAGTCTCTAACTTCGTGCCAGGCCAGCAAAAGGTGGCCAAAAGGTTAAGTAATAACTTTAAACAGTTTTACAAACTCACTTTTCTACAAACCTACATCCATTCAGTTACACAACCAGTAAGATTTCAGGCTGCAGGGTGGTTTAGTTTATTTCTGATACCAGATAACAATATTTACAGATGCTTTTGCATCTTAAAAAAAATAGCTATTATTTCAGAAAGAGTGGCTAAGATGGAGTATATTATTCAATAATCTATTAAATTCAGTAATATTGTTAAAGATCCTCTGACATTTGGGGGTTTACCTCGAACATTTCACATTGGTATATAATAGATGCTTTTTTTAACATAAAATCAGTTTAAAAATCAGTAAGGATTACCACCTGTGACTGTCTATAGTCTACATTGAAGTAGATCTATATGATTAAAAGTTTTAGATGGAAGCTATCAAAGTCTAGATCGTGATGCAGATATTATTGCTGGGTAGTACGAGTGCTCTTGGGGAAATTAGTTGGAGGATGTAAAAAGTCAAGCACTACTTGTGGTGAGCAAGGACATCCTAATCTTACTCCAGGAGGGAACAGATGTGGTATCCTTAGAAGTAACATCTTTGCAGGCTCTTCTGCAGCATTGTTGGGGCTTGGAATTACTTCCTTCTGGCTTTGGTGTGATTCATACAGACCTACAAAAGCCATATCTTGCTTGAATTAGATCAGCAGTTGAAGTGTATGGGGTAGTAGAAGATAGGACAGCTGGTGGCTTGTGTGTTTGGGCACAGCATGGCAACTTTTTGGTGACAGTAGTCACGTTAGTAGCCCCTTCTTCTCAGTTGATGGTCTCAAGATCCCTGTTTGTGTGGCCAGTTGGTAAATCCAGCTGCAAATGCATCAGATGGCAAAATGGTTGGGAATGGGAAGGGAGGAGCTGCTCTTTGTAGGAAAGCAGAAAACAGGAGCAGCATAACCTGGTGTAACTCAGCACTGCAGCTGAACCTTGTGCTTCAGCCCTGACATCAATGCCCACCTTCCTGCCTTGTGGATTTGAACACGAAATGATGGGCGCTTTCAGCTCCTTTGCTGCCCACGAACGCCCAATTTCACTGTTGGAAAAATGAAGTTGACACAAAGTGGTAGTTTCCAAATGATTTGTAAGTATCTAGTCTAATGACAGAGTTAGAGCTCTGTAAATATTTGCAAACAGGGATGTGGAGTTAGCTTGTGTAATGCATGCAAGCGACGTAATGTTCAATTTACTTATCAATGTAAACATTAATTTAAACCTGATGCTAATGCTGGTTTACATAGCTTGGCTTTCTGAGAGAGCAATGAGATGGAGAATTTGCATCCATCTTCCAAGGGAGGTCTGCTCAGAGGTATCCACAGCAGAGTTTGAGGCTTAGGATGGTCTGGGCAGCTTTGCAGGACCTCGCTGAGCTGCGTGATCCTGGATGGGGTCCATTGCTTGGGATCAGGGCATCACCTATGGGATGGTTCTCCTTGTGGTCCATGTCGATCTGTGTGCACTCTTTCTCCTCCTCTGTGCTTGATCTGTGCTGTGAAGAGCTTACCACTGAGCCACAGAGTCTTCTGGTTTGCATGTCTAGGCATTACTGTCATGCAAATAACATTAACCATTTTATTTTAGTGTTTTGCTTTGCTATGCAGAACTCTGTTCTTTCAGAAATGCTAAATCAGTGGAAAAAGACTTGACACGTTATTCCAAATATTTTTTTCCTTGTACAATGTGTGCTTTTTTTTTCCTCTGAGAACAGAGAGAAATCTTTTACAAAGCAAATCTTTTTGTCGCTTTCTGTTTTTCTCTATTATTGTTTAGCAGATCACAATCTCATACATAATGGATATGGGACTGAAATATTCAAGGTAGTTAACATTTACCATTGTTGCCAAGGGAAGTAATTCACTTCCAAGGATACAACTTTAATATAAAAGAGTAATAGCTGATATTGCAGTGTTCAGATACAAAAACTGATAATGCAGCCCTGTTGATATTTAATATCAGCTGGATTCAGTGACTCTTGCATTACCATACACATGAAGGTTGGATTTGTGGCTCTGTGATTAACAGCTAGAATAATTGCATCCATCTAACACATAGTGCTTGAGCACTGTATGTTGGGAAAATACCTCTCTGATAGACTGCTTTTCAATTTTAATAAAATTGAAGGAATTTTTATATTTCTGGAATTTAGCTTAACCTGGCAGAGAAGTTCAGTTTATCCAGGAGATATTGATGCAGAAGAAAAGGATTTTTTTTTTTTGATATCTGCTTAAATCAACATTCCTTCTTTGTATCTCAGTTAATATTGTCCCGGGGAAGAGAAAAAATTGCTCAGATCAAAATGTGTTATTGTTTGGATACCACAGTTGGAGTCTTTCTGATTGAGCCTAACAGGGAGAGGTGAATTATCTCACGTCTTGCTATACAGCACAGACACCATCACACTATTTCTCTTCTTATTCCTTGCGAAGTTCCCCATAGCTTTTGTTTGGTGGAGGTAACTGACATACTGGTGTTATGCTGAATCTCAGCCCTGATTAAATTTTACTCAGTGTGAGTGCATCAGAATCTGCTGAAAGTGTTTTCCACCGTCCTCACCATGCAGATGGATGTTACGGTGTTGGCAGGCAGTATGAGGTGAAGGCTTTGGTGTGCTGCTGGTTGGGACAGGTGTAGACTGGGGCAAAAGGAACGACAGAAAAGGAAGGAAAATAACTTTCTTTTTCAGTGTTTTTGTAGTTAATGTGAGAGGCAGAGGGCTCCAGCATTCCCACGTGAGAGAGAACAGCAAACCATCCTTCTGCCTGTAACAGAAGGGAGAGCCAGGGGGAGAAAACCTGTCTCAGGAGACCAGCTGCTGCAGTAAGGCACTTGAGAAAGTCAGCAGGCATCTGAGTGAGACATCTGTGCAGTGCATAAACCAAGGTGGGACAGGGGAGAGGAGCTGGCAGTGAGATGAGATTGAGGCACTGCTCTGGGATGAGCAGCTGTTCCTCTCTGTGCCCCCTTTGATGTCTGTTTGGATTGGAGCAGCAAGGACAGCGGTGAGGAAGGGTTGGGAGTGAGCTGAGCATCAGGTGGGAGAACTTGCTGGCCAAAGAAATGGTTCTGAGAGCAACAGGACTGCAGCAGAAGATTGCTCGCAGGCTGCCAGCCGGTGTGTTATCGGAGGCTGAGGTTCTTGCCACAGGCTTTGCAGCAGGTTGCTGAAAACATTCTGGAAATGTGCTCTCCAACATGCTTTTCTGCTTGTCTAATTGAAGAAATCCCTTTCCTTTCACAGCCTTATGTTTCTCCCCCTTGAAAACAGCTGGGGATGTTTCCCCTTTGCTCCTCCATCAAAGCTGGAAGAGGTCATCTGTTCCCATCTTCAGATGTGAGACCTTTCCTTGATCTTCAGATCCTTTCCCTTGAGTTGATGCTTGTAAAAGTATACGAGAGGGGTTCTCAGCGTGGTTCTGGGAGCAGAGCAGCAGATTGCTCCCTGTTGGTATTTGATCACTGAGTCTCCATCTGCTTCCCTAAAGTATTGGGGCAACAAGTGGCTGAGTCTTTGTAGATTTAAGAGCACCTTTTGTCTAGGGACACTGAACTTGGAGCTTTGAAGTGCCTCTCCACGGAACTATAGTCCAGCTTCATATTTAACCATTGAGGTGAAATCATGAAGAACCCAACACCCTCTAAAAAATTGCCTCTACTGAGACCTTCAGGGATGGTGTCCCCCAGTGCACCGTTCTCTTGGTAAGCTCAGTGCTGTGAGTCTGCAGTGCTGAGATGGTTTCCATCCAGGATATATTGATAGAGTGGTTTGGGATGGAAGGGACCTCAAAGCTCACCTCGTTCCCACCCCCCTGCCATGGCAGGGACACCATGGAGCCCAGGTTGCTCCAAGCCCCATCCAACCTGGCCTGGAACACTGCCAGGGAGGGGGCAGCCACAGCTTCCCTGGGCACCACCGTGGGTTTTCTGAGCAGAGATGAATGTGTTGGTCGTTCAGGTGGCATTGCCTGTAGAGGTGGTCTCTTTGAAAGGCTGCACATGCCTCTCCCCCACCCAGTTCCTCCTTGGCTCCCTGCAGGGATCTCATCACAAGGTGACTCACACGTCCAAGTGCTTGTTGGTTCTGGCACGTTGGTTGCCAGGCCCTTGCAAGATCAGCATGGGAGCACCAGGCAGGGTTTTTTGTTTTCTTTCCCTACTCAGGTTTGTTTTTTACATGGAGGGGCTGGTTTCCTCCTTTATTTTTGTTGCCTGTGTTTGACAGAGAGACAGGAGGGAAAACCTCCCTTGTCACTCTCCTATTCTCACACTCCTCCAGCTGAGATGTTTGCTGTGCATCGCACCCGTGTCACAGCCTCAGTGGAATAGATGCTGTAGCAAAAACATTGGGGGGTGGAGCTGAGTGCAGCTTCTGGAGAAGGAAAACTGCTCATCACAGATCCCTGGAATGGCAGTTGGATTGCTGCTGGGTTGGTGCAGTGACTTCCTTCATCTGCTCTTGCTGGATGAGCCAAATGGAAATGCAAAGACTGGAGTTGTTGTGGAGCATCCATGGTCTGCCCTGGCTTGTGGTGTCACCTGCCCTGTGTTCAGTTGATGCCTTCCCCTCCCAGAACCGTGAGTTCACAATTCCTGAACTTTGAATTCACATTCCATAAGTTTCATGGGCTGAGGAGCAGGGTGCAGGGCTCTCACAGAGAAGCCAGCCACGCTTCCCATGACAACATTTCCCCAATGAAAAAGCCCAAATAATTTTTCAGAAATCATTACAGCACTTGGGAGCTTTACCCAAGAGCTACAGATACTGAAACTCCTGCTGGATTTCACAAATGGAAAGTGGCTTCTAAGCCACATAGGTGGGCTTGGAAAGCATTGTTCTCCGTTCCCTTCTATTGATTTATTTTTTGGTTGCCGTGTGTACGTGTGTCCCCAGGTACAGATGGTCCTTTACCAGGAGGCGAAGGGTCATGTGCTTTGTCCAGCTGGTGCTCGCTGCAAGATGTGCACTGAAGTTGCATGAATCATCCATCTGTGATGAGTGGAGGATGGACCTCTACCCCACAACGCCGTCAGTTTTCCAGTTGGGAAAAGCAGCCACCATCCCTGGTTTGGTTTTTTGCTGCCTTTTGTCTGAGCTGTTGTGGAGTCCCTGCACTGAGGGCGATGTTGAATCCTAATTGCAGAGGAGGTGCTGGTCTGTTCTGCCTCCTGTAGAAGTTCTGAAGATTCTTCAGCACTTCTTAAGAGAGAAAACCTTGAAGTTTTCTCCCGTTGCTAATCATATGGGCAAGAGGGGAATAAGAAATTGGCTGTTTCAGATTTGTCAATTTTAAAATGCTGTTAAGCTGCTCCAGTTTAATTTTGGTTAAGAGCCGTTTCATTATTGATGCAGAGAGGAAGTCATCTCTAATGACCCTTGGGACATGCCAAAGTGCTTTAAGATCAGTTTGGGTAGTCAGAGATGTGTGAGTAATGAAACGTCTGCTCTGGGAAGGGGCTTTGCCCACCCTTGGCAAGGGAAGCTTGCAAGATGCTCTCTGCCACCGTGCTTCCTCATCTCTCCCAACCTCCTCAAAGAGCCCACTTCATCTTTTCCTTTTAATCCCTCCTATTGCTTCAGTAATTTTATTTTTTTCCTTTCTCAGCACAGAAACCTCAGAAGTTAAGGCACCACAAGGTGCAGTATGACATAATCGATACAGTAACTTTTCAAGCTTGCCAAGACTTGGAATTTTTTTTTTTTTAAGTGTCTTGCTATCTGTCAGCATGTGCTAATTGAGCCTACATACCCATATGGCATCTGCTCTCTGGAGGAAAGTGTTTCTGTAGTCCTGTAGAGCACAGCAAATAGTGGTTGGTGTGTAGGGAAGCATTTGCCTGTGAATATTGTGTTCTTGTAAAACAAACTTGGGTTAGGATCCACAAAACATGGACCTGAGTTCAGCCAGAGCTTGAGTTAGAGCCTTTGGTGCCATTGCTTTGTTACAGAAGAGCCTTGGGGCACTGATGGGGGATGGATTGTGTTAGAAATATTGAAGGTCCTGGTTCTGAGGAGGGGGAGATGGATGACAGTGAGGGATTGCTAACGAGCCCGAACGTGCAGCCCGTGGAAATGAGGCACTAGCCCTGTTAAACATGAGAAATGGTGGTGGGACCTCAGTCATCACCCCCGAGCCATGGGAATGCTGCTCTAGTGGCTTGGCAACAGATGCAGCTGCTTCAGTTGGCTTCAGGAGGCTGGGATCTCCCATTGCTGACCCCTGGGTGCACTGCTATATGCGCACCGCTCGCGTGGCACCGAGATCCTCGAAACAGGGTGCAAGTGCTTTCTAGGTCCTGTGCTGGCTGTCTGCAAAGGGGTGAATTTCACCCTTGGAATTCATTAAGCATCTGTCACTGTGGGGAGGTAGGTGCTCTCTCACATTGGCAGATGGATGAACAGAAGGAGAATGGGTTGCCTGAAGCCACGCACTGAGAGGAAGCATTAAAATAATAGTCGTGTCTTTTGCCTTCCTAGGGAAACCATATACAGACAGTCATGTTATGTGTGTCTGGGTGGCACTGGAGTGCTGGTGAACCTGGTGACCAGTTTCAGTCAGGTAGGAGGAGTCCTCAAAGGTACTGAATTCCTTCAGATGGGTGAAAATGGGGCAGGAAGTGGCCTCATGAGAAGCGTTGAGCTCGTGGTGGTGCTGGTCAGGTAGCCAAAGGTTCAGCGTTGGTGGAGCTGGCACAAGGATGCTCTGCACGCCCTGGAAGCTGTGAACACCTTGATGAGTGCTTCTTCCACATCCAGCACCCAGAAATGCCAGTGCAGCACCTCGAGACAGAAGGGGTTCAGCTGCAGCCGTGTGTCTGGTGGTGAATGACTGGAAGTGGGGGCTGAATTGCTGTGCTGCTTCGTGGTGTTGCACAAATTAAACCACGGTTACAGGGCTTTTGCTCTGCCTGCCTTGCTTTGCAACCCTGATTTGAAATCACTGGGGCTGGGGAGGGGAGGGAGAAGAGTTTCTCCCGCTTGCCTCAGGTCCCAGTTCAGGTCTCAGCTGGGACACTGGAAGCCATCCCCCTCCTCTGTGTTCTGTGCTCCCTGTGCACAGCCACGTCCAGAGGGAGAAATGAGTGTCTGTTACTGGAAAATGTGACGTATCCAGTGACAAATCTGGGAGGAAAGGCATGGCAGGGACAGCAGCTGCTCTGTTTTGACTGGTAATGTTGATGATTATCTCAGTATTTAACAGATCCCATCCCAACATCCAGATACTCTGCAAAGTTGGGGAGGTTTTGTGGTTTGGTTTTGATTTTTGGTTGGGTTTTTTTTCCTTCCTGCCAGGTCTGCTGCTGGCTTATTTTTACTTCACTGGATGCTGTGTTAAAGATCATTGGTTGGGTTTTTTTGTGTGTAGGGAAGCTATTTGTGTGCCCAGGGTCTTCAAACTGACTTTTGAGGAACATTGATGACATAACCCTACAGACTGGACTCTTAAGATCAATGGGTTACTCTACAAAGGAGAGATCAGAGTGGACCTAGGTCTTTATTTGTTCCTTTTACTGCACTGAGTGTTATTTGGTGCTTATTGAGTGAGACAAATCACACGGATGTGCCCAAAGCAACATGTTTGGCTAAGAATTGCTGTGCTTTCAGTGAGTGCAACTGTGCCTTCAGTCCTCAAGGTCTGCTTTGCTGAAGGACTGGCATGTATTAAAGTTGGTGTGACGATGTGCTGATGTGGGACACTGTAACTTGAAAGAGGAAGGATTATCTCTGGCTTGTGTTGCCCGAGAAAACTCAGGGTTTTTGTTGGCTAAGCACAGTGGAGACCTGTGTGTGAACAGCAGCGTGTACAAAGCACTGTGTTTGCTGAGCTGACATCCATCAGGTCTTTGCTGTTGACCAGGGCCAAGGCACAAACCTGCCACAGGCAGGTGAAATAACCCATTGCACACAGCAGAGCTCTCTGTGACCAGCCTGAGAATAGCTTAACCCCTGAAGGCTTAATAATGTTATTTAATGATAACTGCGGAGCTACTCAAAATCCATTTAGTTTTCCCATGTCCCATTATATTTTTTGCCTTGCCACTTTCTGTCAGGGTGAGGTCTGTCCTTGTAGGTGTTGTTCAGGATGAATCTACTGTTGGTTTTCAGTGTCTTGCAACTGTTATTGAGTGGCCTGCAGTGGTTTTGAGATGAGGTTTCCTACAGAAGTTGTGGGTTTGCTGCAATCCAATATGTCATGAAGTATTTGTATCATCTCCTGCAAAAATTGAGACAAAAAAAAGAAAAGAGCTGATGAAAAGCACCTGTGTGTAACATACAGGTTAATGAGGTGTCCCACCACTCTGCTGCATGGTTTGTCATTGCTCCCTTCCAGGGCTTGGTCCTTCTAAAACACACTTGTGCTCACTGAGTGAAGGGGGTTCAGTGCAGCCTTGTCCTCTCAGTGTCCTGGGCTGACTAAAACAGCACCAGTTTTTCCCTTGGGTGATTTTTACCTTTCAGTTAAGCCAGCTCTAGTCAAAGCAGGACACAGCTTCGCCAAGAGGTGCAAGATCCTCCAGTCAGTCCATGGTCTGGCTCGTGGCACCAGGTACTTGTTGAGGCTGCCCAGTGGAATTGGAGGCTCTCAGCCTGCCTGCTGCCCTTTCCTTGTCCTGCCACGTCCTGTGATGTCCAACATGCTGCAGTTCGGGGTTGGTTTCACTTGGGTGAGCTGTAGCTGTGCTGGGACCTGCCTCTGTGGCCTGCTGAGAGGTTTCTGCAGAGAAGAGCAGATCTCTTACTGAAGCCAGTGGCAGTTTTGTTCAAGGATTATTATTCACACAGGCACTGGGAGCAATCAGAGCTTGCTTCTGCAAAGTTGCTGACTCCTCTTCAGACTTCTATAGCACTCGAGCTTTTTTTTTTGTCCCCCTCACCCATCTGAATCACAGAGGAGTCTGCCAGAGCCCTGCCCCTGACTTCTGCCCACCCTGCTTTCTCATGCAGATAAGCAGTCTCACTGAGGTCTGACTTGTGTGCCCTTGACACTTTGGAATCTGTATGCACTCCCCCACAAAGTCAGTCTGATCTGAGCAGCATTTCCTGACCCCTTGGCTTGGCCCTCCTGCCTGCTGTGGGGCCAGCAAAGCCTCACGTATCCCAGAAACAACCTCTGGGTTACTGGAGCTGGCAGGGACCTGGGTTTTGTCTGCAGGGGGTGGGATGTGCAGTGTGCTGCATGATCATTTTCCAGTTCTGTAATAAGTAGACTTGTTTAAAGTTGTCAATTAACTCGTTCCATGGAGCTAAGTTGGGTGCATGAGCACAACATGAGTTACCTGAGACCTGGTGCAGATTTGGAGTGATGCTTCCAGCTGACAGTGACTGAGGGAAACCCCTAGGGCACTGCAGGCACCGCTCTTCGCATCAGTGCCTTGAAACTCAAGATACGCTTTGTCTGTGCAGTTTGGTGGTTTAAAGCATTCATAGAATCGTCACAGAATGGTTTGGGTGTGAAGGGACCTCAGAGCTCATCTCGTTCCAACCCCCTGCCATGGCAGGGACACCTCCCACTGGATCAGGTTGCTCCAAGCTCCATCCAACCTGGCCTGGAACACTGCCAGGGATGGAGCATCCACAGCTTCCTTGGGCAACCTGGGCCAGTGCCTCCCCACCCTCAGGGTGAAGAACTTCTTCCTTAGATCCAGTCTAAACCCACCCTCTCTCAGCTTCCACCCATCACCCCTCATCCTGTCATTACAGTCCCTTGTCAAAAGTCCCTCCCCAGCTTTCCTGTCCCCCCCAGGTACTGGAAGGTGCTATGAGGTCTCCCCAGAGCCTTCTCTTCTCCAGGCTGAACAAGCCCAGCTCTCTCAGCCTGTCCCCATGGCAGAGCTGTTCCAGCCCTCTGCCCATCTTGGTCGCCCTCCTCTGGACTCACTCCAACAGCTCCAGCTCTTTCTTGTGTTGGGGGCTCCAGAGCTGGGCACAGGATTCCAGGTGGGGTCTCAGGAGGGCAGAGCAGAGGGGCAGAATCCCCTCCCTCACCCTGCTGGTCCCATTAATGCATTTTACCCAGTTCAGGCAGTACTGCACTTCTCACCAGCTGCTGGCTTTAACTGGGGTACCCCTCCCAGGGAGGAGGGAGGCTCTTGTGCATCAAGGTGAGACATGGGTTATGGGGCTAAGTCAAGAGCCAGGCTGAGCATGTAACTCCCAGGGTTTCCTTTGTGTTTGGATGTAGGGAAAGCTCTGATCCTGTAAGGGCTGCACACAGAACTGCCCCTGGAGTCCAAGTGGTGATTCATTGGAGCTGTAGGCGTGTTGTGTGTATCCTTCAGTGCCAAACAGAGGGGCTGAAGGCTGCTTATCTCCTCTGTAGCATTTGCTACACCTGACAGGGCATACCCAGATGTGGAACAGCCATGCTTAATGGGATAAAGGCAGCTGAAGTGCAGAGATGATGGGGGGGGGGGGGGCGGGGAAGAAAAAAATCCCAAGCCCTAGAAACTTTTTGCTCTCTGAAGTTTATTTAGGAAGGAAAATGATGATGACCAGATGTGTGTGGGTGCAGGGAGGAGATGCTGTAGGTTTGCAGAACTGATGGCAAATAGAGAGTGGGCCTAATGAGATTAGAGTAACTTGGCTGCCTCTGTGCACAAAAGGGTGTTCAAGTTCTGCAGTGCTGCTTTGGAAATATCCTGGGGTTTGGGTGGGAGCATCCCAACTGCCTTCTCTGTGTGGTGGGAAGTTCAGCAGTACCAGTTCAGAGTCTGGTGTGCTTCAGCTAGGGCACATCTTCCTTATGCAGCGGGCTGGGTGGCACTGGGACTGAGGCAGGGATGTTTGCCTGCCGCTCTGTGGGTGTGATGTGGCAGACAGCGCTCCTCAGGTGGGGAAGGGAGAGCCAACGTGTCGAACTCGGGTACCAGTGTGGAACCGTGGCCTCAGCCTGGCTATAAATTACTGCCTCGCAGAGCAGTCTCAGCTTTCCCTGTGTTCTCACTTGTGATATATTTGTGAGGAGCTGTAGGTGTTGTGCCTGTGGTTCCTTGTGCTGTTCTTGGGGTGTTTTCCAGGGTTTGGGGAGAGGGGATTTGGCTTCTGGGCACGTGTGCGCCGCACGCCTCCCACTCACAGGCACGGGGAGGTGGTTTTCTCAGGAAAACCCGCTGGCT
Organism: Podargus strigoides; assembly: GCA_028020825.1. NCBI lineage: Eukaryota > Metazoa > Chordata > Aves > Caprimulgiformes > Podargidae > Podargus > Podargus strigoides. The sequence goes on along the minus strand of CM051622.1, from coordinate 74,128,805 downwards.
GCAGAGCCTTTGTCTTTCAGAAACAAAGCTTTTTTTGGGATGTGTGTTGTTTATGACTTAGAAACTTTCCTTGACAGAATTTGCAGGAGCAGACGGGCTCGCTGCCAGCCAGCCAGTGGTTGGTGGAGCATTGCCCAGGACTGGGGAGGTGCTGGGTACCCAGTTCCTGCATCCATCCCAGAGAGGCATTTCAAGTACCAGACTGCCAGGTCAGGCTTTGAGTTAGTCTGACTCAGCTTGTTGTGCATTGCATATGGGTGGGTTTACAAAGGCAAATCCCACAGCTTTGGGAGCAGGACAGTCCCCTGGGACAGCAGAGATTCAGCTTCACCTTCTTACACCACACCAGACAGAAGAGAATTTGACCTTAGATCTCATTTCAGGTGGCTTCTCTGACCACTGAGGCTGCATCTTCTGGGTTGGGTTGTTGGTTTTGTTTAAAAAAAAAAAAAAAACACCACAGAAACAAACCCTTTCATAAGGTCTTGTTCTGTTCTGTTGTGCTGTGTAAACAAGTTGCAAACAATGACTTTTTCTCATGAAATGTAACTTGTTTTTTTTCCCAGCCAGCCCACAGGGAAGACATTCAGCACCCCGAAGAGTTGAGCTGACATCCTCACTGCCAGCAAGGCAGGCTATCAGTTGAAGTGACAGCTTTGTTTTGCATTTCAGCATCTCTCCAAGGATGACTGACTATCCTAGGGAGGAAGTGTCACCTGGTTTGAAGCCTCCTTGTGTGTGGATGCAGAAGATGATCTCTGAGCTAGCGATGAAGACATACTCTTTGCAGGAAAAATATTTGTTCTAGTCTGTAATTGAACATGCTGTTTGCCTGTGCTGATGAATTGGGCTGCTTTAAGTACCTTAAACAGTAGCACGCTTTATTCTTGAAGGGTCTTGCTATTTATGTCATGTTGACACACTCCCTGTGTTAGGGAGTGACTGCGTTTGCAGTTGGCCTAGAAGATCTTGGGAGGGGGATATGAACAATAAACCATCATGGACAGGCCAGGAGGAGCAGCCATTTCATGCAGCTTTTTTCTAATGCTGTTAGAGCAGTCTCACCTAGCCCCACTAGTCCTATCCCATCACTAATGGCCCTGAAAAACTTAGGAGCTGAATAATTTTTGCTGTTGGATTTATGGGCTGACCATATTCCAGGGTATGGTAATGATGTTACAGTCCCCAGCCATCAACCCTGTCTTCAGATGCTGGCTTACTTGAATATGCCAAGCTGAAAAATGTTTGTTTAGGAACAGATTCAGGAGATGAGATGCCCCTGCTCTGCAGGGCTGAAGATTTGAATCCAGTGCCACGTGGTGCAGATAGTGATATGGTTTAAAAACAGTAAACAATGTTGATTATGGTGTCAACTGGGATGTGTTTTCTGCCTGTTGATGTTTTATCTTGGCCATTTGGTGAATCCAAGGAGTAAAATAAGGCTCAATTCTTTATTGCTTTCTCTATCCGTTGGGTGACATCAGTGCTGTGTGGGTGTTTAAAAACACTGCTGAACTGGTCAGGTGTGGTCTGAGGGAGAGGTGCAAGGCAGTGGAGCTTTGGGCATTTGGTATATGGCATCACCATCTGGTCACAGGCATGGTCTCATCCACTTGGGGTCTGATTTTGACAAGATGTTTCTGGCTCTGAGCAGTACCCTTGAGCAAGCAGCTCTGTCTGTATAAAGGTTTTCATTTCTTGCTTAGGGTCTTTCTCCAAGTGCTCTTTGTGGCCTTTCTGAAAGCATGTGAAAATGGCCAGAGAGATGGAACTGGTAGAAGTGATGAGCTGATGCACCAGCAACCTGTGCTGCAACAGCTCCTGACAGTGTTTAGTCAACAACAACAACAAAAAAATAGAATTCAGTGTTCACACCAGGAATCTGACCCAATCACCACTGAAATGAGTAGATTTTCTTGCTGAGTTTAACAAAGGTGGGGTCAGGACCCAAGTGCAGACGTTGTGCTTAGGAACCTACAACTTGTAGGTAGAACAGAGGGAGCTGGGGAACCAGAAGTTTTAAATGCAAGCATTAATAACATTCTGTGGGTGAATTTTATTTTTTTTCCTAAAGGTCACTGGGTTTGGAAAAAAAAAACACTTATAAAAATAAGGCAGGTTCTTTGTTGGGTAACATGCCATTAGCTTGTATCCCCAGCTGGAGGAATGGGGCACAGAGACACGGGAGCCTGGGGAAGGGAAGCCTGCCAGCCAGATGTGTGCAAACATCTGAGTGTGCTCAACAGACTGTGGGCAAAAACATCTGCAGTCACTGCGAAATCCTGCAGTGAGAGGTACCAGGACAGAATTTGAATCAACAAAATAGCAATGTTTTGTTTGCAATGCCAAAAAAAAAAAAAAGGAGGGGTCTTGCTGCATTCACCTGAAATGCACAAGAGGTGAGGACCCCCCATCCTGGAGTCTTCTGAAAGAAGAGCTGAATCTAATGATTCACTCAGGATGGCTGATGCCAGTAGAAGCAGATGGTTTTATGCTTAATTATGGTTTGAATTAAGCACTTGGGTCCATGATTCAGGCTCAGATTAGGATGGAGTTCAGAATGAGGCTCTTAGAGAGGAACCAGGAGCAAAGAATTTCCCTTTCATTCCCAAGCTCACATCAGTCTCCATCTACCAAAGTGCTTCCCAGCTGCCATGGCAGCTTTGTTTGACAACAAGTGTCCTTCAGATCCCAAGGCAGGTAAAAGCAACTCGTGAGCAGCAGCAGAGATGTTAGTAGCATCTGCTGGAGGCAGGGCAGGGAGGAGGAGTTGGGCAGAGCATGTGTGATGTGGGTGCTGCCCAGGTCAGCATGCCCTCCTGAGCATATGGAGAGCTCGAATTGCTTTTCTTTAGCACTTAGTAAGTGGAGTGCAGCTTTGTCCAGATAAATATGTTGATTCTCCATGCTAAACCAAGTTGGTTCTGTGTTGTTTGTTGGGTTTTTTTTTTCCCACCAGGCTAACAGGTCTTGGTGTAAGAACAGTGAGCAGATCTGAACTTGGCTTAGGCAGAAAAAAAAATGTAATTTAAATGCTTGGCTGCTTGGGTTTGTGTTTTCTGGGGGAAGGGTGGGAATCTGTTTTGAAACTACGTAGGAAATCTCAAAGATTCCAGATTTAGAAAACATTTTCATTTCTAGGACTTGGTTGAGACCTAGAAGTTCATAAAACTGGTGCCCAGTTCTCCTTTGAGATTAAACCCTGCCGGGAACCTCTAGTTAAGGAGTGGTAAATATTTTCTCAATACATTTGGGGTGGAAACTTGAGAAACTCCTTTTTCTGCATTGCTCAATATTTTTTTTTGCAAATAACTGCCCATCTATACATTTGGTGTTATGAAGTCCTCTATAATCCAAACAATGTAGATGAAAACCTCTGAAATAGAGGCTGTGCACGAGTTGATTAGATTGGTCTGTAAAATCCCATCTGAAGTCAGTGAGAGATTAATCAGCAGTAGAACTGTAGGAGTGAGAAGATAAACACACACTTTTTGTTTTGCCAATGGTTTCAGAAGAGGCACGCAGTTGCTTTGATTCAAAACATTAATTTTCACATAGACGAAAATATTTTTAGATTTCTTACTGCTCTTTTTTTACATTACAGCAAAAACTATTTGAATAATTAAAATTGAAATGTGTAATTTTGAAATGTCAAAATAAGATATTGTGCAGCTCTGTTTCTTTGAACCTCTCAACCTGTTAGAGAAATCAAATTACTGAAATCAGGGCCACTTTCACCACCGAAATGTGTTTTTTCAGTCCACATTTGACTCCTGTTTCCCTCTGCCTTATGCACCCAAAAGATTTGAAGGTGAATTTTGCTCGAGTTCTTCAACATGGATAAGTTATCTTGGTGCTTTAAATTTTATTTGCTTAATAAAAAAGGGGAGAAATTGTTGGCTGTGAGGGTGGTGAGACACTGGCCCAGGGTGCCCAGGGAAGCTGTGGCTGCCCCCTCCCTGGCAGTGTTCCAGGCCAGGTTGGATGGGGCTTGGAGCAACCTGGGCTGGTGGGAGGTGTCCCTGCCATGGCACGTTGGAAGAAGCTGCTGTGTCACCTCCATACCTGCATGCTAAGAATGCCAGGCACCAGGATAGGTGAGGGGGGACCTCCTGGAAAGCAGCTCTGAGGAGAAGGATCTGGCAGTCCTGGCAGACAGTAAATTATCCATGAGCCAGTGATGTGCCCGTGCTGCCAAGAAGGCCAATGCCAGCCTGGGCTGCACAGGGCAGTGTGTGGCCAGGAGGGTGAGGGAGGGCATTGTCCCCCTCTGCTCTGCCCTGGGGAGGCCACAACTGGAATCCTGCATCCAGTTCTGGGCTCCCCAGTTCAGGAGAGACAGGGACCTACTGGAGAGAGTGCAGGGGAGGGCAGTGAGGATGAGTGGGGGATTGGAGCATCTCCCCTGGGAGGAAAGGCTGAGAGAGCTGGGACTCTCCAGCCTGGAGAAGAGAAGGCTGAGGGGGGATTTAATTAATGTTTACAAATACCTAAAGGGGGGGTTGAGGGAGGATGGAGCCAGACTCTTCCCAGTGGTTCCCAGTGACAGGACGAGGGACAACGGGCACAAGCTGGAACAATCTTATTTCCCTCTTTGCTTAAGCCCTCAGGACACTTTTTTTTTTTCCTTTCAAACTTCTGTCATTTTATACAGAAAGTTTCTCCTCCAGCTGGCACAGTCGTGCCTGCCTCACGCTGCCCTCCTCGGAGGTAACGCGTGCCCACAGAAAGCATCGCGTGTGCTCAGACAATATTGGTGGTGCTGTCAGGTTCACTTCTGTCAGCTGGCTGCCTCCACCCACAGGAATGCTTGGGTAAGCAGGCAGAAGCCATCTATTAATACACAGCCTGGAGAACTGGTGCCTGTTAAAGCATTGTGTAAATTTAACGTGGTCGTGGTTGGTGTGTAACCTGTGTGACGTCAACAGTCTTGTGTGAATTAGGAGTAAATTCTTCTGGTTTCAGGCCCATTTTAGGTTTGTACAAATGCAGGGTATCTGTGGGTGTGATGGATTAAATTAAATTACAGGTAATCTGCTCTTTTGGTGGCTGCTCCTGGAAATAATGGAGAGAGCTGAGCTGGAAATGGGTGGCAGGGCTGGTGTTGGGATGAGCTGCCGGGGCCTTTCATGTTTGGAGACAGTCTCCAGACTAAAGCTGAGTGTCTGCAGATGTCTTCAATTTGAGAATGAGTATCCACTCCTTTCTTTCTTCTGTTTTGAGTCAGGATTCTGTTGCAAACCACTCTGATTCTTCCAGAGCTGCGTGTTTCAACAGTGACATTTTCCAGCAATAAAAATTGTTCCGTGGGTGCTGTTGACTGGCTCTTAGTGCTGCATGTCTTCTGTCTGAGTCCATGGAGGTGTAAAGACCTCAGAGCTGTGTCAGGCTATGAGATGTTGATCAAATCTCAGTTTCCACACAGTTATCTTTACTCTTCCACAGGCTCAAACCCTACGTGCCACGTACAGGTGATGTTCCTCTCTAGCTGTGTCTGCATTGCCAGGTAGAGTCACTGGGCTCTCTGTGTTCCTAACTGGGGGGCAATATCATGTTCAAGCCACCTTCTCTTTCCAATCATGAGGGCTTGTGGTGCCAAGTTGCTCAGGGTGTTGCTTGCACGTTTTGTTTTGTCCTTGGACAGCATTGTCAAAAGCATTTGGTGTCAATGTGCTGAGCTCTGCTGCAAACCCCGACTCCTCTCTGTTCTGACATGGGCTGTGGTTACACATCTCTGGAAACAACTCTCTAGGTTAAATCTGCTCCCCATCTTCCAGCAGCCTTTAGAACTCCTGCTGCCTTGGAGGATGAGCACATCTCATTTCTGAGGGGCTCAGTGAAGCTGTTCTTGTTTTGGTTATGACATAGCAGTAAAAGACTCTGGTACCACTGATGCTTCCCTCTCCAAGGAGATCACTTTTGGTCTTTCCCACACCTGCAAATTACTGTAGAACTAACAGGGTGCTGCTGATACTTAATAATTATTTTTTTTTCTTCAAAGTATGCACTAAAGGGGATGGGAGCTGTGGCAGCTTTGAAATTTAATTCCTATTGAGAGGAACCACTGAATTTGGAAGTTACTGAGCAAATTTAGGTGAAGTTAACAAACATGGTAGATAATTTATCCCCATTACCTCCCCTCTGGCCAAGTATCTATTCATTTTAATATTGTTTTATGATAATACAGAGCTAAGGAGTACAAAAATACCCATGGAATACATTTTAAGTGTGTTTTGGGGTTTTCTGTGTCGCTGGAGGTGCTGAAATGGCCCGTTGTGTTTTGGGCTGTACTTGGCAGTCAGGATGCTGAGTGGAGCCTGGGGAGCTGGCTGTCGTCAGCATGACAGAAGTGCCCAGTGTGGGCCCTGCCCCTCTCTGAGGGCTGTCTGTGATGCTGGGTGGGCAGAAAAGAGCGAGAGAAGGTATAAAAATAGAGGGCAGGAATGTGACTTACACAGTGACTGCAGGCAAACAGGAATGTAAAAGAAAGGACTTGTGGTTTCCGTGCTGAAATGAGGCTGTTTGAGCTGTAGCTCATGGGCAGTGCTGGGACTGTTTAGTTTTTCCTTGTTGTTTGCAACCTAGGAGAGCAGAGTAAGCAAAATACCCACTGTTTTTTTCCTGGGCACTCTCCTGCTCTCTGGCTTGCTGTACCTCTTCTCCCTGTGTGCACCTTTCTTTTTCCCCTCTGCTGTGATACTGCTGCTCTTCCCCTGGCACAGGAGCAGGAAACACTTGCTCCAACCTGGCTGACAAACCAGGCTCTCTGCAGGCTCCAAATTTGCTTTGCCCTCTTGTCATCCTGGGGATGAAAAGCTTTGAGAGGGAGGGAGCTGGATGACCTTTATGTGGTGGTTGTGATGGCAGACACAACCTGTGTATTTAAAACACTTTCTCTAATAGTCTGCCAGTTTTTTTACAGGTGTGTTTAAAAAAGAAAACAACCCAGAGAACAAACCCTCAACAAACCTGCTTGTCCATTGCCACACAATTTTAGCATACAGTTTTTAGGTGCCACCTCCAAACTCAGCTTTATTAATTGTGTTGTACATGGGGTTTGTAGATTGGTGTTTCAGCTTCAGGTTGATTTTATTTAAAGGCTGTAGGTTTTATTAAAGCTGCTTTGTCAAAGTGGAGTCTTTACCTGTCCCCACACTTTATAAATACACAATGTAATATATTGTAGACATAGGGTAATGCTTTCAAAACCATCTTTAAGGTTCTTAAATGTCAATGTTTTATCCCCTGTAAGTGGAATTCAGTTTTGAATACCTGCACCACGTAATCTCCTTTTGTACAGTGTGTATATCCATCTGTATAGTGAAAAGTTGTATTCTGGGGTGGGAAACTCTCTAAATCATAGCTGCAGAGTGTCCAGGGCACACTCAGGTCTTGCTGAAGTGATGGTCTTAAGGAATTTGGAGTAGTGGGATATGAAAGCCTGCTCTGTTTTGTGTTGAACCCTAGCTTGTGCTTAAATATCCTTGGACCAAGCTGTGTGAATATGGCCAAGCATCACATACATGACTGTAGTTTGATGTGAGTAAATCAAGTTCTGTGATTCTTCAGCCTTCTGGAAGTTGAATTCTGACAAACCCATGTCCTTCTGCCTCTCTGGATGCCATTGTTCACCCACATAGTACAATAATTTTGGGTTTGGGTATAGTCTTCAGGCTTGACATTGGTATGATGACAGACCTACCCAGTCTGGTGTGGTCAGTCCGGCTGTGTCCCTGGCGACCCTTGAATTGAGCACTCATAATCCAAGGATAGGTTAAAAATAAAGCTGTGGTGTGGCTCCTCCTGCAGATGGTTCACTCTTGGAGTGTGTGAGAGCTGAATGGGTTTTTATCCCCTCCTGTGCTCGTTGTGCAGAGCACTTCTGTTAGAGCATGGGGAGCAAAGGCAGCAGCAGATCACAGAATCCCAGAATGTGAGGGATTGGAAGGGACCTCAAAAACTCATCCAGTCCAATCCCCCTGCCAGAGCAGGAACACCTAGATCAGGTCACACAGGAACACATCCAGGTGGGTTTGAATGTCTCCAGAGAAGGAGACTCCACACCCTCTCTGGGCAGCCTGTGCCAGTGCTCTGTCACCCTCACTGGGAAGAAATTCTTCCTCACATTTATGTGGAACCTCCTATGTTCCAGCTTACACCCATTGCCCCTTGTCCTGTCATTGGATGTCACTGAGAAGAGCCTGGCTCCATCCTCATGACACTCACCCTTGACATATTTATAGACATTAATGAGGTCACCCCTCAGTCTCCTCCAAGCTAAAGAGACCCAGCTCCCTCAGCCTTTCCTCATAAGGGAGATGTTCCACTCCATCATCTCTGTGGCTCTGTGCTGGACTCTCTCCAGCAGTTCCCTGTCCTTCTGGAACTGGGGGGCCCAGAACTGGATGCAATATAAATGAACTTTTCTCCTGCCTCCCTGCTTTCACTGTCACTGGCCTTGGGGAAAGAAGCAAATGCCTTGCTGTCCAGAATTAAAGTGAAATCTCTAAGTAAGATCTTCTTGATGAAATCTGTATTTGTACACCGGTACAGATTTTTTCTCTCTCCCCTATTGCCTACTTATTCCCCTCTCACACATTCTTAAACCCATCTCTATTGTGCATCTCATCTCATTGCAAATACAAGTGGCTTTCCACACTAGAAGTCAGTGCCTCAGGTTGTAATCCCTGCTGTGTCAGCCTGGGTTCTGTGTTGCTTCCAGGACAGGAGCTCTTCGTCCTTCTCGATCAGAGTCTCGCCAGAGCTTGCAAGAAGGAAACGTCTGTGAGCATTAACATTCAACAGAGATGCTGCAGTGACATGAAAAGAACAAAATGACCTCTTGCCTTCCACAAAACCCTGAATAGAGGGGATTCTTTCAGGGGCAGTAAAACCAGTCCCAACATGGCAAAGCTCTGGCTTGCCGGAGGAAATTAATTCATCTTGATGTTTGAGCCCTTTAGCAGTGGTCCTTTGCTGCTCTGAATTTTCAGTCTTCCCAAGTTTAACACTCCCATGGACTGATTTCCATAAGCGCTGCCCACTTACGATGCAACAGGAGTTGAGGAGAAGGAAAGGACAGCGGGTGCCTCAGAGGACATGTTCAGGCAGCGTAAATTCTGCCTGATCTTTGACCAGTGACAAAGCCTGGGGCTTTGGCAGAGCCTTGAGAAGCACCTTGGTGCTTAAAGACAGCACCAAGCAGGGAGCGTGGGCTGATAGGAGATCTGTTTCTGCTCGTGGCTTTCAGTGGGGTTTTGGGTGCCTGAATTAATGGCATGTAAGTATAAGGAGAGAGAGGGAAGGTGAAGGAGTAAGTTTGGTTTGGAGATGGGGAGCAATGTTCATTCAGTCACTGCTGTGGACTCCAGGCCTGATGAGGCACTGTGGACAATTAGGATGTTTTTGCCATGTCCCAACAAGCAGCATCTCTGGATTTGTTTGCAAGACTTTATTTTGCATCTGGGGAAGAACAACCCCATGTACCAGTACAGGTTGGGGGCTGACCTGCTGGAGAGCAGTGTAGGGGAAAGGGACCTGGGGGTCCTGGTGACAGCAGGGTGACCATGAGCCAGCAATGTGCCCTTGTGGCCAAGAAGGCCAATGGCATCCTGGGGTGTATTAGAAGGGGGGTGGTTAGTAGGTCAAGAGAGGTTCTCCTCCCCCTCTATTCTGCCTTGGTGAGGCCACATCTGGAGTATTGTGTCCAGTTCTGGGCCCCCCAGTTCCAGAAGGACAGGGAACTGCTGGAGAGAGTCCAGTGCAGAGCCACAGAGATGATGAAGGGAGTGGAACATCTCCCTTGTGAGGAAAGGCTGAGGGAGCTGGGTCTCTTTAGCTTGGAGAAGAGGAGACTGAGGGGTGACCTCATTAATGTCTATAAATATGTAAAGGGTGAGTGTCATGAGGATGGAGCCAGGCTCTTCTCAGTGACATCCAATGACAGGACAAGGGGCAATGGGTGTAAGCTGGAACATAAGAGGTTCCACATAAATGTGAGGAAGAACTTCTTCCCAGTGAGGGTGACAGAGCACTGGCACAGGCTGCCCAGAGAGGGTGTGGAGTCTCCTTCTCTGGAGACATTCAAACCCACCTGGATGTGTTCCTGTGTGACCTGACCTAGGTGTTCCTGCTCTGGCAGGGGGATTGGACTGGGTGATCTTTTGAGGCCCCTTCCAGTCCCTCACATTCTGTGATTCTGTGATTTATAATTTTCTTGTGTAAAGCTCTGTCATTGAGGTTCATATTTATGGGCTGCATTAACTTTGAGTCCTAACTTTCATTATTTGTATGACAAAGTTCTGCCTTTTCTTCTGGTTGTGGAGTGCTAATTGAATTATAGATGGTTGGGATGGCCTTGTGCTGAACAAAGTCACTGCAGCCCCTGGAATAAGTGTAGCCAGTTTTATCCTACGGTATTTCTTTTCCCCCGTGTGTCTTTGTGAGCACTAATTTCTATCTTGGGGAGACTGGTTTAATTCTTGCACCTTTTTCTTAACCTCCTGACCTGCCTGACAAAACTGGGTGCTGTGCAGCTGTTAAAGCCACAATGAATGAAACGGAGCCGAGGTCCAGAACAACTGAGCTCTTCCTCCTGTTACAACAGTAGGTTCAAAGCTACCCAAGAAAGCTGACACGACTGTCTGACTTGGATGAAAAGGCTTGGCAAGGGACCTTGAAGAGGCCACTACAGAGGGAACCTAAAAGTGAACATTGTGAGAGGTAGTCACAGCTCAGAAGTGAGCGCTTCAGAGAGGGAGTGCGTGGCACACCCACGGGCTGACTTCGTCTGGCTTTGTGCTCGTCCTCAGATGTACCCAGATAAACTGTGGAGAGCCACAACAAGGAGAACCTGGCTGACCTTGGGACCCTTGGAGGGCAGAAGGTGCATGTGGCAGGCACAGAAATGAGACTTTGCCTGTTGTCAGATCCATCTCAGCAGCAGCAGGCACCTGTGCTCTCGGGGCCGTTGGCTGAGGATCAGGCAGGAGCAGAGCAAAGGTGGTGAGACTGTTGTAACTTTGTAGGACTTCTTTTTCTCTTCATCCCAAGTTGCACGGGGAGCTCAAAGCTTTTTGATACCGTAGAATGGTGGAAGTGAGGCGTCGGAAGCAACTTGCTGCTGAGCTAGTTCAAACACAGAGACAACTTGTCTTTAATCCAACAAAATGCAGGTTTTATTTCAACTAGCATTAGGATGGAATTTCAGATCAAAAGGAGACCAGCACTATCCTCTAGCCAAATTAATGTAGAACTAGTAAGTTGCAGGGTGATGGTGTTAATATAAGGCTTAATTACCTTGTAGATATTGCCTGCTGCTGTTCACTGCAAGAGCATCCTCTCCATTGCAGTGCCTTACTGAGAGAGAAAAGGAGCAAGACACAAGGTGTTTATCTCACAGGACAGGTTCACCTTGACTTGTTTTTGCTTTGTGGCTTTATGTGGAAAAACAACTGTTAAAGGATGAATTTTGTATTTTGTGTTCGTGCACTCCCTTTGTGCAACTGGTTGCCATTTAGCTCAGGTTTTGTTTCTTGCTGATGTGTTCCTTCGAAGCTCCAGTGTGACCTTTAGAATTTTTATGAGGTTGTCATGTTTCCAGCACTACAGCAACAACCAGAGGAGGAATGGGCCATGGGAGGAAATGCTGAGGTCAGTCCCAAACACTTGACCAAGGCACTAGCAAAGGACAGTGTCGGCAGAAGGTAATATTTTATGGAAATACTTCTTGTGACCTCCATGATGGTCATTATATTTTGTGGCAGAATTGCCACTAAAATGGCTTCTTAAGTCTGAGAGCCAACATACCTCCCCAGTGATGTCTTTTGGACATAAATAGCCTCAATGAACTCTTAAATGAATAAGACTGATGATTCCCATAGGTGCTTTGCACTTCTCCTGGATGTGAAGTGCTCAGGAGCATAGATCCACACTTGGGTTCTCTTGATTTACAGGAGTGAGGGGGTGTCAGTTCTAGTTTCACTTTTATCCTAACATTTGATATTGTGCCCTTTGCAAGATTGCAAAGAAATGGCCACAGACCAGAAACATCTGTATCTTAAAAATCTCTCATGGGAATTAATCATCGAATTGTTTTGGTTGAAAAAGACCTCTAAGATTACCTAGCCCAACTGTTAACACTGCAAAGTCCCCACTACACCACATCCCTCAGCACCACATCTGCTTCAGTTCCTCCAGGGATGGGGATTCCACCACTGCCCTGGGCAGCCTGGGCCAGTGCTTCACTGAAAGGATTGTCCAGAAATTTTTCCCAATTTGCAATCTAAACCATGTAATGATGGTCAGAATCTCACAAACTCAAGCCTGAAAACTTGATTCATGGGAACAGATATATATAAGGTAGGGTTTGGATTTTTTTTAGTGTCTTCTGGAAATAATGGATTAGGAGCCAGTAAGGTAAAAGGCAGCAAAAAGATGTTGACAGTGTTCAGTTTCTTTAAAATTTCTCTGTATTTTCAGTGGCATAGGAGCCTGGGCTGCTAGTGGTCATCAGTAGTAAACATGTAAGGACTAGTTAAAAGGCTAATTTCAGTTTACCTAGGTTATTACTATAACTTTACAGTGTAAGCTTCTGAGAGCTGTCTGTATTTCAGTGGTGGATTACATGATGTGTAGCTGTTATATTATATAATATATAATATTATATATTGTGGATATATAATGTGGTCTGTAAAGCAGTAGATGCACTTGGTACGTTGCTATGTAAAACATTGAGCTGTTGTTGTAAGGAACAAACTAGGGAGTTGCTAGGCAAAATTCTGCTTTTAGTAAAGCCTGTGCTTGGTTAAATGTATGGTTTAACAGGGTAAATGAAATTGCTGTGGATTTCTATTGATGTAACAGTGCAAATTGGTCCTTTATTGGCTCTTCCTTATGGACACAGTGCTTAGGGAAAGATTGCATGGGTGCAGTTTCATGATGGCGTTGGCAGTAACGAAGTCTGAGCTGAAGCAACTCAAGTTCAGCCTATGGGTAGGAGGGATGATTTCCCACTTATTTCTCTTTCAAACTTCACTGCAGGATACCCTCCAGATGCTTTTATCTTTTAAAACTCTTCAGCAGATTATTTTTTTTTTAAAAAAAGGATGTTTTGGAGTGTCTTTCTCCCCCAAAGCAGTGGTGGAACTCATTGCTGCAGGGTGTTTTGGAGGACAAATGAGTTTAGAGAGAAAATAAGGTATACTTAAAAAAGAATAGCCTGTAGAGACCAATAAACAAAGACAATCTTAAGTTCTTGTGGCTTGGAAAATCTACAATTTGCTGGTTTTGTGGAAATTGGAAGAGTACATGAAAAGAAAGATCATGAGTTGTCTGTTCACTACATGCCTTTACTAAGTAGCCACCAAAACCAGAGAAGTGATCTTGGGATAAAAGTGTGGGGGGAGGTTTTTGTTGGTGGTTTTAGGTTTGTTTGGGTTTTTTGGGGGTACAATGACTGATATATTTTTCAAATGACAGTCCTCCCTCACCCTTGGTATTGGAGCTCCCTCAGTCTTGGTATGGTAGCAGGATCAGGAGATGACCATAACTAATGCAGCTTCATCAAAATGTGGGCTGAAATGGAGATACAATTTATAATTGTGAGAGTCACAAGTCTGACCTCTCAAGATCCAAAGGTCCTGGCATTATTCCCTTGTACAGCCATCAGCTTTTCTCTGTTGCTGAGCCAACTTATTTATTCTTAGACTTAACGATATTGATGATAAGAGATAATCCATGTCCTTGGATGGCAAGGAGCAAACACCAAAATTTGGGTTTGTGGCTTTTCCTGGTGGTGTTCTTCACGTGCCACTGAGTAGTCCTCTAAGATGAGAAGTAGATTCTGAAAATATGAAATGGTTCCTTTCATAATAACTTTAATGCACCCTAATTAGAAGTGGAAGTGATAGGATTGTTGTAACGTGACTTTTCAGCAAATGGTTCACATGAAAAATTCAGGTCTTGGGTTGTGATGGTTTCTTACTCTTTCTGTCCCTGACTAATACACTCTGAGCGGTGAGATTAAAGCATCGGGATCATCGGAATTGTCTCCATTTATTCAGCTCCTATGAAGGTTGATTTAACTTAATAACTCTCGTGTAGCCAACTTGGATAACACGATAAATATCTGCTTTACTGAACTACTGTTATTTCAGACCATTTATTTTCATTAACCCATCACTCACTTTTATGTTTCACCTCCTACCAATGTTGCCCTGGAAATGAATTTCTGGTTTTTTAGGTTGCTTGCTGCTATTGAAATCATCAGCAAAACTATTGTTAGACCAGGTAGGGCTCCTCTTTGGCACCCTTTTGCTTTTCATTACTCTGTCCCTCTTTTCATTACTGCAGCCCCACACTGCTTTTCAGTTCACTTGTAAATAATGAAAATGGAAAAAATCTGTGAATTGCAGAGTGCCCTCACCTCCCTGGGAAGCTTCTCAGCACTGTGTAGGATGGGACCGAGTCTGATCTTAGACACTGATGTGATGCTGATTTCTGTAGTCAGAGCAATCCCCAATATATCACCAAATGTAACTAAGAAAGTGTTGTTAGTGTTGTCATCCTCCTAATCTTTATCTCCATTTACTCCAGTCCCTGCTATATTGATGTTGCTCAAGGACATAATAAAAGCAATCAGCGCTGTGAATTTCCATGGTTTATGACAGTCTTGCTGTCGTTGGCATTTTTTCCCCTGACATTTTCTGCTGCTGGAATCCGTTGACTGTTGGAGGCAGTCTGAAGTCTTCATGACTGGAGAAGGCACTTCTTAAAGGATCCAAAGTAGAGAAATGTCTAAAATGCTTCATTGTCGTTTTGATGATTTTGTGATCCTAAAAACGAGAGAGGAAAGAGAGTTAAATACATCATGGTTGCATTTTCTGAAAAGGACAACTGTTTTTACCAAGATTTTACCAGAATCAACAGGTTTCCCGAACAATTCCATGAAATAGAATGTTTCTGCTCTAGAAAAATGTTACCAAAAGTATTCTGATGGACATGACTCCTTGAGCTCAAGTGCTCTTCATATGTTAACCCATTAGTTCTGTATTACATTTACTCCATCAGATGACACCATCTGTGGCACAGTGAGGCTCTGCAGATAAGGTACAGCTCGTACTTGGGATGTATTCCATTCAAAACAGAGAACTAGCAATGCCCAAGATGTGGTTTTTCAGCTGAGACAGCATGATGGCAGTGATGGGAGAGATGATTTTGTGGTCTTTTGTGAGTGGAGTGATGGAAAGAGGAATTAGTAGGGAATTTCTTTTTATCTTTTATAGTCCTCATGAAGAAATCATTTCCTTGGCTGGTATAAATATGTTGTGGCTTTATTGATTTCAGGAGAGCAGCTCCGAGTCCTACCTGCCACGTGGTCAACTCGCTCTTACTTCTGAGACTTGTAACTCCTTATTCACTGTCAGAGTTGAAGATGCCATTCTGTCTAAGTGTATGAATTGCTGTCTGAGGCATGAGTGAATCTTTCAACAGGTAGAGTCTGATGGGAAGCAGATCCCTGCCAGTGGCTTCAACTGAGCTGGGTGGGGGAAACGTTTGTTGCATAGGAGAGAACCAGCTTGTGATGTCTGAACATCCTTCTGAGCATTCTGTTTCCTAGTTCAGCTCAGCAATCTGTTCAAAACAAACTAATTTTAGTTATTTTATGATGGAAGCGAGCCATTTTGTTCCTCTTAATTCAGAATTTCACAGCTGTGTTCTGTGCAAGTTTGGGATTGACCTGTCAGAAATGTTACAGCATGGAAAATGCACAAATTGGAAAGATGCTTTTGGGGTTGTCAGGTTGACCGTTGTTTAGTGGTGACTGGGTGGATTTTCACAGCATTATGGTTTGGGTTTTATTTTAAAACAGAGTGGTACAAAATGATTGGGATTGGCTTTGAAGGACAGAATTGTCTGCACTGCCTGTGGTACCTGACAGCAATGGGAATAACTGGGTGACTTGATGGGAATGGCCCTATTCTTGAAAGGATCTAATTTTCTTGCTCTGGATGGAGTGAGTAGATTAACCCCACTGAGCTGGAGCTGGTGGCTGTGAATAGCTCTCACAGCAATGCAGGGGATGGTGTGGAAGCCAAGTGAGTTTATTATGGGATGGTGGGAACGCTTGTGCAGGGATGAGCTGCGTGATCCGAAGTGTAGTGTGCCTGCTGGACAGGTATTTCTGCTGGTGGTGCCAGGGAACGTTTTTCCCAGTGTAGGCATTGCATGAGGATGCAGTGCATCCTTTTAAAAGCCATCACCTGCCTCCTGCTTCAGGGAGTGACTCCTCACATTGATCGTGGACACTCATTTGCTGACCTGCTTTTGAGATGTGAAGCATCCTGCTGCTGGAGAGGCTGCAAATTGGACTGTGATCCTGGCTCTAGCAGTGCAGTAGATAGGAATTCCTAAGCAGGAGTGATTTTAAAATGATAATAAGAAAAGAGTTCACCACAATGTACATAACTTTATTTCTTCCTCCACTGCCCACGTGCACACATCTGCCTTCCTGCCATTGCAAAAGCCGACACGAATTCCAGTTGCCATGGAGGGGTCGTCGAGTCAAAGCACATTTTGCATCTGTTCCTCTCTGTTAGATGCCATCAGGCTGGAAATACAAACTCTGAAGGAGGGGAAAAAGTTGGATTTGTATCAAATGGATGCAACTGGTACCTCTTTGAACTTCCACTGGTATGAAATGGAAACCTTTGTGCATGATCATCAGAAACCAGTTTGTAAATTGTTGGTCGAAGAACCCCTGTGCATAGCAAACCATAAGTTTTGGGAGGCTCTGAAATTAGGAGCAGTGGGGTTTTTTTCTGAGCTGATGTCTTATTTCTATTCACAGAATCACAGAATGTCAGGGATTGGAAGGGACCTTAAAAGATCATCCAGTCCAATCCCCCTGCCAGAGCAGGAACACATCCAGGTGGGTTTGAATGTCTCCAGAGAAGGAGACTCCACACCCTCTCTGGGCAGCCTGTGCCAGTGCTCTGTCACCCTCACTGGGAAGAAGTTCTTCCTCACATTTATGTGGAACCTCCTATGTTCCAGCTTACACCCATTGCCCCTTGTCCTATCATTGGATGTCACTGAGAAGAGCCTGGCTCCATCCTCATGACACTCACCCTTGACATATTTATAAACATTAATGAGGTCACCCCTCAGTCTCCTCTTCTTTCCCTCTAACAAATTTACTAGTGAATTTTGCAGCTGGATCTGGAATTTGCAACCTGACCTGAGCTGCATTGTTTCAAAGCTGTGTTGGGTACTTCCAAATTCTTCTATAATCATGGGACATGAAGATGTTCAGCACTCATGAAAGGTTGGGGATTGTGTTGAAAGCTGGATTAAGAACTGTCCTTCAGTGTGGTGACTAATTAGGTTCCCTGAAGATGACTTCAAGTGGCAGGTGACCCAGTAAGGGTCAGATCAATTGAACAGTGAATAAACAGGTGGGTGAATCCTTTGAGAGGTACACTGCTCTTCATGAGATCACACTTGTTACCCTGAAAGCAACTGAAAAAATTGAAAATAAATTGAGAATAAAGACGTTGACACTGGCAAAATAAGGCTTTAGTTTTAATCCATGGAACAAGTTCTGCAGGAATGTCATTTATTCTCAGTCAGTGAAAGTCTGGATGATATTGAAGGTTTATGGAATGTTGTATTCCAGGCTGGTATAAATTGGCTGCAGGAAAGGCTGAATGCTCTTACTTGCCTTATGTGGTTGCTTCATGGTTCTTTCTGGACTAAAAAACATAATTTGTCAATTGTTTAGGATCAAATAACTTTAAAAATCAGAGGTTGTGCATAAAGAAACATTTCATGAATTATTACCTGACATTTTTTTTTTATACCTTAGTCCCCAGCTTAAAATCAGTCAGGAGCTGAAACACCACCATATGACTCAGCATACAGCACAGAAGTAGTGCAATATATTTGTTTGCAATTTGTTTTTGCTCCCTGAAGTCTTCATTTCTGGGATCTTCCGAAAAGTTCACCCGAAACTGGGAAGTTAAATGAACTTCTAAGTGAACTCTTAATTAATGGACTATTTCTGGTTGGTGTCCCATTGTGGTCTGTGGAGCATTAACCTGCACGGAGTCTGATCCACATTATTATAGTCAAAGTACTGGAGCGTTGGTTCTCTTTCAAAAAAAGCCTTCTTTTAGGTGTGTGGGCTGGAATTCAGCAACTTCTCCAGTCCTTAGGCAAAGATGAGTCTTCCCTTGCATATTTTATACCACGTTCACTTGGTGCTCGTCAGGATTCTTGGGGGAGTTGGCTCTTGCACTGAAGTGTTGCTGGTTGGTTTGAATCATGGCTTTTCAGCTGTGCTGTGCTCCAGGGGAAGGGAGCAGAAGGGCTGCAGATGGAGGAGATTGGTGTGGTTGTTGGGGAGGTGCTGCTGGGTGTGATGGTCAGCATCTGCCTGGGGTGGTGGTTCAGGTGTCTCTTTTCAGAAGTGGTTTTGTTAGCTTCGGGGTCAAAATTAGGATGAGTTGTTTTCTTTTGAGACCTGACCCTGCTGTCACTTGTGATGGAAACTGAACCCAAACAACTCTGCAGGTGCAGCAGCAGATTCTAACAAGGGGATTTGGGGTCTTGCAGGTGTCTTAGCAATGTCAGGGGGGTGTTATGACTCTGTCTTTCCCCATTTGGAAGTGGAGGGTGAGGCGTGGGAAGCCTTGGTGAAGCCTTCAGCAACTCCCAGTTGTAGCAGAATCCAGGGTCAAAAAATTGCTGGGAAACACTGTATTTAGATTAAATGTGATGGGTGAAAAAGATTGTCCTTGGTTTATCCCAGCACCCTTCTGGGCCACCTGAAGGCAAGTGTGATGAATGTATTTCTTGAGCCTGCTCTGTTGGGTTGGTGCGGTCGGACCATTTCCAGGAACACCCGGGACCACCTATGGAGATCCCATGCTTGTTATTCACACCCTTTGTTCTGTTGAGGTGAGTGAAGCTTCTCCAGCTCTCCTACATCTCAAGCCAGCTCTCTTTCTGCCTCCTCTCTTTCCTTGCCCTGTTCTGCTCCGTGTCTGGCGCTTCTCTGAGCTGCAGCTCTTCTGCACCTTTGTTAAAGCTGGGGCACAGGGGAGGGTGCTGAGAGGAGAAGGCTGTGAATCATCGAGAAACTTAAAGAAAAAGCTGGAGTCTGTCCTGGTGATTTGCATGAAACTGTTATTTTTTCCATCACATTACAGAGAAACCTCTTTCTTCTTTTGCCACTGTAAAAATAGTAGTGAGGGAATCCCGCTGATTCCACCTCAACCTTTGTAATTCCTTTGTGGGCTTGTGATGTGATGCTGTTCCTGATCGTGGCTGAACCCAGAAGAATATGTAACATTTCATCTTTGTTAAAAGCAGCAAAATTCTCTGAGAAGTTTTTTTTTTTCCCCGCTCTGTGGTACACATTAAACTACATTAAATCAAAACTTCTTTTAAATGTTTGGTAGAGTGGAGATAGCTGTTCTCCCTTTCATCCCAGCTGAGGCTTTTGTTATTCCAGGCACTGCCTCAATCTGTTCCTGCCCTTAGGAACTTAATTTCATTATTTTTTTTATTTTTTTTTTCTTTTGGTCATAAATATGCAAGCAGTATTTTGCCTGTGTTAAGAGTGGAAAATGAAGTGGTGACAAACAAAATGGTTTGTCACATGTCAAGCAATAGCTGTGGCACCTGGGTCTTCAGGTGCAATGACAGCGTGGTGTCCTGGAGAGAGGAGAACTGTGGAGGAGAGAGAAGGTCGTGTCAAGGTTTTCTCCTCTGGGTATTTATCAAAGGAGATGTTAAATTTGGAGTTTTATTTGGGTCAGTGCTGTTTTCTGTACAGACATCCACAAAATGGGTCATTGTATCCTATCAGAAAACACATTGTTGTCGTCCAAATGATTCTCAACAATCAATATTGTCTTTTCCAGGGGGAATAATAATAACATCTCACGAATGTCTGGAGTCCAAGTGATTTTCAGCGTTTATCTACGCTTTGTTTTCTCTCATCCTGAAGTAAATTCATTCACTCTTTACTACTGTACCAAATTGATCCATAAACATTTCATTACCAGTAAACATGTTGCTGCTTCTATCAAGTATTTTATTTCTGTGATGTTAATTGCATCCTCAGCCAAACATGGGGATGGCAGATAATGAAACCAAAGCTGCTATTTACAGACAGAAATTGGAAACTCTATTTTCTTTCTTTTTTTTTTTTTTTTAAGTAGTTTTCCCACACATCATAACAGTCCCTTGTGTCACTTTTCAGCCCAACACCACTTGTATAATTCTTTGTGCTGAACAGCGCAGGTCAGCTGTAGGAGGGGAGTACTTCCATCCAGAGGAGCTTAGTTTTATGGATTTCCCTCTGGCAGAGATGGAAGAGGAGCTTTGATCTCCCACCTCTTAGGCATGTGCCCTTACTACAAAGGTTTGTAGAAAGAGGAGCAATCACTGCCACTTTTGCCTTATCTTCAAAAGAAAATTATGTCCGCTGTGGCGTTGTAAGGAGAGAGCATCTCCCTGTGGATGTGTGGTGGGTTTGCTGGAGGAACTCCCTGGCAGAGAAATGACTCTTTACTAAATATTCTTAAACCTGACATCCCTCTCAGACCTGCAGCTCAGAGGACCTGCAAAGTTGGGAAGCCTCTGTGGAGGGGCTAAAAGCAGGGGATGCAGGTTCACAGTTGGGATTCAGAGACCCATCCTGGTTCCAAATGTACTGGAGTGACAAAATGCAAGTGCCACGATAAGGTAGGAGGGATGGAGGCTGGATAATGCTCAGCCTGCCCTGGAGCTCCACTCCTGTTAGATGCAACATTCAGAATTAATCTATATGTATGCTGAGGGGTTGGTCAAGGTCTGAACACTGCCATAGGGAAAGGTGTTGGGTAATGAAGCAAATAACTTGCTGGTGGATGGAGTCCCAGGAGGACCTGGTGTAGCAGAGGGTTGTGAATAAGGTTGGTTGTGGTGTGGGGACAGCAGGTCTGGGCTGGAGCTTGCAGTCTGCGACGTGACTCATGAGGAACTGGGTTTGCTGATGGCTTTGTAGATTAGAACCAGGGCTCTGCACCAAAGGAGAACAACAAGGGAGCTGTGAAAGTACTGGAGGGGATGGGTGTTGCATTCAGCTTGAGTAAATTGTGATAAAGTACCTGGAAGTAGCTACTGTGTTAGGCATGATGTTGTTATTAAACATATGTTTGGATAGGCAAATTCCCCCTCCTGCTCCAGAGGTAAAGGACAACGTGCATCCTTTTTAGCTCTATTTTCTATATGCTGATCATTAATGTTCTGCTCCCTCCTACTGTAGATACCTGGCATTGTCCACATAAGAAATGGCAATTTGCATTATAGAACAGCGATGTCTGTTTTGATTAAGAACAACACTTTCCCCTGCTATCCCATTTCCATGAATATTTAAATTAATTAAGCCCAGCAAAGATTTTATTTCAGCTTAATGACTTATAAATGGGACTTCTTATGTCTGTGAAAATGAGTGAAATATGACAGCCACAGCTCTTAATACACCTAATTACCAAATTGATGCATTCCAAGAAGATGGGGCAGCAGCTTTTCCTCCTTAGATGACGTTCCATCTCTGAGCTTGCAGTGATTGCTCGTAGCTGCATGCAATTGCCTGCTGGCTGCTTAGCTGTTAGCTTTGATATTTAAGATTCTGCTTTAATATTTAAGATTCTTGCTTTGATATATGTTACTGTAGTTCTGAGCTCAGCCAGGGCTGGTTTTGAGGTGCTAAAGATCAACCTTGATTGGGTGAATGTCAGCTCCTGAGTGCTCTAAGAACCCTGGTTAGGGAAGAGATCAGAGATGCTCCAGAGATATTCTTCAGTCATTTGTGGGAGGGTGATCACAGGTAATACCAGCAGAGAAATTCTGGTTTGTAGCAAGTAGGTGGAATTGGGTTTACTCAATTGTGGTTTTTATTTGTCAGATAATTAAACATCTTTCAGAACTTTGCATCAGAATTAGAGCAAAAGGCCAAAGGTTTGGGAAACTGTTGGATATGCTTGAAAAATCAGTGTCTTAAGGCTTCTGTGTTGGGGCATTTCATTTAAAAAAGAACATAGACATAATTAATTACTGGTTTTGAAGATCTGACTCCTACTTTCTCAGGTGTTTCTGAACCCCAGACACCCATAATTTAGAGAAACTGATAGTACTGCCTGGTAATGTGGATTAAATACAGAGTTCATACTTACAGTAGTGGTCACACTGGCATCAGAACAACTGCATCTGAAGTGGGAGCTCTTGGGAGTCATGCAGCAGCTGGGCAATCTTTGTGCTGGATACTGCAAATAAGAGATTGACCTGCCCTAAAGAGGTCACCCATATGCAAAAATGGTGATGGTGGCTGGTCCTAGAGATCCTGAGGAGCTAAAGGAGAAAGGGGTGGAGAGGGGGAACTTGAGAGTAGCACTGAGTGCCCCTTCACATGCTTTTCAGTCACTCCTTGCAAATTCCTGGTGCTGTTCTGCCTGGGAAGACCTACGAAATACCTGGTGGTGACTGCTGTGCTGGGACAGCAAGTGGAAGGATGGCCCATACCTCTAATTCCTTGGCTGCTTTTGGTTGAAAAGCTCAAACAGTTTGTAGTTAGAAAGATAGTTTTGAAAATAACAGCCTGGAATGGTAAATGTTTATTGCTTTGTGAGGAGAGCTGGGTTTCTGTGGAGCAGGTTCAGGGAGCAGGACATCCAGGGGAATCCTTTGAGCCTCCCCTTTCCTGAAGAAGCTCGGGCAAGGTTGTGTGTTCAGAAGAGTGCACCAGCAGCTGAGTCTTGCAGCACTAAAAACTCCTGTGCTTGGGCAGCACTCAGGTTTGGTGAACAAGGCAGGGGAGTGAACCTGTCGTGCTCGGAATTGTTGAGTGCTCCCAGATTGTAGCAGTATTTGACTTTTTTTTTTTACCCTAATCCTTTTGAGTGTTGGGGGGGGCAGATGCAGATTCTGTCTTAAGCAGATCAGTCTTGACTCAATTTAAATCCAGCTAAGAGTGCTAAATTGACATGTAAGTAGGTGAGTCAGGTGCTAACAGTCTCTTTCAGAACACGCCGTAGATGTGTTGTGATTCTAATTTATTTCTTTATAACTCTCCTAATGGAATAAAACATACAAGAGGGATGTAAATGCTTGGGTGAGTAACAGGAAGGCAATGGGGGAGAGTTTGATGAGGTGTCTGCATCCCCAGAGGGAGATGGCAGTTGAAATTAGGGAAGGTGATGGGAAGGGTGTTCTCACCTGATGGAGGGTGGTCTCCAGGGGACTGCACTGAAGGGAATCGAGAGCTGGTCTCAGATTTGGATCCTCTCCCCATTTCTTCTACCAACTCTGCTGTGCACTTTCAAGCAAGTTAATTATTTCCTTTTCTCTTACCCCTCCCAGCACAGTGAACCATGTTCCTGTGCACACCAAGAACTCCCTCCCCACTCAGATGGTTCACAGGCAGAAACCTTGGAGCTGCTTCCCAGGGACAGACAGACATCCAGAGCATGAAGCAAAAAATAAACTCTGTGTTATCTGCCACCTGCTCTGTGAAAAGTGCAATTCCATAGTGAAGTGAGCAGTTTGAAGGCTCAGAATTTGCCTTGACACTGAGCAGAAGCACTTGACAGGCTCAGCATGAGCGCTGACTTTTGCTGTGAAGAAGAAGCTGATGGACCTTTGGGATTAACCAACATCTGTGAAATCATGGAATGCCTCAGTACCATTCTTAGAGACAATAACAAAACATTAGATCACCCCCCAAAAATCATTCTTTGGGTAAAACAGATTTTTATTTCGTTGTGGATGGATGGGTTAGGAAACAAGCCTTGCATTTCCAGTGTAAGAGTTAGAACTTGATATTTTTCCCACAAAAAGATCTTTTTAAGAGACTGACTTTTTACCTGACTATTGGTTCTTAAAAATTCTTTATGGTCTCTGTAAGTCATATGTGCAAAATCCTGTCAGGTGTCACAGTGAATAGCTGCAATACTTCATTTTTCTTGGTTTTTTTCATAAAGTATCTCTCTTCTCTTTTTTTTGACTTAAAGGTATGAGGAAGATGGAAAATTGAAATATTGTAAGGCTTTGTATAGAGACCTGTCTAATGAGGCAGCTTTATGTACAGCATTGAGAAGATTGGTCGGTGAATATAGGTTGAAAAAGCCTAAAATATGTCATTATTGCTAATCTAGTGTATTTGATCTAGCCAAGAATCTTAGTCCTCAGCTATCTCACGAGGACTGAGCCCCATTAATCCATCAGTTTGTCTAGCCCTAACTTTGTCTGTTCCGCTACTATGGTGATGATCTGTGAGCTGGAAAGTTCAATTAACTTATTGAAGTTGTATCCTAGAAATTCAGCAGAACATGGGTTTAAGCTCCTATAGATTTTGTGCTCATCTTAAAGGAGAGCCTTGGATTATAACAAAACAAATGAAGGCTCTAAGAATCTTTTTTCATATTTTCAATTCGTTTTCTTGCCAGTGGGGAATACCATGTCTGAGACTTTATAGATTTTTCTCTTTACCATTACCTTGACATGTTTTTAATTGCATTTTGTAATATGTTTTCTATAATAAGGGGTGGAGGAAAGGTGAGAAAATGAGGTTTTAGCAGCTATCAGTGAGATTTATGCAGAGGGGGCGATTGTGATTTGGAGTCTTGCTGTTACATTAAAGAATAAAGGGGAAGATGAGAGGGACTCTAAAAAAGAAAATATAAATGTTAGAGGGAACAGGAACATATGTTCCTAAATATGTTCCAATTCAGTGTACTGTTTAAGCATCCTTGCAGGCAGTGAGTTATGCCCATAAACCCCTTTGCCCTTTCATTGCAGCAGGAACAGAGCTGTTGAGGGCAGTGCCTCCCCCTGCCTTGTCAAAAGGTGGGAACCAGGACACCCAGGCTCTGCTCATCCTTGGCTGGGAGTGAAAAGCATCCCTTACCCAAGGGAGATGCTATGGCTGAAGCTTCACTGAAGCTGCCCAGGTGGGTAAATGAACCTCAGGTCCCTTCTTAGTGTCCGTGCAGCAAGCACAGGCTGTGGGAATTCCTTTAACTGGCACAGGGAGGGAGATGATCCCAACCTTTGCTCATCCCTCCTCCCAACTCCAGCATCTTCTTTCCTCTGCTGGGGCTGAGCCACGAGGTGCTCTCCCCTCCTCCCCTCTACAGACACACTGAGCTTGAAGATGGAGAGAAATGGTCGTGGGAATTGGTGTTTAAAAGCAAGTCCAATAGCTACTGAAGTGGGAAGATTTTTTGTTTAGTTGGAGTCAGCTGAAGTTAAATCAGGCCTTAGTATCAGAGCTTTTTATTTCTACCTCTTTCTGTGCTCAGAGGACTTCTGTCTGAAGGAAACTTCCTTGGCTTTTCATTATGAAATGCTGTGGGGTTTTTTCGTTTCTCTGTCGAGCTTTTAGTACTCTCAATGTGAATAGTGGAGTTTTTTTTTCTGTTCTTTGGAGAACCTAAAAATACAGGGAAAATGCGTTGTCTGGGGTTGACAAGAAGCACATTATTTATTTTGGGATGTTAGTTCTGTTCACAGGCTTGTTTGCTTGCTTGGCAAAGGTAGGGGCTGTCAGAGTTGTGTTTTAATTGCTTTTAAAGCAGTTGTGTCTTAGTCCCTCTTTGCTCCCCAAGTGTATTTGCTCCATGCCTGTTTCCTAGAGTAAGACACTGTGCAAACTCATCAGCTTTCCTATTTAGATTATTGCCTTCTTACATGAATTCTTTACAAGAAGCTTGTGTATGATGGGAAGCTCTTGTTCTGTTAGTTAGCACTGTCCAAGGAGAGCGGATGGGCATAATTACCAAGGAGTTCTGGACTGGTGAAGTGGATAATGAAAAGTGCTACTGACATAGTCTTTGCATGCCATTAAAAAAAATTAAGGTAATGATTCAACATCCAGAGTTTCACCTGTAGCAGCTCTTTGTTCTGTGGTCTTCTGAATGTATGAAGTGCTGTGGGTGAAGGGTTTATCTGCAACAATTCTGGGTGGTTTTGTTGGCCCTGTAAGTGCCCACTCCTTTGGGGACTCTGGCTGAACTCATCCTGAAGCAGTGATGTTTGCTGTGGTTTACCAAGTGTGAGTGCCCAGAGTATTTGAAACCAAATCACGTTCATCCAAGGCTATTTCTCAGCCACTTCATAAACTTCTTAACAGCCTGGACCCACTGCACTTGCTGGGGAAGGTACGACACACTTGGTACCTGCTTTCAATTTTGCCTGTTAACTGAAAGAAAATGAAGGGGTTTATTTCAGAAGCTACTCGCTGCCTTATGTAGGAAAACCATTTATTTTTTAATGATACTAAAAAATTTCCAGCTTATGCAGGAGCCAGTGGGTAACTTCCACTCTTGGAACATTAAAAATGGAACGGGTATTTGGAAGGGATTTGGTGCGGAGTTAATGACACCTTTGCTGTTGACTTGTGTGGAAATGGCTGTGAGCATGTAGGCAATAAAAAAAATATCACAAAGTCCAGTAAGAAATCCAGGGTTGCCTCAGAATTGCCTTTAGATAGGGTGAGATCTTATCTCATGATAATCAACTTAATTTACACCGAGAACTTGATTTATAGACTAGGTGAGACTTTTTTTTCCCCTCTACCTTTTAAAAACCCAACAGAATTCTTCATTAAATCCTACAAGGAGGTTCAAAACACTTAAAAATGCATGATTAATTTCTCTCCTGTTCTGCAGGGCTTTTACTGAATTGTTCATCCTTGACTGGGATGTCCTGGGAGACTTGTGACAGAATTACTCAGAAAATTTCATATTCAGGGAGGTTTTATGCTGCATATCTTCTTGCTTTGAAACACTGCTCTGAGAATGATGATAAGGAGGGGAAATTGCACAGGGAGTGTTCCACTGCAAACATCTTTTCACTGCTAATGTGGTTAAATGTGTTTTGTAATGGCTGATGAAGATCCATTGCAAGCTACCAAATTCTCAAAACTAGCAAGTATATGGATTAATGTGACAAAAAAATACAGTCTTGGAATATTGTCTTGTGAAACATCCATTGTTTCAACTGCTGTAGCTTAGCTGTCGTCATTGAAGCTGCAAATAGATGAGGCTCTGGGCTAAAGCACAGGAGGACTTAGAGCCTTTTCTGGTTCACATGTGAAAAGCTGTGTTTAACTAAGACCAAAAAAACCCCAAACTTAGCCCAAAAGATAAGATTTTGAACACTGAAAACAAAACTGGTTCTCTTCATTCCTAGTCACTAAATCTTACTGATGTCCATCTCTGCAGACCTACATCCAGTGCTCTGCCTGAAGAACAGATTTATCTCCTGGCACATCAGTAGTGCTTGTTCTGTCCTACCAGTCCCCTCATTATTTCCAGTTGCAGGCAGAAAGGAGAGAGAAACTCTGTTCAGTAGGGCTGGTTCTTAGGGCTCTCTTTGCTTTTTCATAAATCCCAGCCTCTGTGTCTCAGTCATTTAAACACACCAGGATGCTTAGAAGCAAGTCCACTTTGGAAACTGATATACCAGCAGTATGAAAGAACATATTGGGGATGTGGTAATCAGCTGATATTTAATAAAATAGCTTTTTTTTTTTTTTTTTTTGGCATTTTGTGAAGATTTCTTCATAGTGTTTACCAGTGACTCCCTTGGATAGGGGGAAGGGGATGATGTTGAGTAAGTCTCCCAGCAGAGGAGAGAGATATATGAGTCATTAAAGTGGGCACTGCAAGCAAAGCATGCCAAATTTTGGCAGCCAGTCTACTTTGGGAACAGAGGACATTTTTTTTTCTCCCCTCTCTAATGAGAAAGCAATATATAATATTATGCATAATGACAAGGGCCAAATAAGTATCTGCAGTCAGGTCTAATAAGATTAAAGACTGCAGCAAGAAAAAGCTGTTGTATATGGAGTTCACGTCCATAGCCAAGTACCACAGCATCTATAAAAGATGATGCTTTGTTCATGCAAAACAGTTTGACACTGTTATGGAATCTTTATACAGAAAACATTTTGGTCAGGTTTGAGTTCTCTCAGGAGGTTTGCAGCTTGGTGTACCAAGGGGGCAGCTGTTGAGAACAGAGAAACCTACTGAAGGGAAAGCAACCCTGCTTCTGCCTTCCCTGCTTGGCTGGCCTTTCCCTGTGTGTCCTCCCTGTGTATCACAGAGATCTTGGGTTGGTAAACACTTCCAGGTCTTGATCAGCACTGAGGGATTTGTTGGCCTCCCATGTAACTCCTCCTGCATGTTCTCGTTCCTAACATCTGGAGCTGGCGTGCTGTACTCTGTTCAGAGCAACTGATTTACTTCTTATCAGAGAATTAGGTATGTATTACACTCCTTGTAGCCAAAGTAACTTATCTGCTGTGTGCACATCTCAATGTGATGGGATAATCTGGACTGTGAATGCATCTTCATCTTCCTCTTGTAGAGGAAGATGTTCTTGTTCTTGCATAAACCTCTTTTTCTGAGCAGGTGCAGTGAGTAAAACGTACAAGGAAGCTGGTGGTGTTCCTGCAGCTTAAAGTCTGGGACTAAACTTGGGCCATGTTTGGAGGAAGGGCTGAACTGCAGAGTATTTGGCTGGTTTTAAAAGCCCAGCCTGCTCACACTGCTTTCCATGGTGGTAAGGAGAGGAGCAGGAGCAGCAAGAGGTTAGGCAGTAAGTTAGACTGACACAGTGGAGAAGGTGAGCATCCTTGTTGTGTTCATTGTGGATGTTTAAAATGTGTTCCCTGTGTCAAGCACACCACCAGAAGAGAGTTGCCCAGCTGTGAGCACGTTGATTGTGTGCTGCTCTGACATCTGCTCGAAACTCTGATGTCAAAGCAGCTGCACGACAGTTCAAGGCTCCTGAAGTGGAATGTTCCTGGTGGGCTGTGGGGATTTGAACAGCACTCACAGGGAGGTGGGGAGGGTGGAAGCCTTCAGGCTCCATCTGAGCACACATGCACTCACTGGCTTGTTTGCTGGTTCTGTATTGTTTTTTTTGACAGCTTCAGCATCTGCAGTAATTTGCTTCCATGGCTCAGATCAAACGTTTCAGACTAAGGCAGGGCTCCTGAACAGGAGACATCTACATACAGCAGTGTCAGCACTTTAAAGATCCTTTCTCTCCTTTCTGCTGGCAGTCTGTGACGGGCTCTGCTCGCGTGCTCAGGGTAAGCTTTGCACGCTGTGGGCTCTGCAAACTGGGTTCATGTCTGGGTTTTATTAGAAGGTCGTTGGCTTGTGTACACGAGGCTTTATGAAAGGCTGTGTTGGTTTCTGTAAATGAAATTCCAGCTTGGATTGGAACACTTGGGATGGAGACATGGCGACTGTAAGCATTTTCACCTCAGAGGGATTGCTCAGATCTCTCCTTTAGACAGACCCTAATCTGGCTGACCTTTCAGGAGGCTGAAGAGTCATTAGGAGTTGCAGGTACTCAATGCCTCATGAAACCACCCTGCTTCCACAGAGATTTCCAGCTGCAAACTCAGGTGCCAGACTTCCCAGGGGTTTTTTGGCGTGTACTGTCCTTTGCTGGTAGCTCCTTGGCTCCATCCCACACCACTTCTGCTAAGTCCTGTTTGTCTGCTTTGCTCCAGTGGAGCAAACAGTGCTGTGGATGCTCCTGGAGTGTCTTCTCAAAGTGCTGTAGCTCAGAGGGATGTCACTTGAATGGCTCTTAAAATAAGGTCTGTCTGGGAGAGAATCATTTAAATTCCACAGTTAAAACTCCTGGTGATTGAGAACAAATGAAACTGCTCTGAAGGCTTCAGGAACTTGCTAATGGCTGGAAAGAAGAGGGTCAGGGTCTTGTTGGGAATCATTTAAAATCCTTCCCTCCCCATTACTCACTCTTTAAGTGACACCTTGATAGCTGCACTAGAGCAGTTAAACATACATTGGTAATACCACAAGCTTTTGGAAGTAAGGCTTTTTGCCCCAGAATGAAACTGATTTATTTTTGTGCTGGTTACCACCAGTTGTCCAGGCCACTAAATATTCTTAACTACATAGAAATGGATTCACATAATAGAATCATGGTAATTCACAGAAATCTGGGAGATGTATTGTTGGGGTGTCATTCAGCAGTCGCTCAGAAATGATGAGCCTGAAGTCACCCTGTGTCTCCTGCTTCCTGGCTTCTGACTGATCAGCACTAACGTGTGATTCTGCAGTCTGGCTCATGCCATCATCTCTTAAAGCAGCAATTCTGCTCAGCAGCAGGCTTTCTGTGCGTGCTTATATGAAGAAAAACTCACTTTTGGACCTCTGGGATGAGAGGTCGAAGCTGTAGATGACCCAGTATCCTGTGGGCTGAGAGGGGTCTTGGCTGCTGGGGTGCCCTGAAAGCATCAGCAGTGGCTGTCAGTGCAGGTAACTCAGATGGCATGTTACATCTTGTTGTGAGTTTTCAGTTTTCTGAGCCTATTGGAAAGCACATCCAAGACTGAGATTATTCTAGAAAGCATGAGATAATAAGCCTGGTTGCATTGCATTGTCTTCTTCTATTGCCCCATTTTTCCACGTGTGCTGTAACTCAGTGGCACAGCACCAGTATCTGCCACCTTCTTAATGCTCAGTCCTCAGGAACCCTGTGCATGCGCGGAGACCTCAGCCTGCTGCTGCAGAGCCGGAGTTTTTAGCTCTAGGGAGTGTAACCTTGCAAAGGGTGACCACTTATATTGTGTTAATAGCTAGAAAACAAATCCAAAATGCTCAAAATGTACTGTTTTCTTTAGAGAACAAGCTCATAATGTGACAAGGTGTTCCTTCAAAATCTGCAGTGCTAACTGATAACCTTTGGTTATCAGTTATGGTTAGTATGGTGGGTGCTGCTTTGGAGTCGTGATGTCTGTGGATGCTGCATCAGAGCACAGGGACCCTGAGCTGGCTGTGGGGGTGTTTGTAGAGCTATGGACACATCCACACAGGTACCCACCCCAGTCTGGCACTACCACAGGTTGTGCTGGGATTGCACATCCCTGTTTCTCCCCTGGAAGGCAGTGCCTTGCTGGTTCAGGTTCACAAGAGGCTCCTCACTGATGGGTGCTGCCGTGAGGGGGTTTGTGGCACACACAGACAGGAGCTGTGTTCTCCACTGTGAGTACATAGAAAGGGGAGGGGGAAGGTTTGCTCAGGATAAACCCTTGTCTGGGTGATCCCTTGCAAGCTGTGCCTGTTGACGTCAGAGGAGCCCTGGTTTCCATCTGCCAGGGATCCAGCCCATGAGAAGTGCAGCAAGCCCAGTGCTCTGAGTAAAATTAAATTCTGACAGAGAATCCTCTGCAAACGTGTGTGGATGGAGCCTGGAGAACTGTCACACAAACCAGGACAGTGACACCTGCAAACCAGCCTGTGCCATTGCACCCCTCGAGACCACGTGCAGCCATCTCTTGGCCTGGGGAGTGTCCTCCTTTCCTCCCTGCTCCTCTTAAACTGGATCTTACCTTCTTTGTGAGTGCTGTAGGCACTTCCATCGTTTGTTACACAGCTTTGGTCTGGTAATCAGAGACACACCACGTGCTGGAGAATAATCCTCAGAAAACCTGGAGTAAAAGGGGATGAGGGGGACATGAGGTTACACGTAATCATCTCTGCTGTTCTTGTTTTCCTTTCTGTTTGGGGCCCCAACCTGTTGATTTAAAGCACTGGGAAGGGCACAGGTTGGAAATGTTATTAATGGCAGGGCAGGTGCTGTCAGGGAATGATGGATCCCAACCTCAGTTAATGCTCTGTGCCCCCCGGGGCAAGGGACAGCCCAGGCTTAG
The DNA here is from genome assembly GCA_028020825.1 of Podargus strigoides. NCBI lineage: Eukaryota > Metazoa > Chordata > Aves > Caprimulgiformes > Podargidae > Podargus > Podargus strigoides. The sequence continues at coordinate 74,097,058 of CM051622.1, read as the reverse complement.
GGTTCCCTGGTGGAAATCCAGGAGAAGATTTCATTCAAGGAGCCTCATGAGCTGCTGAGGGATCTGCTATAGTTGATGCTGTGTGTGCACACACATCTGTCGTTGTTCAGTGTGAAGTTTGCCTTGGAGCCTGGCAGCTGGTGGCTGGTGGTGGGGTACCCAACTGGGAAGCACTGTGTGCACTGTACAAATAGGTCTGGAAGGGACTTTCTTGCCCAGGTTCACATAGGATCAGTGTGGGGGTTGAGCAGGTGTTTCCCTGTTGCCCATCCTTGAATATCATCATCTCCTTTTCTAACAGAGGGTATGGGGATGTTGTTTTTTCCTGGAGCTGAACACAGCAGCTATCCAAAGCCTTCCAAGCAGACAGCAACCAGTCAAGTGCTTCAGTAAGACTTCTCTTCTTCCCCTTTTGAACTTGGTCTCTATATGAACATACAGAAGTCGTGTGTAAAGCATTCAGGGTGATGTCTGTACCTTAATGATCTCACCTTAGAGATCGTTTTGTGATGCTTAGCACCCTGCTGTGACAGTCCAGATGTACAGAAGTACGAGTAAGCTATCAAACAAGAACTGGGTAACCAAAATAAGGTTAAAACCACACTCTGAATTACTGAAAATGAAACCATTTATATAAAAACTTTTCAAACTTTTTGTTTGTTTGTTTTAAAGAATGTGTTTGCTCTCAAATTCGTGCCAAGCCTTTTAAATCAAATAAAGATTTTGGCCCCAACACCATCTTCCCCTGGGTCTGAGCACAGTGCTGGTGGCCTCCAGCAGTATTGTTTTATGCTGCTGAGCCTGGGTCTGGAGTGTTTGGAAGTTGGATGGGAGACCTCCAGGGTACATCCCAGTGTGTGTTGGTGGTTCAGTAAATGCTACTCCTCCAGACTGTTGTTAATCACATTTATTGCAGCCACCAAGAATAGACCTCTGTTGTTCTAGCTGCTGTACAAATAAGAATGTGCTGCAGGTACATCAGTGAATTCATACCAGATAGGTTCTAGAAAGCTCATAGAAGGAGAAAGCTATGGCCTGACCCATCAAAAAGAAGGAAGCTCATTAATTGTGCACATCATATTGCAATTAGATAAAGAGATTTGGGCTTCTTGGTAGTGCAGCAGTGTGCTGAAGATCTGTGTGTTGACCAATGGCTGTAGAACAGCCCGATGAACACTAGGAACTGCAGTTCTCCTGTTCCAGTAGCCATGAGAAGGATGATCTCATTGAGGCTGGACTGAGCCACTGATGAGTGCTGATCAGTAATGATATCTGGCACTCAGCCCTCCTGACCCCATGTGAAATGATGGGCACAGGCTCCACTCAGGCAAATGTACGACTTGTGCATGTCTGTCTCAAGCTCAGAATCATTTTTAGACAGTTTTTAGTCATAAGTTGCGTTTCGTATCAGTATATGTTCCTCTCCCCTCTATGTCAGCTGTCTGATGGCATGGTAGGTTTTCCTTTGCCTGGGTTGCACTAGACCAGCTCCACAGTGTGAGGTGAAGAAGAATCCCTTGATTATGCTTCGTAACTTTTGTTCCTAATGGCTGATGTTCCCTCTTGGCAGAGATGACTGATTTGATTGCCATTTACATTTGTACATACTGGTGAGGACCCAATCATAAAGAATAGCTTTTTTAGTTGGTTGGCTCTCTGGGTTTGATAAAAATCAAGATTAAAATTGAGGTATATGTATGGTAATGTCAAAATTCTGAAAACTGTTTGCGAGAGAAATCTGCTTAAAGTGATAAAACTGCTTCTCAGACCTGCCGAAAGATCTTCATGAAGTCTAAATAGCACGTGGGGTTTTTTGGACTGGCTTCTTGTTTCAGGCCAGGACACACTGGGAAGATGTTTCTGGTTTATTTGTGCACCTCCAGTGTCTTTACATTGATTGGGGTCAGGAAACTGGCTGGGCTCTGCCAGTGGGATCTGACAGATTCTATCTATGTGTAAGTATATATCTATAGTATATCTTAAGCTGTAGATGTACTTATGTGTACATATATATATATATATGTATATTGGAACTCAGCATCTTAAGAAGCATTTTTATCTTCATTTATTAGTTTTATTGTTGCATGTCTTTTGCCTGAAAAATCATACCTATTTTTCTATAGAAGATGATAAATGTATTCAGGATGGTATTAGAGTTTGAATCCTTAGCTGATTTCTCACTTATTGCCCAAATTCCCTGAGCTATTAGTTTATTTACAAGGCTAATGAATGCCCTATTTTTTTTCTTTCACCTATGTCAACAGCATAACATTACTCTTTTTGGAAATTAACACTTTGCCTACAAATCTTTCAATAGCATCTTGTTCTTCTAATCAGAAAATAACTGGAATAATAACTCAGACCTGTAATCATCATCATCATCATCCCACTGCCATGACTTCTGTCCGTTTCCCCCTATAGCAGCACTGACATTAGGGCTGTCTTAGTGAGCAGTAGCATTTCTGCCATGTTTTCAGCCTGATGGAAACCAGAGAGGTTGCTGGCAGAAGACTTGGACAAACCTGTGCTGATAAAGCTTTCCTGGCCAGTTGGCAGGAAGAGAAGGTCTGTTTAGATAAACCACTGCTGGAAGCAGGAGGCATGTCAGGGCATTTATCTAAACTGGGCCAAAAAGTCTGACACTTTCTGTTTTGTGTTGCTTTTCACATTTTGATTCGAGTACCTATTCTGAAACAATAGCACACAGCACGTAGCAGAGCAGGGATTTGTGTTGGGCCATCAGGCAACTGTTAAAATATTGCTCTGAATGCTCAGTTTAAAACAATTAGACAGCAGGAACATACTTGATTATATTTTTTTTTAATTTGCAGAGTTGAGAGGAGCTGTTTGGTTATTTTAAGCTTTTTTAAGACCTGCTGCTTGCCTCCAGTGCTGTGAGCACGTGGAGCAGATCCTGGGGTTCAGGAAGGTTTGTCAGCTTTGAAAGTAATGTCTTTCCCTTTAGAATGGTTCGAGGGATTGTGCAATGAGCATGTATAGAATAATATTCTTATTTGAAAATAATTGGAACAAGATACACTTGACGTTGGAAGTCTAAGAGAATAAAAAGGAATTTTGATTAATGTGACATAGCAGTTTTAATGCCTGGAAGCCAGTGGAAACAAAGAAGAACTTGAGGGATTTTAATCTTGTTTGTCAAGTAATTTATCACAGTTGTTTTCCTGAATCTCAGAGATAATCAGCATCCATAGCAAATGGAGCCGGGATTAAACATGAGCTGGCGTGCTCTGTTAGACTGTGCCATGTGTCACGACGTGTCACGACGTGTCAGGTTTTAGCTGGGCACAGCCGTGTCCCTATCGTGATGCACTGGGACGTGTCAGACGTTGGAGAGGGTGCTTGGAAGGGCAGTGTCTTCTAATTCTGCTAACAAGCTTGTTTATGTCTGCTTCTGCTCACTGCTGGGTGGCTGAAGCTGGAAATAAGCACTTGCCTGGGTGGCTGAATGCCAGTGTGAGCTTCTGCAGCGCTGGAGGTTTCTGGGTGCAGGTGATGGGAATTCAGGTGGTCCTTAAAGAGCAGGTGCTGCCTTTCTGTAGTGGAAATGGCAACTGGTTTCCATCAGGGACACATGATATTCTTTTTTTAGGTGGAGAGAGGTTCTCCTCCCCCTCTACTCTGCCCTGGTGAGGCCACATCTGGAGTATTGTGTCCAGTTCTGGGCCCCCCAGTTCCAGAAGGACAGGGAACTGCTGGAGAGAGTCCAGCACAGAGCCACAAAGATGATGGAGTGGAACATCTCCCTTATGAGGAAAGGCTGAGGGAGCTGGGTCTCTTTAGCTTGGAGAAGAGGAGACTGAGGGGTGACCTCATTAATGTCTATAAATATGTCAAGGGTGAGTGTCATGAGGATGGAGCCAGGCTCTTCTCAGTGACATCCAATGACAGGACAAGGGGCAATGGGTGCAAGCTGGAACATAGGAGGTTCCACATAAATGTGAGGAAGAACTTCTTCCCAGTGAGGGTGACAGAGCACTGGCACAGGCTGCCCAGAGAGGGTGTGGAGTCTCCTTCTCTGGAGACATTCAAACCCCCTGGATGTGTTCCTGTGTGACCTGACCTAGGTGTTCCTGCTCTGGCAGGGGGATTGGACTGGATGATCTTCTGAGGTCCCTTCCAATCCCTAACACTCTGTGATTTTGCTTGGAAGGTTCTTTTTTGCCTGAAAATTGTTACCCTTTTCACTAATTTGAGGGAGATTCGTGAGACCACTCTTTAGATCAAACCCTCTTCACCAGTTGGTGATACCATGCACAGTTCTGAAGCCACCTGAAGCCTCACACCTCACCACTGTTACCAGCTGTCACCTGAAGTGATTGGGGCTCATTGCCCTCATAAAGTAGAGCTTGAAACCTTGAGGCGGAAGGAGCCTCCAGCCCAAGGCAAACACTTGTGTGTGCAGCTCTGTGGATGAGACCACAAGGACCAGAGCTGAGTTTACCTGCAGACCTAAGACACAGCTTGGACACCCATGACATGTTCAAATGGTGTCACCTCCAGGGACTGAGGAGGTGTAGGGAGGTGTGGATAGGTGGGGTACATGTTGTAAAGTGTCACTGCTTGGTGCTGTATGGTCCCAGGTTGAGTTTGTGACACGCTGAACTGCTCCAAGTGGTGTGTTGGAACCTGGAGGAGCACTGGATGAAGCCCAAACTCTTGTGCTGAAGTTAAAGCTGGTGGGAATGGATTTGAAATCAGCCCTTGAAGTACTCGGTTCCTTGAATGGGGACCAGCTCTTGGATTCGGTGGCACCACTCGTGCTTGGCCAGGGCAGGGAGATCTGTCTCCATTAGCCTGTGCTCAGTCCAGGGTGCCTTTGGCGTCGCCTCGGCTGTGTTTCATCCCTGGAAATCGCTGCGTAATGCCTCATCAATAAATTCTGTGTTAGGGAAATCTGCAAAGGAGCAACAGCCTTATCTTAATTAAGCAAAATATGTGACTCCTGCCACAGACCACGAGCCAGGCAACCTTGTAACAGGCACTTTTTTTTCTGTCCTTTGACACCCCTTTAGGTTTTGGGGGTTTTTTACTGTAGGAATTGGTTTGTGGGAAGAAAAGCATGCATCATAGCAGTGTGACAAGTGGCAGTGACAGAAGGGAAGCGAGTTATACTGCTTGATAAAGTAGTCTCTCATGTGGTCTCTCTTCTTTTAACCCCTCCTGTGCCTGTGCAATAGGGACTGTTCCCCAGGCTGTAACGCTGGTGCCTTCTCTCTGCCTCCCAGGCACCAGGGCTCATCCCAAGGGTAAGGGATCTGCTGCTGGCTTTGACTGTTGGATTTTTCCAGATAACTTTAAGTGACTTGGTTCAAATGGATCTATTTTCCTACAGAGTCTTTTAGTTTGAGGTTTGGGTTTGTTTCCTTGACCCTGGCAATGCAGGCAGATGTCTGATACTGTATGGAGGTGATGTGGGTACCTTGAAAATGAGGGATAGAAACCCGTGCTCCATCCCCTGAGCTACCTCCACTGCTTCTTGGAAGTAATGATCACACCATCTTAGCTAGATGTTTGCCAAGCTGACGTTACTCTGCATCTCCAAAGCATGAAGGGATCTGTTTTCAGAGGATTTATTCTTTGTTTTCCCTTTTCAGTAGCTGCTGGCTTGCTTTGCAGAGAGCTGCTGCCACGTTCCGCTGCATCAGCGGCTGGTTGTATTTGGAGATGGCTGACCTCTATCTATATATAATCAGGAAAGCACTTTGTGTTTTTACAGAATGAAAGGCAATGTATAAACGCAAGCTATTACTCAACATACCAATTTGGGGCCATAACTCTCCAGGGAGAGGCTACATATGCAGTGGGTTTGGGTGGCTGAGGAGCTCTGTGCTCTGCCTGGGTTCCTTCACTCAGTCACTTGATTTACAGTGGCTGCTTTGCCTGGACCTATTTAACTTTGTGATTTATATGGGAAGGTTAAATGGCTCTGGGTTTAGGCAGGTAAGTGAACATGCTTCTCCATCAGCTGCAGTGCTGGATCTCAGCACTGACCAGTTAAAGGCCAGTCAGCTCTCCTCAATTGCTTCCTTGCTTAAAGGGAAGGTGGCAGCTGCCTCTCTGGTTCCAGTCAGTGAGTTTAACTGTTCCAGGTGAATTCCTTGCATCCTCCCCAGCTAACTACTTCTGTGTCCCCTAAACACACTGTAAGATCCAGAGATAGGTGCTTTGAAAGTCAAACAGACGTGCTGGGAAGCTCTGGCTGATTCAGTCACTGATTGTGATTTGCCACAAGTAGGAAGGAGCCTCTTCTGTGCCTGTAAAGTGGGAGCAGTCCCTCCCTGCTCCAAGGGGTGTCTGACCTGGATGCTGGTTGGAAGGACAGGCTGTTTCCAGCTCTTGCACAGCTCTGAGTAGTATGCAGGTGCTTTTGTGTGCCTGCAGCATGAGGATGCATCACTACAGCACTTTGGCTGGTGCTCCTCTGCACAGGCTCTGCTCCTGCTTCTCCTGGGAGTTGATGCTGCTCAGTGACAAAAGGAGAGAGGCAGCAGGGAACAGGAATGGTTTATTAGCTGATTGAGAGAGACTTCTAGGGCCAGACAGTTATCACTGAAGATGAGGTTCTTGAACAAAAAGCTGGTGTTAATGAAAGTGGTGTTAGCTGAACGTGTAAGAGGAGGACTGAAAAGCTCCAACCCCTCGTAGCTGATGAAAGCAACTGGAATAGATCCAAGAGATGTTTTACTTCCAAGTTTTAGTCAAGGTTTTTGAAAATACATTGCTAGCAAAACTATGATGAGGATTTATGTTTTTTTGGTAATGCATGTGATAATGAGCCACAGAGGATCTGCAAGACCTCAATCAGGAATGCCTGACACAGTGTGAGAAAAGGGTCCCTGTCCTCAACAAGAACTGCCATCAACTCTTACCAACATCAGGCTCTTTCTCCTGCAGAGCAGCAGAGCTGGACGGGGTGGCTCCTCAGGTCTCATGCACCCACAGCAGCTTAATTCCCAGTAGAGCTTATACTGGGAGTCAATTCATACTGGTGTGCAAGTAGGATCAGTATGAGGCCCCTTGATCTTTATAAAACAATGAGTTCAGTGATGGAAGTGTTCAGTCCTCCTCCTCCCAACTCCTACAGACAATCAAATGCTATTACTCATTGCTGCTTTCTGAAATTGGAAAAGTACAGATGGTATCATGTTGTTTGGAGGCTACCACAGATAAGCTGCAAGGAAAATTCTTTGTTACTAGTGATTTCTAGCTCAGTTCTTCAACTTTTAAAGATGTTTATTCAGTGAAGGAGAAAGAAACCATGGGGCTTTTTTCATTTTAATTTAGAAACCTCACTGGCTCTCTGCTGTTGTCATTTAAAACTTAGTTATGGTCAGAAAAATGATGCTCTGATGCCATGAATTTCGCTTCCTCTCTCCAAGACTCCCAGATCAAATTTTCTCTGCTTACAGATCCAAAAGATGTCTGTGCAGACTGCCAGTACTGCAGACTATGTGAAATTGCATTGGAAACTGTTCTTGCAGCCTTTCTTTGGATCTGTGCAGTGCCTGAGTTCCTGCAGTTGGGACCAGCCAGGTTGCTATGGCAGTCAGTCCTGAACGTCAGTGGACCATACTCTTCCATCCTATTTCTAATAGCAACCAGCACCAGATAGTTTTGTGAAGGGTACAGGAAGCTTCTCAAAAAGGGAACTCTGTGGTACCTTTTGATGTAAGTGGTGTTGAATAGGTGAAAGTGTCTTTTGGGGCTGGAAGTAGCCTGGGTTTCCATCTTCACTGGATGTTGCAAGCTGCCAGTGCTATGAATTTTACAAAAAAAATAAGTGAACTGAAATTGCCCATGATCCTCTCCAATAGCTTTTGTGTTCCTGAGGATAACAAACCAGTTCAGCAAAACAGGATCACTTGCTCCCTTTTAAGTACTGTAAGTGCACTGGTTTAGAAATAGGTGATTAAGTGCTCTGCTGACACAGGAGCTGTGAATGTGGTACATAACCATTGACCAGGACAGCTGGAAGTGTTGGGTCATCAGGGTTAAAGGCAACCTGAGATGTCTCCTGCCCAAACCTCAGCACCAGCTCTGCAGGGACCGTGTCCATGTAATTCCTTTTCCAATCCCTACTTGAGTTTTACATTGGCAGAGAGTTTTCAGCAGGAAATCCTAAGGGCACTGCCCCAGTGACCTTACAATAGCAACTGGAAAGTCTCTGCTGTCTCCCCTGGCCAGTTCTTCAGCTGAATTTGGTTTGTATTGGGCTGGCTGGTGGTGCTGCCCCTTTGCACAGCCGAAGAATACTGAGGCTCAGGTCGGAACACAAATGTTTGGGAGAAGTTTTTTGATTCCTTTTCTGAGCCTGTCTCCATGTATTATGCAGTAAAACATGAATATTCTTGTTCTAGTCATGCATTAAGAATGGATCACTCTGTTTTGTGACCAAATAACAGAGGAAAGCGAAGCAGCTGTGACAACTTAAGCATTGAAAAATCATAAATCATCTTCCCTTCCCCTTGTCCCCCAGAAATCATGAAAAATAAATGTGGAGCCCTTTAGGAGATATTTTTATGCTTTTCATTCTTTATAGCTGGGAGGCTTAAAACTGTGGTGCTTTTGACATCATCACATGACTTTAGAATTGGGGATTTTAATAAATAATAAGTGCAATTAAAATGGCAAGAGATAACACTAAAGAAGCTTTAGAAATGAAATAGTGTCGCAGTCCTGTTGCTCCATAGACACAAATGTTCACAAGCATCTACTTAATTTCTGATGGGTGATAGGTGTGTTACCTGGTTATCAGGTATTATCTGGTAGGTGATGATGTGATAGGCTTCAGCTGATAAATGTGTCAGGCTGTTACAAGAACTGTACTTATTTAATAGCCAGCAAGCAAAAATACCTTTGTTGTGTTCAGCTGATTCTGTTCAGTGGTGGATGTTCTGGGTTAATTAGTGTTGGAGCCACTTTACTTCAAAGCTCCTATCCACCAATTTTCTCTTAGAGCAGGTAAATCCTTTCTTTCATCATTTCTGCCTGTTTTCTGCCCTCCTATGAACCATGCTAGAACCATGAAGGGTATTCTTGGCCACGGAAATTTCCTTGATATGGGTTTCACTGCTTGCAGATGTCAAGGCTCCTGCGTTGGCATCTCCTCAAAGCTCATCTTGTGTTGCTGATGGGGGCAATGGTCGCTGCCTCTGGGCCATGCCATTTGCTTTTGCTTTGGTGTTTATTTTCCCATTTATGTCATGTACCAAGAAAACTTCCTGGAGTCTTTCCTGCCCCTTGTGGTACGTCAGACACAGGATGCCTGGCTCAGTGAAACCCTTCTCTGAGCTACTGCAGTGTTTCATCCTTTCATCTTTGCCTTTTGTGAACTAATTCAGGTGAAGGCTTGGTCTGAATTATGGAATTATGTTGATTTGTTCACTCCAGAATTCGCCAGGAATAGCACACACAAAGAACTATTTCAGGATAACTTTGTTGTGGACACCAAAGTTTCCCTGTAAGGCACTAGGCAACAAACATTGGCTCTTTTCATTTGACCTCTTATGGAATACAGGGACTCTGAGCACAAGCTTTTCCCTTAATATCACCTCCTTCACCAAACCTTGGAAGTTCACTGTCTTATCACTGGCCATATTACTGCAGAAAGCAAGAAAAATAGCTTGTGTACTGTTGAAGAGGTTTTTAACCTTTTTCCCTAAGGTTAATCAGGCCCATTAGTAGAAGTTAATTAGAGTGTTAATTAGGTTAGTTAGCATATTCTCCTTAGTCTTTCAAAAACTGGGCATTGAAGGACCACAGCAAATATACTGAGATTAATGAGACTGTTCTGCTATTGTTTATTCCCCTGTGTGCTGGAGAGGTGATGGCTGCCCCATCAGTTCTCCTCTGGATGCTTCTTTCTCAGATGACTTTATCATAAATATTGTAGGTTGCCATCAACTGTTCTTTACTGACTGGCTTCATGCATTAAACTTTTATCCTTTTCATTATACCCTCTCTTTGAGAACTGGTGCCCTTAAGAATATGTTAGTGAAAACAGAAGGATTTTTTTTCCCCCTGAGGGAACTACATTGTGCTCAGTCCAAGGAAGATGTTTAAAGCTCTTCTGTGCCATTGCTTCTGTTCAGTCTCTAGCTTGTCTTTAGCTGTTCCGACATCCGTTTTTTGACCTGTTATGTTTTGGCCACTGGCTATTTTCTCATATACTCATACTTCAGCCTCTGACATCACTGGACAGCCAGACTGGGTACACTTCAGCTCCTATCTTGTCTCAGGTCAGGCAGCATACACTGAAAAGCTAGATTTTTTTTTCTTCAGACAATACAGATGTGATTTCCCACCTGCTGTTTGCATATCCACTATAGCAGGGACTGGGAAACGTTCCCATACCTTCTCTCTAAAGGCTTTTTTTCTCAGAAAGACCTCGAAACTTCTCCCATCTCACTTCCTCCTTGGCTCCTTGAGTCTGCTTTGCACTGGGGCTTGGTGTGACTTCCAGAGTTTACATTCTGCTGAGGAGGAGGCTGCTGGCCCTCAGCTAGCTGTAAATACCTGGCTGGTGGCTGTGATGGGGTTCACTTGGACTTTGGCAGGATACTAGCAGATCGTTGAATAACCCCTTTTCCATCTGCATTGTAGTCACAGCTCAGTCAGCACTGCTCAAACACCACACTGTCTGTGAGTGCACCTCATATCCCCCCTGAATATTTTTTTTTCCCTATTTTTTTCTGTATTCTGCCTCTCTATAACCAATGAAGTGCTAGAGGGTTATGTAATTTGTCTGCATCTTACCTTGCTCTAGGCAGAGTCTGTGCCAGATGCTGGACTTGGTGTGTTCAGAAGATCAGTCTTGCATTCCCTAAAAAGCTCTACTTTTTTTAGTATCTCAGCACATCATTTCTTCCCTTTTGTTTGCCCCATCCAGAAAGGTGTCACTTTGGGGTGAGAGGTAATTTCACAAATGCTGATGCTTTTTTTTGAGATGTGAAAACCACCTCTGGTTAAATCTCAAGAGATTCATGATGTGGGAGGCTAGGGTTACTTGAAGCAAATTGGAAAAAGATGCAAAGTTGCAGCTGATAACACTTGCTGATGTGCAGCTCATGCATACCAAAATATGCCCTTAACTTCTTCCCAGAGTGTTGATTTGCTGCTCCCAAGTTCATGGCAGCAGGCAACTGAGACCTGATAATTCAAATTTGCATTGCAGTACATAGGAAAGGTGAGTCTGTATCTTCCTGAAAGATCTTCAGAGTCTAAATAGAAAACCTAGACAAAGCACTGGCTGGAAATGGGATACTGATTCCGTTTTGTAGATTAGTTAAATCACAGGCAAGCTGGGAGGTTGCCATCCAGTTTTCAAACTGTCCCTGGTTAGTTTTATCCTTTATCAGTTTAGAAGTGTCCAGCTTGAATAGAACCTGAATGTATGTCTCTTGGTGATTTTGCATATTTGAGCTTCTGGAGCAGTGTCTTCTACTTTTTACCTGTTTTTTTTCCCTGCTTGGGTGAGAAATAATCATTGATGCTGTAAAAAGACTGATGATCAATCCACGTGCATGTATAAAGAAGCTGTCAGTTTGTTTGACCTTGATATGTGATAGGAGTTGGGCAGGGACAGACTGAAGGCAATGCAGCTGTACTTTGGTCTCTCCCCTTCCTTTTCCATTTGATCTGGCCAGTGTGGCAGGTGGACCCTTGTCCCCAGCCTGCTGCCTGTTTGCATGCTGCCCTGCCTGTGTCACAGCCTTCTGTGCTCCATCTTCTCTGGTACCCAGAGTGACCCAGCACTTTGATCCTGCCATGCTTGGGTTGATGCCCAACATATTAGATGGCATCTCTCTGCTTCTCCGTGCCTTTTATGCTTGCACACAGACCTGCCCTCCATCCAGCCTGGCTCCACTGAGTGCCTGTCTCCAGAGATGCTGCAGGCAGAAGGCTATGGCTTGAGATCTCAGCCTTAGAAAAAAGGGATGGACACAGCAGCAGACTTCAAATGCTCTCTCTTTCCTTCCTAGTGGACAAGGTTGGAGGGATATCAAGGAAATGTGTAGGTGTGGTGGACTAGGCAGTGTTGGGTTGACAGTTGGATTGGATGATCATGAAGATCTTTTCTAACCAAAACAATTCTGTGATTCTATGAGATGAACTACTGTCCTACTGTGATGTTTGTTACTGAGTTTAATCACAACTTTTCCCTTCCCTTTGATCCACTGTTGGCTGCTTGGGAGATTTTTCAGTCCCCCAATGGTTACTTCATGGGAAATGTAGTAATGACAAATGGCACAAGGACAGTAAGTGTGGGGGCAGCAGGTGGTGGATGGGGACATGTGCTTTGAAGCTTCCTGCAGGTTTTCCCCTCACTATGGCTTGAGGTACTAAAAATACAGTCTTAACAGCAAGAATACTCTTGTGTATTTATTGTAAAAGCACTGAGAGCTCTAAACAATGTATATACATTGCTCAGTAAGTGGTGGTATTCCCACTTTTAATTGCAGGAAAAATAAAAACAAATGCTCAAGGTCATGTGCAAGATAGAGAACTAAATCCAAGTATTTGAGTCGAGGTTTGACTCTCCCATTGAACCCTATTTCATCTCCAGGGAAAGCTCAACTTGATAAAGGATGTAGAGCTGAGGTCATCCCATCAGTAGCCTCTGCAGCCAAAAGGGAGTGGTGAAACTTTCCCCAAAACTGTACAAACGTTCAGAGAAAGTATGAGGAGTAAAATCCAGGAGGAATAATTGAGTCAAGGATAAAGGGGCAAAGTTAGTAAATCACAATCATTATTCAGGCATAATATTTTTTACTGTCCAAAGAGAATATTAAACTACTGCCTAGGAAAAAAAATAAAAAAATCACTAAGCAGAAAAAGGTTATTAAGAAAAGATAATGGAGGGAAGGGAATATTATGCTGATTCTCCCAACAGTTATGAATGAATATAGATGCACTGTCTGTGATAAAAGAAACACGTTCCCCCAAAGAGAATTGGAAAAAAAAAAAACCCAGTCATTGCTAAACACTGATGTCTTTCAAATTCTGAGCACCAAAGTAACCCACCTTTTCAAGTTCTCTGTTGATAACTCCTAATGAGAATCTTTGAGTCATGAAAACATTTAGAGATTTCAATCTTGTCGTATAAGAGCAATAAATCACAAAGATGGGACAGACAGCCACTTCATGAGAAGTCCCTGAATCAGTCATTTAGCACTTAAAAAAACAGTGCCAAAGAAAAAAACCTGTCTTCTGTATAGTGTTTATAATAGATCAAATGTTTCTATTTTATAACAGTAATCAAGAAAATTGTGGAAGCAGCTCCTTTGCAAAAAGCTTTGGAATTAGAAAATCAAACACTGCAGCCTGTGTACACTAAGGCAATTGACTGCATTATCAGAATGAATTTGAAAAAAAAACCCCACAAAACAAACTTCACAAAAACCAGTTACCCTTGCAAATTCCAACAGACACCCCTGGGAGCTTCGGCACGTGGCTTTATTTGCACGTGGTTGATTGAGATGTTTGCAACTCAGTCCCTTAAACCAAGTGACCAGTGTGTGGTGGCACCTACTGAAAAATAAGCTTGCAGTGGGAGCAGTGCAGTTCTTGGCTGGTGGACTATTGCTGTTCTTCCTGTGGGTCCCCACGGAGATTGATGTCCAGTACAGCACTACCAGAACAGCCAGAGAGAGGTGGGAAGAGTTGATAAGTTTGGGGAAAAGTTCAGAAGAGGGAACAGAGCTGCAAAGAGCAGAGATTTGGTACAGGTCGTAAGGAAGTCCCAAGGAGGAGGATCCAGATATGATAGAAACTCTTGTTGGTGGCCTGGGTGACACTGCCATCCTCAGCTTCCTGGGACAAAGCAAGGATGAGGTGGAACCTCCCAGAGATGCCATGGGGCTCCTGGCTTCTTCCTGACAAGGCACAGTCTCTGTCGATGTGAAAGATGTGTGCACAGGTGGGGGAACACCATGTCATGGGGGGTGTGGTGTTGCTCAGATTCTAATTTCCATTGGAAGAGCATTTCTCAACTCCTGGTGAGGTTTGCAAGGACAAAGAAGAGAATAATTTGAGTTTCTTGGCTGTGTCTTTGGGATGAGGGAAGAGTGATTGCTGGAGGTGTGGTTTGTGGTTTGTTATTACCCCTTTGTTTGGAGATTTGATTGAAAACTCAAGGCTTTTTTGGTATTTACTGTCTATTTCTAGCAGGTTAACATTGGTTTAGATGTGCAGCCTTGGTGATTTTTTTGGGGGGGAGGTTTAAAAATAACTGATGTGTGCAAAACTCTTGAGAAATTCATGTCTGTGGCTTAAATATGTGGGTGGTGTATTGGGGGTGTGCATGGGCCAGCCCCCTGCAAAATCATGTTGGAGACATGTCTCCTTGCTTCTGCAGCACGATGCTCGTGCAGATGTGTTGGTAAATGTGCTGCTGCACACATACAGCTCTGGGGGTATCAGGCTTGAGGAGGAAGCTTGTGTGCATAGCTACTATATAATGCTGTTTTAGAGGAATTTTATAGTTTAGATTATATCTGCTCTACTGTCAGACATCTGGCTGAGATCAACCACTTCTTAATTTCAGTTTAGGATTAAATCTAGACTCTCCCTTGTACCAGTGTGTGATGGTAATAAATCATGCCTTGGCTCTAGGGTAGCTCTGTAATGACTTGGACTTGTGGAGTAACAGCAGCTGTTCCTCTGTTCTGCCCTCGGGGAGTTCAGTGTCACTGGGAAAAAGGCAGAAATGTGTCTGTAATCTCTTTTCCTGACCCCTTTGGACCAACTGGGTGGGTAATTAGATGGTTCATAAGGTACAACCCTCAACAGGGTGTAGTAACTGATAGGAAGCTTTCTCTGTTCCCCTGTAGTCTCTGTGTAGCTCTGGGTTATCACTTTCTCTTATTCAGGATATGTAAAAACTGGTAGTGTCCTGGGGGTGACAACCTAGTATAAAAGAAGAATTACCTTTTTTATTAATCAGTACCATTCTAATGTAAAGCTCCAGTTCTGATTTATTTTTTTTTAATTAATTATTTCCTTCTGGCCTATGCTCCTTTACTGTTTAATTCTGCAGCAAAGCAAGGATCTCTTTCCAAGCTGCCAGCTCAGCAGTATTCCCACTGCTTCCCATTACATGGAGTTCCACAGATTCCTTGCTGCAAGACCATGTCAAATTTTATTATGTCAAGGCCATGTGCAAACTTTATTGGGTGTTATATTGCTTGTGTGAATGGATGTTGTAGTGCTTGATGTTATATTGCTTGGATTGCTGTGATAACATTTTGGGGTATCTACTGGTAGACTGCTTGATTCCTCTGGTACTTCAGAATTCCAGCATAGTTGTTTATCTTCTGGCACCTGAGTTTTTCATCTGTGCTCTGTGATTCTCAGTTTTGGGTCAGTGTGGTGTGGTTTTAAGTGTCCTGGTTGATGCCAGTGGGAGAGCACAGGGAAGGGTTAACTGGGAAATGTTTAGCTCTCAGCCTGGTGTGTCAGATAATCTCCAGCCTATCTAGTAGTGCAATTGTGAGGCCAAATTCCCTCAGCTTCCCAACGAGAATGCTGTGGCCCAGGACCCAGTGTGGTCTTTGTCCTTCTCCAGTCTCCTTGATGAGTGCTGGTACGACAAAATATCTTTGTTACTTGTAAAGCTTGATTGACATGGTTTCCATCAACATCCATCCTTTGGTGGAGCTATACCAATAACAATAACTTACAGTGATGTGTTGATGTAAGACTGGGAAATAGTTGCCTACTACAGTTTCCTCTCAAGTTATTTTTACCTACACTCTTTTCTGCCTGTTTAAAAATTTAGGGTGTACTAATTTCCATTAAAAAAGGAAATTTGGTACTTAAACAAGTGAATCTTCACTGCAATAAGAGGAGCTTGGTCACTTTGGCTGAGTTTGAATTACACTTCTTTATATGAAATGAACGTGTGCTGTAGATAGGAATACAGAAAAATATTAAGTGATGGCCTTTAAAAGGGTATAGCTTAAAATTCATATGTACCAGAGCTACCTACTTGGCACAGTCTGTTTTAACTAAAACTCAGAGGCACAATTCAGTGTGGTTGGTCTTATATTTGTGTCAGGGATCCTACAGAGTAGGAGAACTGTGTGACTCGACTGTCTCTCCATGTATTGATTAGCTGCTGTTGGGTTAGATGTTTAATTAGTGTTAACCATCACAGAGTTGTGCAAGCAGAAAGACACCTTGAAGCTATGTTGATGTACACGTGGCAGGAATTTGATGCTTAGGTTAGTAATGACCTTTCTCGGTACACTCCACCTCAAAAAAAAAAAGATTATTAAAACATAATAAAACAGATGCTTGGCTGTATAAATGAGATCTAACTTAGCATCAGTTGAGCATCTGGCGCATTTCCTCCCTGCAACCTGTTGAGAAGCAAACTTTAGGGAGTAATTTATGCTCATCCCTTCTGCTCGTTGCCGCAGGCGGTTCTGTTGGCAAACAAGAGCACAGGGGGGTGACGTGTCCAGTTGAATTGGCCTGACAGCACAAGGTAAAGGATCTTTGGCTTCATCAGCTGGGATCAGAGTGATCAAAGGTGACACTGTGTGTTGGATACTGGACCACCATGTTCTTGGACCAGCACACAGCAGAATTCCTTCAGCGCAGACTTAGGCTCTGAGGTCTCCATTCTTGTTTCAGCTGAATAGTGATGACTGCCACTGACCTCAGGTTTCACCCAGCCCTCTTTTGGGGCACCATTTGCCATGATCATTGTGTTCTCTTGCTGTTTGGATTTGTTGGTGAAGAAGCTTGGGGCAGGGAGGTGTCGCAACCAAACCCAAAGCACTCAGTGGTAGGTCTCAATAGTGTGTAAAGGGGGATTTCATCCTCCTGGTTATCTGGCAGATGCAGAGGGTTGTTATTGCATTCAGGAATTAAGTAATCCTAAAGGTTAAGCCTGCAGGGTGTTCTCAGCCCTGCAAGAATTAATATGGTGACATTTAACTGCTATTAAAAAAAAAAAAAAAGTTTTCTTCCCCCCGCCTTTGCTTTTTAGTTGAAAAACTGAGTAGTTTGCTTTGCATGCTGGTGCAGTAGTGGCTATTTAAAATAAACCAACAGATCACACAACTGTCACTGTCATTTCGTAGGGTAATGCAGAGACAGATTATGGTTATCTCTGCTGCCACAGCACGGCACCAGTTGGCACACGCTGACTTTTTAATGGCCACTCCATTAACCCTCCTGTGTGGAGTCCTTTCCCCTCAAATACAGAGGGATGGGATCCTCAGCAGATGCCAACTGGCAGATCTCCACTGAGGGTGCCACAGTTTTTTGTATTTTTCACTAATTTGGGATTTTTTCACTAGCTCAGATCCCTTGCCCATTGGGAAGTGTGTTTGATTCCTCAAACAAAATTGGACCCTGCTGTCAGCTTCAAGTATTAAAACTGGATTCAGTTGCACTGATGTATTGTGTTTCTTAATGTACAGAAGGGAGGGGCAGAATGGAATATAATGAATGACTGATTTAGAGGGGTGTCCACACACAGGCATCGTTTTGCTACTCCAGTTAGAGCTGGTTCTATGCTTTCTGTTGGTTGGACAAGAATGACTTTATACATGTTTGGCTTTTTTTAAAAAAAAAAAACAAACCTACTTCATTTTCTTCCTCTTCCAAGTGCCCCGTTCAAGTGGGTTTTAAAGAAGTTTCCTGCCTTTTCTCCAATCCAACGGGCTAAAGTAGAAGGCAAGTACCAACTGAATGCAAGAATGTTAGAAATGAGAGAACAACCGTGGCCTTTCGCATTGGCTCTACTGGGCTTTGGATCATGACTTTTCTTTTTCTGCTTCTTTAATCCCTTTTTCCCTCTCTTTTTTTTCCCAGAACAATTAAATACACATCTATCAATGTTATTTATACTTTCTGTGAAAAATAAGTCCATTCATCAGAATACATAACCACTCTAAAATTATGATACCAAAAAATAGCTGAGTCAACACACATTTTCCTACCATGGAAGTGGATGACCATTGTAGGACAGCACAGAACCAGATCAATAGACTTTGTTTCCCATGGTTTTCTTAAGAACTCCAAACGATTAATTTGTGTTTAATTAAATATTGGGAACATACAGCCATTCTGAACCCAAGTTGTGGTCTACTTGTGCAGTTTTCTGTAGCTGACAATCGTATATGATATTAAAAGATGATGTTTCTTCAGTTGAAATGAATTTAAACCACTTTCAATTCTATCAAGTCATACATAAAATAAACAGCCTATACAGTGCTTAAGGTAGAAATCAGGTGGCATGATGTAGTTGCTTTATTTTGTGGAACTGCATGTAAGATGTGCAGTTTACCTCTGTGAAAAGATCCAGTCCAAGTGCCTCAAGTGTGTGGCTACATTTTAAAAGAACCAATCATACCATTGATTTCAGCTGGCCCACCAGCTGTGTAAGGAGAGTTCAGATTTGAGATGGATCACTATTGGCAGTGGGGTACCAGAGGGGAAAGGATTAGCAATGTCTTTGTCAGCCCCTTTTTGGCAAATAGCTGTCTTGCTTTTGGAGCAGTTTTTTTAATTTGTCATAGCTTATTTCATCTCATTATCTAAATCAAGTCTCTGGAGAGTAGTTTATCCCAGCTTTGATCCATTATGTTGTTTACTCTTGTTTCACAAACCATTAGGGATGCTCAAGGATGTAAAATAAGATATCCATCAGGCGAAATCTTATGAACCGTTTGCTGCAGATATAGTCTTGTCCTGGTGGCAGTGGCAGGATTTTGGTGTCCTGATGGAGTCCCTGTGCTAGTAGAGCTCTACTCTCTTGGTGTCGGTAGGGACTGGTGAGGACTTCTGTCACCAGCACTGCCACGCTCTCTGGGGTTGGAAGGTCTTGTCAAATCTCCACGTGTCAGCTTCTTGCCTGGAAATAAAGAGATGTGCTCCATTTGTGAAGCTCACGGAGATCAACTATGCAAGAGCTGGATGTAGACCCTGTGTGGCTACCAGGACTGGCAAAGTGTCCCTTGTCCTTCCAAAAAGCAAACCTTGGACTCCTCTGTGCTCCTTCTGACTTATAATGGCATCCACTATATCCCTCTTTGAGTAAGGACCCAGTCTGGTGCCTAAAACTGACAGCCTCTGTTATGAAGTAATGGCCACAAAGCATAGTTTAATTATTCAAATGGTGTGAATGGATGTACAGACTGGGGTTCTCCTGGTTGCTTTTGGAGAGATACCTCAGACATAAAGAAAAATGGCAATAATGACTTGTGGGTAAAACATGAGCGGGATGGAAACCTTTTACTTCTTTTGTAATAGCTGCTGAACGTGTGTCTCTGAGCAGATTTTTCACTGGAAGTTTGGGATGAGGACTCTCAAGAAATTTTCTGTGCCAGGTATTTTTTGACAGTCAGGAAGCCCCAGGTCAGCCATCTCCCTCCCCCTGCCCCCATTAGGTATAAGGGTGTCTTCTTTGCTTTGCTCTCTCTGAGCTCTACGTGAGCACACTCTTCCTCTGCAGCAGTTTTGCCTACAGAACTTGAGCCCTGAGCAATTTCTCTGAGCTTTGCCAAAGCTCTGCTTCGGGTTCCAGGGCTTGATTCATTGCTGGTGTGAAATGGGGCTGTCCCACTGATGCACTGGGGATAGCACTGGTACGGAGGAGCTCCAAGTTTGAGTTCTTTCATACAAAGTCGTTCAGAATATACTAAAAAAAAAAAAAAGGAAACGGTAGCAAATGCACATTTATGGGAGAGATGTGCTCAGTGGAGCTTTTTGTACTCTTTTTTCCTTCTGAAAGCAGAGTGTTATTTAAAGTCTAAGCCCACAAAGCTCTCATAACACCGTTTTTTGAACAAGGGAAGGCCACGGGCTTTAGCTGTTGTTGAGAATTTATACAGCCTTTGCTAAGCTCCCAAAGTCCTCAGCCAGCTCTTTCCCAAAACATTTGCAACCAAACTACTCCCTGCAGCGCTCGTGAATTCAAAGACATAAATTGTTAGAAGTGCTATAATATAATTTGTAAATGATGTTGATTTACTCATTCCAAAGCCTTTTGAAGTAAATAGATTGTGTTAATTTTCTCCAACTAGCTGTACATTCAGCATAACCGTTGAAACACTCCATTTCAATATATATTCAATTAAACTAATGATGTTTTAGAACATCCTAAATGACAAGGCATCACAAGGACAGCTGTCCATATCCTTTATTTAGGTTTGCATTCCACTCTGCTCCTCGTTTTGCTGGTTTATTTTTCTCACAAGTATTAGTGGAAACTATCAAGTTCTCTGCATCACCAGACAGCAGCAGCTGCCCCCAGCTCAGGAGTGGCAATTAAACAGAGAAGAGCAGGGAAACAAAGGGCATGGTTAAAATGAAAAGCAATTCAGGTGCAATGCTTTGATGGAAAGCTTAATGCTATCAAGATGGTGTAAAGAGACTCTAGGGTAAAGGAGAGTTGGGCCCTGTAATATCCTATGTAATTATGCAAATTGCTATTATGGAAAGGGCTTTTAATTGGGAGGGCTAAACAACATTTTAATAATGCCAGGTCATTAATTTGTGTGGGAGTCGGTTCTATCAGAAGACTTATTATGGGCTATGAAAAAAAAACCATGCCAAGACCTTTGCTGCAAAGTGTTTGCAGGTGTCATCCTTGTTTCCTGGGAAGTGTTTACCAGGGAGGGGTTTTCCCCACGGGCTCTCACAGTCCTGTTAAGTTTTCTTTCTCCTCCCTGAAATCAGTTTCTCATGAGTTTCATCCTCTCAGTAAATAAATCTCCAAGTAAAACTAACTTCCAAGGTAATTATTTCTGTTTTGAATCCACTGTCAACTCGTAGAAACTCCCAACCTCATTGTCACCTTTTAATTTTAATAATTGCTGCTGCTGTTTGCCACTAAACCTTGCAGGGTTCTTCTGTGCAGTGTAGGAATCCACTGATGTTCAGCTTGTTAGGAGATGAGACCCCTCATTAACTCAGAGTATTAAATGAAACAGTTGAGTTAGTAACCAAATCGACAAAGAAACAGCTGACTCTCTCTGTGATTAGGGACTTTGTCATCTCGTTCATGGATTAATTATATGGTCCATTATACTGAAATGTGGTTTTGATATTGAGACTAGTTTTGTTCTTGAGTTTTTGTACTTGCCAGCTGCTTTAATGTTCTTTCTTTCTACGAACAAGCACCAAATTATAGATTTCTTAACTTGAAGGACAAAATTAGAACATAGATTTGAATGTAAGTTACTTAAAGTGCAAGGATTACAGTTACCTAAAGAGTCTTCAGCAGGGTAAGTCTGCTGCAGCTCTGCTCTGCTGTGGTACATCCGTGGAAGCAAACAAACAAGAACACCCAGCAAAATTGGTTTCAGTGCCCCCCACACTTCCAAGGAACATGGGAAGGGAGGAACAGCCATGGAAAAAAGTAGTGGTTAACTCTTTTGTGACTGTTCAGGAGGTCAGCCTGGTGTAATGAACACGGTCCCCAGTCATCTGAGTTAGTTATTGTATTCCAAACATCAATTGGATTGTAATTTTGAACCCTCGTTTCAAACACATGTCTTGATGTGTTGACATGGGAGAAATTTGGGGAGGAGCAGCCTCAGCACAGGAACTTTATAATCCAAATAAATGAGAGATAAGAAAGAATCACAGAAAATTCATGTGTGATTTACAGAGAGGGGATCCAGAATGTGGAATTAAATATCTTGGAGGTGAAATCAGAAGTTACTGGCAGATGCTGGTTGTAAACCAGCAGGGCTGTAAAGGAGCATTGAGCTCCAAGAGGTGTATTTTGTTCCAAGAGGTGTGTTGTGTTCCAAGAGCATAGATGGTAAATGGGAGTGCATGGTGGTGTGGTTTGCAGCTCCCCGCACGACAATGGTTTTGAAGAGCAGAATTAGGGGTGACAATAGCAAAGAAAAAAGAAAGAAAAGTAAATATTTTGACACAAAAAGGAAGATAGCTGGAAATTACTGGTTTCAAAGCCTCTGTTTTTACTAACAATTGATTCTGACTACAGGAAATGGGCAACCCTGGACAGGATGAAGTTTGCTGTGAATGAGGAGACCATTTGGAGTCTCTTTGTGTTCATCTCATTAATTCTCTTTCTGCCTGTTAACTTCTAAGCAACACTTTCTGGAGAGGGGGGAAGAGTCAGCAGAGGAGGAAAAAAGTTAAATTCAATAGACTCTGAAAGCCTGCAGGAAAAGGAATTAATTGTGTAGCAGCAAGAGGGCTGTTTGAAGGCTTTTCTTCTAGCAGGTAGCAGCCAGCAGAGTTCTGGGCTGAAAGCCTCATCCGGCTTTTAATCCAGGAAATTAATGGCAAAACTCTTTGGCTTGAGATGAGAGAATGGAGTTCTGTAAGGGAAAATGCTGGAGATGGATTGCATGATGGAACAGACCGAGTAAACTGTGCAGCAACTTCTTTCCTTGATATTCTTCTGGGTTATAAACCAGGTATGGGTCCCTGGGATGTGTTAGGTGAACAAAAGACCCAAATACAGCACGTGCTCTGTGCCCTTCTGGAGCTAACTACAATGGGATGCTCCTAGTTTACTCTCCTGGCAGATGTTGACCTTCATAACTGTGTTTTCCTGTGGCATTGCTCTTGGTCTGACTTGGGCTTAAAGGCTGTGCTGGCAATAAGCTGTAGTAGGAGTGGGTGGGTAGGTTGGAATAGTTGGTGCTGAAGCTCCATGTGAGCAGTAGATGTGATGCAGGGCAAGGTCACTGGAGATAACATCTAGTCTTGTTTCTTGGGCCATGCTTTTCACAACCAACAGGTTTTGAGGCTTGCAGAGTGAAATGAGTTTGGTATTTGCTGGTGAAGTGCTGGGGTCTGAACCCCAAGCCCTGAATTAAGGTTGACATAGGGGTGGTTCCCACAGCCCTTCAAAAGGAGAGGATGAGTTTGCCTCTTGGCTTTCCTCCTTGCAGGGAAAGCCCTTGGGTAAATGAGTGCCAGGTGTCCTGCTCTGGGGATAAAAGCTGGGACCACTTGCAGGAAGGGTGGGGTGTCTGTCTGAGGTGGATGCACTTTGCAGAGTTTCCCTGTTGGGGAAGGACCTCCCAATTCTCCCTGCAACTGGGCACCAGTCAGGTTTGGTGCTTGTGAACGTGGGCTCTGTGGGGACAGCATGAGTTTGCCTCTGTCCTATGTTCTCAGCCTCTTGGCTTGGCTGTCTCCCATCTCTTCTATGGGAGACCTTGTTGCTTTGTTCCTTTGGTTGTTGGCTGGGGTTGCTGGGGTTGATGTCTATTATGAGTGACCTCATTGACTTGTTTGTACCCCCAGCGATCACCCATGTCCTGACCCGTTTGTGTGCAATAGAATCTGGTTACTGGTTTGTCCTGCTGCTGGCTGTGTCCTTTGTCCTAGGCCTAGTGACTGGCAAAAGAGCTGGGCATGGCTTGCGAACTGGCACGGAAGGTCACAGCCCCATTCAGCCCTGCAAAGTCTCTGAGGAGAGCTTCCAGAGCTGGACTGGAAGAAAGCTGTTTCACTGGTGCCAGAAGTGCTCTGTGGACTGAACCAATGTGTTGTAAACGAAAACAATTGGCAACTGCTTCAAAAGCCATTCTGCTGCTCCAAACCCAACTGCTGATGTTGGTTCAACCAAAAGGGTTCCACAACTGAAGGAAAGCAAATGGTCTAATGGTTAGGAATAGGATGGGATAAAGGTTGGACTTGATGACCCTGGAGGTCCCTTCCAACCATAATGATTCTATGATTCTGTTCTATGATTCTTGACTTGTTTGCGTGTTGGGGGGAGGAAGCTGTGGCATGCCCAGACCTTTCCAGACTTAGAGGTGGGATCATGTCAGGGTTATGTGAATGGTTTTATTTCCCCTCTTGAGAGGGCAAAGATCTGAGCAGCAGGACTTGACAGCGCATCAGCCACATCCTGGGGCTCGAGGTAGAGCTGGACACCAGTGCTGCAGTGTCCTCCTGGTGTTAGGAGATGAGTTTCTATTTGAGACCAGATTTTCAGGCTAACAATCTCACAGGCTATAAAATACTGAAGTAACACTAATGGCAGGAGTTGTGTAAGTACCCAGATAAACTCAGCTGTGTGAGTGAAAATTCCGTTTTTGATGAAGGTTGGGACACTTCAAAGACAGCGATAAGGAACAAGCACTTGAAAATGAGGTATGTGTTTATCTACAGAAGCTGCCGAACTAGGGGAATGGGAAAATTAAATTTGTCCCATAATTATCTTTTGTACAAACAGGCAGTGTCCCTCCAGCCAGGCAGCTTTTAAAAAGCCTATAATTATTGCATATAATAACTACCAACATTCATCTTAGCTGTTGCTTGTACAAAAATTATAAATTACTGCACCAAATCCTATTACTGCAAACATTAAAAGTTACTAGACGTTTATTTGAACCTTGATTATTTTTTTTTCTTGTAACTTTATGTTAATTTTCTCCATATTTCACAACTCCATCAATTGCTATAATAGAGGTTTGATAGTTTAAAAAATTCATTACCCTGAGATTGGACTAATATGAAAAAAGAAAAGGTCTTGAAGCCAGGGAGGACTGTGAAAATTGCTTGGATTTGGGCAGCTCCAGGACTGTGCATTCTTGCATGTTTGGCTGTTTAGTCTTGCTGCTATTAGCTGAATGCTGGGAGTAGTGTGTTTGAGCCCATAAACCATCCCATTCTTTCCTTTCAATAGAGCTCAATCCTGCAGGAGTACTGACTGCTCTCTGGGGAAGCATTAAAACCTGAGGGTAAATGCACTTTAGAGCTTTGCTGGAGCTCTACTGGAGAGCTGAATGCTCGTGGGACTGGGAAGGAGACAGAATTATGCTCACAGTTATTATTTGGTCTTACTTCTATGGGTGTAATTTTCAGGACTTCTATTCAAATACTCCTGGATCAAGGCTTAAATGAGCATTTATCACTTTTACTGTTCTCAGATCCCAAGGTGCTGGTGAAGACTTGAACTTTTTGAGATTCTTATGTGCAAGAGGACTCAGTTCTTTCTTGAGGACCTTACAAGACCATCTTTTTCGTGCTTCCAAATCAATGCAAGCGTAGAGACAGGTTAGAGAGCAGTTGAACCAAAAATACTATATTGCACCCCAGTTTCAGATCTTTGCCCAGAAACTGAGGTACCTTTTTTTCCCTTTTGCTTTTTTGCTGAAAACCAGGAGAAAAGTTTGGGTCTCCAGTTGGTTAAGTCATTAAGAATTTGAAGTGTAAGACAGTGTCCTTTTTTAGATTGTGCTGGTACAGAAACAGGTATTTTTGAAAATCTTCCCTAAGGTATTTATAAAATTCTCTCTGTTCTCCCTAAATAATCTTACACTACCTTTTTTCTTTTATTTCTCAAGTTTCGAAGGCCACTTTGGGTGGGTTTTTGATATTATTATTCTTTTTAAGTTCAGGTTTTACTTATTCAGATGTCTCTAACATGTCACACTCAATGAGCCATCCATCTCCTGCACTCCCAGTGGGAGAGGGATGGCAAATGCTTTAAAATGCTGCAGGACCTTGATGGACAAGCAGATGCACAGTGCACCTAAATGAAAGAGAAGTGCAAACAAAATAATGGTCTGTGACCAGTTCACGTGGAGTATAAATTGAGTCAACTGTGCAGCAGCATCTTTTGAAATGGATTGCCTTTGAACTTGTACAGAGGAAATGCAGCCCTGTATGTGTGTATATCCCAGTGCTGTTGACTGTGGTGGTATAAAACCAGACTAGGAATCTCATAACCTCGCTGTGAAGGGAATGGAAAGTGGTGCTATTGTCACTTTTTTTTGCTTCTTCACATGTTTTTCTCAGTCTCAGGGCTTTATTGTAGCATTGTCTCTGGGCATCCCCTGTGCATAAGCAACCACAATAGCAAAATGACCTCTGGTGCAGCTCTGTTTTGGTTGATGTTCTGGATAAGTGCCATTCATGTGATGGCACTTAACTGGAAAGTGAGGGCAACCTCTCAGTTCAGGTCTCTGTCTCGGGCTGGTTTTCTGTAGCACAAGTAGTGTCACTGTTCCTTGCATTTGAAATGTGAGATGGTTTGGGGAGCGTGAATTCTCTCAAATCTGCTTATGCCTTGTTAAGGGGGAAGAAGCCAAGGCATGCAGTGCTCCAGGAGCTGACTTGGGGTCCCGTGGCAGAGCTTCGGGACACGACTGTGGAGCTCTGACTCTTCTGGGACAGGGGTTTTGTATCCCATAACAAACATGCCCTTCTGTATTCCTGCATGAGCTACTGGTTGGTTTTGCAACAGCTTTTTTTAGCATTCAATCCAGTTTTGCCAATAGGGAGAGCATCAGGAGGGACCGTGTGCATGTCTGAGAGCATTGCCAGGCATGGAAGTGTCTGCCTGCACTGCAGAGTTGGGGACAGGCTGCTGACAGTTTGCCTTGTCTGCTGCTTTGGCTTCGGGGAGGCTTTTTCTCCCTGAAACCATTCGGAAATCCTGCGGAGTCAGTGGAAAGCCTGATGTTAAAACTGCAGTGATGTTCTTCCAGATGTCCCTATTGAGAGCTCAGCAATGGAATCTTTCTATTCTAAGCAGCAACTTTTGTGTCCACCCTGGTTTTCCTTTTAAAAAGAATGATAACATTTCAATTTAGAGATGTTTTATTCCCCTGCATTGTCAGTCATGAACTTATCACTGTATCAACTCATAAGGAATTTCTGTCGGAACCAAATCCTGCTCATGTCACCATGTCACATCAGCTGAGCTGTTATGACTAATTCTTTTCTTAAAATGGAATCACTCAGACTGCTTCAAAAGCACCATATATTTTCCCATATTGAATAATAATCATCTGCTTAAGGCAAACACTTTTTTTTTGCCACTTGGGTTGATTTTCATGTGAATGGGCTCGGTTCCACCCAGCACCAGATTCTGATCTCTCACAGCTGTACAGTCGGTGGAACTGCTTCTTGCAGTGTACTTAGCCCAGATGATCTCAAATAAGCAGCTGTCTGGCCAGTTATTTGTGTAGCCCAGTGTTACTGCAGGGAGGATTCCTGAAGTCCTGCAGAAACCATTAATGACGTAGTCACTGAGCCAGTTGGTGTGTATAACTGTGGAGGGAGAGTCTTTTTGACAGGACAAGGGGATATTTCATGTCCCTGAAAAACAGATACCCAGAGCTTTTTCAGAAAGATGCTCTGTATTTAATTTTCTACGTGTTTTGTTGCATCACAGCTTTCTGTGCTCTGATTCAAGCCAGATGAAAAAAAAAAAATCAAGAGTCCAATTCTTTCTTCTTTATTTGCATTCTTTGCTTAAAAAGGATGATGATACTCCAGGATATCTCAGACCCATGGTGGAGCTGCATCTTTAGGTGCCATGGAGTGATATTCATGCTTTAGAACAAAAAAGCCACCCTGCTGTCTTGGTAGCATTTAGCTCTCTTTTTGCTTTACCATGAATTACTCCATAAAGTGCAGCAAAGAATGAGGGTCATAAGTTGAAACTTTATTGAGAGCTGTAACTCTTTTCCTGCAATCCTGCAGAACTTGACCAGTTCAGTCCCTTCTCTGGGTGTGGGAACTGTAAGCATCTCCACGCTTCTCACTTGGTTTTGCAGCCACGCTCCGGAATGCTGTGGCGCACCAAAAAAATATATCTTCAACACACACCCTCACCCAGAATACCCAGGCTAGGATGAATTCCTTTCATCTTGTACATGCATTTTTGAGCTACTTTAGGATATGGGAAACTCTTGACTTCATTAGCTTAAGGGCAAGAGAAGCTAAGTGACTCAGGTTGACTAAGACCTCATTCATGTTTTATGGACTTGGTTTTGCCAGGCTACAGCAAGTGGAAGGTTGAAGTGTCCCATGAGATGTTGGGGTGGAACTTGTTCTATTTGCAGCGTACCATGAGATGTTGGGGGGGGGGGGTTGTTCTGTTTTACTGTTGTAGCATCCTTTGGAAGGATGGGGTCTCACCCTTGCACATGAGCTCTTTTTTCCTCAACTGATACAAACAATGCATTTCTCTCAAATCCAGTGATTCAACTGGGGGGGAAAAACCCCAACAATTACTTGTTACTGGATGAAAATCTGCACCTATTCCTAAGGAAACTTGCTTAATTCTGATGAGGATTTATTCTTGGGTAGGATTTTGCCCATAGCTCCCTGCCTCCAAGTGTTGGAAGAGGGTGGATGTCATGCCAGGAATAGTTCTGCCATCTAAGCAGAGAGACAGCAGGCTTATTCAGACCAAACGTAATCCTCTCTGAGTCAGAAATAACTGTATTGACTTCAGTGTGGTTGATTTATTAATTTTTTTTTCTCTTGCCTTGCACCTAGCCATAGTCATTTAATGCTGTGCAAAGTTAGCACTGAGTGAATGTAAAATGCTGCCAAATCACAGTAATAGCTTTTCATCCACTTAGATGTTACTTTGCACACGCCATACTGTGCGTGGCTCTAAGTAGTTGAAAGTTGGGCCCATTATGGTTAGTAGGATACAGTTCAAACTCTGGGAAGTTGAAAAAATTTTCTATCTTAAGGAATTCTTTGAGGCTGAGGGTATAGTCCACCCCAGTTGTATATAGGGATGCTTCTGGCTGCAAAGAAAAAGCAAGCTGAGCTTTATTTTCAGATGCAATATATACTTGTCCTTGAAATCACTCAGCAAGTAACTTGGGCTGGGTTTCAAGCATACTTTTTGGGGGCACGTTGATCAGAAACAGGCTTATGACTCATCTGCCATCTTTAAAAACACCACTTAATATTGAGAGACATTCACTTTGCTCTTTGTGAGACTACCCTGGTCACTGTAACTCTTATTCTTAAAGGTAATATTGTTGTAGGGTTTTTTTCCTGCACTGAGAATGGATTTTGAAAGTGGAGAGGAAAATGGATCTGGTTGTCACCACCTGGTAAATATGGCAGAGCTGGCCTGTGAGTGGATTGGAGGAGCACAGCTCTGATGAAATGGGCAGAGTTGGGGTCAGCTGGAGCTCCATGAGCAATACACAGAATTAGGTGAATAAAGAATGGCTGTTAGACAAGTTTCTTGGTAGGAGTGGGGGACCCCTTATGAATTATTGTAGTAATATTTGCATTTCTGCAAAGCCTCAGGTACTGTCTGACATGGAAGTGGGCGATGCATTCAGGTGGATTGAGAAAGGACTGTGGTGTCAACCAAAGGCTGGCTGGAGTGCAATAACTGACATCTTATCTAACCTCTTTAGCAATGATTTCAACAAGAAATTGCTGTTTCTGAGGAGTCTGAATGTACAGCCTTAATATAACACCCTGCACTGAGGCTTTTCTTGTCACCTTGGATCTGTCTCGCAGCAGAATTCTAGCAAAAGATCTGTAGATAATTCTTATCCTGCAGCCAAACAAAGGAACTGTTTATTTTGTTAATGGCATCAATTACACAGTGTAAGTGTCATGTCTGACTCTGCACCACTTGGGTCAGTGGATCAATGTACCTACACCTACGTAGACACACAGGAGGTTGGAAGAATTTTCTTGAATTTTCAGGTAGCAGATGAAAAGACATGGCTTGTTTTTCATCTTGGGGTGGTATCATCCAGTCTCTTAATTTTCTCCTGGTTTAATCCTCTCTGAGATTTTTAGAGGATGATGTATTTGACCTCTGTGCCTCAGGTTTAGAAGCAGAATTTGAAGGAAATTATGAAAAGCTTTTGATGAAGTAGGACAGTCTAATATGGATGTCAGTCTTCAAAACCATGAGAATGTTGATACTTAGAGGACTGAATAAACTTTCTTCTTGGTCACAAATTAGTGTTTCTAGTTACAGGTTTTGTCAGAAACAGCCCCCACTGCAGAGAGGGGAAGGGGCCCTCAGTCCCTACAGTTGCCTCCCCAGTTGCAGGCTCACCCTTACCCCCCCACCAAGAGTTCCTGTTCATTTCAGGTGTCATCAGGTGGCCACTGATTTTAAAATAATCATAATCTGTATTTAAGTCTTCTCCTGATCATACTGATAATAATCATGGCCTTCTTTGTCTTGATCCTAGCTTTCTTGTCATGATTTGTTCCTAAGCTGACTGGTTGCAGTTCATCATAAGTAGACTTTCTGCTCCATAAACTCAATTGCTTGTCTAAATTATCTTCCTGGAGCCCAGTATCTTGTTAAAGGTATTAATATCTTTTAGAAGACCTTCCCATGGTTCCATATGGAAACCACAAAGCAGTTGTTACCATCTGACTTACTTAACTCCATCTGTCCTGTATTGATCTGCAATGTCTATGTGCTGTCAGGGTTATTACTTGGGTTTGCAGCCTTCCTGGCCACTGGAGCATGCGAGTGCATTAGGCAATGTGATTAACCTTTGTTAGCCATGGCCTTTTTCCTCCTCAGATCCTCTCCCCAGAGACTGTGTACAGTGCATTGGAATTGTGTGTGGTGTTTAATTAAGTTACGTAGGGGCAGCTGATGTGACAATTGCTACCATTGGCTGCCTAATGAAACCATCTGGTGAATGTTTTATCAATTAGTTTAAGGGCAGAATTAGTGCCTGACATTAGTACTATTTAGGTGCAGGGGCATCTTTTTAGTGTCTTTTAAAGTAGTTTTTGGTTCAGTCTTTAATTATCTGATGGAATTGCAGTGTCACCTCCAAGGCCAAATACTACACCGTAAAGGTTCCTGCATAATAGATCCAAATGAGACTTCTTCAGTGAGACTCAATGTGTTCTCATCTGAACTTCATTGACTTTGGTGTAATTGTGCTCTTATTCCTGGTTTATGCTAGTGTGAATGAGGTCCTCGTTCTCCTCCATCAGCTTCTCTGTGGCTTTGGTGATGAGTGGTGTGGATGGTGCCTGAGGAGTGTAGCTGTGACTCCTTTAATAGGGTGGTAGATGTCCTACGTCCTTTTGCCCCGTGCTGTCAGCTGAGGGGCTTTGATGGACCTTAGGCTGTTGCAGCGTGGTCCCAGAGGTGGTCTCTGGTCTAGTCTGTGCTCTGCCCTCTGACACTCCCTGCCTGTTTCTGATTTCCTTCTTCAAAGATCCAGTGATGAGAGTAGGTGCACAACTATCTCACACACTTGGATCCTGCAGCACCTCCTCCCCATCCTCCTGCTTGTGGAAAAGGAATCAGTCTGCTACAGGAGCACATTCCTGGCTGTTCCAGCAATTAATCTGAGGCTTTTGATCTGAACCTTCCTGCCTTTTATCCCTTGAGCCATGTAGAAGTAGATTGAGGCAGAGTTTTTCTTAACTAGATCCTGCAGAACCTGTGACACCTGGAAGAAAAAAAATCAGTTGCACACGTGGCACGTTCCCAGGCAAGGGGAGAGGACCATTAAAGCTTTGTACCCTTTGGGAGATTAGCTCCTGGTTTTATTTCATATGGGCTTGTGCTACGCTGCACAGTGGCACACAGATGAATAGTTATAACAGGTATGTAGATAGCATTAACATCCTCTTGGTTGGTTAATCTGCTTAATAGTTGAAGTAAATAAGAAAGTAGCTTGGAGTATTCTGTGCTCTTAAGGCAGGACTGGGCCTGGGGCATTTGTTATGACACAGGCAGGGAGGAATATCTGAAACACAGGGATTGTTTTCATCCATTCTTTTTGCAGGAGCAGCCATAAGGCGCTCTGGAGTGTTTGAAAACAAAAGATGTCCAAGGGTTGAATCAGGGTGGGATCCCTGAAGAGCAGAGAAGGAAGCACCATTGCTGCGGTGGGTTTGGATGGCAGTGTCATGTCTTCTGAAACAAGCTCAGCTCTGGCTCGGAGCCAAGCAGCCTCCTGGTGGCTGGTGCAAGCGATAGCAGAGCAGCTCTGAACTCCATGTGATAAATGCCAACACCTTTCCATGCTCTGCCCTCGCTCTGGTTCAGTCTGTGATGTGCAGCTGCATGTTGGTGGTTGCAGATGACGATGAAGATAACTGATGCTCTTTCTCTCTCTAGCTGGATGGCACATTTTTTTTCTCCTAAATCTATCAGCTAATGAACAGACTCATGATTTTGTTGGGTCTGCTGTTGCTGCAGGACCTGATAAACTACGATGAGTTCTGATAATTGGATTCTGTTGCGGTCACTTTTGGATATGGTTCCAATTCTATTGTTGGCTGTGGTCACTTGGGCCAATAATATTCTTAGAATCTTCAGCTTTTCTGATTCTCTTCCTAACTCAGGGGTGGAGGGAAACATCAGGATACAGTTGGCTTCATGAAGTTTTAATAAATTTCCAGGCAAAATGACTTGAATGCTTTCACATTGAATCTATATAAGACTACACCAGGTAGTAAAAATATATGGTTTAGATACCAGCTTGGGAAGCCAGGATTTAATTAGAGAATTAATTAGAGTCCCTGTATGACTGCTTATCCAAAACTTCACCACATCTCGTTGTAGGCACTAAAATTGCCCGATGGTGCATGGCTGGCAGAGGTGAGTGGTTCCTGAGATGGATTCATTGGGCTGGCAGGGAACACTCACCTGGGGGTGCCCACTGGGTTCTCTCTGCAGGTTTTGTGTACCAAATGTGGGACAACTTTTCTAACTCAGATGGCTGTGCTTAGGCTGGCTTCTGTGTCTTGAAAAACAGCATAATGGCTGTTCTTTATCTTCCTGCAGGCCCTTGCGAAGAAATCTGTTACAAATATTAATTTTGCAGCACTCTTTCTGATTTACTTGTTTAAAAGAAAACAAGTAAACAGAGAACTCATTAATTACTTGGAACGTTAAAATTTTGCAGCCCAAACTGACATTTAGCAAGTACATTGTGAGTGCTACGTGAGGGCTTCATCTTTTCTATAGCACATTGTTTTGAGGGATGACAGTGGAGATCTCACGTGATTAAAGGCTGCATTCCCTGTTTGCTCTGGGAATGTGCTGCTCCATTTTCCCTGATAAAGGTGTTCTCCAATAGCTTTCACACAGGCTGAAATGGTCTCCCTATCCCACAGGGGAAGGATGTAATTAAGCATTTTGGTTATGTCAGGCTTCATATTAGGGCTGCGCTTTTGCAGGAGAATAATAAACAGATTAGTAACGTTGCCAAGAAGAGATTTAGAGTATCATCTCTGATTAAGCTTTTCAAACCCAGCCAGGCAACAATGGAGAGAGGTTAAAGCTGCAGAAAAGCACAGTGGAGAAAAATGGCACAGTTAGTTAGTTTGGTTCAGGTTTTTCTCTCGCAAAGCGGCTGTTGAAGCAGTGTTGGAGAGGAGGGGGAGGCACTGGGGGTTAAGCATTCTGGGGACATAGTCCTGGGTCTGTTACTGGGTTGTGTGAGCAGACTGGGAAATTTATTTCTCTCCTCTTCTGTCACTCTCTGAACTTTGGGGGAGTACAGATAATCTTTTGGGTGGTTTTTATAGCATCTCAGCCATCCTCTGTAATATTCATACACCTAGGAGAGCTTGCTGAGCCCTCCAGAGCAGCCTCAAGACTCTTGCTCATTCTTGCTGACTTGGCTCCAGTTGTGCTCGAGGCCCTCCATCGTTCCCATCTTCATCTCAGAGCAGAGATGGAGTGCTCACTGGGACTTTAAGCAGAACTGTGACTGCAGCAAGGTCTGTTTCCTCTCATGCACAAAAACACTGTGAAACAAAGCAAAGCAGATTCTTTCTTGTGGGTTTGTGTTCTCCTGCTTCAGTTAGTCTTCCTGTGATTTATTTTTTTTGCCCAGCAGTGCAGTCTGTGTTACCTCCAGGCAGCATTATTGCAACGTGCTCTCCTTGGAGAAGGAGACTTGGCTGCTTTGGCTGGTGCACTGTGGTGTTTTCCTGGCCACCTCTGACTTTGCCTCTTTTTGTTGTGCTAAGGTGTGTCCTTGCTTGGTGTCACTGGTTTTTTTGGAGGATTGTCTTCTGATGGGATGTGGGCAGCTTGCAGCATGGTCTGGGAACCTTTCAGTGCCCTGCCACTTCCCTGGCATGCTGGTTTACATCCCCAGGTATGCAGCTTTCTCTGTCTTCCTAGCAAATTCCCAATACAACTCATGCAGACCCTGTGGCATCTCACAGCCCACTGCAAACTCCTTGCCTTTCCATTCCAGGGACAGCAGAGGGTCTAGAAAGTATTGACCTGAGAACTGCCCAGCCTGTCTCCTTGCCAAATAGCAGCAGAGTTCTAGCTCATGTCACCTCTGTGAGTACAGGACTTGCTGGATGACCTCAGGGAAGAACTTGAGCCCATGTATGGAATGTTTTAGGTTTGTATGGGTGGTCATCAGGTTTTACTGGACTATACTATAAGATAAATCTCCTTAACTGCAGAATTCTTCCACTCCTACTCTGGGAGGTGCAACTTATCTGCAGGTCTTGTTCTGGCTAGTTTGTCTAGTAGCAAATTGCAGTCCAGTTCCTGGCATTTTAGAAAATCCAGTAATAGTTTCTTTGGTTCTAATATTACTGGAGGAAAAAAAGGAAAAAAGAATCCCTTAAAGAGATACTCTGGCCTTTCTCCCCTAGTCCCCTGCCCTCTCATCTCAAAAGGAATTTCTTGATTGTTCTTTCTAACACAGTTATAAACTTAGCTTAAAGGGAAGGGGAAAAAAGCTTTTTTCTGCCTTTTTTTTTTGTCTGCTCCCCTGAGTGCCTCTGTTTCCAGTTGTTCAGCCTGATCTCTGTCCAGCAGGGCTTCTCGGGTGCTGACCACAACGAGGGGAAAGCAATGCCTTGAGCTGAAGTTACTTGCTAACTTGTTTTCCACTGCCTCAGAAAATTTCTCAGTGGTGGGGGAACATCAGGAGTTCCAGGTTGCATACATGCAGCTTTGACTGTTACTCTAGGCTTGGAAATCACACAGATTTATCCACACACACCATTAAACCATTTAGTCCCCACAGAAGACAGCAGCACCAAGCTTGTGGTGTAGGGTGGCTGTAGGAGGCTTTTATGTCTTTTTTTGCTAACTTAAGAACATAGCAAGCAGAGTCTGAGGTCACTGGGCTGTGTTGTTTTCCACAAGTGAAGCAGCCCATTTGTCACTACACCACATTTGTGTGGGGCTGCTCAGGCAGTGGATGTGGTAATGGGAGGTGAAACCCATTCCTTCACCAAGTGCACTTTGTTGTGAGCCTTGTATTGCATGGGGAGTGCTGTGGCAGGGAAGACTCAAGTTAATCATAATGGTTTCTCAAGAAAAATACACATTATTGTTTTATTTTTATTTTTTTTTTAATTTCCATTTCTTTTTTCCATTCACTTCCATAATACTTCCACTTGCTTTCCTCAGTCTCTTCTTTTTCCATTTTACAAAGCAACAGGGATAAGGCAGCCAGGATCAAAATATCAGACACAGTGCTTTGACCGGATTTAAAATCAAACAGAAAGATATCTCTTGAAATCTCAGTCCTCTCAAAAGATAACAGATTAGGTGTCAGCACCTTAAGGGGTATAAATTAATAAACCTCTGTGGACTACATCAGTTCAGTCCAGCTGAGAATCTAACCTGAGTTTGTGCATTCCCAGGCTTTGGGGTTCATGACATGCTGGCACATTCCAGGTTTGATATTCCGGGGTGGAATACAGGCAGAACTGAACACTGGGTCAGTGCAATGTTCCAGCCTAGTTTTTTATGTGATCCGTGCTTTAACGGAAGGAAGAAGCACATGCTTTTGTGAATTACAAAATAGCTTTGGAACATGTGAGATCACCTCAGGAGAGAGTAACTTACAGGGAGATGGTATGAGATAATGTACCAAACATCTAGCACTGCTCCTAGGACTGTGTAATTGAAGGTACATAGTCCATTTTCATCTGTGGGTGCAGTTTGCCTTCTAAGTTTATAAGCCAGCCAGTAAGTGAATGCTAGACTTGTCTCCATCTTTACCAGTTGAGGATAATAAACTCCCCTCCTCCTGCCTCAGATCTGGCACAGGCCAGGCCAGATACCTGAAAAAAAAAAAAAAAGTTGACTTCTTCTCTGGCTTCTTGACAGGTGCTGAGGTAAGGAGTGAGAAATCAGCAGTGACTTCATGCTGTGTTGTGACTGTTGGTATGTGTTTAGAATTTGAAGTCATGAGCTTGTAGAAGGTTTCAGATTAGACCTCTGCAGGTCAGTTAATCCAGGTTCCTCCTCAAACCAGAGCTCACTTTAGAGCTGGGCTGGTTTGGCAAAAGCCTCCTCTGTTTGTCTTAAAAATCTCCTTGAAGGAGGGAGATGCAGAACCTAGGATCATAGAATGGTTTTGGTCAGAAGGGACCTTAAAGATCATCTCATTCCCACCTGCCCTAGAGCTTTCCAGCTCTAAATGGTCAAGAATTCTTTGTGATTTGGAGTGCATTACCTGCATGCCCTGCCTGGGGGGTGTATGTGCATACCCAGTTCCACAAGATCGTGCCATGAGTAGCAGTAATAAAATCCATGGGTTTGCTGTTTGCTTTTGGTTTGCACTGGTGTCACTGAGATGAAAATCCATCCTGACTATTCTGGAGCATCAGATAATGGAAAATGTCCTTTTTGTTCCTCTCTCTTCTTTATTTGCTTGCTGACATTGCCATTTGGCTTCTGCCTCGCTCGGGGACGTCCAGGTATAAACCCCGCGTTGCTGTTGCTGGATTGGGGTCAGAAGTTGGGTCTGAAGGGATGATTGACTGCAAAGGTGCAGAAGCAGATAAACCCTCGTAAAAACCACTTGTAAGAATGAAGCCAAGAATATATATTTAGAAATCCATTTAGGTCTCGTCATCTTGCTTAAAATGGGATTGGATAATAATACCTGGCTGGGCAACGCAGTTAATGAAAAGCACCGAATGTAAAAAGTTACCAAATGTAAAAGTTGAATTTTTTTTTATGTGAGCTTTGCTTTTCCAGTAAGCTTTAAAAGAAACCAAACCCTATTCTCATTTTAAGCAATCTACTGATACGTTTAATAAATGTCAAGATGAAATGCTTCAGCAGAGATCAAAAAGACCAAGGGTTTTATTGTGCTACTCCTAGAGCACTGATAGCCTGTATTGAGCTTTCATGCTAAGGATCAATAGCTTTATTTGATCCAATATGGTGAACTATCAAAGACATTGGGCTGTACCTAAAGGACACTTCAGATTGAGCTGTCTCCCTTGAGAGCACCAGGACACTTGAATTTGTGCTCTGATACTTGTTTGTGTCCCTGCTTATTTGGAAATTATTTTTGAGTTTGGGGGTTTTTTAAACACTTGTATATTCATGAATTTTCTCTTGACGTGGCACGTGGAGCTCAGAGCTGCTGCTTGTGATCACGAGGCCAGTGCTGGTCCTAGCAAAGCATTTGGGTTTCTCTCAGTGGCATATTTTCAGCTGTTCTCTAGAAACAAAAACTCAGTGGCGTTGCAGGAGTTGTGATGGCAGTGAAACCACAGTAAGGGATGTGGTGAGGCTGGGGAGTTCAAACAGACCCATCTGCTGGGGGTGAGGAGGGTGATGGTCCTGGCTGAGCTGTTTGTGCTGGTGGCTGTGGAGGAGGAGAGGGAAAACGATGCTTCCCCTGAGGCTGAGCACTGAAGTGTTCCCCAAAAATTCCCTTGTCTTTCCCTCCCACCTTAGCAGTAAATGGTTATGAGCTCTCAGCTGGTGAACTTCAAATAAACATTTGTTTTTGTCAGCAGAGCTGCTGAGGGGTGGAGGTGGTGGGGGGAGAGGAGGAGGTGGAGGGCTGGAAGGATGCAGGGAAGGAGAAATAAATAGCTTTCAACTAACTGAACAGCTGAGGAGCTTCAGACTAACTTGGCTAAAGCAGCATTTCAGTTTGACTACCAGGGATGGCAGAAGCTGAGGGAAGGTGAGGTACAGAAGGGAGGCTGTGGTGGCAGGTCCTGGTAGGTGGAGGGGGGGGTTATGCAGAGCCCTTGGAGCCATGTGTTTCCCTTTGCCAATGTGCCCCAAATCATCTACTTTGAGGCTGCTTCTAGGCACAGAGGAGTGCTTTAGGTTCTCCAGGAAGCCAGCTGCTGGGCTGGTTTTGTGGGGCATGGGTGTGCCTGTGTGTAGCTCCACGTGGGATGAGCCCACCCCTGTGGGGTGCACAGGTCAGAGTGAGCAGGAGCCCTTGTGATGAGATGGTGTTGATAAAGAAGAAATCCTAGTGCTTAGCACGTGAGATCAAAAGGGGGGTTTTGCTCTGAGAGGGGAATCACAGCTCAGAGAGGAGTGTAGCATCCCTAAGAGTGATGTCAGGAGGAGGAATGCAGCTTGTCTCCTGTCTCCCAGCCCTTCTTTCTCAGCTGGTGGATTTATTTCACCATGGTGGTGTCAGGCAGGAGGCTGGGAGCACTGCAGGCTGGACAGGAGACTCTCATTGTGCCAATAGTCTTGGGGGTCCAAGAGGCTGAAGATCTGAGGGAACACTTTGGTAGTGCATTAAGTGCCTCTGCAGTGAACCTGATTTTATTTCCCTCACTGCAGCAGAGTTCATTTTTGTACCAGACAGAAATTAGCAACCAAATCCATCAGTCAGACCTTACCTAGTGTGAGAACAGCTTGCATTTGAAGTAGATGCAATATGATGCAAGAAACACTCCTTGCACCAGCTGTGGAGCAGTGGTTTTGTCCAGCATTCCCCAAACACCATCCCCTACAGACATGAAGTGACTGCAGTCCTCAGTACCATTTTTAAGCCGTTCCTGCGATACCGTGACTGAGATGTTCCTGTGGTTTTACAAACATGTGCAGAGCTCAGTATTCCTGAGCTGTGGGTTCCAGCTGTGCTCTCAGATCTGAGGAAGTTTGGGGAGCAGAGGTTAACCTCTTGCATCTGAGCCACAGACCAGCCTCTTCCTCTGGGTTAGGTGATTCATGGCAAGAACAAGGCAGAAGCCTGAAGCATGGAACTGTCTTCATTTCTCCTTTGTTCCTGAATGCTGATGATCCCAGTTCTGATTTCTGGCTTGCTGTTTTCTTCCTGCAGTTTTATACTGAAATGCAGAACGGGGGAATGCAACCGTGCTAATGTTCCTGTATTTGGATGAGGATCAGTCTGCAGATCTGTGAATAGCTTTTCAGTGGTCCCCTTACCAAAAAACAGCAAGAGGAAGTTTTATGCCTGCTTCTAATGGAGGAAAAATAAAAAAATGCTGCCAAGACTGTTGCTGGGGAACTGGCTGTTTAAATTAAAGGAGAACTTAACCCTCCTCTTTCTGCCTCCCATTTTTCCAACACAGCTGAGTGTGGAAGTTGGGTGGTTGGTCTGCAGTTCTAAAGCCCTGCTCTTAAGGCTGTGCTGGCTCAAGGGGCTGATACACTCACAAACACTGGCTGTAGACTCTTCCCATATCAATAAGATCTCATTTTGTCATGCAAGGTACTCATCATGTTGCATGAAGTGCAGGAAAGGATATTAGAATGCTGCTGGAGCCCCTCATGTCCTTCAAAGTGATGAGGCTTTTGCTTTCTGAGGACACTGGCCGAGCAGGGTGCTGGTTTTTACTGTGTCATACCTGTGGGCCCACAAGTTGGAAGGGAAAAGGCTCTAAATAACTGAATTCCTGGGTAGGGTGGAGAGAGTGTAATAAATGGATAGAGAAGTGCTTCCTGGTTATAGCTCAATGAAGCACTAGATTGGAAAAGTGAGTCTCCTATACACATCTGAATAAACTCCATATTTATAAATACAGGAAATTATAGAAAATCCTGTGAAGGGAGACAATTTCACAGAGGGGAAAAAAAAAAAAGCAACCTGTTTAATATTGGAACTTGGGGCTGCTACTGTCTGTTATGCCAGTTCTTTGGAATTAGGATGTGTGTGAACACTAACCTTAAACTGCACAGAAAGTGAGTTTCATACAGAAAACTCCTCCCTGCTGGCAGTCTGCAAAGATGTACCCAGTGCAATAGGAATCCGTGCTGGTTTACCTCTATCAGTCACTATTTCCCAGTGATACTTTTGTCCCAGTGTTTTCTGCTCAGTGTTGATAGTTTTATCGTGACAAAGTGCTGTGTGGAGTACTGCAGCGTGTTTGGAGTTGGCTTTCTGGGCTGCAGTAAGACAGAAAACCAAAGGGTTGTGCTATGTCAGCTGCCCTGGGAACAGGAGTAGTTGCTTTCTTAGCAGGCTCATTAATTGTGTGGGGTTATTAAAGTGACTGGATTATGGCTGCTTGCTTTCTCCAGCCTCTTTAGATTGCGAGTTGGTACCTACTGATGATCAGTTTTAGTGCTTTCCTTCACTTTTAGATGCAGTGTAATCTGTGTACCTGCATTTAGAGATGCAAGCTGGCCTTACCTGATTCCATCCACTGGGAGGGCAAACAATTCAGTAGGTTATTGTATAAATATGCACTAAAATCAGCAGCTGTTTAATAACCTTCTCGTTTTGTATTGAAAGACAACAGAAAACACAGTAACATTGAATGGAAAATAGCATAATAGAGCACACAAGATGAAATTCACTGTCTTAACTGTTGTCACGTGGCCTAGGTACCATTTAAAGCTTCAAAATGGGATCTAAATGGCTTATAGGAGCTAGTCTTGTATCTCTTTATAGGGAGAAATTTTATCGTGCAGCAGTGCCCTTACTGATTGAAATAAATTGCTTTGGGGAGTTGATGTGCCTGGAAGCAAACGTAGTGGTTGGGGGATAACTGGTATTACAGAAGATTCCTCTTCTGGTGTTTCAAGTTTCATTCATAGGTTTACAACTATTATAGTGAAAACTTTCCTGGTTTGCATGTTCAAGCAAAGAAGTGCTGAACAGTCAGAGTTGTGCTTGAAAGTGATGGAAAACCCAGATCTGAACATGTATTACTGCCTCTATCCCGTCCTAGGGCACTGGAAATTAAACACCTGAAGTTAGTCATCTCCCTTGACCATAAAGGCCCTCTTTCTCTCAGTTTGCTGTTTGTCATCTGGACATTATGTCTTTTATCTCTTAGAGATGCTGTGAAAAATAAATTGTTTCTGAAAAACTCAAAAATAGAGTGCTGAGAGCAATAAAAAACCCAGTGAGGAGCTTAATTGTGTCTTCAGGGAAGGTTTAGAGTAATATGCTATAAATAAGGTACAGAACTTCTCGTTGAACAATAGAGGACATGACAAAGTGTTGAATAGCTGTTGGTTAAGTGAGGAGGACCTGGTTTGTACAGCACGGACTCTGATGTCTGGGGAGAGTCAGGAAGAGATGAAAGGAGGATATGATCATGAAAGATGGAAGCGATCTGCGTTAGGGCAGTGCAGCTAACTTCAGGGGGTACTGGGCAACAGTAAAGCTGATGTTTCCCAGCTTTCAGTTCTTTGTCTCCAAAACTGACTTTTTGGGAGTGTACTCTGTCACAACAACTGAAGCCTACGTAGTCAACGCGAAGGACTTTACTGCATCTGTTCCTTGGGCAAGGATCTCTGGGGCTTTTGACAAGGATATGTAGTGATAGGATGAGCAGCAACAGTTTCAAACTGGAAGAGGGGAGATTTAGATGAGGTATTAGGCAGAAATTGTTGGCTGTG
Source organism: Podargus strigoides (assembly GCA_028020825.1). NCBI lineage: Eukaryota > Metazoa > Chordata > Aves > Caprimulgiformes > Podargidae > Podargus > Podargus strigoides. The sequence continues at coordinate 74,055,735 of CM051622.1, read as the reverse complement.
AGGGTGGTGAGACACTGGCCCAGGGTGCCCAGGGAAGCTGTGGCTGCCCCCTCCCTGGCAGTGTTCCAGGCCAGGTTGGATGGGGCTTGGAGCACCCTGGGCTGGTGGGACGTGTCCCTGCCCATGGCAGGGGGTTGGAACGAGATGGGCTTTGAGGTCCCTTCCAACCCAAATGATTCTATGATCTCCTTGAGGTTTTTTGCCATTGAAGTTCTGAATCCTGCCCCTTCTAAACCACGACGTGTAAAGGGGATCCATTGGTCGGCAGCAGCAGCAGGTCATGATCCTGTAAGTTGAGCAGGCACTAGAGGGAGGTACAGTACTCTTAAGGCTTGAAACTCAGAGCATGGGGTTGATGTGGACTGTGAGAACCTATCACACCACTGCTTGCCATTAGCTGACAAAGCTGCTGGGTGTACTTTGTTGTGTACAGTAAGAATGTAATCCATCAGGAAATAAGAGATAAGGACTTGAACTACACAATGTGGGAAACTGGTTGTTGTTTGTTGCAAGTGGAAGGCTGTGGCATTTCTTTGAGAAGTGATGTGAAGAGGTGAAATAACACTGGAAGGTCCAAAGGTTGCATCTGTCTTAAAACAACTGTATTAAGGCATTTTCTCACAAAAGGCTTTCAGCTGTACAGCTGAATGTGACAAAGTTACACTCAAAGATGACAAATAGCTTTTGACTAGTGAAGACTCTTTACTGCCTTTCCTGATGGCTGTTGTCATCCCCTTGTAAATAAGTGACAATGGTTTAATGGACTGCCAGTTGCAGTAGTGTTCTGAATGGCATCTTTGGTCTCTGTTTTTCAGGAGCTGTGCAGCAGGATCGTCAAAGCAACTTTAATGTTTGTGGCTTCTCAAGTACCAGGAAGACACAGTGCTGCTAACTTGGGGAAAATACTAGAGGTTGCTTCACACTATGATACAGACTTTTCTTACTCAAGTGTAATTACCTCTGTCTTGATAAGAAATGATTAGATTACCATGAGGATTTCTGCCCAGTTGAGTGTTGTCACTCTCTTTGGACCAAGCCTATGGACAGGATCTGTCTTCCTGACTGATCTCACTGTCACATCTTCATGGTCCTGACTCAAAGTGATGGAGTGCAGAAGCCCTCAGTAGCCACAGAGATGTTTGTGTTGACTGTTGTGGTACCTGCCCTGTTCCTACTGGTACCTTGGCAGCCCTTTCTTGGAAGCAGCAGCCAGATAGATGCATAAAGGCCAGCTTGCAGAGTTCCCTTACCAGCAGATAAACCTGGTTGTGAGTTGGAAGATGTCATTTTCCTGTTTGGAAATGGCCACTATTGCACCAAACAAAGGGACAAACTGGAGCCCACAAGCATTATTGTCTTTAAATAAGACTCGATTCCATCTTCTGACACTGGGGCAGTCCAGGTGCCTCTGAAAATCTTAGAATGCTCAGAGGGTGCTGAAGGTGGCAGGAGCATCATTACCTCAGCTGGAGTGGATGCTTCAGAACTCTTGCAGAGACACCTTGAGGTTACAACTAGCAAGAAACCTTGGTGGCTATAACTGGCTTTGCCTCCTCCATCAGCCATGCAGCAGTTGCTCTGTGATGTCCTGTCCGTGTCCTGAGTGGTTCTGGCCCAGCTGAAGCTACAAGAAGCTCAACCCATGATGGTAAATGTATGGCTTTACATTCCTTTGTGACTTTATTTTGGTTTTGTTGGTTTTTCCTATGTGAAATTATGCCAGTGTGAATGTGTCTCTTTAAAGAGAGGGAAAAAATACTTAGTTAATGTGTAATGAATGAATTTCTGCACATACTTTGGAGATGTACAGTGTGATGGAAGTGCTCAGTGTTACGTTTAGAGCTCCATACGTCCTGAGAAAAGGAAAATCCCATAATGATCTCAGTGCCACCTATTTAACTCCCAAAGTTTACTTGGATTTAGAACATTTAAAGAGGCTTTTAGTGTATGGAAGCATCATTTTCACGTCCAAAGCTTACTAAAGGTAAAATAGTAATATTTGGTGAGAAAATTGAAGGTTTTAGCTGCTTGTCTGATCTTGTCCAGTTTCCACCATAACTGAATGACAGAATTGTTGAGGTTGGAAGGGACTTCTTGAGACCACTGAGCTCAGCCCTCCTGCTCAAGCAAGGTCAGCTAGAGCTGTTTGCCTGCAGAAGGTTTTCAGACTCCTGCGTAGTGGCTAAAAACATAAAATGATAATGAATCATCACTGTAGCAGTGTCAAGTAGTGTTGTCCTGGTAGGAATGACAGTGTGAGATGAAGGACAAAGTAGAGTTCAACTGTTTTATAGATGTGATAAACTACTGGTCTGGTGGAGTATTTCATTGAATAACATCGGTATTTCCTGTGGCTTTGTTTGAGGTGTTCTCACTGCAGTGATTTTACTCTGTTTTTCTACTGGCCTGCACATTTTACTCAATTCAAATATACTTTTGGGTTTTGAGATGACTGGATTGAACAAACTGGTCCCTTGAAATGTCCCAGTCATAGATGGTAGTCTCTGTGTGTGACCCATTCTTTCTGCAAGTTGAGGGCTCGCTCTTGGCTGTGGGAAGGTTTCTTGATGGATTTCCAGTTCTTTGGGTTCATCAATCAAACCTTCAGAGAGGGGGACAGCGATAGTATCCTGGTAATGGGGAGAACCTACAAACCTGAGGAGAATTAGATCATATATTGGGGATGGAAGACATGCTAATGCAAAAACAAATACCAAAGCTGGAGTGTATAAGCACAGATTGTGTGCACACATGTATGTTGGTTGGGTTTTTTTTTCTTAAGGGAGTGTAAATTACAGCATTCTATGCCTTTAGAGGTACTTTGGATTGAGAACACAAAAATGTCAGTTCCAAAATTTCATCTAGCTCCTACTTATGAAGAATTTAATATCTGAAAGCTTGCTTGCTTGCTTTAGTCCCTGAAACTGTGAGTAGCTCTACTGGTAATATTTTTTTCTGCACTCAACTGAGCAGGAGGGCTGATTTCAGGATGTTTAATAAAAAGAAAATGGCATTTCAGTCTTTGATAATGTAACACTGCATAGAGTTATCACTTATCTGTTAACTGAAAACAACGCGGTATAAAACACACAGAATATAGAAACTGCAAATGGAAAATTCTTCTTGCTTCAACCCACTTGCTTTTGTTGCATCAGCAAGAGAAGTATTTATATAGAAGGTACAGTTCTCACAGTGAGTGACAGATTACCACCATCTTCGCCCATGCACGTGACTCTTAATGTATCTTCAGATGGATTCTATTGAGTATGTGGGTGTCAAAATAAAGCAAAATAATACATAGTTCTTCCAAGCAGCTCTGCTTTCAGAAAGCTTATTGGTATTGTCAGGTGTTACAGGATGAGATGCGCAAACTGTGTAGTGTGTATCCACTCTTCTTGGAACTAAAAGGCAACTGATATTCAATATTCAATGTGAGTTACAGTCGTGATTGTCAGATCAAAGTAACATACTGTCAGTTCTAATTTGCTGCTGTTTTCCTGAAATTTTAAAGAGCTGAATCCTCCAACATCCCTGTTCAGGTGTCAGGCTTGCATCAAGGTGGATTCACCCTTTTGCCTTTTGACATCCTGACAAATGTAGCCCAAAAATATGCATTATTAAATATTACAGAACATACCTAATATATATAAGTAAAACTGGAAATGATCATACCTCCCAGAACTACTGAGCTGATTCCATTCTTTGTTTGGCTTCATTTTTGTGTTTCTGTCAGAATACAGGATAAATAAAAAGCCAAGCTTTAGGTTGATGGTCAGTCACTCTTAATTAGATTTAAATTCTGCATATTTGAAGTCAATAGTTGAAAATTGTCTTCATGCCTGTGGTTAGACCTTCACGAATTCGATTACTGGAAGACAATCCTCCTAAATACAGGCTGTTGGTTGCTATGGATTTGTAAGTCTCTGCTGTAGTAGATGGAGTTGGTGGTTCTCCCATTTGGAGTCTTTGTGTGTGTGTGTATCTCGTTGCATGCATTGGTCCAAGCAGGCTGGCAGTTTGGAAGCTGACATGCTAGCTGGCACGGGAGCTCCAGAGTGTGTGTGGAAGTTCCAATAAATTGAAGTGTATTAGCTAAGAAATCGGGGTTGCATTAATTTTGCCATTCCTGCATGTATTTAATATCAAAATGAAATGCAAGTAAGTTGAACTTCTGAAAGTGAGTTCAAAACATCAGTGTGATGATACAGCGGTAGAACATTTTGATTTTCCTGGTCTCCACTATCCAGTCCTTATCCCACCCATCTTTTCTGAAATTTAACTTCTGCAGTTCCCTGTTTAATGCCTGATCTCAGCCAGCACAGAAATTGCCTATCAGTTGCCCACCTTAGGTCTCCTCTTCATCTCTGACTGGGAATTTCTCAGACCAAGGATGCTGCTTTTGACAGGATCCCAGTAGGGTTTGGCAGTGGTCAGTAGCTACCAACAGAGAACAGCACCAATTCTGGGGTTTGATTCTCAGAACTGCGAGGGAACACATGGAGTGGGGGTTCAGTGGTTGGTGAACATTTGTGTGGAAGTCCTGGAGAGTCAAAGGCTGGGAGAAGTGGTTGTGGCTCCTTGAGATGTCCCAACCTTCTCAGGCTTGTGAAGACCCTGTAAGAGAATCACCAACAAGAGTTGAGTGAGGGTGTGTTGTCTGTCTCGGTACATGGTTGGGCAACTTAATTTACACAGATTTTTTTTAACCACTGGGTTAACTGGCTTCTCATTAACTGTGCAAGTAGTGGTGTGCAGTAAACAGCAGGGGACAATAACTGTGAGCTGCTCCAGGGGTATTGTCAAGAGGCTCTCTAGAAACAACCTTGATGCAGGCGCCGACGTGCTGTTGTATTGCTTCTGAAGTGCCCTGGATGAACATGGGTGTGAGCTGCCTCCTCACATTCCCTCCAATTTATTTCTCTGCAAGTTGCAGAACTACAGAACAAATGTCTCAAATAGAATCCTAAGATCTGAAAAGAATAACAACATAAGCAGAAGGCACTCACCGATGCCAGTAAATTCTTTGTGGCTGTAACTTATTCATAAACATGAGCAGAGAAGTATTCAAGGGGAAGAAAGGACTAATTTTTAAGTGACTGAAGCAAAATTTGTTCACACAAAATATGTTATAGAGAGCTCGTAGGCAAATGTAGTGATAAAGGTAAAGCGTTGTTCGAGAGAGGAGGAGTTGACACAATTTTAATGGAAAGATCCCAACAGCTGTGTTATTAAACAGAGGCATTTAGGCTGAGCTGTACATCGTTTCCTGGGGTTAATAAAGGTGTGAGTGGCTCACAGCCCTTCCTTCAGCTCTCAGCAGGCCTTGGGTTTGTGTGTAGGACAAGAACACACTTCCATGGAAGGACAAGTGGCTCGTCCAAGGCTTGCTCTGGTGTCTGAGATTTAGGAAAACTGGTTTCAAATCCCACTCCAGGCTGTGAAACGCGAATGTCCTTCCTGGCTCCGAGTCAGCCAGCAATTACAAGAGGAAAAGGCAAACTGGAACAGCATGCCAACCCTATGCGTAGCTTTGTGAGCAATTTCTCTTCTTTAACAGCATAAATAATCAATTGTGAATATTGGAAAAGCGGAGGTATTTCCCTTGGGATCTGAACCTGCCTCGCACGTCTGAAATATTTATGTATTTGAGCTGTCAATTTTCTTCTAACTCTATCAAGGCTGAAACAACTGTAGGGTTTGCAGATGAAAGGTGGTGCTTGAAAAAGAAAAGAAAGCAGCATGTTAGGCCCATTTAATTTAAATGTGCTCTATTAAATCTGAAGCGCTGTGTCCATGCAGTTTGGCTCCTTATTGCTAAGAAAGAAAAAGAGATGTTAAAGCAGGCATGGCTGAAGATGAAGGTAATTCAAGAGAGCACGGAGGTCTGGAGTACCAAAGCACTTTTGTAGTGGTCTCATTGTGGTCTGAGGGGATAAAGGAGGTTGGGATGTGCGAGAGCTTTGAAATGATGGCTGAGCCCCTCCAGTTCCCTTCTCTCCGGAGAACAGGGGCAGAGGTGGTACCTGGGGGGCAGGAGGGAGGAGGAACAATGGAGGGCAGTGGTGTGAGTAGGTCAGTCCTGCTCCCCATGTTTGTTCTGTGTGCTGATGGAGTGAACAGCAGTGAGCTGGTGCCACGTCAGACCTGCCCCGTGCTCACACACCCTGCAAACACCTCTGAAAGGTTACCTCTGGCAGGTGACAGGGTGAGATGTGACTGTGTGGAGGGCTGTGCAGTCACCTTTCAGCAGAGGGTCCTGGTTAGAGGCTGGGGTGAAACCAACCAATATTGCCTTCTGGTTTGTTTGTTTGTGGGGTTTTTCTTTGGTTTTAGGTCTGTGTAGGACCTTTCACTATGGGCTACTGGCCTGTGGTTGGAATCCTGACATGACATTACTTGGAACTGTTAGTTTAATAAAAGCAACAAGGGCTCAGTTTTATGATTTAATAAAATGTCAGAGTTATGAAGATATGACAGTACAGAATAATCCATTGAGCTACTTATGATTGGGAGAGTGTTTCTGCTCTACTCCACCAACCTTACCAGGATTTTAGTGACTTCTGTGCATAATGTGTTCCTCAGGCAGAAGAAAAGGGAGCCTAAACTTGTGAATATAATTGAGTCTTGTAGATCTTTATTTATTCAATTACTGAGGGGAAAAAAACAAGTAGTTTTGGGTAATGCAGTGCTTCCACCCAGGAATCTTTGCTGTGCTTCCACATTATTTTTCTGTATTGGATTTTCTGAGCAGGCTGATGAAGGGTTGCATGGCATCCCAGTGAGGCTCTTGCTGATGTTTAGGGCCAGGCTGCAGAAAGCAGTGTCACTGGAAAAACTGTATGTGCAGTACTGTTGCCATTAGGATTTTAAATGGATGCTGAACAAGCAGGAGCATTTGTTCTCCCTGTGTTTGCAGTCCCTGGAGAAAACCTCTGGGAGCTCCACAGCTCTATTTCTCTGCTGCTTGGCTCGTCTGTAGTCTGAGTCATACCCAGGGAAAGAGACTGTGTAGAGGATGAACGTGATCAGTGAAGCTTCCAGGGACCAATATTAGCATCATCACCATCCTCAATTAGTTATTATTTCTTTGGGTAAAAATATACCCAGCATTAGCTAATGCTCTTTCAATAATTGCCTATTACAGAGGTGTTTTAAGTTAATGAATAACCAGTTTGGGGTTAGTTTTCCAAAGGGTTTGGTTTTCTTTCTCAGCTAGCATCTGAGTGCTGCCCATTAAGTGCATCTACGGAGCACTTAATGACAAGAAAATTGTTTGATGGAACCATCCTGTGTAATGAGATACTTGAGCAATTTATTCCATACAATATGTTAGCACCAAAAATGAGAACTTTGGGCAGGCTGGTGGGCAGGTGTGAAACCTATCGAGTCTCCCTCTAGATAAAATCTATTTTGCATGGAAAATTTTCCTTAGGGATATGTTTGTCTGAAATGACAACCAAATGGTGCACATTCAGAAAAGGTCATTTAAGTGTAAGTTATTCAACAAGGCAAATAAAAATTTACCCTTGCTCTGCTTGACATGAGCTAAAAACTGGAATTTGGGGTCTAGGAGGTTATTGTAATTGGGAGAAGAAATCAGTGTTGAGGTCAGGTATCCTTTGGATTCAGTCCTTATTTTTTACAGTATACACCCAAACTCCTGTTTCCCTTGGTACAGGAGGAACCAAGCAGCAGGGGAGGGTTTCTTTGTTCGCTTCTCCAGGCATTTCTTCAGCAGCAATTTACCTCAAAACCTCCTCTCGTCCCCACAGGAAAGAATTTCTTCCTGATACCTGATCTAAATCTCCCCTCTTTCAGATTAAAAGCATTACCCCTCATCCTATCACTCCATGCCCTTGTCAAAAGTCCCTCCCCAGCTTTCTTGTACCCCCCCAGGCACTGGAAGGTGCTCTAAGGTCTCTCCAGAGCCTTCTCTTCTCCAGGCTGAACACCCCCAACTCCTTCAGCCTGTCCCCAGAGCAGAGGTGCTTCAGCCCTCAGATCATCTCCATGCCCTCCTCTGGACCTGCTCCAACAGCTCCATGTCCTTCTTGTGTTGGGGGCCCCAGAACTGAACACAGCACTGCAGGGGGGGGGTCTCACCAGGAATTAATAGTTATTATGGCCTATCTTGAAAGATGTCTAATGTCCAATATCCTTGTCCAGCATCTAATGTCCAATATCCTTGAGAGAAGCTGTTGATTCCTTGTTAATCTGACGTGATGCAGAGCCAAATCAAGCATTAGTGATCTGTTCTACCAAATAGGTGCATTTGGTGTAGAGTACATTTGGTAGGTGGACTGAGGCAGAGGCACTGAAGGCGTGCAGCTTCACAAGGCATGACTCTTCAAGTTTCTTTATGCTTGTTAGACAAAAGTGGGCATAATTAGACTTCAGGCAGGCTCCTGTCCTAAAGAAACCAAGGGGGAGTATCTTTATATGTCAAATTAGCGACGGTGTCTCCTATAGCTGTAAACCTACTCTAGTGTTTCCAAGACCTGCTTGGCATATGAGCTTGCTGCAAGCTTTGTGTATCCACAGCTAGCAGCCTCTGGCTTGAATGGTACATCCATTTGCTGTTATTATCCCATTGTCACGTGGGGTTTTTTTGTCTATTATCACTGCAGCCATGTTTTCCAGTAAGTGCTCCCCTCCCACGGATCTGTGTGTGTTTGGAGATTGCTCAGACTGCTTATCAAAGGGATTTAGGGTGAGACAAGAGAAGTCCTGGGATATTTGTAAGCCAATCCCATCATCTGTCTTTTGTGAGCTTGGAAAGCTGTCAGTCAGCACAGAAGAAATATTGGCAAGCCTGGCTGTTCCCTTGCTGCTGAATGGGTTTCTGGAAGGACAGCTGAAGTCATGCAGAGAGTCCTTAAACAAGTCAATAACAGCAAATGGTTGCAGTCAGGGAGAGGTTCCTCCTAGTTTTTTGTGGGACCAGTTTCATTTTGTGGCCTACTGGGTCTGAGACCATCCCAGCTACAAAGGATAAAGCACTGGAGGATGTTGAAACTCATTTTATAGGAATCTGAGCAACATTTTCACCAGGTTAATAACCTAATACTCCCTTAGTAAATAAGTAAAGTTTAGTGAGGAAGAATTAGTTTTCAGGTCAACTGTTGGGTACAAGGTCTGAGAGGGAAGGTCAGGTATTGCTGGCAGAAGGTGGGCAGCAAATGGTTCTTGATCCGGATGGCTGGAGGTTTGGAGCTTCTGTTGAGGCCACTGGTAGGGTTTTTGTGTCTGGGGTGTGAAAGCACATTCATAACCAGCATTTGTAAGACCCACTGGTGAACAGTTCTGTTTATAAGGTGCTGTGTTTCAATAGCAAGACAGAGGCTACAGTGGTAGTGCTGTATGGGATCAGCATGAGCCTGTAGCAAGAGGAAGAAAAACTGTGCTTTCTGTTATGTGCTATGTTAATAAACTGGCTTCAAGAGAGGTCTGGGGTATGTCCTTCTTGATAGGAGCCCAGGACCTTGCAGAAGCATGGCCAAGAGCTCAGAATCACAGAATCCTCTCGGTTGTAGAAGACCTTGAAGAACATTGAGTCCAACCGTCAACCCGACACTGGCAGTCCTTGACTACACTTTAATCCTGAGTGCCACGTCGACACAACTCAAACACCTCCAGGGATGGGGACAAGCTTGAGGCAGAGCGGAGAGTCTGCAGGAACTTTATTGTGCTGTCATTCTGCTCCTCCATAAACCCACTTTCAAATGGTTTAATGCATCGAGAAACTGCACAGTTTGTAAAACAGTGTTGAACTGAGGCTAACTTGCCACAAATTCAAGCTGCAGACAGGTCTTAGGAGGCAGGTGTGACGTGGAGCATTGTTCCTAACCTGATAGAATGGCCACAGTGTTGAGATCCACATTGGTCACAGGTTCATCCAAGTTCTTTCCTTCTGAGCCACGTCCATCCCTGTCTACCACATTTCTGACCTTGCTCTGTGTTTGACCTGACGTGTTGCAGTGACATAACGGGAGCTCAGGGTGCCAATCTTCCCCACACCTCTTGTCTTGCTGCGTTTCCTCATTCTGCAGGTCTGATTGTATAGCCAGGATTTAGGGACAGCACATGGACAGTGGCATTATCACTTGGGCAGTTGCCATGCATTTTTGATGTTAAAAAGTTTGACTTGCAACCTAAAGACAAGGGTAAAAGGGATTAGGTAATTTATGTTAGATTAGGTAATGTATGTAACTTTGCTAATGTCAAAGAGGGCTCTCGGAAGGGACAAAGTATGTCTGCAGAGGCACTACATCAAATACGTGTTAAAATACATCTTTCAGGATCTTCTTCTTCAGTTTCCACAGTGGATTGTTATAGTTTTCTTCTTTCTGCTGAGATACAATATGGGCCCAAACCCTCACTGGTGTTAAATGGTGCAGCTCCAGTAAGGGCAGTGGAGCAACTGACCTCTTCGACTTGATTATTTTGGAGGATAAAGCAGGGAAATTAATTGTAAATTAAGAAAGGGAGAGAATGAGAGGGAGGAGAGGGCTTTTCTTGCCATCTTCTAAGTAGATCCAGTTGCAGCAGTTCCTCTAAAATGGTTGTGCCCTGCTTACAGGATGGTGTGGTTTATGCTGATATTTTCCAGTGTGTTATCCTTTGCTTTTGTTTGAAGTGTTCATATCATTGTGTAGAATGTGAAATCTATCTCTGCACCTACGCCAGGGAAAATCCTAGTCTAAATCCTAGGCTACCTTGGCTGATTATGCAATACTGAAGTAATATCAACATAGATGATCAGCATACAGTAGTGTCCACATAAATAAAACCCCAGAACTAGCTTTGCCCCATGAGCCAATGCTCGAGGTATTGATTTTGGCAGTAACTGGTTCTGCTGAGCACCCATCTGAGATGCCTTCAGATGAGTGGGTCGTCTTCATCAATGCATTGATGCAAAAATTGGGCTAATGTAAACTATCTCGTTAGGTATCAGAATTGCTAGTTGTGTCCATCTGGTTTATTGATGTTATAGATGTTTATATTTGGTATCTGGGAAATGTTTTGGCACAATCAGCTTGAAATGTTTCAGTGATTCTTGTTTGGAAAATTCTGGTTTTGGCTCCTTCCCTGAAAATTGTGTTGTAAGAGGAACCAAAACAATCCTACTCTCATACTATTCCTTATTTTATTCTTAGAACAGGAAGTTTGGCATGGAAAATTATTAACTTTTCAATTCCAGAGCTCCAAGATTTCTGAGAAATTTGAATTCTAGCCTTGTGTCCTTTCCTGTTTACCACACAGATGAGTGAGGAATTGCAAACACCGAGTATGTTCTCTGGGACTCATTAAAACTTGAGACCAAGGTCCTTGTTTTTATTTACCTCATCTCCAAAATCGACAGAGCTCTAGATAAAATCTTAAGACAGGATTGCCAGCAACACTGAGCATTCTGTCATCCCAAATGAATAGAAATTGCAGCTGGTTTGCCAATTCCATCTAACAAAAAGTAGGTCTGTGTCCTACATGAAAGTTCGTACTCGATGCCCCTTTCTTGTTGTGTTCTTCCTCTCTGATGCTGTGCCTGTTGCTTGTCGAAATTGCCAAGGTAGGCTGAATAGTTGCAGCAGTCTGTGATCAGTCCCCATTTTTCAGAGTCTTGTCAGGCTCTTAACTCATCAGTATTCATGTAGGTGTAATCGCACCTGGAAAATTTGCATTACCATGTTGATAAGTCTGTGACAGAAATGGACTGTGACTCAATCTGGTACAAAATTGATAAGCCCTTGCGGGGAAGAATTGGATAAAAGGGAGACACCTGCTAATACACACTTGTTTCGAACTGGGCAGATATAAAACATGTCTCCTTGACATCTCCGTTCCCAAGGCATCATTCAGAGACCATTTGCATCAAGAAATGGAACCTCTGGGTGTCTAGCTGTGGACTAAGTGGTTGGGCCACCACCATGATGGGGTTTGGCCTCTGCCAAGGCATTTTTGGGAATTACTTTGGGGCTTCTCAGTGCAGGCAGGGGAATCACTGGTGGTGTGTGAGGATACCTTGGGTTTCCCCTTGGGAAATGCTGCTAGATTTTCCTGTTTAAACTCCTAATTTGGGTAAACGAAGAGTCTCAACAGTGCTAAGCCAAATGCAACCTCACTGATAAACTAAGGATAGGGGTTCTTCCTGAGTTCATTAAAACACACAGAAATACAGAGCTTTTCTGTTACCTCCAATGCATATTAAGTCGTAGAGTTATAACTGCATCAATCAAAAAAAACCCCTTCTGACCAGGTCAGTTGTTTAAGGACATAAAATATACATAGCTCAGACCTCAACTGTTTGCTGTTTGCAACAGGAATTATTCTGTTGTTGTTGTGAATGTTTAAAATGAAAAAAAAATGAAAATGGGTTATGAAAAGGGTTGTAATTTTTAATGCACTGGTGTCTTCCAGCTCACAATGATGGGTGCAAATAGTGTTTTCCTGGTGCATCTCAAATACAACGAGCTATGCACAAAGAACTCCCAGGTATACTTATTACTGCTAATTATATACTTTGTGTTTAATGAAAGGGTCCTGTCTCCTGTCAGAGGGTTTAATGAAATGTTAATTTTCGCTACTAATCAACTTGAAACATAATAGCAGCAGCTCACTAACAAATCAGTGAACTTTGTGGTTGCCCTGTGCTGTTTTGGAAGAGTTCCAGGTTCTTCCAAGGGCCGTTCATCTCTCTTGCAGAACAGAGAGCGGTGGCTCAGCAGAACACACATAAATCCATCCCATTTTGAACAGCGTGTAACCAATTAAATACTTACCCTGGTTTGATTTTAGCCTTAGAAATGCATTTTATCATTGCAGGTTTTATCCTCACCAGCCCTGCAAAGGTTATTACGTCCTCTTGAATTCTCTCCTGATAAATAAAGATGATATAATGCTCTGCCCAGTATCATAACTCACCTACCTAAATCCTGCCTCTCACAAGTCACACCCTCTTTTGGCACTCTGCTTAATACTTGGGAGTTCTCGTGGGCCCCAAAATCTTCTGAGATATTGGAAAATATTCATGTGAAATCTGTGTATCTCAAAGAGGCTGCAGGACCTCCTGAGGTCTGTATGGAAAAAAAACCCTTATGATATAGTGAACAAAAAAATGTTTGCTCAGAGTGGCCGTGTGGATGCGTTTCAGTCTAATTCAGTCACGTTATCTGTGAGTTAATGCTTGAAACAACTGACGTAGAGTCAGTGGTTTGGGGAGGAAGGCTTTGGTGCTTTGGTTTCTTTACTCCACAGTTTTGGCTGTTATATTTCTTCAGATTGCTGCAGTAGCTTAAGTGTGTTTTCTTGGCTAAACGTTTTGTTGGAAGCACGGATACACCAAAAGCCTGTAAGTATTAATGATGGATGGGTTAATTACCCTGGGTATTGCTAAATAGCAGTCTCTTGCCATTGGTGTTATCAGCCAATTATTTTTCTGTTCCAACAGTGTGTTCCTTTAAGCATGTTCTTCACTGATTAACCTGACTGCTTTTAAAAATGGCAGAATGGGATTGTCACCAGACAACCCTGAGCTGCTCTCTGTCGACAGAGATTGCAACCATTCTCTGATGAAAGATTAAAATACACGGTCAGCTTCTTGCCCGTGCAGCTCTTCGAAACGTAGCGAACACCGAGGTTGGTTGGATTTTCAAAGCCTATTTTTCTGAATAACACGCACGTTTCTGTAATTTGAGTTGCAAACTCATGCAGTGTTTTACTCTGTGCCCTTTTTTCTGGAGTCAAATCTCACCTGCTGTTGTTTGGGGGTTTTGTGAGTGGATGCTGAGATTTATTCCTTCTGGTCGTTCAGAGAAGGTTGAAAATAGTCCCCTGTACCCGAAGAGCTGAGAGTGATGGCACGTGGGGACTTCTTCATAGTTGAAGTCTTTAGTGAGTATGTTTTCCAGGGACTTTGAAGATTTGTCCATACAGTCTTGAGGAGTCTTTGAAGTACTTTGAAGCTCGTAGGCGGGCGCTGAGTTTGACCGAGTCCTACATTTGAAGCATGGTGGAATTGAAGGCATTATTTAAAGCTGAGACCTATTCTCTTCTCCCTTTCCCCACACTTCTAGTTTTTGAATCAACTATTTTTATTTGTTTCAAAAGCAATTATTACTTTTAATACTTTTTTTTATTCCAGTCATTACACTGAAACAGAATGCCCAAAAGTGCAGGTGAGATTTACTGAACCCAGTCTTGTGTGTGTTATCTCTGCCAACCAAGCATGCAGAGATGAAATAAAATCAAGAAGGTGACAACTGAAGATATCAAATAGTTGCAGTAGGTGAATTTAAGGCAAGGAGGAAGGAAGGGGGACTGAAAACTCTGGGTTTAGAATGGCATAGTCTTGAAAGGAAAATCGAAGCCCTCGAGATGGTGATTGATTGACCTGATGTTATTCAACAGAGTGTGCCAAAAACTGTAGGAAGTTAAGAAAATGAATTGATGACCTGGAAAATAAGGTGAGATTAAGAAGTATCGTGGTGATGAGGTTGCTGTAGGCCTGAAGATGGGTAAAGCTGAGGTGATTCATGGTTTTTTCCATCTGTCCTGTTTGCTGCTAGTGCATTATGAAAGCGGCTGAAGGTTGGATAATTCTGAACTCTCCGATGTGTCAAGCTGCCTTCTCTCTCTGTGGAAGGACGTGGGGTGATAAAGGAACATCAGCATGAGTGTTGCTTGTGGCATGTGTGACTGAAAACAAAAATGGCTTTGTTTTGGGTTTTGTTTCCTAATTAGCATGTAAATGCAAGACTATTTTCTATGGGGAAGATATGAATTTGCTGTAGAAACCAGGGCTGTCCTTCAGCATTTGGAAATGATGTTTATTGAGGCAAAGCTGAAAAGTATACGCCAGACATCTGCTCCACAATGTATTTCCTAGCTGTTTGTTGGGAGGCTGGTGTCCTGGCTGGCACCGTGTTTGGCCTGATCTTCACCTACTATTCTAACACTTGTTTGGAAGAGGGAGTAGAAAGCAAACACAGTTTTGAGGCATCTTTGTGCTTCCCCAGCTCAGGGCCGTGGAGTTTTTGTGATGGTCTGAAGGTGGTGTTGGCCTCGGAAGCCAACAGATGCACATCCCATCCTTTGTAATCAGTTTCTCAACGCGTCCTTGGTTTGCTCCTCGCTTCATCTTGCAAGTGGGAATGGTAACAAGAGGCAAGTCCTTACGTGAGCTGCAGAGGTAACAGTCTCTGCAAAACAGAAGTTATCGTTGGCCTTGTTTTTCTGTGGTTTTGAGGCTGAGTGTAACAGGGAGATCTTGGTGGAAATGAAAAACAACCTCATTATCTGCTATCAGTCTCATTCTTCTCATACAATATCTTCATGTAATTTTCCCTGGGTTCAAATAATTGGACAAGCCAGAGTTTACCCTCTCCATGTGAGCTTTGTGCTATTGTCTCACCCTCACTTTTCTCTCTCTGGCTGCTTCATATTAAAGTTTGGAGTGCAGTAGAGTGTCTGCAGGGGAAAACTGAGGCATTGGCTCTTTGGTTCTTTGTAATTTCTTCTGGGTCTCCCGTCGATTCGCTGTCTTTGGGCATGTCACAGAGGCTGTTTTCTGTGATGCTCCTGTGACCGTGAAAACTAGACCAGTGATTCTGCCCCAGAAAGCAATTTCAGATTTAATTAATACTTGAGGGCCACACCACTTTGGTGGAATTAACAGGAAGGTCCATTAATGTCAGTAGGTAAGTGTCCTACATCTGCTACTGATTAAAACACCAATTTGATATTAAAAAAAAAAAGAAAAAAAAAAGAAGGAATCCAGAGTTAAACTGATGACTGAACGGCCTTTCATATTCCTTGGGTCCCTTTTATAATTAGCATTAAGTGCAAATTGGTGAAGCCTCAGGAATAGAAAAGAGGTAATGAGAAATCGTATATATTTTCTTCCCTCTCACCTAAAAATACTCGTGTGTGGGCAGGGCTTTCTGATTAAATGTGTTCATCAAAGTAATGATAGTGAAGGAAAGATAGGGAAAACGGTGCTGGAATGAAATGAGTGAGTATTGGTGTGAGTGCACTATTTATTACAATTTTTTTTCATTTTAAGTTTGTTTTTTACGATTTATTTAAAAATCCAAACTGGATATTTTCCCCTGGCATGCTGCTTTTGTTCAGAAATCCTCTGTTCCTGCTGGACACATTTCACAGTGCCTACTTGGCTTCTGTGAGAGGTTTTTAGTCTTAGGAAATCCACCCCTGTGCCCCCAGAGGGGAGATGGATGGTGTGGGGTGGTGCAGAAGGGCTCTGCTCATCATCTCATGACCAAGAGGGCATCTCCAGCACTATGGTTTGAACAGGTTTTGGTTATAAACTTGTACCAGTAATAGATTTGCTAAAACCATTCCTCCAAAATTCCCACTGCAGCCACATTTTCCAATTGCTTGGGGTTTGGTTTCGTTGAGTTTAGTTTTTATTTGTTTTTTAATTTGGCCATTCCTAGCCAGGAATTGCCTTCTTTAATTATGCATTGCTCAAAATGTACAGGACAGGCTATTTCTAATTGTCTCACTGCTCCTGAATAACCTGCTGGTATTGTTTTGCCCCACTTTGGTTGTTGCTGTATGAAGCCAGGGTTGAAGCAGCAGAAGAAATGCTGCTGCCTTTTCCCCTTGGCACTTCTGGCCATTCCTGCACAGCATTTTCTCTTTTGGCCATAAATCAGGATGTGAACTTCCTATAAAGATTACTTTAAAAACAATCTGAAAAATGACATATTTATGGGATCACGACCATATTACGCTGATATGGGAAGGAGTTAGTTCCCTTCATTTTTTTTCTTGGTAAATGAGAGTGGGCTCTCCTTTCAGTAAAGCGTGCTTCGTGATGAATGGAATAAAGCAGGCCAGTAATTTAGTTAAGATGATTTATATGAGCCATACATATAACTATTTTCCCCCTTCATCTCATGGTGTGGTGCCAGGAAGGCTGTAAACAAATCATTGACCTTTCTGTGAGCGTGTCACCAGTGACCCGAGGGCTCCTCCTGTGATGGATCCTGTATTTCCTGTCAGTAAGGAGGATGCTTTGGGAGGAGGGCGAGTGCTTTGGTGCCCACACAATCTCTGTGCATGTGGGGGCTGTTGATATTTTGTTGGTCCTGTTGCACCATCTGAGACCTGCCTGTCCTTTTCAAGTGAACCGCTTGAGTTTTAATAAGGGCAAGTCAACTTCCAATTCAGAGGGAAAAGGTTCATTGCCTAAAAGAGATGGTTACTGTCTCATTAATAATACTTTTCATTTCGTATGTGGCCTTGAAGCACTTCACAGAGTAATATGGATATCATAATTGCCGGATTACGTAAAGTGACTGGTCTAGGGTGACCCAGCAAATGAAATCATGGAAAAAACGCGGTGTTCTGCCTGTGAAGTCGAGGACTGAGTCATTCTCAGAGGCTGATGGGGAGCAGGTCATCCACATCCACACTGCAGCAGAGAGTAATGTCTGTTTAGGAGATGGGGCGGGGGGGTTGGAGGCCACAGAGACCTGTGAGCACCCAAATCCTGCTGGGCAAAAGGCTGTGAGGCACTTTGGTGGTGTCTGGCTGCCCAGCCATCACAGAATCACAGAGCAGTTTCACCTGGAAGAGACCTTCAAGATCATCAAGTCCAACCATATTCCTAGCCCTACCAACACCACTAACCCATCGCCTCAAGAACCACAAGGGATCCAGGAAAGAACTTTCTCTGCCTCTGAAAGTGGTTAACCTCTGAGTGTTTGGTCAGTTTTATTGGAGAGGATTGACAAGTATCAGGACTGTACGGGCCTTTTCCTATTAATAGATCAGTCTAAACAGATTTGCTATTGAAGATAGGGATTGAGTATCCTGCTGGCAGAGGAGGCTGGGCAATGTGGGAGTAGGGGTGAGAGCAAGAGGGGAAGGCAGAGTGCGTTTGGAAATGTACTCTGAGCCACATCTCTGAGTCAGGATGCGCTGCTCAGTGACCACCTTTGCTGCCTGTGTGACTATATGCAGTTAAATATGTGATTTATTTCAGAATGTGCCACTTAGCTGCGTAGAGTAACGAAGAGTCTGGGAGCATGTCCTACAGTGCTTCTGAGGAACTCTCCTTCAACATCCCCTAGATCCAGAGAGCCGAAGTGCCCAGATTTTCACAGGCATGTGTGATTCTGTGCTATTTTGAAAATCTTGCCTTTTGCACCGTAATGATTCCTCAACGCAGCAGTGAAAGCTTGAACGTGTGAAAATCTGTCCTTAAAACTGCAAGCTAACTTTTTCCTTAACTTTTATTTGCAATGCTTCCCTGATTGGTGGGTGGTTGTGGGTTTTTTTTTTCCCTAGGAGACTGTATGTTGTTTGTCTTGCACCAAGAAGTGTGCATTAGAAAGAGCAACGAGGGCAAACACGGTGTTGGAATCAGAAAGGCCAAGGTACTGATGAAGTTTCTGCATTGAAATCGGTGGAAGTAAATGTAGTCCTGTCAAGATAATTAGTATGATGAGTAAAAGTGACCTTTATAGCAGGGAACATAATTGCATTGTCACGGCCCATTATTTGACCTCCTATGAGCAGTCCTTCAATGCTGCTAATGAGTATTTCTGTGTATGGGTGTTGACAGCCAGGATGCTCTTGGGAAATAAGTGGCACCTAGAAACCAAGCAAAATATTAAGGACATGGTATGCTTATTATTTATAAAAGATCCCTATTAATATAGTTCCTCCGTGGTGTAGTAATTGGTGAGAGCTTTACAGGACTCGTTCTTCCTGTCTTGTTTGTGGAGCCTGAGGTTTCTTCTTTGTAACATCCTGAAGCCACTTATTTTAGTGTGTGCTACTGAGATCTGAAAAAAAAAAAAAAAAGAAAAAAAAGCCCTTAGCCTACATGTTTTTCAAATTAGAAGTAATTCAGTGAGGCTGAGCTCTTCACACTCCTGCCTGAAGGATTGGCATTATGTGATTTTATTTTTTTTTTTTCTAGCTTGCCAGTTAATGGTTTGTTCATGGGCTTTGAGTAACGCTGTAATTTACCTTAAGACATGAATTTTGAAGCCATCTTTCTCCAATGCATGAAAGAAACCTCTCATCTGAATTTTTTTTCTCTGCAGCTTCTCAGTCAGAGATACTCCTTTATTCAGACGAGAAAGAATCATTTTGATAATCAGCTTCTGCATCCCATGAAACAGGGGCCAGAAAACCTTCTCTCCTGAACATCTGCCTTACACATCCTTAATGTCTCTGAGAGCTCTTGAATATATTTGAGAAAGAAATAAAACCTGAATTTAGGTGTCCAAGTGACAGAATTTACCATGTTCTTAACTACACTATGTGAGTCATTGATTGCCTTCAGAAACCACGTATCTTTTGGCTAAATTTATGTTGCACTGCATTCCAGGCATTGGCTTTGTTTCACTGAATTTAGAGGTCTAAGCTGTTGTGGTAGATCTTTCATCAGAGATTCTACAACCTGCAAATCCAATAATTGCCAGCAGTTGTCTTAACTGTGTATCACAAGCACCACTGTTTCTGTGTGGTCACTTGAAGGGCCAGAGGAGACGTAATCAGAGGAGTAATTAGAGTGTGTGGCTGGAATTCCTCCCCATCTTTTGTGAGGTTGCCTTGCTTTTATTCAGGCAGTTTTCATAGCTCTGACTCTTCTGGTTTAATTAATGTGTTTCAAAATTAGTTGATGACCGTGCTGTTGGTGAAAAGGTGGGTACAGCCTTTGTGAGTACAGTTGAAGCCATTTCTTGCTCTCATTACAGAGGTCTACAAGACAAAAATGTTGTGTAAAACACAACAGAAATTCAGGAGATGTCTGACTCTGCTGCAAGGTCAGTGGATGTATTACTGAATTCCTTTGGGCTTTATGTAACTCCTGGAAGATGCAGAGAAATGGTTGTCTCGCCACGTGCCTGTCTTGTTCAGGATCACTACCAGACTGCAGTCGGTTTAGGTCTTTTCACCTATGAAAAAATCTGAAGAGTTATCTGCTTGTGGTGACTGTAGATAATATTCTGACCTATGGCTGGCAGCAAGTGTGTAGATAATCTGTCACTTTTGCTTTGAATCAATACCTAACCATTACCTGCTTGTGTGTCTTTGTTGAGGGAGCCTCTTTTGTATTTTCCAGCACACTCTTAGAGCAACCATTCCACCTCTGTCATTGCTCTGATAAACGTTTTAAGCATTGCAATTATGAAGTATTTTCTTCCATTTCCTCTTTTTTCCTCCCTCTAAGCAGTGAGAGTGGATTTGACTGATGTCAGAACCTTGAATTTTCCAGTATGTTTTATGACTTTAGAGAACTTTGCATTTTTCCCAGCAACCACTTTTGGGAAGAATTTTTTTTGCTCAGTACTTCAGCATTTGCAGAGCTTCAGCTGTGGTGTCCATGAGGTAGGGGATGCAAACCAAGTCTTTGCATGTGTATTATAGCTGCTGAAATGGAGGACTGGGAAGGGGGTATGTGAGATTGAGATCATCAGTAGGAATTCAGAGCATGCCTTTTCTATGCTTTTTGGGTGCAGTGAGACCTTCATGACATTTTGCACATACAGAGCTTAGGAAGCATGACTGAAGGGTACCTTCTGGAGTTTTCAGCATCCTATATATTTGAAGCCATGCAATGGTTCTGGTGTGGTGTTAAGGATTTTTGCAGAGCACAGAAGGCTCTTCCCACCGAGGAGGCAGATCTAGGAGACCAGAATTTCTAACTTTCATTGAGTTCAGTGACATTTAGGATTCTTAATATTTTCATGGGTCTTGGGTTGGGTAATTTGCACAGGGGAGCAATAAGGTAGTGCTCAATATCAACAACTTATTTCCTGTATTACATCTGTTTCTTACGTTACAAACTCTGTATTGACTCCTTTTTTACAGGCTTTGCATACCAGGCTAATTATGCCCTTCTTATTGACTGCATGCTCAAAGGAAAAGTAACTCTGCTTCTGCAGTGCTCAGTCCTAGAGGGCATGTCTGGATAGGACCATCATACAATAGCCTTGGTTGGAAATGACCTCCAAGATCATCAAGCCCAACCGTTAACTTAGCACTGCCAATTCACCTCTAATATGAATGTCTACAGCTAATACTAACCCCAAAGTTGTGGTTTTCTGGTCCTGCTCATGAATAGCAAGCCTTTTCCATCTGAAAAAAACCCCAATAACATGGGTGTCAACAACCTGTCTCTGTTCTTCTTAGCATCAGGTGGCCTGGGAAAGTCATTAATGTTTTAGTGGTACCTGGGATGGTGTGGATGGTGTGCTGGGAATTTCAGTTCAGCCTTGCATGGGAAGTGAAAGCTGGCATTTAAAATGTATTCTAACAGATTCAACAGTTTTCCCTCTGCAATCAAAGATATTAATTATTGAGCCTATTTTCAGAAAAATGGTTTTTAATAGCAATTTGTAGGGATGGAAAATGGTTTTGATTTCCTGTCTGTAGGGGATGCCAAAAGATGGGTTGCTTAAAGCTTGAATATTGAATGTAATGAGGCCCTGGGGGATGAATAGCAACAGTCTGAGCACCCTCACTCTGAGCTGGGAAACACACAGGACATGCCCGGCGAGAGAGAGGCCAATTCTGATTTATATTGTGACTTTAATTCCAAAGTATTTAAAGTATATGCAGTACTTAAAGAATATCCAGCACTTAGAGTGACATCTCCATACTCAGGGTAGAAACTAACATGCGTGCACAATTGCTTCTCTTTTATGTGGTTTTTATTATTTATATTAGGCAATTATTACTTTACAAGGCAAAGAATTAGAAGGGGAAAATCAATGTACATGCCTTTACAGGAAGGTACAAGCCAGCAGGTTGTCTAGAGGAGAATAAAAGAGGCCAAAAGCAATGTTTGAGCTGTGTCCTTGGACAAAAGGACTCTCCTGGTCAGGAGGAGAATGCTCAGCCTAGGGCTTGAACTGAAAATACCCATCCTGTATTACAGGAGAAGAATGTTATAGAAGAAGTGTAAGCCATATGGTTTGTCTGAACCACTGACATTAGCAGGTTGCAACTAGATAAATATTTTAACTCGCCTAGTGTGAGGCATGCTTTTTGTCCTACCATGCTTTTCTCCTTTTATGTTTATATGCCTTTTCTTTTTGGATTAAAAGATTTCTTGGCTGCACTGATGAGCCTGTATTGCTTAAGTGACCTGTGGAAGCACATGAGGATACAACCCAGTGCAGTCTGAGCAGCTCACCGAGCCAGCTATAGGAAATAAAATGCTAAACCCAAGAAGAAAATAATAAAATAAAAATCTGAAATGTCAAGTCACGAGAAAGCCACTCATCCAAAGAGAGGGAGATGATAGCATTGAGCCAGGCTGAGGACTAGGCTAGGTAGAATTGGAAGTCTCTCTGATTCCAGTTATATGCATGTCATTAACATGTAGCAAAATTGAATTTGAATGTTAGGATTGCTAATAATTCCTCTTCTCCTTCCTCTCACAGCAATAGCAGGAGAGGCTGCTGCTGAGACTGTGGAGAATCAGTCCACTGTTACTGGATAAATTGAATTAGCAGCTCTGGGATTAGCTGCAGTGTATGAAAGGACATGGGGTAGTGGTGACATGGCAGTGCTGGGTTAATGGGTGGACTTAATTATCTTAGAGGTCTCTTCCAACCAATTCTGTGATTCTGTGATCAAAAAAAACCCCCAAACCAAACAATTGTTGGAGGTGTCTAGGCTGCATCCCGTTATTAAAATGATTTAGGAGCCAGGATGGCACTGAAAGTCAAGGAGGTGCACATTTGTTAACACACACACACAGAAAAAAGGCACAAAGGCAACACAGATCCCTTGCAAACTTTGGTTTCGAGGTCTGTGGGGAAAAATCTTTTGTGTCAGCACTTGGCACTCTCTGCCCTGCTGGCTGTTACACTGCTGATGGTTCCAGAGGTGTCCCCACTGCAGTCACCTGGCTTTGTCATTACCACTGAGAGGCTCCTGGTGCTGCCACTTCAAAGCCATTTGAGGACTGTAGGATAACTTGGGGAACTGGATTTATGGCATAGGTATTTTTTTTTATGGAGCAGCTCAGTTTTGAAAACTGTCTTTTTTTCTACTGGCAGCTGCAGAGTTTGTGTTTCTTACTCCATTTAAAATATGCAGCGCTGGGAGTAAGAGGTTTTCCTTTGTCATCAGACTTCCATGATTGAAAGCCAAACAGGCTTTTATTCTTCAGGGATACCACTGTTTCTGAAGATCAGGTTGAGAGAAAAGGGGTGGAAATACCCCTTGCAACAAAAGTAGTAAGGAGTTCAATTTATTAAGTTAATCAAAATACTGCTAAAGGAAACATCACAGTCTGTCCCAGAGGGAGGAGTTATAAAGGGCTTCTTATTCTGAGAGGTAATGAAAGAACAATTTCTGATAGCTGGCAGTTGTCTAGGATAAAATCCCACCTCATGTTAGAGATCAGGTATGAACTCTTGCAAGTGCTGGGAGAAATTACTACAGTTGTGGTTTATCCATCACTTAAAGATGCACCAAAAGCCCATGCCTAGGCTGGAGCCAGTTTGTTTCATGTTTGTCAAAGAACTTCAGGTAATGACCAGAGAAGGAACCAAGAGATGGACGTGCTCTTTGTGTCTCTGCCACTAACCTCAGGGACCTTCTGCCTTCCCTCCCCTGCCTCAGTTTCCCTATTTTAGATTGGCAGGAGAGGTGCTTGCCTGCCTTTGTAAGAGCATTCTGTTCCACTGATGTGGAGCACTGCACACAGGACCATTGTTGCTGCCACCTCCGGGGTCACTGACTCATGTGCTGGCTTTCAAGCTGTGTTTTTGAGTTTAACAGTGAAGTTCTGCCACCACGTTTCCTCCCGGACTCGCCCGAGATGCCTCATTAACGTGGATCTTGAACTCTCCCCACTGCTGAGTCTCACTACGTACATTGCCACCGTGACCCACTTTCCTCTCTTAGATAAAAGCTGCCCACAAAGCAGCATCGTTTTCTTTTTTGCTCTCCACCCCCATGTATTCTCCTTCCAAAACACTTTATTCCTCTCAATGAATCCTTGCGTGTGATTGTTGCCATAAGTTACTGATCTGCTTAAAAAAAACAATAAAAAAATAAAAATGATTGAGATTTTAGAATAATGGAAGTTGTAATGAGAGGAAAGAAACCGTAAAGCAGAAGTCAATGGCTGCAGACACCCAACAACTGGTCTCTCTGCAGGTTCTGCACCGTTAACTAATGCAGAGATAAAGAGGCATGCTGCTGCTGTTTTCTTTTTTTAAAAGCTGCTGTTCTACTTATTTTCACTTGGGAACAGGCCACGAGTGGAACCCTGGAGTGCTGGTCACTGGAGGGGATGGCAGTTGGGAGATCCAGGAGCTCTGCGTGGCTGAAGAACTCCCTTGAGCCTTAGATCCTGTCTCCCTTCTTGGGGCATTGGTGAAGGCAGAAAGGAAGAGCTGCCCCCCACACTCTCCCCTCCTTTCAGCAGGGCACAGGGAGCACTTATAGGGCCTCCCACAAAACAGTATTGCCCATCTCAGCAAACAGAGACACCCCCTCGAGTCCCAGAAGCAGCATCATTATTGTACTTTGCCTGGGATAATTATCTCCTTAACATGGGTAATTAGGCTGGTTGCCACACTGTGCTGACTCAGCTACACTGTGCTTGCCTGTGGATCATGCCCAGCTCAGAGCCACACAGGTGAGTTAAGGGGCAGAGCCTGGCTCGTTGGAGGGCTGGTGTCAGAGCGGGCTGCTGAACTGGGCCACCAGTAGGAAATCCCATCCGGAGGACTCCAGCTTGTGCACAAGTGTGCTGTGCTGGTGAGGTCATCCCTGAGCTGGGGATAGTCTGGACTGACCTTTGTGGGTACTGGGTTGTTTTTCCTGTTGATGACATTAGTAGCAGGTGGCAGTGTTGTGGGTAAGGCGATGGATAACTGAACATCTGGGTCCATTTCTCATGTCTAACTGTGGCTTTTGTAGCCTTGGCAAACAGATCAGAATCTATCTCAGTCTCTGTTACACTGGTTTGGGGGATAAATAGCTCTCCTCTTAGCTGTCTGCCTTGTATGTATGTGTTTTAATATGCTGTTGGAGACTGGGATTTCCCTGCTGTCGCTTCATTTTATTTCTCTGAGCGTGGTCCAGAGTCTGCAAAACTTTGCAGTTGGGGTTTTACTTGGCTTCCCTTCAAAAAACCATACCCTGATTTTTTACACTAAAAGATTCTGGTTAGGCAGGAGGTGATAAAGCAAATTGGAGCCTGGCAGGGGTTCTGGGGCCGTTAAACACCATCAGCTCTCTTAATGATGGCAAGTGCTCAGCCAGTGAGTGCTGCACCCTGGCCAAAGAGATCGGGGGACAGCTGGTACAAACTGTCCGGATGGGTTTTCTCAAGAGGCAGTGAAAATGTTACTGCTGCCTAAATGCACAAACATAGACATGTCAGCCCCAACCCTTCTGCACACCGGGAGCTGTCGAGCTCTTTCTGAAGTAGTTCCTTCGAGGTTGTAGGTTGCAGCCTGTGTCCAGGTAACTGGTTAGCTGGTTTGGGGAGACAGCTGAGTAGCTGGTACTTCCACATCTATTACCCTGTTTCCTTCCACAACTGAAAGCCCCTTCTGTGGTTTAGAACTTGCCCATGGTGGGAAGTGCTTGTGTTGTGCCGAGGTGACCCAGTTCCACACCTGCCATTAATAAGAAGTCAGAGTTCCCAGCTTTGGGCTGCACACGTTGGACAATGACAAGGAATTAATTGCAGCTGGAGGAAGTAGACAGCTGGCACAGGGAACATTTTTGGAGTGGTTCATTTAGATTTCACCTCTACGCCCCACGCTCAGGTTTGATTCTCAGCTGGTGTGAGTTCAGTTCTGCTCATCGAAGGGACCGTTGTGGTGAGCACCCAGCCCTCCATTGCTGTCTCTCCATTGAAATGCTATCTGCATTCTGGGTAGATCTTTGTAGCAGTTTCATCCTGATTTTTTTCCCTGCCTTACAGTAGGAAGAGCTCTGTTGGACTTCCCAACGTACCACCAAAGGGGAAGAAGAACAAAGTGAAATGGATCAGGACTCTTGGTCTGCTGGGGCTCAGTGAGTGCAGCCTGCTCATGAACTTGGGACTAAAGAAAACCACCCTTGGATGTGCAGCATCTGTCCACAAATAGCTGATCTCATGTGAGATTTTAGAGCAGTAAACCTGCTAGTAGAAAGTCACCTCCTTGATAGATAAATTAGTCAATGGGTTTATTTATGTGGGACACTGGACAAAGTGTGGATTCAAGTTGACCTAGTTTACCTTGACCACAGTTAAATTATATTGAGCTTCTGCACAGCCCCCCCTAGTTCAGAATTAACTGCAAACTGCCAACTGCAGCACTTTCACAAGCTGGTGCACTCCCTTTGCACGAGTACATAAAATGACGTGGAAAGCGGGGAGCAATGAGAGGCACAGCCCACCTCTGCCAGCTCTCTGAGCCTTAATCCCCTAACCTAATTTGCCTCTGCTTTTAATATCACCTCCACATTGGCAGCCATGAGAGAGAAGCTGAATACCAAAGGAATTAAAAAAACCTCAGTTCTGAGTACAATGCTTTTCTGGATTTTCTGCTTTTGAAAACTCGATAGAAAAGCAAAGGGCTAAGAAGATTTCTTTAATGTAGGAGAGACTTTCCAATGGAGAGATAAATAGGTCTCACTTTTCCCATTATCTGCTACAAATCAGAGAAAACTCCCCCTGAGGTAGTGATGGACTAGCAGTACACTAGGAAGAAAAGGGGAATTTGGTGCTTGGGTTTTTTGCTGGTTTGTAGTTCATGCAAATGTTTTAGACTTTCTTTTAAATACTAAGGACAAAATCCTGGCTTGGTTGTGCAGCAGTGTCAGTCCCTTGGTTTGGGTGGGTGCTGATTTATGCCAGTCTCACCTCTGAGCTGGCAGGGGGAGAAATTATGAGCGCTGTTTCTCATGCTGTGAAAACACACCTTTGTGTTCCTTTGGGGAAACAGAGGCGCCTTCGCCTGTCGTTCATCTCCAGTTTTTAGACTGCTGTAAAGCAGCTTTGTAGAAATGAGAGTTGGGCTGAACCAGACACTTGCTTTCTCCTAACACATAGTACTGATTTCTGCTTATTCATTAATTTTGTATTTGGTGGTGGGGAGTGGCTGCTGATGCTATTTCCTCACCAATTTTGTTAAATTAATTCATGACAAAATGTTTATTTATACTATGCCCCCAAAGTCCAGCACCCAGAGGTGTTGCTGAAGTCTCAGAAATGTGGGTTTCTCTGTAACTCACACCACTGTCTTCCAGGGCTTATCCTAAAGAGAGGCAAGAGAGAAGATTTAGTCTGGTGGTGGTATCTGATTTAAATTGAAAGCACAAGAAATTAGTGGGCTTTTATGATGCAAAAAGCCACTATGGAATGTTAGATTTCCTCCCCCAATGTATTGGGCATAGGATAGGTGGCCATTTCCACCCCATGAAAGACACCCAGTGTTCATGTTTTGTAACCCTCGTCCTGTAACTCCAGATGATCATTATTCTGACTCATTTTTGTGAAATTGGTTAAGCTCTTGCTCTTCATGATATCTGAATATGGTATTGAAAGAAACTATTGTTTTCCTAATACTTTATTAAGGGATGTACAGGAATTTTCATTCTGTTTTCTCTAGGGTTTATTTCATCATAGTTTTCTTCTATTACTAAGTATTTTCCTCCTTTCTAAGATAAACAGTACTGATCTTTTCAATATCTGTAGCATTAAAAAAAAAACCAACTTTAAATCATCCTATAAAACATAATAGAAAATGTTGACTGTGCTGCATAATTCTGCTGGAAAGCTTCTACAAGCCTATAGAAAGGTTATCATTTTCTATTACAAATACAGAGCCTTAAAGCACTTTGTACAAAATCCCATTGGATTTCATTCCTATTAAATTCTATAGGACTGAAGATGCCCCGAAGGATTATCCTGATAACGGCAGGAGACCGTTTTGCTGGGTAATGTATCTTCAGCTGGGCTGTTTTCAAGCTTGCTTTTTTGCAATTATCTGGTAAAACTTTATCACCCTTCTTTAATTTCTCAGCTGTCTTTCCCATTCTGGAAAATGCTGATGAGATCTCTCTTCTCTGGGTTTCCGATTGTGAGGCTGTCAGAAGTGTAAATATTTTATAGGTGATGATTTGACTTTCTAGTAAATTAGTGCTTCTTGAAGTCCCCCTAGAACCTTTTGGGCCGGGCTGATAAAATAATGTTGGTTATTGTACCAGCACTTTGCTTCTGCCTTCACTTCTCTGCTCTTCTGCCGTGGGAACTTGCGTGGCATCTCACGGCAATTTGCTTTATTTTGTGTCTCTTCATGGTGGCCTCAAGGATGCCTTTTGTGAGGTGTCTCCATAGGTGGTGAAGAAAATGTGTGTTGAAACTTCCTGCTGCTCTGCCGTGGTGCAAGTGCTGGTTAGTCCCTTCTCTTTGGGTAGCAAAGGGTTTGGGGTTCCCTTCTTCTCCAGCTCCCAGGCTGTGGAAATGGTGGCAAGACCCGTTTAGACTACTTGAGATCTATCTTAAATGCTCTGACTCATTCCTTTAGCAGCAGCACCCTCTTCCCCTCTCAAGTTTCTTTGCTCAAATCCACCGAGTTTCACCTAAATTAGATGCCTGGAGTCTCTGTGATGTGCAGCCCTTCCCTGCTCGCAGCTCTGAGGGAGTGGTGGCTCTGCCTAGGCTCACGCTGCACGCCATCGTTCCAAATGAACCGCACATCAGGACATAATGGGCCTCGCTGGCAGTCCTCTGCCTGCCATATGCTGAGTGCAGCTGGTGTGTGGCACCGTCACTGAAGCAGGTAATTTACTGCAGGAGGAAGAAACAGACCGCGCGCGCCAATTCATCAAGGTTAAAAACACCGGCGATGAAGACACCGTGGAGAGGGATGGCATAGAAAGTTTGGACAATTTCTACAGAGAGGGAATAACTCTATAACAACTCCTCCTGTAGTTCTGTGGGGCCCTGGTGTATTCCCCCAAGGAGGAAGGTGAGGACTGCTCTAGACAAGCCTATAGGATTCCAGTCATGTACTGGAGATGGGAGCTCCATCTGATGCTCCAGAGCTTGGCATCACAGCCAGGGTTTTTTTTATGGCAGGGACCTGTGCATAAAAGAGATGAGATATATGTATCTCTCTCTATGTGTGAACTTGAAAGGGAGAAGGCAGATTTGGATCGCAGCCTTACCTTGGGAAACGAAGGTGTGATGCACTGATAAGATGCAGTAAGACTGGCAAGACTTGTGTTCTCTCTCTGTAATTCATTTATTTATTCAGTTGATGCAGCTTGCAGGTTAATTCCAGTGGGGACTGTCTCTTTCCATGGGGGTGTGTTTGGCCAAGGGGCCCCCAGTCTTTCCTGCAATGTCTGTGCTCCTTTGAAGACCAGATTTATTACAATTGTGTGAAATAATGCATTTCATCAAACACCTCATTTCGTGAGGGCTCTCTATTCTCTTTCTATCCTCGTGTTGCCTCGGTGAAGTAGAAAATCAGCAGTTGACCTGGATGTAAAATGTAAGGAGCAGGAATATATTCCCTGAATGACCATCTCTAGCACCTTTCACAAGGTAAGCACGTCTAGCATGTGCTTACCTTTTATTCCCTGGGTAGGCTGAAATATGTCTGAACGCCTCACGTTGTTATTAAGGCACCAGCAATAATATTCCAACATGACATAATTAGAATAAATCTGAGCGGAGTGTGTTAGGAGAGAAGAATCATCATTTCTCAGAAATATCATTAAAAATCTTATTTCATGCAATATTCTCATCCAAAGCACCAAGCGAGCTCATTTTGGCATGCTGGAAATGAATCATTGGCTCTGATTGTCTAGTCTAGGAATTCCCATATATCAACATCCTTCTAAGAAATTGCAAGAAATACAAGGAAGCAAAATTAACTTTCAGACACCCTTATTCAATCCTCTGTGCCTAACTTAGATGAGATTAGGGATTTCGTTTCCCTGGCCAGACCCTGGGATTTTTTTTCCCTGTTATTAAAGAGAACCAACCAACAGCCTAACACAATATATGTCAGGCTCTTTCATAAAGCCTGGTTTTATCTTGCGAGATAATCTTAGTTCTTCATTAGGAGCTATACGGCTATTTTGGGCTGATGCCCCAAGGATGAACATTCACCACTGAAATGAACAAACCTGCGTGGTCTGAAACACAAAATTTGTTGGTTAGTCCTTTATTGGCTTATCTACATTGGTGCCAACAAAGGGGTTTTTTTGAGAAAGGACTCTTTTTTTTTTTTTTTCCCCCCTTTTAAGTCAAGCTATAGCACAGAGTCCATGAGCTAATATCCTGAGTTGGTGTCAAATTGATTCCATAACCTTTAGGAAAAAAAATAAATTACTTTCACAAGGGTAAAAGGGAGCATCTTAACAAACCCAGGTGGACAATACCATGCCTCCCCTCCCCAGGTATAGCTGCTGGGTTCTGTGGGTTGGATTTAATACGATTAACTTCATCTAGGAGAATGTGCATCCTACGACAACCGAGAGGCCCCACAGTGGCTCTTCTAATCTAAAACCAAAGATGGAGCTCTAAGTTCAGGCCTCAGGCAGTGATTAACTAGCAAAGGCATGAGGACAGAGCCCACAGCGAGTTCCTTAATTCCCCCACCAGACTCATCCCCTTTATCCAAATGGTTCGAGCTTCCTTCCGAAACAGCCATTTTGTTCCTTCCTTCAAGACAGTTTGGGTTCTTCTGTTCCCGTTTTCTCCCCCACTAACTAAATCATATTGGACATTTCACGCTGAACACACTGATAGTCTCTAAAATATCAAATGCTTTATCCCTAGGAGCCCCCTAGGAGCTGCGTTTTTTAATGGATTAACTATGACAGGGACTGCACTCCCACAGTTTTTAAAATATACAATAAGTATATTACATACTTTTAAAGCTATAAATAAGATTTATACACAACCCATGGGGATTTTCCATTAAAACTTCATAAATCACATAGTACACTATCCATTTTAATCCTCAGCCTTGCAGTGTTAGTCCCCAGAAAAATATATTTAACCCTGTATAAAATTCATGATAAGCACATATAAAGAATGTTAATGAGAGCTTTTATGTGTTCTGTATTTTCTCACCCTAATGCATTTTTTTTTCCTGGCAATTATGTGTAATAGTAGTAGTTATCTCTTGGCCCCCTGCTTTATTAACTGAAGACCCAGGTGCTCTGCCTAGAATAGGTCCAGCAGAGAGCAGCAGAATGAGCTTTTTGGGCATTATCCTCTCTTTAGATGGAGGGCTCCTATTGTTTGGTGCTAGGAGAAGGTGACATGCAGATTCCACCTCTCCTTTGCTCTCACCCTACTGATTAAACTCTTCCTTTCTAATGAATGGCAGAAGAGGAGGAGTGGTGATCCAGTCGTATGGTATTGAACTGCCTTCAGCTCTTTGGCATGCCCAATTATCACAGAATCACAGAATCGGTTGGGTTGGAAGGGACCTCAAAGCTCATCTCGTTCCAACCCCTTGCCATGGCAGGGACACCTCCCACTGGATCAGGTTGCTCAAGGCTCCATCCAACCTGGCCTGGAACACTGCCAGGGATGGAGCATCCACAGCTTCCTTGGGCAACCTGTTCCAGTGCCTCCCCACCCTCAGGGGAAAGAACTTCTTCCTTAGATCCAGTCTAAACCCACCCTCTCTCAGCTTCCACCCATCACCCCTCGTCCTGTCATTGCTGTCCCTTGTCAAAAGTCCCTCCCCAGCTTTCCTGTACCCCACTTCAGGTACTGAAAGGCCCCCAAAATACTTTTAAAATAATCACATAAGAGAAAGAATATGGCTGAACATTGAGGACAAATTATCAAGGTGTAAATCCAAGTATCTCTTCAACTTCCACACAGCTTCGCATTCCAACTCATCTGTTGTGTCCACATACAACACCTGTTATGTTATTCACTTGTGTGTTACAGGAAGCACAGCACAGGACCAGTTTCAGAGAATAACACATGTTCAGCAAGTCTTCACCTCCACCTTCAGCATTCTGTATTCTTAACTTCGCTCTTCAGCACATCTATTTTAATATACATGTCCCAGGATTCTAAACAGCAGAGATTGGCATTGCCTCTGCCCCCTCAGCAGTGATGTTCCCTAAGGGCTGATTAATGAGCTTTTATGCCCTCTTAATATTTTGAGAACAGAACCAAAATGAGATTTTATTTGGTAGGATCTTGCCACTTGAACCATCAGCATGAAAATCTCTTTTCTCTCCACGTGC
This sequence comes from Podargus strigoides, assembly GCA_028020825.1. Lineage (NCBI taxonomy): Eukaryota > Metazoa > Chordata > Aves > Caprimulgiformes > Podargidae > Podargus > Podargus strigoides. Next base: position 74,023,503 of record CM051622.1, on the reverse strand, counting down.
TCCTCTCTTTGGTTCTAGCAAAGCTATACAAGCATATAAAGGATGCTCCCACCCCTAAAACTTTAATGACATTGCAGATTCTCCAAAGTGCTGTTGCTGATACTGAGAAAGCATATAAGAAAGAATCATACTTGGGATTTTCAGTTTATATAGGTGATTGTCAATTGGAAGCTTTAAAGGGCTTAGTTAGATGGGAATTCATTAAGATGCAGCTGTCAGTATGTGTTTGGGGTTTTTTTTAACTCACATATGTGTTTTTTCCTCTGTTGACTGGAAGTTGAAGGAGATGTGTTTATTCCTATCGTATATACACGTAATTTTAAATTCACAGCGATTTCACTAAGATAAAACTGGAATTGCCTGTGCCCTGGTGTCGTTTTCATCAGACAAACTGAAAGCAATGGGTCCTAACGAGGTGCTTTAAGCGACCTGCTGTTATCTCTATGATTATGGAGACGTTAAGTGAACCTGGTTTTTGTCTTTTTAACAGCCGAGCAGACGTGGTTTGTCATTGCTGACACAGAGCAGAGTGATCAAGCTTCCACTCTGGGCTGTGGATACCCTGTGAGGGAGCTACGTGTCCTTCTTTTAAAATGTCTTCACAGCTTGGTCTGGCTTACACTGTGATCTCTTGTGTTCTGCGTAGTCATCCATCCACACCCTTCCCAACCCACATGCCAGCCTTTCTCAGCAGCCCAGTTTCTCCACAAATGCTTTTGTCCTCTCTGAAAAGACCCCTCAGAGCCATCTAAAAATCCTCTTCTTCCTTCTGCTCTGTCTCAACAGCTCCGTGATGGTGCCTGGTTCATTGCTCTCACATCTGTAAGCCCACGGCGAGTGAGGAAGACTTTGGCTCAACTTTGCACCAATTTCAAGTGGCTCAGAAAGCCTTAGCTCACATCTGTGCTTGCATAGACCTGCCCGAGCTGGCTTTGAATTCCCTGCCCAGGGTACCAATAACAGCACATCCACAGCAGAGCTCTTAGGAGATGCAAGGTCGTTATCTGAGCTCATAGCTCCTTGTTGCCTACCACACGCACTTTGAACAAGTCTGGGTGAGGTGCCAGTATATGTACTTGCTCAGCCAGATGATGAGTAGCAAAATTAGAGCCCTTTGGGCTTTGCTGCTTGGATTTGGTGTGGTATGGCAATCCCTGACTCTCCCCACAAAACCCTAAAGCCCGGCCAGAATTATGAAATCTTTTTCTTCACACGGTCTATGGCTGTTTCCCACGATGGCAGTGGCAACAGTTCTTCTGCAGCTGGAACTGGTGGCCTCAGGGCCTTTTTTTGGGTTGACCTTTTCATGCATCAGTAAAGGGGATGAAGCTGCAGTGAGAATGGAAGTGTGAGTGATCTGCTTGAAACACTGGAAATAATTGTTGTTACCTTCTACTTCTCACCCTGTTGATTGGTTTTAGCTGTTAGCTCTTCCCTTCATGCACTTAGGCTGTAAGCTCTTTAAAACCAGGACCATCTCTTCCCACTTGGAAGAGTGGAAGGGAAGGATGCATGCAAAGTGGACACGATGTGCAGGCATAGTCTTCCCCTGCGACCTGATCACCTGCGGTGCGACAGACCGGTGAATGTATTGCTTTATAATGTTTAATATGTTTGGGAAGATGCCATACAGGAAATAATGACAATGTTCTTGAGCACCAGGATGCTTTTAAACCACTGGAACACGCAGTGCAGCTGCCTCCCCACCAGGAGCCACTGGCAAATCTGACTTAATTAAGAGATCCCATCACACTTTGCAGCGGGGATGTTCAGTAGAAAAGCATCATCCCCAGTGCTAGGAAGAGTGGTGCCTCAGCACCACGGAGACAAGCAGCAATCTGGATTTTGCTTTAGAGGCTTTTAGAAACAAGCAGCTCTGATTAGCTTATTGCCAGCCCAGCCAAAATAACAATTCATCAGGCTCGGAAAGCTCCGTTAAGGAGGAAGACAGGAGGTGCTGCTTGTTCTACAGGTGTGTTGGCAGTTATTTCGTAACAGAGTATGGCAGTCTAGATGCCGTGGTGATGGGTGGGGTAGATCCTGCCCTGATTCGGGTGGCAGGGGTGGACTTGCACGATTATCCTCAGCTGAATGGCAGCTCCTGTTTTGACTGGTTCTCTCAGGAAAGCACGCTTCTATCTGATCATGTAAATGAGGTTTTTTTCTCACCAAACGCAAACAAGATTGAGATTATGACAATAAAGTTCATTAAGAACTAAAGAGCAGAACCATGCTAATAGGGACTATGCCAATACCTGTCCAAGACAACCTGCAGTCTAAAGATGAGATGATGTCTGGAGATGAAAGAAGCAGCAGAGCTGTGGAGTGATGGGTTTTTTTTACTTGAAAGTGGGAAGCTGAGTTAAGTATAGAACCTGTTTGTGCCCATGTTGAGGTGGGAACTCCTGAGTACTGATCTGCAGAGCTTGCTTAATCGAAGCAACAGTAGTGTGGGGATGGGTACCCAAAATTACAGCATGAGAAGTTCCTGTTGAGTGTCTGGTTGTGCTCCCATCACAGGCGAGGGATGGGATTCCAGTATGATGTGGAACACAGCAAAGAAAATGAGGTGACACTTGGAGATGTTGGTCTATAGCACAGTACCCATTCACCCAGAAGACATCTATTTTTATTGAAGAAAAAACATCTCTTCCTTAGCTTTACAGAGCTGTGTGTCAGTTCTTGCTCAAAGGTGAGAAGGTTGCTTAGAAGCACCATTGGCAGCTGGCAGCGTAATGGAAAGGCAGCCAGTTGACATCACACTGGGTGAACCACTTGAGAAGTGCTGGCATTTGTGCGATGGCATCTGCTTACGCAGCCCATCAAAAGGTGCCAGATGCTGTCTGTGCAATAATAGCTTCTCTGGCTTGGCATTTGTGTCCTACGATTTACAGCTCTGCCTCGTAGATGTTGGGAGGGGACAATCTCATGCTGCTCAGCAGAAACTCATCTCAGCTAGGTGATCTGTGTGGAAGTGTCTTGTCTGGTCCTAGGTGAACTCCCTCCCCATCTCCAGAGCAACTTGAGATCTCCAGGGATTCCTGACATCTCTTCCATGCCTTCAGGATTGCCCTGACCTCAGTGCATTGGGTCACTTTGTTTAGCATTTAAGTTTGGGGAGAATTATCTTTTCTTTTGTAGGTCTCGTGCATAGAGGACTGATTCACAGGAATGGGTTGTGTGAACTCTGCCTTTATCATCTGTGTTTGCCTCCATCATCTTAAATTGGAGTGGCAAACCTGGAGAGGTTGTCTAGTGCTGGTTAAAGGGGGAAGAACATTGCAAGAGGTTTGCCCCCTTTTTTCCTTCCCACAGTCCAAGAGTGAACATACCTGAAAAATATAAACATGCATAGGATGAAAAAGAACCAGATGCATGTCAAAATGTTTCATAAAGCAAGTTTGGTATCTTTCACCCATTTTCAAGAGGTACAGAGGTACATCCATTAGGGTAAAGCAGGTTGTTCATCACGGATTTCTATTTTTGGTGTACCCTGTGAAGAAGGGTATTTGCCATGCATAAAATGTGTGGGTATTGTTTCCACTTAAAATCAAATATTTTTGCCATATACTCTTTATACACTGACATTCCAAAGGTCAGAAAATTCAGGAGTGAGTCTAATATTTGACTGTACTGGTCAGATATTTGTGACTCATGATGCAACAGTAATATTTCCCCTTTGGGATCTGATGCAGGAAACTAATATGGCTAATGAAGGACTTAGAGGGCTAATAAGCCCTAAATCAGGCTTCCCAGCCTTTTAATTATGCTGCATAATTATTGGAGATTTGCCATCATCTTTTTAATCTGGTTGATTAATAGGTAGCTTAGCCAATCCACATAGCAACCTGCTTACACTTCAGCGGTGATGGACAGTCAGTTGAAAAATTACAGAGGCATTAGCTAAGCAGAAAAGAAATGATCAGTCTCATGTTTATATGAAGCACATTTATTGTGTGTGTCAGACCTCAGCAGAGGTCAAGCTTGGCTTCTTGCTTTTGAGAGCTCAGGAGGTGGTCTGTTTGTGAGCCCAGGCTCTTCAAAGGGGACGTAAGACAGCACGAGTGGCTGCAGAAGGGACAAGGTGTTGGGGCAAGAGGCAGTAGCTGTCCTGGGCAAGGGGAACAGAGCTCCTGCTGGTGGTTATGGGTGAAGCCCAAGAGCAGATGGAGCCTGGTTGGGATGGGATGAGAGGAGAAGGGACAGAGCTGCCGTGCTCCATGGCTGCTGCTGTGCTGCTGATGCATTGGTGGTGCCAAGGGAGGAGCTGCTGCTCCTTTAGCTTCTCCGTCCTCTCCCCAACTTTAAATCTACATCTGCTGCTGACCCTTTGAAGACCCCACGTTTCAGCCTTTGCAGAACTGGGTTCAGCTGGCTGCTAGGCAGGTCCCTGGGGAGTGTGTGAGCACGTCCATGCTGCTGGGGTGGGGGGACTCACTCTTCAAATGAGCCCCTGCAGAGCATCGTGCTGCTCTGGGTGGAGATGTCTCAAGTGTCCTGGTGGGCCCTTCTGCTGCTCTTAGTCCACGGCATATGTACAATCTAAAAATGAACTGGGTATTATTTTTCACTGTTTCCAATCACCATTTTTTTCTTATTTTTTGACATAAATGCAGTTTAGAAGAATTCAGAGCAGGTATTGAACATACCTTTTTAATCAGAGTGGTGCAAGGAGGGAATGCTTTTGTTTTTATATAGGAGTTCAAATGTGCTATTAGATGCAAAGCCCATTTAAAATCTGTGTCTGGCAAGCAGTAGAACTCACTACTACTTGTGCCTGATCCTTGGCTAATACAGGCTTTGATATTTCTGCTGTATTCATTTGAGCGAGGCTGCTCCAAGCAGATCTGAGCCATCTTTTATAATGGCCCTGCCTCATTCCTTATTTGTATATATATTGAATTCCACTTTGAAATCACGTGTTTTAAATTGTTGTGTATGCTGTTTAGGGACTGCAAGAGGCTAGCACGTTGTGATCAAAGAGATTAGGATTTTAATACCTTCTCCGCCTGCATCCCTCTTTGAACAAAGCGTGCCAAGGTAATTACATCTTGGAAAATATTTTTGTGCTGAATAATGCAGTTGAAGTGGCACATTTTCTCTGGGCAATTTGCTGAGCTCTCTGCACTGCTTGGATCTTGGTGGGGCTGGAGTAACACTTTTGGCCTTTGTGTGTGAATGTGATTCAGCCTCGCTACTGCTCGGAGCAGCCACGTTGCACGAGCACCTTTTGGTTTTCTCCAGTGGATTACTTACCTCCATCTCTCTCTGTGATCAGCCTGGTACACCACTCAGCATTATTTTTGACTACAGATCATGCAAGCTGTTCTGGAGCAAAAAACCTGAGTGCGGATATGTTTTAAAACATTGCTGCTATGCATATTCACATATGCCTTTTTAAAATTCCCCTTCCCGAGACATTTTTGGCAGTGAAAAGCCAACCACTGAAATGTTTGTAGGAAGCAAACATAAGATGTGGGCGTGCAGGCAGGACTGAAGTGTATCTAGTTACCCATGGCAATGAGAAAGTATGGAAAGATCCTTTGCATTTTCACATAGAACGTATTAACCACTTGTTTGGGATGTTTTCGGGCATTTTTGCTTGTATCTCATCTCCTGACATTTGATAGGATCATAGAATCGTTTAGTTTGGAATGGACTTTCAAGATCATCAAGTCCAACCATTGACCCATTGGCCAACTCCACCACCGTGTCCCTGAGCACCACATCTACATGTTAGGGCCACGAAGATGATCCGAGGGCTGGAGCACCTCTGCTCTGGGGACAGGCTGAGGGAGCTGGGGGTGTTCAGCCTCGAGAAGAGAAGGTCCTTAGAGCACCTTCCAGTACCTGGGGGTGACAGGAAAGCTGGAGAGGGACTTTTGACAAGGGCATGGAGTGATGGAATGAGGAATAATGGCTTTAAACTGGAAGAGGGGAGATTTAGACTGGATATTAGGCAGAAATTGTTGGCTGTGAGGGTGGTGAGACACTGGCCCAGGGTGCCCAGAGAAGCTGTGGCTGTCCCCTCCCTGGCAGTGTTCCAGGCCAGGTTGGATGGGGTCTGGTGGGAGGTGTCCCTGTCCATGGCAGGGGGGTTGGAACGAGATGCGTTTTGAGGTCTCTTCCAACCCAAACCACTCTATGTTTCTATGATCTTTTAAATACCTCCAGGGATGGTGACTCCTCAGATCCTCCAGTCGTTGTACGTTTGGTTAATGCCCTGTAGTTCAGCTCTGTGGTGCTGGTAACGCTAAGCCCTTGGTTAAGTGACAACAGAGTAGTGGCCATGTTGCCCTGATCTGCAGAGCTAGCTATCAAGCGTGGCATTTTTGCTTTTTCAAGGCTGGTTTAGATTTGTGATTCTGTTTCCTGGCCCCATCCCTAGTTTTAACAGCTCTTCAGATAACAGGTAAAACTCTCAATTCAAGTGGAACCAAAATTCCAAATAAATCTAATTGGTCTCCGTAATGAAAATGCCTGTCAGTGTCAGCCAGAAATGATATTTTTTTTTAAAGTGTCTATATTATAAACCTTGGGTATAAGAGGTTGTAGCAGAACTGCTGACAGGCTCTCAGCTGTAGTGGCACAAAAACAACAGTATAATATAGTGTGACAGAGAAATGGATTTTTCCACGTACAGGATGTGTGTGTTGGTGGAATAGGTTGGACCAAAATTACCACACAGAATTGATTAGATCATCATGTAATGAGAATCATAATTTTAGCAGTGGCTTTTTGACATGATCTCGACAACATAATTAACCTGGGAGGTTGTTGAGGCAATGAAAATTAAAAAAAAAAAAAAGAAACCTAGGTAATTATTTGTGATAAAATATTAAAAATACTGCAGAATAACAAAAAGCTTCATCCTTTGCCTTCCTGGTATATTATTTTAATTGCACCTTTTAGACCGTTGCCCCAAATCCCATTGCTGTCCTAAATTTGCAATCTTTTTTTTTTTTTGAAGAATCCTATTCTGTGTGTTGCTTTGCATGTTCAGAACTGCAGGCAGGCTCGTCAGTGGATTTTTACCACGCCTAGTTAAATTACAGAGCTGTTTGGAGAATTCAGTAATGTATATTATTAAGGAAAAGGTGAAGTTAGGTAAGCAAGGCTCAGTGAAGAGGAAATTATATTACTCATAACTGATGGTCTTAATGGAAATGTGTCCGTAAGGCTGCAGTAGGACTTGAATTACCACTTTTGGCTGCTGAAATATGTAGCTTTTAATTGCCCTGATTTAAGTCAGATAATGGATTCACGTATAGTATATTTTTATTATTGTTATTTATCTCTGCTCCACACTGTAATTTTATACAGTGTCTTCATAAACCTGCCTTCTTGGCTGAATAAATACCTAATAATGCTCTCTAAACATCCCATACGTGGGGCATTAGTTGTACAGAAAGTCGAGCAAATAACTGTCCCAAATGTCTGTTTTCACCTTCCTTTCCCTCCATGTGTGCATCTTCTCCTCTGGGACAGCTTTTAGCCCTGAAGGGACTCTGCAGGGAGGGACAGATCCTGCTTCCAGTTCTCTGTTAGCCCTGCAGCCCCCTGAGTCAGCAACACCAATATGAGGACGAGGATTTGCAGTGTCCTCCATCTGTTTTGCGTGTTGCTGGTGCAAGAAAATACAAATGAGCAGGACAGGGTTGTTGTGTGGTCCGTGCACACGTCTGGATTTGGATTCAGGGAGATTCAGCAGAAGGTTTTCAAAGGCTTTCCCAAGGTGCCTGACACCTTCAGCATTTTCAGCGCTCGGATGTGCCGTGAGACCTTTGTTAAAGGCAGCATTGAGAACCACCACGTCTTATCCCTGGATAAGCCCCATCTCTTTAGTCTGTAGAAAGGATGAATTGAATTTCAATCCTCCAAATTCCTCCCTTTGTAGGGGATGGGAGGCATTGTGCCACGCTGAGTCATCCTTAAAATCACAGCCTCTGTGCTATTTAGGAACTGAACTGTGGATATGAAGCTGTGCTTCCTTGTGACAGCTCTGGAGGCAGGACAATAAAACCTCCTCCTTAGCTTAGCAGATCAAGGTAAAGCCTTTAACAGCTGGGAGGAGCTTGAATAATATGGGGCTGGATCCATAAGGTAGATCAGGAGTGGATTTCCTTCTGATCTGTTCCTGTATATAACAGATTATAGAACCATACAATCATTTTAGTTGGAAAAGACCTTTAAGATCATCAAGTCCAACCATTAACACTGCCAAGTCACCACTAAACCATGTCCTTAAGAGGATCTTCCTCTCTTTCCTGTCCCATCCCATCTACCTGGAGTTCTCAATGGCTTTGGGGGAAGGAGGGAGGAAAGTCAGATGTGGTTCTGCCCATGGTTTGATAGAGTATAATGCTTAACCTGTAAGAACAGCCTGCTGTCAGCAGACCTCACTGCACATCAAGTTGTAATGCAAACTTAATCAGCTTGAAAAGTGCTGCTAGCACAATATATGCCACCTCTTCAACCTATAAATAATTGCGAATGACTAGGCTGGCTATTTTTTAATCATGAGCACAGGGTGAAGTTAACCCCCCGCATGGAGCAGCCAGCATAAAGGGTGAACTGCAAAATACAGTTTCCAAGGTTGGTTTTTTTGCACTGGTCCCTTGCACAATGTCAAGATGCTCACACACTCTTTTCACACCTCTCTTTGCCTTTTGTCTGGAGATCTCCAAGCACTCCGCAGCAGAAGTGACTTAGGTTCAGAACGTCCCCAGGGAGTGGACAAGGGACATCAGTTGCTGCTGAATGGAAACAACTCTGCAGGCAGCAGTTGGAAGGGATGCTGGCTGTCCCCAGGGACACTGCCCCAGGGGTGGTTTTGCTTACAAACTACTCCTGGAGTTGGTCTTGGTTGGACAGGAGGATGCGGGTGCAAGTGTCAATGGAGGTGTGGATTTATGTGGTTGAATTGGTGGAGGTCATGATGAGCCCCTGGCTCCGTACCAGGTCAGTGCCAGCCTTCATCCCCCGTCCAGTAGCACGAAGAGCACAATACCCTTCAAGCTGAAAACACCTAATTGGGTGGAGAAACCTGTGATCAGTGCTAAGGACTGCCTAAAATAGTGTGTTTATCTACTTTATGCATTTTTTAACCATCTCATTGCTTCCTGCACTCCACTGTCTGCGTAAGGTGGTGGCTGGAGCTTTTTAGAGCACCTCACACAATAGGACTCAACTTCTTACTACCACTGGGCTTATTTAATAAAACTCAGTGGGCTGATGAGGCATTGTGTGGTGCCGTTAGCAGCCGATGTGCTTTGTGTGTGAAAGAGCAGGAACTGTTGGTGTTTCAAGAGGTGGAATTGGGGAAAGAAAATGAAGCTGTTGTGAAAAGTGCTCCTCTGTAAGTGTTGCTGTGAAGGATCTGGCCTTCCTCCTCCTCCTCTTCTTCTAGTGTTCATGATGTGAGTCCAGAAGGAAAAGCCAAGTCTTTCCCATCTGATTTGGAGGAGTGCAGTGCCCCTGTGGTTCTGTTTAATCTCTAGTCCCTTTCTAGCCCAGCAGGGAGAGGGAAGCTTGGTGGGGCCAGAGGACAACAGAAGCAATCCCCCACCCTCCCCAAAGGGGTGGGATGAAGGATGCAATTACTTGGCCTGTTCTTGCCATCCTGTGACTCCAGTCTCTCGTGCTGGGATCCAGCCTCCCCGCCTTTGACAGCAGCAGCAGGAGAAAGAAGCACCTGGGGAGCTGGAAATAGAGCTGAAAGTGGAATTTTATACGTGTTAGCAGGGCTGATAAGGCGAGGGGGTGGAAGGAAGACATCACAGAGCCTCTCATTATATATCGACATGGTACCTGATCTTACCATCAAAAATGTGGTTGGGGAGAGAAGGATTTAACATAAACACGTGAGCTATGTACACATATATGCATTTACATGTGTGTGTGAATATGTGCATACCTTTTGGGTGGGTGAGCTGCTTATGTGATCATTAGGGGGAGTGATCTATAAATAAGCTTTGTAGTCTCTCTGCATGCATTTTTGCAAGCTGTAAATCAGATCTGCAGTGATGTGCAGTACAGCTGAATATTGGAGATAAATGCAACTTTCCAGCAGTGATTTCTCAATCAAAAGGAAGCATTTAAAAATCTACTGGCAGCTTTTAGAAATCAGTGACCCAAGATGTGAAACCCCAAGCACTGGGCTGTGCATATTTTTAGTTTCACCTTGGAAATCACGGTGGTAAGAAGTGAGAGGAGAGGGAGGAAGGCTGTGTTTATTAAATGTTTGTTTGTGGAGGTGCCCTGTGCTGAGGAACACACGGAGAGAGGCTGCGTCATTCCTTCAGCTGAGCTTGAATTTAACCAGAAAAAGCTTTGCTGTGATACCAAAACCTGTTAAACTTGGTTTATTTTTACTTTTTTTTTTTTTTTTTTTTTTTTTCCTATTCTGTTTCCAGCTTGCAAATATGGTTTGGTAGTGGTTTGTGAGATCCCAGATCTGCTTTAGTTCCATGCAGCCACCTGCAGAGCCTGGCTGGCATCAGGCACTGGTTTTTCCATGGCAGAACTCACACTGATTCCACCCAGCATAAGTGGAAGCAGAATTAGGTGTGTTTCAAACACACTCCAGCTTCTGCTAGCTGCGTTACAAATGGATGTCACAGCTTAAATCATGAGCTGCACAAACGAAAGGCGAATCGGTGTCGCTATTAGTTAACCGAGCAAATAGATACCATGATCAGTGCTGAAAAAACTGAGCCAAAATCCTTCTTGTGTAACCAATATTTAGTCATAGAATATGGAAACTCTTGCTTAAGTTGAATCATAGCAAGGCTCTGTTATAAAATAGTCACTGTGTATTTCTGCACAGCAGTCGAACTAGATGTACACTGAGATTGGCAGCTGCCTTCCCTGCATATGCTGGGGAAAATTGAAAAGGTTTGGAGGTTCATTTCAGATATTCAAGTTTGTCCTTGGCTTACTTGGAAGTGTGAGAATTTTTGTGGTGTATAAAACTGAGCTGTAAATTTAACAGGAGACAGATTTTGTCAGAAGATGCTGCAGTTTCCACCTCTTCCCTCATTTGGAACTAATTGGCACCAAAAAATGACCAAAGATGAAAAGAAGAATCTTGACACGAACACAACACTGAAAGTCCATTTCAGTTTTGGTTTGACTTCTGAGCCTGGGGATGGATTTGTTTAGCTTGGCCTCAGTACTGAGCAACTCCACAGCATGTCACACTGGGGGAGCTAATAATTCCTTTTCATCTTCAATTCTATTAATTTAGCATGAGCCAGAGACCAGCTGACTTTGGGCAGGGGCTTTTGTCTTGAAAGGTGTTGGGCTCCATTATCCTGGGATAACAGAGATGGGACATCACCAGCCTGTTACCCCATGTTGGCCTCTGACTTTGTGTGATGTCTTTATTTGTGTCTGTCTCCATAGAGAAGCTTTGGTGGACTCTTGGCTCAGGTTGCCTGCTGGAAAGAGGCTTCCAGGTTTCCAGGACATGAGCAAAATGGTGAAAGCAAATGACACTGAGCTGCTGGAGTGTGTCTGGAGAAGGGCACTGGAGCTGGGGCAGGGTCTGGAGCACAGTGTGATGGGGAGCAGCTGAGGAAACTGGGGGGGTTTGTGTGGAGCAGAGGAGGCTGAGGGGAGACCTCATTGCTCTCTGCAGCTCCCTGAGAGGAGGGGGGAGAGAGGGGGGGGTCAGTCTCTTCTCCCAGGGAACAGTGACAGGACGAAGGGTGATGGCCTCAAGTGGTGCCAGGGGAGGTTCAGGTTGGGTCTTAGGAAGAATTCCTTCCCCCAAAGGGTTCCCCAGCACTGGCCCAGGCTGCCCAGGGCAGTGGGGCAGTCCCCATCCCTGGAGGGATTTCAGAGCCGTGGAGATGTGGTGCTGAGGGACATGGGGCAGTGGGGACGGGGCAGTGCTGGGTTAATGGTTGGACTTGGTGATCTTAGAGGTCTTTTCCAACCAAAATGATTCTATGATTCTTTTACACATGAGGTTCTTAATAAGAGCTTCAAAGTGGCTGCTGGGTGGGTAAAGACAGGGCAGTGCAGTCCCTAAAAGTCCTCTTGCTGGTGGCTAGGACAGGGTACGTGGAGATGCTTGGTCCATGTGTGCTTTCTTGTAATGCTGTCCCGACGTGCCACAGGGCTGGATGCACCCTTGGATCTGCTCTATGTGTTTTAATAGCTCACTACAGCACTAAGCTTTAAGTACCTGTGTTTGTGCTGAGGGAGGGTAGCAATACTGCCTCTTCAGTGCTGCCTCTCCTAATTTTGAGCAAATCCGCCCTGTGATGCGGGATATCCAGATGGTGTCTTTTACACCTCCTCCTCACCAGCTTGGGTGTATCTTAGCACATTCTCCCTTGTCACTCTCCCTGCCTTTGACAGGACTCAAACCCTGGGTTTTTTCCCCGTGTTTAGGTCTTGCTGCTTGCAGATGGGCGAGATGTGCTTTGAAAGGCCAAAAGATGGCAATTAGTGCTGTTTGAAATTAATGACCATGGTGATTAAGTGATCAAAGGAGGCAAGAGGAGAGGGGAAAATACCTGCTTCATAAATAATCAGGTTGGGTTTTAACCATCTCTGATTTAAATATTTTGGTTTAAATGCTGTCAAGAGGCAGATAAGGGTCAAGGTGGAAAATGAAGGGATTTATTTATTGTGTTTCTGATAGTTGGTGGTCCACATGGACTTCAGTGGCTACTAAAGGATGCTGGAACATTTGGAAAGGAAATTTCTTGCTGGTTCCAGGTCCTGGCATTGCTGTTAAGAGCAGTGAACTGTGGGTTGTGAAATCCTAATGGTTTTGTTTCCTGCTTTGTTCACCATTAGCAATGAGCTTGGTTACTGCTGTTGGAGTTGTGATATCCAGAGGCCCTAAGCAAGGGGTACTGACCTGGGCTGGAGGCACTACTGATGAACTGATGATGGATTACTACTTCTGTCTCTTGCACTAGTGAGAACATAGTGTCTAGGAAGCCTGTGTGATTTCTTTCAAGTCATGAGAGGGTATCTGTGAAGAAACACAGATTCAGTTTGTTTCCTAAGCTTTTCTTAAATTCTTGCTTTTAACCAAGACCCTTTAGTCATCTTAAACTTTCCTGCTGAGAGCCTTCTGGCCTCCCTTGTTTCAGGGTAAATTCAAATGAGGCTGAGTTAGAGAAGGAAGAACTGGAAAGAGAATGATGAGATCTGTGAGACCTTGCACGCAGAGACTTACTGCGGCCCCAGCTCTACTGGAGGCAGCGCAGGAAATTGGGAAATCGAGTTTCCCATCATGATGACAACTGGAAGCTTGTGACTTTATGTAATCATACAATCCTAGAATGGTTTGGGTGTGAAGGGACCTCAAAGCTCATCTCATCCCAACCCCCTGCCATGGCAGGGACACCTCCCACCAGCCCAGGGTGCTCCAAGCCCCATCCACCCTGTTACTGCAGGATTCAGCAGTCTTAGCTCATTAAAGATGGCTCAGAACTCTTTGATGCATTATATTTAGTGGATTAGATTATCAGAGCCAGGTTGCCCTGCAATGCTAAAAGAGTTACAGGCATTGAGGGGAAAGGAAATAATTTTTATCAGCTTAATTTCTGTACTAAATTCCCTGTGATTTTTTTTTTTTCTTGCTGCTAGAGTGGGGGCTTAGTTTGAAATAGAGGTTGACTTTGAATTGTAAGTAATGGTTGTCTTTTGTGGGTTTTGTTTTTTATACAGGTTACAAAGGAGGAAGGAAGAAAGGAATGCATCTGGGCTTACATCCAATTGGATTGCTGTCAACCCCATCCAGCTGGGAAGGGAAGAGACAGATGTATTGATGGTCACTGAAATGAGATGGAACAAAAGACGACAACCTGAGCAGGGAAGAAAAGGTGCTCTTTTAAAATGGTTGTGTTTTGATGGTGCATTATTCTGATCTTTCAGAGCTTCCAGCGTACCAAGTAATCCCCCCTCCTTTTTTTTTTGTTCTTTTTTGCCTCAAGGACTTTCATTATTATTATTATTTTTTTAATCAAAGTTCATCTGTACTCCTTTCTTCTCAGCTGTCCTTCATCACAAGCAAAGTGGCACATTTTTAGACATTTGTAACCTGCAGAAGCCTGCTGCTCTCCCCCTTTTTATGATGAGGAGGATGCGAAGCTCTGGAACGTGGGGTTTTTCGGTTGCATTGAAGAAAAGGCCTCTCAGGTACTTCCATTTGTTATGTTTTTCCATGTGTACTTTGCCTTTTGGATGTGTTGTCTGCCATTGTACGGTCTGAGCTCACATGCTGGAGTGAAAGCGTGGTTTTAATTCCCCACCGTGTGCTGAATGAGGCGCCAGCCACACCAAATTTTGATGTAGCTGCCTAGACACAAACAGAGATGAGTCCAGCTGGCAGCGTGGTGCAGGAGGGACTTCACACAGCCCAAGCCTACCTGTATGACGTGGGCTTAAATCAATTAGGGCCAGACAGTCATAAGGATTTTGGCACCTCATTTCCGTCACGATGGCAGGAACCAGTTGGTTAAACACCTTTAGGATCTGTCAGAAGTCCTTCCTTGTTTTCCTGTAGAGATCTTCACTAGTTTCTGGGATGAGATACAGTCTTGGTTCTTCCATCTGTGAAACAACAACCCATCCCAGCGCAACAAGAACACATCTCCAAACCTCACAAACTCCAAACACATAAATATAGGCTTAACTTTAGCTATAGTTTGGTTTTTCTTTGATTTGAGTGGATCATGAGCACACAGCAAAGTACTTCAGTCAATAAGGGTCTATGCAGAAATTTGCCTGCTGTGTTTTGAACTGTTGGCTGGTTGTTAGTCTTTGCCTTGATTTACCTAATTTTGTGCAACGGAGAGGTTGATGCCTTCCTTTTTGATTAAGGCTCAGTCTTTTATTTATGGAAGTCTCTCAACTGAAAGGTGCTGTACAGAAGTGTAAAGTATTATTATTATTTCCCTAAAGCATGTTGTCCATAACTCACAGCAAATATAGTTTATGAAACATGTTAGCTATGCAGTTTTCATTTTTCATCCTTATTTATTAATGCCTTTTCAGAGCACTTTAGATAAGTATTTGGAAACCTAGTTATAGGAAAGTCGTATTTTGCACATTTCACTTTAACTGGGAGGAACATTGTTTTCTGATTTTAATCATAAAAATGAAATGCTCCTAATAGAGCGGAGAAACCCAATTTCCTCAAGAAGCATTTGCAGGCTGATCTGGCTCAGATATTCCCGCGATCGCAGGAGAGTAATATCTTGGGCATGAGAAAATGTTCTGCAGTATACCTGGAACAAATATAGCTGTACTGGACAATTATGTGTTTAGCATCATTGACTTTCAACTCGATGGCTGAGATAGTCTTTACTGTCCATTGTCAATTATTAACCTTCACAGCTACGGTGTGTTTTAATTCTGTGCATCAGGTGGAGCACAGGGAAAGGAGGCAGCTGCAAACACACCATGTAGAGCACCTGGGAGATTTCAGGATGATTCTGCTGCGTTGGTTGGGTATCTGCAACTTGCTCCTTGCCTCCTCCTCCTAATTATTCCCCAATGAGTAGTTTAGGGGCTCGGAGGGGACAGAATGTGGAAGTGCTTTTGAGAGTCAGAGCTCAGTGATGAACTGAGGCTGCAGCAGTGTGACAAAGTCCAACTCCTTTGCTGGGACCACTCCTAAATATTAAATAAACACTGCTGGACGCGGTGGAGTTATCAGTCTGGATTCACAATAGAGCAGAACTGCTGAGACCAGAATTTGTTCTCCATCGCTTTGGAACGATCAGCTGGTGGAAGCAAGCAGTGCTCGTGATGAAGGATCCTGATTTCTCATTTTCTCCTGGGTTGAATAATTTTGCTCTCCTTAGTTTTTGTCATTCATGTTATGATGTCTGTGCCAGACCCTCAGTTGCCATCTTCCCACACAAGTCACTGTAGCTCTGCTGGTTTACACCATTTAAAACCCATTCATCCTGTGAGGAGAAGGAATGCTGCTCCACAAAGGGTCCATCCCAAGGGCACCTTCTTAGACTGGAATCCAACAGTGCCATTCATTGCATTTCCTTGACCTGTTCTCTGACCATCATGTTTAGACCTATATTAAACTTGCTGCTGCATTAACTCAAAGTTAACCTTGCTTTACCAGATATTGCTGTGTGAACCATAGATACAAGGTATGGAGAAAATACCAGAGCCCTCTGCAGTGTAAAGCAGCAGGTTGTTCAGTTTATGGACTGTGGGCATTATTCCTTTCTCTCCCCCCACCCCTTCTTCACAAATCTGAACCAGCATCACTTGATTTTTCAATATATATGCAAACAAATCACAGCAAGTGATTTCATGGTCAGTGCTAACAGTTTGTTTGGAGTTGCACAGCAGCACATTTGGAGGGCAGGGGGATCAAACCAGAAATGATGTTGGCAACTCGTAGCCGTCGCTGCGGAAGGGTTAGGAAGCTCACATGAGGAATGGCAGTTGCATTACGGGATTGGAAGCAAACAGAGAGCACTTGAGGCACAGCTTTCAAAAATGTGTAACTTTAGGAGCTGTTGACTTTCCATTAGAGCTATGGAAGGTTTTTCCACCTGTGATTTTCTTTTTTTCCTGGCAAGTGAGCAGGCACTGTGATACCTCTTGAATTCATCTCAACTTGACTGAATCTTTCTGGTTTGGTTGTTTGGAGGTGGATGTTTTGTCTGGATAACTATCTTATTTCTTGGGAAAACTTCCCACCAATGTCCTCTCCTAGAGTCATCCTTTTTTCTGTTTCCATTTCTCATCTCAGCAAAGTCCAGTTCCTCCATACGCATTCTGAGCACTTCTCTATTGAGGTTCATTACTGATAATTTTGCTCTAGTTTTGGATGCCTCAGTGTTCTGTTGGTGGACTTGTGACTTTTTCTGCTTGATATCACCATCTCTTCCCAAATATTTAGCTCTGAAAACAGTAGCATTTTGTAAGTTCCCTGTGTTGTGGGGGTTTTTTTATTCTTTTCCAGAAGTCTCACTGCAGGATACTGGGCAGGGTCCATCTGGCTCCAGTTTGGAACTCTTTTTTTTTTCTATTTTTAGATTCTACTTTTGGATCTGCCACTGTCATTTTCATCCTTAGGTTATAAGCTCTTTAAGATGGGAATTGGCTGTTCCTCCTGCTTTGTTTGTGTGCTGCCTACCACGAGGATTTCTTATCGATCAGTCTTAACGCATTATTCCACCAAAATTATCATTACCAATTATGATGATTAGATCTGTATGTGCCTGCCTATCTTTCATGAAAAATTGGATTATTTCAATCTATCATAAAGAACCCTGAGATTAAAATAAAACAGTGGTATATCACTGCAGGTTATTAGTGTTTCCATCTATATTGGCATATTTCTTTGGCACTATGCACAGAAATTGCATTCCATCTCTCTCCGGTGCAAGTGTAAGTGGTAATGAAGCAAGCTATATTCAAATATGGGATGGTATCTTGTTGGAGTACTATACTGAGAAGATGAAATTTGGCTACAAGTAGCAGCACACAGCACAGTCATTTTGTGTGTGCTTAGTGCTGTAAACATTTATCCTCTGTTTTGAAGGGACCATAAGCCCAAAGAAAAGGAAGATGTGCATCATCAATATGTGCTGGAGCATGATTTTGATGCTGGTTTTGGTTCCATCATGTGCTGTTCCCTCCTGTCCTTTGTAGCCTCACTTTACTTGTAAAATAGCCATTTTGTGTGACTTTGGTTATTGAATTCCATGCTGATGATCCTTTTTCATACCCATATTTTTCCCTCAAACCTTCCCAGTAACGCTGTGGTTGCAGTTTGTGTGTGCATCATATGCAAGTTAGGAGACTGATTTAAACCAGCTAATGGTTCCATACTCTGAAGGCAGGGATTTTCTGGCACTTGATGTCACAGGAGGCTGCAGAGGCAGAGAGTTTTGGAGGTTCAAACAGGGATTACAGAAATTCATAGGCAGTGGGTACTTAAATGGGTGCTGGAAGAGCTGTTTGATACAGAAGTTCTGGATGCTCTGGAAATGTGAGGGGAACAGACCAACCTGGTGACCTGATTTGGAAGTTAGAATCATAGAATGGTTTGAGTTAGAAGGGACCTCAAAGCTCATCCAGTTCCACCTCCCTGCCATGGCAGGGACACCTCCCACCAGCCCAGGGTGCTCCAAGCCCCATCCAGCCTGGCCTGGAACACTGCCAGGGAGGGGGAAGTTCTGCCTAAGTAGCATCTCTTATGGCCAATGAGAGGCAGAACATGTCACTTTGCTGGACCAGGAGTCAGAGGGTGTTTTCTGTCTAGGATGTATCTCAGTATAAATTATTGATCTCTACAGATATGTTTTGTAAAAAAACGTACATATGAAAGTGTTATGGAAAAATCATCATAGAAGCACATAATCACTTGAATCAAATTGTATTGTTTTATTTGGGAGGGGGTGATTTGATTCTAAAGTGAAAGTAATGAACCCATATCTCCCCAAAACAGCAATTTGAGGTGTATGTTACAACAGCTATTATGCTCTGTAAAGTCATTAAATTGGTTGTAAAAACTTTTCATTGTGGTTTATAGCGTTCGACGGTGAAGATGAAGGTGTAGGGCAGAATTCAGTCCATGCAGGGAAATGGATTCCTAAAAACCAGAAAGGATAGGGCAGCACTGGAACCCTTGAACAAGGCAGATGTTTAAATGGCAGTCGCAGGGCAAAGAGAGCAGGACAGTAATCCTGGGATATTCTACCCTAGGAATTCATAGAATCATAGAATAATTATGGTTGGAAGGGACCTCCAGGGTCATCAAGTCCAACCTTTATCCCATCCTATTCCTAACCACTAGACCATGGCCTCAAGCGCCTCATCACCCCTTTTTTTTGAACACCTCCAGGGACGGCGACTCCACCACCTCCCTGGGCAGCCTGGTCCAGTGCCCAACCACCCTCTCAAAAAAGAACTCCTTCCTAACATCCAACCTAAACTTCCCCTGACATAATTCCTGAGGATGCTGGGTTTGGTTCTCTCATCAGCTTGGGAAGACCCAAACTCCCAAGCTCTGTTGTCACTGAAGAGTGGGACAGAGCTGTGGTCAGGGAGCAGGAGGACCCAGGAGTCATCAGCTCAGTGGCCAGGACCTCCTGCTCAGGAGGGCCAATCCTTGTTTCCGACACATTTTGCACATTATTTCTGCTTTCTGTCATTGACATCTTACACAAAAGGCTGAGTCACGATTCCTCTCGCAGCTATTTTTCCCTGGCAGGATATAAAAAGCACCAAGCACATCACCACAAACTATTAACGTGAACCAGAATGGTGATTCTTAGGCATCCACCGCGGGGTAATGCGTATTTTGTAGCCGAGCGTCACTCAGTGCTGATGCCTGCGAGATGGAGAATGCATATTTGACGTAATCATGACTTTTTTTAAGATCTCATAGACAGTATTTAATAGGCAAGTTGGATTTTGGCTTTGCCTGTGCCAACGTTCAAAGAATAATAAAATAGGAGAAGTTCTAGGTTTTTCACGGAGGGAATTATTTACTATACCGTGGTGACATGCATTAAATGTTAACAGACAATATCTTGCAAGATTTACTGTAGGCATCTCACTGCTTCTCCATTTTGAGCTATTGAGTTAAAATGAGAATTATTGCTAGGTATGATGAACAGCAACAGTAGCGTGTGATAAGTTTGGCCATAACTCAGCATTTACTGCAGGTCACCACTGCAATGATAATGCAAAGGAAATTAATCTCTGGCCCTGGTTAAATGGATGCAAGCATGGAAAGACTAGCACAAAGGTGCTTAGCACTCACATGAGGATCAGCCATTAATAAATGTATTTAAAAAGAGATTCTTTATTGAATAAATGCTGTGCACGTCATCTTTAGCTCAGGTATGAGCAGAAGGTGCAGAACTTGACCCCTGCCTAAGACCCCAATAGTCTAATCTAAAATAATTCATGTGATCACAGAGAGGATGGAGAAGACTCCAGGGTCACATGAATTCTTCACAGAATGGTTTGGGTGTGAAGGGACCTCAAAGCTCATCTCGTTCCAACCCCCTGCCATGGCAGGGACACCTCCCACCAGCCCAGGTTGCTCCAAGCCCCATCCAGCCTGGCCTGGAACACTGCCAGGGAGGGGGCAGCCACAGCTTCCCTGGGCACCCTGGGCCAGTGTCTCACCACCCTCACAGCCAACAATTTCTGCCTAAGATCTCATCTAAATCTCCCCTCTTTTAGTTTGAAACCATTACCCTTCATCCTATCACTACATGTCCTTGTAAAAAGTTCCTCTTGGCCCCTCTATGAAGTAAAGCCATGGAAATCTGTAGCAAATCACTGCACCAAGAAATTGTCAGCTTGGACAATGCAGTCAGTGTGGTGGAAGAGGGGGTTATTACACTCATTAAGAGATGGGGAATTACTCTTAGGCACTTTGTTTAGTGAGTTAGTCTCCTGCTCTGAAGGGCATCTCTGTTTTCCCTGAATGTAATGGAATTATAGCAGGTCTGGGTGGCTGTTTGGCTGACTGTGAGGCTTTTAGGGTTGAGTGGTATGAGGAGCCTGTGAAGTTATATGTCTGAGTTTATCAAAGAAGATGCCAGGGCCAGGCTCTGAGTCCAATTCTTGTAAATAACTGTCCAATAACTTCAGACAGTCCTTCTCTTCTGATGTGTTGCCTTTGGACAGAATCAAGGAGATTCACTCACCTAAACAAATACGACCAAGGCTTATCTAACACTTCTGAGATGAGTTTGCCACTCTAGTTTGGAAAACTTTGCTGCAATGCCCTGGCCCTGTTCCAGGTTTTGCAGCACAGCCCACTGAGATAAAGTCGCTCTCATTCCCTGTTCCACCACCAAATTCCATTCCTGTCTATTCATGCCCACAGATAGGATCCAAAATTAATGCTCATCTTCCCTCTATTCTCTGCCCATTTTTTTTTTTTCTTTATTCTTCTGTGTCTGTAATGTTTCTGAATGAGCAGAAAAATCAACCAGGGCATCATTCCATCCTTTTTTTTTTTTCTGAAATAGCAATTAGCATGCTTCTCCATCATTTCCAGCCAGGCATTCCACCACTTGAAATTTGTTTGGAAATAAATATTTTGGGGGGATGGTGTATAATAAGGTTCACAAACAGGCCTGTCTTCTGCAAACCAACAAACCATGATACCGTGATTGGCATATAATCAGTTATCAACTCTGCTGGTTTGTCAGCACAGTGTGCCTGAGATGGTTCCTTAGGTGGAAAGGTACTTATTCAACTGACAAAGATTTTATGGACCATAAAAAATCCAAGTTGGATTTTTCCAGGAGTGGGTGAAGGAGAGAGAGAAACCATCAGTAATTCTTCTCATAGTCTTTTTGTACAGCACTAAGTACCAGCTGTGAAACACCAAAAAGAGAACTTGGCCATACAATGAACTGTTGTTTGTGGAGAATAACATCTTTTTTCCTGGCCCTTCATGGGAGCTCAGAAGTTATTTATTTTCAGGTTTTGCCACTGAGTAAATTCAGGACTGGGAATAAATCTTTGTCCTTTTTAGCCTCATTGCTTCATCTATACAGTGCAAATCATGGCTGGTTTGGGGATGTATAATTAAATGATGTGTTGTGTGGAGCAAGGACTACCTTTTGTTTAAAAGATGACTCAGCTTGGAAAGCTAATATTAAGGAGGGGTCCTGATCCTGCTTGGAATGGGTAAACTTTGTGGAGGAGAAGTCTTTTAAGTGTCATTCTGAAGCACAGCTCTTTTTGAAGGCAGAGGGTATGTTTAATATGTTAGAGAATCACCATCATACCTTTTTTTTTTCCTCCCTGGTAAATATCATACATGGAAGTAGTTAATCAAGACCAAAAACCATCTCAAATATCTAAGAAATTATCAAGTTTTCCCTGTTCCCAGTATTTTCTCTGAAACCTTATCATATTTAAAGTCTTTGATAAATTTAGCAAGGAAGAACTGTGCCTAAAACGATGTTGTCCTTGTTTTCCTTTACATCAAGAAGCTCAAATATAACTGTAGCTGCTTACAGGCAATCAAATATAGTAATAATTAGTGTTTAAGTGCTAATTTATATTTATAGACAGTTGTTACGTAGGTTTGTTCCTGAAAGTGGGGGAAGAAGTGTGGGAGGGAGCAGAGCTGATGGAAATCTGAGTAGCCTGATGGATTTCACAGGAGCTGCATGAGTTCCCACCAACTGAGATGTGCCCCCGCCGCAGTGTGTGCTCACATTTTCAGGAATCCCTCCTGGCTGTGACTCGCCCATCGGAGGGGTGAGGGCTGGGTTTTGGCAGGTGCTGAGCACTGTGTAGCACTGGAGATGCTCCCAGCAGAGGCACAGTTCCAAGGGCTTGGAGCTTTACTAGAGCTGGGAAATATTTGGAAACTTTTCTAATTCAGGAGAGAAGAAATTAAAGTCTTGATTCATCCGAGGCAGGGTGTTTCCTCTGAAGCTCATGGTCCTTATTGATTGCTTCAAACAGATGGCCCAGCCTGCTGAGCTGCAGTTCTGCATCTGGTTCTTCCCTGCACCAGCCTTTGGTGGTCAGCCCATGTTCCCATTTGAATGACACTCACTCACTCAAGGTCTTTTGTTCTCGAGTAACTCTTGCTTTACTTTACTTGCTCTGCTCAGACGTCCTTGCCAGTACAGGGGTTTTCAGGGAGGTCTGAGCTGTACCCTTGGCTCTGTCACACAACACATTGCAACTTCACTTGAGCCTCTCCATCCCCCTTGGAGTCCTATCAAGTAAGGAGAATCCTTTTTCGCACTATTTAGCTGTCTTATTTATTTAGGTTTTTGGAGTAGGGACCACCTGAGTTTGTGCACGATCCCAGCTGGGATTTCTAGCTCCAAGAATGCACTCACCTGGAGTTTCCAAGTGCTCAAGAGGAAGCTCTATAACCCATAAGATCCTTTTTCCATGTCCCATGGAAAGCGGTGGCACAGCGGGTGACCAAGACCATTGTTGTAATGCAGTCTCTCAATTGGGGTGGAATGGAAGAGCAGAGAGCCAGCGGGGTCAGCCCTGGAGAGGCTGATGTCCCAGTGCTGCAGCCAGCCCAGTCCTCCTCATGAAGGGCAAACTGAGGTCAGACTGCACTTGGAACAAATTCCCAGCCAGTAAAAGACTGGGAGATGGAAAGCACGTTAGTGAAGACAGACACTCGTGTTCTCTTTAATGGCCTTCTCTAGACTACCTGTCGTACAGATCACCTGCAAAATGTCTTCTTTAGCTTATTGCTTTGTTTTGTGCCAGTGGAACACATTTTTCTTGGCACCAAGTCTTCCCTGAGAGTTATTATCTGGATTCCTGTGTATTGCAGCTGTAAACCAGTTGCCTGTCTGGATGCTCTCACAGTAAAAAGGGGACCTATCCTGCAAGCAGGACCTCTGTTTCTCCAGTACAGGAGGGTTCCCAGCAGCACACCACTGGTGCCTCAAAAGTCATTAGCTGAGGACACAGATGGCAGAGGACACAAAGAAGGAAAATAGGAGTCAGGGTGATTTTGTGGCTGCTAATTCAGTCGTGAGCTCCTGCTGAAAACTCAGGGGAGTCCATGCTCCCCACAAGAGTCCTGGTACTCAAGCAGGACAAAAGAGGTTCTTAGCTATTGCAAAAGAACCCCTAGGTACTCCCAGAGGGGAAAGTTATAAAAAATGTCTTAGTTTATTTCCTTTTTATTTGTTTTCTGCATTCATGTTACAAAGCAAAGGTGTTCATGGGGCTCTCCTAAATATGAGACACCGGTTCAAGCTTTCCTGCAGGTTTCTTCTGTGATGTTGGGTCATTTAGTTCTTTTCTGGCAAGCCCCAAAAGAGGGATGAAAATATTCCCCTTTTCACAGCAGGATTTGGGTTCTGTGGTTGTGATGACTACAGGAGTAACTTAAATTTTTCTTTGTTTATTGGGAGCAACCAAGGATGGATACAAGTGATGCAGATTTGTTACTGGCAGCTGTAATGGTACCAATTCCTCCTCCTTTTGTGGGACTGTATGTAATGAATGGACAAGAAAACAAGAGGTAGCCAGGCACCTGTAACCTGAGGAACTGTTCATATGCTCGAAACAAAATGGGTGGCCTCAAGTAACAGATACGTAAAGGCTGCCTCGGAAATGCCTTCCAGCATCGTGTGAATACTTCTAAGAGCTCTTCAGAGCACAGTTGGTGTGACAGGGCTTTCTGGAGATTTTTTTTTCCTCAGAGGCATTTGTCATGAACCTCAGAATAATGCATGATGCACTTGGAGAACAAAGGGACCTATCGACTGTGTTTCAAAGGAGAGCTTTTTATACCTCCAGCCAGTTTGTAGGTGGGTTACAGCCCTGGAATGGCTGATCAACTGTTCACTCACAGGTTCCTTGCTCAAGGACCTGTTGAGAACAGAAGAACTGCAGATACACCTCTGTTGAGACTCCAAGGAGAACTGAGGTGGATTAGGTCCCCCCCTTTCCGTTTCGGTGCACATTTCTCCCAGTTTGCAAAACTGCTCACTTTGACTGTCTCGTCCTTGAATGAAAATTTCAGCAGCTCTGGGTGAGGAGGAGCAGCAAGGTATAAATATTACAAAGGGATCCTTGGAGCTCTTGTACTTATTGGGATGATCTGATGAAACAAGACCTGAGGATTAGTCCAGGAGACTCTTGAACATGCAGATTGGCGTTTTTAAATTAAGTCTGTACGGTGTGGGTTAATGTGTGCTTAGGCAGATGTTGCAGGCACTGTTACAGCAGAAGCAGAGATGTAAATGGAGACTTACAAAACCTTTGTAACTTTATAGTACCTTACAGTGCCTGAAGGGCCCTACAAGAAAGCTGGGGAGGAACTTCTGACAAGGACGTGCAGTGATAGGATGAAGGCTAATGGTTTCAAACTAAAAGAGGGGAGATTTAGACTGGATCTTAGGCAGAAATTGTTGGCTGTGAGGGTGGTGAGGCACTGGCCCAGGGTGCCCAGGGAAGCTGTGGCTGCCCCCTCCCTGGCAGTGTTCCAGGCCAGGTTGGATGGGGCTTGGAGCACCCTGGGCTGGTGGGAGGTGTCCCTGCCATGGCAGGGGGTTGGGACGAGATGAGCTTTGAGGTCCCTTCACACCCAAACCATTCTCTGATTTTTAAAAGGAAATTGAGGGACTCATGGTTAATCTTTGTGAAAGCTTTTGTCCTGTGTTTATAGGTGGTTTGTGCCCAGATGCAGGTAGGTACTGGTGGTTCTTACAAGCCTGGAAACCCATTTTCCACTGATTTCACCATCTGCAGTCATGCAGGTGAACTTGTACTGCAAGTTAAATTGCTCCCAGCTGGATACCTGGATACAGTCATTTCAGTACAGTTCGTTTGTTCTCACTGTGTAGAGCAACCACAATGCACGCAGGAAAGGAAGAGCACCCTCAAACATCAGTCTGGCACCTCAGCTAGGGGAGGCTGGCAGAGGGATCGCTGACCACAGTCATCATCCTCCGAAGCCTCGTTGAAATCAGTGCAGCTAACACCAACCAGCACAATCAAATATTTGGCTGGTCAAAGCGAACCTGTTTGCTCTGCAGTGAGCCAGCACACAGCCTGTGCCTGGAAAGTACTTGTACCATTTTCTGTAGCTTTGGAAGAGGAAATGGCCTAAGTACTTAAAGGGGAAATCTGTGAAAAACGTGCCTTGGAAAGGTACACTCTGGAGATTCTTTAGTTTGTTTTCTTCTCCTGAGGGAAAATACTGAACTGATTTTTCTTGAAGGTTCTTTTTTAAAATCATGTTTGTTTTCCACATTCAAAGATAAGCCCAACTGGCTACCAAAGATGCTCTGTTTTTCTTCTGGACTAGCAAGAAGCCTGGCTATGATCACCCTGACTTTCCCCATATGGCAGCAACACAAACCATGTGTTACCTGAATACCTCTCCTCTCCCTTTTCCTGACTGTTCTGTTTGTATCAATGCATTGTTAAAGATTCTTTATTTCTTCATGCAAATAACTTTGTGGAGCACTCTGGAGGTCAGCCTTCCTAGCAGGGCTTGAGAAGAGCAATGGCTCTCCTTGCACTGGGGAAAAATGACCTCAGGAAAAGCCATTCATCCAGGAACAAAAAGTGGAGAATCTGGAAACCATCTCGTTTCTTCTGTAGTGCTTTCCGTAGAGCATGGAGGGAATTTTAATTTGCTTGACACCATTATCTTTGTGCTGTCTGACATGTCATTTTAACTTAAATAAGGGGGGGGAAAAATGATAAAACAGTCCAGAAATTCTAGTTGAGAAGGTGGAGAGAGGCAGAAGGACAGGAGATGTTTCCAGGCAAGGGGCAAAAGCTGGTTGAAGTAAGTGGCAGAGCTGAAAATGGTCCCCAAATTCTCTCACCCCCACAGCATCCCACTCTCCAGATTGGATTACCTCTTTAGTATTTGCAAGCCTCACCTTGGTCTGCCCCATCCTGGAATGGGGATTCAGCATCTCATTTTTCTAACAACCTTGCCTATGTCTGCATAAAACTTCACAATGTGAAATAAACCAACCCAGGGCCCTCGATAGCCCCGGGAAGGCTATTTATTACCATCTCACTCTGTGTGCAATCCATGTATAGCATACATACTGTAATTAAAAGTCTTAGAGCTGGAGCAGCCCATGATTAATGCCTTAGGTAGGCACGTCAGCTCCTAATACTAATGGGAAGTGACTTACTCTAAAGCACAAGTGGTGCTGGGGTACCTCAGGAGTAATAAAGGTTGCTCCAGGCATATTGCATGATTCCTTGACTCATTAATTATAGCTGCCCAAAGTGGAAAGTTTATAATTAAACATATAGTTTACTCTTCCACTTCTGGATGGAGTAAATTAAGGTAATTAGATTTCTTTTGGATGAAGCATATGGAGCCCTTGACAAAGTGCACGATGCGAGGGGTTTTATCCGGAGCTCGTCCGAGATCCGGTGCGGAATGATGTCATGTTTATCATCAAACTCATTCTCTTTAATTGCCTTTGTAGGTGGGCTTTTGCCTCTTCAAAAGGAGAGGTATGGAGTGAACAGGCAGCTCCACTCGTTTGGCAGGAACGTCTGTTGGGGTGAAGCCAGCCCCATTTATTTTGCTGTTAAATTGAGCTGTGGGTTAGAGGTTTTGAACTGAAAATATCAGGAGGTGCAATTAAAAAATAAAATAAATAAAATCAGGTGTTCCAGTGCAGGCATGTGTGGTTGAAAGAACAAGGGTTGTTAGTGGTGGATGTTAGGCACATTGTGTGTTCCCTGTTCATAGCCACTAGCGGGATGTTCACAGCTCCTGTGTGTGGTGGGGAAGCATTAGCTCAGCTTTACAGGGAAACTGAGGCACAAAGGCCTGAGTCCCTTCTAGTTCACCCAGGTAATTTCAGCAAGGAATCAATACTGAATCCTAGGCTAGTGCCCTTAACTGTGGGCAACTCCTTATCTGCCAAGATGAGCGTTTGCTGATTTGAATAAAACCAGAATAGAAGGACTAAGTGGAAACCCTGTGAACTGCAGCCCCTTCTTTTCATTGTGGGTTTTCCTGCTTGCTCTGTAAGGGAGAACCTGCAGCAAACAAGGCAGCACTGCTGCCCCTGGGCTTGGTGGGCTGCTTTGGGAATTGATGTGATAAAATGAACCAGCGCTTTGTGTTATTTTCCATTGTCAGCATCACGTCCCCCCTTCTTTCAGGTACATTTAACTCAGATTTGTGTAGAGATGTACATATTTCTGTGCTTTTGTGCTTGTGTGAGCACAAACAGGTTCCCTCTCTGTTTTGTGGTTCAGCCTCCTGTGAGTTGTCCTGAGTTGCAGGAGGAAAGCTGTTTGTACAGGGTGACACAGCGACTTGGTGACAGACAGAAATAAATGATGGGGCCCTTGGTAGCTGATATCTCACTGTGGGTCTGGTTCTCTCTTCCATCACCAAGAGCTTTTATTTGTGTGTTGTCTGGAACGTCGCGGGCTGCAGCTCCAGTGTTTCTGCTCTGGGTGCAATTGAGTCAATAGAAGTCAGACTCATTAATCCTGCCCTGCGGCGAGGCTTCGTGGCTGGGAACAGTACAGGGTGTCTCCTAATGACTCAAGTAGGGATGGGGTGGGAATAAAGGAGTCGGAGTACTTGGGTCGCGTGGATGCGGGTGGTTTGCTTAGCATCGTTCCCCCCCCATCAGTTTTTGTTCCCTGTTGTAGGCAGAAATAAGGTGTGTATTGATTAGGGAGCACTAATGGCATTCGTTTCTTTGCAGAGTTAAACTTGACATATACATAATAATGATTTTTCCAGGCCCTGTCTGCAGCTCTGCAAGGCTCTTTTTCTGCAGCTTGTTTTCATGAAAACCAAAGATAAAGCACACTGAGCAGGATTATTCAGGTGGTGCTTTAGTGCCTGCATTGCTCCCCACCCATACCTGGACGACACCCCAGAGGTAGGCAGAGGAAGCCGCTGTCTCCCACTGATGTGAGGATGTAACTCTGCCAGAGCAAACAACTGCTTCTCCAGCACGGTGACCAGTTCCTCCCCTCTGCCAGCCCTTTGTTCCTCCAGTGCTCCCTGGCTTTGGCTGACACAAGCAGTCACCATCGACTTTGTGAGAGCACAAAATGAGGACGGAGCACGTTTTGCTCTTCCTCCCTCTGCATCCACGCTGCCCTAAGCACCTTCTGGTAATCAACTGAGGAGGCCAGAGCCAAAAAACGTTGTGGTTAGGGGGGACATTTGTCCTTGGGGTGGTGCCAGCAGAGCCCTACGTTTGCTGTATAAAGGAGCAGGCACTGACAGAGGCTGGAGTAGCCATCAAAGGCTTTGTTCCAGTACCTGTCCTCTCGGAGTGGAAATCAAAGGCACTCTCTTTATCTGAAGGTCTCTAAAAGGGATCTGAAACATCGATTTCTGTTTTCAAGTGGAGCAGGAGTGTCACTTTGGCTGTGTACACGAACGTGAAGAACACTACAGGAAAGCTGGAGAGGGACATTTTGCAAGGGCATGGAGTGATAGGATGAGGGGTAATGGGTTCAAACTGAAAGAGAATTAGATTTAGGGAGATTTAGATGAGGTCTTAGGCAGAAATTGTTGGCTGTGAGGGTGGTGAGACACTGGCCCAGGGTGCCCAGGGAAGCTGTGGCTGTCCCCTCCCTGGCAGTGTTCCAGGCCAGGTTGGATGGGGCTTGGAGCAGCCTGGGCTGGTGGGAGGTGTCCCTGCCATGGCAGGGGGTTGGAACAGGATGAGCTTTGAGGTCCCTTCACACCCAAACCATTCTGTGAACCTTATCTCAGTTTCCTCACCGAGCAGAAAAAACCAGCTCCCTGCTCCCCTATTTTATTATCTTTCCTTGAGTCAGGGAAGGAGAGCAGTTTTGTTGTAGCTGTCTTCAGTCTGTGAAGTCCTGTGTGCTGACAGTCTTGTAAATTCACTTACATTCCTCTGCTCATTCCCAACTACAGGAAATCTTAAAATGATGCCTAGTGGAATTGGCTTTCAATCAGAGAGGCATAATTAGCTGGGTTGATCTTGGATCATGTTGGAAGGAAACGTGAATGTTTTCATAGGGGTGTATTAGCACCGGCAAGTTACGCAGTGACAAACACCTTATGAACTCGTTAAATGTTCAAATGCCTCTCACACAGAAGGAGAACTGAAAGGAGCAGTGGGGCTGTAGAAGCTTTGTGACTGTGGGAAGAAAGGAGCAGGTTTCCAGATCAAGTGTGGGATGAGAATGGAGAAATCCCCTGGAAGTGCCCGGAGCAGCCGAGGTGCAGCCACAGACCCAATTTGCTGTGGGTCTCACCTTTCAGCAAACGTGCAATGATGAGCTACGTGATCTCACTTCATCCTGCTACAGCAGAGAGGTTATTAAATGGATTTGGTGGTTTTTAGCCTGGCTTGTGAGAGAAGCATTGTACAGCTGTCTGCTGTGACAAGCTGTCACAGTGAACTGTGGCTTTGGAAGGCGTCTGCACAAGAGCTGCCATCAACCCTGCAAAAAATGGAGGGGCATTGGGTTGTCATAACCTGTGTGGGAAGTGGTGGTCAGGCAGTTACTGTGCTGGTCTGTAACGCTCTCCGTTTGGCTCTGTGTGGCCTCTCCAGCACGGGGACGTTGTGCAGAATGAGGGAGCTCACAGCTGGTGTTTGCATGGCAGTGGCACAGCATAGCACAAGAATTTAGGTACCAAATAGAATCACAGAATGGTTTGGGTTGGAAGGGACCTCAAAGCTCATCTCATCCCACCCCCCTGCCGTGGCAGGGACACCTCCTACCAGCCCAGGTTGCTCCAAGCCCCATCCAACCTGGCCTGGAACACTAATCTACATCTCCCCTCCTCCAGTTTAAAGTCATTACCCTTCATCCTATCACTCCATGCCCTTGTCAAAAGCCCTTCCCCAGCTTTCTGCTGTAAATAAAAAGCCAGGCTGCTTACTTAGCCTAAGAAAAGAGTGAGTGGAGCTGGCTATTTGCATTCATACTTTATATTTGTGGTTTATCAGACTCTATGTGTGCAAAGCACCAAAGAGCTTCTTTATTTAAAGGAGATCTGGAAGCGAAACTGAAGTAGATCAGGAGAAAAATGAAATTCCCAAATATGAACGGAAGGTCATCACTTGAAAAGCTAAATGTCACATTTAGCTCAACTTAGCAGTGTTACATCTGGAAAAATGTGGCCCTCCAGTTCTGCCGCTGAAAATAAGCTGAAGTCAAACAGAAGCCCTTGAGTGCAAACATAGAGATCAGAATTAAATTTCCTACTAACTCCTGGGTAATAGAGTTCTGTCAGAGCCAGGAGTCAATTAAGTGGATAAATACTCACGTAGCTCACTGACACTTAGCGTTGCAGTGGTATTTTGCTGAAGTAAGCACTTAATGTGATTATTGTGTTTCAGCCTGATTTAAGATGACAACTTTTGCATTTCCTAAATATTAATTAGCCTGGAATTTCTATTTATTTAAACTCTGAGGCAGCAAGTGGGTAGTTGTGTGATTTACCTCTGCCTCCTGGCACTTATCTCATCGGGGACATTTGAAATGCAATTCTAAACAATTAGCCTTCATGCCTGTCAGCATCAAGAATGAAGAATAGGGCTTGTTTTGTTTGTTTGGGGAAATGAGCATCCTACCAAGTGCATCCACAAACAAGTGCAGGGTTCTGCTCCTTTTGGAGCTCGCTGCAGGCTTTTTGATACCTAATCAGGGAAAAGCAAGAGATTTTTAAATGTTTTTTTCAGTTGTTTGGGTGTCAGTCCCCAGGACTTGGCTGTTCCCTTTTAGGGACAATACCAAGGGCACACAGCTCATGTTGTGCTCCTGGTGTAAAGCACTCAGGCATCTGCCCAGCTGTAAATACCTGAGCTGAGTGTTCTCCTTGGAGGGTTTTTTAGTAGTGTTTTATAGGAAGGGGAATGGGAGAGATGGATCTGCAGCAGTCCCACCGCTGCTGGGACGAGCACACTGCCTTGGAGAAGAAATCAGCGTCCACAAGAGATGAGTCCTCACTACAGAGAACATTTTCCACATCAGACCCCTTCAGAGCATCTTGGGGTCATGTGAATTCCTTTGATGTCTCTGAAATCCTCGCCCTGTGGTATCGAAGAACTCACAGGCCAGCTGTGAAAACATGTCATTGAACTCACCAGTGGCACAGGGGAAAGATGGATATTTAAAACTTCAAATGGGCTGAGATTAAAAGGCTCTGGGCACCCAAAGCTCCTTTTGAATCCAGTGGGATTTTTGTGTACTCAGTGGCAAAAATAGAGGTATTTTTGTAGAGCAGCACTGACTGGAGCATTGCAAATGTCCCCCCAGGACTCCTGCTCTGTTTCTCCAGTCCAATTCTGGCCCTCATTGCACTCTCTTTGCCATTACTCTCTATGTAATGAGGTGATGGTTGAAGTATTTCAGCTGTAATGGATGAATGGCCGCTAATTTGCCTTGAAACATCCCCTTTCCCTTTTAAATACTTCCTCTCCTTGAGACATTGAGATGCTGAAATGTTTGCGTTTCCGTGGGATAAGTTGTTTGTAATCATGAATTATGTCACTGAGTGGTCATCTGTCTTGCAGCCCCCTGTTAAAAGCTTTGGAACATCTTCTGTTTTGGTGACTTATTTTTAGGTCTCGTGCTTTCTGAATGTGTTATTGGCCACCAGTCAGAGAACAGCAGGGCTGATACAGCGCTTGGTGGAGCTCGCCCATCTGTTCCAGTTGCCATCCAACCATGGAGTTTTACGAGAGCTCTCTAGGAGGGTTTTGAGTTATCCAATTTGTAGTCTTCTCTAATATAATCAGCTTGGTAGCACTTGAAAAGCCCGGTGTGCCAAACAGGAGGGTATAAAATTTCCTGAGACGAAGGAGCTTTGGAAATCTGAGATGTTTTTTACATTTTTCAGGAATTATGTTTATTTCAATTCATATTGAAAGTAGAGGATGGAACAGATGGAGTGATTGTACAGTAGGATGAGATTAGCCTAGGCTGTCTAATGAGGAATTAGAAGGCAGACACTAGTGATTGGGTTTTTCTTTGGGGTCCAGTTATGTTTTATTTGCCCTGTTATTTATGTCAACAGTAACACATCCATAAACAGTCTGACCCAGCTGTATGGACAAGTTCTATCTACAGATCATCAAGACTTCTTAAATTGTACATACACCTGAAATTCAGAGGTGGAACACGCCGTCAATTGTATGGAGCCATGTCAGTGTTGGTATTTCACATTGGTAGGGTTTTGGAAGATGTGCTGGGGTGGAGGTTTGGAGTCAAGAATAAGGGGAAGCCATCTAAGTTATCTTAACTGCTCTGTGCATCAGGATGCTCTTTCTAATGGTGGACTTGACCCAGCGGCGCTGTCGCTGGTGTGAATGTTTGTACTGGTGAGATATGAACACACATTTTGCACGTGGATGCAGTTGCAGTGAGGGGAAGTGTGAGCTGCTCTGTGGATGTTACCCTGTGGGCAGCGAGTTTCTGGTTTAGTTTGTGATGTCAGTCTTTTCTCAGTTTCCATCAGCGTTAAAGGAAGTGCAGTAATTGAGATCATTGCATGCTAATACATGTGGTCAGCTATTTGGAAATGGAGATGTTATTACAGAAACCTAATTAAATCATTGTTAACCACTTTACCCCCCCCTCCCCCAGCTATGAAATAACCATGAAGCATGGTGACTTTTCTCCAAGCAGCCACCATGAAATCAGCACAAATTCTCCATCAAAAGTGGACAACCGTGAAGATTAAACCAAAGAGCACTGGAGGCATTTGATCAGTGCTATCAAATTAAGTGCTTTTTTCTTGTGGAGTGGGAGGGCTTTTTTTTCCTCTCTGTTAACTAGCACTGGGCCTTAGACATTCTATGGAGACAAAAAAAAAAAAAAAAAGTAGGAAAAAAAGTTTTCCTTGTCTCATTAAAGCTGTAGGGAGTTGCAGCCATTAAGGTCCTGGACTTTTCCTTGGAGCAGAGCAGAACTGGTTTTGAAAAGTTCACGTGTGCATCCCTCCTAACACACCTGTAGGAAGTCAACTCACAAGAGCCAAAGAGGTGTAAATAATCAGCTGGAAAGAGATGAAATCACAGGTAGAAATAAGAGAGATGAGGTCAGAAAGCTTCTGAGATAAGACATCAAACCCTTACATGATTTCTTCTTCGGGCTCTCTGTAGTTCCCATCAGCTGGGTATTCTTTGAAACAGAAGGCCCAGAGCAACCAACCTTTGTTCACACTGGTTGTAGGGTTGCTGAGGATTGAGGTGACTGTATTTTGTACAGCTAATTACTGCTTGGGCTCCTTAGGCAAGGGCAGCAAGGAGGTGCTGCTTGGTGAAGTTCAACACTGCTGTAGCAAGGCAAGGGACAGCCATCCAAGGGAGCAGAGCCTGCAGAGCTCCAGCACCCCATAGTGGCATTTGTAGCCTGATGCTTCATCCCCAGAGGGTTCCAGTGAGTGAAACTTCAGCAGCTAAGGGGCTTGAAGGGCCTGAGTGAGACGTGTGGTTGTGCTGATCTGTGTATCCCTACAGAAATCGCCATCAAAGCCCTGGCAAATGCCCGTTAACGAAGAGAAATTTAAATACAGTATCCATCTTGGGTGATGCTGAGGTTCTCATTGTCTGGTCTTAAAATTAAGAAAAGTGCTCTTTAATCAGTGGTATAAATGGGAATCACAACAAGGCTGTAGAAGGTGAGTTGCCCAAGTTGCAGCTCTCCCGTGCTCCTGGGCTTCCTTGTCACTGCGATGCCTTTGGGCCAGGTCCCATCCTGGCTCTGGGCTGTGTATGCCAAAGCCCTCCCCCAGAGGTGAAGGTTTCATATTTGCAATGTGGAAAACACTGAAGCTGCTTTTCTTAACAACAGGATTCCTACTTCAATTAGTGAGTGTACTGATGGGTCTGAATGAATGAGGCACATCCAGGAAGACTTAAAATGCATCAGAGTGGGTAGGGCTGTCACGACAGCAAAGCAGTGTCTCCCCAGCCTTCAGAATCAGATTTTGTTTTATTTTGTGCCCATATGATATATAATTTTCAATTTTTTGCTTGCTTTTCTGCGATGCCTGTTGCTCCTCTGCAGGGTTTGTCAGGAACTGCCCATCCCTGTCAGCTGTCCCTGGGAATGGCTGGTGCAGGGGTGAGACCTGCTGTGTTCTTACCTTTCCCTTCCTTGCTTCATGTCCAGTATGTTCACTGCTGGATGACTGAGGTCACCAAGACATCCAGTTACAGACTGCTGCGTGCCCTGAAGAGCTGAAATGTCCTGGTTTGCCCTTCTTTCCCCCTTCCCCTTAATTCCTTGCTGGTAGAGGCTGATGGGAATGGCTCTCCAAATTGCTCATCAGAGGGAACAGCCATGCTGGCATAATAGAACAGAATGGAAAAGGATGATATTTTATTTCTTTCCTTTCTAATTTGCTGACAGCTGTGGCAGCTAGGGCTGCTAGTTGACTCACCTCCCTGAGACTCCATGTTTAAATTATATTTTTCTTATTTTCCATTAATGCTGTCCAAGACAGGGGAGGAGACTTTCCAAGGTTTACAAATGGAGTAAGGCACCCAGGAGCCTGTGATTTTCAGTGGGAAATGAGCATTTAAATGGTCCTTTGTGCCTTTGAAAAGCACCTCTGTTGAGGTTAGATTCATGGTGGAAGAAGCCCTAGTGTGGTTTAGTCCCTGTTACCTTAATTTGGAGGAGAAAATCCTTCTAAAGGTGACTTGATCATGGTTCATCACTGCCCATGTGGGGAGGATGCTTCTGATCATGGCAGACTATTTCATCTACCTGACAAAAGCATAGCAAGACCCAAGAGTAGGAACCTGAAAGCAGCCAAGTTCAGCCTAGACATGAAATTTTTATTTTTAAACAGTCTGAGTTGTTAACCCTGGAAATAACTTGACAGGTTCTCTGTCTCTAAGCTGTATTGATACTGTCTGATGCAAACTGCCCAGGGATCCTGGATCCAGCTGTGGTCCTGCAACTGGCATTGCGCTCATTACTCCAAACTGGTGCTGCAGTGCTGTAGCTACTGGGCTTCTGGGACAGAAGGTGGATCTTCCACACAGATATGTGGTGTTCTTTTGGATGTATCTGATTTTTCAGAGCTAATTAGGCCATGTCCGAGGCAGCACGTTATTGCTCTGTGCAGCTGGTTAAAGTTGAGGTCAAGAGCTGTAGGTTAAAAAGAAGTTGCAGGCATGACTTAGGAATTTCTTGCTGAGGTTCTGTGCTGGCTGCTTAAATCCTAGAAAAGAGGGTGTTGTGTCCAGATGATTTTTTAATTTTTTTTTAATTACATTTTTATGTTCTTCTTGAAAACCTGGGTTCTTTCTGCAGCAGTCAAGATGCTTTATGCAGTTTCCTAAGGTTTCCCACTCCCATTCAGTAGTGCTGACACCACTGATGGTTTCAGAGTGGTGCCACGCTGGTACAGATGCCACAAGAGGAGCAGCTTAGAGGTGGGAGTACATGGAAGGGGTGATAATGAAAAAAAAAAGAGGGGGAGAGGGGCATTGTAATCCTGAAAGTGAGCTCCTGACCTGCTCTGTGGAGTCACAAAAACAGAGTGCCTCACTGGGTGCACTTTCAGGAGCCTGAACTTGAGAGGGTTCACTGCTGGAAGTGCCAAGTGGTCATATCAAAACTGGATCTAGCTGCTCTGTCTGCCTCCATTTATTACTGTGATGTTGGCAAGAGACCATGGGCAGTCTTAATTTCTAAGGTCACAGTTCATGCCAGCGGTTGGCTCCTGCCCACTGACATCCCTAAAGCCATTATTGTTCTCCTTGAGGCCCTGAATGAAGTACTTGAAGGGTTTGGTTCTAACCACATAAATTCTGCTATTGAAATAACTGAGAACCAAGACCAACAAATCACTGCTACTGCAGATTTTTTTTTTTCTCGAGATTTCTTATTTTTCTCAAAAATTCACCAAATCTATTTCTTGAAGTGCAGTGCCATGGAACAGCCCTGAAAAGAACTAATGTTTGGCTCTTTTTCTGGTTTTCTTTAAGTATTATTTGCTTTAGATGTGTTTATCACTTTATTTTGCTGGTGTAGCCCTATAAAATTGTCGGTGGCTATTAATACATTTTGCATGGCTGGCCTCAGGCCAGCAAATGTACAGGAACAAGGTTCTGGTCCTTCCCAGGTTCACATCTTCAAACTTGCAAGGAGGAACAAATCCTCCAAGGAGTCGTGCAGAATCAACACGAGGTCCTTGGGTGCAACAGATTGCCTTGGGCTGTTTACTGTAGCAAATATATTTGTACAAGCACATTCTGGCAGTTGGCTCTCTATGGACACTGCAGCAGCAAATGGGAAACAAACCATTTACAAGTCCTCAAATGCACCTTGCTCAAGCACCTGTTTTTATTTTGAAAGACAAAGATGCATGATAGGTCCTTGAGGTGCTGCAACTATATCGAAGGCATTTTTGGAGTTGGTCAAGGCTATGTTTCAAATCCCCACCATCAAGGTTGCTCACAAGCACCAACTAGACAGGACAGTCCAGTCAGGAGCTGGATGTCAGGAGCTGTGATGCTTTGTGAGTGTTTGCAGGATCAGGGGCACAGTTTTGCTGTTGTTTGGGTAGAGTTGAGAAGGATGCAGAGTTAATATCCTAATGAGAGTGGAGTCCTGTGATCCTGAGCCATGAAATGTTCAAGTTTAGCTTATCTTGATGTAGCTGAGCAGCTTGGTTTGGAGAAGTCATCTTCAAGATCAAGACTGAGGACAGGAGGACTGGATCAAGACTGTTGGATGGAGCCTAGGGCAGCCTGGTCTAGGGGGAGGTGTGCCTGCCCATGGCAGGGGGTTGGAATGAGATGAGCTTTAAGGTCCCTTCCAACCCAAACCATTCTAGATTCTAAGAGAAATTAAGGCAGGGATCTCAGGCAAAGGGCAGTTCTGTCTGGTGTCAAGACGTGACGTCTTTGCGGTGATGTAGGTGCAGTGTGTCTTTCCTCTGTTCAGAACTTTGTCTCCCAGCTTGATCATCTAAACCCCATCAAACTCTGCCAGACTTTGTGGGTTGAGCAAGAAGCTGGTATCTCATGAAACTTGGGGGGGTGCCAAGACAGAAAGCGAGACGCATCGTTGGTTGTGTTTGCCTGACAGGAGATCCTCGGTGGGCTTTTATTAACAATAATACTTTGTACAACTGATATCTTTCATCCCAGGATATGCAAATATTAACTGACAGAGAAATTCCCTGCACTCAACTTGAAGGTGCTGCTTTGTTTGGTTTTGTATAATGCAATAACTTCTGAATGTCACATCTCTCCAGTACAAAACCTGGGGGGGAATGGCCTATCCATCAGTAAGCAGGGCTTTACTGGTCGGAACAAACACTGGCCTGGAAATGCCAAAATGAGGAGGACAGAGGAGGGAATGGAGCACCTGGAGTAACAGAGGTGAAGGAATAAGACAAGGGTAGAGAGCAGCTGGGGCAAGTTGTTGCAGTGAGGAAGATGAAGGAGCAGGTATGTGTTGAGAACTGTGCTGACAAAAGCAGATGAGCTTTGAAGGTTTCACAGGAAGTCCATGTCAGCACTGGGAACAGAACCAAAGCATTCTCCTCTAGGACCCCCATATTTCAAGCTCAAGACCAACCTTTTAGGGCCAGACTCACAGCTGGTGTGAGCTGGCATGGTACGTGAAGCAATGTCAATTTGTGTGAGCTGCAGATCAAGCCTTGGATATCTTGTTTGGAATCTATGGTGGTAATTATTCACCCTCGCCATTTGTATTTTGGGACTAATTAACTATTCTAGGTTCATATAAAGAGTATTGTCAACTGTTTAATGGCTCATTGAGTTTAGCAGGATTTCTAGCTTCTCTTCTACAATTTCAGCAGAATAGTTATTGTGATTTGTGACGTGAAGTAACAGCTCGTGAGCTGTGAGCAGACCACGTGTATTATGATGTTAGTTCTACCCTTTGACAAATAGGTTTTAATTGGCTTTACATGGGTCCTACTTGATGATACGAGGCATCCAAAGATAGGAGACATGATAGTTTTTCTCAAAACATATAAAAGCAGTGCCTTTGTGCTAACGTGTGTTCCACAGATGCTTTTCAACTTCAGACCATGAGGATGCGTAGTTAAAATTAATTCCTGTATGTGTTAGTCTGTTGTTCTTGCATCTGCCTTCGTGAAGACATTCAAGCAAGGTCTTCAGCCTAATTTTGCACTAACAAAAGAACTTCAGATTTCTGACTAGCTCAGTGCATTGGTTGTTGAATACTTGTCTGTTTGTCCCAGGAAAAGCATGTAACATTCTGAATATATCGTCCTAATTTTGGCTGGAAGGTGTTTAAAAACGTGGCCTAGAGCACTCCAGAAATTCTTAATTGTTCAACTAAGATTTTTTAACTCACTTCTCTGCATTTTCATAAGGAAATGCATTTGTTGTGATCTCAGAACTGCATTTCTCAATCACGGGTTCCCATGCTAGAGCATCCTGTCTGCAACTCCTCGGTGTGAAGCTCTGAGAATGACTGTCAGAGAGGTTATTCCCAGAATACTTAACTGCCACCTCTGTTTTAGCAGATGGAGAAGGCAGCTTGATCACAGACGGGCTGGGGCTCTTTAGATTGAACCTGTGGCCTCGTGTTTCGCCAGAAAGAAAATGGGAGCATGGTGAGGCTGAGAGAGGGCAAGTGCAGCATTTTCATCTGCTTCTGTCCTTACCCTTGCTCCTGCTTTCATGTTGTTCTGCTGTGTGGATCACAAGATGCTCGTAGCTGAGGCTGACCAGGACAAGAGAAAGAAGGATTAAGTGGCTACTTTGAGATTCATTCTATTTGCAGAAGGTTTTTGACTTTTCCCCACTCACACATAGTTAAGAGGGCAAATTTTGACACCTTCCCAAAGGGCTGGCTGTGTTCTCACATTGCTCTATTACCACTATTTCCTCACCCATCTTTGCCCTGTGATATCCAAACAATCAAGGGATGGGGGCAAGAGGACAAGTCCTATTTACTTTTTGCCTGGACTTTGATGCCTTTTTTTTTATCTGTCTGAAGAATGAATTGGGAGGATCTCAAGTGTCTGTAAAAAAAAACAAACAACTGCACCTTTAGTTCACCTTTA
This sequence comes from Podargus strigoides, assembly GCA_028020825.1. Classification (NCBI taxonomy): domain Eukaryota; kingdom Metazoa; phylum Chordata; class Aves; order Caprimulgiformes; family Podargidae; genus Podargus; species Podargus strigoides. The sequence goes on along the minus strand of CM051622.1, from coordinate 73,983,989 downwards.
ATATTTCAAGTGCAGATGAACAAAGATTGCAATCTCCTTTCACATGGAGCAGATATGGGATGTTGACCATTTTCAGTTGTCAGGCTGAAAGGAATGAAGGCAAATTACCCACAGGCAAAGTTCTGCCTGAAATTCTCTGAATCATCCATTCACCTGAACAAGGGGGGAAAATAGAGCCCTTTTGTTTGCCTTGTAGATAACCATATCATCTGTTATTGTTGCAAAAGAAGTAAATACCAAAACATATGAGGGCTTGGACAGGAGTCAGTGAATTGAAAACCTGCACATCAGCAGACTGACAGTGTTATCAGGGGACAGCAAAGGCTGGGAGTCAGGTATGGAAGTCAGGACTGCCAAAGAAAAGGAATTTATAGTAATTTCCTAATACATGGTTCCCATAATGTTTTCTAGTGCCCATCTCATTGCCTATAAAGAAGCTGCACCCAACAGAATCAAACCTTTTCTTTTGCTCTACAAGATGCCATCTAATATAGGTGTGCAGCATTAAATAATTCAGTGTCATCAGTGTCTGTGGTGTGTGTTAACAGCATTCACATGAGACTTTATGAAAGGCAGACTTGATCAAAACCAAAACCAATCTCCCAAAGTAGTTTTTTGGCAATAGTTCTGCTAAATTTCTAGCAGCCTTCCCTCCTGCTCAGCAGTGGAGCCAATTTGCAGATTCCTAAGTGAAGGATTACGTGTGCAGGCTTGTAGGCCATGGTGGTGTGACCCAGCTTGTAGGCAGTTTCCATGTTGCATAATTTGCACTTGTCACCTGCGAGGATAATAAAGAAATTCTAGAGGAAAAAAAACTAATTGAAGTATTTTTATTGAGATTTTGGCTTTGCTGATGTGGAGGTGGGCAGTTTATTTTGAAAAGGCAGGGAGAGGTGTTCTTGATCACATTTTACAGTTTAATATTCTGCGCAGAGGTTGGAGCCACACTTTTGTGTACTGAAATTGTAGAACTGAGCCTTGGAATCAGGAGTTACTTTTGGCTGTATTCTCTCTCCTGCCCCCAATAACAACATCATCATGTTTCACTGCTGCCCTTAAACACCGGAGGAGTTCCAATAATAAACCAACTAAGCCCAAAAGCTTAAAAACAGGAGATAGAACTGATTATTCTGCTGATAGAGGGTTAACATTTATCTTCCATATCTACCAAAATAATGCCCAAATGCTCAAGCGAAGACGTGTCTTACGCGCTTGGTATCGCAGATCTCTTATCCAGGCTGCAGATGTACTCAGTGTCTTCAACTGGTGCCCATGTGTGTTAGACATAAGGACCTCCTGGGTGTAAGGACAGTCTCCCCCCTCCCTGATTTCAGTCCCTGCCAGGAATAGGCAGGTTTCAGTTTTGTTTCTTTTTCCTGCTTTGTTCTTTTTTTTTTTTTTTTTTTTTCTCTTTCTATCTTAATTTCTCCCTCCTCCTCTTTGCCCTTTGTTGTGAAAATACCAAGTCAGACCCTCAGCTGATACAAGTCGCTGCAGAGGCGTTGGCTTTGATGGGGGCTGCACTGACATCGACCACTCACTTCATGCTGTGCCATTAGAGGATGTAGAAGGGGAATCAAGACCAGTTTCCCCAGTATATTGAAAAGCCTCTTTACCCCAAAGGCAGAGAGCCCTGCGCTGGGGACCTTGCTGGATGAGGTGGGGGCAGAACACCCTTTCAGTTGGCCAGAACTGACCCTTAATGTCTTTTCTTGTCTTATTTTCATCTGCTGCCATGTGCTTTGCTTTCTTTCAGTGAGGGAGCAGGTACGGGTCCCAGTCTCGAACTGGGTCACCAGTTTGGCTTATATATAAACTAAGTTTTCAGTTTGGACTTGATTGATGTGTCTCATTGCCTATTTGCTTTAATTCCCTGAAATATTAACCACCATTATTAGATTATCAGAGCTATCCTACACGGAGATCGTATTCATGTCCTTCCCCTTGCCCCAGGTGCACAGTTTGACTCTAATAACATCAGAATCATGAGTTTTTTAAAGCACAGTAATTTTTTTTTCTGGTTGAATTCGATGGACATTGCAGAGCTGGGAGAAGAAAATACAATCCATCTTCTGTGAAATGAACTCAGTCATCCTTCAGTTTATTGAGTGAGAGGGAATACAAAACAAATCCACAAATGTCAAAAGCAGTCTACAAGGGATCATTCCATTTCTTTTTCCATTTGTTTCCTTGATTAAAATGATTTTTAACTGCTTCCTCTCTTAATTTAATATGACAAAATATAATTCACTTGAATATCCTCTTGAAGCTCCCTTGCCAAAGTTTGTACTTGGCCAGGTTTGCTGGAAATGGGGTGGTGGTGGGGAGGGACTGTGCTGAACGACGCTTGTGCACTTCAGTAATCTCTTTAACTGTGGAAACGTGACCAGAAAAATTCTAACCCCCTTAAATTCAGCAACAGATTCCTGCTGATTTGAGTGGGCTGGTGAAGTGCCCCAGCAGTGATCGACTGATTTGTTCTGAGAAGAAGAGTGCAGGTCTTTCAGCGATGAGTTTATTCTGCCAACTGCAAATAGAGCCTTTTGCAAGCCTGGGACTGGTCATTTCTGGTAAAACTTCTCTGCATCAAGAGAAGTGTGGCCAGCAGGTCGAAGGAAGTGATTCTCCCCCTCTGCTCTGCTCTTGTGAGACCTCACCTGGAGCACTGCGTCCAGTTCTGGGGCCCCCAACACAAGAAGGACATGGAGCTGTTGGAGCAGGTCCAGAGGAGGGCACGGAGATGCTCTGAGGGCTGGAGCACCTCTGCTCTGGGGACTGGCTGAAGGAGTTGGGGGTGTTCAGCCTGGAGAAGGCTCCAGGGAGACCTTAGAGCACCTTCCAGTGCCTGGGGGGGGTACAGGAAAGCTGGGGAGGGACTTTTGACAAGGGCATGGAGTGACAGGATGAGAGGTGATGGCTTTAAATTGGAAGAGGGGAGATTTAGATCAGATATCAGGAAAAAATTCTTGCCTGTGAGGGTGGTGAGACACTGGAACAGGTTGCCCAGAGCAGCACCACTGGGGTTCCCACTGGAGAACACCCCTTGTGTCCAGCTGCCAGCTGCATTTTACTCCATTCACCACAACTCTCCGCGCCCGGCCAGCCAGTAGCTGATAGCTGAGGTATTTCTGTGTAGCTTTGACTGTTCTTTGAACTCTAGTGCATAATAGAAATGAATAATGGCATTGAGCATACGATGAACATGAAGATCATGAAGAGCTGTTCTTCTTGAACAGTACAAAATCATTTGGGAAAAAGGGTTTTTTCTCTACTAGGGCCATTGTTGTTATATCAAATCGAATATCCCAAAGTGAAAAGGAAGTCTTAAAAAGAAGAGGAATAATGAATTAAGAAGCCAGCAGACATTGTTAGTTTAATATTACATTTTAAAGAGTTGAATTTAAGTGAGAGAGAGTTTAACTAAGACACCGTTAGTAATTTTTCTGCATTAATTTCAGAGCCAGATCTGAAACGGGAGTAAATTTGTGCATCTGCAGAGATTGACACTAGCAGAGGAGCTGAGCATCAGCATTCAGATACAGAGCCAGATTAGCAGCCCTGGAGACTCCCTTCTCCTCTGCCAGAGCAGCCAGCCCTGGGAGTGGAAGTGCCCCTTTCCCTCTGCCCAGCCACCACCCGGGCTCGGTGCTGGTGATGCTCTGCCAGATGCCGTGGCATCCGTGGCAGCTCCATGCAATCCCCACAGCCAACATAGGAGGGTAAATTAATGCTTAATTAAAAGCTGACATAGGAAGGGAAATTAAATTAATGTCCTAATTAATGCTTCGGGTTTAGTCCAAATAGGAAACTTAATGATTCTCCTTTCCCTTTTACAGCACTACACTTACCTCTGAGCAGTGATGAATTTTGGCTCATTTGGCCCCAATCCTGGAAAACATCCTCGTTAAAAAATGTATTGAAGCCTACACTTAATTCTATTCCTGCCATACTTAATTGCTGGCCTGGATACGCGTGGAGTTAAGTATTTGATTAAATAAGGTGGAGCTATTGGGAGCATTTTGCATAATGGTCCCCAATTTGCTAAGCTGATTTGACTCTTAGAAAACTTCACTTAGCATCCTCTATTAGAATGATTAGCATTAGTTATTATTGTGGTGTTTCTTTAATCACAGTAGTTTGAAGTGGAGTTGGTATTTTTGTAAAAGTCCATTGTTTATGATCAAGAAAAATCGAGAGTCTACTGGAGCAGCAAGTTTTCTGTGAAGGAAAATGAGAAAAGGATAAATATTTGAAGGCTTAAGACAGCACATTCACCTTATCAAGGTTCATTTCCTTTAAAAAATCTTGGTTTGTTCGTGAGAAAGGCTTCCATTTGACAGCGTGTGAAGTACAGCGACGTGTCAAACTAAAAAAGCTTAGATATTTAGGTTGCTTCACTGGCTGGAAAATCAGCTTCATGGAACGGCGTTTGGAGCCACCCTGTAACTGCAGGGGCAGTCGTGGTCCCCCAGGTGCCTGCACAAATGCTGTGCTTGGGAAAGGACAATGTCTGTTGTAGGGCAGGAGATTCTGCACCTTGCTGGAGGAGAGGTGGGCTGCAAGAATGCATGTCCAGTGGTAGGTGAATTGCTGAAACATCTAGTTTTGGTATTGAGGGCTATATTTTTCTACATCAAGGGCTTGATAAAGAAAGCTGAGGGTGAAATACTCCAGCCTATGCCACACAGGTTGCATTAGAAGACCTGTAATGCTGCCTCGTCACCATATGTTTTGTGAATTGATGGGTTCAGCACAAGAGGCATTAGCATCAGTGCTGTAATACACTATCACATGAGTCCTGCAGAGAAGCAAGCAAAATTGGTTCCCTGGATTCATGGTCTTAAAGCTCTTTTTTTTCCCCCCCCTTCTTTGCTAGATTAGGAAAGCTGCAGGTTGAATTGCTTGTAGCCTCTTCTGGAACTTAGGTGCATCACTTAAGCCATGCCAATTAAGTGCATTGGGCACTCAGACAGAAGGTCACCATTAGTAGAATCATAGAATCACAGAATCACCTTGATTGGAAAAGACCTCTAAGCTCACCCAGTCCAACCATTAACCCAGCACTGCCCAGTCCCCACTGCCCCATGTCCCTCAGCACCACATCCACACAGCTCTGACATCCCTCCAGGGATGGGGACACCCCCACTGCCCTGGGCAGTGTTTAAGTACACATCAAACCATGGTCCTCATTTCCTATAATGTCTCAAACCAGTTTACCCCTGCTCCTTTTATAACGTGAGGTGCCACATGAGTGAAATTGTTGGTTGGTGCTTACGATAGAGAGGGGGAATGCTGCGTTCCCAGCAGGTCTGGCATTGCAGTCACCACACCTCATCTATTCTGCATTCATATTGCATGTGTCAAGGCAGGTTCAAAGTTGGGCAGAAGAGCTCATGAAGTCGTGAGAGGAAGAAAAAGAGATGTGTATTTAAAAAAAAAAAAAAAAATTATAACTCTTTCTTATGGAGCTTGCCTTCTGGGTTGAGCTCTATGCAGTTTTTTTCAGAGTCCTTGGAGATTTTTCTCTGCAGCCACATGTGCTGGAAGACAAACACGCATAAGGAGCTGAGATGCTCACCTAATCTCCTGGTTCCTGCAGACTGCCTTTAAAAAAAAAAAAAAAAATGTTTTAATAATGATTAAGGAAAAATGCCACAAGTCTGAGAAATCATCACAATAGGTGGCACTGAGCCTCTCTGAATAAGATTCCTACTGAAATCAGTGAGAGTTTTGCAAGTGGTGCTGCTCAGGCATTATTGATTAGTGACTGATAGATGGTTCTCGTGTTTTTCAGCAGCAGCATCTCCCTTTTTGTATATGCAGGTTTCTCTCTCCAGTCAGTTTCTCATCCTTTTAGCTTTAAAAGAAAATTCGTTCTGGAAGCTTAAGGGTATGGACTCATTTTGTAAGGATCAGTCTGGTACAAGGGCTGTGCATTTCTTCAGGCTTGTTCAGATCCCAGTTTGAATGTCGAGGGGGAATAAACACAGTGCTGTCACGTCCTTTCGTGGGCAGGGGTGAATTTCCCTCTCCAGATGCCCTCTCTCCAATAAACCCATTAAAAGGAAGTTCCTGTGAGCTGGTTGAGGTCGTGCATCGCCTGGAATGACTGTCTGTGGCCCCAGAGGGCTGCGTACCCACAGCAAACCCATGAGCACCTGTCTGTTCAGCAGCAGGGCAGGGGCAAAGAGCCATCCCATTCTGAACCCAGCTCACGATGCCCGGGTGTCTGCGATGCTGGGAGTATTTCTCATCCAGATACTCTGGCTCTAAATGTTAAATGTTTTTTTTATTAGCAGCTCGTCTATTGTGTGCACTGAAAGATGAGTCACTGCCCTTCAGAGCAAAGCTGGGAATCAATAGACCTCTGTGAATTAGATAATGTGCTAAAATATGGATATCTACAAAGGCACGGGAATTGTGATGGTGACTGATGGGTTAGTGGAAATACACAGTGAAAACAGCCCAAGCAGACAGTCATCTTTCTGGAACCTTCTCTGAGACCCAATAAACTTGTGCAGGTTAAGCACGCTGCGCGCTGCGGTGACGTGGCCGATGAGAAGACGTGAAATTGAGCTCCCAGGCCCTGATGTACAGAGAATGAATCCTCTGCAAGACTTTTAATGACAGAAACTGCCTCAGGACTGTTTGCTGAGGACGCCAGCTGCAGACACTGCACCCTGAAGCCTGATTAGAGAGAGATGATGAAAGGGTTGGACTGGTTGACCCTGCTTGGAGCCGGAGGGTTGGACCAAGGCAACCTCCAGAGGGTCCCATCCAGCCTCAGCCTTTCCATGTGACTCAGTGCAAACCCAGCCCCGTGCCGGCTCGGCGGCCCTTGCACAGCACGCTCAGGAACATGTGGAAATCTGTTTAAGCCAGGATAAATTCAAGCTCTGTGTTTGCTATCCAGAAATAAGTCTCTTGATGTCTGAGATGTTCTTTCCCCTCTCCAAGTGCTGCAGGAGCAGCCTCCAAATCTTTATTGCGGTTGTTCGTTTTATCTAATGAACTTTGCTGGCTTCTCAAAATAATGAGTCAATGAGCTCCCTAAAACCCTGTGCATTGCAGGTAATGTGAGCTCCCAGAACGTGCTCACATACACCAGTGAAGTTTGCACTGGGGGGTTTTATTGTTGTTTCTCTGAGCAGAGAGGATAGCCTCAGGCAGAGCTGAAAATTGCATCTCCTGCCAGCTGGGGGAAGTGAAAGTCAGAAACAATCGTCAACAAAATAAATTTGTCCTCTTGGCACAGGGTGCTCTGGACTTTCAACGCCAGGTGCTGACTCCCTTTGCCCCCCAGACTCCCACTCCGGACCTGGAAGGGAAACGAAGAGTCGTAAAATACAACGAGGCACATGTCAGGATAAAAGGCCAACCTGAACCCCTCGTGTGACTCCAGGCAGAGAGAGGCAAAGCTGGAATGCAACAAATCCATGGCTGGCGGTCGTGCACTAGTATAATCCAGCGGGTTGTGTTCAAATCACTGAGCAGAACCCAAAAAAAAAGTGACATAGGTATTTACATGGTCATTATCTGACTCCGTTCATCTGCAGAGCACATTGCTGCAGTGTCCTTTTCCTCCAAAAAGCCACTGGACCCAGGCAAAAGTCTTTGTCCCTCTGCTTGAGATGAGAGCAGCTCTGCAGAAGGCAAAGGGTAATTATACGTTCGTGTGTCGTTTGAAGACTTTCCCAGATTGACAGAGGATGCTCTTGGCGTGGCAGTAACCAAACCTGAACCCTTTCGAGTGCCAGGCTCGACTGTTAATCGTCAGGGCACAGTTCTGAGACATTTTATGGGTAATATTGGTATAAATATGTAAAAACACCAATGTTAGCCTAGAGAAAGGACGCTGAGCTTTACTGTAAGGGCAGAGTATTATCCAGATATCAGCTCCAGGTTTGTTATTTTGCAAATGTTTTGATAGGACAGCTGTTAATTTTGTATTTTTTTTTTAAAGGTAAGGCTTTGTCTGGATAGAGGGGAGACATTAGGGACCACGGCACTGCTTTTGACATCTTCCCCATCTGACAGCCCTTGGAAGTTCTGTGCATTTCAAAGATGAGGAAGTTAATTTAGCATTTCTTTCGCCAGCAAGGGAAATATGTTGGATGTGAGAGCAAGAGCACCTGGGAGGTGACTGGCAGATCAGGAGGGACGGATGCTGTGTGGGTCTGTGACAGCCCCAGTTGTCTCATGCGGTTGATTGCGTCCAGTGGAACCGTCCCTGGCACATCCTTTTCTGTGTGGATAAACTCAACTGGGCAGATAAAATGAAATGATTTTGCTTTCTTAATTAAGTCATTATGGCAATTCTGAGCAAAAATAAATAAGTGACTTGACTGCCTTTGTTACCAAAGGCCAGAAAAATACAATAATTAATTATATTTTACTTATCCACTAGTTGCCTGGAGGGAATAAGAGGTAATTATCGTGCAGGCTGTGATATATGTCTGTATATATCTAGCTGACAGGTATACTTAATGCTTGAGGTCTTTGACCTAAAGCCAGCTGATATTGATTTAGATTTTCTGTAGATCAGATCCTCTTCCCGGAAAAATCTACAGATTAAATAGTGTCTTAAAAAAATTACCCGAGGTTTATACAAGTGTAAATGCGAGAGAATAATTCAGCCCCTTGTAAGAGAGCAAAGAAAGCCCATGACTTCTCTACTTTTTGCTTACAATGAGTCAGAAACCCTGCTGTATTTTTTATTTTTTAATTCCTGGTGCTGCTACTGCTGAAATCAGTTGAGTTTCATGAAAACAGGATCCATCCTGAGATGTTTCCCCCACCCCATACCTTGGTTTTGGAGCAGAAATTTCTAGGGAGATGTGTGTTTTCCCAGAAAAAGTGGTTTGTGTTGGTGGGGGAGTGCAGCTGACTTGGCTGCTCCTCACTAGTCCAACAGCGACCTTGGGTAGAGGCCATCTTTTTCCCAGGAGTGTTAAATTCCTCCATTCATCTTTAAGGATCAGGGCAACTAAATCCAGATAAATCCAGAGCCACTGCACTGAAGTCTCTGGAGGTTTTACAGTAGCTGACATGGGAGTAGAATTTGGTCCAGAAGAGTTATTTTTGCTTAGACAAACCCAGTCTGTGCCGCAGAGTAAGCTCAGTGTGAATGTTAGCTCGTTTCTGTAATAGAAACTTCATTTTATTGGGGAAAAAAAAATACAGGCTGTGCAAATTCTGCATTTAGCTGCTTTGGTGTAAACTGGGAGTAACTCATTGACTTTCAAATCCTTGCTCATTTAGAAATATTCTTAACCTTATTTCTCTGCGTTAACCACGAGCTATTCTTTCCTCATGAAATGCAAATCCAGAATAAAACGGGGATTTTTGCAGAAACCTAAGGCAGTTAGGAACACAAACCCAATAGAATTTAGGCATGTAAACTTTCTTTTCGTCTGTGAAAATCCCAATCCGTGATTTTTAAAAAAGCTCTGGCAATTCCTTTAACTTGCTGAACATCTTTTAGAGGATGTTTGATATGATTGAGTGCTGAAGGGCTGTCATAATCCTTTTCATTTAGCAGCATCCCCAGATAGATAGCAAGAGGAGACTGCAATTACAGAGAAGAATGAAAGACTGAGGATTTGCTGTTCTCCCTCCAAACATTTCTCCCCAAATCCCATGTTCTACTCACAGAAATGGAAAGTGTCTTAATTATTCAGGGGCAGGAGGATGCCCTCCTGTAACTTAGCTGGGTCATTCTGCTGTGCCCACAGTACCCTGCAGTACTTCACCAGTTTCTGTGCCTTTGAGCCAGCTGAAATGTTCGAGTGTTTTTAGCTCTGTGAGTCATTTAGAGGGAGGGCACAGAGACCTGCTGCTGTGTGGAAGGAATATCAGGACACCCGCAGCCCAAATGTCTCCTCGTGCTCCTGAATCAAACGAGACCACACAAGGCAGGGTTCACCTTGCAGATTTCAGCTGGGAAAAAGCTAATTTCCAGCTAACTCAGCTCAGATTAGATGTCTTCCTCTTCAAAGGAGGAATCATGGAATTGTTTTTGTTGGAAAAGACATTTAGGATCATCAAGTCCAACCATTAACCCAGCACTGCCCAGTCACCACTGCCCCATGTCCCTCAGCACCACATCTACAGCTGTTTTAAATCTCTCCAGGGATGGGGACTCCACCACTGCCCTGAGCAGCCTGGGCCAGTGCTGGGGAACCCTTTGGGTGAAGAAGTTTTTCCTATTTGTGGAATCATAGAATGGTTTGGGGTGGAAGGGACCTTAAGCATCATCTCGTTCCAACCCCCCTGCCATGGCAGGGACACCTCCCACCAGCCCAGGTTGCTCCAAGCCCCATCCAACCTGGCCTGGAACACTGCCAGGGAGGGGGCAGCCACAGCTTCCCTGGGCAACCTGGGTCTGTGTCTCACCACCCTCACAGCCAACAATTTTCTTCTTAATGTCTAAATCTATATCTGCCCTCTTTCTACTGTTACCCCTTGTCCAATATCCCATCTAAACCTTCCCTGCTGCAGCTTGCTTCATTCTCAGAGCAGTTACTTTGGAAGCGTAAAAGGATCCAGTTTGGAAAGAGGAGAAGTGTGGACTTCTCATGGGCACAATGTTGTCTGGCAAATGTCAAGTCATCCTGGCAAGCAGCAGCTTCTAGCCTGCAGCACACGAGGCGTGACCCTGAGACATCTGCAGACGCCTGTGTTGAAGCTCACACGGGCTGGCGAAGCGACTTATGCTCTAATGTGCTAAAAATATCCACGTAAAAGGGATGCAATACTTGTGTGTGTGACTATGAGGGCCTGATCCTGCCCCTCCTCGGGCCACTGGAAGAGATGCTGGTCCAGCACCAGGCAGGATTGATCTGCCAAAGCTCTGGGCGCAGAGCGGCGTGTGAGAAGTCACACCACGAGAAGGCTGAAGGGCTTATGACAGATCTTTCCAACAGTGAAAAGTGTCTTTTTTTCCTGCTCCTGCATTTAGCTAGCACCTGTCAGGGAAGATTAGAAGAGGGAAGATGACGTGGAATTAAGAAAAAGATTTCTAGTGGCCGGAGATGGTGATAAAGCCCACTGTGCTACTGCCTGGAGTGTCAGGCTGCTTTCTGCATCAGAGACCTGCCTAGGAGTAAAGGAAAAAAAACCCCAAACCCCAACAACAGTCATAAAATTGTGTAGATTCTGCTGCATTCTCTTCTGCAAAGAAAGTGAGTGTATTTCAAGTAAATTGATATCAGAAGTGACATGCCATTCTTTACCGACCTGATTTAAGATGCTGTAAGACAACCTGGTATGTAGATGGTGAATGCTTATTGCTTCTTCACAACCAGCCCCTTCTGCAGCATCTCAGATCCAGCATCCAGGATGGCTCTCGGACAGCTTGGCCATACCCTTTGCACCAGTGTGTGTTATATTGCAGATCAGCACAAGCAGAGCCAGTGAGGGGTGGTGCTGCACTGGAATATATAAGGTATTGCAGAAATATAGATGCACGCACCTCTGGGAGTCCCTTCCTAAGTAATTCTTTTCTGATATCTCAAGCTGAGTCTGAAGTCTTTCAGATCATAATCTTGCAGCAATTTGGGAGGTAGGAGTTACCATTTTTATCACTACCTGTGCAACTCCACAGATGAAAGTGAAAGACCTCCCAACACAATTTAGGAGTGTTGTCACAGATTTTTGTGCTCTGGTGACCAGGTTAAAAAAAAAAAGCAAAGACATCTGTTAATGGAGTACAGTGACATTGTCTGTGGTCCCTTAGATAAGAAAAGCTACGATTTAGGAGCCCTAGGGTTTATTTTGGTATTTCTGTTGCTGGGTGACACAATTTATCATTGCATAACTCTTGTCATTAAGAGAAAGCAGCTCCATCCCTGCCTTTGAATAATTTGGGAGGAACAGAGTGTGTTTTGAAATGCTTTATAAGAACTCCACATCTCCTTTTAGAGTTACTGTCATCTGAGTATAGATAATTTGTACTTCTGGAGACATCTTTGATTTTATTTTAATTTTTTTTAACTTCTTGGGAATTTCTTCCTTTGGAAACAATTGAAACAGCCCTCTCTTTTTCCAGAGTAAAAAAAAGTAGTTTCCATGAACTATCTTTTCCTTTTTTTTTTTCTTTATTCTTTAAGGTTTCATAGTTTTTATGCCAGTGAAACCATGCACTTCAAATTCTTATCCCAAGGTTTTGAGTTGATTTTCGTGGCAGATACAAGCAGTGATCTCAGACATGGTTTATTTTTATTCTTATATATCAGCAGCTATTTGTCACGCTACCTTGCAATGTGGGACTCACATTTATATGGTTTGGGGAGATGTAACTCATTTTCTGTTTAATCCACTGTCTGTCAAAAAGAGAGATTTAAGATAGAATACTGTGGGCTTTCTGACATGGTTCACAATTTTTTTATATGTGTATTTATTTATTCTCCGTGCACATTCTGTCATTTGTGAGGTTGCACGCAAAAGAAAGTTGGTTTTCCAAGAGGTGGAATTTGTGAAAAACTCTTCGAGGCCAGGTTGGATGGGGCTTTGAGCAACCTGGTTTGGTGGGAGGTGTCCCTGCCCATGGCAGGGGGGTTGGAATGAGATGATCATTAAGGTGCCTTTCAACCCAAACCATTTTGTGACTCTCAGTGTGTGAGAATGAGCAAAAATCCTGGATCCCCAGGCTGGTCTTGCTCCTTGAAAGAGGTAGATGCTGCTATGGGGTAGCAAAGTGGATGACACCACATCCTGAGCTGGAAGGGACCCTGAGGACCAGGGATGCTGTCAGTCTTTTGGCGCGTGGAAATCCAGCATTCGGAAAGCGTGCTGCCACCCAGCAGCTCTGTGTCTTCGCCTCGTCGTGTCTGGCACCCACTGAGACAGGGGGAGCAGCTCCTGTCCCGACAAGCTCAGGCTAAATGCAGCAGGCAGGAGGAGGAAGGAGCCGGAAGAGATCGCTCACAGTTGGCATCAGTGCTCAGAGGTGGAGCTGAGAACAGGTCCTGGTCCCCAGGCTCGCTCTCTGGCTGGCACTCTCATTCACCCAAGCTGTCACCACCCTGCACTGTGCCGGGGGAGACATGTCAGATGCACTTAGATAACTCACACCCATCCGACGTGATGAAAAGCCAGGGACTGCATCCTGCCTAAAAAAAAAATAAAAAAAAAAATCACTCTAGACCTTTCTCAGAGAAACAATAATATGCACAAGTGTAGGTGGAATTCCTTCATGGGAAAAAAAAAAAGCCTTCAGGAGACAGTCGTGAGATGTCAACTGGAGAAGGACAAATGTCTGCAGCCCAAACCGTATCACAGGAAGCTTTGCTGTGCCTGAGCACGTCCTGCCTTAGCTGATGGTTATTTTAGGCAGTCTCCTTCTGTCTGATGTGTCTCGAACTCGAAATAGGACTTTTGTCTTTCTGGAGGAAAGTTTGAAAAAAGAAGTCGTGATCACTTGGTGTGACAACAGACTTGTGGTTTCCTGAAAGAGGATTTGGCTTGGGAAGCAGCTTGGTGTGAGGAGGGATGGAAACACGCTGTCCAGTGTGATCAGGGGGTCTGGTAAACGAGCAGAGGTGACTGTGATTGACAGCTGCTAAGGGCATGGTTCCATGGGCACAACACACAGCAAGAGCAAAGGAGGAAACCATCTTGGTCCCCGAGGGTCACAGAGGATGGAATTTAATCTGATGCAAAAGTCATAGCATCCCTTAGGTCTGGTGTTGAGGGCAACAGTCAGGTCCAGGTTTCTGATCAGTGGGGTTCAGTTGATGCTGCTAAGCTGGGATAAATTAATCATGAACCTTAAAGTTATCATGGTGTCCTGGTTCCCCAGGCACAGCCCCATGGGCCAGCCATGAGCAGCCCTGAGTCAGCTGGGAGCTCCACTCAAGGCACTGACCCACAGGTGCATCCCACACCACTCAATGATGCTCATTATAAAAGGAGGGAGCTCAGTGAGGGTGGAGTTCCTCTTCCTGGGGCTTCTGCTGCTGACCTCAAGGACCAGGGTGAGTAGAACCTTGCACACTTTATGTTGGTGCTTGTATTAGTTTTGTTGTTTCATTAAATCTGTTTCTATTTCAACCCAGGGGGCTTCTCCTTTTTCTCCCCAGTTCCTCTCTCAGCTGGGAAGGGGGCATTGGGTGGCAGAACAACTGCTGCAGTTTAGCCCTGGGTACTGGCTAAATGTAGACATGGGGATTCTATGTGAGGAGAGTGCAAGAAAATAAATATCTAGGAATTCATGTTATATTACTGCTTTTCCTTGAGATTCTGATTCCAATCACCAGACAGCAGCCTATAAATTTCAAGGCTCCAAACACCAAAAAAGGGAACTTGCAGGCAGGAGAGTGTACAAAGCACTGATGAGATGACAGTAAACAAAAGAATTAGGTTGTATTACCAGGAAGAGCTCAAAGGAGTGAGGTCTGAAGTAGCCTCCCGTGAGATTTGGACCAGACAAGGATATAAAGAAGCTCTTGAAAGTGTTCTCTGGTCGTTGGAAGGATAGGCTATAGAATGCCAACTCCCAGAGATCTTCTCCATCATTTCTATGAGTCATTATGGTTAGGTGCTGTCAAAAGGATGTCAGAGGAGCATTTCTTTTGGATTAGACACTTGTTATCGGTGTGGAGTACTGGGCAATTGATGATGTGAATTAGTTGATGCACTGGACAAGGCACACGAAGGCTGAGAACATTTGTCAGCCTTGGATGAGCCTCTTCCTAGACAAAACTCTGGCACCCTTGTCGCTCTAAGGGAGTTTATTACTGCTGAGTGAAAAGCAAGGGAAGAAATATAACAGATGAAAGGAGACTTGTGAGGCATCACAAACCCAGCTGCATCAACCAGGTAAAAATGGAGCAGATGAAGTTCAAAACTGTGGCTTGAAGTCATTTCTGCTGTGCATGCATAGATGCATAGAAAGCTTATGGGATTCTTAAATCACTCCATGCCCTTACCAACCTCTCTCAGATTTCTGAAACTCCAGCATGGCTGATCTGAAACCCTATCATTATTCAATATTATTTATTTACCTTTCAGTACTGTCTGGGGAAGTAGTCACACATCAGCCCCTGGCAAAAGTGATGTGCAAAATCAGCATGAAGCGAGACACAGATGGACACGATGAAGGGTAGCACAGCTGGCTTTAGATCCACACTTCCCTTTGCTCCCCATGTGGAGATTTTAATCAGAGTCATAAAATAGTTTGAGTTGAAGGGACCTTTAAAGGTCATCAAGTCCACACGCCCTGCCATGAGCTGGGACATCTTCCACTAGATCACGTTTCTCAGAGCCCTGTCCAACCTGACCTTGAGTGTTTCCAGGGATGGGGCATCTCCCACCCCTTTGGGCAACCTGTGCCAGTGTCTCACCACCATCAGGAGGTTCCCTACAGCATAAGCCTGTGATGGTATCTCGTAACACTGTGGCCTCCTTTGAATTTCACCTCTGACTTCTGCAGTCTAATTTCAGTTGTGCACAATCTGGACTTAGAAAAGATGGGGGGTTTAATTCTTTAGGTTTGGCTATACATGGCAGCTGATGACTTGCACAATTGTCTTGGACAATACATCCCCAAAGTAGGTGACTGACATCACCAACAATGCTCTAGTTGGTGTGTTGGAGCTAGGAGAATCACTGCAGAGCTCGTGACCCCCAAAGCCTCCTCAGTTGACTTCCCTCACTGACGATGTTTTTAGGTTCAGGCTGTGGCTTGAATGTCTAAACCACATTTAATGTTTAGGCTGACACATCTGATGCTTGGAAAGGGCCAGGAGCACGTATGCTGTCAGCAGCTCAGCTGTCAAGTGTTAACTCTACACGCTGCACTTAGTCACTTGTCATTATCTACTCGTATTTTTGTCAACATTTCCAAGTAAAAAAGAGGGGAACAAAAACCTGGATGAGAGTTTGGGCAGTCTTCTGAGAACCTGGCTTAGAGAGCTTGACTAGTGCCTTATGTGATCCTTTGAGTGATCTAAACGAGGCACCTCCATTAGGTGCTGGAAGTGGAAGGGAGTTAGGAGATGGGCCAGGAAGAAGTTCCTAATGCAGCGGGTGGGAAGCTCTGCAAGGCAGAGGAGCCTCTGGTCCTGAACCAAGCTGCTCTGTGCTGTTGGGAGGAGGAGGAGCCATGGCAGGAACATCACCTTTTTGATTTGGGCAGGTGCCCTGCTGCAGAGGCCGAGGGGGAACGGGCGGAGGGAGAGGAAGGCAACAGATTGTGGGATTTTAGAGAGGAGAATCTGAAGGAAGAGAAACTTTCAGGGGTTGCCCCTAGGTAAGCAGGTCTTGTGTTGGGTTTCATAAGGACATCTAAGTAAGCATGAGGGGTTCACAATGTGTAGCTGGGGTGACAGTAGTCTACAAAGGGTTTGGACAATGAGGAAGGTAAAGGAGAAGGGTCACCAAATGGGAGGAGGGATGAAACTGGTGTTGGGGATCACCTGACCTTCAGTCCTGCAGTGCAGCAAGGAGGTGTTTGCAGGGAGGGATAGGGCAGCTCAGGGCTGTAGCTGAAGGGTCAGGGGCTGGACACTGAGCTCTGATCATGGCTTTCCAGTGCCATCATTGTGGCTGTGAGCCACACAGTGACGTCCTGACCCCCAAAAGTGCCTGTGTACACAGTATGGCAACAGAAGGTTGGATCAGAGCTTTGCTGCCCAGGCATTTTCTGCCTTTTAAAGTGAGAATAGAAATAACACCTTCCTGCCTCACACAGCTGTTATTAAACTTAATTCGGGGATGTTTGCAGAAGGCTTTGAAGGGAACTACCAAGCCTTATGAAAAACCCCTCTCTTCTCCGTGAATCCCCGTGCCTGCGCTCGATCCAGCGGGGCATCAGGGCCAGCCCAAATAAATCTGATCATTACACCATTTGCTTTGGGTGCAGAGCCTGAAGATAAAAGTTATTCAAAGCTAAAACTGGGATTTTAGGCATGTATGAACTTGGTGGAGTGTATTAATTCAGCTGTGAAATGGAGAGGGGGACAGATATCTCTCCAGGCTTATGTAAGTGACATGCATCCCTTTTTGGCTGGTACAATAGGGGTTTTTTTTTTATGCTGTCTGTCATTAAAATTCATTCTTCTCTTGCCCTGTGATCTTGATTGTTCTCTCTGATGGGAGTTAGGGATTAAAATTGTATATGCCACTTGTGTCATGTGAACTCTAATAGAAAAACCAAGACCTGCCTTGGTTTCTCTCTTAACTTCAGAGGAGTTTCACCATACTTGTACTGGGTTTTGCTGTGGACAGAGTGGAAGCAGGCTCAAAGAGGAAAACCAGCTGACCCTTTTGATTGTCTCATTCAGATCTGCTAGAACAGAGTCATCAAGGGTAACAGAAACAACTTAACAGTGACAAAACTTTCATCCCAGGGGCTATAAAGTGACATCATTTAGCTAAAATTTTACCCCAACTCAGAGCTGGGAGGCTCTGGCCTCAGCTGTTTTATTTGACTTCCTACTGTTCACTTAGAAAGATGATCTAGACTCCTTTTCATTGGAACGGTGTTAAAATTGCCAACTTCTAGAGTCAGGAGTGTGTTAGAGGAAGCCATGACAAGGTTTCAGTGTCACCAACCCTCAGTCCATTTCAGTTTGGAACATGGGGTTGGGTTTCTCTGATGGGGACGGGTTTGGGTTTTGACAACAAATGCTTCTTAGGATAAGTTTAGGCTGTTTCATAGGAATACCAGGGATGCTCTACCAGCAGGTAGAGCCAGGTGGCTCAGCCTCCTTTGTGCCTTTAGAAGGGGGTCAGAGCTCCTCCAGTTAATTTAAATACCAACTGCCATCCGCTTTGATTGGAAGTTTACTGTTGGTTGGGACTGCAATTTCGCATACTCTTTCCATGCCTGCTCACAAAACAGCAGCCTTGATTTTTGGAAATAAAAATTAATGTGCTACATCATCTGCTAAAGTGGTAGAATAATTTGGATATGTAGAAATACCAGACTCATTATGAGCGCTGTTAGTTAACCATAAAAATCTGAAATTGTGAAACCCAACAGACATCTGCCTTGTGTCTAGATTTGTCTTTTTATGTCCCCTAGACAATACACCCGTATCATAGACCTCCAGTCTGTCTCCAGTGCATGCTGTTGCCCTCATATAAATATACAACACAACATATATCTACAGGGTTAGCTTCAACAAGACGAGATTGCAGTAATGGTCAAAGGCAAAAAAAAGCATTAGTGCAATAAATAACATTTCACATCTCAGTGCAGCAGCTCAAAGCTTTTCATTTGCATCAGGTCATTATAGAAGAGTATACAATGGGGGGAATGAGGCATTCAGAGGGAAAGCCAATTGCCCCAAATCTTTAGCGTAGGCAGTAGCACAGTCCTGAACTCCTGCCCTGCTCTTCATCACCAACAGACATTTTCTTTCCTTGTGGATAGAGTAGTCTGTATAAGTATAAAATATTAATACTCTCTTGCTCCTTTGAATGTCTCCTGTATGAATTCTTTAAAGCACGGATTATCTCTTACCATGTTTTTGAGCAGCACAAAATCAAGGGTTGGAAAGGCTGACATAATAAATGTGTGTGACATTCTCAGGCTCTTCAGTGATACAAGCCCCTCTAGTTGGAGGAATTTGTACATTTTTAAAGCAAGCACATATTTACTTCTCGGATGTTTCCACACATAAATGCATCTTTCCTCCTATTGCTATGGTTTCACTTAGGTAGATGTGTGTTGGTTCAAGGTTTATGTCTTTCCCTTCGCAGCTCTTCTTGCTGTGCCTGTCATCGCTCTGTGACTGTCGATGCTCAGGAGATCTCAGGACGTGGTTTAGTTTCTTCATTCTCTGCTCTGAAGAGCTCTGATCCAAACTGTTGAGAAATCATCTTCTGCCCTGCAAACTGAGGCATGGTGTAGGTGAGATATCTGCCAGGTGTCCTTTGGAGTGTTGGTGACAGCCACAGACTGACCCCAGATCCTCTCTGCGTTCCCCACACCTCGGCCTCAAGATGGTTCTTCCACTTGTCTGTCTGCAGAGACGTTGACACTGTGTGAGTGACGTTGACACTGTGTGAGTGACGTTGACACTGTGTGAGTGACGTTGACACTGTGTGAGTGACGTTGACACTGTGTGAGTGACGTTGACACTGTGTGAGTGCTGGCGTGTGTCCTTCGCACAGACTCTGCTCTCATCCGCAGTGACGACGTTTGGACATATCTTACATGAGCCTGGAGCGTTTTTGCTAGCGCATCGTCTGTCAGAGGTCATTGTACCCAGAGCACACCAAGGGAAGGATCAAACTAATTGACTTCTCCTTCTAACGAAGCATTTCGTAGAATGGGACGGACAAATGATCATCTGACACAAATCATCTGTTTCCTTTCTCTTTTCCTACCCCCCCCCCCCCACCTTTTCATGGAAGGGAAAGCAAAAATGTCCTTGAGGATGGTCTTTAGTGCCATTTTCTCCAGTGCAATCACAGCATTTCATCACAGAGCAACACCTCCTGCCTTTCCAGTTACATTAAATTTTCAAGATGTCTCGGAGTCAGCCCAGGGCAAACTAGATCAGATGGATGCCTGGCTGCAAATATTTCCAGGCCCTCGGAAAGGTTTCAGTGTCTCAAGTCCAAACGGAGGTAGACATTACATTTATTCTGGTCTCTCTGTGCCAGTAAAGTCCCAGGGACCAGGCTGGAATGGAGGAGAGGCAGATGGAAATAAAGCAGTGATGAAATGCAGCCATCCACAGGTCAGCTACTCTACACACTAAATGTTTAATTACAGGATAAAACCTCCCCCTTCCCCTGAAAACAGGTTTGTAGAAGTCAGGATCGAGGGTGTCTCGCTTGATTTTTCTCTTCCCCCAGTAGTTCTTCTGTTTCTCTGTGTGTGCTCCTGTTTGGCTTTTCAGATTTGTACAAACTGGCATGGAAAACCATTCTCTGGCTGTTTTTTAGGAGAGAGTGAGAGCTGAGGTACCACAGAGCCCAGTTGCACGTCTGCCCTGGGGAGTGAGCGTGTGGCCGTGCCTGCAGAGCCAGGCACCTCCCGTGCACGAGAGCAAACGTGTGGAGGAACTGCAGAGTGAGAGCACTGAGCCTAAGCAGACTTTTGCTGTGCCTTCTCCCTTTGAATTTGAACTCCAAACCCCAGCTTAAGCCTGCGTTCAGCCTTCTCCCCAAACTCTCCTTGTTCACGTTGCGTTTCATGACTTTTATTAACAGTACAAGACTGGTAATGAGATTACTGAAAATGTTTATGGGACAAATTCATTTAGAAAGATAAACCTGCTTGAGGTCTTGGGGCTCTCCCGGGCTCGACTCTCCTAGCTGTAATTATTATTACATAAACAGCGAGTGAGTTTGGATCTATTTCATTCTAATATTAAGCAATAGCTTTTGTTTTAATCTCTTAATGTTTTCCCCAGGCATTTTGGAGGTGGTAGGGAAGATCCTGAGTAATGAAGCACGAATTGCTAGCAGGAATGGGGAGTATCTACGCCGTGTCACCATTGCTTTGTCTCAGATGCTTAACAATAATGAAACATAGAAAAGCTTTCTTTTGACTAACGGTCTGCTGCGGCTCGTTGAAGTGAGAGAACAGATGATCCACTCTGTACTCTTACTCTACTCCCTGCACTGCTTTGTGTGCTTCCCCCCACAAGCACCCCTTAAGACAGAAGTCCCCATAGTGTATGTGATTATTTTTTTTAGTGGAGGGAAAAACTGGCAGTTTTTAACATACAGTTTATTTCTGCATCAACTTTTGGGAGGGGTAAATTCTTTTTTGGTGCCTTTTAGAGCCTTCCCAATTATTACTAATTAAAATCAGGTTGCTGTAGCCAGCTGAACGAGCACGAGTGTGCCTGTCTTAGCATCCTGAGCTGTTCACATCTGCAGGTGAGAGCTCCTGGGCTGCCCAGCACTGGGCTCCTGCAGCTCAGTGCTGTACGTGCAGGTGAGATTCCTGCTAAAGAGTATCTGCTTTAATGGGAAAACTGCTTTAAACCATCTCAGACTTCTGGGAGCATCCAGTTTGGTGTTTGTGCCTGTGAATGGGCAGGTAGCTGAGGGCTGGGCTCTCCTTGGCTTGCTCAGGGGTTATGGCATGACAGCACAGGCTGCTGTCAGCTCGTCAGCGCTGTTTGCAGACAGATCTGCTGCTGGATGGCTCAGGTGCTGTGAACTGTGGACATCAGTGATTCAGAGCAGTGCAGGGAAGGGACATGCTGGGAATCAAATCTGCCTGACAGGTGAATAGATTTGTATTTGCAGAGGCCAGCTCAGAGCAAAGCAAATGAGCAGCTGTCCTTGCAGCTGCTCAGCCATGGCCAAGGTTAAGCCAGACCTTGCATGCATCCAAAATCTTAGTCCAGGGCTCACCAAGCTGGTGTCTAGGATTAGCAGCATGCAATCACAGAATGGTTTGGGTTGGAAGGGACCTTAAAGATCATCTCATTCCAACACCCCTACCCATGGCACAAGGTGATCTTTATGGTCCCTTCCAACCCAAACCATTCTAGGGTTCTATAAATGATTGATGTTGGCTTGAAAGCGTGCGAGCAGCCGTCTGTCGTAGCCACGTGCCGATGGAGCAGGTCAGCACGGGCTGCATCGCCTGCACGGCATCCAGCGTGGGAGCATCACGGGCTTTGTGCACAGGGGACAGAAGCAAACACTTGCCTAAGTCCAGGTAGGACTGCAGCACAACAAAGGAGTCCATGGAAAACTGAGGCCACACTGGGAGCCAGAGTCCAGGTCTTGTCCCCAGAGGCACAGCCTGGACTGATCGAACAGGGTTAGTGTGTATTTTAGATGAAAACTGTAGAGTTTTCTTTGCACTTGTCTGAAGCAAGATGACTTCTGGAACAGAGAAATAACTTTGCAGAGGGTGATTGAGAAAGAAAATCTCTGCATTCCAAGAGTTGGTGTTGCTTCAGACCGGAGGGAAACGTGTTTTATCAGCACTGAATGCTTTGCTCAAGAGGAATTTTTGCCTACCCATTTCTTACCTATTTCCATGTACCTGAGGAAAGGATTTAAAAAAAATACCAAAACAAACATTCCCAGCAGAAACTGCTCTTCCCCAGAACGGCAGAGCTATGGGATTCTCTCGGATATCCTCTGAGGACTTTGTCGTTGTGGTTGATTTTGTGCAGAAAACATTTAAAATGATAGCAATGAGGCAGTGTAAAACCCCAAAATGGATATTAATTGTGCCAGTGTAGGAAGGTAATAGCAGCCAGGCTTGGAGTTATTGATCCTGATGGAGTTTGACACAGTCAGAGGCAATTTTGGGTGGAAATTTGGGAAATGAATTAAATATAGCCTTCTTTTAATAGGAATTTATAGGTCATTTAAGGCTTAATGATCTCTATCCAGAGCTATTGGCTTTGGAACCCTAGGAGGAACACACATGCAGGGAAACAGCCCAGCTGGCTGGGGAGGAGGAGGGAGTGAGTGCCCTGAGAGCTTCTGCCTGGGAGACCAACCATGTGTTGGGAAATGGGCTTCAGAATTGCAAAGGATAAAGTGCTGGAGGAAGAGGATGCAACAGCAATTCAGCTCCGTGGGATCCCAGTGGGGAAAAAGCAATAAAGGCCAGTGAGGTGTAGTGATGTAAGAGCAAAGAATTAATGTTAATTTTGGATTACATATCATACATGTCAGCTCCCAAGAAATGGCTTTTTACACCTCTGGGAAGAAAGGAAAGAGAAATGAGGAGGGGAATACAGCAAAGACAGATGGATCTCCACCACTCTTTATTTGCTTTCTCCCAGGGAAAACAGAGTGGGAATGATTGCAAAGGCAAAGCTTGGGTGACTGGTGATGTTACTGGGGCATGGAGCACACACAGGCAGGACCTCATGTCCTATTAGAGCTTCTCCAAATATAAAGGGAGAGTGAGTTCTGTATTTTTCATGAGGAGGACCTGGCTGCTGCAGAGGTTAAGCTGCACTGGGATAAACTTGTGTGGTTTTGGAGCTTCTCTCCAAAAATAGTGCCAGGAACAGGAAGGAATCGGGTGGTTGTCAGCATTTTTAGATTGAAATTAAAATCACGAGTGTCTACACTTTGTTGGGATGCTGTATTGGTTTTGCTGCTTTGGTGGCAGTCTGCAAAACACGGTGTTCTTAATGAAAATATTCAAGACTTCAGGGTCAGATATCCAGAGCCAACATCAAATGTTTTGTTTTCTGTTGCCTGGGTTAGCATGGTCGATCTGACCTTTGTATTACTCCTCTTATTAATGCAGTTAGACCTGTGAATTACATTTTTAATCACTTTTTACTTTGCTATATACTGGAACATAGAAGCAAAGCTGTATGTCAGAAAGCAATGGTTACAAAGGGAGGTTTTTAACTGAGCTCTGACTAGCTGCACTACTGGCTGTGACCACTGCCATCTCCTTAATGGGAAAGCATAAATGTCTCCTCCAAAATTCTTGCCCAGCACTATTATGAATATCTTAATTAAAACAGATCCTGGAGTACCACAGGCTGACAGAGCAGAACTGGAATAAAAGTTTGTCACTACCACTTTCACGTGCAGCTTTTAGAGCTGTTAATTGGGTGTCTTTTAATAATCACCTGGACAAATACCTTAAGAGGTGTAATATCCTGCTTGGTGTTCCTGGCATGGGAGTATACTGCATATTGGTGTGGGAAGGCTGTAAAATGATTTTCTTTGAGAGAAAAGTTCAATATTGTATTATTCTTATTATTTTTTTTGCTTCAGGCACTGTGTCTCCCGCGCTGCAACGCGGATGACAAAAAGTGACCCCTTTTTTCCCCCCCTTAGATTTATAATTTTCCCAAAGTCTGATGTTAACAATGAATCACCGTTCCCAGAGCTCTGTGTTTATCAGGAGTGGCAGAGGAGTTAATTGCATAGCCAGGGAGCTATGCATTAAACAACGCCTGGCCATTTGTTTGGCGGGTTGTTTATTGTTACTGCTCTGATCAAACACTGCCTTTCGTGCTGCTTCAGCTTCTCCTCCACTTACTAAAAATAGTGGATACAGACCAGTGAACAATAGTGTCAAGGGATTCTTTTTTTGTAGGGTTGTTTTTTTTTTCCCCCTTCCCCAAGAGCTAGTTTCTGTAAAGAAATACTGTTTCTTAATTAATCATTTATCCACTTCATTAGGTATTGTCAGCAACGGAATAAGAAATAGGGCTGCTAAGATGATGCATGTTTGTATTTGTTTTGTTTTCTGGGGAGCTGGTGATGGTTTAAACAAGATGTGCTAAAAACACTAAAAGCAGAGTTTTTCTGATGGGCAGAACATGGGCTTTATTTCTGGGTCTGTCCATCTGCCATGTCACCAGCGTGGCCACGCGATGCCCCAGCCATGAGGGTCCCTCTTCCCACCTCTTGCTTCAGGCATCACTTACTGCACATATAGACAGAGCAGCTTTGGCCTTTTTGGGGGGGTCTGTTGGTTTTCCTGCACTGCAAATCATAGTGAGGATAAAATGGATGTGGAAGTGATGTCTCTAACTTAAAGAGCTTGGCATGGCAAGGTGCTGGGCTCCCCCCTCTGTCATTGCCTGTACAAGGACATTTGCTCTGCACCAAGGTGTGTTAGAAGGGTTCATCAGAGCCCTGTACCTTTTGTTTCATTCTTAATCCATGATGAAGAAGGGTTGTAAGGATACCCCTGAGTTACTGGAATACTGTGAAGTTGAGCTTGCCGTGTATGAACTCTTTATAATCTGCACATTTTCACTCCTTTAATCTCACATTTCCTTCTGAATGAGATAAACTTGAGAGGTCATTACTGCTTTCTTAATACGGGGGGGGGGGGGGGGAAAAAGATGGAAATAGGGATATGAGCTAAGCATTCATTAGCCTGCCTCTGGTAGAGATAAACGAGCTCTGCGGCGGGTACCTGTGCTGCAGGATCTCAGGAGTGAAGTGAAGCAGGAGGTACCCAGTTCCTGGGTATATTATGGGAAAACTGGGACTGTGTAAGGGCAGAAGCTGCAGCCTGCTGGTTTCCTTCTCGGTGGGAAAGACCAGATAACCACGGAGGAGGCAGAAACCTCTCACATCTCTGATTAGCGTGGTACATCAAGGCAGCAGTGTGGGAATGGCTCAGCAGGGAGGGTTATTTCTCCTGCTCAGGGTTTATCCTTTATGAGCTCTGTAGCTCTCAACCAGGGGACTGCAGTAAACTTCATTTTAATCAGTTCACCAACTGATTCTCACATCTGGAACCCAAAGTCTCTGCTTTGCTGAGATGATGGTGCATTTGTTTTGATGGTACTTTGGCTGCTCAGAGGCTGGCTCAGAGACTTCCACTGACAATAGCTCGTGTTGGTGTAGTCTCCTCTCACCTCATCTCCGTTAAATGCATAAACATCTCTTGTTTATTCATCCCTTCTTTCTATTTTCTGTTGCTGTCACTCTTCTGTGGCAGAGACAGACATGAAATCTCTTTGACCAAATAGAAATGCAAAGATAAGATGGCCCAAAGGACAGCTCCAGGAAAACACAGGGAGAAATGAAAGAAAGTGAACCTCTAATGCTGAGAGTCCATTCAGTGCTTTTTAAATTTCTTTAATGATTGTCTAGTTTCATAACATTTCATGCAAATAAAAAGGACGTGGTACACATGAAACATGGGCTACCCTTTTATGCATTCATCATCAGCAATTACTCTTTGCTCCATATATTCCAGACTTACATCTAATGACAATAGCTGAACACACTGAACTGATTATAATCAATTAGGAACCCTTTTTACCTAAATAGTGCATTCTTATTCGTGATGGGTTTTTATAATCTCTGAAGTCCTTATTTAAAATTCAGAAACAAGAAATTTTGACCTAGAAGAACAAGGGATGTATTTAAAGGAATCAAAACCAGAAAGATGACTTGAAGCAAACCAAACAATCGAGCGATTTAATCTTCATTCTGCCCATCAATCTTTGCTCTTATCGTTGCACTTTTTGGCTTTATGGAGGGTGCATGGTTCAGGGCTGTAGTTTCTTCTTGTTCCCACGTCTGCCTGCACCGAAAGTCCCTCCTCTTCACCTTTTTGCTTATGGAATTCCCTTTAGCTGTGCATGACTTGGAGGACAATCCCTGTAGCCTGCTCCCACCAATTCAAGACGTAGACCTTGACAATGGCCATCTAGATTCACCAACCAGCCTTCATTGGTCTCTCCAGTCAAAACCAGTGTGATGTAGACATACAGTTGCATTTGAGTCACCATGGGAAGACTCTTTTAGAGGGTTGACACAGATCTTGACCGTATTTAAAAACTAATGTTAACCTGGATCTTCCCCGACACCGTTCCCATACCCTGCAGCACCGAAGAAGCAGCAGCAGTCACAAGCAAACTCTTTCAGAGCCCAGCTTTGAAATGGACACCCAAAGGATTTAATTATTTCCCTGGGTCTGATGCTTGACAATTCCCAATGCAGCCCTGGCTGCTGGCATATTAGTTTCAGTTGAGATTGCTGGCACGGAGCCGGAGCGAGAAAGTATATGGATTAATTATAGACCTGGCCACCTGCTTCACCTAGCTCAAGCTCTCCGAGTTTGCAGCTAATTTCACGTTGGCAGGCTTTATCCTTGTGACGAAATGGCAGAGGGCTTGTACATACACTGCTTTCACCAGCATAATAAATCCTGAATGCTCCACTCAATATTCTGCAAAATAGGTTGGGAGCGAAAAAGTAGGTTTTGCTCATTAAGTCCGTGTACATTTCTGGAATGGAATAGGGAAGAAGTGATTAGATCCCACTCAGCCTCTTCTAGCTCCCATTCCCTTGGGCTGTGATGACTTGTGGGTATTTTGGGGTAGCCAAACAGAGGTAGTGACTGCAGTTCAGGGAAATTTGCATTTTTCAGGGCATTTCCATCTAAAGCAAGGCCACTGATCACTGGCAGTTTCTCTTATTGAGTTTTTTTTTCTCTGCTGCCTCTTTCCACTCTGGTTTGTTGTAGGTTAAAGGACTGAAATGGCACTTTGGGATGAAGCTTTGGTTTCCTGCTCTGCGTCTTCTCAAAGCTTTTTTTATTGCATTGCTGAGTTTCTCTATGCCTTAATTTCCCATTTCAAGGGCAAATGGGTATAATAGTCCTTATTCCTTCTTCTGTGCTGTGCCTTTTTTCATAATTTAAGTTGGAAGCTCCTTGGGGTAATGAAAGTTCTCACTGTGCCAGTGTGGAGCACTCATAAATGTGCTGTCATCTCATCCCAGGCTTCTAAACCCTACTGCAATGGAAATAATCATAGTGACAAAGACTCCAGAAAGCCCTTGGGATGCAGCAATGACCTCTGTATCACACCACAGGGGGATGAATCCATCAAAGAACAAGAAGTAAGGAAATACAACCCCATTGTAACTTTTCTGATGTAGATACTCTCTCTGAGGGTCCTTGGTGTAAAACAGGAATCACCCTGCAATGTTTGTTCACGTGTAGCTTGTTGTGCACGACACTTGGGGGGCTGAGCAGTGAGAAAATCCCTCCCAAATGCTTCAGTGGTTTGTTACCCATAGATTTTAAATTTCCTGTGGGGTCTTTGCTATTTACAGCTATCTAAAATGGGGCTGAACAGAAGACAAAATCACATTTGTACAAACTCTGGGTTAAAAAGAGCAGTTTCTGTTACGATAAGAATTGCAGTCGGTCGTTTCTTCCCATGCACATGAATCAGAAGGGGTCTGCCCTGTTTTTAAAGAGGGCAGAGGAGAAAGATGCTGGAGTCTGATGTCCGAAATGAAATTTAATTAAGCTTTCTGCTTCTTTATGGCAGCCTGGAGTTTGTTTAGCCTATCCTGGTATCTGAAAAATCATTATTAGACCAATAATTTCTGATGAACATGTTCTAGGAAATGGTGTCAATTATAACTGTGTAGAACTTCGTTATTTCAGTCTATTACCTGTAAATGAGTTATTCAGGAACAAGGAGTTCAATTGATAAAAGGCAAAAAAATCAATAGGTAAGATTGTGGAGATTAATTCTGAGTTCATAATGGATTTTCCCCCCATTGAGGTTTCCAAAAGCTTTTGCAGACTATCTGTCTTAGACCTAAATTTAAGTTTCTTGGAGCCAACTTTGTGACTGAACTCAAGTGAAACTTTGGTAAATCCTTATTTTTGCATTAAGTTTGTTAATAATTTCCAAATCGCAGCCATTGGGGATAAATGATGAGGGCTATAAAAACACACTGAGCCTTCTTTAGGCAGAAATTGCAGCAAGTTTTCTGGATGCAGTGCATTAATGAATGAAGGGATAATTTAGTTGAATATTTATGTTCCAGTGCGAGTCGAAAATCGGGATGCTATTGTGCAGACTGAGGTACTGGCTCAAGGAGAGTCATTCAATCAGAGAGATTCTCATCTAAATAGAGAAGAAAAAAGGGAATATTATTCTATTTCTAACTGGGCGTGAGGAGCCCAAATGCTTTGACAAGGGGGTGCTGTAGTAGACTAAAAATTGGAGCCTCCAGCATCCCAGCTGAGTGCCGGATTACTGTTGGAGCAGGATTGTTGCTGTACAGGGACCACAATTAGGCATCATCTCTGACCTTGTATTTCTAGGCACCACTGTCTTAAAGGCAAATGGGCACAAAGAGCTTCGTTGTGCCTGGTGGTTTTGATCTGACACGGAGAGGATGGAAAAAAATAGTTCCAGATGGTGTTTTTGTGTAAGTTATGGAGGAAGTAGTGAAAGGTGGCAGGACATGGTTCCTGAGACTGAGACCCTGGGTCATTCAAGAGTTGGAGGGGTTACCAAACTGTAAGTAAATGTGCAGAACTTCTTTTGAAATCTGTGTGTGAAGTAAGATGGGCAGAGAAGCATTTTCAGGCTAAGCCTTGGCTGTAAGCTTGTCCCTCCCCTCCATGTGGGTCCCTTGGCACGTGCTATACCAGCCTTCCTCCCATCACCTCCTCTTACTGTTGTCCTTGCTGAACAGTCCATCAGTCCTGGTAACCTGAAGACTGGAGAAGTGTTGAGCACCTGTCTATGTTTAGCCTGTACCCGGGGCTGTTCTACCACCCAGTGCCCCCTCCCCAGCTGAGAAGGGGAATTGGGGAAAAGAAGGGAGAAGACCTGTGCACTGAAGTTTTAATAGATTTAATGAAATGACAAAACCAATACAGTCACCAACATAAAGTGCACAAGTTTATACTCAGCCTGGGAGGCAGAAGGAGAAGGAGGCCAAGAGGGAATAAGGGAATAGCCCCATGAAGAGGAGCTCCTCACCCTTCTTATAGTGAGCATAAGTGGTGTGGGATGCACCTGAGTCAGCCTGGGACAGCTGCCCTGACAAACTCCCAGCTCACTCAGGGCTGCTCATGGAAACATCCTTGAGGAGTCCTTGTTGAGTCTTTCCACGTCACCAGAACAGATCTGTTTGGGCTGTTTGGAAAAAGGGCTGCTGACTCGAGTCTTCTCCTGCAGGCATTTGACAGCGGAGACACCCAAGTTTCTCATTTCCTTTTCCCTTTTTCTGCTGAACCAGCATTTCCCAGCTCTCCATCCACCCGCCTTTCATCGTTGCTGCTCTGAAGCTCAGAGCCATCATCTGCATCTCCAAGCTCATCAATTAGTTTCTGTTTCAATCAAGGGATCGCATCTTTCTCTTCAGGCCCATCAATCATCTCTGGCTCTTTCTGAAGCTGCAGCCATCCATCCTTCACCTGCCTCATTACGCAGAGGAAGGCTGTGCTGCGATGGTGGGCAGGGCAGTTGCTGTGCCAGCGCTCCCCGCAGCACTGGGACGTTACGGACTGCGGGGAGGCAGGACCTCAATAGTCCTTCCTTTCTTCTTCTCTTTCTTCAGGGGACTGGGACCACCTGGGATGAGCTGCTTTCTCCTTCAGCTGTAGCTCATCACTGCTCAGGCTGGACAGGGTTCCCCATGAACTGGGGTGTTCTTTGGCATCAGGTAGGATTTGGTGGTGGCTCTGCCTCTGCAGCAGGGAATGGCACATACAAGAAGCCCACCTCAAACAGGCAGTATTGCCTTACAGAACTCAGCTGTGTGTCTCTGATGAATTAAGCATATAGTAGAATCATAGAATCATAGTATTGTTTTGGTTGGAAAAGACCTTTAAGATCATCCAGTCCAACTGTTAACCCAACATTGCCAAGTCCACCACTAAACCATGGCCCTCAGCTTCACATCTACACAGCTCTGAAATACTTCCAGGGATGGGGACTCCACCACTGTCCTGGGCAGCCTGGGCCAGTGCTTAACAACCCTTTCAGTGAAGAAATTGTTCCTAATATCCAATCTAAACCTCCCCTGGCACAACTTGAGGCCATCACCTCTCATCCTATCGCTTGTTCCTTGGGAGGAGAGACCCCCACCTGGCTTCCCCCTCCTTTCAGGGAGCTGCAGAGAGCAATGAGGTCTCCCCTCAGCCTCCTCTGCTCCACACTGAGCACCCTCAGTTCCCTCAGCCCTCCTCATCAAACTTGTGCTCCAGCTTCCTCAGCTCCATTGCCTTTCTCTGGACACACTCCAGCAATTAATAGACCTAATTAAATGAGAAACAGTGCCCAAAGTTAATTTCTGTCATTTGTTCATGTCCTGCTGCTGGTGGGGGAGGGGGGGAGACAATGAAGTATTGCTGTAGACTTTGCATCCACGTCAATCACTTTTTGGGGTTTAGGGGGGTATGAGTAGATGCTCCCAAACATGTTCTCCTGGCTGGCAGTCCCAGCATCTCAACCTGCCATGGGATTTGGGAATAAACCACTTCTCACTGCAGAGAGGTGTCCCCACGCCCCGAGTCCCTTATTTTGAGTGGGGATCACGCTGCGTTCGGAGCTCTCTGTGCTGCACGTGTCCTTTGGGCTGCAGCACTGGGACCAACAGCAGGGCTGAATGCTGCCAGAGCAGAGGAGGTTAACAAGCAGATTCTCCACCATCCACGCAGACATGGGAGATGAGCGGAGAAGCAAACAAGACGAGTGTAGTGAGGCATATTTCTCATTAAATGTAGCAACTGGAAGCACAGCTACTGGAGAAGGGAGCTCATTTATCATATCTCGTGGATGACACTGTTTTATTACCTCTGGGGCTGTAGGTAAACTTCTGTCTTACCGGGTAACACAAGGAATCAGTGTTGTAGTTGCCAGGCTCTCAGCTCTTCTTTTAATATTTCCCCTCCGCTCCGTGGCAGCTCTCATTAATTGCATGGTGTAATTTGGGGTGACGCCATCCAAGGTGGTTGGGATGAAACTCTCCTCGTGCCTCTGCACCCAGACCTCTAATTTTGCACCCTGGAATTGCTGCTGGCCACACCTTACCTTCACTCTTCCCTACAGAAAGTGAATTCTCAGTGCTAATACAAGTCCTTGGCTATCATAATAGCTGTATCATGTATTTATTTCTTTTACAGACAGCAGCAGTCACAAATTTAGGGCCTTTCAGTAAAGTTCCTGACAGTAATTGCCCTGTTCAATTTGCCTGCGAATTTTATATCAAAAAGTTATCATGTGGTGACTGAACATCTCATTTCCATCAGCTGTTGGGGTATGCAGGCAGCAGTTGTGCAGCCTGTGGAAGTGTGTGCAAACTGGCTGAATAGGATGAACTGCTGCTAAAACATCTAATCTTTTGGGTTAGTTTTTGCTGCAGGGTAAATTCACAGCAGTGTGGATGCTGTGGGTGTGGGAAGCCATCACAACTGAACCCACGAGGGTTTGCTACACTCCTCTGCTGCAGAGGTTCCAGCTGGTTCAAAAGCATCTCTGGAGCCCTTTGGGGTTTTGCTCTGGTGTCTGTTCCATTGTGTCATTCTAATTTGCTTGATAAGGGGAGAAAGATACAGTAGTCACAGTGACTGCTGTATCACCAGGCAGTCTAGGGAAGCTGACACCCATGGTGGTTCCCAGTCAGCCTTTTATTGCCACACAGGAGGTGAAATGCTGGGATCCCTGGTCCAATTTTGAGGCCAGCTCGAGGTCTGTGATGGAGCATTGCTTCTCTGAAGCTTTGCTGCACAGCCCCAAGGGGTGCTGACGGGCAGGAGAGTTGGTTTGCGAGCAACAGATGCGGAGGTGGCTTACGTGGGGAGACCTGCCAGTGTCAAAACATTCCAGGAATATCTGAGCAGGGATCCCTCCTCCAGGGAGGACACCCAAATGTCATCCTGGCAGTACATCAAACATACAGCATCTATTTTAAAAGCTTGTATATGAATGTATCTTTCGGTCTACATGATGTATAGGGGCCAACAGAAGAGCTTGTCAACATCAAAGGCTGCCTCATTGCATGGCAGTGCCTAGAGGTGGATTAATTTGCTTTGTATGTTTTCTAACCTTAGGTGTTTATCAGTCTTCCCTGATTTGTGTATCAAATGCACATCTCGTATTTATGCCACGCTTCACTTCAGACGTCTTACAGCGCTGATATATTCTGGCTGATATGAAACACCCAATTCCTTCCTTCCTAGTGTGTGGTAGGATTAATTGCTCCATTTTGCCCATGTTTAGGATTAGGGCAGGAGCTGTTTCTCCTTCAGGTTAGGTCTCAGGCTGGCCTGAGCTTTGCTGTGCTAAACATACACCAAGGAAATTGCAATCTAAACGATGGCCAAATCAAAGTGGTACCAGATAAGGGTTAGTGAAACAGCTTCACTTGCTGTTTCCTCTCTAAAACCCAACCTTTTTTAATGTTCAAGATGACTATTCAAGTTGACAAGAGCAATTCTCTAAGGAGTGTAGCTCATGCCTGGTACTTTCCCTTCCATTTTGCAGCCACCGTGCTGCTATGTGAGAGATGTGGGTACCTCATGGCACCACCCCCAGGGGAATGAGGGTTCAAGTGGCTGGAGAAACATCAGCAACACTTCTCCATGGCTCAGTTTGCCTGTTTTTACAGCTGCCTGACGAGGGCGAATGGCAAAGGCAGAGCAAATCTTCATGCATCAGCTGCAGCCCACTCAGAAGTGGAAAATTGTAGGTGATGATGATAAATCTTAGGAGGAAAAATGTCAAACACTAGTGAGCTTTCTAGGTAAAACATTGCTACTCATAAGTGTCATATGGAAGGGAATCACTCGTTGCATGTGATATAAAAACTCATAGATATGAGAAAGCTACACAACCCAGGCAGGAAAATCTATTTTTTGCATTCAGTGTGATTAAGCACAAGTCAGTTCTGCTGATACGAAATGCCTGCCCAGGAGAGTTATGCCAGGCAGGTGATAATAGCTGTGGGAGATGAATTTTAAAACACCAGGATGTCACGTAGGAATAGTGGGTGGACTAGTCATTAAGCCGTGGTTTTATTGCAGGGACAGAACCTGTCCATGTATTTGATAGAAGGAAAGAAAACGTGGTGGAATGGATAATGGAGTAATTATCTGTATTGTTGCTTACCATTATTACAGCAGGTCACAAGGAGGGCACAGCAGACTAGGTACTGTAAAGGTCATATTTCTCATTTTGATGGCTTGAATTTGCTCTCCAGGCCAAGGTCAAAGATGGCCATTAATCTTTGTAAACAGGTTTGGTGTGTAAACTACTTTGGTCTTCCTTTCTGTAAGGAAACGTGTACTCTAGGTTATGTCTAAAAAGAAACAATTTTTTGTTCTTTATTATCACGTCTCTGCAGCGAGCGCTGAAGTTATCAGTAGCAGTTACAAACAGCTCGATTTCTTCCTTGACTGGCTCAGGCTGTGTTCAATGTTCAGACTCGAACAGAGCTTACATAATTTAAAAATATGTGAATAAAATGTGAAAGTGGTGTTCTCTCGAAGCCGTCGGCTCACCAGTCTCAGTTGGAGAGAGAGAGAGTCGGTGATTTTTACAGATTATGTGCCTTTATAGTGTAACAGAAGATGCAGTGTAGAGTCTGAAGGAGGTTTTTGTCTTCTTTTTCTGCCCTTGAATATTTTGCTGAATCCACTCAAGAATAAAGAAATGGGTGTTGGAGCAGAGGGGGAACCCAGACGGATAAAGGAACCTCAACTGTCCTTCTCAGAACCCCTCATCCACCACCTTGTGGGGTTTTGGAGTTCGTGCCATTGTGCACAAGTCAAGGTCATGTTCAGCCCTTCTGCTCCAGCAGAGAAAAAAACCCCTTTCATTTTTCCCTACGTCTGTTTTTGAGTGTCACTCCACCTTCTCCCCAGCCCCCCTCGAGTGGCTGCAGGGACCTCAGGAAACACTTTTTGTTCTAGGAACGGTCTTTTAAATGGAAACTAAAGCGTCTTACCCAAGGCTAATTGTCTACTAGTGTTGAAATAAATGTAGGCAGGAAAATCATGTTTTCCCCTTGAGGAAACACTGACAACACGTGATGCTTCCCCTCATTTTTATTCTAATACTCTCTGTAATAAATATATTGTGTTTTCCCTGCTGCGGTTGCTTTGCTCAGCTTTTCCACATCTCACCTGGCTTCATGGCCTCTTCCCATTGCTGTATCTGTCTCTTCTTCCATGCAGCCCTCTCTGCCAGCATGTCCAGCCAGCACTACCCACCGTGTTTCCCCAGGCTGAGTTTCTGGAAGAGCCTGGTACCTCTTAGCAGGGGAGCTGTGCAATGGAAGCTGCTCGGGGTCGGTAGCCTGTTGGCTAATCACAGAATCACCATGGTTGGAAAGGACCTCAGGATCATCAGGTCCAACCTTTATCCCATCATCTCCCTAACCACCAGACCATTAGGCCATGGCCTCAAGTGCTTCACCCACTGGTTTTTTGAACACCTCCAGGGATGGTGACTCCACCACCTCCCTGGGCAGCCTGGTCCAGTGCCCAACCACCCTCTCAGGAAAGAACTTCTTCCTCATATCCAATCTAAACTTCCCCTGATGCAACTTGAGGCCATTTCCTCTCGTCCTATCATCAGTAATTTGGGAGAAGAGACCAACAACCAGCCTCACTACAACCTCCTTTTAGGGAGTTGTAGAAGGCAATGAGGTCACCTCTCAGTCTCCTCCAGACTAAACAACCCCAGTTCCCTCAGCAGGTCTCCATAAGGCTTGTTTCCAGACCTCTCACCAGCTTCATTGCCCTTCTCTGGACTCACTCCAGCACCTCAATGTCCTCCTTATCCTGTGGTGCCCAGAACTGGACACAGTGCTCAAGGTGTGGTCTCAAATGCATAGACCCGGGAAGTCCATAGACATGTGCGTTACGATATGATAATGATAATTGAAAATGATCAATGAAATTGAAAATGAGAATTTACCTCCAGTTGTACTCCAGGAGAAAATCAATGTTTAGTTGATTTTACGACTTTGAAAGCTCTCTGCGAGCTGGGACTTGGGCATGGAAACATCCCAATATCCAGCACCAGCCGTGTTCCCTGGACAGTCCAGGGGTGCTGCAGTGATGGCTCCTGGATTTATAAGCACCCTCTTGCACATAGAGGGGAAATGTGTTGTCAGCGAGTTCCCTCTTAATTTGCATTCTTCCAATCTAATCAAACCTTTGTAAACACCAGCTCTCTGAAAATAATAATCAACAGCGAGAGACACATTGGCAGGCTAAGGGAAGGTGAATTAAGATGCTTTTCTTTCTCCTATGCTAATCTTTTCCTAATTATGTTTTATTAATATTATGATGCAGACGCTCCCGTTCTTGTTTTCACTCATCTTGTCTGTAGTTAAAATCAAATTGCAAATGAATGAGCTATATATTTGACTTAATCACTTAAGCCTCTGACTTCCATCATTTTCATAAGCAACCCCTACAGTCATACCAGAATTGGGTACTTTTTTTTTTTTTTTGCTGTTTTTGAAGTATTCTTGCATGATTATTCTATGGGTGACATTGACATTTTGTTATGATAAATTGGCTGAGTCATTATCATCAGGAGATGGTTGGGTTTTCTTATATTTATAATAAGGTGCTTTTCATTCCAGAATGTGGGGGAGGAGGGAAGCAACCCCTTTTTGTTTTAAACAGTCTAATATTGCAGCTTTTATGGCAGAATTGCCATAGAATAATGTTATATTCTTCCCTTTTGATTCTTCAGGGATGCTTTGAAAGGCCTAATCAAAAAGAAATTGGAGTTGTGAGCTTGGTTGTTCGCTGTAGATGAGCAAGTCTTTGAAGTTGAACAGTTGGTGATCCAGGCTGTTCCAGATGCCTGAAGCCTGTGATACCTGGTGTGGGACATTATATTTATGGGAGTTTATGGCAGGACCCTGTGTCTTCAGATACCATGTGGTATGGTACCCAAACCTGATGTTGTTTAGTGTAAGCCATTGACTTGGTTTCGGGTGGGCTGAGTGATGGCTGTCACCTTGTGGCATACCACTGCAGCTCTAACAAGACGTTTTGTTCCTATGTTATTGTTCAGGTGCAGCAATAGAGTGAAAAAAAATGAAAAAAAAAAAAAAAAAAAAAAATAAATGTATGTCACGCTGAATTTAGAAGCTTTTGCTCAAGATCTGTTTTGATAGAAGTGCCAAATTCTATCAGCTTGGTTGATTTCAGGTGGCTCTTGCAAATCCTCCCGCTGGCTTGTCCATCTGTTGATGCTGATGTTTTTTATTTTCTTTTATTTATTTTTCTTTAAATGGAGAAATGAAGATACCCTTCACCACTACGGACAATTTTGAAAATATTGCTGATGTTCTGTAGCTTATCAAAGAAATGTCAGCCCATGAGTTTGTTTCTTTCCCAGCAGAAACAAAATAATGCCTTGAGAAGAGAAAATATTTCTCGGTTGACAGAAACTATTTAAATACATAATTATCACTGGGAGGGAGTCATTAAGATGATACTTTTTTTTTTTTTTTAAACTCTGATGACTCTATTGAATTATTAGTTGCATCAGAACCATTTATAGATGTAGCTTCAAGACAGATATGCAAATAAGATGTGGTGGCATGCATTCAGGCTAACATACCCACACTGCAGTTGTGTGATGATTAAAGGACTCAGTTCTGATCTCCCTGCTCCTAAAAACAGACATAAATTGCTAGTAATGACCTAGATGGTTGTCCTGGATTTTTCCCTGGTATTACTGAGATGAGCCTGTGGACATCTTTTTATTAGGGGGTGAAATTCAGGGGAGGGTCAGTTTGAGTCCTGTGGATGCTTAAACACCACTCAGCATCTAAGAAGAAATGCAAGGTCTTTTGGAAAGCATAATTTTAAGGGCTTAAGTGGAAATGAAGAGGTGCAGAGGATTCTGCTTCCACCCTGATGGCAAGGAGGAGAGAGTCTTCACTGCAGAGTAGCTTCGTTGCAAAGTAGCTTCATCATAGAGTAGCTTCACTGCGGAGTATCTTCATCATGGAGTATCTTCATTGCAGAGTGCTCCTCAGTGCTTTTTCGTGCCCTCTCTTCCACTCCACAAAACTGGTGTTGGCTGAAGATTCAAGGAGATGAGCTAAGAACAGAGCCACTTCTAAAGAAGATTTATTCAATGCTGAGGAGCAAATACTCACGTTAATGTAGAAAGAAAAGGACTGGTGTTAAGAAAATGCTGCAGCAGTAAAGGCCGTGTAAAACTGAGGTGTGTGGAACCTGTTTCTCACCTGGCACTAATTGACATAGTCCTCAGGTTGCACAGGTTGACCCTGGAGAATTTTTGTGCAAACAAATTGCTTTATTCATCCTTTCTTGCTGCGCGTTTTTCTTTATCTTATCCAGATTTATTTGGTGTTTTTTTCCTTTTAGATCCAGCTTTTATTTAATCGCAGAGTGCTCTGTTTTCTCTCTGCACTAAACCGTAGCCACGCAAAGACAGAGAACATTGAGTAACAAAGTTAGAGAGACAGGGACTCAAAGAGATATTTAATGGAATTGTACTCCAGAAAGTGCCCTGGAGGAGGTGTATATTGCAATAAATGGCCAACATTCTTGATTAAATTGCCTCCATTGATGGAATGAAGTGTGCATGTCTTGCCAGAAAACTGGATTTTTCTCCTGCTATGCACAATATATTTGCTTTCAAAGATGCAAATACTTTCAAGAGGAGCAATTGAATCTGCAGCCTGTCACACCGATCTGGGGACATTCTCAGGCTGAACACTGTGATCTATGGCATAACACGTTGGAACTGGGAACCTGTTCCTGTTACTCATTAATCTTGAAGCGCTGAGAAGAGATGCCCTATGTAGTGTGACAAAGTGTATCAGACATGTAAAGTTATAAAGAGCAGTAATTAGAGTCGCTCCTGGCTTTCCAGCTATTCCCTCGGCGCATCCCTGCACACACCAGCTCTCCACGTATGTTTTCCCCATGGTCCTGCAGCTGATGATAAAAACAAGTGACCCCGTCGTTTGGGTCAGATACATCTCAGATAACTTCTTCAAAGAAGCTGCACATGCAGTTCCAGTTGGTTTCAGCAACAATTAAGTGTATGTAGGAAAAGATGCTCTTTAAGAAAAAAAATAAAGGGCCCTGCAATGTGTCTTTTTTGATCAGGTTTCAATATTGTCATCCCTCATCTTAATTGCAATTATTCTTAATTGTAGAATCCTTCTTTGGTTTGTAAGTGTGAGTCACTCCTCAGCCAGAAATGAAGACAAGCTGTAAAAAAAAAAAAAAAGTTGATGGATGTTCAGGGCCGGCGTAAGATGATTTGGTCTCAGTCCAGTTCCCAGCAGACATGTTTCCACATTACAAAAATAGGACATTATTAAATGGCCATTGAATTGATGGAGTCAGAACAAAGACTCAGCAGGGCGTTAATACACCGAGCCGGGGTACGGGAGGCCTCGGTGCGCAGGGCACAGGTTTAGTTGGGGTTTTAGCAAAAATTTCTTCACCAAAGGGTTATCAAGCACTGGCACAGGCTGTCCAGGGCAGAGGGGGAGTCCCCATCCCTGGAGGGATTTCAGAGCCGTGGAGATGTGGTGCTGAGGGACATGGGGCAGTGGGGACTTGGCTGTGTTGGGATAATGGTTGGGCTTGATGATCTTGGAGGTCTTTTCCAACCAAAACAATTCCATGGTTCTATGATAAATGGGCACAGATATGTGTCTCTGGCCAGGTTGTTATTTTAGTGTGTGCTGTCACATCCTACTAGATGAAATGTGAAGGACCATCTTCCCTGGGAGATACCAGCTCCTTTGTTACTTTCTGACTGTGCTTGAGAGTATTGGAGCTGGGCTGAAAAGGTTCTTTTTCCTACATCCAGAATTTCATGATTTATCTTGATGAGCACTAAAAGATGAGGCAGCTCTAGTGCTGGAAACTCTCCTGAGGAGATTTCACAGGAACTTTAATAGCATGTTGCTCAACATTGTCAGTTTGACACGCTGGCATTTGGAGGTATTGAGCACCTCTTTTTACAGCGCAGTGAAGCCCTAACAGTGACAATCAATTATGCCGGTAGTAGTCGTCTTCCACTGTTACAGCATGAACATCAACTCTGTCAATTAAAGAAGAAACTCTATTATTGAGCAGCCAAAGAAGGTTTGCATCGTCTTCTGAAGACACATGCTCTTCCACATTGTGGGAAGTGCCTTATTTTGTCCGTTCCCTGTGCGGGTGCAAGGGTTGAAAGCCCCGTTGCTCGGTGTTACGACTGAACGAGTTCTCCTTCATCTTTAGCAAAGCCTCAGAGGGAAAGCAGAGATAAAAATAAAAACCTGGTGAGAATAAAGGTCACCAAGAGAGACATGGATTCAGGATGAAAAAGCCTCAAGAGAAAACAGTTGGTAGGAGCTCTCCAGGTGTCGGGGAGGAGAGGAGGGAGGTTTGTGCCCACGGCCTCTGCTAATAAGCTGCCCAAAACACAGAGCAGTGCTGGTGAGGAGCGTTTGCTCTTCTGCTTTCAGATCAAAAGAGGACCAGCAGCAGCAGTGCTGGTTACTGGACGGTGTGACAGGAGGGGAGGGCACATGATGGAAACATCAAAGTCGTAAGATGCAGGGAAGGGGTAGAGAAAGTGCGATGTAATTGATTTAATTTGATTACAACGTGATTGATTTTTTTCCATTGTATCAGGAAGCACCAGATGGTTTTGCTTTTCGTTTCCTTTTTATCTGATTTAGATAATAATGAAAAGTCTTTGAAGGATGGGAGGAGTAAGAATTACCGCCCCAGATCGTATCAGGGAGGGTGGGGTGGGAGGGGTTCAGCTGGCATGGGATAAAGCAACCCCCTCGGGAAAGCTTCATCTGCATTTCTTCATGGCAGGGGAGCACTTCAGGGTCTACATCACAAGGTTTTGTATCCCACTGAGCTGGACTAAGTACAGCTATGGTACCCCAGGACAGGTTTATCTTTTCCCCCCGTATCCGATAACTGTTTGGTTTTAGGGGTGGCAGTATGGACTTTTGTAGGAAAACGGAGGAGCTTTGCTTTCTGGTAGAGAAGGTCTATAAAAACATGAAAAAAAAAAAATGAAAACCTTGAAATGCCAATTTATTTGTGCTGAGGTGGAAACCTGACTTTAAAACCTCAGAGCTCAACGCAAGCATGGCTACTTGTGTTCAGCAACTCCAGTGGGCTGAGCCCAAAACACCCATCGCTCCCTCGTGACCCCTTTTGCCCATGGGAAGCTCACCCTGACTCCCATCAGGGCCAAGAGGAGCCCTTGGTGGCCTCAGACAGGTCCCTGTTGAGCCTCCCAAAGGGGGCACATCCCAACACGAGTCCTACATCCCCGTCACCCAGGACCTGGGTCCTCCCCCTCCATCTCCGGGTGATAGCTGCCAGCCTCTGTTTTGTTGTCTGTTTACTCTTTTCTCATCTCTTACGTTCATGTATATTTATGTGAAGCTCCAAAATAGCCAAGAGCACTTTAATCAGAGGCCTATCTGCAACCTAATCAGGGATAATACTAATCAGGAAGCTCAGAGCATGCTTTAATACTTACTGCAGGAGGGGAAAGTTTACTCCCAACTCCAAACCAGAGTTTGGCGAATGAGTCCTTTTGCATTTGCCCCAGTTATGGGAAGAGCAAACAAAGATTTACTCTTTACATCTGTTTTTTTTAAAGCTTCACGGCAGGAGCAACGAATGCTGGATATGTCATAGGAGCCAGTGTTGTCATGTGGAAATGATGCAAACAGTGCAATGCTAATTTAGATCCCACGTCTCTTGTGTTTCCAACCATAGGGATCCCACTTTTCAAAGCCAATCTCTCAAAACCCCATCTTTTTTTTCTTTTTTTTTTTTGTTGTGTGGGTTGGGTACATGGTCTAGCTTGCAGGAGGATGATTTTAATGCAGCAAAGTCAGTGTGCTCCTTCTGTGTAAGTTCTTTTAAATCATGGACTTTGCAATCTTAATAACTAGGATTTTCCGACAGAGATTGTATTCAAAAGGGAGGGGGAGAAAAAAGCTCTGATATAAATAAAGGTAAAACTTTTTAAAGGTTTAGCAAACTTAAAATTAGAGCTCATGAGGGTTTTAGACCTGCCAGGCAATATTGTACATCTGTTTAACATGGTGCCCTTTCTGGATTTGAGACTTTTTTTTTATTCTCACTCAGACACAG
Source organism: Podargus strigoides (assembly GCA_028020825.1). Classification (NCBI taxonomy): domain Eukaryota; kingdom Metazoa; phylum Chordata; class Aves; order Caprimulgiformes; family Podargidae; genus Podargus; species Podargus strigoides. The sequence goes on along the minus strand of CM051622.1, from coordinate 73,942,654 downwards.
AGTTTTGCAGAAAATCCTTTTACATGATTCACATGAAAGTCTTTGCTTCCTGAAGTCTTCTCAGATATAAATGACAAAAGCTCGCATTATCTGCCCCATTTTTCAATTGCAACTTTATGGGATAAGGAGCCACAATGCTACTGGATTATATCTTTAATGCAGATTTTTCCACCAAGGTTTTCTTTTTAAAGCATTCATCTTTAGAAATACACGGATTTAAAAATAAATAACTCATCTCTAAGGTCACACTGAAGGCAAAAGAAGCAGCGTCAGGCAATAATTTCTGTCTCGTTAGCGTGAGTCCCTGCTTGCTGGGTGTCTTTCTTCCCTTTTCCCTTGGCTGAGAGAAGCTGTGGGTCCCATCCCCTGCAGTGACGGTCACGTGGATGGAGCCAAGTGTGCCTTAGGATGCACAAACCACACAGGCACAACGGGAGTGCCCATAGTGTAGGGGGGGATGCTTTTCCCTTCCCTGCTCTTGAGAATGACCCTTCTCAAGCTGGAGTAGCAAAATAGGTACTGGCTTTACAAAGATCAACAGTGGTGTTGATGCCTAATGGTTAATTCTGGCTGAATTACCCTGTCCTCCCTCTTGCTTTAACGCTGGTGCAGTTTTTTTGAACCAATTCCAGGCAGTGGTTGTGGTAGGCTTAAAGCCATGGCAGTCCTGATGAGCTGATGGTTTATAGCCCTCCCACAAAGGGATTTTTTTTTTTTTTCCCTGTTGCTTTAATGGCTAAGCATGAAATAATTACCTTCCTTTTCTTCCTCCTGTGAAGCACCAAAATGGTGAAACAGCGAAATAAAAATTTGTGTGATCTTCTTCACGGAGCAAAATTGGGTTTGCAAAAGGAAATAAAGGAATCAATCACTTTCCATCCACAAAGGCAGGTTTTCAGTCATTCTTGAAGCAGGAGATGTTTTAGGACCAGAGAAGTGGCTGTAATCAAAATGCTGGAAGAAAAGGAGATTAATTTGGAAAACTGTGCAGGGCAGTGGGGGGGTCCCCATCCCTGGAGGGATTTCAGAGCCGTGGAGATGTGGTGCTGAGGGACATGGGGCAGTGGGGACTGGGCAGTGCTGGGTTAATGGCTGGACTGGGTGAGCTTGGAGGTCTCTTCCAACGAAGGCTGTGCTGTGATTCTATGATTTACTGAAGTATTTAGCCATTTCTAGATGCAGCCTCTAGCCAGAAGATGCGTGAAGGCTGTTGGGTACCTACCACGGTGGTTGCGTGGGGAAGGTTGGTACATCACACACAGAGTTTATCTCCATTGCTCAATTCCTGATTGTCACCCTGACCCTTTGTGCTGAGTTCTGGGCTCCCTGGCACTGCTGAAGTCTCTTTTTCTTCAGCAGCAGGGCTGTTCTTCCAGGAAAACTGAGATCTGTCCGTCCTTGCAGAGCTGAAGATTTGCAAGTGAAAACAGGGAAACCAGGTTTGTTATTCAAATCTCATACGAATGCTCCTGGTTTACAAGCAGGCAACTCCTGTGGGTCTCGGTGCTCATCAATTGTTTTTTCTTCTTCCACCTAGGGAAGCCAACCCAGCAGGTATGAGCAGAGGCTCGTTAGCAGTGTTGTGGTCCTCCTTCCTTACTGGGAGAGCATCTTAGGGTAACCTTAGTGCGATTTGAGATCATTATGTATAAATCTGCACCTGAGTTAGACTTTAAATTGTGCTTCTGGTTATATATACAGGAGTGAACCTAAATACTAATCTCATCTAACCACCCAGATGGTGATTGCTGCTCCTGTACCGAGTCCAGCACGCTGGTATATGTGGTGTGAGGCATTGCTCTTTCTGCATTTACTTTCTTTGCTTCCATTTACCTATCCAGTCATCAACAACAGCAGCTGATGGTACCTCCCAGTGACACTCAGTTCCCCTGAAAACTCTTAATGTCCCTGTCCACCATCAACTGCTAGAGACTGGAAACCCCAACAGCATCCTCTGCTCTTGATCTGCGTTCTCAGATCTAATCTAGAATAATCTCAAACTTCCTTTCAGTGCCAGTATTTTATTTAGTTGCAGTTGCCTCACTGAAAACCGTACAGCCCGAGTTGAACTCCAACCGACGGCATCATCTGGAGCATATTTTTGATACCAAACAAAATGCAAATGCAGCAGAGCTTCCCACTGCCCTGCTTGAGAAGCCGTGGCAGGCGCCGGTTTTTCGAAGACACGGGTGCTAATTACTGGGAAACGGTTTCCTGAGAGATACCGGTCCCCTAGGGGAAGTGTTGGGGGAGGCATTATTTTCCATCTAATCTTATTAAATTTAGAAGCTGGGATAGCTGCCACCTGGGAGACCCCTGTGATTATTGACTTATGCAAGCACACTAATTTCCACTGCTGTCTTGTCTCCGCTCTCCTCCCACCACATTTTCTCCATTTATATGTCAGCTGCATATTACCAAAATTGTCAGCTTTTTCTGATATATCCCATGAGCACCCAGGACCCCTGGACAGAATCTGGTTTTTGCTGTGATGAAGTGTACTGAGAAGGACAAAGTCTGTGTCCACCCAGGACATAGAGCAGCCAGGTAGGAAGGAGCAAGGATGAAGACAAGTCAGAAGTACAGCCAGGGTCATGTTTGGTGACGATCCAAGCTGTGCACATCCGCCACTCAAACTCAGCTCCCTTGAGATAGGACACAGCCACTAGGGAGGAGCTGGACCTTGGAGCTGCCATTGCAAGTGCAGTACCCTTTTGAGTCACCCCCTGCTTCAGGTGTGGCTCCAGGGACAATTCACCACTACTGAGGCTCTGCAAAGCTCACTCCGGGCAGGTGATGTCCTTGGAGAACCCTCCTGGTCACCACGACATTGATCATCATTAGGTTGCCCAAAGGATTTGTGGCTGCTCCCTCCCTGACAGAGTTCCAGGCCAGGTTGGATGGGGCTTGGAGCACCCTGGGCTGGTGGGAGGTGTCCCTGCCATGGCAGGGGGGTGGAAGGAGGTGAGCTGTAAGGTCCCACCCAACCCACATGTATATGTATAACCCACGTAGATCTCTAATGACTGAGTAATGGGCTTCAGCTCGGTATGTCACTGTGCCATTGGTTCCAATGGGCTTTAGATTGGACAGTAAGTCTTTATGATGTGTTTTACTTCTCACTTCCTAGCTCCTCACTTTTTTTTTGGGTTAAATGCAGGCCTTTCCACGTTACTTTAACAAAGTTTTATGTGTTTTAATTTTCTTTTATTACTTTGTAGCCGATTTCCAACTGCTTCACGAGAGAAGTCAATGAGACAGAGCTCCTAATAAACCTGCATTCATCAATGCCTTGTTTTACTCTCTTTCATCTCTAACTACTACCCAATCACTTGGACAACTGATGCTTCTGAGCTTGCAATTAGACCCGTGCTTTCTTATTCTGATGAAGGAAGATTAATTAAATCAGTGCTTTTCAAGACTAGAACAAATGCAGGAACATTTTTGGCAATTTTCTCCTTCCTTTAAACCTGTAGCCTATTAATTTAAGACACCTGGCACAGAACTAACATTTTGCCCTGATGGAAAACAATAAACTGAGATTTATATACTGGAGCCTTATGGAAAGGCTGCTTTTTCCTTCCCAAAATGCAGATTACAGAATAAAACGACACGAGGTCGGGGGAAAAGTTTATAACCTTCCAGCCAAAGAATAAGACAGACTTCTATGATGAACCTTTCATTTTTTAACCACAGCTAAGAGAGAGCGAGGATAATACAGTGATATACCAACATCACTTTTTATCTCATGGAGCATTCACACCACTCAGTCATCTGAAACTTCCCATTATGGCAGTGCTATATGTGTCCATGTCCACATTTAAGAGCATATCTCAGAGATGCTACAGCCTGAGAGAAGCTGTGGCTGCCCCCTCCCTGGCAGTGTTCCAGGCCAGGTTGGATGGGGCTTGGAGCAACCTGGGCTGGTGGGAGGTGTCCCTGCCATGGCAGGGGGTGGGACAGGATGAGCTTTGAGGTCCCATCCAACCCAAACCATTCTGTGATTCTATACATAAACAAGACAAAATGGGTAAGAGAAAGAAATCGGTGTGATTTAACTCTTTAACTCCTGGAGATTTCCCCAGTTTGTTTGTGCTCTGGTGACAGCAGATTTTATGTAACTTTGGGGGATTTGCAAGAGGATGATTCCCCTTTGCTGAGACTGAGCAAATACATCATGCCTCTCTAAGACAGGTTTTTTCTGGGGAGAAAAAGGAGATCAACTGATCTTTTTTACAGTCTATTTATGCGAAGGAACATCAGAGATAACGAAAGACTGATTATTTTCCTGCATTAGCAGTTGCCAAGAGGCAAGTCCAGACAGTACAATTAGCTTGTGACAGGTATTCTCCATTTACTGATTACTGTATATGTGAGACCCTTTGTTCAGGGCTGGTTGTGTGTTGCCACTGCCCGTCCCATCGCTGGTCAGTGTCAATAGCGGTTGTGTTTTGGGAGCAGCTTTGGGTTAGCAGGTCTGAAAATGTGCAGAGTCTCTGCATGTTGCAGGAGCTGGCTTCAAATGCCACTTGACAGTGACCCACGTGCCGTGTTTGCTGGACAAGGTGGTCTTTGCATGGCAGAAGCTGTTGGCATTAACGTCCCCTCCTTTAGGAGCAGGCGAGGTGACGAGCGGATTTGTCCATGTCACTCATTGCGTTTTCAGAGACACAGATGGCATGTGAATCCCTGCAACTCCTGCTTCTGTTGAAGCCTCCCTGGCTTTTCCACACTGCAGGAACAGTTTGCATAAGATTTAGGGCTCTTTTCTTCACGGAGAAGGAAAAAAACCGCAAGCCAAGCGGTGCGCTGCGTGTGCCGGTTCCAAGGCAACGTGGTGTTTTCTTACCATCAGCAAATTTTCCCTGGGTCTGCATTCCAGCTCCCTGCCACAGTCAGTGAGATCTGGCAGCACTGAACCTCAGGCAGAGCATAAAGACATCTGTGTTTTAAGCTGTGATTTTAATATATTTTTTAAAATTTATTTATTTGTACCTGCATTTTAAGGCGTGGAGAGCGCTGGTAAAATACATCTGTGTTCCTTTATCTGGGATGCTTTGGGATGTTCAGGTTCCTCACAGCAATCTTTGATCAGCTTTGAAGCAGGAGAGTTCCCCAGGTCTCAGTTAATTGAAACACACATCAAGTAACTACGTTCACAAATGAGTCATTTATAAATAAGGCAGCAAGGAAAGGAGGTTGGCAGGAACCACGGCGAGGATTGCTAACACCTACCTGGGCTCCTCCAAGTGTGCAACGTGCATGGGCACGCATCAAAAACTCTCCTGTGCCATGAAAATAGGAGTTGGAGAAACACAATGACCACACTGTAATGCAATTTTCAGTTTGGTGACAGTGTTGGGTAATTTAGTAGCAAATCATAAGTCTCTGCTAGTTGATACCCATCCAGTTGGCCCTCACGTTGCCACCTGAAGGTGGCAGGAAGACCCAGCAGAGAGGAAGACTTGAGTAGGATTGACACTGTCTGATTTTGGTCATTTATGTCTGTGAGATTTAAAAAAATAATTTCAATCTCTGATTCTTTGCCCCATCCATATAACGTAGAACTTATTCTCTGCAAGGTCAGAAATTGCCTCTTGCTCTGCGTACACACGGTGTCAATCGCTCTGCGTTGCTGCAGTCTAAATATAGATGTAACAAAGCATGTCAGTGTTGGAAACCATCATTATCTGTAAATAAAAATGTTCTCCAGTCCACAGATGAATGAGCTTTTCAAGGCAAAGCATTGCTATTACTTCAAGTTACTTCTTGTTGGGTTTTATGGGATTTTTGAAAATAATTTTTAGTATCTTTGTTTTTTTGGGTAGTATTTCACGCAGTATACCTAGATATATAGAGTTTGTGATTCATAAAAGAGTGCAATACTATTCAATATTTTCCTTAAAAAAACCTTATTTCTGGGTTCTTCTCTCCGGGGTCTTGCACTGCTCGTACAAAATACTGGGTTTTCTTTTAAAACTCCACCAATGTTGCAACTGAAAAAATAAAGTGCTAATGAAAGATAAGTACCAGTTTATGTCTGTGGTTCCCAAGAGCTTTTGGAAAGACTCTTCATGTGGGGAGGCTGAGACATGAATGGGCAAAACGATTCGCTGCTAATAGTGATTGTGACTGAATACTCTGGTTTTCCCTTCTCAGGACCAGAAGCATTGGCACCGTTGGTTACATCATAGAATCATTATGGTTGGAAGGGACCTCCAGGGTCATCAAGTCCAACCTTTATCCCATCTTTGGTGTCTCCTCTTTCACTTTTCTATTGAAGGAGCCACATCCCTAAGCTTGTATGGGGGAGCAGGTCTCTCCAGTTGGCGTGAGGACTCATCCCACTTCAGCATCATGTGCTGGAGCGTGTGAAGGGCACTGGGGCTGGGGCAGGGTCTGGAGCACAGTGTGATGGGGAGCAGCTGAGGGAACTGGGGGTGCTCAGTGTGGAGCAGAGGAGGCTGAGGGGAGACCTCATTGCTCTCTGCAGCTCCCTGAAAGGAGGGGGTAGCCAGGTGGGGGTCTCTCCTCCCAAGGAACAAGCGATAGGACGAGGGGTGATGGCCTCAAGTTGTGCCAGGGGAGGTTTAGACTGGATGTTGGGTTAAGGGCTGGACTTAATGATCCTAAAGGTCCAAAATGATTCTATGATTCTGTGTTGCCACCAGCAGCAGGCAAAGCTTTGCACGCTCCATTTCAGGATGTGAGCAAACATACGGGCGCCGTAATCGAATCGTACCCCATCTGGAGCTGTAAAAGTTAAGTCAGATTTGCATGTTGAGGAGGGAAGGAGGCTTTGTAATTGTAACAGGGACTGACAAACGAGGTTGTCCATCTTCAGCAAAATTGCCCGAGGGGTTGCTTTGGTTTAAATTCACCGTTAAATCAATACAGGGGGGAATGGGAACAAAGGGATGTGGTTTTTTTCAGGGTCCCACCCTGCTTGTGTTCATTTACTCCATCCAGCTGAAGCCACCCCACGCCAGGTGAGCCCTTTGCTGCTGCTTCTGCTCACCAAGGTGGAGTTTATGCAAGGAAATAAAACAGCTTTGCGTTGGAATCGATGGAAACTGGATGTGATGAAACAAATTGGGCATCTGTGATCATTGCAGCTGTGGGCTCCCAGCCTGGAGAATGGGGGTCTGCACCCCCCATGAAGGACTGTGCCACTCTGGTGGGCACAACCAGAGGGTATCTGTACTGGGAGCATACTCATAATCCATAAACCTACTGATGTGAGAAAGGCTTTGGCTGGGGCTGCCCTCCTTGCATCTCCTCCGTGGTCCGTGGGGAAGTTCAGGCTCCAGAACTGCCAGTCCAGCATGAAATTCCCATTAAAGCACATCCAGCTCACAGCTCGGGGGGCCAGGGGGTGTTAGCCTGGTAATTGGGCAGGTTAGACTCACGCTGGTGGTTAATGGCAATTTCAAACTCTCTCTGTGATGCAGAAATATTAACACTTTGATCAAGGCCTTTCAATCTTTCAGCTCTTTTCTGCAGAGCTGATTCTCCCGTAATGAACCAGGGGACCCAAGTGTTTAAGACATCAGAATTCAGCAAATTTCCTTTTTATTTTATTTTAAACCCTCCAGTCTGCTGTTCAAACCTGCCCTTTTCCTACGTCTTCACAGTTCTTGTTAGGAATGGATAAAGCAATTAGGGTTATTGTGTTTGTAAAGGCTAATAATAATTAATGCCTCAATTTAAAAAAAAAAAGAAATTATGCAATTGGAGCAGAGAAGAAACCCAAACCCTTTTCTACAGGAGACTGTTTCCTGGGAGGTTTCCTTCTGTTACAGAAATAACTTGCAGTCAAAAAAACATTTCTTTCTAGTGGAAGAATAAAAAAATCATTTTCTCCACAGCCTAATGGGCAGAGGCATATGTTTTTAATAAACACATGGAGGGATATTTTTTTTCTGCAGTCAGGAATTAGTATTCAGGAGCTTTGCGAGGCTCAGAAATCTCTGTGCTTTTTCTTTCTTTTTATTTAATTAAGGCAATTTTCGGTCTGTGTCCTCTGAAGTCCTACTAGTTTCTTTGAGCCTTCCCATGATGGTTTGGGCTGCACGAGTGTTTTCAGCGACGGAGCTTTAATTACAGTGGGGTTCCCCTGCTCTGTTGAATTTGTCTGTTTCTCTTTTTTTAGCAGGTTTTTCACTTTCAGTTTTTCGGGCGTGATCTTTGATGGAGGGAATCTGCTGTGACCTTGGTTGTCTTCTCATGCTGTCATTGCCTCTGCTGTAGAGCCCAGGTGTGAACAGAGACACCTCTCCCCAGTTACATCCTTGGGATCCAGTTCTCTTCCGTGTTGTAGGTCGGTTTTTAAGGGTCTGACACTGAGTCAGTGGCTTCATAAAGACCTCTGCACCCGTTTGAAAGTTGGATCACATCACAAGGCACGAGGATAATATTTGCTTTACAAAAGCAGAACAAAACAATGAGTTTTAATGTAAAGATGGAACAGTCTGTCTGTCTTCCAGCAGCTTTTAGCCTCCGATGGATGGAGATCCCTGTAAGCAACCTCTGACCTGGCAATCCCTGGCTTGAGAAGGTGCTGGGCTGGGTGGATGGTAGCATGCTGTACCTTTCCATCCTCGTTCCTTTTTATTCAGAGCACAGCATCATTATTAGCAATGAAGTTTTTATACTTTACAGTTTGCCCAGCCAGGTCACCATGGGCTATAAATCTTTGGCAAGACAAGCACTACTTCTTGCTGGGTACAGTATATGCTTGGCCCCATTAAGAATAATAGCGTGAATAACCATAAGCCATTAATTTTGACGAGATCAGGCCCATATCACCTTAAAAAGAGTGCACTGATACCATGGGAGACATTTGGCTCCTTCCACTGTTTGCTCCCTTAATGAATAAAAGTATGAAAGTAGCTGCAGTTTGCCTGACAGACAAGCACCAGGAGAAGGTTCATCCTCTCAGCACGTGCTGTGGGGGGAATGTGCTGAGAAATTACTGCTGGTGCTCCGAGAAGTTGCACCTATGGAAAGAAGCTCTAATTGCACCACGCACTGGGAGCCCAAGGGCTGGGAAAGACCTGTTGCAGGGGGAGCAGATTTATCCCCTGCAATAAGAAGGAATAAAAAGCCTTGCTTTCTCACTTGAGATCGGTCAGAGATGAATCCAGCAAGATTCCCAGGTTTTTGGGGATGTTGCTCTATGGAGAGCCAGCCAGAACCATTGTCCAGCTCTGAGATACTGGAAGTATCTCCTTCATACCACGTTCTCATTAGCTCAGGTGCTGGTTGCCTTGCTTCTACCTGGGGGTAAACCCTACCTGGGGGTTTGGGTGCTTGTAATTATTTTTAGACTTTCATAGAATCACAGAATGGGTTGGGTTGGAAGGGACCTCAAAGCTCATCTCTGCCATGGCAGGGACACCTCCCACTGGATCAGGTTGCTCAAGGCTCCATCCAACCTGGCTTGGAACACTGCCAGGGATGGAGCATCCACAGCTTCCTTGGGCAACCTGTTCCAGTGCCTCCCCACCTTTAGAGAAAAGATCCCTTTTGTATTTTTTCTCTGAAAAAAAAATAAAATAAAATCATTCTTAAAAAAAAAAAAAAAAAAAAAAAAAAAAAAGCAGGCTGGGACAGTTTGTTCCCTTGACTTTTGAATGCTTAGAGTGAAAATTAAAGAAGAAAAAAAAAGGAGAAAAAAATAAAATACAAAGTGGAGGGAGGGCAGGAGGAGAGCTGCTGTCGGAGTCCCCCATGTAGACAGCAGTCTTTGTCCGGCAGCAGGTATCCTGCCTGCTGCTGTCATTTAAAGCAAGGCATTGTTTTGTTTCAAAGCAGCATCTTTCCTCGTTATTTTAAGTGTCTGTGTTGAGTGTTGGCTGGGTACGCCGAGTTCCTCATCAAAGGACACGCCGCCGCACCGGCACCGAGGGAAACGATGCGCAATTACGAGCTCTTCTCATGCTGTCTCTTCTTGTTTGCAGGGCTCCTCTGGGATCCACGGTGGAAATGAGGAGGGCAGGAATGGCAAAAAAAAAAAAAAAAGTGATGGGGATGAAGCCTTTGTGCTTGATCGAGAGGTTTGATGGACGCTATTGTTGTAGCTGTGGATGCTTCTTTCTATTTTACAGTAAAACCGGTGGGCTGGGGGTGTGTGACCTCCTTCCAGCAGGTCTGGGGCTTTTTTTGGGGGGGGTCATGGCTGGTGCACAGCAGAACCCCTCTTCTTCTGTGAAGAGAACCTTCTCTAGACCTTCTTCTAGAGAGGACCGTGCCCACGTGCAGCTTTCAGACCAGCTGGTCTCACGGTTGTTCCGAAGGACTCAGGAACATGTTGATGTGAAAGCAAGCAGGGGCTGGGCACCTGCTTTTTCTCTTCTTGTTTCTGCACAAGATAAAGGCATAAAGGTCTGAATATTTGGGGGGTGACTCACTCCTCGTGTGTTTGCCCGTGGAGGGTGTTTCCCATGATTAAGGAGCCAGGCTTAAGGCAAAGAGGAAAGGACAGTGTAATTATTTCATAACGAGCCTCTGGTTTCTGGGCTTTCCTTTGTTGCCATTATTGTTCCGGGTGAACTTGGCAGTGAGGATGGTCTCGGGTGGACTCCTTCCCCCCCAGTTTTGTCACTGCTCTCAGGTTGTGCCAGGGAGTTGTTGGCTTTCCAGGTAGTTTTATACTCAAGTATTTGGCAGCCGAGCTCCAATTGGACAAAAGTCGGTGCTTTCCCTCCGGCGTGGCTGTCGTCCAGGCGTTTCAATACGTAATTCCCACTAATTTGCAGAACCGTACTGTTAATTACATGAAAGATTTACTTAGAACTACCCCCTCCACGGTGTTCTTAATGCCTGCATTAATGACTTTGCTTCTCGTTGGCAATGCCCTGTCGCTGGGTGAGTGAGATGATGGAGCCGATGCTCCCTGCACTGTACGGTGCAGAGCGTGGTGTCTCCCAGCCACCCTCAGAAATCAGGCACCAGTTCAACACAGGTGGGTGTGTTGAGGCCACCGAGTCCCTGTGTGTCGAGGGGAGATGGTCCAATGGCAAATCTCTTTTTGCTGGGAGATGAGAGCTCTGCAAACCACCAATAAACACCTCCCAAGTGTACCCAGCCTCCTACACCTCTGCTCTTCGTAGCCTCAGTCTTCCTCATATCAGCCTTTCATGTTTTCTTGTTCTCCCCTCCCTTTTCCAGAGGGTGAGGATGATAAGCACTTGCCCTTTATGCCCACTTTTTGGAAACTCTTGCTCCCATTGGTAATTTTTCTGTTGAATCATAGAATAGGTTGGGTTGGAAGGGACCTCAAAGCTCATAGAAATCGTAGAATCATAGAATCATTACGGTTGGAAGGGACCTCCAGGGTCATCAAGTCCAACCTTTATCCCATCATCTCCCTAACCACTAGACCATTAGACCATCATCTCGTTCCAACCCCCTGCCATGGCAGGGACACCTCCCACCAGCCCAGGTTGCTCCAAGCCCCATCCAACCTGGCCTGGAACACTGCCAGGGAGGGAAGTACCTGAAGGGGCTACGAGAAAGCTGGGGAGGGACTTTTGACAAAGACATGGAGTGATAGGACAAGGACTAACAGTTTTAAACTGGAAGAGGGGAGATTTAGATTAGACATGAGGCAGAAATTGTTGGCTGTGAGGGTGATGAGACACTGGAACAGGTTGCCCAGGGAAGCTGTGGCTGCCCCCTCCCTGGAAATCTTCATTAGGACCAGGTCCCTCTGGGTATTCATGAATCCTGTCTTGTATTTAGGATGCACCAATGGCCCAAAGCTCCAGGAGTTGTAAGGGCCCCTGATATTCCCTCTTCATCACCCACTTCCACCTCCAGACAGCTCCATTCCATCCTGAAAACCCAAGCGAGCGCTGGGAGAGGAGACCGGTGAGCACCTGACGTAACGAACAAGATTTTTCATTTAGTTTGGAGCTTGTTAGGTTACATTTGCATCTCTACAATGTCAGATTCATTATTCATGAGCATAAACTGCCGTGACCCCCACTCGCACAGACGCTGGCAAACACCGGCTCCCAGCATCCCAGGATTAGACATCTTTCTTGCTGCTTTAAGCAATTTCTCTTTAAAAGGAGCACGGCGGAGTGACAGCCTGATTTTTTATTCATGTGTGGGTCTTTTCAAGGCATAACATTTACCACAGTAACAGAGAAATCAGGCTTGCAGGTCAGGGGTGGGGGGAAATGATTTAAGGAAATCGTGTGGAAGTTTTTCGTGGCGGGTGTTGGCACGCTGGCAGCCTGGGAATACCTCTGTGTATTGCAAAGCTGATGATGATCAGATGTGCTCCGTGGTCACTGAGGCCATGAGGGTGTTGGCTTAATTTGCAGTCACATTATTGCTTTTGGGAAAAACCCTCCTGGGAAAAGATGCTGAAGGCGTTTCATGGGACCCTTCGACAAACAGAGGGGGAATAACAAAGTGACCTTGGGGTCCAACCATGACCACCACCAGGAGTGAGCATCAGAACAGCTCCCTCTATCAGCAGGTGTCCAGAAACACAGAAATAAAGATGTTTTTGAAGGAGCCCTGTGTTGTTTCAGGACACCATTAGCATTTTTAGCACTGGGAGGGGGTCAGCAGCCAATCAAAGAGTGATTTGCTCTCGCTGTGAGGCACTCTGCTGCTCTCTTACCCACAGAAAAAAAAAATGTAATCAACACAAATGATAGGAAGAAAAGTAATTAAACAGCTCCAGAACGCATTTATTGTGTGACAGGCACAAAGGGAAGATGCTGAAAGGGAGCACTTCCAGTAGGCAAAAGCAGGATGCTAATTGCTGGGTATCGTGACCTTTTCTTGCCGTTTATCAGTGAGCAGAGGCAGGAACACACCAGCCCCACTTCACCCTCTGCTGTCACCTCTCCGTGTCCCTTCCCAGCTCCCCAGCAGGGACCTGGGGGGTGAAAGGCAGAGCCTTCACGCTGTCCTCATCCCACCCCCAGGTCCCATTCCCAGCTTCCCTCCCTGAGAAGCTCCACACATCATCAGGTGGAGGGGAATTGCAACTAGAAAAGAGCAGGGGCTTAGGGCTGAGTTATTTCTCATGGGTTTGGCTCAGATGTGCTCAGAATTTTGGCCGGTTGCAGCTCTCCCATCTCTGCAGAGGGTAATAACGTGGGGGTAGAGGGAAAACACAGTGTCTGACAGCCAAATTATCAACCTGAATTAAAAAAACTCTCTTGTAGCATCATTTTAATCAACGGGAATATATTCCAGTCACTTGGTATGAACAGAAACCTACCTTAAAGCCTCTTTCTGCTCCAGCAGCAGAACCTTAATCCCAGCAGCATCGCCCTCTCCCCTTGGCCAGGGCTCTGCCAGGGGGGGTCTCACCCCATCTCCCACCAGGCTGTCCTCTGCTGACCCACCTCCTGACCACCTTCCCCGCTCGCCCGGTGTGTCCGTGCCATCTGGTGGCAAACCCGAGAGAAAAGACATTTAAAAGGACTTCTTCCCAGACAGGGCTCTGTTAAAGGGAAGGGGCTGGAGGAGCTGAAATTTGGCCACTTCGAGGGCACCCGGTGCATCCACACACACAAAGAAAGCAGGGAAATGGGTATGGGGGTATGTTTGTCTGTAAAATACATCTATCAAATATTGGTTATCACGCTGTAATATTTAAGCTCAGAGTGATGTATGTAGATTTATGGGGTTGATTTTATTTTTTTTTAGTGCACAAAGTTGGTTGCCAGCACTCAAGTATGAACTGGCTGAAAATATACAGTGGGCAGAAGAGAAATAAAAGCAATAGTTGATTATTACCCACTTGGTATTGAAGGGGATTACAGGAAGGGACATGCTGAGACAAAGATTTCATCAGGCTGCACTTCACCCCCGTGTAAAGGAACAGCACAAGGCCACGCATCGCTTATGCCTTATTTATAGGTATTAAATAAGGCTTTGCTAGAACATAGCTCTTGTGCTGACCTGCTGCAGATGGGTGAATTGCACCCTAAAGCAAATATAGGGAACTTGTATTATTCATCAGCCCCTGTTAATAGAGTTATTGCAGGCTGAGACGGTGCCTGTCTTGACCGAAGAGCAGGCATGTACACATAGGGCTTTTTTTTCCCCCTGCAGCTTTCAAGGCTGGATTTGCAGGTATGCAGGAGTAGGGATGGTTACAAAACAATAGAAAAAGAAAGCTGTGATTTGCATTTGTCTAGTTTGATAGCAGAAGGAGACCAGGCACTTCTCCTGCCTATCCAGAAGGACAAACCTGGGCTTTTTAGGACCTTCAGCTGGGATGAAACAGGCTCCTTCCCTACTGGAGGAGTCAGCCTTTGTGATCTGCCTGGTCCTGGTCCCCTCTGGTGAGTCCCTGCAGTGCTCTGTTCAGCTCTGGGGCCCCAGCACAAGGACATGGAGCTGTTGGACGGGTCCAGAGGAGGGCACGGGTGTGATCTGAGGGCTGGAGCACCTCTGCTCTGGGGACAGGCTGAGGGAGTTGGGGGTGTTCAGCCTGGAGAAGAGAAGGCTCTGGGGAGACCTTAAAACACCTTCCAGTACCTGGGGGGGCTACAAGAAAGCTGGGGAGGGGCTTCTGACAAGGGCTTGGAGTGATAGGATATGGGGTAGTGGTTTTAAACTGAAAGAGGGGAGATTTAGACTGGATATTAGGCAGAAATTGTTGGCTATGAGGGTGGTGAGACACTGGCCCAGGGTGCCCAGGGAAGCTGTGGCTGTCCCCTCCCTGGCAGTGTTCCAGGCCAGGTTGGATGGGGCTTGGAGCAACCTGGGCTGGTGGGAGGTGTCCCTGCCATGGCAGGGGGTTGGGATGAGATGAGCTTTGAGGTGCCTTCACACCCAAACCATTCTGTGACTGTATGAGCTCCTCCTTCCAGGTAAGGAAAACAGAACCATCACGTCTCTGCATCCTTTTTTTCCATTTTCCTTTAAGGAGCAGAGCAAATGGCAGAGGAGAGGCTGGAGCCTGCATCTATCACAGGGTCTGCAGCTGCAAAAAGCAGTTCTCTGCAGCCCTCTAGTGCTTATTAAATACACAGAAAATTACAGTTTGCCACAGCCGTGGGGAAAAAGGGCCAGGAGAGCTCAGGCTGAGCATCCTTCACCTCCTGCAGCCTGGGTTTTCCAGCCTAACTGTGGTGGGTGCAGACCCTCAGCCCCCCCAGAGCCTCATCCCATAGGAGAGTCCCCTCCAGCAGGCAGGGACACATCACCCTGCAGGCTCAGAGCTTTGGGCTCTCAAAGCCTCTGCCCCATCAGGCAGGGATGCTGCCAGCCTGGACCACGTTTCCATCCCTGCCTCTGCTCCTGGGTAACCTGAGCAAAACATTTTTCTGTGCCTCCTCTCACCGCTGCCATCATCCTAATTGTCCTTCTGTCCCTTGTCCCCGCAGCGCAGCTACGAGATGATGCTGATCTCCTGGTGACTCCAGCAGTTCAGCTGAAGCATTTTCCCCAGGAGTTCACCTCACCATTCCTATTTAAGTGATTTATTTTCCAGGGGAGGACAATGTAACTGTTTAAACATTGTTCTTCCTTGCAACACTAATTTAAAAGAGAGGCTTTTATTTGCTAACAGGACAGAGTACCAGCTGGTATTTACCCAAACAGTTTTAATGTTTAGACATTAAATCCACAGCATACATTCCCACCAGAGAAGCTGTGCAAAAAGAGAGTGTTGGCCACGCAAAGAGTAGGTTGGTTTTGCAGCACCAACCTCTGGGATGGAAATGCTTTAATTATTTCATCCCATGGAGCATCACTGAGGGGATTCAGTGTAAGTCCCCCTCCAATGGACATCCCCTCTCCACTTCTACCAGCCCAGTTCAGCTCCCTGGACCCTTCTATACCTTCAATCTTCTTTTTTTTTAGTTAATTAAAAGTTAATTAAATGAAGTACAGTTGCTTTCCAGGCTCAGTGCAGGCAGCACCGACCCATTGCAACTTTCCCTTTTCCCCCAGTCAAACAGAACAGGACTTATTTATTTTTTTAATGAATTGCACATTCTTTGACTTCATGCTTTTACCATTAAGTAAGTGAAATGTGCTGAGTTTTATCCCTGGCAAAGTTCAGAGGCTCAGCCAGGAAGGTGCCAGGACTCCGGGATGCTCCAACACTTGTGGTGGGACCTGTGCAGTGGTGGAACGAGCAGAAATGGTCTGTGAACCACCACCCCCTCCATTAAAGTTTATGGGGGTTTTGTAATGGCTTTATAAGGGCCAGGTCTTTGCAAGGACTCAGAGACAGAAGTAAAAAAACAAGGTAAAAAGCAACTAGTGGGGGGTACACCCCTGAAAACTTTGGGTTTGGTCCATAAATTTAAAAATGCTTTGGGATTTAAGTAGAAGACATCGTATAAATCCCCCTCAGTAGAAGAGGCATCTCAGCTGCTCTCCTTTACCACCTATCCAGGCTGAAGCTGCCTTTAAAAAAACCAACCTGAATAACCTTGTCATTTCAATTTTTCACACATTTTTTTCTGCGCTGTGTGTTCTCAAGATCTGGGAAGTTTAATTTTCCCAGCACGACTGCCAGAGGCTGCTAGTCCCTATCAGGGCTCGCTCAGCCACATCAAAGGGAACAGGACACATCAGAGGGGCCACAGCCCCATCCCGAGGGGATGCTGCGGGCTCAGAAGCATCCCTCAGCTCCTGGGAGCAGGGTGGGATTACTGATAGCGTCGCCATTGCCTGAAATGCTGTTGTGTCTCCTCAGTTGTGTGTGAGCAACATCAGAGAATCTCAGTAGACCCTTGGTTGGGGTGATGATGCTTTTCACTCCTCTTCCAAAAAAAAAAGATGTGAAGACAACCATGTGACAACAGTCTTTGCAGTCATCATCGTGATGGAAAATGGGTGCAGTAAAGAAACTGAGATTTCTCTGGTGTTGATCCCTCAGGTAGCTCCAGCACTCTGGGTGTTGATCCCTAAGGTAGCTCCAGCACTCTGGGTGTTGATCCCTAAGGTAGCTCCAATACTAAATGCAAACCCTGGCACCCTAAACAAGCTTTTACTTCCCACCAGCAGAAGCCAAACCCCGGAGTTTGCCAGCCCAGGACAAGGCTGAGCCCTGAAAGAGGACTGCCATCCACATGGAGCCATCTCAACATCAAGTCAATTAAGATGCAAAGGGAGGGCTGTCAGAGCCCCAGAGGTTCAAGCCACCTAATGACAGAGGGCTGGATGCAGGATTTGCATCCCTTTGTTGATCCCAGATGCGTCTTTGCAGAAGCCTCACGCCGTCAGCAGCATTTCCCTTTGGTTTGGAACGGGAGGGGGGCTTTGCTTTGAAGACTTGGCTCGCATAGGAAATGAACTTCTTGATTCCTGTTGACATTTGCAGCAAGGTGTAGGTGGTGCTTGTAGCGGGGTTTGTTTTTTTATTTTTTCAAAGCTCCCTCAGCTCTGCTTGTTCAGATGCTTCGCACTCCTGTGAAATGTGATAACACTCAGCAGTGGGTGGAAGGAACAGCACAAATCTATCCCTTCAGGAGACCGTAGGCTTCAGAACTGCTCTGCGTGTAGAGACAACTCCCTCCCTTACCGGCTTCGATGTCACTGTCACCAAAGTCCCTGCACAGACAGAGCTTTGCACCGTTGTATTTTGCACCGTTGTATTTTGTCCCAAACTCTGCAGCAGCCAGAGGGACTGCTGTAGTGGTTTGTTTCTCTGGATTCCTCATTAAAAAAGGCAAAACCAAGGCTTTGCCTTTCCAGTCTCGCACAGGGAGACTTCTCCATCGGGGTAATACGGGGGTATTATCCCTCTCCAGGCTAAAAATCAACCCTGAAGTGGTAAAAACTGAACCATCAGATCCACAGAAAAGTCAATTAACTTTCAGGATTGGGTCGTAGCAGTGTTACTGCCTTTCCAGCTCTACTTCAAGAATGCTGTCTTCAATCTCCAGCTCCTGGAGTCAAGTTAATAAGGGGAGATTGTGGCTGGCACTTTGAGGCTGGCACTGGTGTTTGGTGAGAAGGAGCTGACAGTGACAGTGCTATGGTGAAAGATCCCTGGTTTCTTTTGAGTCTGTGGCCTCAGCTGTGCTTTCTAAGTGCTTAGGGATGGCCAGACATAGGTTCTCTAAGTCTTGGCCTGAAAGCTCACCATGCCCTTGAGGAAACAGCATCCTGCAGGATTGTGGCCCCTGGCATTTATACAGCTGCAAAACCAGGCAGCTGAAGAGCAGCCAGTCTTTATTTTTGCATTAGAAATTCAGTGCCTAGATGTTGCAGTCATGGATCTTTGCTATTGATGCTGGCCACTTCTGACTTCTATCTTGTTTCACTGCATGCTCTAAATTCACCCCCCTTTTGTTTGTTGTGCTTGGAGCTGCCCCTTCTCCTTCCTTTTCACCTTGCAGGTGCCCAGGAAGCTCTGCTCATTAAACAGAGCATTTCTCTGCAGCAGCCAAGACCAGGCTCCAGTGATCCCAGTCTGCATTTGCAATCCTCAGGATGATGCAGCCAGGCTGATCAGGCTCCCAGACCCCCTAGAAGCTGCCCTGAAGGAAGGTGCTGGGTTTTGCTGTCCAAGAGCAACCCAATCTGCCTCAAATCCTGCCCAGCAGAGCCTGTCTGGCTGCAGCTGAGAGCACACTGACATCTCATGGCATTCCCTGTTACTGCCAAGCTTTTCCAAGGAAAAGAGATCAGCCCTCACATTATCTCAGCTAACAGTGATGCCACAGCATCATTCTTTTAGACTAGAGATCTGGGAGGACTTTTATCTTTAAAGAAGTTCCTGTCCTGACACCCTCTTTAAAAACATCTGCACAGGATTAATTGATTTCTTAACAAATTGTTTTAAAAGCCAACCTTATAGAGCAGTGAGGGCTAATGCCCAGAGCCCCAAAACACCAAAGTCACCCAAGTTCCTTCTTGTGGTGTCCCATGGGACCTCAGGACGCAACGCCCAGACTCGTGCGTCTTCTTCTGCACTGGCAGAATAAAGTGGGGAAGCAGCAGAGGTTTTGTATAGGCTGTACTATGACATTATGGACTTACCCCTCCCATAATTAGATTGGATATTAGCAACAATTTCTTCCCCCAAAGGGTTCCCCAGCACTGGCCCAGGTTGCCCAGGGCAGTGGGGGAGTCCCCATCCCTGGAGGGATTTCAGAGCCGTGGAGATGTGGTGCTGAGGGACATGGGGCAGTGGTGACTTGGCAGTGTTAATGGTTGGGCTTGATGATCTTAGAGGTCTTTTCCAACCAAAATGATTCTATGATTCTATAATTCATGACCTAAATGTCACATTTTGCTTAATAAGGGAGCCTCTTTATGCTGCTCTACCTGCCAGGCTGTAGGAAGGAGCACTGACCAGGCAGCATCCCTTGAACCCACCTCCTTGTCTGCTGTAGTCTTGCCTGTGGGTGCTGAGCACCAGGGCTCACCCAGGAGAAATGGATGAGGAGCCAGAGATGACCCTGACGCTGCAGATGAATCCTCTGCAGCCAAGTGCCATGGGCACAGCAGGACAGCATCCCTCCAGGGTCTGCCCAGCACGTGCAGAGGGACTGGTGTTCCTGGGACAGGCTCACCCACAGCACCCTGCAGATGGGGACAAGGGGCCTGAGCTTAAAGAGTGGTCCTGGGGGGTGGGTGGGGCTGCTCCAGGCAGGCTGGGGTTATACACCAGGTTTGGGGGGGTGTGGTGGGTGCTCTCTGCTCCTGAACTGGTCTCAGAAAGTGGAAATGAAGCAGCTTCTCCCTCTGCCCCTCTTTTCTGCCAGCCCTGGTGTCTGCAGAAAGATGTCCCCTGGTGTGTCTGGTGGCTCTCAGGCCATCACTCCAGAAGTGTCACTGGCTTTTTTTTTTTCTAGACAAGCTGTTTGTTTCCAAGCTGTAGCTTTTCTTTAGTTTTTATAGCAAGAATTTAATTTGGACGTGGCGAGAAAGGAGGGTAATCAAATATTATTGCTGCTGCGTTGGGTTTGCTCTCACTTTGAAGGTGATTGTTTGCCAGCAGTGATGGTGCTGGTGTTTGCTGCCCTGTTTACAGCCTGGGTTGTATGTACAGATCTAATAAGGGGGAAATGATTTCATTGCTTAGATAAAAATAGAAAAGAAGCTCTGAACCCTTTTGAGGGGTGAAACCTCTGGATTGAGCCTCTCTGGGCACTATAAAACAGCCTTTTGGAATATATGCAAAGTGCAGATAGCCCAGGTTCTGCTTTGTGCTGCCAGCATCAGTGCCTGAGATACAAAATGAGCAGGAAAACTCCTGAGCAATGTCAGTTTGGGGTATATAGATGTCTAAAAGCTTTGTGTGGTTGGGTTGCCCCATTTAGCTGTTGGAAAATGGAGGGAATGCTCTATAAACTTGAATAGAAATGTTAACCCAGAGTAAGTGTTATTTCTTGGGGACCTGGTGCAGCATTTCACATTTTTGTATTATTTTTGTCGTGCTCCTGCAAAGAGCTCAGTGCGTGTGAGTGCGCGCTGCCGTCGGCCCCGCTCCCCCCAGAGCTCACGGAATTTCCTTGTTCTTTATCTTTTCATCAGAAATGCCAAAGCCACCAGTGACTGAGTGTCAGAGGGATATGGCAACTTCTTCCTGCTGTGGCAAAACAGCCCATGGACTGCAAGGAAACACAACTGAGGGCAGAGGAGAGCAGGAAAAATGCACATAAAGCAGGGAGAACTTCTCAACCAGGATGCAGATCATGGAATCATCAAATGGTTTGAGTTGGAAGGAACCTCAAAGACCATCCTGTTCCAACCCCCTGGCCATGGCAGGGACACCTCCCACCAGCCCAGGGTGCTCCAAGCCCCATCCAACCTGGCCTGGAACACTGCCAGGGAGGGGACAGCCACAGCTTCTCTGGGCAACCTGGGCCAGTGTCTCACCACCCTCACAGCCAAGAATTTCCACCTCAGATCTCATCTCAATCTCCCCTCTTCCAGTTTAAAGCCATCACCCCTCATCCTGTCATTCCAGGCAGCATTTGTGCTGGGTAAAGGGGGTATTTTCTCTTTCTACCTGTGATGATTTTGACCCTGGAGGTCCCTTCCAACCATAATTATTCTATGATTCTGTGTACCTGCAAGGGAATTGAACAGTTTCCCCTTTTTGCCCTGCACATCTGCTGAAGGAACTCTGACCCATTCTCCCCAAAAAGCCACTGTACAGCACCCACAAACCCATTGCACAGAGTAAGGGATCAGTCATTTGCAGCAGACCACAGAAGTGGCATTTAAAGAGTGAGCTGCTTGGCGGGGGGGGAAAGGGAATTCTTGGTCATCCCACTGAGCGTGGCCAATGTGGGTCCCCCTCAGGCCAGCCCTGGCCAGGATGGCTCCGGGAACTGCTCCAGAGGAAGAAATTGCTTTAACAGAAGCCGTGCTACACAGGCAATTTTCTCACTCTCATCTAAATAGGAAAATACTACGGTCTCGTGGATTCCTGCCAGCTCCTCGGAACTCTAAAGCAAGTGGAGGAGCAAAGCAAAGAAAAAAAAAAAAAAAATTAAAATAAAAATATGGTATTGCATTATTCATGCGTGAAAACAATTCCTTCCAAGTGCTCCCCAGGGGTCTATCCTGCCTCCAAGCCCTCCTGCACCCCTGGAGATTTACAGGTACCACGAGAGTGCTCAGGGGATGGATTCTCAGAGTGTTTGAAATCAGGGCAGAGATGGATGTTCGGCTCTGGGCTGTAATTATCCCCCTTTCCACACAATGGACATTCCTTGAGAAAGGCACCAAGACTTGCAGTGAAGTTGGATGTAATTCAATGTCTTGGGGAGGAAGGGGGGAATACTTGCAAATGGCAAAACGCTCCGGTCTGACAATTAAAACCAGGCGTTTTTTGGAAGTGCTCCAGAGGGGAGCACTTTGCTTATTTGAAAACAGTTTTTTTTTTTTTTCACTTGGAAACAACCCCAAAGTAAAAAAAAAAAGTAAAAGTGAAGGGAGTGCATAACCAGAGCGTGACATTCAGTCCCCAGTACCTCTTGTGTGCTCCACGGGGGCTTTTCCCCTCCCTCAAAACCCAACAGCTGCTGGGTTTGTCTCAACCTGAACTAAAAAGCCTGAAATCCTCTTCTGCAGCTTCATTTTTTGGTTTTTTTTTTGCAGTTCAGCTGCTGGGCCGTGAATCCCCCCGTTACGAACAGACACGAGGCTGTGCTTGAGGGAGACAGCACTGATGGGGGTGTAAATAGGAGCGTACACGGGGACACGGCCCCGTTCCCGGTGTCACTTCACTGTCTGCATCAGGGAACCAGAGAAACGTTTGGGTTTGGGTTTAACTGAGGCAGAACCAGCCCCCTGGAGCCCTCCTTGTGGAGTTAATGTTCACCCAGGGTGGGTGAAATGCAGGGGATGAGTGGTCTCAGTTGGGCTCCAAGGCTGAGGTGGCAGGAGGGTCCCCAGGTGACATGGGGGGACATGCTACAGGTGCTCCATGCCTCGGTTTCCCTGCCTGTGCAGCAGGAGATCAGCTTTGCACAGACAAGCATCCTCGGTGCCTGCTGCTCTGAGGTGTACCTGCAGGGTGGGAGAAGCCCAGTGATACCAGGAGATGGCACCATCCTCCCAGCTGGGGCTGCCCAGCTCCAGGTGAGCCCCGAACTGGGGTGCCCTGCTCCCCAGAGCACCCCTGCAGATGGGGCAAGGGCTGGCCAAGCGCTCAGCCTGGCATTGCTGCAGGAGGTGTTGGCCCTCCGCGCCACCCCTCGGGGTGATGCCTGGGCAAAGGCCACATAAAACCTCATACACCCCCTAAAACCTCTCCTTCCCCACCCAACTGCACCCGGTCCTGCGCTGCAGCCCCGGGGAGTTCCCTGAGCCAGCGCGTCCCGAGCAGCCCAAGTGACCCAAGTCACCCGTGGCCCTGGTGAGACCCCACTTGGACAGCACTTGGTTCCCTTTTCAGTAAAAGAGGAATTTTAGGGCACTGGGAAGTGGTGTTTTGCCTTCTGCCCACCCACCACAGCCGAGGGAGAGATTTTATTTCTGCTTTCTGGTGAGCAGCCCTGACCGGAGGCAGCCTGCCAGCTCTTCTTTGCCCTTTGAATTTCTGGCGCTGGGTATTTAGTGGTGTTTTGGGAAACAAATGTGAGTGGAAAAGGGAGAACTGTGAAAGCTGGATTTGATGGCAGGTGATCTTTGTGCCCAGCAAAGGGAGGGGGTGGATGCTCTTTGCTATTCCCCATCCCTGTCTCGCCGTGCTGGCATTTCAGCGTTGGCATCACACACGTACAGGGGGAGCCCAAGGGGTAGGAGCTCCATTTCAAGAGTGTTGAGACTCTTCTGAGCTGGGATGTGATGCACATTGTCTCGGTGTATCTTGTCTAAGCAACATCTTTGGTGTCTTACTCAGAAATAACTGCATTTTTAACAGGAGAGTGTTGTTGCTGGGTGCATTAATGGTGCAACAGGTGCCTGTCAGGTGCAGAGCAAACCTTCAAACACCGCTGGCCAAAGGACTGTATGGTCAAATAGGGGTGGTTTTCCCTCATTTTTTAATTTTTTCTCCAGTTCTCTCTGTAGAGATGCTCACCTCCCACCAGTGTCTCCAGCCCCACATCACAAGGCTGCTCTGTGCCAGCTGTCCCCAGCCTTGCTCACGCTGCCATCCCCACCACAGCCACCAACCCCTCCCACCCGTGAGCACGGTGGGACACCAGAAAAAGCTGGAGAAGCTCACACCCCAGCCCTGCCGGGATGGATTCCCAGCTTCCCGAGCCAGGACTGTGGATTTTTTCCCCGCTGGGCTCCTCGCAGGCGCGGGCTGGCAGCCGGCCGAGGAGTTCACCCGCCTGTTCAAAGGCTTTTCTTGTTCTGCGCCCCGGCTCCTGGAGAGCCCTGAAGAAGGGCTCCTTTCACAGCCCTGCCTTTCCTAGACAGAAATTGTCATTTTTTTCAAACACAGCTTCCCTTCTCTTGGCCCGGAGCCTGACGTCAGGCCGCCTTTGTGATGCTGGGGGAGGCATTTTATGCTCCTGTTTCTCGTCAGGGGTTTTAAATGATGGGCAGATGGTGAGGGGCAACTGGGGCGGCCACCGTGGGCTTCCAGAAGAGGCCGTTGGGTTTGCACCTTCATCCGAGCAGGGCTGTCCCCAGGTGAGCATCGCTGAGCCCCAAAGGATGCGGCAAACCTTGTTATCGAGTCTCTTGATGCGATGAGATAAAAAAAGAATGGGTTTTTTAAATTTTATTTTATGGTTTGTAATAATGCCTGGGGTTTTTGAGGCTGTCTGCAGGGGAGTTTTGCAGTGTGGGCATGCACGGGGTGGTGGGACCACGACTCTGTGTCCCAGGAGGGCTCTGGACATGCTCAGCATCCCCCCAGGGAGTGAAGGGCTCCCAGCACCTTCTCTGCAATAGGGAAACAAGAGCGAGGAGCCGTCACAACCCTGTCCGAGGGGGAAGCTGGAGCAGGGCTTGCAAAGGGCGTTTTCCTGGGACAGCTCTTGTGAAACGAGGCAGGCGGGCGCGGATGCCGTCACCCGGCCGAGGCGCGACGTCACGGCTCAGGAAACCATTGCGACACAACCCCCCCCAAAAATAGAAACCATCCCCAGAAAACTTAATTCCCTTCTCCCTGCCCAAATCATCTCCTTGCATCGGCTGCAGCGCTGCCTCCCCAGGGTCTGTCGTAAGGCAGCAAGGGCAGCGTGCGCCATCCCGGGCTGCCACCGCGCAGCTCCGGCCGCACGCACATCCAGCCCTCGTCGGTGACTCTCAACTTTGCCCGCCTTGCTCCTTGCACTCGAAATTTTTCCAGGCTTGGCGTGAGCCCAGCCGTGGAGTTTGTTTTGCGAGCCGGCACAAATCGGCTCAGTGTTGGCGGCGGCGGGAGCAAAGTACGGGGCTCCCCAGCTCTTCCTCCTGAAATGTTTGCGTTTCATCTGGCTTCCCACCGCTGCTTTGTCACGGAGCCACGGGCAGGTCTGCGCAGGGGCTGTGTCCCCCTTGGTCACAGGGGTCCTGTCACCGTGGGGGTTTCGTTTGCTCCTTAAAATGGGTCTTGGAGGGAAGGGGACTGGGCAGGCTGGCACCACAGCTCCTCATCCCATCCCCACCCTGCCTGTGGAGGGGACCCTCGCGGTGTCACCAGCCCATCCTTGCAGTGTCACCGCCTGCTTGAGTCACCTGTGGCTGGTGGCACAGCCCTGTCACAGTCCCCATCCCAGCACCACCTGAGGGCAGGGACACTGGGGGGGACGGACAACAAACCTCCCCCTGACTGGGAAAGCAAAGGCAAAAGCCCTGCTGAGGATGGTTGCTGTCACCTCTCCACTCCATTTTTAGCCAAATTCAGAGCATTTTGGTGTTTTGCAGCCCTAGGCGAAGCTGCAGGGACTGTTTGTTAGGCTCAGGTGCAAATCTGAGCCTTCCCCTCCCTGGGTTTGTCTCACTTGGGAAACGCAGGTGTGAAACGCCGCGAAAATCTCCGAGGATCTCCAAGAGCTTGGGAACATCCGATCCCTGCAGGGTCTGTCCCTCCTTCCTGGAGGAGTTGTGGCAGCAGAGAATGCCTGGACCTGTTCTACCTGCGTGCCATTTCCCTGGGCAGGTACAAATTCCTGCCGGGCTGAGTCACGCGCGTCTCCTCGGGGGCTCCTCCGCCATCCGTCACCTCCATCCCCGCTTCCGAAGGTGGCGACTGAGTCACTCCCGTGGGAGGTGGGGGTCACCTATAGCACTGAGGGGGGGGGGATGGGGGACGGGGACTTGTTTGCTTTCCCACGTTCCCCCAGGGAAAAGCTGGGTTTTCTTTGCACGCTGGGGTACAGCCGAGAGGCTGCGGGGGCTCCGGTGGTGCCGATGCTATCCCCAAACCTTCCCAGCTTCCAGGGAAGCTGGTTCGGCAGCCGTCGGCGGATGCCCGGGAGGTCGTTGCGTGGGGACACGGGGGTTGTGGGCGCTGAGTCAGCGCTTTGAGGCAGGCACAATGCAAATGGTAGATAAACAAGGAGAACAAGGACAAATACATCAAGCTGGGGCATGTGCCATGCATTGTGACCTGCCGCTGCGCCTTCTGTGAGGGATGGATTAATGGCCTGGGGACTGAGGGCCTCTGTTCAGCCGACGGCTGCTCTCTGCCTGGGCTTGGGTGATTTTTCCTGGATGGACCTTAGGTCCCTTCACACCTCCCCGGTGGCTCAGGGAGAAAGGAAAGGCATGAGGAGGCTTCCCAAGCTGGAAAACCTCACCTGGATGCCTTGGGTACCTTCCCCAGTGGGTCCCACCCGCTTGGCGAGGGTACCCTGACACCTTCCTGCCCTCCCCAGCTCCACGCATCCCACTCCGCTGGGGATGCAAAACCCCTCAGAGGAGACCTGGGAGGAGGTGGAAAAACAGAGCTTGGCTTTGGGATTTTTTAAGGGCACGGCCAGACGTGCAGCCAGCAGAGTGCTCGCCGCCGCGGCTGAATGCCCCTTGTGTGCGGCAAACCTCCGCCGCCGCCGCGGGTGACGGTGGCCGGGGAACCCACGGCGGCCAAGACACCTGGCAGAGGGACCTGACAGCCACCTCCTCGCCTCTGGGACCCACTCTGGCCACGGGGTATGGGCCCCTCTGCCCTCTCCTGGGCTCCCCAAGGTGAATTCCAGCTCGGTTTGCTCCATGCTTATCCCCTCCTCCGCCACTGCTGGCTGAAGATAAATATATATATATAATATAATATAATCTCACACTAACCCATCCACTATTGACATTAGCCTGAGAGGTGCCAGGCTGGAACCAGCCACAGCCAACAAAGCCCTTTTTAGTGGCCAGGCTTGAACTGGGGAGCCCATAAGTGAAAAATCCTTTATTTATAGAGGTTTTCTGCAAAGAAAAGCCATAAACAGAAATGGGGGAGCTAAAGAAAATGTCTGGGAAGGAACAAAACCCCAAGAAGTTATTTAGGAGAAGAAAAAAAAAAAGAGAGACAACAAAAAAATAAAACCCTTGAATAAAATGTACATTCACAGGGGAAAATCCCGGCTATGAAAGAGCCTTTTAAGCTGGCAGAAAAACAGAACCGGTGCCTGCAAGATAAAGCCAGGAAAAAAAAAAAAAACCCTTCCAATAAGGCCCCATTTTTAGCAGGGAGGCGGATTAGGGGCAGGAGGAGACGTCAGAGGCGCTTCCCCTCCAGCAGCACCCCCGTGTGGGTCGGACCCTCCCCAGCCACGGGTCTGGGTTTGGGATGGGGAAGCACGGGGGTGCTGCAGGGATCTGAGCATCCCAGGGCTGGGATGCGTGAGCAGCAGCGCCTGTCCTTGGGTATAATATTTAATTTACCCTGAGCCCATACTTTAAGAAAATAAACAAGGGGGGGGACACGACTGAACCCCCCCCCTGGCTACCACAGCCTGATTGATTTCTGCGTTGAATGGAGAAGCCAAAAACATCCCAGAGGCTACAATTTGGGTTTGTGTGAGCCATCGGGGAAGGGGCGGGGAGGGCGAAAGGCAATGTTTTCCCTTTGCCTCATTTTCACGTTCACAATCCAAACCAAACAGACAGCCGGAGGCTTTTCTGCCGGACACCAGCACACAGCCCCCTTGTTACACGCTGCTTCGGGGCAGGATAGAGATGGAAAGGGGTTTTTTTGGGTTGGTTTTTTTTTTTCCTTTTCTTTGCCGCCACGTCAGAATATTTTACGCAGAGATTAAAGGGATCTCTGTGGCGGAACAGATATTCACCAGCAATATTCCCTCTCCATCATAGGGACTTGAGTCCACTCCTTGCACCATTGGGGTGTTTCACAGCGAGGAAACACCAAAAATGTGTTCCCTGCCATACTTTGGCTTGATTTTCCCATCACCCCCATGACAACAGAGGGGTCCTACCCATCCACCAGCGCCCCCAGCCCCAATAGCTGCCCACAGGCTGGGAGATGGGGCAATGCAAAAATAAAATAAATAAATAAATATTAAATGCATCCTCCTCCCTTGGTGACAGGCAAGGGGGTTTCACACAGAATCCCAGAATGTCAGGGATTGGAAGGGACCTCAAAAGCTCATCCAGTCCAATCCCCCTGCCAGAGCAGGAACACCTAGGTCAGGTCACACAGGTTTATACGGCTTTTTCACGGGTTTTGCCCTAAATTGATTGATTTGCCAGAGCAGGATCAGTCTGTTGCCAGTTGGCGTTGTGTGAGGCAGGATCTGCCCCCAGTTTCACTTAACTCGGAGCAGGGGGGTGTGTGGAAATAACCCCTTTAATCTCCAAACCCAGAATAAGCCAGTGACAAAGAGCGATTCGAAAAGGGGAAAAAAAACACAACAAAAACCCTCCAACCCTGCCGAGGCTCCCGGCGTTGTGCACCTTGCCAGCATCGGGGCGAAACAATTAAATTATTGTCTTTGTGGTTTTATAACAGCGGGGAAAAGCAGGAAACCCTCGAGCCAGGGCTAAAAGGGCAGCCGGGGCGGTGATGGGCGCAGCGATGCTCTTGGCTGGGGCTTCCAAAGCAGCGCCTGGAAAAGTGGGTACCAGGGCCACCGGTGGGTGTCCCCTTATTAAATACCCCCTTGTGTCCTATGACCCCAAAGCTGGGCTTTTTTCCCCCATTATAGCATCGCCGTGAGGAAAGAGCTGCCTTTTAGTCTGAGTTGCCTGGGACTTCCCGGATGGCTTTCTAGGTACTAGAGAGCATCCCCAAATTCCTTTGGGCTTACTGCTCTGCCTCGCTCCTCCCTGCCAGCTCTGCCGCCCCGGCTCCACCAGCCCTGCCACCATTCCAGTTCTTGCAGCAGTGGTGGCAGCTGCTTCCACCAGGTGATTCACGCCAGGAGTGGGAGGACTATTGCACAGGAGGAAGCCTCTATTTACAAATAAATATCCCAGTTATCAGCCTGGGGGAGCAGGGGGGGAAAACAAGAACCAAAGGGAAAACACAACCTTGCCCACGCCAGGGTCGTCTCCCAGGTGGTTTTTTGCTTGGGTTGGCTGGAAAGGGAATCACAAAGGGTTTGGTGACCCTCTGCCTGTCATCGCAGCCACCCCAGGACTCAGCAGCCAGCGGGGTTTATTCTTTCCCAGGGGCTGTATCGGCCTCCTGGTACATCCCAGCTCTGTCTGTCGGGGTTTTGCGGGCGGGGAGGGTCCATCTCGGGCAGGGTGCACGGGTTGGGGTGTTGGGGCTGAGCCCCAAAGGGTGGGAGAGCTCAAAGGGACGGGGAGCTGAGGCTGTGCAGCCTCCAGAGGTCAGATCCGTGCTTGTGGTGGGGGCTCCGGTGGGATTTGGGGAGGGGGGTGATAGCTGCTGCCCCGGAGCATTTGGGTTTGGGGGGTAAAGCTCAGTGCTGGGGATTCAGGGATGGGCAGCGCTGGGAAGAACCGGCTCCCAGCCCCTTCAAAGAGCTGCTTTCAAGTGCTGAGGGGAGATGGTATCACCTGGGAACACCGGGAAGGTTCAGCTCCGCTCACACCGCAGGGCTGGGAGCAGCTCCCGCGGGGACGCTGGCTTCGCACCGGCATGGCTGCGGGGGGGGTCCCACGGGGTCCTCTGCCTGAACCCCACACCCTCGGACCACTCTAACCCCATCTCAGTGTGGGTGTCCCACTGGATGACCCATCCAAGGCCATGGGAGATGCATCAACCACGACCACCTCTGTGGTCCCTATCGCCCCATCGCGACACGCTGCCCCCCAGCCCCGTGTTTCCCCCCACCCCTCCTCCCTGGGCTCGGCCCTATGGATTTGGGGATGACGAAGGTTGGGCGAGGAAGGGGCGTAGGCGCCGGGCCAGCGGTGGCTGCAGGAATGCGCTCGCGGTGGGCGAGGCGCCCGCGGAGGCTGCGCCCGGTGATGCACCGGGGGATGCGGGGGGCGGAGGGGGTGCTCGCTCCTCCTGGACCCCCCCCCCCCCAACCTCCTGCAGATGCTAAGGCTGGGATGAGCTGAGTGGGTCCCGTGGGAGCCGCGACTCACCCCACGGGTGTCACCCCATGATGATGCAACAGGGTGACCCCGAAACTGAATTTCAGCCCTAAAACTGCCGCTGCGGGGGGGGGTCAGGGGGGGGAACACAGAGACAAGGAGCGGCTGGGACCCCGTTCCCCCTCCGCGGGGCAGCAGCGTGGGGAGGGGACCGCGACCCGCCCGGGTGGCCCCGCCCCGGGGCCGCAGTGGCTGGCGGAGTCCTCGCCCATTTCCGCCGGCGCGGAGCCCGGCCCCTCGCCCCGCCGCGCTGCCGGGCGCCCCCACCGCCACCGCCCGCCGCCCTCCCGCCGCCCCCAGACACACCGACAGCATGCCGGGCGAGGCGGCGGCCGCGCTGGCCATGGGTAGGTGCTTGGGGGGGGGGAGGGAGCCCCGGGACCCCCAGATCTCGGGATCCCGAGTCCTGGTACTCCCGGTACGGCGAACCTCGGTGCTTTGGGACCCCCGTAACCTGAGCCGCGGGTCCCGCGGGACCCCGGTACTCTGAGTTCTGGTACCCCGGTATTCTGATACTCCGGGACCCGGGACCCCCGTATCCCGGGACCCTCAGACCCCGGGACCCCCAGCGCCGGTACCTCGGTACCCCCAGACCCTGGGATCTCGAGCCCCGGGACCCCGATATTCCGAACTCCAGTACGCCAGTACCCTGATATCCCGGTACCCCCAGGACCCCCAGACCCCAGGATCTCGGTACCCCCATACCCGGGTACCCCAAGCCCTGATACCCCAGTACCCTGATACCCCGCGCCCCAGTACACCGATACTTCGAGCCCTGACCAGCAGTTCCGGAGGGGACTGATCCCCACCCCCAGCTGAGGAGGGGGCTCAGAGGAGTGGGAGGACAGCGGGGGGCTCTCCTCCCCCAAACTTCCTCAGCAGCCGAGCATCCAGCCCTGGCATCCCTAAATAGGTTTATTTTTAAGGGCAGCGCTTTCTGCTGGGGGGATTGGGGGGGTGTTGGTGTAGGGGGTTGGGGGGGGAGTTGTGAATCGGTCGCCTCTCGCTCCGTAAAATCCTGCAAAATATTTGGCTTGGGTCCCTCCCGAAGTTATTTGCTGAACCGCTCCTCGCCTGTGGGAACGCGCCTTCGCCACTGGTGAGTACGGAGAAGGAGCCCTCCGGTCGCCTTCCTTCTCTTGAGGGCAGAGTTAATGAGCCAGAGCGTATTGCTGGGTTTGCAATTAAAAGCAGAGGACGTTAATTGTGTTGCTGGGGGGCGGTGGTGAGGAGGGGTATGGACCCCGGTGATGCCGCTCGTGGGACGGGACGGATCCTGCCGTGCTTCCCAGCCTGGAGGTGTGATGGTTGTGGAGGTGGGAGAGCGCAGACCTGGGGTGTGGGCGCTCCTCGCTGGGACATGGGTGATGCTTTGGGACCAGGGAAAGTGAACCCAGGGCTGGGGCAGTGTTTGCTGGACACCCAGTGGCTTTTTTCTGCTCTCCTGAGAAAGAGCTGTGCATCCCCTGCCTGTGTCACCCACTGGGGCTCTGCTCCTCCCCACGGCTCCGTGGCCCAGCCAGGGTGGGGGGGACGTGGCAGTGGAAGGCAGCCAGTCTTGCCCCCTCCAGCCCTCCTCTCCATCGCTGTCACCCTGGCACAGCCATGCCGAGGCACCTCCTCATCTGCTCCTCGGGCACATCTCCGCTGAGCATCCCTCTCCAACAGCCACATCCCTCTGCAGCTTGTCTGGAGGCTCCCACCAGCTCGGTTTGGGGACACCCGTGTCCCCTCTGCTCCCCACTGCTTTGCCACTCGTGTGGCTTTGGACCTCTCCAGCCTGAGCGGGCGCCCATCTTGGGCTGAGCTGCAGGTTTCCCACCCAGCCGGGCACCCCGATCTCCCCAGTCCCCACCCAGGGGTGATGGCTGCTCCCGTGCTCCAGCCCCCGCAGTGCCCCGGGTGCCGGGTGGGGTGAGGAGCTCTTTATAAACCACATCGATCCAGCAGATCGGAGCATCCAAGGGAGGGGGGGATCCTCCGGCCCGATGTGTGTGCACCTGACGGCTGCCTGGGGCTGACCCACGAACCAAGGGGAAAATCAGAGCCAAGAGGATGAGGAGGGAAATCTTGGGGCTGGGAACAAACCTCGTCGATAAGCAAGAGCTCCTTAGGAAGAGCGTTACGAGTTGCTGGGGGCGAGCGGGGCTGAGCCCTTCGCTGGTGCTGGAGGGGAAACGGAGGCTGGTAATTAATGTCACGTGGGGCCGGGGTCATTGTGTGTTTGTCCATCAGAGAGGCTCGGGAGTCCGTCAGCAAGGTGGGTGTCTCCTGCTGGGAGGGTGAGTTCGGGGTGGGGGTTTCTGATGGCAAGGAGACCTTCCTGAAGTGGGAGGCCAGGGGATGGATGGGGATGGGGGCACAGCCTGGCTGGCGTGGCCGAGTGCTGACTTGGCAATAAAACTGGAGGTGCTGACGCAGGATTTGATCTTTTGGGTTTTGGGAGAGAAAAAGCTGAGAACGGGGCTGGGATCGCCAAAACTCAAGCGAGGGCGGCTGCTGCTCCAGGCTGCTGGCGGGGTGCAGCCCGGCTCTCGGGGGTCCCAGGGGATGCTCCATGTCTCTGTAAGGTGTTTGGCTCTGCCAGGGCTGCACTGGAGATGTGAAGGTGCTGCTGAGGGGTGGTGGAGCAGTGACCAGGGACGAGGTGGTCACACTGGGTGACTTCCTCAGCCAGGCTCCTCCGGCCAAAGTGGCTTTGGTGCCAGCAGGACGTTTTACCTGTCCGTGGGGAGCGGTGGGGCAGAGGCACCGCCAGAGCCGAACGGGGTCCCAGCAGGATGGACAAGCCGGAACGCCGGAGGGGATGATACAGCCACCCCATGACACGGGGATGAGCTGTTTCCCAAATAACACGTGGTTTCCTCAGTGTGTGGAGGTGTGGGTATCGAGCCGAGCAGGACAAGGGGACAAAGCTTTCCAGCAACGAGCCACTGGCAGCAGCAAAAAAAAAAAAACAAACCTGGGAGGAGATGGGATGCTGAAAATTAAATTTCCATGGGAAGAAAATCCCGGGGCTTGGCCAGGTCTGCAGCAGTGTGGCAAGGACTGACACGAGGGATGCTGCTGCGATGAGGAAAGCCACTGGTGGCTGCTGGGGTTTGCTGGAAATTGGGTCAGACCCAGTGCAGGGGCTGCTGACCTCGTCTGGCTTCGCACCCCGGGGCCCAGCTGCCCTGGCAAAGCCTCTTAGCTGGGGCAGGGGGGTGTCCCTGGTCCCCTCTGCCACCCCCCAAAGGGACCACTCGGGGGGGTCATTCTGAGCCTGCTCAACCTGCAGCCCCCCCGTGCTCGGGGGACACCACGCAGGGGGATGTGTGCCTGTCATCTGTGTAAATAACAGCCTGGCTGCTGCCTCTGCTCTGGCGTTCAGACCAACACCGCTGCGTTCTTCCTTCTAAAAAAACCTCATAAATCTGTGAGTGATTCTGTGTAAAAACCCTGAGCCATCAGCCAGCCCTCCTGGCTTTGGGGGGGCACATATGCTCTGGCTGACCCCCGTTTCTCTGGCCTCTCCCCAGGAGTGCTGCTTGCTGCGTGCCACGCGCTGGAGAACACCACGGCAGCCTGGAGCGGTGAGTTTCCCAGGGCAGGGGGGGTTTTTGGGGGGCAGCTGGGAACGGGCTTACCTGTGCGTGCAGGTAAACCATCCTCACCCCAAGCGTGCACCGGATCATCCACAGGGATGCTCTCACATCCCATCCCCTTCCTGGTCCGCAGGTGAGATCCTGACCCCACCAGTGCTTTATCCCCAAGGGAAAACTGGGGAGTGGGTGGGTATTTCTCACGCACTGTGGGGTTTTTTTTTGGGGGGTGAATCCTGGCACAGAGCCCCTGGACGTGTGGGGAAGTCTGGTTTCCTTAGCTGTGCTGCAGGTCCCGCGGGGAAGCTGCCGGTGCCTGACTCCGGCTCGCGGCGGCACCGGGACGGTCGCGCCCGATAAATCGCCCCATTCATAAAAGCGGCACAATGGGCTGGGACAGCCAAGAGCCCTTCGCTTCCCCTGGCGCTGCACGGGGGCTTTGCTGGCGGTGGGGATGTGCTGGCGGTGGGAAGGGCTCTTTGCAGGCAGGGGTGGAAAAAAAACCCCTTCCTTTTGGAGCTGGAAAATGGGATGGTTGGAGAGCGTCGGTTGGGAAGTGTGGAAGGGAACGGTGCTGCCGCAGCACTGGGAGCAAAACCCGCAGCGGGGCAGGCACTGGCACCACTGAGGGTGCTCCCAGCTCCCAGTGGGTGCGTGCCCAGCTGGGGGGGCTGGAGGAAAAGGGCTGCTCTGAAGGGCACAGCACTGGTTGGGGGCACCACGGGGACGGGGTCCATGCGGGTGGCAGTGGTGCGGGGCTGCGGGAGGATGAAGTGGCTGCAATGTGGCCAGCAGCTGCAAGCACACTGAGGCTTAATGCAAGCCAGGACACCCCGGGAACGAGCCCTGGGGGGGGACAAAGAGACACGCTGCCCTGTCCCTGCCAGTGCTGCAAAGTCAGGGCATGGCCATCACTGCCAGGCTGGGGGGGGCTCAGAGCCTGGGCCAGGGGGGGACAGCGGACACTGGCAGCGGGGATGTGCAAAGCTGCGTTTGGGGCTTGGCTTTGCAGGTTAAAACCCCCCAAAATGTTATTTTAATGGGGATATTGAGGCCAGAGGAGGAGCTGACGGAGCCTGGGCTCCCCTGGGATAAAGCCACCCCTGGGGAGGGAGGTGTCGGGGTTTTCCTGGCGTGGATTTCGGCAGCGATGCAGACAGCAGCGATTCTTGCCACGAAGACCAAATCCCAGCTCCTGACTCCTCGAGGATGCTGCCACCAGCTCCAACATCTCCAAACCTCCCACTGGTGCTGGAGAGTGGGGGGACAAGGGGTCACCATTCCCGGCCTCGCTCCATCTTTCCTCGCTTCGCCTCCCCGAAGACCCGGAAGCATTCGGCAGACGTGGGTTTAATTACCCTGGCCTGCCATAAATTCACAGCGACAGGAACTTGAGGTGGCTTTGAAACGACAGCAATCGGATGTGCTTTCTACCCGGGCTAATCCGAAAGCAGGATATTTGTTTTCCGTCTCTGCTGCAGAGGATAATTCAAACCAGTGCGAGATGTAATGGGAAACAGCATCCCCGGCGAAGCCACCAGCCCGGGGCCACAGCCAGCTCCGCCGTTATTTAACTCTCTCCTCCTCCATTTTAAGCTTTAAAGCTCTTTAGGAAATTCCTCTAGTGCCAGTGAGGTTTATTTGCAGCGCTGGTTTAAGTAGGACCCATTTGGGCTCCTTTGGGTGGTCCCGGATGGGATGTGGCCGCTGGACCCAAACCAGAGCTACTGTCCCACCCCTGGTGACACCTGGGTGGCTTGCCAGCCAGGCAAATGCCAAAAAATGCCATTGTCTCCTTGTTTTTGCTCCCAGCTCCAGGCCCACCGGTGGCGGCAGCGGTGAGGTCCCACTTCAATGACTGTCCCGACTCTCACAGCCAGTTCTGCTTCCACGGCACCTGCCGGTTCCTGGTCCAGGAGGACAAGCCGGCGTGTGTGTAAGTGCTGGGGGAAAAACTCCGGGGAGTCAAACCATGGTGGGTCCTTTGTGCCTCCCCTTGGCTGTCCCATGGGAATCCCCAAAAAGTGGGGTTGAACCTGTTCTGGCTGGGCTCTGAGTGGATGTTGTCCTCAGGATGATGTTCTCCCCTCCCCTGGTCCTCAGGATGATGTTCTCCCCCTCCCCTGGTCCTCAGGATGATGTTCTCCCCCTCCCCTGGTCCTCAGGATGATGTTCTCCACTTCCCCTGGTCCTCGGGATGATGCTCTCCCCCTCTCCTGGTCCTCAGGATGATGTTCTTCCCTTCCCCTGGTCCTCAGGCTCATCTTGCTGCTCTCCCCTATTCCTGGTGATGCTCATGCCCATCCCATGTGTGTCCCCCCCACGCAGGTGCCATTTGGGGTACGTGGGGACGCGGTGCGAGCACGCCGACCTCCTGGCCGTGGTGGCCGCCAACCAGAAGAAGCAGACGATCACCGCCTTGGTGGTGGTGTCAGTGGTGGCCTCCGTGCTGCTCATCGGTGTCTGTGTGCTCATACAGTGAGTACGGGGGGGTCGGGGTGGGGGGGTTTGGCCCTCCCAGATGATTGGGGGCAGGATGCAGCCCGGGGAAGGGGGTGGAGACCCCCGCAGCCCCTGACTGCCCCCTCCCCGCTCCTTTGCAGCTGCTGCCGGCTGCGGAAGCGGTGCCAGTGGTGCCAGGCACCCGTCGGGGGTCCGGAGAAGCCGGGTGGGCTCCTGAAAGGTGGCACCTCCTGCTGCCACACCGAGACAGGTAAGGGGGTTTGGGGGGGGCACCGCGGCGGGACCAGCCCTCCCCGGGGCGTAACCACACTCCCCATCCCCACAGGGGTCTGACAGAGCCGGGGGGTGCCACCGCCACCACCCCCCACCCAGGACGCCCGCGCCGGGGACCAGCGCTGCATCTCTCCTCTGGTTTTTGGTCTTTTATTTTATTTTCTTTTTTTGTTTTTTTTTTTTTACTTTATTTTTCTCCTTCCACGGAAGACGGCGAGCGGGCGCCCCGGCGAGACGCGCTTGGCAGCACCGTGACCGTGCTGGCAGCGGCAAAGCGCTGGCAGAGCCGGGCATGGCCCCGCCGCAGAGCCAGACCCCGGCCATGTGTGACTTGGGGTGGGTTTTTTGGTCGGTTTTGGGTTTATTTTTCCTTTTTCTTGGATGATTTTTTTTTTTTTCTTAATTTTTTTAAACCAGAACCCCCTCCACCCTCGCAGGATGGGGCTTTATTTTTCTATGGAAACGCCGGTGAATCCTCCGCCTCGGCAGTCGCACGGACCGTGCTCACTTTGGGGACAGATAGGAGCTTTTTATTAATAATAAAATGAACCTTAATCCTAGGAAACCTCCTCAAACCGGGGCTCTAACCTCCCGGTGCAACGTTAATCCTCTCCGTAGTCTTTATCATAACCAACCCGAAGCTTTTTTTTTTGTTTGTTTTGTTGGGTTTTTTTTGTTTTGGTTTGTTGTTTTTTTTTTTTAAAGTCATGGTTACTCTCATGTCTTCTGTATATGTTGCACTGAAAGTTAATATTTAATGTTTTAATTTATTTTGTGTGGTTAAATTAATTTTGATTTCTATAATATGTTATTGTGATCATCTTTTTCTCCCTAATACCTGGATTATAGTTATTTAAGTGATATAAAGGACACTTTTTTTCAGAAAACTCGTCTCTTGGGGCTTTTTTCGGGGGGGATATTTGCAAAGGAGATGCTGGGTCCCATGGGTGGTTTATGGGGGGAGCATCCCTAGGGCACAGAACTGAGACCCCGGTGATGGGCTCAGCCCCGTTCCCCCATGTTTCCATCCTCACACTCAGGAGCTCAGAGTGGGGCTTCCCCCAGCTGCCTCCCCAGGGAGAGACACCCCCCAAAATGCAAGAGCAGGGGGTGGTAGGGAGATGTTATCCCCAGCCAGGGCACGTTGCCCCCTGCAAACAAGCATCCCCAAGGGTGCTGTGCTGGGCGGGTGTGCGTGCCGTGCGTGGGGGGTGCGTGTGTGCACCCCCTTCCCTCTGCACACCCACCACCAGCCCAGCTGCTGCGCAGGTGCCGGAGCGGATACGGCCTCGCTGGGACTGGGGGGGACTGGGCAGGCAGTGCTTGATGCTCCTCCACCCATGGAGCCACCAGCCTCATCCTGCTCTGTGCCCCTCTCCCAGCCTCACTGTGCCGGGCTGAGAAACGGGCTGTGACGGGTGCAGGAGAGGTGCTGGGGTGGGCAGGGGGGGTCTGGAGCAGCACAGAGTGAACCCCTGCTGCTGGGAAGCGTGGCTGGATCCTCTGCTCCCCTGTGCCCTGCAGGGACCTGCGTGGGTTAAGGGTACAGGGGGGGGCAAGGAGCTATTTTGGAAGCTGTGGCTCACCCGCCCTGGCCCCCCCAGCTATAAGACGCAGGTTCTTTACAGTGGGTTAAAAATCAGGCGGGTTTTCAAGGAGGGGTCAAGCCCAAACCCCCTGCGTGGGTCAGGGGCTCATCCCTGAACACCCCAGCAGCCCAGGGCCGTGTTTGCAGGGAGGCCATGGGGTGCCCTGCACAGCACCTGGAGCACTTTGGGGGGCCTGGAGGGGTTGCGTTTGGTTGCTTCGCCTCAGCAGCCTGGTCCTGGGGGGGCAGAGGGGCTGTCGCTCCCTCCTGCGTGCTCCGGACACGGAGCTGTGCCATGGGGCTGGGGGGGTCTGGAGGGGCTCTGTAATGTCATGGCCATGAGGAAACCCAGGGGTGATGTCACCCCGGGCTGAGCTGGGCCCTTGCTGTGGTGTGGGGGGGGCTTTGGAATGGGATGCAGGTGTTGTATGGCAGTGGGGGGCCGCAGCACAGCGCAGTGTCACATGTCACATGCAGCAGTGCTGCATTGCAGCGTGGGCACTGCATCCTGGTGCAGGTAGGCATCACAGTGCAGGTATTGCAGCCTGGGCACTGCATCCTGGTGCAGGTATGCATTACAGTGCAGGTATTGCAGCGTGGGCAATACCTGGTGCAGGTAGGCATCACAGTGCAGGTATTGCAGTGTGGGCACTGCATCCTGGTGCAGGTAGGCATCACAGTGCAGGTATTGCAGTGTGGGCACTGCATCCTGGTGCAGGTATGCATCACAGTGCAGGTATTGCAGCGTGGGCACTGCATCCTGCTGCAGGTATGGCATCACACTGCAGGTATTGCAGCGTGGGCACTGCATCCTGGTGTAGGTATGGCATCACAGTGCAGGTATTGCAGCCTGGGCACTGCATCCTGGTGCAGGTATTGCATGGTGGGCATTGCATCACGGTGTGAGTGCTGCATCACAGCGCAGGCATTGCATGGCGGTGCTGCCATTGCATTTCCATGCAGCGTTGCAGTGCAGTGCAGTGCAGTGCAGTGATTGCACCCCCTGCAGTGTTGCAGCACGGTGCATGCCTTGCACGGCGCTGCACGGCGCTGCAGCCCAGCCTGCGGCCCTCCCCCGCCGCTCCCCGGGCTGGGCGGTGCCGGGGCTCCGGGTCCGTCCCCCCGCGGGGCGGTGCTGGCCCGGCGGGGCCGGGGATGGCGGAGGCGGCGCAGGGCCGGGTGCAGGCGGCGGTGGAGAACGCGGTGCAGGGGCTGGAGCGGGAGCGCATCCGCGGCATGCAGGTACCGGGGAGCCCGGGCAGGTACCGGGGGGCTCCGGGCCCCGCGGGGAAGCCGCTGCCGTCCCCCCCCACCCCACCCCGTGCGTGTGCCCGGTGTGACCCACGTGTGTGTCCTGGGCAGCGCGGTGACCGCCACTCCGTGCCCCCCCCGTACCCTTCTCTGTGCATGCCCCTGCCCCCTCCCCTTGTATATTCGAGCTCTGTGCCCCCCCGTGCACGTCCTGTGCCCCACCCCGCCCTGTGCCTGCCCTGGGCAAGCTTTGTGACCCCGTGTCCCATGTTCTGTGCCCCCCCACACGCCCTCTGCCCCCTACACATTGCCCTGTGCCCCCCACATATGCCCTGTGCCCCCTACACATTACCCTGTGCACCCCCGTGTGTGCCCTGTGCCCCCCTACACATTACCCTATGCCCCCCACATGCCCTGTGTCCCCCACACATGCCCTGTGCCCCCTGCACATTGCCCTGTGCCCCCCACACATGCCCTGTGCCCCCTACACATTACCCTGTGCCTCCTACATGTTACCCTTTGCCCCCCCCATGTGCACTATGCCCCCTCCCACATGCCCTGTGCCCCCCACACATGCCCTGTGCCCCCCCCATGCCCTGTGCCCACAGCTGCAGGCTCAGGGCACAGACGGCTCCCTGCAGGATGCTCCCACACAGGGAGGTCCCCCTCACTCACCCTGCACCCCACTGACCCCCCCACCCCGTGTGTCCCCCCAGGGCGCCATGTTCCGGTGCAGCGCGCGGTGCTGCGAGGACAGCACGGCCTCCATGCAGCAGGTGCAGCGCTGCATCGAGCGGTGCCACGCGCCCCTCGCCCAGGCCCAGGCCATCGTCACCGCCGAGCTGGAGAACTTCCAGGTGAGACCGGGGCCACCCACAGCAGGGTCGGGGTGCATGGGGTGCACAGGCGCCCGCTGACCGCCCCCCGTCCCCCCCTCCACCCGCACAGGACCGCCTGAGCCGCTGCACGCTGCACTGCAACGACAAGGCCAAGGACGCGCTGGAGGCCGGGGACACGGAGGCGAGGGTGCGGGGCCAGCTCGACGCCTGCCTGGCCGCCTGCGGGGACGACCACCTCCGCCTCGTCCCCGCCATGGCCAAGAAGATGAAGGACAGCCTGGCCGCCCTCCAGCAGTAGCGGGGCGCCGGGGCCCCCACGCGCTCATTAAAGGCGAGGTGCCCTGCTCCTACCGCCCGCGGGTGCTGGGGGGCTTGGGGGCGCAGGGGGACGGAGGTGCAGGGGTGTCACTTGTGCAGGGTGGCCCTTGCAGGCGTGCAGTACGCTGGGTGGTGCTTGTGCGGGGTGAGCGCTGTGTGTGTGTGTGTGTGCAAGGGCAGGGGGGGCATCCCCTGCGTGCGTGCTGTATATTGGGGGGTGCTTGTGCACATGCAGGGTGTGGGGTGACGCAGGCACGCGCTGCGCTTTGGGGGGGTGCCTGTGCACGTGCAAAGCCTGGGGGTGACCCCTGCACGTGTGCAATGCACAGGGTGACCCCCGTGTGTGTGCATGGCATGGGGGTGACCCCTGCACGTGTGCAATGCACAGGGTGACCCCCATGTGCGTGCATGGCGTGGGGGTGACCCCTGCACATGTGCAATGCACAGGGTGACCCCCATGTGTGTGCATAGCATGGGGGTGACCCCTGCACATGTGCAATGCACAGGGTGACCCCCATGTGCGTGCATGGCGTGGGGGTGACCCCTGCACGTGTGCAATGCACAGGGTGACCCCCGTGTGTGTGTGTGTGTGTGTGTGTGTGTGTGTGTAAGGCCGGGCGGGAGGCGCGGGGCCCGCCGTACCGCCCCGTGTAGCCGCGCACCGCACCCCCCCACCGCGCTTTCCCTTTCCCGCCGCCGCGCAGCTGCTCGGGGGAATGCGGTAGCGGCCCGCGCGGGCGGTGATTGGCTGCCGGGGCGGCGCGAGGGATGTTGGGAAGGGAGGGAAAAGGGGCGGGAGGGAGCTGCTATTGGCTGGCGGGGGCGCGCACGTGCGCGGCGCGGTGACGTCAGAGCGCGGCGCGGGCGGCAGAGAGGGGCCTGGGGTCTGCGGAGGCGCCATGAGCAAAGCGCACCCGCCCGAGTTGAAGAAGTGCGTGAGGGGCAGGGGATGGGACCGGGACCGGGGAGGAGGCCGAGACCGGAGCTGGGGTGTGGGGGGGAAGCGACAGGAACGGGCCGGCCGGGATCCACCGCCCGCCGGTGTCCCGGCGTGCACCGCGGGCGCCCCGGTGTCATGGCGGGTGGGGGGGGGGCGTGTGGGGCTGTCTCGTTCCTCTCCCCGCCGGTGGTGACTCGCTGCCGCCATCTCGTTACAGGTTCATGGACAAGAAGCTGTCATGTGAGTGCCGCCGCCCGGAGCTGCTCCCGGCCACGAGTGATCTTTACCGCGGGTGTCCGGGCCGGGGTGTGGGGGACAGGGGCTGCGCGGCGGGGAGCCCCCAGCCTTCCCCCCATGCCCTCCTCACGGCGCCCTGCAGCGGGGATGGGGGGATGCTGGCAGCCTGGGCTAGTGCTCCTGCTCAACGAGGACCAGACCACCCAGAACCACCTTTGACCTAGTTCCAGGCTTCAAAATCCATTAATTGGGATCCATATTGATGTAAAATCTGCATTCCTAAGCTCTTAGGACAGTATTTTCTTACAGCATTGTATGCAATGCTCTAAATCCATCCCATTAACAAAGAAACCCCCCCCCCTTTCCTTGTGGCTTTGCTCGATTTCAGAGCTGTGGTTCTGGTGAGAAAACACCAAATACTGGTGTTGCAGCAGTTCCCCTTGGTTAAACACCCTCTGTTTCTTGTAGTGAAATTAAATGGTGGCCGACACGTCCAGGGGATATTGCGGGGCTTTGATCCCTTCATGAACCTCGTCATCGATGAGTGCGTGGAGATGGCTCCGGGCGGGCAGCAGAACAACATCGGCATGGTGGTGAGTGCTGCCCTAAGGGGAGGGTCACTGGTCCCACGAGCAGCTGCTGTGGGTATGATCCGTGGGGTTTTAGGGTTAAAATCACTTGGGATTCATCACTGTGAGGGAATTCAATTTTTCATGCAGCATCAGCTTTTTAGGAAAATATATGGGGGGGGGGGCAACCTACAGAGGGGGTGTCAGTGGGTGCTGTGTCTAACCAGCTGCTCAAACTTTTCACTTTTAGGTAATACGAGGAAACAGCATCATTATGCTGGAAGCTTTGGAACGAGTATAGCACCTGAGAAACCTGCGTCGTTACTGGCTGCGATGAGTCCTCACCCACCTATTTCATTTACTTATTGAATCTGCTGCAAAGCATCCCACAGTGTAAACTTTTTTTTTTTAAATGTTAAATAAATTTTGTAATGGTTGACATAACTTGTGTCAGTTGTGTTTGCTTTTTTTAGGTTAATGGGGCAGCCAGGTTTGCTTTTGTGAGCCAGTGAGCTTCCACTTACTATCCTTATTGGCAGGGATGGTCAATTATTTTTAACAGCAAGGTGCTGAGTGCTTTCTCAAGCACCACAAAGGATGCTAAGAGCTCTAGAAAGCAAACTTTGGGCAGAGCTCAAATGGTTTTCTCTGAAAATTTAATAATCAGTATGTGGTGCGATTGCAGGGATGGAAAACGTTCTGTGGGGACAGCAAAGACTGCAATAACATCTTTGTTTTAGCTTTTGTTGCTGCTGTGCCCACTGAGGATGTGGCTGCACTATGAGACCAGTTGGATGGTTGAGCCCAGAACAGCTATCTCGAGGCAACAGCTTCCTTTCCAAACAGTGCATTAATTTTATTTGCAACAGCAATCAACATTCAGACACTTGTGAGGTATCGTGGCAATATTAGATACAGCCAAGGGACAGAATATTCTTATTAAAAGTGTTTTTACCTACTCAAACCTAGTAGTGCTTAGCTGTAGGGTCAGGTCATCTAAGTTATTAACGCTTTCAAACCTTCCCAAAGCAAAGGACCTTTGTGGTTTTGTTTAATTACCACCTATTTTGGCAACTCTCTTAAGCAGCAGACCAGCCCCCACCCACCCGTAAGCTACAGTATTTGTTCTGGCAGCAAAGCAAGAACACAGCCCCCATTTCCCCTGCATGAGTCCCTCCCCAGGGAACAATTACTTGATAGACCCTTCAGAAAAACTTGAGATTTGCAGTCAAGAAGTTCATTTTCCCTGCCTGAAACGCATCCAGAGAGGGAATGCAACACGCAGGGGTTAATCACAGTGATGCAGATCCTGAGTTTGGCAGTCTTTACCATGGAGGGCACTTTCGGGGTCAGTATGGCATTTTAAAACATCTTAATTAATATCACACAGGGACAAGTTGAGGAGTTTGCTTGAGGAAGGGCCAGCTCGCTTGGGAAAGCTTCCTCTGCTTTTTCACTGCTGTTCCTGTCTGGGTGTCTCCTCTTCAGAGCTTAAGCAAGCACCTCCTCGTTCGTTAGCTTTAATTGTGGCTAAACAGCTACATTAGGCAATCGCATCTCCGGAGGTTGCAGCGTGGATGCTCCAGCAAACACCCAGCCCTTGGCTCCCGTGGGGCTCAGAGCTCCGTTTTCAGCTTCTCGTGCAAATCTTCCTGGTCGATCTTGTCGGCGTTGCCGTACCACCGGTGGTAAGCGAGCAGGGCGGCGTTCTTGGCTGCGATGGCGCTCATCTCCATGG
This sequence comes from Podargus strigoides, assembly GCA_028020825.1. NCBI lineage: Eukaryota > Metazoa > Chordata > Aves > Caprimulgiformes > Podargidae > Podargus > Podargus strigoides. Next base: position 73,898,992 of record CM051622.1, on the reverse strand, counting down.
CGCTCGCGGCTCGCTCGATGCCGTTCAGGTAGTAGATTTTGTCGTGGAGGATGATGGGTGGGCATTTCTCCGGGGGGCTGTAGCGGGGGTACGCCAACCACTTCTTCACTTTGACAGAGTCATAGGAGGAGAAAAGCAAGCTGAGCTGCTCTTTGGTGAGCACCTCCTTGGAGAAGATCTTCCAGACAGCCGATTGCAAGGGCAGCTTTCCTTCACCACCGACGTCTTCCACGGGAGACACCACCCCCAGGCTGTTGATAAACAGTTTGGGGTTCTCTGTAGTGAAGATGGCACCGATGTGAAAGGTGGATGGGTCTTGGTAACCAAAGAAGGAGGCGTTTAATCGTCCATGCACTAATGTCGTGACAGTCTGGTGGTAAGGATTCGAGAACTCAGGGATGGGAGGGTCAAAGTTCTTGAAGGTGATGTTGGCCATTTTGTGGCTCAGCGGGGTGGCAATGACGACAATGTCATACATATCCCCCGTTAGTCCCGACGGAGTGTCGTAAGTGACATGGTAGAGCTTCACCAGGTCCCCTGGGGAGAAGAAGAGCAGCTCGGTTATCCCATTCCGTGGCCAGAGGGAATCCCATTTGTCCCTCTGACAAACATGAGGCCTTTAAAGCACCACCCCATTTAAAATACCACCCCATTTAAACCAGTTCTAGCTTAACTGTGGGAGTGCTGCAACCTGGGGCTTTGAGCAGAGCCCAGTTCTCATCTTAAAAGACCAAGGTAGACTCAGGCTGTTGCTTCAGTCTGCCCAGAGTGGTGATGGAGACCAACGTAGGTGTCCAGCCACTGGAACATGCTGTTCCCCTCCCCACCGAAGGGAAAGCAAACCCAACTCACCTGAGGGTCTGGGTCTGATTTTCGGCTCTATAGACAAAACCGTACCAGGGATAAATTCAGCTTTGGAGGCGTAGATAAGGCCGGTGCAGATGAGTTTGTTCCCCCCTTTTACTGACCAGAGGCCTGATTCCACCCCCGCCAGAGAAACAGCACCTACAAGGAAACCACGGTAATTAGAGAGGTTTGGTCAGCATCATTCTGTAGGGGACTACATGAAGCAAAATGGAAAATTAGGGGAAAAAATATCCCTTTTGGGGCACAGAGCTTGGTGAAGGCCAGGCTGCTGCTGCCTGGTACCAGCCCAGGGAGCAGGAACTCCAACACCCATGAGGAGCACAAGGTCTTTGGGACAGCCATGCTGCCGTGGCCATTTCACCATCTGTACCCCTTTACCATGGGGGGGTAACGTATGAAACGCTCACCTACGAAACCATTGATGTTGACACCTTGCCCGTAATTGACTCTCATGGCTGGACAAACCATCTCGTTGATGAACTTGTGGGAGAAGCCAGCTTTCTGCATGGCTTCATCGATGGTTTGGTTCAGCATGCGGGTGAAGTCGCTCCCTCCCAGGGCATGAAGGAGGTGCTCGTTACTGCTAAAGGCGTAATCGTGCGTCTGGTAACGATAGATCCTTTAACCAGAGACAAGAAAGAGGTGTTTAATCGCTGTTAATTATCTTTGTTGCCTTTGGAAGCTGTGGAGGATCTCACAGCCCTTCATGGGAGCAGCAGGGCTTGTCCTTCCAGCCAAGTGCTGCATGCTTAAGTAGTGGAAATGGGATGATTTCCCCCATTTTTACACCTCAGCAGCAGGTTTTCCACCTTTTCCTGCAGCCTTTTTCCCACCTTTTCCCTAGCAGGGGCCCGACGTACCGCATGAACTTGTCCAGGATGTCCTCCACCCACATGTACATCCGCAGGGGGTTGAGCCCGTAGTGCCAGAGGAGCTTGAGAAGGTTGATGATGTACCAGCTGCTCTCCTCAAACACAAACTCCTCTCCGTTGTAAACACCTGAGAGGGAGCCGGGCACGGGGGCAACCGAGAGGCCTTGAGGAAAGGGGTGAAAAAAAGGTAATTTAATGGTAAAAAGGTAAAGCTTGCCTTGAGCTAAACTATATTACGCCTTGATTTTAACTTCCTGGGACAAGCTAGGGGTGTGTTGATAAGGGTGAGCAATTAAAGATTGGATCCCCCAGATGTGAGAAGGGGAATTAGCTCTTGACCAGGAGCCAGGTAATTATTTACAGTGACTTTTGGACCTTTATGATGGGATTAATCCATCACCCATAAGGGAGGGGGTGCGTCCCTTTTCCATCAGGATGTGGGTCTCCTTTTCCCAGAGGGGGCTGAGGTACTGCTGGGGGATATGGAGGGAGGGGGGGAGATGATACTGGGGAGTGATAGGGACAGATACTGGGGAGGGACATGGGGGGGTGGATATTGGGGAGGGATATAAGGGGGAGGGGAATATTGGGAAGGGATATAGAGGGAGAAGGATAGAGGGGGAGGGATATGGGGGAAGGGAATATTGGGGAGGGAGGGAGGAGGGATACTGGGAGGGAGGGAGGAGGGATACTGGGAGGGAGGGGGAGGGATACGGGGAGGGAGGGGGAGGGATACTGGGGAGGGATATGGGGGGGGAGGGGGGGAATACTGGGGAGGGATATGGGGGGGGAGGGGGGGAATACTGGGGAGGGATATGGGGAGGGAGGGGGGATACATGGGGGGAGGATACTGGGGAGGGATACACGAGCTGGGGGGGGGGGGGGATACTGGGGATACTGGGGAGGGATACATGGGGGGGAGGATACTGGGAAGGGGTACACGGGCCAGGGGGGGATACTGGGGAGGGATATGGGAAGGGAGGGGGGATACTGGGGAGGTATATGGAGGGGGATATTGGGGAAGGGGCAGGGGACAACCAAGGCTTGTTCTGTAAGGGGCTGTCCCCCCCAGCAGAGCAGGAGAGCCGGACCCGGAGCATCCCTGGGGGTGTGCGTGTGATTTTGGGGTGGGGGTCCGCACTCACCCAGCTCCTTAACGAAGTGCTTCATGTGCAGGTTGAGGGGGTGCAGGACGGACCCCCCCGCCTCGTAGGCGACCCCCTCCACCTCCAGCGTCGCCAGCCGCCCCCCCACCGCCGCCTTCTCCAGCACCTCCACTCGCACTCCGCTCCCGAACTTCTGCCGCAAGAAGTAAGCGGCGGCCGCGCCCCCGATCCCACCGCCGACCACGGCTGGAAGAACCGGCACCGGCCGTCAGCGCTGCCCCGCCGCCCCACACCACCCGCTCCCCCCCAGCCCTTCCCGCCGTACCAATCCTGCCGGGGGCATCGCGCTGCGGCCCGCGGCCCGCGACGGGCAGGCAGAGAGCGGCGAGGAGCAGGAGGAGGCGCAGGGCCGGCATGGCGCTGGGCGGGCGGGCGGAGCCGGCCCCTCCGCGGGTTTCCGTGGCGGCCCGGGCGGGCGGCGGGGCCGGGCGGGCCGGGCGGGTGAGCGGGGCGGGCGGCGGGGCCGGGCGGGCCGGGCGGGTGAGCGGGGCGGGCGGGCAGTGATGGGGGCGGGCGGCGGGGCACTCCCAGCCGCGCCGCTGGTGTAGTGGTATCATGCAAGATTCCCATTCTTGCGACCCGGGTTCGATTCCCGGGCGGCGCACAACGATTTTACCCACTGCGTTAATTCTTTTATTAATTCCTTTATTTTCCCGCTCCGTGGGCGTGAGGAAGCGCCGAGCCCGTACCCCGGTGCTACCGGGGGAAGCGTTGCCGTTACTCGGTTACCGGGGGTCAGTGGCGGGGCGCATGCGCGGGAGCGGCGGCGGGCGGGAAGCCGCATCCGGCGGCGGCCTGTGCGCTCCTCGGGGCGCATGCGCGTTACCGCCCCCTCTCGGCCGGCCGGGCCCCTTCGCCCGCCGCCCGCCATCTTGTGAGGACCGTTGGGGTTATTGTCCGCCGCTCGGGCTCGGCGGGGCCGGCGGCGCTCGGGCTGCCCAGGCGCTGACGGGGCCGCGGGGGCCGGCTCGGCGTGAAGAGCCGGGGCGGGCGGGGGCGGCGGCGGCGCCATCATGGAGGATGAAATGCCCAAGACCCTGTGAGTGGGGAGGGGGCGAGACCGCCTATTGTTCCCGGCTCCGCGGGGAGGGGCGGCCCGGGCTCCCCTCACGCACCGTCCCTCAGGCCCGGGCGGCGCGATCGGGCCTCCGCGATGGGCGGCGGCGGCTGCCCCGGCCCCTCAGCCGCCTGCACTGCCAAGGGGGGCGGCCGCAGGGCTGCGGGGCAGCCGGGCCCGGTTCCCCTCAGGGCGGGCCGGCCCCGGCCTGTGCCCCGCTGTGCCCTGCGGTGCTTCCCAGTGCTCTTCACCCTTCTCCCCGCCGCTTGCTGCGGGCCCCTCCAGCTCCCATGTGGAGGAAAGGCGGCTGGGGCGATGTACCCCCACCCTCGGTCCATTTTCGCGAGCATCCCGCTGAGTTTTGCCGTCTCCGGGCTGTGTTAGCACCGGGGGCTTGGGGGGGCCGCCCTGGCCTGAGAGCCGCAGCCCCGCTGCCACGTTCAACAGCTTGGTGGAAAGACACAGGGGGTGCCCGTGGCATCGGCGCTTGTCCAAGTGTTGCAAGCACTCTGCGAGCCCGTTATTTCCCGAGGAGCTGCGCGTAGCCGTAGGGCAGCCTTGTTAAAAATCATAACCGGGGTTCTGTTAATTACCAGCAACTTTTCTGGCGGCGTTGGGCGCCCGCCGCTGTCAAGGGGGATTTGGGCTTTGGGTTGGCTGTTGCTCCTGCAGCTGCTGTGTCCGACAGGCACAGGAGTCCTGTGCACAGCTTACTGTGACATGTTTCTCTCCGTTCCTTTGGCAGGCGTTGGCTGGAGCCGTTTCCCTCGGTTAGAGCAGGGAAATCACAGACTCCAGTCTCTATTTCACCTCTGTGTAAGCTTTGATCTCCCTTTCATTGCAGGAATTGAGGGGAGGAAAGACAGGAGGGAGAGGGAATCTTTCCAAGTTGTGCCCTGGGAGAGTAGCTGCGCTTACCCTGAGGGTTGGTAAATAATTTGGCTGAGCTGCTGCAGGAAAACAAGACTCTTACGTGACCTACACCAGCTCCTCTGGTCCAGAGCAGTAAACACACTCCGTCTGCCTCCCTGTGTGCACCATCCCGTTGTCTTTTGGAACTATTCTCGGCGTTTGCAAACATGGGTCAGACCTGTTGGCATATTTGTGTGTTTATTCAGCAAAATGGTTTTTACCCCCCCCCCCCATGCCAATGAAGTGGTTGTCTGGAGTTTAGTGGTCTTGACCATACACGGTGTATGCTCCAGGGAATGAATTATCTGTCCTGGAGCACGTGCAGCTCGTGGCACGAACACGGGTGGGTTTGTGAGCTGCAGGACTGAGTATTGAGCAACATCACCACAAGGGTATTTCTCCAAATCACTCCCAGTGACTTTCTCAAGTCATAACGGAGGTTTGTCACCAGCTGAATTTCCCAGATTGGGTTTAGAACGAGCAGCTTGAAGGAAGAAAAAGCAGCTAAAAGTAATCTCTTTCCAGCTCGGGTTTGAAGTGTGTGTTAAATATTTGCTCGCAGGAGGATTTCTGTAGGTAGTGCTACAGAAACCCCATCTGGAGGTGGCTGAGGGGGCTCCCTCCTTGGTTGCGTTGTCTCACTCCGTCATGAGGGGCCACCAAAGTGCTCTGCAACCCGTGTGCCTTTTTCTTTAGTGCCTTCAGCACTTTTAAGTTGTTTTTCTGGAACAGTTTTCAGACGTTGCTGGATGTAACTTCTTCTTTTTTGCCATTTCCACATAACCTGTTTCTTTGAAGGGAGGTGTTAGAACCTTGGTGTTTTGAAGCACGTTAGGAGTTGTGTTACTTATGTAAATGATTTCCTGGATAGGCAGCTCATTTTCACGTGGCTTTTCTTGAAAGCCACTCTTCAACGGCAGAGATTGAGTTTGAAGAGTGGTTACAAGGCAGACAGTGTTTTTGAAATTTACAAAGACCTCTTGTTTGTATTTTTCATATATATACATAGATGTTTGTGGAATACATATACTTCTAATTAACTTTTTGTGTCTAAAAAGACACGAAAGTGCTAATACCTGGTAGTTTGGTATTACTTTCCAAGCTGATCGATGTGCAGTGAATAAATGGAGTTGTCTGCAGAGTTTGCCTTGCATAGTATAATCCTTCATCTGCAAAGAAACATCAACTGACTCGTTAATGTGAATCCAATTAACAGGAAAGAGAGGGATGGGATAGAACTGTCACGCAGGAGAGATCTCCTCCTCCTGTCTTAGCTGTCCCCACCTGGCAGGGTCACCTCAGTGCTCGGTTATTTCTTGTGTAACTGGTCCAGGGCAAGGTCCGGGTGTCGGACCCTGCTCGTGTGCCAGCTACAGGGAAACAGAGCTGCAGTGAAATCCATGGGAAGGCTGGGATGGCCAAACAGCTCGAGTGTAGCGGTGGGAGAGCACACCAGGGGACATGACTCGGGGACTGTTGCTCGGGGGGTTACAGCTCTGTGTTTTTCCCAATCCATCTTGGCACGGTTGCTAGTATCGTAGGACTGTGGTGTCATTTGTCAGCTGGTGGGCTGGAGAAACCTCTCCGGACCTGCTGGCTGCAGAGAGGGGCAGCAGATGAAGCAGCCACGGGTGATGAGGTTACACTGACAGATAACATGAGAAAAATGCCGCTGAATTTGTTTAATATTAAGCTGTTTTTCTGAGTGCTTTACGATTCTCCTTCTTTTTTTTTCTAGTTCTGTTCTGTGCATCCTTACTGCTTGCGTGGCCGTTAGGGGATGTCCTGACTGTGTGTGTGAACGAGGAGCTGAGCTTTGGTTTTACCTTTGTGTGTAAGCAAGTAGGTCAACATCTCCAATTACACCTCCTCTCTCTCTATACATGTGTGTGTACACATATAGATTGCTACAACTGATCCTTTGAGGATGCATTTTGAAAAGTCCAGCCATGCAGAGATTTGTGTTGGAGATGGCTTGCCTAAATCCTGCTTTTTCCAGTTAAATCCAGTCGTAAGGTAGGGAATACCTGTCTGATTATAGGGTGAAAATCCAGTGTGGGTGCAAAGGTCAGGGTGTAGGCACCTTTCCTGTCTAGGAAACTTTCCATTACAAATAAGCTGTTAATAAACTTAGACCCAGAAGGCGATGTGAGAGTCTCATTGCTTTTAGTGCCTTGGCTTATTCATTATCCAAACGGTAATAATATTTAAAAAAAATAATGAAGTCTCACTAGTTATGGCTCTCAGTTGAACTTGATACAGGGTAAAATGTCCTGGTGTTATCGAGCACAAAGTTAATTGCCTTAATGAAGTGTGCTAAACCATCCTCTCTTTAAGGAAACCTCATCAGAAGTGCAGGAATTACTCACGTTGTTGAGCAAGGGGCTGCCTGTGATGATGAGATTCTGGTGAAGCATGTGTTGGTGTTAAAAAGGAGTATGATTCTGCCTCCTACCTAAAATAGTTGTTAAAATTATTAATACAGAGCTTGCTGGGTCATTTCTGACCAAAAAACAGGCTGCGTGTCTTGTTCCCCCATTCTTTCCTCTTCTAAACCAAATATTGGAGTGCGTCCATCCCTTCAGGAAGGTTGTTCACGGCCCTGTGTCAACAGAAGGAGCGCGAGAAGTCCCTGGGTTTGCTGCCTTGTTGTTTTCTTACAACATCTTTGCAACTTTGGCACCGGGGCGAGGAGGGTTGCTGGTTTATTGACATGGTTTCAGCAGCAGGGTTTGGGCTGCGGTTCTCGTCGCAGAGGCCACAGTTTGCTGCATAACGTTCCTTTGGGGAAAGGTGCTGCCACACCTTTGGAGCTGAGGTTTCTCTGGGTGCTTTTTTTAAAAATCTCGTGATTTGGGTTTAACAACAACAACAAAATCCCCACCTGTGGATTAAGGATGATTTTCGTCACTGAGAATGCCAAAATCCCAAACTGGAGCAAGGGTTCTGTTTGTGCTTGAGGAGGACGGGGGAATGCCTGCACTTGAGCACGATTGCCCTTGGTTGTTTTAGGCAGACGTAATGCTTGCAGAAAGCAAGACCTTTTTCAAAAGGTACTGACTGAATATTGTGTAATGTTCATGGTAAACACCAGATTGAGCTCCTGGGGCAGGTAAGGAAATCACAGAATTATCTCGGTTGGAAAAGACCTTGAAGATCATCAAGTCCAAGTATCGCCCTCGCACTGATAATCCTTGACTACACCATATCCCTGAGCACTGAGTCGACATGACTCAAACACCTCCAGGGATGGGGATTCCCCCACTGCCCCGGGCAGCCCATTCCAGTGTCTGACAACCTGCTCTGTGAAGAAATTCTTCCTAATATCCAGTGTAAACTTCCCCTGGCACAACTTGAGGCCATTACCTCTTGTCCTATTGCTTGTTACTTGGTTAAAGAGACTCATCCCCCCCTCACTACCCCCTCCTCTCAGGGAGCTGCAGAGAGCAATGAGGTCTCCCCTCAGCCTCCTCTTCTCCACACAAACCCCCCCAGTTCCCTCAGCCGCTCCCATCACACTGTGCTCCAGACCCTGCCCCAGCTCCAGTGCCCTTCTTCAGACACGCTCTAGCACCTCAGTGTCCTTGGAGTGAGGGGCCCAAAACTGAACACAGTATTTGAAGTACAGGGGTAAGATCACTTCCCTGCTCCTGCTGACCATGCTGGCTCTTGTACAAGCCAGGATTCCATTGGCCTTCTTGGCCACCTGGGCACTTGGTGAACAATGGCTGCGTAGGGTTAGCAGAACTGCTGTTTCTATACATGGAAATCAGTTTGGTAGGTCGAGTTGTCTGTGTCTGGCTTTCCATTTGGCTTCAAACCAGGGTGTGAGTTTCCAAGCACAGCCCTTGGGTGGGACTGAGGACAAGTGCTGTTCCTGCCTGCTCTCACCGAACAATTTTCTGCCCCATCGCTCCACTAATCCAGATATGATCCTGCCACCTGCTTTATTTCAATGGCCTCACCTGACAGGTTGTTTGTTGAGGGAGCAACTTTGGGTTGTGTTTGCTCAGTTACCGACGAGCAGACTGGAGCATTAAGATGACTTCTGACTTTGTATTTGATCCTACAGATACGTGGGGAACCTGTCAAGAGATGTGACCGAAGCGCTCATCCTCCAGCTGTTCAGCCAGATCGGACCATGCAAAAACTGCAAAATGATAATGGATGTAAGAGCCTTTCACCCAAGGTTTTTTGTGTTTCTTGTAGCTAATGGCTTTGGGGTGTACTTGCCCAAAAGAATTCCACTGGAAATATGGTGTGACCACGTTAGAGGGACTACTGGAGATCACAGTCACGTACCTTGGGCATCATTTCTGCCTTGTGTGTGATGTTAAATTAAAGAATGGGTGGATATTGCAAGAGGGAGTGAACAGGATAATATCTGGGTGTTGTAGATGAGGTTTGAAAAGTTCTTTGCTATGCTTTTACCCCTTTAAAGCAGAGCTGGAACCTCCTGGAGCATTGTTAATGCATGATCTCCATGTAGAGTAAAAAAGCCTATGCATTTTGAGACGTTTAAATTGTTGAATAAACAGTGAGGGTACAGTTTGAAGAGGTTTGTATCAGTAATCCCTTGTTTGTTTCTTTTATCAGACAGCTGGAAATGATCCCTACTGTTTTGTGGAGTTCTATGAGCACCGGCACGCGGCTGCAGCACTGGCTGCTATGAATGGCCGGAAGATAATGGGTAAGGTAAGCTATCATCTCTAGAGGGTGAGTTGGAGTGGAAAATCAGGCTGGCTCAGGTGGCATGGGTGAAATAGCTGGGGGGGAAATGTCACTCGAGGCGAAGTACATACGCTGCAAGCGTTAGGCGCTTCGTTTGGACAGAGGTCTTAACGTGACACGACCGACAAGGAGAGCTGTTTAGGCTGTTGTAGGAAGAATGTGGAGGGAGGTGGGGATGTTGAGCTGGGGAGGGCTCAGAGTCAGTGGGTGTAATTAGTATTTTAACTCTGCTGACGTTATCAGCGTCAGAATGAAGTGCTGGCGGTGTCTGAGCTTAGTTGGGATTTGCTTGATCTAACGTGAGCGACTCACATTTGCAGGAGGTCAAAGTGAACTGGGCGACGACCCCCAGCAGCCAGAAGAAAGACACCAGCAGTAAGTGTCCCGTACACTTTGAGTACCTGTTTGATTTGTGCGAGTAGTTTTTAAACAATAAGCATCATACGATTATATGCAGTAATATTTTGATCGTAAGCCTAAGATATTATTGAATGTATTTGTGTTAATAAACTTAAGAACAAATCTAATCTTTGTCATCAGGTAGTACCGTTGTCAACACACAGCGTTCACAAGGTAATTGTGTCTTCTTACACATAAAATGAAATCTCTCAAGGGTATTCACTAACCACCTGATGCAAAAAAACAGTCCCCAACCCCCTTGTCCCCTGCTGTTGAGGCAGAATGGTTGGCTCTCCCTGGGAGACCGCAGCACAGGCTCCTTGGGAGTACCTGGGCTGTTCCCAAAATTGGTCTCCATCACTTGGGCAAGCCTACGGATTGCTGCTGTTCTCAGCAACCTCTGCATTCCTGCAGGCAAGAGAGGCTAAACTGCAGCAGCATCCTAGTGGGCTCGAGAGTTTCGTACCTGCCATAGTACAAATACATCTGTGTGTCACAGTGGAAAACTTCTTAGACACAGGACTTGTGTTTCTCTTTGCTGCCTGTTTTTTATGGCTCTGGTATCAATTGAAGGGCTTACTCTTCCTTTTCTGTTGCCTTCAGTCTTAGTTCACTTGCACATGGATTCACACACCTTGAATCCACGTGGATTCACACGGTGCAGTGCCTGGGCAACCAAAACTGTTGGCTTTTGAGAACTCAAACTCTTTAACAGCAAACTTGCAATGCAAGGTGTTGTTTTGATTTGTTCTTCACGACTTAACGGTGTTAACCCAGACGTTGTGCCGAGGTTCAGAACACATCCTGCTCTAGAAAGAGTGTTACCCTGTGCTGCTTGAACCTGTTGGGTGTGTCAGGTGATTGGATTTTGAACAGCTAGCGATCGCCTGCCCTGTCAAAGCTTAATGCTAGCATGTGGAGAGAAAGATTTCCATGAAGTCTTGATGCATTAAGTAAATCATTTAAGACTTTGGGAAATGCTGTCTGGTATTAAAAGCAGTTTGTAAAATATGAAACATAAATGCAATATGTCACTGTAGTATCCTTAAAATCACTGACTGTAGCGCTGCTGAGCAAAGGATCTTTCAAGAGCAGCGGTAAACTCTGTTTCATAAACTCCAGAGTCTCCATGTAGTTTTGAATAACAGCTGGAAAGCCATGCTCTGTGAGATGGAGTGCGTGTCTGCATGTGTTTAGGGGTCGTCTTCCAACATTAAGATCCCTTTTTTTCTCTTTTTCCCAAAAAGACCATTTCCACGTCTTTGTCGGAGACCTCAGTCCAGAAATTACAACTGAAGATATAAAAGCAGCTTTTGCGCCGTTTGGAAGAATATCGTAAGTAATTTCCTAGGGCAAATAAACTAAAAGTTATCTCTCCTAAATGGAGGCAGCTTTGTGTTTCAGTAAGTAAAAAATGAGAGTTGTGGCAGTGCAGGAATGTATAATTCATCTGTCCATACAGCAGCTTGTGTCTGAACGGTCAGGCATTAAGCACAGGGATGTGTAACCCAATGCCTTTATAGTAGTTTGTTCTGTTTTCCTAGAAAAGCTGCAGCCAACTTGCTTTGGTTTTATACTCCTTGCCTCGTTCGGCAAAGCAACGCTGGAAAAAATTGACTCCTAAAACCCGGGGTTTGCATTTCGCTGGCCCTCTCGGCCATCATCTCACCATCACGCTGTGCAGTTTGTCACCGACTCCGTTTGCACGTTCACATCTCGAGAGGCTTTGGAGTTTTTTTTTGTTAGCCGTGATGTGCCGGCCACCGGTAGCCAATGTTTTATTTTTTGCAGTTAAATTCCCATTTCCCACAAAACGAACCTTTTTTTTTTTTTTTAGCACAAGACTCATTAGGGCACCTGGAGGCTGCAGCTAAAGCGGCCTCGAAGCGTTTGGTGCTGGGTCAGCATAAGCCCTTGACCCAAAGGGCTCAGCCAAAACCTTGGGGCATCTCGGGTGAGGGAGCTGCTCTCATCCCGGCGGTGCAGAGCGATGGAACGTGTTACAAACGGGGCACGGTGCTCGCAGGTCTCTGCCTGCCACTTTGGTGTATTCAGGGTGTAGCAGAGTAAGGAGCAGTTCGTTCATTCCATCCTCCAAATGTAAACCATTAATTTTCCTTGTAGTGTTGTCTATACTGGACATTGAAGTTTCTTGATGGTGATGTAAGAGAACATAGAGTGCTTTGGAGTGTTGTGTAGTGAAGCATTTAATTGAAGTAAGTTTGTTTTTTGTTGTTTTTTTTTTCCCCCCTCAGAGTCCAGTGTATTACTCTTTTAATGCCAGCTTGATTTTCTTTTAAAGGTTTAAAAAAATATATAATGTGATCTGAATGTGACTTGCTTCAGACAAATAATATGCTCGACTGCATCTTTTGTAATTGTCATCCAGGAAAAGCAGAGGGTCGGACTCCTAAGGTGTGTCTGCTTATCCTCTGGCCAAAAGTGGTCTGGATGGAAGGGATGAGGGACTAAAGTTGAGCTGAAAGGCTGGAATGAGTGTGAGAGGGAGGCAGTAATAGATGGCCGCGCTGGTGGGGCTGCAAGGGAGCTGGGAGAGAGAAATAGATTCCCCCAACGGAGTCAGCGCTGGGTTTCCGAGCTGACACATCAATGGCCTTTAACAAACAACCCCCCCCAAAACAAAACCCCTCCTGAACCCGAAGCACAAAGTGACCTCTCAGTGTCATCTGCTGGAGTATAAAATCACAGTCAACGTCAGTCCACAGTCCGTATGCCTGGGTTTGGTTTTTTTTTAGAAGAGCTGTTGCTGCGTGGTGGTGACGGGGAAGGGGCTGCTGTGGCTTTTGGGGCGCTCAGCACGCGGCTGTAGGGCCCGCAGCTGGGGAACTCGTGGTTTGCCCTGACTCTCCAAACCAAAACTCAGTTCTTTTGCCTCCCACCAAAGCAGTAGATCAGGAACTGTGCCCGTAGTGACTCCATGGAGCTGTTGTCCCAAAACCAAGGGGTTAAATAAAGCCAAAGGGACCTCAATTTTCTACTTGTTTAAATTTAACCTCAAAAAAAATTGGTATTATCTCTTCAGTAGTCGAATGATGTTACTCGACTTGATCTGTTCTCCATCAGTGACTAGTTTCTGGAAATGTGGTGCTAACAGAATATTTCCCAGTTATTTTTTTTTTTTAAACATTGTTGGTGCTAAACTGAGCTTTTTTTTTTTTTTTTTTTAAATGACACCGAGGTTGAACTACTGCATGAGAAATTTTGGTAATTCTTTGCATCTGGGTTTTTTTAATCACTGTAAAAGCACACTTTCATTGTGGTTTCCTTTAATGCTTGCTGTACGCATGTTTTCACTTGTTCTCAAGTCTTTATTTTCAAAGTTTTCGGTTGAGGGTAAGTAGTGATGAGTTTTTCCCCCCTTCCCCTTTTCCCTCTGTAGGCTCTTCAGAGCAAACCCATCTAAGCTTCCCAAAGTGGCTCTTCTCAGGCAATTTGTAACGTACCACCCAAATTCTGACCTAAGCCAGGAGCGGGGGAAAGAAAATAAAGGGGGAAGGGCAGGGGGGTGGGTCTCACAAAGAGGAAAGAAATAACATTTCTGCCGTAGCTTTGTATTTTCCTCGGGCCTGATGGTGTCAGCACTGTATGCCAGAATTAGGCTCACCATGCAGCATCTGCAGTTACTGTGAGGCTTAAAAAAAAACCCCCGAGAGCAATGAACCTTCTCTTCATTGTGACTTTTATTTTGCGCCAGTCTTGGAATGCTCCATGTTCTGCACATGTTAACGCTAGTTTCTCCCAACCTTTATTCTTTTGTACAGCCCTAAGTTACGTTGCATGATTTTCTGACTGGTTTTTTTATGGTGTTGTTTCTGTTCTTTTAATGCCTGTATGTGTGGGTGAAGGAGGGGAGGAGAGGGTGGCCCCTACGCGAGAGCATCTCGACCCTCAGTACACAAATTGCCTGAGAAACGCTGTAGAGTTCCACGAGTGGGGTTTAGCTCTTGTTTAGCTCTTGGGTTCTCTTTTTATAACTCAATCTCAAATAATAGGGCTCTGGTTATTTTGCAGAGTGTCTCTGAAGAATGGACAGAATTGCCATGGCTAACTACAAGCTACAGTTCACAGTGGACAAACGTTGTAGTTTTCTTATTTACTTTTATCAATTTTTATTTTTTTTTGCTTCTTTTTTTTTTTTAATATCTCGTAGTTTCCAATCAGTCCTGTATGATTGCTGTTGTACAAATGCACTTTAAATGATGTGTGATATGTAGTTTTAAGACATGAATGTTTCGGTGTTTTCTTTTCTTCAATAATTTCTGAAAATGTCAATCTCTCAAAATTTACAGCTGCCCACAGTCCAAAAAGGGGGTAACGAATTGACCTGAGAAAATTAAAGAATTCAGTTAACAGGCGACGTATGCCTTTTAATTCCTATCTTTTTTTTTTCATTTTTTTTTCTATTTAATATTTTGAATGAGTAGGTAGAATGTGTTGGCAAATAGTGAGTTTAAAAAATTGCACGGTTAAAGAGAGCCATTCAGCTAATGTTAAGTCAGCTACCTGCCTTAAGTGATTCTTTTGAATAGCTGCTTTGACCATGCTTTGTGTCTTTAACAGTCTGTAAAAGCATTTTGAAGCGGGAGCCAACTCGTAAAGTACCTAACTTTGTTAGAGAAGCTATTGATTTGCATGTTTACACAATTAAGTTTTAATTTTTGCTACTACCTGGCAAAGCATTAGTAAAGTTCTTTTGCTTTGACTGTGTTGCTGGTGCGATATAAACAGTTGACGTTAGTAAAGGTGAAACGTGAAAAGAAAGCTGTAGGTGTGACTCGAGTTGTCGTTGTAGTTGGGTCGGCGTGCGAAGGCACTGAGCTGGCTCTTGGTTCTGCTTTTTAGAGACGCTCGTGTGGTCAAGGACATGGCAACAGGAAAATCTAAAGGATACGGCTTCGTTTCCTTCTTCAATAAATGGGTAAGCAGGGGGGAAGCTTTGGTAAAAACACTTTGCCTTTGTTTTAGTGTTTCTGAAGCACGTGACTTCCAAATGAGTGATGCACAGATGTTGCAGAGAGTGACAATACCTCTGGTGTATATTGAGAGGGTCTCAGATGCGCTTAGTGACACCTAACCATGTCCTCCATCCTGCCTAAAACCCCTTCTTGTGAAGTGGGGTTTCTTCTGGCGGGGTGGGTGTGCGGCAGGGTCGTCCCTTTGGCTCTGTCACACGAGGAAGAGATGCTGACGGTGGGTTTTTCTTCCCTCCCTCTCTCTTGGACAGGATGCAGAGAACGCGATTCAGCAGATGGGCGGTCAGTGGCTCGGTGGAAGGCAAATCAGAACGAATTGGGCGACGAGAAAACCTCCGGCTCCAAAGAGTACATACGAATGTAGGTTCTTAATCATTTACCTCTTTGCAAACCTCCCACCGCACGCGTGAGGAGGGCGAGCTGTGGATCCTGGAGGTTGTGGGAGGAGGGAAAGAGGGTACTAAAGGCAAAGGTGCTCTCCAGCAGTTTCAAACCTCCTGAATAAAGCAGCTTCCTTGGCTACTGTGACTGTGCTGCCACCGTGGGGGGAAATCCTTTGGCTTCTGCACACTCCAGTTGGAAGGTTGCATTCAGCACCTCTGGCTTTTTAACTTTGCTGCCTTGCTTTTAGAAAAGTGATAGAAAGTGGGACTGTGTCAGAGAGCAAGGTGTTAGAGACTGTGCAGGACTGTGTCAGAGACCAAGTGCAAGGTCCTGCCCCTGGGTCGAGGCAATCCCAAGCACAAGTACAGGCTGGGCGGAGAATGGAGAGAGAGCAGCTCTGAGGAGAAGGACTTGGGGGTGTCTGTTGATGAAAAACTCAACGTGAGCTGGCAATGTGTGCTTGCAACCCAGAAGGCTGTCCTGGGCTGCATCAAAAGAAGTGTGGCCAGCAGGTCGAAGGAAGTGATTCTTCCCCTCTGCTCTCGTGAGACCTCACCTGGAGTACTGCATCCAGTTCTGGGGCCCCCAACACAAGAAGGACATGGAGCTGTTGGAGCAGGTCCAGAGGAG
The DNA here is from genome assembly GCA_028020825.1 of Podargus strigoides. Classification (NCBI taxonomy): domain Eukaryota; kingdom Metazoa; phylum Chordata; class Aves; order Caprimulgiformes; family Podargidae; genus Podargus; species Podargus strigoides. Next base: position 73,882,980 of record CM051622.1, on the reverse strand, counting down.
GGCACGGAGATGATCTGAGGGCTGGAGCACCTCTGCTCTGGGGACTGGCTGAGGGAGTTGGGGGTGTTCAGCCTGGAGAAGAGAAGGCTTGGGGGAGACCTTAGAGCACCTTCCAGTACCTGAAAGGGCTACAAGAAAGCTGGGGAGGGGCTTTTGACAAGGGCATGGAGTGATAGGATGAGGGGTGATGGCTTTAAATTGGAAGAGGGGAGATTTAGACTGGATATTAGGCAGAAATTCTTGGCTGTGAGGGTGGTGAGACACTGGCCCAGGGTACCCAGGGAAGCTGTGGCTGCCCCCTCCCTGGCAGTGTTCCAGGCCAGGTTGGATGGGGCTTGGAGCACCCTGGGCTGGTGGGAGGTGTCCCTGCCATGGCAGGGGGGTGGAACGAGATGAGCTTTGAGGTCCCTTCACACCCAAACCATTCTGTGATTCTGTGATTTCCTTTGAAGAGGTTTTAGATAAGGTGTATCAGAGTGCCTGCAGCTTGTGCTGAACATCTCATGCCAACCAGGATTAGAATTTCTATGTAACGCGTGTCTGATCCACTGAAAACCTCTGTAAAAATCTCTCTTTAAGCAAACACCAAACAACTGTCTTACGATGACGTGGTCAATCAGTCCAGCCCGAGCAACTGCACCGTGTACTGCGGAGGCGTGACCTCAGGACTGACAGGTAGCGTGGCTTCAAACCACCCTCGTGGCAAAGGGCTCTGAATAACGCTGCTGTCGCCTCATTCCGCTGCTCTCTTTCTTCCTGCTTCAGAACAGCTCATGCGCCAGACCTTTTCTCCCTTCGGGCAGATCATGGAAATTCGAGTCTTCCCAGATAAAGGCTACTCCTTTGTACGGTAGGCTGCTGTGCAGTTTGTGTGTTAATTAATTTAATGAGAATTAGGGGTTCTACACGCCTTGGGTGTCAGCAGAGTCTGGGTGGGTGTATGCCAAATGGGAGAGGGTGCTTTACAGCAGCTTTCTCTGACCGCAGCCTGATCTGAGGAGGGAGTCCAGTACCTGAAGGGGGCCTACAAGAAAGCTGGGGAGGGACTTTTTCCAAGGGCATGGAGTGATAGGACAAGGGGTGATGACTTTAAATTGGAAGAGGGGAGATTTAGACTGGATATTAGGCAGAAATTGTTGGCTGTGAGGGTGGTGAGACACTGGCCCAGGGTGCCCAGGGAAGCTGTGGCTGCCCCCTCCCTGGCAGTGTTCCAGGCCAGGTTGGATGGGCCTTGGAGTGGGAGGTGTCCCTGCCCATGGCAGGGGGTTGGGATGAGATGAGCTTTGAGAGGTCCCTTTCAACCCAACCCAATCTATGCCTTTATGATTCTGCAGGTCACAGCTGGCAGCGCTCCTGGCAGAAGCAGGAAAAACCCCTCTAGATAATAAAAAATAATTATAAATTGACTTGCTTTGCTTGCTGCTGGATTTTCCAATTTGTTTAGGGAGAATTACAACACTGAGACAGGCAAAGTGACCGTAGCCATCAGGCTGGTGTTCTAACAGAGCCCACATGTGTGCTGAGCTGGTGGGGACTCTCTTTGGGGGGTCACATCTGGCTGTTACTCCCTCACCAAGTCGTTCATATCATCACTTTTATTTCGACAGGTTTAATTCTCACGAGAGCGCCGCGCACGCGATCGTTTCTGTCAATGGGACGACTATAGAAGGACACGTGGTGAAGTGTTACTGGGGCAAGGAGACGCCAGACATGATCAGTCCGGTCCAGCAGGTCAGAACTTTTACTAATTAGTATGCCAGAAACTCGTTAAGTGGCTGTAAAATCTCTGTGTGTGCCCGTTAGTGACTTGATGTAGCACATCCCACCTACGTTACAGTGTGTTTCATCAGAGGGTGTTTCTCTGAGTATAATTCAAAGATTTTAAATCCCTTGGAATGTAAAAAACATTTTTACATAACGAGGCTCTATGTGAAATTCTGAAGAAAGCTCACAGATTATGGATATTGGAGCTGGATCTTTGAGCTGACGCCTGCATTGTTGATTGGAGGGGGCGACAGGGCGCTCTAGTAATTAGACACTCATTAACTCAGAAGGGGTTCCTGACTGAACGTGGCCATTTCGGAGTCATTTTGGTGAGCAGACTCAAAGACTGACCCGCTGTCTTATGGGCACCACGTAACGCTGGGGTCTTTTCCCTTTGCAGAACCAGATCAGCTACCCACCGCCATACGGGCAGTGGGGGCAGTGGTACGGCAGTGCCCAGATCGGTCAGTACGTCCCCAACGGCTGGCAGGTCCCCGCCTACGGGATGTACGGGCAGGCGTGGAATCAGCAGGGCTTTAAGTGAGTATTATGGGGCTTTTCATGATGATTTTATCCCTTGGGGGTGGCGACTTCTGAGTCTGTAGCAGTGTGAAAGCTGCTGAGGCGTTCTAGTCCTTCGTTATGCGTAGAGTTGGGCGAGGGGACAGAGTGGATCCTCAGCCAGTTCGCTGCTGATCCCAAGCTGGGAGGGGTGGTGACACTCCAGAGGACTGTCCTGCCATCCAGCAGGACCTGGACAGGCTGGAGAGCTGGGCAGAGAAGAACCTCAGGAGGTTCAATAAGGGCAAGGGTAGGGTGCTGCACCTGGGGAAGAAGAATGCCAGGCACCAGGATAGGTGAGGGGGGACCTCCTGGAAAGCAGCTCTGAGGAGAAGGATCTGGCAGTCCTGGCAGACAGTAAATTATCCCTGAGCCAGTGATGTGCCCGTGCTGCCAAGAAGGGCAATGCCACCCTGGGCTGCACAGGGCAGTGTGTGGCCAGGAGGGTGAGGGAGGTCATTCTCCTCCTCTGCTCTGCCCTGGGGAGGCCACAACTGGAATCCTGCATCCAGTTCTGGGCTCCCCAGTTCAGAGGAGAGACAGGGACCTACTGGAGAGAGTCCAGAGGGCAGTGAGGATGAGTGGGGGATTGGAGCATCTCCCCTGTGAGGAAAGGCTGAGAGAGCTGGGACTCTTCAGCCTGGAGAAGAGAAGGCTGAGGGGGGATTTAATTAATGTTTACAAATACCTAAAGGGGGGGTTGAGGGAGGATGGAGCCAGACTCTTCCCAGTGGTTCCCAGTGACAGGATGAGGGGTAATGGGCACAAGCTGGAACAGAGGAGGTTCCACTGAAATAGGAGAAAGAACTTCTTTGGGGTGAGGGTGCAGAGCCCTGGCACAGGCTGCCCAGAGAGGGGGGGAGTCTCCTCTGGAGATTTTCCAGCCTGGCCTGGATGCAGCCCTGAGGGATGTGCTCGAGGGGATCCTGCTGTACAGCAGGGGAGTTGGACTGGGTGAGCTCTGGAGGTCCCTTCCAGCTCTGACAATTCTGTGAGCTGGGATGGGGAATGTGTCTGTGGATCCTAGAGTGTAATTTCCCCCTCCTTATCAACATTATATTTGCCTAACAAACTGGTTTTTTTTACCCCCCTGACAGTCAGACGCAGTCTTCAGCGGCGTGGATGGGCGCCAGCTACAGCGTGCAGCCCCCGCAGGGGCAGAACGGGAGCGTGATGGCCAACCAGACAGGTTACCGCGTGGCCGGCTTCGAGACGCCGTGAGGGAGGAGATTTACCAGCTCAAGAGTGGGATACGATGTATTTATTTTAAAAAAAAAAAAAAAAAAAGAAAAAAAAAAAAAAGAGAGAGAGAGAGAAACAGACAAAAAAAAAGAGCATTTTTAATCATGAAATTGTCATCTGCGTTGTTTAAAAAAAAAAAAAGAAACAAAAAAAAAACCAAAAAAAAAAAGGGAAAAGAAAAAAAACCACCAAAAAAAAAAAAATCATACGAAATGAGATGCTGGATGTCTGCCAACTTTTGCCTTCTCTTTTTTTTTTTTTCCCCTCCTCCTCCTCCTCCTTTTTTTTTTTTTTTTTTTTTTTTTAAATGTGTTTCTCCTCAAGATCCACGTTTTTGGTTTTGTTGTTTTTTTTTGTTTTTCCTTCGAAACACGGCGAAACGCAGGGACTTTTCCAAACTGCCACTGAAAAAACCAAACAAACAAAAAACAACAAAAAATCGGGGCAGCCAGATTGCACAACGTCAACCTTTGGGTGGGGTGGGAGTGGTTTGGGGGTTGGTTTTGGTGTGGTTTTTGTTTTTTTTTGTCCCCTGGGATGTTGCGTGCCGTTTTTCGTTTGCATTCCGATTTCAAAATGTATTATAAACCCTTGTACAAAAAAAAAAGAAAAAAACCCCCAACTTTAAGCCAAAAGCATGTGAATCCTGAAGCCACCACGTCTTCAGCCTTCTGAAAAGAGCCTCTTGTACAAAGCCTGTCTCTCCCCTTTTGTTACACCGCGTTTTTTCGCTGATAAATTATGAGTTTACATCATTTTGGTGTGTGTTGGGGGGAAATCTCAGTGTCTTTCCCAGGGTCTTTTTGCCTTACAATGAGGGGGGGAGGGAAAAAGGGGATGGGGTGGCACCCAGCTCCCCTCCTCAGCGGGGATTTCCACCTTGGGACAGCAAAAAAAAAAAAAAAAAAACCACAAAAAATCCTGTTCTGAAAAATGTGATAAAATTCCTACGAACCAACCGGGTTGTTGCTTTAATTTTAATTTTCCCTTTTTTTTTCCCCCTCCCTGATTTCTACATTTACATGTACTGATTATGTAAAATATTTGAGCAAATTAATATTTTGCACAACCGTTGGGCGCCTTTGTACGTTTCCTTATTTAAAGGTACCACGTGGAGTTCTTTGATGTGAGTTATGCCTCCAGTCTTCATTTTTTTTGTCTCTATTTTTTTTGGGATTAGAACACAAAATTCCTCCTTTCTTGGTTTTAAGTAATTGTATAAAACTTCCCCCAATACCCCGGGTTGTGCTGGGGGTGCGTTTCACCTGAGTAGGAGAAGCCAACTAGTTTTTTGCAGGGTTCAGAGGGCAAATAGGACTTTTTCTGTCCCAACTCTTGCCCAGACTTCAGGAAAAAATAAGAAAAGCAAAAGAAAACAGGGAAAAACACACAAAAAAAGTAAAAAAAAAGTCAAAACTGAAGCTTGTTGTGTGCTCTCTTCTCTTATTCTGTGTCCCCACGGCCCGGGCTGGAGGGAGCGGCTGCTCGGGGAAGTTCTGTGCGGAAAAAAAAAGCCGAAATTGGCCGATTTTTGTCGCAAAGGGACAAGGGATGCCCGCGCCGCGGGGGCTGCTGGGAAGTGTAGTCCGCGGGTGAAAAGGTAGCGCATGCGCAGTGCGGCGCCCTCACGGACTACATCTCCCAGCAGCCACCGCGGTGCACCACGTGGCGCCGCTGGGCCAATAGGAGCGCAGGGGCGGGCTCCGTGGTGGAGGCGGGTCGGTGAGCGCCCTCGCGGCGGTCCGGGAAGGAGCGGGGGGCGCGCGCCACCGCCCAGGTAAGGCGGGCAGGGGCCCCGCGCGCGCGGGACAGGAAGTGACATCAGAGGGGCGCGGGGGATGCCGGGAAAACGGCGCGCGGGGCGGAGTGGGGGGGGTAGCGCGGCGGGGCGAGGGGTGGCCCTACCACCCCCGTCGGCGGGGGGTGACGTCACGGCGGCGCCGCGGAAGTGACGTCAGCTCGGCGCAGGCGTGCGGGGCCGGGTGATGGGCGAGGCGCTGTGGTTGAGGCCGCTCGGTGGCGGGGTGACCCCGCGTTGCCTCAGGAGCAGGCCCGGGGCCTGGCCGTGCGGTGGCCGGGGCTCAGGGGAGGCCCTGCAGGCCCCGTGGGGTGCCCCAGTCCTGGTCCCACCTCACCCAGGGGACCAGGCCCGGCCTGGTGTCCGTGACAGGGTGCTGAGGAAGGGGAAAATGCAGCTGATAGGAGAAATGCTCGAAGCTTTAGGGTCGGTGGCTCTGCCAGGTGCTGGCGTGGCTCATTGGACTTGCTCTCTTGCTCCTCGGTCACCGGGGTCGTGCAAAACCCTGACCTGGGATGATTTGGGGGGGAATCACCCCATTTCTGTCCCATCTGCATGAGGTTCTCTCTCCCATCGTTGTCATCTCTACAGTTCCCACGTTGGTGTCACTCAGAGTGGCTTCAGTGACCTCGTGGTGTCCCCTCTCCCGCGTGTCCCCCCGGAAGGCAGCAGAGCTGTGGGGGTGGGCAGGCCACCCGTATTTATCGACATCCCACATCCTTTATTTAACTGTTGTTTTCACCAGCCTCTATCAGGAGAACACCCTGGGGAACGTTTCTCTGCCAAGAAAGTCACAGGCTGGGCTCGAGTCGGTGGGAGGAGCGAGGGGGCTGTAGCAGAGCACTCTGATCCCATGGTGCTGGCACACACACATGTACCAAAAGCTCTCTTTTTAGCCTCGTTTTTCTCCCATATAGCTGAGATCAGGAAATAGGCACCACGGTGGAGGTGTCAGGGTTGGGTGCTTGCAGGGGTGGCACTTTGTCACTCCATGACTCTTCCCCCTCCTGATATCTGCCCTTCCAGTTCCCTGGAGGATGGAGCCATCGTCAGTGAGGACCAAGGTCCCCTCCTTCCTGTCCGACCTGGGGAAGGCCACTCTCCGGGGCATCCGAAAATGTCCCCGCTGTGGCACCTACAACGGCACCCGTGGCCTGAGCTGTAAGAACAAGACCTGTGGCACTGTCTTCCGCTATGGCACACGCAAGCAACCCAGCGTCGACGCCGTCAAGATCATCACCGGCTCTGACTTACAGGTTTATTCGGTACGGCAGAGGGACCGGGGACCGGATTACCGGTGCTTTGTGGAGCTGGGGGTCTCGGAGACAGCCATCCAGACGGTGGATGGGACCATCATCACGCAGCTCAGCTCCGGCCGCTGCTACGTGCCGTCGTGTCTGAAAGCAGCAGCTCAAGGCGTGGTGGAGAACCAGTGCCAGCACGTCAAACTGGCCCTAAACTGCCAGACCGAGGCCACCCCGCTCAGCCTGAAAAGCTCCGTCCTCAGCTCCATGCAGGCTTCTCCAGAAACCAAACAAACCATATGGCAGCTGGCAACCGAGCCCACGGGGCCGCTGGTGCAACGGATCACCAAGAACGTGCTGGTGGTGAAGTGCAAGGCCAGCCAGAAGCACAGACTGGGCTACCTGCACGCCTCCTTCGCCCAGAAGATGAGCGCCAAGACGCTGGCAGAGCCCCGGTTCTCCTGCTCCTGCCAAGCTCTGAAGCCCAGCAAGGGGGGCCCAGCTGAGGAGGAGGTGCCACCACCCCCACGCTGCATTCACTTCTTCGCCTGCATTTGCGCCTTCGCCAGCGATGAGAGCCTGGCGCAGGAGTTCGCCGACTTCCTCGCCTACGACTCCGGCGGTAGGTGAGGGGGGGAGCATCAAGGGGTTGTGTTGGGGTGATGCCAACGCTCCTGCCCTGGCAGCTGCCTCGGTTTGCCTGGGCTGGGGGTGAGAGCTGCCCTCCCTGTCAGCACTTTGTTAGCTGGGGCTGCGTTTCCTGCTCCCGAGCTCTGCAAGCAGAGAGCTCTGTGGGCAGTGATTCCTCCTGGGCTGCAGCTTGCTCCAGGCTCCCAGCGTGTGGAGCACCCTGCTTTGCTCCCTGCGCTCCCCCAGGAGCTGTGGGGATCAGATCCTGCTGGGCTTTGCTGCGATGGGCGCTCAGGTTCCTTTTCTGGGCTGAGAGCTGGGTGTCCCCTTCCCCAGCTCATTGTGAACTCCCCCGTGGCAGCAGCCTTTGGGGCTCAGTTCCCTGGGGGGGTTTTGCACCCCTATAGGATGACCCCACCCGGTCTTTAGGCACCCAGCGGTGAAAATCTGCCCTGAGGAGAGCAACCTGGGTGATGGAAGTGAATTAAAATCACTGCTGTCCTCCATGTTCCCCCTCAAGAAATGTGTCTGTAGGGCCGGGAGCGCTTCGGGGTTTCTCTGAGGACATTTTGGATGTGCTGGGAGGTCTTGAAGGGGCAAATACTGGTGTGAGGAGGGGGATATGAGACCTCCTTGTCCCCACAGTGCTGCTGCATATGGCTGAGATGCTTTTAAGGCCAGAGGTTTGTTTCCCCCAGGTCTGAAGGGGATCGTGGTCCCGCAGTTGGTCGGTGGCCCTGAATCCATGGGGCAGGCTGGTGGGGCAGCTGCTGCCAAGGCCAAGAAGAGGAAAAAGGAGGTGATGCCTGGTGAGTGTCTGCTGGAGGCTCTGCAGGACGGGGTGGATGGGGTCTGAAGGTACAGAACATCACCTGGCTGGCACAGCCGTGCCCTGCTGGACTAGCAGCCAGCCGTGTGCCGTGGCTGGGAGCTCTTGGAATGGCCCAGGGTGCTGGCATGCTCCTGCCCCAAGCCCAGGGGGCTCATTTAGTGATCACTAGTGCTGTTAAGGTAGAAGATCTGTGGGGAGAGAGGCAATTCCTACATCCCACCCACCCTGCCCAGGATGGGGGTGCCCTCCTGGGGTGCCCAGGGACCCCCAGCACTCGTGTGCTGACTCTCTTTTATATGATCCCTCAGGGGCGCAGGCGACCAACCCTCTCCTGGCTCAAGACCCCACTCACAGCAACCCCAGGAGGAGCAGCCTCAAGAAGCCAGCCGTCGCCTCCTCGATGAAGAGACAAGGTAAACCTTGGCCACGTGCCCCGCCAGCCGTCGGGAGCGCTTGTGGCCACAGCAGCTGTGGTTTTAGTGGCAAATCCCAACTCAGAGGCACCACCCAGGGTCTGGCTGGGGCAGGGGACTCGGGTCACCCCGGGCACCTGTGGGAGATTGTTGTGGGCACATATGTTATGAGCTGTGTGTTTCTGTGTATGTATAGATGATGTTTGGAGAGGGAAGGGTCAGCCCAGCCATGAAAACCTCTGTGTTTTCCCAGAGCCCTTTCTCTAAGGCTGCTCTCTGTGCTGGGCAGAGTCTGTGCCAGGGTCGGAGCCTTTCTTTGGTGCTTTTGTTCCTCTTAGCTTTAGTTTTGGCCTGGAAAGTGGTACCAATCTCTTCTTTTCCCCTTTCCCCCTGAGAGAGAGCACATCAAGCTCGCCCCACAGCCTGCCATGCCTTGTTTTCCTCCTGCAAATGCCCCCAGGAGCCTGTTGGTGCTCTTGGGGGGGTTGAGGACATGTCAGTTCCTGCTCCTGGGGACAGTCACAGTGACAGGGGTGGTGTATTTGTACCATGGTGCTGTGGCTGCAGCTCTTGCTGAGAGCAGGCGGGGTTTTTACGAGCAGATCGCCGCTGCTGAAGCAGTCCTGCATCTCCCAGCCCTGCATTTCCCAGCCCTGAAGCAGCGGCGCCTGAGCTCATGGACAGAGTTTGGGGTGAGGTCCTGCTGTGTCCCTGAGCTCTGTTTAACACAGATCGCTGTGTGGGGGCTGCTGGGAAACTCGTTCAGGTCAAATGGGGAGTACTGGGCTGGAGCTGCAGCCACTGTGGCTCGGGCTCGGTTATTTCTCCTGCCCATCTGGCTTGGAACTTCATTTGTGTGCTGGTGTGGATTCTGATTTCCCTTCCCTTTGTCTCACAGGCTGTAACCAGCTGCTGGACGAGTCGCAGGTGACCCTCTCCTTCCAGGACTGGCTGGCCAGTGTCACCGAACGCATCCATCAGACCATGCATTACCAGTTTGAGGGTAAGGCACTGGGGACTGCCTGTGGGCATCACTCCATGCACTGTCTGTGTCATTAAGTGTCCTCCTCACTCCCCCTCACATACCCCAGAGGCAGGGCTCTGCTCAGCACTGGGCTGAGGTGCTTCCTGTGCATGTACAGCCCTGAGTGATGGCTGCTGGGGGGGCTGTGCCTGGCTGGTGGGCACAAAGGGAAGCACCAGACTCTGAATTCAATACAATATTTTACTGTGACAGAGGTCAGACACAGGCAGTGCCCTTCCAGCCAGCTGCTGGAGTCTCCTCTGGTGGAGATGCTCAAGACTTGAGCTGGATGGGGGTGTGCTTGAAGAACAAGACCCCCAGCACCCCTATACCCCCTTAACCATTATGAAGACCTGCTGAGGGAACTGGGGTTGTTTAGGCTGGAGAAGAGGAGACTGAGAGGAGACCTCATTGCCCACTACAACTCCCTAAAAGGAGGTTGTAGTGAGGCTGGTGTTGGTCTCCTCTCCCAAATTACTGATGATAGGACGAGAAGAAATGGCCTCAGGTTGTGTTAGGGGAAGTTTAGATTGGATATTAGGAAGAAGTTCTTTCCTGAGAGGGTGGCTGGGCCCTGGCCCAGGCTGCCCAGGGAGGTGGTGGAGTCGCCATCCCTGCAGGTGTTCAGAAAACCAGTGGGTGAAGCACTTGAGGCCATGGTCTGGTGGTCAGGGAGATGATGGGATAAAGGTTGGACTTGATGACCCTGGAGGTCCTTTCCAACCATGGTGATTCTATGATTCTATGAACCCCCCTCTCCCTGCCTTCTCCCCTCACCCCCTGTCTTCTTGCCCGGCACAGGCAAGCCGGAGCCGCTGGTGTTCCACATCCCCCAGGCTTTCTTCGAGGCGCTGCAGCAGCGGATCTCCAGTGGGAGCACCAAGAAGAGGCTGCCCAACTCCACCACGGGTACGACGTGACCTTACACATGGGGCAGCCTTTGCAGGCTGGTGACACAGCCTGCTTTTGGAACAAAAAAAACCCCAAACAGCAGCAGCAACAAGAATTCCTCACTCCCCACTGGGTTCCAGCAGCTTTTCCCCTCGCAGCTCAGTGAGAAGGACATGAGGGGAGTGGCACACGCAGGAAATTGCTTCCAGGCTGCAGGAATGAACCCAGCCCTGGCAGCACCAAAGCTCAAAGCTGAAGCTTTGTTCCCTGACCGAGCCCAGGGGAGCTGCACAGCACACGATGCTGCTGTGTCCTCGCTGCTTTACACCATCCCCTGGGTAAATATGGGGTGTAGAGCCAGGCTTGAGCACGGTCTCAGGGCTCCCTGCAGCACTGAACACTGCAGGAACACCAGTCACTGCCTCAGGACCACCAGCACCAGCTCCCTGTGTGCCCCCTCAGCACAGCAGCAGCAGAGCAGCTCCCTCCAGCCTGGGGCCAGTTCAGACTCACTTTAGGAACAGCTCTGGACTACCAGAGTCCTGGAGAAGAGCCCACAGGCAGGGACAGAGGCTAGACTCGGGAGCTGATGCTGCTTCCCCGAGAGTTGCAAGCTGGAGTGAGAGCTGAGGACACCAGAGAGAAAAGGAATAAAGCATGAAGTGACCCTTATCCTCCCACCCCTCTCTCTGCCCCTCTCCCCACAGCTTTTGTCCGCAAGGACGCCCTTCCCCTGGGCACCTTTTCCAAGTACACGTGGCACATCACCAACGTCCTGCAGGTCAAGCAGATCTTCGATACACCCGAGGTAAGTTGGGGGAGGCAGCCCCCCTGGCCCCACCACTGCCCCAGTCATGCCCTTACACCCCTGCTTGCCTGCAGCTGCCGCTGGAGATCACCCGCAGCTTCATCCAGAACCGGGACGGGACCTACGAGCTCTTCAGGTGTCCCAAGGTGGAGGTGGAGAGCATCGCCGAGGCCTACGGGCACCCCGAGAAGCAGCCCCCCATCCGGCCCCTGGAGCTCAAGACCTTCCTCAAAGTGGGTAAGTGGGGAATGACCCCCCACCCAGTCCCACCCAGGCAGCCCCAGCCTCTGCTGCCTTGGCCCAGGAGCTCCAGGGACCAGGCTGGTCTTGGGGGGGGACACCAGGAGAGCTCACATCCCCACCCCCAGCATAGAAGCAACAGCTCCAGCCCCCTGCCAGAAGCCTGGAGCAAGACCCCTGTGTGAGCTGCAGAGCATGGGGGGGCCAGGGCCACCCCGAGACTCTTCTCCCAGCTTCACCCTGAAGCCCAAAGGGCCCCCACTCAGACCCCTTCACAGGGAACCCACCCCCTCTCCCAGAGGGGTCCCACCCCCACACACAGCCACAGCTCAGTGATGGTGCCCACCCCCCCAAAAAACCCCCTCAAACCCTTGAGATGTTTCTGCCACTTTTTCTGACCCCCCCCACCCAGAGGAAAAACTACCAAGAATCAAACCTCAGCAGCCACAGCTCCATCCTCTTTAACCCCTTCCTGACCAGGCACCTGCAAAAACCCCCAAATACCCACAATTAAACACAAAAAATGACACAGCTCCCACCCCCATACAAAGTCGCAGCCCTGGGAGGGGGGTGAGGACAGGAACTGCAGCACCCCCACTTTGGGGAGAACTGGGAGGGCCCATTCAGGGGACCCCCAACCCACACAGCACCCAGAAGGGGCCAGTCCCACCTTGGAGGGAGGCACAGGAACAGACCTGGAGGCTTAAGGAGATGTGGGGGGGTACTAGGGGGGGCGTGGGGGGGCCTGGGCCCACTCTCACCCTCTCTCTCCCCCAGGAAACACCTCCCCCACCCAAAAGGAGCCCACCCCCTTCATCATCGAGTGGATCCCCAACATCCTCCCCCAGTCCCGCATCGGGGAGCTGCGCATCAAGTTCCAGTATGGCCACCACGGGGGTCCCCAGCCCAGCACCGAGCACCAGCACCCCCCTGCCACGGAGCCAGCGCTGGAGCTCACTGCCATCACCTTCCCCTGAGCCCCCCAATAGTGCTGGGGGGGCCACAGCCCCAGGATGGACCCAGCAGGGACCTGCAGAGACAAACACAGCTCCACTGCTCGGGCAGTGGGAACACCCACAAAATAAAACCCCCATCACTGAGGGCCCTGAGCCTCCCTGGGCTGTGGAAAGGAGGGGCTGCACCTTGGGAACCCCCCCAGGCCAGGGGACTCACACCACGGGGAGCTGCTGCCCAGCCAGCACAGCCCAGGGTTGAACAGCCAGAGCTGGGGGGGGAGCACCCAAGGGGTCCAACCCCAGGCAGGGGGACAGGGGTACAGCACCCCCAAACCCACCTCGGGGGGTGAGGGCACCCAGTGATGCTCTGTGACCTCCCCCCAGCCCCTAGGCCAGCCCCCAGGGGTGGATGGAGGGTGTGGGATGGAGGGTGGAGGATGTCAGGTGCCAGGCAGTGGGAGGCACTGGGAATGCTGTGGGATGCAGGATGCTGCCCAGAGTCAGGGGGTGCAGGGAAAGGATGCTGCCCAGGGCGGGGTGAGGATGTGGGGTGCAGGACATGGTGCTGGACACAGCCTGCCTGTTGCTGCCTGCAAACCACACCTCTCCACAGCGGAGTTGTGGCTGGTTCCAGCCTGGGCAGAGCCCCGGGGTGGGGATTTAGGGGGGGCTGAGCCCTGGCACAGCTCAGTGCAGGCCCCATCCTGCACCCTTTGCAGTGTGTGCAGCCACCACGGCATTGGGGGCTGCAGCAAGGGACAGGGTGGGGGTCCCCCCACCCACCCAGGGGCACCAGCACCCAAAACCAGAGCAGGCCCTGCCCAGGCACCCTCAGCCATGGGACAAAACCCACCCGGGGCGGGGGGGGGGTCCCAAACCCTTCCTGGCAACAAAGCTTTGCCCCATTGGGTGCTGAAAACAGGGCTGGGGCGGTGGGATGGGGGCTCTGCAATCCTGGGGTGGGGGTCCAGATCCCCCCAACCACCATCTCCCCTCTGGGTGCCATCCCTGGGAGCCCTCCCGAGGCAACCACTTCCATTTCATAACGAAATAATTTATTTTCTAACAGTGGAACAATACAGAAGGCTCCATGTACACAGCGAAGGTCTAAAACACGTAGTTTCTAAAAAAAAAAAACCACCAAAACCAAACCAAGAAACGTGTGCTGACTGTAATAAAAAAGCACCATTGGATGGTTTGGAGAGAGGATTGGGGAGGAGGAGGATGGGGTATTTACAGCAGGAACCCAAGGGCTGGGATGGGAATTGGGGTTCTCCCATCTGCAGCTCCCCGCTCTCGACTGCCCACGGCGACACCAGAGCGGGTTCACTTGGGAAGCAAAAAAAAAAAAAAAAGAAATGAGAGGAAAAACCATGGAAAATATAAATGCAAAGAAAATGTGGGTTGTTTGTTTTGTTTTTTTTTTAAAAAAAAGCAACTTCAATGCCCAGGTGGTTCTGGTTCAGGTTATTGGAGAAATTAAAAGGATGTAAAATATGGTGGCAGAGCGATGCCCAAACCCACGGGGGGGGGGTGATGGGGACCCCTTTTTCCACTGGGATGTGGCTCCCATCCTCACCACCCAGGATGGGAGTTTGGGCTCTGTCTTCTGCATGGAAAAAAAAGAAAAAAGAATAAAACCAACCCAAAAGGGGGCGTTTTCACCCGGCTGTGCAACCACCCCGGCGTTAAATCCCCTTTTCTATTTCATCACTATTAAAAACAACCAAAAAGTCCTTCCTGCAGCTTAGTTCTTAGGAATGCTGGTGGATCAGTGAATTCCAGGAAAAAACAAACAAAAAAAAAGGCTGGCACAGCCCGCCGGGTGCTGAAAGGGGGGCGGGACCTGGAGAGACCGAAAAAAGTCACCGGAGAGGGGAGCCGGTTGCTCACCGGGTTTCCAGCCTCGCTCCGGATTAGTGCAGCGGCTCGGAGGGTTCCCGTTTCCTCTCTGCCCTCAGGCACATCCCAACAGTGCAAAGGTCGGAGGGTTACTGGTTTGTACTGGGATGGAAAGGGAAAAAAAAAAAAAAAGAAAAAAAAAAAAAAAAAGAGGGGAAAAAATAAAACTCAAAAAAGGCACAACACTGAAAAATAAATAATAATTTATGCTGAGTCAAAGCCTTTAAGATTTGGTCTAAATGAGACCCAAAAATCACTTTTTCTACCTCCTGTTTAACCCCGCTGGTGCTTTTCCAACTCAAAGGCAGCGAAATCCGTGGCTGTGGTGGGATTCCCACGGTGGTTTCTGGAAGAGGGCGAAGGATCCCAGCAACTGCAGCCACCAAGTGCTGATATCACAGTTTTTCATCTTTTTTTTTTTTGCTTTATTTTATCCTCTTTTTGAAAGCATCGGAGCTCTGAGCTCACACACTGAGGGCGCTAAAGGCATCGGTGCAAATCTGTCGGGTGCTGGAAAGTTCTGCCTGCTTTAACAACAATAAAAAACCCTTGTGGTTTGATAGTTCTCTCTTAAAACCCAGCACGTGCAAAAAAAAGAGCCGAGACTTGGGAGATTTCAGCCATCTGTAGCCCTCTCACCCATCCTCTCGCTTCTCAAAGGCTTCAAACGATCCAAAAATGACTTCAAACAATCCAAAAATGACTTTAAATAATCCAAAAATGGCTTCAAATAATCCAAAAATGGCTTCAAGCAATCCAAAAATAGCTTTGTGAAGGTAAAAAAAAAAATAAAAGAGGAAAAAAACGGAGTTTTATATTGTTCACTCACTCACCCTTTGCAGCGAAGTCTCGGTGCCTGCGTTTCTCGGAGGGGTTTGCATGGGTTTTGTCCCCCCCGCTAAGAAAAGCCCTTGGAAAATGGAGGAAAAGGAGGCAGAGGTTTGCCACGGGGGCTGTGGGGGGTGGAAACGACCTTCACCTGGCTGAAGGGAAAAAACCATCTCTGTTAGCAGATCTCTACGTATCAAAGTATCCAGAACATCTAGAAAAGCAGAAAGTTGTAAGAACGTTATCATCTCCAGTCCATCGATTTCATAGAAAAACAACAACAAAAAAAAAAAAGGAATAAATACTATTTATAGCTCGTGTGTTTTCTGTACATTCCCATCTGCTCTGGGGTCAGGACCCCCCCCCTTTTCCCGAGGTTCCCCCCGGTCGGAGAAAAGCCGTGGGGTCCCCTCGGGTGCCACCACCTCGCCGCGGGGTTATTGCTAAACTGGGTTTGAGCTGCTGTAAAACAACTGAGGCATCATCATCTTGTTTTCTTTTTTTTTGTGCTAAAGGGATGGAGATAATCTTTGTTCATCTCTCCGAGGTAGAAAAATATTTGTCCCCGAGACGAAAAGCGTGAAAAAAGGAAATTCCAGGAGCCTTGACCAGGGATGCGCAGCCGCCACGGGGGAGCTGGGATGGGGCGGGGGGCAGGGATTGTTTGGTTTTGGGTAAGACAGAAAAATTCCCAGAGTGAAGGGGTCCAACCTGAGGCTCTGAGAGAGAGGGGGGACGATGGCTGCTGAGCCCTGCGCCCCCCCTGTGTGGACACAGCACCAGGAGGAGGGCAGGGCTGGGCTGGGGTGCCCCCCCTCAATATTTAGAGTCGGGGGGAGATGAACCCCACGACTGACCCATCCACAACCGACTTCCCTCTGCCCATCTCAACCAGGCAAGAGGTTGTGTTCTGCCTTCAGACCCTCACCCCAAAAAACTCTCCCTCTGGGCCCTGCTGCAGACCCGGAACGCCGGCCGGTCCCAGCGGAGGGGCTGGAGGCTGCTGGCACTGCTGGGATGCTCTGTGGGTCTCACAGAGGGGAGTTTGGGATGGAGAAGCCACAGGACACGAGTGGAGGAGTGCTCTGGGGAGCAGCTCTCCACCCGTGGGTGTTTCAGGGCGTGGGCAGAGCCGGGCTCCGGTGAGGACGGGAAGGTTTGTCCGGGCGTGCTACCTAACGAGATCCACACGGGAAACGGCTCCGGGAGCTGCTGCTTAGAGACCCAGGGAAGGTTTGTGATTGCTCTGTGACCTGAGCCTCTTCACGCCGGAGCTGGAATAGCCCTCGTCGCTGCAGACGCTCTGCAGGCTCCCTCTCTCGTCCGAGTCGCTGGGGCTGCTGCTGCTGCTGCTCCAGTCGAGGTCTGCGGGGAGATCGTCCATGCTCTCCACGTCCACTTCGATCTCTTCTGCAAGAGGAAGGCTGGGTGTTACAACGGGGGCGGGCAGAGCCTGGCCAGGCGGCCCCACTGCGCCCCCAGCGCGGGCTCTCACCTTGGTCTGAGTCCGAGCGCTCGGATGAAACAGTGGAGCCGATGCTGTCCATCCTTATCCTCTCCATCCCCAGCTTCTCCAGCTGCCTCTTCAGGTGCCGCTGCTCCCGCTGCAGCTGCTCTATTTGGTGTACGGCTTTCCTGTCGTAGTCTTCAAGCTTCTGCATGAGAGAGAGAAAGAGGAGGGACCCTGAGCTCTCCAGCAACACATCACAGTCACCACCGAGGGGCTCCCCAGCTTCAACACGCTCAGGACATCGAGCATGGCTGTCACAGCCTCTTGGCCCAGGGATGGAGAGGTCCAGACCTGCCCCGAAGCTGACGGAGAAGGGACATAAAGGACACTACTCCCTCCAAACAATTTACATGCACAGCCACGCTGGAGCCAGCCCCATCCTATTTATGCATTTTCAGAGCCTTTGATAACTGAGGAGTTGAACACAGCCCCATGCCAGCACTCCCCTGGTTATCTCTCAGCTCCTGGAGCTCTAAATACAACCAGAGCCCTGCCAAGTCAAAGCCTAAAGGGCAGAGTGAAGTCACCTGATGGGGACAGAGCCCGATTTATTGGGTGGGTGGGTTCAGCAGCACCGAACGAACCCACACTCACCTTGATGTGCAATTTGGCTTTCGTTAGTAAACTCAGGGTGGTGTGTCTGCTGTCTTCGGGTCCGAGTGGCACCAGCCCCTTCAGCTTCTCCAGACACAGCCGCAGGTGGGCACGTCTGTAGGGAGATCACACAACACGCTCAGCACGTTCCCAAAGGGCATTTCCCCCCTGTGAGCGTGGATAACCAGGGTGGTTGGAAGCTAAACCCAAGCAAATACCTTCCCACCCTCCAGGAGCTTCCATACGCTGGAGAAAACTGCAGCCAGGCTAAAGGACCCCTCCAAAAATCCCAACTCCAGCTTCAGATGGCCCCACCAACAGTGGAGCTGCCAAAGACCTCGAGGTTTTTGGGGGAGGTTATCTGCTTTTGGTCTTTCTCCTCCCAAAAAGCTTCACCACAGGGCTGCTGTCTGCTCACCACGGTGCTCCGCTGACAGCTGAAGCCATCAGGGATGACCCCACGCAGCTCTAAACCCAGCGCCTCCCTTGGGAGTGCTTCCTTTCCCTATTTTTAGTAGGAATGGGATGGGTTTGGATCTCTTGCCTTGGCACTCGAAGCTCTGGTCAATACTAAACCAGGTCCCTGAGGGAACATCGGCCCCAAGCAGCACCAGGCAGGGGAATCCCTCCCTCCCTCCCTCCCTCCGTAACACCCACATTCTGCCTGCATGAACACATAGGCTGACGCTTTCCTGCTCGCACACCGCTGCCGAGGGAAACCCTGGCTCCCCGGGGAAATCCCTTTACCAGTGGATAACCAAGATGCTCCCAGCATGAGCCGGTTTCCCTCATCTTTGGCTCCTTAACCCCATGATTTAGGTCACGTTCTCTGGCCCTGGTTGCAACACCCAGCTTTGAAACACCCCATCGACACCGGCAGCTGCAAACTGGGATTTTGCAAGTACCTGCCTATCTTGTTCTGGGCGCGTTCAGAGTCAACAGGCATTTGCCTACACAAAGTGCCTCACAACACAAACAAACCACGTGGGTTTTTTTTTTTTACTCTTTGGGTAAATCCCAAACACTGACAGGCTCAAAGCTGAGCCTTTGCAAAGACTGTTTTAGTGAGCAGGGGGAGGAAGAGCTGCCTGGAGCGGTGCAGACCGTGCCGTGCCACCTTACGAGTGAGATCTAGGGATAAGGAGCTGCCCTGCTCGGTGAGGACTGTGCCAGCAAAACCAAAATCCTTGGGTACCTCTGCTAAAAAAACACTGCCTCGTCATGCTGGCCAGAAAAACAGCGAATGGAAAAAAACCTGCCCGCCCTGCCGAGCAGAAGTTACGCAGTGGGGAGCGTGGCAGCAACCCGGCCAGCGCCCAGCGAGTTTCTGCATTACACAACACCCAAGGCCGGAGTCAAAACTGGGGTTTCCGCTTCAAAGTGTCTATCAAAGGGCATTTCTGCCAGGCTGGAAGTGCTGCCATGCTTCAAAACCCCCAGAAACCCCACTGCCTCTTGATAATAACCCTCAAAGGGTTTGGGAGCTTCCAAGCCCATCACGATGTTTCATGGCACTTGTCCTCGTGCTCTGTGACACACCTCACTCCCCTGTATCAAGCCAAGGTGCTGCTCACACCAGTTCTGGTCGAGGCCAGGGGTTACTGGCTGGAAGGGATTGAGCAAAGGCCAAAGGGACTCGTAGTCCCCAGGGGAGAGAAGCTCCTTTCTCCAGCCTGTTTGAAGGGGCAGAGAAGACGAAGCCTTTACTGCACTCACTTGTGCAATGTGACCAAGGGGATTTCAACATGACTCTGGTCTGAACAAGGAGGGAGGGATGCAAGGCAAGGCAAGCCTGAAGTAATCAAATGCTCATTTTCAAATGAGGAATAAACAGCCATGGCCTTTTCTAACCTGTGTCACGTGGGACACGGGCAGTTCTGCCTCTCAGGATACAAACCAGCCAGGTTCAGGCAGCAGGACATGGCAGGACCTGAGCCACCTCCAAACCATGCCCAGAAAATTGCAGCAGATCAAGGAGCACAGCAGCCATCCCACCAGCACGGGAGTGCCCCCGGAGCTGGGGAGGGCTGGGACCCTTCTCTTTAGCCAGGAGAGAGGTGGGATGAAGTGAACTCACCTATTCTTTTCCATCTCGTTGTGCGTCGACCTGAAAAAGAAAGAACAAGTAATTAACTCCTCCGTCTGATGGGTTACACCGCAATTAAAGGGAGGGACTTGGTAATGGCTCCCCGGGGAAGCCGCAGACCTCGGGGGCTCTCAGAGCCACTGGGGATGGTGGAAATGGTTCCTATAAAAGCATAAGATGGGATTTGAATGAGGAGAGGCTCAGTTTTAGGAGGAGGATGAAGTTGCTCTCCGGGCTCAGGGTGGGGAAGGAGAAGCTCCAGCCCCCAGAGCTGCTGCACATGCAGGGTACAAGGGCTGATCTCCAGGCAGGGAAGTTGCTCCATCTCCACCCAAACCTGCAAGTGAGCCTCTGTCAGAAAGAAAAGGGGGTTTGGGGACAGTGGGGCGAGCTGCCAGGAAGACAACAAGGTAAAGAAAAGATTCCCCGTGTCCAACACTGGGTTGGCACCCCCTGAGGAGAGATGCCAAATGTCACACTGGAACTCAGGGGGGCCTTAGGTCCATTTACAAATTCCCATTTCAACGAAGCAAAGAACAGGCAGAAAACACAAGCTGCTACTTATTGTCTTTCTGTCAAAACCCAGGACAGCTGCACGAGGCCATGCTGCCTGTGACACCAGGATAAGGTCACCCACCTGGGAGCTCTGGTGCCCAAGGGAAAACAAAGGATGCCCCTGAGGCACAGGTTGAAGACATTCACCAGGGTCTTTTTCACTTCACCAGCAGCATTTGGTGATGGATCCCTACCACAGCTCTCCTCCCCTCGACTTTCTAACGAGATTCAGCTTAGCTTGGCTCCTTTGGTTTGCTTTTCAGAGTCCAAAAACATTCAGTTCCAGGAGAGATGCTCCTCACTTAACACTACAGGCATTATCCTGACAGGCAGGGGAACATCAAGTTCTCCTCCAAGCTCAGAGGGACGAAGGCTTCCATCACCTTAACACTTTTATTAATAATAAATTCATTCCCTCTTCCACACCTTTATTTCAGAATCCTTAGCATGAGATTTGGGGTGGGTTTTTTTTTTTTGGTTTGCATTCACAATTGCTCATCTTTAGAAAAAAGTTCCTTAATTGATGGATTTTAATGCTGGATAAAATAAAAGGGGACCAAGAGGGGAAGGCAGCTTCACACCAGGGCTGGAAAACCACCTCATCACATGCCCCCAGACCCCTTCATCCCCTAAAACCACACCAGGATTCAGGGTACAAACAAAACTCCCAGGGCGTTCTGGGTGGTAGCTGTTGTGTGGCAGCTATCAAAGGTCAGCTGTGGCCACGTCACGCAAGACAAGTTTACTCCCAACCAGGAAAATGTGACATATCTGGTGACCTCGCTGCATTGCTCCTCCCTGGGCAAACAGCCTAAAATAAAGCAGCGAGGAAACGTGTGGGGATGAACCTGCTCAGGCTTTGCTCTGCTTGTTCCCCCCCCCGTTTGGAGGGGCTGGCAGTGTGTGTCCAGTCGTGGAGGTGGAGTTCCCAAAGATAATTCCACCTCGACACCGCCCAAGTGATTTTACCCTTATTAAAGTGACTGAATCGACCACGACGGCTCCGAGGTGGCAGCGGCTGTCGGACAAAAGCAGAAGGAGCAAATAAAAACAAGCCAGGGGAGTTAAGCAGAACTAAGCACTCCCTGAAAAAAAACCAAAACAAAAAACAAGCCCCAGGATGGTGGGACCTGTTCCTGCAAAACAATGCAGCTGCATGGATCTGACTTCACAGAATCATCACAGAATGGTTTGGGTGTGAAGGGACCTCACAGCTCATCTCATCCCAACCCCCTGCCATGGCAGGGACACCTCCCACCAGCCCAGGGTGCTCCAAGCCCCATCCAACCTGGCCTGGAACACTGCCAGGGAGGGGGCAGCCACAGCTTCCCTGGGCACCCTGGGTCTCACCACCCTCACAGCCAACGATTTCTGCCTAAGATCCAGTCTAAATCTCCCCTCTTCCAGTTTAAAGCCATCACCCCTCATCCTATCAGAGGACAAAATGTGTTTTAGCATTCCCAATTCCCATTCCCATTTAGCTGTGTGTTTAATGTGGGTGAGGAATAACCTGCATCCAGGCTCTGGGTGGATTTCAGCAAGGAACAATGAGAGAATTTTCCCTTTTTTCCCAAAGGGAAGCAGGACAAGGGGGTTTCATTTAAGCATCAAACAAAACCCTGCGCTCGGGCAGAGGCGTGTGAGAAACATCTCCCTTTCTTCTGGGAGAATCCTCACAGACTGCGAGCGGTTTCACTTCCCCAGCATCGGGACAGTGTGAAACCAAACCCCAACTTCCCCCTTCCCTCCAGGAAACCTCCCCACCACGTCAGGCAGTTCCACCCTTCGTCCCCACGTTCGCCCGAGATGGGAGGCTCCCCCCTCACCTCCCGCTGGGATGTTCCAGACACCCCGACCTGGCACCATCCCGACGCGGGGTGCCGATGGGAACCTGGCAACGGAGGTGTTGGGGGGGAAAAGGGGTGACAGTGGGGTGGGGGAGGACCGTGGGGCTGTGACAGCCTGAGCACCCAGTGACAGGAGGGTCCCCCAGTTGTGTCAGGTGATGGCAGGACCTTACTGGATCTGGTCACCTGGTGACAGGAGGGTCCCCCCAGCCCTACCAGGCACCCCATGACAGCAGGACCTGACCAGATCCAGTCACCTGGTGACAGGAGGGTCCCCCCGGCCCTGCCAGGCACCCCGTGACAGCAGGACCTGACCAGATCCAGTCACCTGGTGACAGGAGGGACCCTCCAGTCCTGCTAGGTACCCTGTGATGGCAGGACCTTAACGGATCCAGTCACCCGGTGACAGGAGGGTCCCCACAGCCCTGCCAGGCACCCCGTGACAGCAGGACCTGACCAGATCCCAGGCACCCCACGACGGGCAGGTCCCCCCTCAGCCCTGCCAGGAACAGCGGGACCGGTCACCCGGTGACAGGAGGGTCCCCCCCAACCTGGCCACATGCCCCGTGACAGCAGGACCTTACCAGAGCTGGGCACCCCCCGTGACAGCAGGGTCCTGTGACAGTGGGACTTCACCGTGCCCCGAGCACCCGGCGCCAGGAGGGACCCCCGGCCCTGCCAGGCACCGTGTGACAGCGGGACCTTACCAGGCACGGCTGCCCGGTGACAGCCCCCGTCCCGGGCCTTGCCAGGCAGAACCCTGACAGACTCCAGCACCCCGCCAGGCCTCGGGGGCGTGCGGCCGGCCGCGATCCCCTCCCGGCTCTCCGTGCCCGGTAATGGCCGTTACCTGCCGCCGCCGCCGCCTCCGCCGCTCTTCCTGGCCTTGGCACGGCGCCGCAGGGCCTCTCCGTCCTTACCGTCGGGCAGCAGCGAGGCGTAACCGTGCTCGGCTTCTGCGGAGAGATAACGGCGGGCCGCCCGTCACCGCTGGGCCCGGCTGAGGGGGGAACCGGGCCGCACCGGGCCGCGGGGAGGGGGTGCAACGGGTACCTCGCTCCCGCCGCTCCAGGTACTCAGCCGCCTCCAGCAGCATCTGGATGTTGAGGCCGCCGCAGGCCGCCATCGCGCCGGGCAGTGAGGGCCGGGCCGGGCCGGACCGGGCGCGGAGGGGGCGGCAGAGCAGGGACTGAAGGGGGCGGTGGCGCCGTCTGTTCGCCTCGCCCGGCCGCAACGCCAGGCCCCGCGTGCTGCCCCGCCCCTCGCCGCCGCTCATTGGGCGACGCCCCCCAGCCGCTGTTCTCTATTGGATAAAAGGTGAGCGAGGCCCTGCCCATCTCCCGCACGGGGGGGAGGGCGGTAAGGGGCCGGGCCCGAGGCCACGCCCGCTGTCACAGGCATTGGGGAAAAGCACCACGCCCTCCCGCCATTGTCCCCGCCCGTCGCGGCGCCCCGCCCATGCAACCGCCGGCCTGGCCCTTCCCAACCGCCTCACCCCATTGGGCGGCACGCCCTGCCACTCCTCCCGCCCTGACTCACTTCCTGCCACGGACAGCCAATGGCAGCGCAGGACGCGGAAAGGGGGCGGGGCGTTGGCTCCAGCTGGCGACCTGGGCCCACCCCGCCAAGCAGGGATCCCCTAAACAGGGCAGGGAGCACCTCGGGCCCGCCCCCCCCATTCCCCAATGCAGGGACCCCCCTCCCCAGTCAGGAATCACCCAGGGACCCCCCAAGCAGGGCACCCCCACCCCAGGCAGGGCTCAGGGCCCCCCCTGCACCCAAAGACACACCCCCCTTCTCCAAACTGGGAGCACCCCATCTCCCACAGCCCCTCCCAGACACGGGGGGGGCCCTCGGGCAAACAACCAGCTGGAGGGTTTCAGAGGCCTCCTCACTTGCGTTTTATTCCTGAATTATAAATATAAAAGGAAAAAAAAAATATAACCAGGGTTTTATTTTAACGGGAAACACATCAAAAAACAACACGGAAAACACCACGAAATCCCAGCGAGGAACAAACAGGGATACTGTAAAAAAATCCATGACTGCAGGGAAACGGTGACTCTCTGCTGCTCCAGCTGCAGGATTTGTTGGGAATAACCCAAATTCCTCCGAAACTGGGTCTCCGGGAAGTGAAGTCCCTCTGGGGGAGGTGGGTCCCGCCCCAGTGTCAGGCGATGAAGTCCAGGGGTCTGTTGAATCCCCCTTTTCGGTTCATGTATTGCCTGGGGGAGGGAAGGGACCAGCATCAGGTTTGGGGACAGCCTTGGGGACAAACCCCCCCACCCCAGGGGGCTCAAACCTCTGGAACTGCACAAAACTCCGGGGTGTTGGTCGAGAGCAGGTGAATATGAGGGTCCCCTTTTTCCTCTTCCCCTGCTCCCTTTGCAACCCAACCCAATTCCCCTGGATTTCTGTACAAACCCTGATCCCCATGTAAATCACTCCAGCCCAAGCCTGACCCGATTTCCCCCAGTTTCTCTGTAAATCACCCCAGCCTTTCGACACCAAAGCAATTCTCTTTAATCAGAAAAAAAAAAAAAAAAGGCTGGGCACAAACCTGTACTTCCTCTTCTGGGACACGTTGATGGCGTACGCGTTTGCTGCACCGTCCACTTTCTTCCCCTGAAAGACGTGAAGAAAAACGGTCCCAAAATTCAGTGTATTGTCCCCAAAAAGGGCACGGTGACAGCGGTGAGCCCACGGGAAGCAGCTGCAGGGTCCACCACACCGATCCGCGCTCACCTTCGTCGTGTCGAAGCAGGCGAAGCCCATCATCTTCATCATCTCGATTTCCTCTTCCGTCTTGCCCTGTAAATCTTCCTCTGCAACAAAAGCAGCGAATTTGACAAACACGGGCGCTGAGGTTCACCAAAACCAGTTTAAATAAGTGCCTGGGTGTCCCCTGCTCCCAGCCCAAGCGGGGAACTCAGGAGGTAAATCCGTCCCTCACCTGTGATCTGACGCTCTTTGCCTTTAGAGTCCTTTACCTCCTTCTTCTCTTCATCCCGCCTTTCCTTCAGCCGTGGTGGGGAGGAGGAGCTGGATCGGTGCCGTCTTGGTGACCTGACGTTGCAAACGCAGGTGGGTTTGCAGCTCCCCACCTGTGCCATTACCGTTTTACAGCGTTAACAAATTCCCACCGTCCCCACGCCACCCAAACCGCGCCTCGCCGGGGCTCTCCAGCTCCTCCCCACCCCAGTTGGTGGCGTTTCTGCCCCTCACCTGGACCGTCTCCTGTGCGGGGAGCGGGAACGGCTCCTCCTCCTGTCCCTGTCCCGGGACCGGGATCGCTCCCGTCGCCTCCTGTCCCTCTCCCGGGAGGTGGATCGCGAACGCCTGCGCTCTGCTCGGAGAAAGGCAGCACTTGGTTTACGTTCCGCTTTCCTCACGTCTCTCCCCCTTCATTGCCTGCTTTTCACAGAAAATCCCATTGACGCTGTGACAGCTTCCAAACAGAGACCCCCAAAACAACTCCCTGCCACCTCCTCCCCCTGACCCTCCCATGGCTGGACTCGGAGATGCCCATCAGCGCCTACAGAAGTGGGAAGGAAAAAGCCCTTCAGCCAGGAGAGAGGAGACGAACCTGACAGCAGATCAGTCCCCGAAATGCTGAGAGCATGGAAGTGGACGGGGGTCGGTGGCCATGAGGAGAAGGAGGAGGAAGAGAAGGAAGAGGAGGAGAGAAGCAGCCTCTGGTCTTCCCAGAGCAAAGAACCGAGGCCTCATCACCGCCCCCCCGGCCTGGAGGGGGTTCACCCGCTCGTCCCTGGGCTGGGGGAGCCCCTAGGGCCCTCTCCTACCCCTGTGCCGGTGACCTGGGGGCTCCCCCCGCCCCGGGCCTGCCTCCTTCACCTTCCCCCGCCAGCGCCCGCATCCTTCCCCCCCGCCAGCGCAGCCCCGTCTCATCGGGGCCGCTCTCGCTCCGGGGCCGATCTCCCCGACCTCTCTCCACCCCTATGGCCTCTCCAGTGTCCCCTCTGCCCCCTGTCCCCTCTCACCGCGCCGCGGCGGCGACCGGGAGCGGCTGCGGCCCATGGCCGCCCCTCAGCGCCCGCACTTCCGGCTGCAAGGCTCCTCAGCGCCTCCACTTCCGGCTTCACGACCCCTCGCGCCCCGCACTTCCGGTTCCGCCGCCAGCCCGCGGCGGAATCTCACTTCGCACCCACGGTCCCCTCACTTCGCACCGCTCCAGGTAACGCGGCCTCCCTGCCGCGGCCCGGGATTCCCCGGGGGAGCTCCCTTGCCTGAATCCCTCTGCGAGGGCGGACAAGGACCATTTGCTCCAAACCAAGAAGGTATTCGCCCGGTGATAAAGGTAAAGTGCTGTGAGTAACGTGGGGCTTGGGTCCCCACACAAGACCTCGAGGCCGGGGTTAGAGTCTGGCAACTGGGGGTTGGAGTCCCCAACCGGTGAACTGGTGTCACAAAGGGGTTCCAGTCCCCAACCAGTGAACTGTGTTTGTGTAGCAGGCGCAACTGGCACCAAGGAAAAGGCATTTTTCTTACAGCTATTGAAATTTAAATTGGGAAAGATAATAGGAACACATCAGTTTTTGTATTTACCAAATTCACCTAAAGCCTTATTAGGAAGAGATCTGTTAACCTTACTAGAAGCCAAGATTGAATTTGGCAGTGGGGGAATGACTATGAAAATACCCGAAGAAAAACTGATATTAGCTTTAAGCATCCGCAATATCACACCACAGTTAGCGATTGGAAATGATCCAGAAATAGAGGAAAGAATCTTTGATCGAGTGTTCCACATGGTATGGGAAACTGAGACCCCTGGAAGATCCAAAAGGGCAACCCCTATAAAAATTGAATTGAAAGATGATGCTCCTCCAGTATGTCACAAACAATATCCACTAAGATTGGAGGATAGGAAAGGGATTAAACCAATTATAACCAAATGTTTAGATCAGGGACTACTGGTAGAATGTAGATCACAATACAACACTCCCATACTACCAGTTAAGAAGCCAAATTGGTGCAGGATCTTAGGGCAGTAAATCGGATCACTAAAACTTTATACCCAGTGGTGGCTAACCCTTACACATTGTTAACAAAACTTCAGTCTGAGTGGGGATGGTTTACTCTCCTGGATCTGAAGGATGCCTTCTTTTGCCTGCCTTTAGCAGAAGAAAGCCGAAAGGTTTTTGCTTTTGAGTGGGAGAATCCGAGTGATTATGGAAAAATGCTGACTTAAGCAATTGTGTACAGATTAGTGTATTTGCAGTAGAAAATACAGCTAGCAGAAAGAGGCTAATATAGTTTAGAGTTAAAAAACTAACCAGCAAGGATAAAAGTTTGGAGCTGCTAAACAGAAATGCTTAGCAAGATAAGGGAAGAACTGAGAGACTCGTCCTTGAAAGAGGAGCAGTCAGACCCGAGTGATCAAACGGTGTTGGGTAGGGGGCCCCAAAGACAACACTCCCCCAGGAAGGAGGGACTGGTAAGAACCACAGTGCTAATTAAGGGGTCCTGGAAACCAGAACAGACCGGTCTGGAGGGATGAAGTAAGCAAAGGTAAAAAGGACACCGCGAGGACAACCCAGAGCCTTCCTCCTGAAGACCCCCGAGGACGGCCACCACGCAGCCAGAGGCGTGGAACATTATAATGACTTCCTGTAAATCTCCTCCCTGAGACCCTCCCAGTGATGGCATCCCCATTCCCACCTGATGTAAACTTATGAATATGCAACACTTCAGGCTGTAAAAAGAGCATGCTCCTGGCTCCAGGGGGGCTCGAGAGGAGGAGCGATCCCCCGAGTCCTGGATCCACAATAAACGGACACCTGCTGCTAACGATCCTCCTCAGCTTTGCAGTTATTTTCAAGAGGCAGATTTTGCGCTCATCAAAACACAGGGTTTATTTACAGACAGGCGTTACACAGCGCTTTCCAGCGACGATTGTCAGACACCGGCGGTCGCCCTCGCCAGCCCGTGGGACGCCCCGCTCCCGCCTGCCCACGCTCCCCTCCAGCCGTGGCAGCAGCCCCGGGGGGCAGGCAGCCTCCTCTCAGCATCATTTCCGTGGGTGTTCAGCACCTGCACCCCTCGCCGAGGCCCTGTGTGCTGGGCCCAGGGTGTCTGCCAGCCCCAGGTGGCAAAATGGGTGCTGAGTCTAGTTGAAACCTTGGCATTGCCCTCCTTTCCTATGGTGTGTCAGTGCATCTGTGGCCACAGGTGGGAACCCAGCCACTCTTCAGTTGAGGGGGGAAAATATGGAGGGCAACAAACACAAGACCCATGGGTGGCAATCAGCATCTCTCAGGGCACAATTTGCCTTGCAGCCAGCAGCAAGGGGCACATCCCTGCCTCCTGGGGGGAATCTCAGCCTTGCCAAAAAGAGGTGAGAAGAAAACAGTGAGCCATGAGCCTGCCTGCAAGCAGCAGACAAAATGCTGGCAGGGAAAAGTTGTCCCAAGGATGCCCTGACAAGTTGGGGAGCCACAGTACTGATGTGATCCTGTATCTAGTTTCTTTCAGCTTGAGTGGTGAGGTCCCACAGTGTGATGGCAGCCCTTTGAGCCTTCCTCCCTGCTGAAGGCACCGGCGTCTCTCTTTCCTGCCCTGCACAAGACACCTAACACACCCTGGACCTCCATAGGGAGGGGAAATAAATCCCCATCTCCTCTGCAAAGCCCCTGGTCCTCAGAGAAAAGGGGTCACAAAGCCCCTGGGGACACACCCTCCCTGCAGCAGCACCGGTCTGGTGACAGGGTACACGGCAGTGTTGTAATTCAGGTACTCGCCCCAGATGTGACTGTGCCGGGTCAGGGAGGCAATGCAGCCACCCCTGCAGGGGCTTTCCTGGCTTAGGGCATGCAGAAGGATGGGCAAGATGACAAAAATAGCCTCAAAGAGCCTTAAAATCAGTGGCAGTAAACAGTCACAGAGCTGTGGTTTGCGTCTCAAAGTGCTCTCTGCTGAACAGACACCGACCACAGGCACAGGCACTGGGCTGGTGTTCGTGCCATCCACTGCAGGGGGTGAATTTAAGAGCTCAGGGTTCCCCTTCCCTTGCTGGGGAGCTGTGGCTCTAATCCCAGTAGCAGAGCTCAGGGCAGACATTGGGCAGGGCAAATGCTTTCCCCCAAAGCTGGGCTCTGCTTGGCCCTGGGGCTCTGGCAAGATGCCAGCCAGGTGTGTGTATTTTTGCAATTTCTAAAAGCTTTTGACCTTTTACTTTTCATTTCAGAATTTGCCTGGCAACGCCCCATATTGCAGCCCTGCAAAGAAAACCAGCCCACATTTACAGACCTCCTCCTTTTGACCTGCCTGTGCCCTGTGTCCTCACTGCCCCCCAAGAATTCCTGCCTGGCCCAGGGCTTTTCTGGAGGGAAAAACAAAAGCTGAGAGCTGCCTCACAGCAGCGAAAAGGCTTCAAAACCACGATGGTGGCACATGGAAAAATCATATTGGGGTGAGGAAACCCAGTGGTCTCAGGGGTGGGGTTTTGGGGCTCCCCTCTACAGCCCAAACCCCCTCCCCCTGCAGGCAGGCTTCAGGTGAGCACCCCCAGAAGATGGCAAACCCCTCGTGGCTTGCAGGGGGACAGGGGCTGGTCACTTTGGTTTTGTCCCCTAAATACCAGCATCAGAGCAGCTGTGGGGCAAAATTGGCATCACTGGTTTTCTCCTTCCCTTTGGGCACGGCCAGGAGGTGGGAACGACGGTCGTGTCGCCGTACGGAGCGCTGGAGGTGAGGCGGCTGGGTGGGAAGGAAATGCCAAGCAGGGTTTGAACTTGTGCCTGGGAATCTGGAGCTGGGGAAAAAGCAACGATCCAGCCTGGGCTGCCTGATGGGTGTTGGTGTGGGCAGAGCCCCGGCACAGCCACGGCCGCGTGCGGTGGCATCGCCGTGAAGCGGTGGTGGGGATGGAGGGATGGTGGTGGTGGCAGTGCCTCTGGCTGAAGTGAATCGGCAGCGTGTGTTTGTCCCGAAGTAGCACTTAGTGAGTGAAGTTTTGCTCAGTTTTAAAGAACACAGACACTTCCTGGAGGCTCCTTTTCTTCTCCGTTCTCAGGTGCGGTGCAGCGGGGGCGTTCCCGGTGGCGTGAAATCCTCGTGCGGTGAATACGTGAGACGGTGGCACGAGGAGAAGGGGACTGAGAGTGGCTTCTCCGTCCCTGGGAGAGGAAGATTGTGATCTAGGAAGGAAAGGCTCTCAGCCCCACCACCTCGGCCTCTCCTTCAGAGAGAGCAACCCCACCGTGTTCAGCTTGAACCGATTCCCCCAGCGAAACGGTGAGCGATTTTGCTCAGGGGTGAAGCCAGCGCCATTCCAGCAGAGCTTGAAACAGAAGATTAAAACAAAATAACAACAAAACACCCTTTTTCTTCCTCAAACCAAGCGGTTCCAGGCTGCACCCCACAATTCACAAGCAGCAGGTGGCGGGGGGGGGAAGAAAACCAAACCCACACCCCTCATCCCACACGTGGGAAGGGGCTGGTGCCCGGGAGGGAGAAGGGAGAGCTCGTGGGAGGAGGGAGATGGCAGCGGCAAACGGGGGCCACAATCTGTCCTTAAGCTCGGTGACCGCCTCCGAAAGCGGGTGACGGGGGACGAGGTGCCTCGTGCCAGGAGTACCCGGAGCACAACTCGCCTCCGGGCTTTTCGGCTGCGCCTCCGCCAGACGCATGACGCAGGAGCTGTCCCTCTGCCTCGGCGCCTCCGTCGGAGAGGTGCCCGGCTGCCGCCGTGGCAGGAGGCCTCGGAGGAGACTCAAGATTCGATTTTTTCCTTCTTTTTGCCTTTTTTCAGGAAAGACGGGGTCCGGAATTTCTTCTTCTTCTTCGAGGGTGATTTGGAGGGTGAACCTTCAGGGGAGACGGGGCTGCTGGTCACCGTCTCCTTCTCCTTGGGGGCATCTGTGTCAGCGTTGGGGGGAGAGGTCGTCCGGCCCCCCCCTTTGCCCAGGCTGTCCTCCGTGCTTTGCTCTTCGTCCTTCCCGTTCACCACCGCCGGTGGCTCCTTCTCGGTGGTGGAATCGGCCGGTGCTTGGTCGCTGTCTGCCTTCTTGTCACCTTGGCAAGGGGAAAGGGGAGAGGTGAGGCTTGGGGTGGTGGCTGCTTGTGCTGCGGAGGTTTAAGTCCCCCCACATTTGCCGGTTTGACCTGGGCAGGAGCAGGATTTGGCCCCCCCGTGGATGGAAAACGCGGGGACCTGATCCCTTCCTGCTGCAGGAGCTGCTTGCCTGAGCCTTCCCCCCACCCCTCTCCCCGCAGGACGAGCGACAGTGGGATGGAGAGCTGGGAAGAGGCAGGCAGGGAGGGTGGTGGGCTCCATTCTGGCCTCACCGCTGAAAATAAAGCAAGCAGCAAAGAAAACAAGGCAACCCAAGGCGAAACCCTGAGTGGGGCCAGCACTCCCTGTGGGAGCGTGTCCAAAATGGGCCACGGAGAGCAAGGTCACCCCGAGCTAGCGGGGAGAGCGGTCGCCCGCGTCCCTCCTCCCGCAGCCAGGCTCGAGGACGGCCTCTCCGTACTTACTACAGTGACAAGTATTCAGAGTCAGAGGTAACTCCTTGGGTGAAAGCCACACGTGGAGGAAAGAGAAAGGAAGACGTTGTGGAGACAGACAGACAGACACCATGAGACACGGTGAGAAAGCGAGAAGCCGCACGCTCCCACTGCCCTCTCCCACGCCCTGTGACCCACCAAAGGACAAATCTGTGCTTGGGGACGTGTGATAACGGGGATATCACACCCCTCAGAGTGTCAGGAGGGGGACAGAGGTGTCCCCTGCCCCTGCCATGGCGTTCAAGGCAATCGGCTTTGGTACCTGAATCCCCATCAGCCCCACCGGAGTGGGGGACCCCCCCAGGGAAAGGCAGAAGGACCCAGGGGTGACATTTATCTGCATTTCAGCAGGGTTTGGCTATAGCCACCCTCATCCCCTCGCTGGAGGCCCACTGCTCATCTCCATTTGGCTGCTGAGCCCGGCCCCTTGCTACCCCACTCACCCTCCGAGGGCTCCGGAGCCGGGCTCTCCGTGGGCACCGCGGCCGGGCTCTGCGGTGGGGAGGTGGGGGGCGATTTGGTGGGGGGGACCTGGCTCTCCTCTGCCACAGCGTCCTTCTCACCTGCCAAAGGAGAGATGTGCCGGCCCCGAGTCCACCGAGTGCCAGCCCCAAGGGGGGTTGGGATCAGGGTTCCCCCAAACCTCTCTCACCCTGCAGCTCCAGCTTTTTCCTCTCCACCTCCTGCTTGTACTCCTCCAGCTCCTGGTCTGTGAGCTGGCTGAAGGGGTTTGGGGGCTCTGGCTCGGGGGGTGCCTCCTCCTGGGATGCCTCTTTGGCCTCTGCATCCCCCAAATGACTCTCTGTGGACTGAAACACACACACAACCCCCCCAGAGCTGCATCACCCCCCGATCGGCGGGATGCCAGGAAGCCAAGGAAGGGCTGGGGATGTGGGGCTGGGGACACAGGGTGACCTACGGGGCTGCGGCTGGTCTCGGCGATCACGCTGGCCAGCAGCTGCGACTGGGGCCCGGCTGACTTCACGTCCTGGCGGTTTTGCTCTCGGATCTGTGGGTGAGATGCAGAGCGAGGATGGGGAAAAAGCATCCCTGGGGTCTGCTGGGACCCTAGCACCCATCTCTGAAAGACTCTGGGTCTTTGGGAAGAGACTGTACCTTGTTCCTCATCTCCAGCACCTCCTGTGGGTCTGTGTAGAGGGGGACGAACTGGTTGGGGTTCTCAATTCGGATGGGGGTCCCGCTGCTGCCTTTTTCCACCTCGTCTGCTTTCAGCCACTGTGTGACACAGAGATGAACCCCCAGTAAGCACGTGTCGTGGAGAGAGGAGACCCTGGTAAACCAGCCTTGCAGAGAGGGGAGACCCCGATAAAGCCCATAGGTGCTCAGCCCCCCAGGCTGGGGAGGTGGGAGTTTAAAATAAATATTATTATGTGGAGCGGGGAATAGATGAGGAAAGTAAAGTTAAATGAAGGCACTGCCTGAAGCATTTCTCACTTCTGGAGGATCTCTGGCTCTTTCTGCCCACCAAATTTGATGGGATTAAGAACATCCCAGGCATCCTCCATCCACCTTTTTTGTTTGGTACCCAAAACCCCACCCCACCTCCACCTGGGCTGATACCTTTCCCCTTCCCAAATTAACCCAAACACCCCCAGGATGCCCTGGCAGCACCACACCGTCGTCTTTGTCTTCTGGCTGCCAGCGCTGCCCTGCTGCTCCTCAGCCACGTTGACCCTCATGTAGGTGTTGGGAGTGTTGAGCCACCTCGTCTTCTCCTTCTGCTGCTTCTGGGCGTGCTGGCGCAGCGCAGGGACAGGGGCAGCCTCCTCCTCGAAGACGAAGGCTGTGACTGTGGCGGGGATCAGCACGTCACTTTTGGGCTTGCTCTTCTCTTGCACAAAGGGGTAGCGGTAGGTGTAGCCCGTGCGGTAACCCTGGAAAGGCAGAGAGCACGGTGGTGAGTAATAAAAGGATAAAAAGAGAGATTTTTGTGTGTTTTGGGGGAGCTGGCTGTGTTTCAGCACTAGCCAGTCAGTGCTCACCAGGTTGTCCAGCATCCTCATCAGGGCTTCAAACTCGTGCTCGCCCAAGCGGCTCTTCTGCATGGGCCCGAAGGTGCTGCCAGCCCAGTGCACCGAGCCCACCTCGTGGGGCCGGTGCTTGGCACGCTCCAGCACGATCAGGTTCTCCGCGCCGCCCGCGCTCGCCAGCGCCGACACCTACGGCCGAGCCCAGGGACACACGGCTGATGGAGCTGGCCCCAGCCCCGCTCCCAGCCCCTGTGGAGCTGGGCAGGTCTGTCCCATCCTGGGCACTGTGCTGGCCTCAGAGACCTGGCACAGCTCAGTGCACGGTCCTAGAGCAACATGCTGGCCTCAGAGACCTGGCACAGCTCAGTGCACGGTCCTAGAGCAACGTGCTGGCCTCAGAGACCGTACACAGCTCAGTGCTTATTCCCTGGGGCAGTGCCCTGCCAGCTGAGACCGTACACAGCTCAGTGCTTATTCCCTGGGGCAGTGCCCTGCCAGCTGAGACCGTACACAGCTCAGTGCTTATTCCCTGGGGCAGTGCCCTGCCAGCTGAGACCGTACACAGCTCAGTGCTTATTCCCTGGGGCAGTGCCCTGCCAGCTGAGACCGTACACAGCTCAGTGCTTATTCCCTGGGGCAGTGCCCTGCCAGCTGAGACCGTACACAGCTCATCACAGGTGCTCACCTGTATCTCACAGGCCGCCTGCAGATGGAAGATGCTGTAGAAGGCCTCCTCAGCCGTGTCACCCAGCGCCAGCACCCCGTGGTTGCGCAGCACCAGGATCTGTTGCACCAAGCACAGGGAGAGGGTCACGTCAGCAGGACGAGGGCATAACCACCCTCACACCCCCCTCCCCATTGTCCCCCCCCTCACCTTGCAGGTGGGGCCAAGGGACTTTTGGAGCTCAACCCTATCAGCTTCATCCTCCACCTCCCCACGGAAGTCGAAGTAGGCGACGTCCCCCAGCAGCAGAGCGGCGCGGGAGATGGGCAGGACGCCGCAGCGCATGGCCGACACCTGCAGCCGAGCAGGGAAAGTGTGAAACCCCCCCTGTCACCCACACACACCCCAAAATACCCTGCCCCCCCTCCCCCAGTATCTTACTGCAGCCGTGGCCGGAGTGTGCAGGCGGATGATGCAGCGGGCATCAGGGCGGGCAGCGTAGATGGCAGCGTGAAGGCTGAAGCTGCGGGCGTCGGGGGCGAAGCCGGTGCTGCCCTGTTCCACTACGGCCCCCAGCACGTTCACCTTGACCTTGGAGGGGTGGGGTGGTGGGATTCAGAGGTGGCTGGTTCACCTCTGTCCCCAGGAGCGGGGATGGGGTGGGACGCAGAGGGATGCTCACCAGGCTGGCTGCTGTCACCTCGCTGCATGCCAGCCCCTGCGGGGCCACCAAGAAATGCTCCTGCTCCTTGCTGACCCGCAGCTGCACCAGGGAGAAACATATAAGCATAAAAAAGAAAATTACAGTTCCCCCCCCCCAAAACACACCCCCACAAAAAAACTTCAGTCTTTCCAAAACCCTCACTCCCCACCCCAAACCCTCCAAAAATCCCCAACCCCTCCCAAACCTCCCCACAACCCCAAAACCCAACTGCTCCCAAAGATCCCCCCCCCAGTCCCCCCAAACCCTCCAAAAATCCCACTCCCCCTCCAAAAAAACCCCATAACTTCCCCAGCCCCACCAAAATCCCTGCTTCCCCCCAGAGAACCCCCCCCAGCCCTCCCCAAACCTGCAACCCCTCCAAAACCCCATCCTTAAAAAAACCTCCCAACACCTCAAAAAAAAAACTTTTAAAACCCCTCCCAGGGCCCCCCAAACCCCCCTGTGGGGTGCTCATAGTGACAGCAGCATGCCCCAGCCCCCCAAACTCCCCCATGGGTGCTCACAGTGATGGCAGTGTGCCCCAGAGCCCCCCCCCCCCAGCCCCCCAAGCCCCCCATGGGGTGCTCACGGTGACAGCGGCATGCCCCAGAGCCCCCCCCCCCAGCCCCCCCAAGCCCCCCATGGGGTGCTCACGGTGACAGCGGTGTGCCCCAGCTGGGCCCAGCCATAGAGGTCCAGCAGGCGATGGATGCTGCCCACCTTGCAGCGCATCAACCGCTCCCCCTTGGCCAACGCGGGGGCCTCGGGGCCGTGCAGGTCATTGATGGGGGTGACAGCCACCAACCCTGGGGACAGGCCACCACCACACACCCCACCACCACCACAGTGAGCTGGAGGTGTTGGGGGGACAGGATTGACCCCACACACACCCCCAACCCCAGGGGTTTTGCAGGGATGGGGGAGTGGAGGGTTATGAAGTTGGGTTTGGTGGCCCCCAAGGTTTGGTGGCACCAAGGGTTTGGTGGCACCCAAAGGTTTTCAGGGGCTCCCAAAGGTTTTGGTGGCCTCCAAGAGTTTGGTGACCCTCAAAGGTTTGGTGGCCAGCTGGTTGGAGTGACCTCCCCTCTGTCCCCACGGTCCCAACCCCCTCCCTCCAGATGTTTCCTCACTTACAGCCCCATAAATTAAGAAAAACCCTCAAGAATTTCACTAAATGGTTCCGTTTTCCCCCCAAAACGCCCTTGGTGGGCACGGCCGTACCCATGGGGGAGGTGGGGAGGACAGCAGGGGACGTGGTGGCCATGAAGTCGGCGATCTGCCGCAGGGCCCAGATGTGGGACGAGTTGTTCCCCTTCTTCATCTGCTCCTGGATGAGGCTCTCCAGCTCCTCCCTGAAAGACTGTGACATCCCAGTCCTGCTGGTGTCACCTCCCCTTGGAAGGGACGTGGTGGCCCAACAGGGACCATCTGGTGGCACTGGCGTGGGGGGCACCACCAGCTCGGTGATGGTGACACCACCAGCTTGGTGGCACGGTGATGGTGGCACTGCCAGCTCAGTGTCAGTGACACTGCTGGCTTGGTGGCACGGTGATGGTGGCACTACCAGCTTGATATCAGTGCCACCACTGGCTTGGTGGCACAGTGGCAGTGGTGGCATTGGTAACTCTAGCAACACCATGGGCTTGGTGGCAGTGACACCACCAGCTTGGTGGCACAGCAGTGGCGGTGGCACCACCAGCCAGGAGGTGACATGCCCTGAGCCAACACGTGGTGGCATTTGGGGCAGGAAGAATGGGGTTGGGGACAGGACTGGGACAGGAGGGATGAGGTTTGGGGACAGGAGGGACAGGGTTGGGGTCCCCGAGAGGCGCAGCCCCTCACCGGGCTCTGGAGGATCATGGTGACCCGCTTCTTCTGCTCCATCATGTTGAAGTCCTGCCGCAGGTCAGCCGCCATCTTCCGCGCCCGCAGGTACTCGGGGTCCTCCTCGGCCAAGCGCTCCAACAATCGGGGGGCCCCGGGGGCGGGGGGCGAGGGCAGGGGCTCCGGGCTGGCCGCCATGCTCATCCTGCCACCGGGACGGACAGAGGGACAGACTGTGTCGGTCCCTGCCACCCTCAACCCCCCCTGAAATACAGATTGTGAAGAAGCCACCAAAAATATTCCCCTGCAGCTGCACCCCACAGATAAGCCCCATATGGCCCCTGCCCTGCCCATCGGTGTGACGAGTTGGCAGTCAGGGGACACTTGGGGTGGGGGGGGCCCCCCCACTGCCTGCACCACCCAGGCTCCATTCCTGCCCTGGGGAAGCAGCAGCCGAGAACAGGCAGCTCAGCGCACCGATGGGAGCAGCACCCATGACACCGCCTCTGAATCGGGGCCACGTGCCAGTGAGGGGGTGACACACATTTAGGGGGACCCCCACAGGTCCTAAAACACCAGTGCTGCCCCCCTCCCACTGGCCCAGGGCATCTGCAATGAGGCTTTTTGGGGGTGCTGCTGCTGCAAACCCCCCCCAAAAAACACAGGGCACCACTTGTCCCCCAAGATATAGGGGGGGTTGCCCAAATTTAAAATATTCCTGCAAATCCCAGGGGTGCACCCCCCACCAGAGCCCCCCCCCATCACTTGGTGTTTTGACCAATGCAAAAGCAGAGACACCCTCCCACCCCACAGCCCCCCCCCCCGAAGCCCCCCAGTTTTTCAGCGCTGGGACCAACCTGGCTCAGAAGGAAGCAGGGAGCCTTTTCCAGCCCAAAATTCCCGGTGGGAGGGGGGGTCCCACAGTGGCCCCCCAAGCCCAGGCTGTGGGCGAGCGTCAGGCGGTGGCGATGTCCTGGTCACCCCAGCAGTTTTGTCCCCCAAAAAGGAGGGGGGGAGAGCAGAGTGGTCTCTAAGAACCCCCCCCCACATCACCCAGTGCCTGAGGGTGGGTGGGTGGTTGGGGGGGGGGAGGACACGACATGCCTAAGCGGTACCCGCCCCCACCCCAGCATCCCCAGCCGCCTCCGCCCTCACCGCACCCAACGCCGCTGCGGCAGCCGCAGGGATGGCGGATGAAGATTAAAAATATAGGGATTTTTTTTTTTTTGGGAGGGGGGGATGCAGCATTGCACACCCCCCCATGGATGGGGATTGATGGGAGGGAGGAGGGGGTCGGGTACCAATCACCCTCGGAGGATAAAGGCCTGGGAAGGGGAGGGGGGTGGGGGGGAGATGCGCTACAGCCCTCCCATACCTGCATGCAGCCAGCTTGGGGGATAAAGGATGGAAAG
The DNA here is from genome assembly GCA_028020825.1 of Podargus strigoides. Taxonomy (NCBI): domain Eukaryota; kingdom Metazoa; phylum Chordata; class Aves; order Caprimulgiformes; family Podargidae; genus Podargus; species Podargus strigoides. The sequence continues at coordinate 73,845,133 of CM051622.1, read as the reverse complement.
AGGGGGGAGGGGGTGACCCACCTGCCCCCTCCCCCACTCCCAGCCCCCCCAAACCTTCCCTGGGGGAGAGGGATGCTGCGGCCGGGAGGATGCTGCCATCACCCACCTCCTCCTCAGAGCATCCTGACAAAGGGCCCCCCCCCCTCCTCTGCCGACACGCCACGCGTGGCCCCGCCCCACTCACGACGCAGGGGGGGTGTGAGAGGGAAGCCCACGGACACCCCCACCCCCCCCGGGAACCTCAATGTGTGTAAATAACCTGGGAAGGGGGACACAGCAGACACCCCAAAAGCCCCTTTTTATTCTGAGATTAATTGGGAGTTATATTAGATAACCTGGGGGGAGCAATGCTAATTGCTAATTACATTTACATAGAGCAATTAATTACAGCTCTGCCCGCCCCCCCCGCGGTATTTTAGGGGTCATGGACCCCTCCCCTCTTCCCCCAAAGTTTTGGGGAGGGGGCAGGTCCAGGTGCTGGGTTTAATGGGATGCAGGGACAGGGGCTGAGGTTGGTGCTGGAGCACTGAACTTGGCCGTCACGCTGGGTCCCCCACGGGTCTCTGTAGGACACCCCCCCATTTTTTCAGGGTTTGGCAGCAAAAACCTTAAAAAAAAAAAAAAAGAAAAGAAAATATTTTGCTCCTTTGGAATATTTTGGGGGGTAAATGCTGATTCGAAGCAACTCATGGTTTATGTTGATATAAACCAGAGGCTCCCCAAAAACCTGAGCCCATAGGTGGGAGCTCCCTATAGGACCCATGGGTGGCCTCTCCCCACCCCCTACTTCAGGGTGACCCCCACCTCCAGATTGTCTGTTGTGTCATCCCCCCCCCAAGGAACACTTGACCCCATCCCCCTTGCCTAGGGCTCACCCCCAACTCACCAACCCCCCGCTCTCCTGTTGTGGCCCCAGACATGGGGGGGGGAAGGATAAGATGGCCCCATGGACACAGAGGGGGGCAGTGCCAGGCCAGGTCCCACGGGTCCCCCCTGGGGGCACCCGTTTGCTGTCACCCGTCTCCTGCTCAGCATCTGTGTCCAGCTGCTGGGAAAACAGGGGAGAAAAGGCAAAATGTCAAGTAAGAAAACCCAGATCAGCACTCCCCCACAGGTTAGGGGGGGGTTAGGATGCAGGGGGTCTTTTGGGGTGCCCCCCCATACCTCACCGCCCCCCGTCTCGGCCAGCACCAGGCGCAGCAGGCGGATGTACTCGGCAGCAGCTTTCAGGGTGTCCACTTTGCTGGGCTTGCGGTCCTGGGGGACGAGGGGCACGAGGGTCCTCAGCCTTGAGAAACTGCTGTTCAGGTTCTTAATCTGCTGGGGGGAATGAAATGGAGTTATACTGCAGGGGGGGGGCACACCCCGGGATTAATCCGGGCTCCCCAGAATTAAACGGGGAACTCCCAGGATTAAATTGTGGGCCCTAGGATTAAATTTGCTCCCCCCCGGGATTAAACTAGGGACCCCAGAATTAAACAGGGCCCCCTCCCAGATGAAAGCAGAGACCCCAGGATTAAACTGGTCTCTCCACCCAAGATTAAACCAGGGAGCCCAGGATTAAACTCACTTTCCCCCAAGGATTAAACCAGGGACCCCAAAATTAAACTGCCCCCCCCCCCAAATTAAACCAGAGACCCCAGGATTAAACCGGGCCCCCCCTGGATTAAATCAGGGACCCCAGGATTAAACTGCCCCCCCCCCCCGCCCCACTCCCCCCGGATTAAACCAGAGACTCCAGGATTAAACTCCCCTCCCCCCCCCCCCCCCCCCCAATTAAACCAGGGACCCCAGGATTAAACTGCTCCCCCTGAATTAAATCAGGGAGCCCATGATTAAACTCACCCCCCTCCAGGATTAAAGCAGGAACCCCAGGATTAAACTTCCCCCCACAAATTAAACCGTAGACTCCAGGATTAAACTCACCTTCCCCCAAGGATTAAACCAGGGACCCCAGGACTAAACTGCCACCGCAAATTAAACCAGAGACTCCAGGATTAAACTGCCCCCCCTAAATTAAACCAGGGACCCCAGGGTTAAACTGCCCCCCAAATTAAACCAGGACCCCAGGATTAAATTTACCTTCCCCCAAGAATTAAACCAGGGACCCCAGGGTTAAACTGCCCCCCCCCCCCGGATTAAACCAGGGAGCCCATGATTAAACTCACCCCCCTCCAGGATTAAACCAGGGAGCCCAGTATTAAACTGCTTAAACCAGAGACCCCAGGATTAAACTGGGTTTGCCCCCTCTCCCTCCCCCCCAGATTAAACCAGAGACCCTGGGATTAAACTGGGGACCCCAGGATTAAACTGGGTCCCTCCAGGACTAAATAGGGGATTCCAAGATTAAACTGGGTCCCTCCAGGACTAAATAGGGGATTCCAAGATTAAACTGGGTCCCTCCAGGACTAAATAGGGGATTCCAAGATTAAACTGGGGACCCCAGGATTAAACTGTGCCCTCCTGGGATCAAACAGGGGCCCTCAGGATTAACCCAGGACCCCTCCAGGATTAAAACTGCCCCCCCCCCGTTATTAAACTGTGCCCCCCAAATGCAGCAGAGATGCCAACCCCCTCCACCCCATAACCTGCTGCGTGTCCCCACCTAGAGCAGCCCTGGGGTGGACCTGGGTGCCACCAGGTGGGACATCGCTCGCAGCCCCCTGGGGTTCAGGGTATTTGTTTGGGGTGGGGGGGTGCAGAACGGGTTTTTTTGGGGGGGGGGGGGGGTCACCTCACCCTCTCACGCTCCTTGGCATTGGCCACCTGCCGTCGCTCCAGCATCTTGGCCAGGTCCCCGTCGGGCTGGTACCCCCCGGCCGGCTGCTTGCGCAGGCGGGCGATGGCGGCGGCGCGGGGCAGAGGGCCGAAGCGCTGCCTCAGCACCACATCCAGCACCTCCGGGGCTGGGGTGCGCAGCAGCACCCCCGCCGGCCTCCCCCCAGCTCCACTGGCGTCCCCCATAACCCAGCTCCTTCACCCCAACCTCACCACCCCGCGCTCTGCCCGAAACGAGGGGGAGAACACCTGAAAAGGGCCTGGAAAAGGCCCTGACCGGGGTTAACGAGGCTGAGGAGCCACAGGTGGGCCCGTGGGGCCAACGAGAGGGGCAGGGGCGGGGACCAGGAGGGGGACATGGCTGTGCCTCAGTTTCCCCGCTCAGTGGCCAGCCCCTAAACGCCGGTGGCCACAAGGTTTTAACCCAAAAAGGGACCCTCAAACGTCCCCAGGAGCAGAGGGGGGGACACTTGTGGGGGACAAGGCCTGACACCCCAGGGATGGGCGGCTGGCGTGGCCCCCCGCGCCCCCCCAGTGAGAACCAGGGGGGTTGTCTGGGAGGCATCGTGTGTCCCTGAAAACGGGGAGCGCTATTTTGGGTGGGGAAATAAAACCGTGAGGGATTTGATTTCGGTAGGTGGCAGTGTGAGTCCCTGCCATGCTGGGAACCGCAGCGCAGGTGGAAAAAGGGGTGAAAGTCCCCTTCGGACACCAAAAACTGGGGCTTTGTCACCCTGGGTTATTCATGGAGGGGGGGAACCGCATCCCAGCCCCATCCCCGGGATGGTTTGCCCCCTCTATAATACCATCTGTCCTCCCCTCTGGTGTTTTCAGGGAAAACCCCCCTGAGGTGGCTCGCCCTGGGGGGGTTTGGGGGCTGCAGGTGCCCCGTGGGTGCAGAGGGGACGGACGTGTCCTCCCGTGCAGGGCTGCGACCGCCGTGCCTCAGTTCCCCCAAACCTGACAGCACCTGGGGGGGGCTGAAAACCATCCCCACCTGCACCAGGGTCCTGCCACTTTCCTCCTCGCCCACAGGGACACAGGGGCTGGAGGGGTCAATTGCAAAGACACCCCCAAACGGGCCCTGGGGGGGACACCTGGAAGGGAAATGAGGTTTTATGAGAACCTCAGAAACCCACTTCTCCCCTCTTTAATGCTCCGTAACGAGCTTCCCTGTCCATGTTATTGGGGGTCATGGGTATTGGGGGTCAGAGTTATTAGGAGCTGGAGTTATTAGGGACCACATTTTTGAGGGGTCCCAGTTGTTAAGGACCATGTTTTAAAGGGCCGTAGGTTTTAGGGGTCTCAGTTATTAGGGACCGTGGGGTTTAGGGTTATAGGTTTTAGGGGTCCCTGTTATTAGGGACTGTGGTTTTTAGGGGTTCCAGTTATTAGGGGTCATGGCTATTAGGGGTCCCAGTTATTAGGGGTCACAGTTTTTAGGGGTCCCAGTTATTAAGGACCATATTTTTACGGGTCATAGTTTTTAGGGGTCCCACTTATTAGGGACCGTGATTTTTAGGGTCACAGCTTTTAGGGGTCTCAGTTATTAGGGACCATGGTTTTTAGGGGTTCCAGTTATTAGGGGTCATAGTTATTAGGGGTCATGGCTATTAGGGATCACAGTTATTAGAGGTCGTGGTTTTTAGGGGTCCCATTTATTAGGGAACATGGTTTTTAGGGGTCCCAGTTGTTTGGAACCATGGGTTTTAGGGGTTCCAGTTATTGGGGGTCATAGTTATTAGGGGTCGTGGTTATATGGGGTCAGATTTATTAGGGACCATGTTTTTTAGGGGTCCCAATTATTAGGGGCCAGACTTCTTAGGGGCCATGCTTTTTAAGGGTTTCAGTCATTAGGGGTCACAGACTGAATTCCTGGAAAACAGCACCCCAGCAGCCCGGTGCCAGTTTGCCCCCCGGGAATGCTCTGGGCTGAAGCTGTTTTCCCACCATACAGCCCCAAGCGTGCCCAGTTGTCCCTTTTATTTTCCCCCCTCTGAGTGTGACCAGAGCACGGGCTCATGTCCCAAAGCCCTCTTCCCATCTGTTGTCCCCCGGGATGCCCCCAAAGCTGGGTGGTTCCATCCCATCGTCTTCGCCCCAGCGACGCCGACTGCAGGATCTGACATTTGCTGTTAGCACGAGACTGGAAAAAAAAAATAAATCACCCTTTGGTTTCTAATTCCTGGAGCGGGGCCGGTTCCGCGAAGGTCAGGGAGGACGGTGAGTGCCAGGGCTGCGGCGCGGCTGGGTCTTGCTGCATGGCAGCTGTTGACGTGCGATTAAACCCAACCTCTCTTGGCGTGACCCCAAATGTCCTGGAGGTGGCTGGTCCCCTCCAGAGCCACCAGCCTCCGCCGCCTCCGTGCTGCCCGTGACGGGCTGCTGGCTGGCTGCTGGCCACAGACAGGGAGAGCTTTAATAAAACACTTTGAGGTGCTTTATTAAGTGGTGGCATCACCTCTGGCCACGCAGAGGGTGTGGGAGCTGCGTTCCCACCTCTCTCTCCCTCCTCCTCCTGCCATCAAATGTGTCCCGAGATGCCCGCTCTCCTGGGCTGCTGCACCCAGGGATTCATGGCACTGCTCACAGCCAGGATTCCTCACTGAGCTGCTGCTGAGTCAGCAGATCCCGCTCCCTGGGATGCCTGGCTTGGCATCGGGACCACCCGTCCTGCTGCCAGTGGGTACCGGGTGGCACGGGGCTCGCAGCTGCTGGCGTGGGAAATGGGGCAGCACGAGTTGCCATAAAACCATCCTGAAAAGCTTTTATCCTGCCAATAAAGCCATAAAAATCACCTCTCCCGCTGCCATCAACGCTGCTGGCGATATCAGCACCTGCCTCTCCCGAACACCGTGTCCCAGCAAAGTCCCACCGTGCCCTGGTGAGAGGCAGAGAGCTCCGTCTCGGCCGAGGTTTCCCAGCTCCTGGCTGTTCCAGCTGGAAATTTGAAGGCATATCTGTGAGGGAAAGTCTGGAGGCCACTTTGACACCCAGCCATGGTGGTGACACTGTGGGAGTTACAGCTGGGTGGGTTCCAGTGTGGTACCTGGAGGGTTGGGGGGCATCCTGCATCCTCCTCCATCACCTCCTTGCAAAGAGGTTTAATGAAGGAGGTGCTGCGCTGTGGCCCCCAGCAGGAGGTGGGGGCGGTCCCCAGCCACCCACAAAGGTCCCCCAGGGGGGGTCTCAGGCTGGGAACGGGCAGGTCTGACCCCCGCCATGTGCAGAGTTGCATGAGGGGGTGATGACGGGGTTTATCGGCCGGGATTTTGGGAGGGCTGGTGCAAGCCAGGAGGGAATCACTGGGTGGTGGCACTCAGCATCACTTGGCTCCCATCAACGTGACCCTTTACTGGGGCAGGAGATGAAACCATCCCAGTGTGGTAAAAATAAAGCCCTACTGGGACTGGGTGGGGGGGAGCAAATACCTGTGATGCCTCCCCAGCCCCACACACTCCCCAGCACAGCACCCAGTGCTCCCAGTTGGTTTTATTTTCCCTTCCCTGGAGGTTCCCAGGGCGGACGTGCCAGGAGGTGGGGGTTCCGTGATGTTTCTTTCACGCTGGCAGCAAGAGGAGTGGAGATGGAACAAAGGTGGCTCTGTCCTGCCTGGCTTGAAGGACCCTTTTTGTAACGGCCGGCGGAGGGAGGATCCCAGCCCAGAGCTTTCCCCGTCTGAGTGCTGAGGAATTTTTGGAGATAAAAGAAGTTTCCATCAGCCAAAGGGACTGACAGGCTCCCACCCAGCATGAGGCTGGTGGCTGCTAGGGAGAGCAGCTCGTGGCACGGCTGCCAGCGCAGCCAGCATGGGTCTGGGTTAGTCCTGGGCTGTCACCATCGGCCACGTGCCCCAGGGATGGGGATGGGGACAAGGACCAGGATGGGGACAGGGACGGGGAGGAGGATGAGATGGGGACAGGAACCAAGACAGGGATGGGGATGGGACAGGGATGGGGATGAGCACAGGGAGAGGGATGGTGACAGGGAAGGGAATGGGGATGAGATGGGGAGAGGGATGGGTACAGGGATGGGGACCAGGATGGAGGTGAGGATGGAGACAAGGATGGGGATGGCGACAAAGACAGGGATGGAATTGTGACAGAGACCAGGGTGGGGACAGGGATGGGGATAGGGATAGGGATGGGGACAGGGATAGAGACAGGGACAGGGACTGGGACAGGGATAGGGATGGGGACAGGGATGGGGATAGGGAAAGGGATGGGGACAGGGATGGGGATAGGGAGAGGGATGGGATGAGGATAGGGACCAGGACGAGGACAGGGAAGGGCTGGAGATGGGACAGGGATGGGGATGGGGACAGGGATGGGGACAGGGAAAAGAATGGGATGAGGATAGGGACCAGGACGGGAACAGGGAAGGGCAGAAATGGGGATGGGGTCAGGGATAGGGTGAGGAAAGGGAAGGGGATGGGGACCAATGTGGGGCCAGGGCTGAGCTCTGCCTCACTCTCCCCAGCCAGCGCAGCACCTCACAAAGGGAAGGTGCTGAGCTTAGAGGCCAGACGAAGATTTAGGGCTGGGTTTAACCTTCAGGCTGAGCCCAGTGGCGAGGCTGCTGCCCCCCCCAAACCGAGCCTTGCCCCTTCTCTCCAGCTCCTGTGACAACCCAGTACCCCATGACAGGGGAACCTGGGGCTGCAGCTCTGTCCCCCCTCCCCGACAGGAATGTCTGCCTTTGCTGTTCCAGATAACGGCACTGGCGCTGATGGCTGGTGCTGCCCGGCCCTCCGAGCCGTATAATCTCCCTGCCATGGAATTAATAAGTGCATCAACCTTAAACCTCTTTGCTCGGCAGCTCCTCTCCAGCAGCAGGGAGAGGGGACCCGCGTGCCCAAAGTCACGTAGGGAGAGAGCCACGGGGCCGGGGAGGCTGCCAGGCCACTGCAGCAGCTCTTCCCCCCTTCTTTTCCCACCCCCATCTGGGTTTTTTGGGTTCTCCGGGGCTCCCAAAGCTCTGTATAATGCAGGAGCAGCTGCGCCAGATGCCCACAGATTAAGCACTTTGCTGGGTAAGAGCCACGTGGATGGGCACGTGGCCCTGTCACATGTGCACACGCACGTGCAACACACACGTGTGTACCCACACGTGCACACGCATGACACTGGATCTCCACCAGGGCAGTGCAAACCTGACCCAGTTTGGAGCTTCCAGCCCCTGCAAGCATCCCTTTGCGAACACATCCATCCCGCTGTTCATTTCCCCACTTAATTTTCCATTGCCAGGAAAAAGGAGAGAGGATTCATCAGTAAGTGATGCACTGAAATTTGGGCTGGGGGCAAGCAAGCCAAGACACCCCCACACAGGGACAGGGCATTGCAGAGGTTTCCCATGGGCTCATCCGTGATCCTGCTGCTGTTTGTTGCCATGCCAACGGGTACCCCATGGAAGGATGCTCCCTGGGGGTGACAGCGAGGGTGACGGTGCCAGGAGGAGCGCACAGAGCATCACGTCCCAGACAGCTCCGTCGTGCTCATCCCACAGCTCCGGGATTACACCAGTGCCACTAAAATCCCAGCTTTATCTCTGCAGCAGCCAGCCAATGGCGTGGGGGCTGACACGCAGGACCTTCCTCCGCGGGGATCAGAGATGATAAAGCTCTCCTGGTCCTGCCTTGCCACAGGGCACAAGATCCCAGTCCCAGCAAACCTTGGATACTCTGAGGACAATGTCTGAGCACGAGGCAGATGGGATGGATGGCGAGGACTTCATCCAGGTAAGGGAATTTTCTCCCTGGATTTGGGATTTGGGGGTGTTTTGTGCTCCTTGTCGCAGCAGAGGAGCTGCGATGGCCCCAGTGCGACGGGACGCGAGGCCAATTCCAGTCGTCGGAAGGGGAGTGACTGGGAGGCAGGGGATCACGGGATGGATACCAGTGAAATAATTCCTGGAAGGGTGTAGGAGAGCTGTTTCCCAAACCCTTGGCCCCGAGCCAGGCGGGGTGATGTCGATCCGAGGTGGGATGTCACATTCGGGGTGTTTTTCTACCAAATGGAGTGAATTGAAGGAAAAATACATGAGTGGGGGCTTTGAGATGTGGTCCTCCCCGTGGGGAGGGATGGGGGATGCTGCTGTGGGTGAGCAAGAGCCCAGGGGAGAGCCTGGTTCTGCTCCTGCGTCCCAGGGAGACGCGCCCAGCTGTGGGCTGGCGTCAGGGTCTGCTTTGGCCGAGGGAGCAGCGGTGTTGCCCTGGGAGGATGCTGAGCATCCCTGTCATCCACGTCCCATGCTCAGCATGGGACTGCCCAGCAGTTTCTTTGCCAGCAGCAGTTGAGAAGTTTCCCTGGCAAAGCGGCTTTTCCCACTGCACCTCAGCAGCTGCTCGCTGTTTTGAAACCGTCTTCGCTGGAAAGTGCAATTAGGAAAAAAAAAGCCATTTTTCATTTTCAACTTCCCCCTGAGGAGTGGGAAGGGCTGGGAGAGCGGGAGCCTCTCAGCTGTGGGGTGGGGGTCCCCCCTTGTGCTCCAGGTTTTACACAGCCCCTTGCTCCCTCCCTGGCTCTGGCTGCACCTCACCCAAACACTGGGGGTGGGTCAGGGGGTGCATCCATCCACACGTGGCTTCACCGGGGTGATGTGGACACGATGGCTTTCCTGGGAGCCCAGTGGGGCTCAAGGGTGGGATCCCACCACAGCCATGCTCCCAGGGCCACCTCCACACCGAGTTTCGGGTGATTTCCTCCGATTGTCAGTGCTGCGTGGGAAGGATTTTGCAGGGATCGGCGCAGGGGGAGGCTCCAGGGTGGGGATTTGCATTTGGGATTTGGCCCCAGCGCAGTCCCTGGGCTTCCCCTGAGCCTTCAGCTCACTGCTCGACCTCCATGGCCCTTCCCTCCAGCATCCCCTTGGAGCTGGAGACTTCCCTCATGCTCCAGCCTGGGCTCGAGGACCAGGCTGGGTGCAGCCGTGGCACAGGGGTGTTTGGGGGTGGTGGCAGGATGATGTTACACTCTGGGGTGGGACCCCTGAGATCCAGCTCTGGGAGCCTGGGGCAGCAGGGAAAAAAACAGGGGATCTTTTGAGCCTCCTGATTCTTTGGATCAGAAATAGAAACAGCACCTGCACACTTAGCATGGGCTGTAAATCCCCCCCAGAGCTCGGGGGTCCTGCAGAGGAGGCGAGGGAAGAGCCCCCAGCATCGAGCATCCCTTTGCCTGCTGCCACTCACCCTGCCCCTGCCCCAGCCCTGGCTGGGTGGCACCGGGGACGTGCACTCGCCCCACGCTGCGGGATGCGGAGGTGGTGACCCAGCTCTGCCGCTGCCGGCAGCTGGGAAAGCGCCCGGGGAAGGCTGGAGAAACCTCCTCTTCCCGCTGCGATTGAGACAGCACCGCACGCGGGAGTTATTCACCCCAGGGCGGGGTGACTCAAGGTCCTGTGTCCTGCCCGGGACTTTTGACCCCAGAGATGTGCCCAGGCTCACACAGTGCCCGGCACAGCCCTTGCCAGCCCTGGGAACCCCAGAGCATTCCCTTAGTTTGGCCATGTCAGCTTTTGGGGACGTCCTGTCAGGGCTCTGACATCCTCTCTGGGGTTTGGGGACCTTGCTGGGACTTTGGGGATGGTGCAGCTCATGTCTCCCCTCTCCCCATTGCATTGTGGGGCCGATCCTGGGGCACTCCAGGCTGGTCCCACAGGGGATTTGATGTCCCTCGGAGCAGGAGACATTTGATGGCAGTTGGACAAGCCACAACCTCATGTCACCGTAATTCAGTGGGAGGCAGAGGGACGGGCAGCAGCAGAAGCTCAGTGGGGATGGGGCAAACTGGGATTGCTGGTGCTGCGGCTCCTACTGGGCAGGGGAAGGGCAAGCTGCTCAGGGATGGAGATGCTTGGAAGGCTGAGGATAGCCATCACCAGCGGAGGGTGACTGTCACCAGCAGAGAGTGACCACCATCACCACCAGTCCCCTCGCCGCAGAGGTCCAGTGACACCCAGTGCTCCCCCAACACACTCCCCCCCACCTCTGGGTACCACTTCCTGGCCAAACCCCGTTTGGATTCCTCCTGTCCTGGGCTGGTGGCCCTGTGGCTTTGTGGGGAGCAAAGGGTTGAGGAGAGGGAGGGGAGGTCCAGAGCTGAGCGCTTGGAACGCGTGAGGAAGCTAAAATTAGGCGGCTGCATCTAATCTAATTTAATCTCTCCTTCTCTATCTGCATGAGGGGATTAGCCTGGCTGTGCGGGGTGGGCTGCATAAACTCGGGGTGGCACCCCATTTCCTGGTCCCTGCCTGCCCCCCTGGCTGTCTTGGGGCAGCCTGGCTGCCAGGGGAGGATGACCTTGGGATGTGTCTGATGTTTCAGTTTGGATGTCAGCTGCAGGGTTATGAGCATCCTCAGAGGAGCAGCAGCAGGATGAGTTCCCCCCAGTCCCCCCAGGACAGACAGGGACACAATCCTCCCCTCTCCTTCCCCCTTTGTGGAGCGGTTTGGGCTGGGCACACCTCACCCCTCGCTGCAGAGCCGGGGAAAGGCCATTCGGGCGAGCCCAGCCCCAAGGTCACGCGCTCCATCCCACGGCAGAAAGAAAAGTTCTCGGACCGGTTTTCTATTCCCAGCCCCATACGAGGGCTGGGTCTGGCCAAGTTCAAGGTTTCCGGTACGTCGGGTCACCAGGCAAAGTAAATAAATGGTCACCGGTGTCCTTCTCCTGCCCATGGGTTCGTTTGGGATGTGTGTGTGTGTGTCAAATGAAACGTTGTTGGGAAGTATGTAGAGCACGGACGGGGCTGTGAGTCATGGGGCAGGTGAGCGCAGGTGAGTTAATGCCTCTCCTGGAGCTGCTCCAGCTCCGAGATCATCCCGGCTGCTCCGCGCCCTCGGATGCACCAAGTCTGGTTCGTAATTCCTTTATCCCCATCCGTGCCTCAGTTTCCCCAGTATAACAGGGTGATGTCACCCTCGCTCTCTCCTGGAGGTCCCCAACCCCTTTGGGTGTCAGTGATGCGGGGAGATTTTTCCCCATGCCATGGGTCAGGTTGGTCCTGTTTGCGCCTGGAGCTGGTCCCAGCATTCCAGGATGCTCCATCCCAGCTCCTTCCTTTCCAGCTTTAAAGAATCACATTAGAGCAATGCTTGGAAGTTCAGTCCCTGTGATCACCCCTTTTCCCTTTGCTAAGGAATGTGGCGTTAAATGCCGATGGATTCTTACAAGCCCATGGGAGGGACGGCATGAAAGGACTGAGCTTTGGAGGTTTATTAGGTGAAAGGAATGATGAAACGTGTTAGAAAAAGCCATTTGAAATTAAAGAAAATCACTTGAAATGCAAATGGTATTCAGGGACTGCAGAGCTGCTCCTTCTGCCTGGTTATCCGGCGAATAAATCGAGTTTTGGGGAATAAACCGAGCTCCCGAGTGGGACAGAAGGACGAGACAGACCCCTCACCTCAGCAGGTGGGGAAGGCAGACAGATGTGCCTGGCTATTATTAGGCTAAAAGCTGCTTTAATTTCATCTTAATTGCTGCGAATTTGGGTATTTAGCAAAGAAAAAAATAAAATAAAAAAAAATATTAGAATTTAAAAGCCCTGATACGGAGCTTTAAGGAAAACCTCAGCCAAATTGGGGTTGGATGGGCAGGGGAAAAAAAAATAAAAAAAAATAACGATGTAAATGATCGTTTAGAAAGAAATGTGAGAAGGCTGAAGGCGGGCAGAGCCGCGCTGCGCGGAACTGGTTGGGAAAGCGGCGGGAGCAGGCGGACGGGTCGGGCGGTCCCGCCGCGGGGTGCGGGGACCGGCTGGGCTGGGAGGCGGGAGCGGGGCAGCGGGAGCGGGGCTGGAGGGGAGGGCAGAGGATGCGGGACGTGTCACCGCCCCCGTCCCACCGCCCCGTCCCGCTCCCCGTGGTGCCCGGTTACCGGGCTTCAGCGTGCGGCACCGGGATGGAGCCGGGAGAGGGGCGCGGGGATGGAGGGGAGGAGGAGGGGGGGATGGAGGGGGCAGACCCCGGCTGCTCGCAGGGATAACGCGGGCAGAGCTTTCCCAAAGTTTCGGGGTGCAGCCAAGAACCCCTGTGAGGACCGGCCGAGGGATGCGCGGGGATGCGCACGCTGATGCGCGTGTGATGGCACACGCGGGCGGGAGGTGGGGGCGGGCGCGTTCCGTGGGTCTGCCGGACACAGCGGGGCACACGCACCCGTCCCAGTACACCCCCAGTGCATGCACATCCCCCAGTGCACCCCCAGTGTACCCCCCCCAGTGCACCCACAGCCTCTGCCATCTCCCCAGCACCCCTCCAGCGCCCATCCGAGATTCTCTTCACCCCCCAGCCACCCATCGCCCCACACCAGTTCATCCCAGTACCCCCCCAGTGCATGCACACCACCCCAGTGCATGCACACACCCCCAGTGCCCCACCAGCCCTCCCACACTTATCTCCCCAGCACCCCTCCAGCGCCCACCCATGACCCTCTTCCCCCTCACCACCCCACCCCACTTCACACCAGTCCCCTCCAGTCCTCCCCCAATGCACCATCCCCCCATACCCTCCCCACTCCTCTCCCCAGCACCCCCAGTGCCCACCCATGACCCTGTTTCCCCCCCTGCCACCCCATCCCAATTCATCCCAGTCACCCCCAGGCCGCCGCACTCTTTGCTACGGCACCTGCCAGTGCCCACCCATGACCCTGTCCCCTCCCAGTTCACCCCAGTACCCCCTTAATGTACAACCCCAGTTCCTCCTAGCCCTCCCCATGACCCTGTCCCCCCCAGTTCACCCCAGCCACCCCCATTCTCCCCATTGTATCACCCCCCCAGTGCCCCCCCATGACCCTGTCCCCCCCCAGTCCCTCCCAGTCCCCCACAATGTACAAACCCTCAGTGCCTTCCCAGCCCCTCCATGACCATGTCGCCCCCCAGTTCACCCCAGTCCCTCCCAGTCCTCCCCAATGTACCTCCCTCCAGTACCCCCCATAACCCTGTCCCCCCCAGTTCATCCCAGCCCCCCCAATGTACCCCCCAGTGCCCCCCCATGACCCTGCCCCCCCAGTCTCCCAGAATGTACAAACCCCAGTGCCCCCCCATGACCCTGTCCCCCCTCAGTGCTTTCCCAGCACCCCCATGACCCTGTCCCCCCCAGTTCACCCCAGTCCCCCCCAATATACCACCCTCTAGTGCCCCCCCATGACCCTGTCCCCCCAGTCCCTCCCAGTCCCTCCCAGTCCTCCCCAATGTACAAATCCCAGTGCCCCGCATGACCCTGTCCCCCCCCAGTTCACCCCAGTCCCTCCCAGTCCCCCGCAATGTACAAACCCCAGTGCCCCGCCATGACCCTGTCCATCCCTCCAGTACCCCCAGTCCCCCCAATATACCACCCCCCAGTGCCCCCCCATGACCCTGTCCCCCCCAGTCCCTCCCAGTCCTCCCCAATGTACAAACCCCAGTGCCCCTCCATGACCCTGTCCCCTCCAGTTCATCCCAGTCCTCCCCAATGTACAAACCCCAGTACCCCCCCATGACCCTGTCCCCCCAGTCCCTCCCAGTCCCCCACAATGTACCACCCCCCAGTGCCCCCCCATGACCCTGTCCATCCCTCCAGTCCCCCCAGTCCCCCCAATATACCACCCCCCAGTGCCCCTCCATGACCCTGTCCCCCCCAGTTCATCCAAGTCCCTCCCAGTCCTCCCCAATGTACCCCCCCAGTGCCCCCATGATCCTGTCCATCCCTCCAGTCCCCCCAGTCCTCCCCAATATACAAACCCCAGCTCCCCCCCAATGACCCCGTCCCCCCCCCCAACCCCCCATCCCCCCCCTCCCTCGGGCTCCCCCTAGCGGCTCCCCTCCCTGCCCCCCTCCCCCCCCCCGCCCCCCCGCGCCGGGCACACACCCTCGCGGCTCAGCCAATCAGGAGCCGCCGCGGCGCCGCGTCACTCGTGGGCCGGGGGAACTCCTCAATGAGCCACATTGTCGCGGGGCGACTGCCGCGGCCGCGCTGCTCGGGGGCCGCTCCGCTCCGCACCGCTCCGCACCGCTCCGCACCCCGCCGCGCAGCATGATCGCCTCCCACCTGCTCGCCTACTTCTTCACCGAGCTCAACCATGACCAGGCGCAGAAGGTGAGGGGGGGGCGACGGGAGGGGGGTGGGGGGGATGCGCGGGACAAAGGGGTTGAGGAGGGGAGATGAGGGGGGGAAGGGAGAAAAAAAAGGGGGGAAAGAAATAAGAGGAGGGGAAGAAGTGAAGGGAAAGGGAAAAGGGAAAAAAGAATAAAGGGGGGAAAAGGGGGCGGAAAAAAAAAAGATAAAGAGGGAAAAAGATAAAAACCGGAAAAAATAAAAAAGGAAACAATAAAAAAAGGAAAAAATATAAAAGGGGAAAAGGGGAAAAGAAAAAAGAGAGGAAAAAAAGGAAAAAAGAAAAGACAGGAGAGAGGGGAAAAGTAAAAAAATAGGAAAAAAGAAAAAGGAAAAAAAAAATAAAAAGGGAAAAAGAAAAAAACCCGACAGGAGAGCAGTGGAAATGGGGGAGCAGCGGGCAGGGGAGGGGGCGGGCGGGAGGCGCCGTTGTCGCCCCACGGGCCGTGCGCTGCCCGGCCGGGGCCGCCGTGCGGTACGTGCCGCGGCGGGACCACGCGTGGCCGGGCGCCCCCCGCGGGCCGGCGGCGCGGAGCAGCAGCACGAGGAGGAGGAGGAGGAGGAGGAAGGGGAGGGGGGTTCTCTCCGCTCCCCACCCCCGCGGGAGGCAGTCGGGACCCCCGGGGCAGAGCAGCACGTGTCCGACCGCCGGCGTGCGGCTTCCGCGGGCGCGGAGCATCCCCCGCAGCCACGATTCGCTCCCCCCCCCCCAGGACCATGTGTCCCTCCCCATGTCCTATAGTGACTGCGATGGAAAACATCTCCCTGCCTTCCTCCTCCCTTAATTTAGGGGTCCGGAGCGCCCGTTCCTGGACCGCAGAGGGAAGTGGAAGCATCCCGTTGGGATGCGGGGAGCGTTGGTCACCGGGAATTGGGGAGTTGAGGCACTTGAAAAATGCCGGTGTTCCTGTTGGGGGAAAGCAGGCGGCCTTTGTTTGGCCGAGAGGGCTCTGAACAGTGAGTGTGATATAAATCATTCCTGGAAAAAATAAACCCCCCAACACCCAGCTGGTTGGGAGACTGCGACAGTCCCGTGGCGTTGGGGGCATCTGAGGGGATGGCAGAGAGGGTTTTGGCTCCGTGTCCTCAGGTCGTGCAGTGGTTTTTATTAATGGGGTTACAGTGGCCAGGCATGGGGGGGTCAGGGTTTTCCTAAAAAAAAAAAAAAAAAAAAAAGGAAAATGCATTTTTTGGCTGGGCTGGCTCCATGGGCTGACACCGGGGACGCTGATAGAGAAGTGAAACTCGCCACGTTGGCCCTTCACCAGCGGTAAATAGGAAGTCAAAGGAGAGAGAATATTAAAAAAGAAACCTAAACCCAACCAAAAAAATCACCTCCTGACCCAAAACCATCCCGAAGGACCCCCGGACCCCCGCTTCTCCCTCCCTCCGTCTCGGGGTTGTGCAACAGCCAAACCCACGGGCAGGGGTTGTGTAACCCGATGGCAGAAATAGGCCAACGGCACGGGAGCTGCAAATAATGGGGGGGAAGGTTGGGGTTTGAGGTCTTCAGCTTCGCTCCCCACGGGGGAAAAGGTGTGTGAAGCCTCGGGCACCGAAGCCCAAACAAAACAGGTTGCTGAGATATAGTGGGGGGGTAAAAAAAAAAAAAAAAGGAGCTGTCACCCAGGGTTTTGTGGCTGTGGCGTGAGATGGCTCTGCCTGTCCTCCACCTCCCCCCCCAGGCCCCACAACTGGATTTTCTCTGGGTTATTTTTAAACAAATACCCAGGAATCCTCTGGGTGAGGCAAAGCTGGGGTCGGCGCAGCCTCCAGCGAGAGCCCGGAGCTCGGCTGCTCTCGGCGGAAGGGGGAGAAGGGGGGAAGCAGCTGCGTTTCCCAGCTGGATGTGTCCGTGGATGCAAAAATTATTCCTGGTTTAGAAATCTTCCCAGGCAATGAGAGGGGCAAGAGTCCCCGGCGCGGGGGCTGAAATTCTGAGAAAGCTGTGAATTTTATCAACCCCAAAGGCTTCACCTGGAATTTGGGGCTGGATTTGGGAGAAATTGGATTTTTGGGTGTGTTTGAGTCGTGCACGACTTTTTCCTTTTTGCAGAAAAACGGGGTCGGTCGTGGGAAGAAAGTGCCCTTTCCCCCAGCTGTGGTTTGTGTCTGCATCAGGCCCTTGAAAACAGCCTTGAAAATAGGATTTTTCTCCCCAGCCTCAACACGGAGCAGCTTTACCTGCTCTGCTGCCCTCCTAGGGGGATGTCACCTCTGTCCCCAAACCCCTCCTTACCCTTCGCTTTGCCCAGCCGGGAACTGGGGGTGCAGCACTGACTTATCTAACCCCCAAGTGATTGTGCAAACTTTAATTAACCTCAGCAGCGTCCTCGGAGATCCTGGCTGGAAAGTTTGGCCGCGGATGAGCCGCGGTCCCTTCGGGATGTGCCGGCTAGCGCTGGCTTTCCTGCTCCCCCAACCTCGACCTCGTCACCACCACGGGAGGAACAGCGAGCGAGGGAACTGGGCTGGTGGCTCTGCCTCCTTTGGAAGGAGGAAAAGTTGGCGCCGGAGTGATTTTTCCTGTATTTGCGGCCGTTCCCAGGCAGGGGCAGGTTTTCCTCTTGTTTTGTATTTAATTTTTCCTTTGCCAGGGGGATTAGTTTTATCTCGCCGCTGTCTCCCTGCCTGCCTCTCGCTCCGGCTCCTCCGTGGCTATGGGAGGGGACGCCCTGATTGCAAATTCCTGGAAACCAACTTAACAGCTTCTCTTTAAGCCCGTCAAGGTCAGCGTCGGGATGGCCTTCCCCGTCCTTGGCACCTTCAGGGAGCCGTCCCTTATCCCCTTGCTCCTCAGCTTCTCACTTGAGCTGCCCTGGGGAGCCTGGCCAGGGTGCAGCCTCAGTTTCCCCACCCATGGTGGGATGCTCCCAGTATCCGAGGTGGGGGTCTCGGCATCAGCAAGGCTTTCCAAGACAGCAGCATCCTCAGATGCTGCCTGACACCTGCCCCAGAGACCTTCTGGCTTTAAACCGAAAGAGAAAGAGGATGCGTGGGCATGGAGCATCTCAAGGGTCAGCTGGGGCTGCTCAGGGCTGGTGGGTGCTGGGAGCTGTTTGACATCTCCCCAGCTGGAAAGCAGAATGGTTAAACTGGGCTTTTCATGGGGCTGCAGAGCAGCAGGGTCCCCCTCCCCCAAGGATGGGTGAGGCCCCAAGGTACTGCTGATGCTCTGCAGCACGATTTCTTCGCCATGTGCCTGGTACCACCTCCGGCGCGGGGTTCAGCTGCCGGGGAGGGGAGGACAGGACGGGAAGGAACCGGCCGAACAGGAAACCATCTGACTCACTGGGGTTCAAGATGACTCCAGGCGTGTGTCATCAGAGGCTTGGCTGTGGTGGGGAGGGCACGTGGGGTTTAATTCAGCGCAGAGCCCTCAATAGCAGCCAAGGACGTGGGTGCTGCCGGGGTCAGGGCTGGAGGAGGGTGGGTGCAGCCTTAGCATCAGTCCTGTGTCACCGAAGGCGGGGAGGTCGGGGATAGGGACAAGCCGGTTCCCCTCACTGAGTCAGCCCAGGCTGGGTAACGGCGTGGTGACACGGGGATGGGGAGCGCTGGCTTTCGGTGTGCAGGGGCTGAGGATGTGGCACGGGGTCTGTTCCATGCCCGTCCCCAGTCCCACAATAAAAGTCGCAGAGTGAGTGCTGGGTTATGGTCCCAAGCCAGGACATGGAACACTCTCCGTTGCTGGATGCTTGCCTAGATTTCACCCCACGACCTCGGCTGCTCCCTCTGCCTCAGTTTCCCCAAATCTGTCGCCGTGGACCGGGGCAGGATGGGGGTGCGGCTGCCAACTCGCCCTGGTGGCTGCTGGGTGCTCACACAGCATCCTCTGAAAGAAGCAGGGAGAGAGTCAGGGTTCTGAGAAACTTGGGTGAGTTTTTTAAAAAAGCAGGATGTTTTAAGTTAAAGAGAGGAAAGTAATTTAAAGAAAAAAATAACTTCAGGCAGAGATGGCCCTGGATTGACTGCGCACACGTGTGGGTTAGGAGCGTTCAAGCCTTCCCCACGCTTGAACATCTCTCTGTTGTTCTCATACACCACAAATATTTGACTTCCTGTTGCTAAAAAGGAAAAGAATCCAGCCCAGAACCCAGCTAACCTCATCCAGTTTTACGCTTCTTCCACAAACGCTGCTGAAATGATGCACACCCAGCTGAAAACTACAGCAGGGAGACACCCAGTTCTCGCCAGACATGTGGTTTTGGAGAAGGACCCAGAGCAAAACTAAAACTGAAGATGAGTGACATCCCAGAACCTGGGATCCTTAATGGCAAAGACGTGGCTGAGACCTCATTGCACGAGAACAGACCACCCCGAGTCCTTCCCCTTCCCCCTGGGCAGGAAACGGCTGTGCTTGGCTGTCAGGCTGTAATTTCCATCACCGACAGCAATCCTGCTCCGCGTCCCCACCGAGCGATGGGGAAATGAGTCCCTGCCACTGCCGCGTGGGGAAGGGCATCCTTCATCCTCCTGGCTTCAGGTCTCTTGAGCTGTACCATCACCCATGCATCCTCCTGCCCAGGGGGGACAGAGCTACTGGGGAGGGTTTTTCCACCCTTGCAAGTAGCTGTGTCGATGGGACCACCTTGTGAACGTCTAAGCCAAGGAATTAATCTGTTTCTCCGTGGTGTTGAGTTGGGCTGGGGTCATTTGCAGGTTGATGGAGGGATTAAGAGAAGTCTTCAGGCAGAAGAACATCATCCAGCTGTGGTGCTGGTGCCGGAACTGCGAGTTGTTACCATCACTGCAAAGGCAAACCTGGCTTTTGGGGTGCTTTAAGCTCAGCTCAGCGTGGCACAGCTCACCCAGCTTCCAGCTGGCGGCAAAAAAATTGGGCAACTCGAGGTTTCTTCAGCCTTGGGGCGGATGGGCCTTGCCCAATGGTGGCCTTGCAGCTGGGAAGGGCGACGCTGGACACTTCCCCAGCGCCCGGCGGCGAGTGCTCAGCATAGAAATTAGCTGAGCCTTTGGAGACGGCCCTGAGCTGGGAGACAGGGATTTGCATGGGTTTAGTGCATGAGGATTGCATCGAACTCGTTACCCTCCCAGCAGCTCTAATGATCCGGTGCTTTAACGAAATGTCCTGCCCTGTGTGCAGCCCTCCTGGGCCGTGAGCACCCCCAGCACCTCCCCACTTCAACCAGTTCCTCCTCCATTCACTGGAGATTTCCTCAAGGAAACGCTATTATTTAGGCTGGAAGCTTTCCAGGAATTAAATTGCTCCATTCCGGATCCTAACCTAGGGACTTTATTTATTTGGAATTAGCAATGATCTTAAAAAAAAAAAAAAAAGGTTAAACAACCCAGAAAGTTAGTTGTCTTGAAAGATACTTGTGCTAAGTAAATTCCCCTTTCTTACCCCATCTTTGCTATGATTTGAGGTGTGCTTGGGTGCAGGGGGGGTTAACTGGGATAACGAACCATGGGGCTGGGAAGTCTTGGGTGTGAAGGTGGCCGTGGCTCTTCCTCAGTGTGGGTCAGGAGCATGCCAAGGTGGTCTTGCTTGGGAAGGAGCTGAGCTGCCCAGGACGCCCTGACCTGCCTTAGCTGCCGAGCGGGACGATGTCTGCGTTCACAGAAGATGATCCAGGTTTTAAAGGGCTTTGGAGATTAGAAGAAGGTCACCCTGTTCATCGTGGTTATTCCTGGTGTGGCGGGGTCTGGAGGACATGGGGGGCGTGCTGGGTAGTGCCTGGCCTGGAGAAAGGAGGTGAAGCTCTGTGTGGTTTCACAGTGCTGTGATTTTGGGGGCTGGCAGCTGTGTGTGCAGCGTATCCACTGCCCTGTGCCTGGACAGGAGTTGAGGGGCAAACAGTGGTGGTTCCTTGTCCTTCTGAGCTTCCAAAGCACCTGGCTTCCCTGGGGTGAGACCTTCCCCTAGCAGCATCTCGCCAGTCTGGGAGGAAAAGCACGTGAAGTCCGCGTGGTGGACAGGAGAGAAACACCAGCAGCGTGTGGTTTGTGCAGGGGTGGGACCCCACTGCTGGGATGGGGACACCTCGCTGGAACCCCATCCCCACTCGTGGTGGTCTCACCAGGACCCCTTGACCACTGTAGGCTGTGAAGGAAGGTCTCAAGGGGGCAAGAGGCTGCAGGGAGGCAGAGCCCCCACTGGTGGCTGGGTTTGTCTCTAATTATCACCGAGACCCCCGGCCAGATGCTGCTGGCGAGGGGACAGAGCCTGGCCGAGGTCCTCCCCGTGCCACGGGGCCGGTCGTTGGCTCCTGAGGAGGTTGTGGAAGGTCCCTGCCAGCTGGGATAACGCTATCGCTCCAGCTCACAGCTGAGAGAAGGGGTTGGGTCTGTCCTGGGTGAATGACACTGATACTGGCACCGACTGATCACTGCCGGGGCACCCGGTGCCTTCCTCGCTGCTGGCAGAGGAGGGAGAGGGTGGAGGTGAACTGGGGCAGCGGCACCTTCCCTGCACCTGTAACTGGAGCCTGGGTACAGGGGTGGCAATTTCCAGCAGGAGAAAGCAAACAGGAGGGGAAGGAGGGGAGTGTTTGCCTTCCTGCTGCTGGGGAGGATGAGGAGGGGCCGGTAAACAGCTGGCACCAGGAAACCTCTGCATTTCCTTATCCTTATCCCTTCCCTGGGATAAGGCACACCTGCCTGGGCTCCCAGCTCGCTCTCCGCTCCCAGTTCACGGAGAAGAGCTGAAAGCACTGAGAGAAATCAGGAGGAGGTTTTACCCATCCCACCAGCCAGGATGCTGCTCCCTAGGGAACAAGGCATCTCTCCTGGAGCGTGCTCGGCTGAGCTTCCCTCCGCCCTCCCCGCAGCAACTGGGGACTCAGCTTCTAAAACTTCCAGCAGAGCTGATGGAAAAGGGGGAAAGGATCCACCGGAGCATCCCAACCCCGAGATGCAGCCAAGCCAAAACCACAGCAGAGCTGTTGTGTTCAGCCCAGGGTCCGAGCGGCCGCATCCGTGCGCGAGGGCACGCTGGGGCGGGTGCTATTACTGGCCCACAAAATGCCCATTTCCTATAGCGTAGCCCTATAAAAAAAAAAAAAAATAAAAATACCCCTGCTTGATTTCTGATGACCTTATGTTACGTGCCTACAGACAGGTGAGCTCACAGGGTGGAGTTTTTCCTCTTGACTTCGCAGGGTTTGCAGCTGCCCTTTAATTAATTTTAAGTGAAGTTAATTGAAACAGGGCATAGCTGGGGAGCTGGCAGTCTGTCCGCCTCTCCGTTTCCCTCCCCTGCTCCGGCCGGGCTGCGCAGACGTGCACGGTGCTAATGGATGGGGTGGGGAGGAGTTTGTCCCTGCCTTTCCCAGGGGAGACAAGGCGCTTTGACGCCGTTTATAGAAGGAGCTGGGCATCTCCAGAGCCTCAGCATAAGGATTTAAACGAGTGCCAGGAGCAGGGGGGGGGATTTTTTCCCTTCCCAGCCATGCCACCCACTCGTGTCACACCAACAGTGTGACAAGGGGGTTCAGTGGCTCTCAGCACCATAACCCTGTGTAGGGGTGATCTCAGTGAGGAATAAATGAATGGGCAGTGGGTTCCTGCCAAGCATCCTTCACACAGGAAGAGGCCCTGGGGGTCAAGGTCAAGGCACCATGGCGTAGGAAGGGAGCTGGGAAACGTCTGGCACCAACCTCCTGACTCACGACCCGGGCAGGGAAGGTTGTTGAGTTTGGGTCTTACTTCTGTTGCAAACCTGTCTGGGTGCCCGCGGCCGCGTGAGCGGAGAGGGTGCTGCGGAGCACCGGGAGCTCCCAGGTCGGTGCCCGCTGTCTGGGCCAGGGGATGGTGCTGGGGAGGGTGTGGGGTGGGACTGGGTGAGCTCTTTGGAGAGTGGCCCCAGGAAGAGGTGCAAGAGCAGCAGTGGGTGTTATGGTGTGTCTGGAGATAAGCTGTTGTGGTGCTGCCAGTGGTGCTGTGCTGCTACGTGCTGGCACAGCCGTGTCCTGCCCTTCGGGCTGGGTCACGACCTGCTCCTGCTTCTTGCATCAGCCCCAGCAGAGGTGAAGGGGGCTGAATGCTGTCCTGAATGTGTCACAGGGGTTGTGCCCATGTCCCCAACCCTCCAGCTGACCTTTTGGCTTTATCTCCACCTTCCAGATTGACAAATACCTCTACCACATGCGGCTCTCTGAGGAGACCCTCCAGGAGGTGGCCCAGCGTTTCGGGAAGGAGATGGAGAAGGGGCTGGGAGCAGAGACCAACCCCACCTCCTCGGTGAAGATGCTGCCCACCTTCGTGAGATCCACCCCGGATGGGACAGGTACTGTGAGACATCTCCCTCCTGGCTGAGCAGAAGGAGAGCATGGCGAGGGGGTTTGAGTAGGTGCCAACACGTGCTGGGAAGGAGGGCTGGGGCCACCCATCCCCATGGTGCTGCCAAGGCAGGGAGGGCACCCACGGCCACCTTCACTCCTGGTCCTGGGGGGCTTCATCCTACTTCTCTTGAGCAAGGTTTAGCATGGGGACAGGTCTCGTTCCACGCTCTGTGCTGGGACTGGAGGGGATCCCAGTTCTCACTGGTGTAAGGGAGGGTGGGAACCAGCCCTCGTGTGCCCTTCCTGGCAGGACGGAGACAGTCACGGGTCCGGCTCATCAGATGTCATTAGCACTGAAGCGGGCAGCAGTGCCAGCGCTCCCTGAATGCCATGAGGGCCACGGGAGGAGAAGGGGCTCTCCAGACTCTCCTGCTCACAATACGGCCTGTCTGCCTGCGGCCCGTGCCAGCAGGAGCCTGCAGCACACTCCCAGCCCACCACATCCCTGTTCTGGGCTCTGGCTTGTTCCTCTCAACCCAAAAAGCTGCTTCCTCGAGCATCCATATGGGAAGTTGCCTTGTGCCTCCTCTCCTAGCTCGGTGCTTTGAGCTTTGCCGTGGTCCCTGCAGCATCGTCCCTCACCCACCGGCAAGCAGCGGGATGCTGAGACCTGCCAAGTCTCCTGGTGCTTTAAGCCAGTGGAGTGGTCCTGGCTGCTGAAGGGCAGGGAGGGACAGAGGGACAGAGAGCCCTGAGCAGCTGGAGCTGTCCCTGGCTTCACATCTGGGCTGGCAGCAGCCCCAGAGGAAGTCCCCGGGCTGGTTGGTCCCGTTGCTCAGAGCTGAGGTTGCTCCAGCACTGGCACCTTCACGAGGGTCCTTGCAAACAAATGGTGCAGAGACAGATGGTAGGCAGCAGGAAAGGTGGATCAGGAGGAAGGGAGCTGAGGGAAAGACTCATGTACCCTTCCCTCCCCAGCCCCAGCTGGTTTTGCTACTGCTGTGTTTTCATACCTGGCTTCTGAAGGTGAGCAGACGCTGGAGCCTCAAGTGACCCGGCCTTGGTGGACAGCAACTGGGCAGACTGGAGTGTCCTCTCCCAAGAGGTGGCCATGCTCCAGCCAAAAAACCCTGTTGCTGCTGGCTGAGGCAGGGACCAGGGTGATGGGCTGAAGGTCTGCAAGCACCAGCCAGCATCGGCCAACATCTTGGCGAGGTCTGAGGGGACAAGTCCCTGGAGCATCATAGAATGGTTTGGGTTCAAAAGGACCTTTAAAGGTCATTTAATCCAACCCCCTGCCATGGGTAGGGACATCTTCAACTACATCAAGTTGCTCAGAGCCCCATCCAACCTGACCCTGAGTGTTTCCAGGGATGGGGCATCTCCCACCCCTCTGGGCAACCTGGGCCAGTGTCTCACCACCTCCAGCATAAAAAATTTCTTCCTTAGTCTGAATGTTCCCTCTTTCAGTTTAAAGCCATCACTCTTTGTCCTAGTGCCACAAGGCACAAAGTCCGTCCTATCTTTCTTCGCAGTCCCCTTTAAGTACGGCAGCATCCCTGCACCCAGAGCCATCCTGCCCCCTGCACCCCACGTCCTCAGCCCACCCAGCCCATGTGCACCCAAAAGCTGGACCTGGCTGCCTACCCTGGGCTGGACATTTCAATCCCTTTATATTTGAGAATATTTGTTAATGACAGGGATAGCTGGAATGCTGCCCTTGGGCATGAGAACTATCACAGTCAAAGGTGGAGGGTGCTGGTGAGCGTGTGTCAGAGCTGCTGAGCAGCAGGGGCAGAGCTCTCAGCACCCTGACCCGTGCTGGGGAGAAGGTGCAATCCCTCTCCTTGCCCTTACATTGGATTCCCTCACCGTATCCTCCCACCCTGCAGCATCTCCCACGTCCCAGCTGGCAGTTCTCCCTCAAAGCCCGGGGAACAGGGGCACAGCAGCATGGAAAATGTGATGCCAGAGGGCTGCTGGGGCGGTCACAGGGCTGCAGCTGCCCAGGGGGTGGGAAGCCAGAGGTTTTTGAGCAAGTCCCAGGGAGCCAAGTGCTGGGATTCCCTGTCTGGCTCCAGCTGGATCCCGGCCGTGAGTGGCATCGGCGTCCCTGCCCCTGGGGTTTGAGGAGGAGGGGGCTGGAAGGTGGCACACTGGGGCCATGGGGGTGAGCAGAGTCCAGCCTGAGGTGGGGAGGGGACTCGCTGCCAGGTCCCCTGGCATGTCACTTCGCCAAGAGACAATGTGACAACAGCTTGGGAAGAGCTCAACGTCCAGGGGCACGTCCTTCCTTCTCCCCCTTTTTATGGAGCCTCTGGGCAAAGTCTGATGCTGGCTGGGCATGAAGCCCTGCACCCACAGCCAGAGTTGGGGTGCCACAGCGGCTCTGGGGCTCCCCATCCTCTTCCTCCAGAGCATCCCTGCCCTTCCTGGCTGTAGCACCACCTGTCTCTGCTTTGGGATTCAGCCCCGTTTGATGCGCAGATGAGAAACACAAGGTCACATCTGTGGGCTGAAGCCAAAACACAGCCCCGGCTCCTGCCCACGCCACCCGCCTCTTGGTGGCTCTGCAGTGGGATAACAGGAGGGGGATTTCTGCTTCTGAAGCGGGATCTCTCCTAAAAGCAACTTCTGCTTCGCTCGGCTCCAGCACCCATCGCGGTGCAGCGAGGCGGTGGCACCCTGCAGCAGGCTGCTGGGGGCAGGCAGACCCCAGAAGGGCTTTTCCTTGGAGCCACAGTGACTCTGAGCAAGGGCTCTCCCCGAGTAGTGCAAACACCCCCTTCCTCCCTGCCCCGGTCCTGGTTTCTCCAGGCTTTGCCGGCGTTTCCTCCTCTGTGTTGATGCTGACACGAGGATCTTCTGCTGCATCCTCTGCCAAGCCCCAGCAGCAGATATCTTTGGCCGTGGGGTTTTCAGGAGGATGCTGCAGGACTTTGGTGGTTGAATTCCTGGAAATTCAATGGATGGGTCTTTGCAACACCCTTTTCTTGGCTGGTGGGTTCAGTTCTTGCTGCTAACCAGCTGCTTCTGCGAGGAAACCATCTCATGTGGCCCATGGTCGTGCTGTTTGCATGCCTAGAGCCCCTCACCCAGTGATTTATAGAATCATGGAACAGCCTTGGTTGGAAGAGACCTCTAAGGCCACCCAATCCAACCATTAACCCAGCACTGCCCAGTCCCCACTGCCCCATGTCCCTCAGCACCTCATCTCCACAGCTCTGAAATCCCTCCAGGGATGGGGACTGCCCCACTGCCCTGGGCAGCCTGGGCCAGTGCTGGGGAACCCTTTGGGGGAAGGAATTCTTCCCCAGACCCAATCTGAACCTCCCCTGGCACAACTTGAGGCCATTCCCCCTCCTCCTGTCACTGTTCCCTGGGAGAAGAAGCCCACGCTGTGGTCACTGTGATTTGCTCTTTGCTGGACCCAATTCTTTCCAAACCAAACCACCAGGTTAATCCCGGATCTTTCACTGCTGCAGACCCAATATTTCACCCCCAATCCCTTGTAAGCCCCTTTGCTGCTCTCCAGCACTAAGTCAGTGGAGGTGCTGATGTGAGCGTCGCGGGGTTTTTCTCTTCCCTCTTCTGCTCGAATCCTCTCAGCTGGCTGGAAGGAGGCAGGGTAGGGCTGGGAAGGGCATTTCTAAGGTCAGCACAGCTCCCTGCCCGCTTTGCCCCATGCTTCCAGGGAGCACTGGTGTTTTTTAAAGGCATTCACCACTCACCCCTTGGGTGGTTTGCAGGGAGCAAACCAGCCCTTGAATCACAGCTCCGTGTTTGCCCTCGCTGTTTGGTTTGTGAGCTCAGCATCGCAGCCTCGATCTTATCACGTCCGGAGGGAGCCCTAATGGGAGGGAGGACCCAGACGTGGTGTCGGCCAGCAGAGCCCATCACACAGCTGGATTGCTTCACCCCGGGACTTTTCCAAGGGAGATTGTGCTGCCTTTTTCCTCCTGCAGAGCTGATCCGCCCGGGGATCCACCCCTCGGCTGCAGCGGTCGCCGCTCGAGCCGCTCCTGCCTCTCCCGTGGCTGGGGGGGTTTTGGCTGTTGGGTTGGGTCCTGGTGCCGGTTCGTGGTGAGGGTCGGTGGGTGGCAGGTCAGGGGTGCTTCAGCCAAAATACTGGGTGTGCAGCGGGCTGGGCAGGAGGGCAGCCCTGTCCCCAGCTCCTTGACCTTTTTTTTGGGGGGGGATGTCTGTTCCTCCTGGGTTCCCCACGCTATCTCTAAGCAGCTGAGCAACCTGTGACCCTCTTGGCTCCAGCATCCTCAGCCCTGGTGCATTTATCAGCCCTTGGAGGTATTTTTCACACTCTGCATCTGTGCCAAGGGATAGCAGGAGTACAGCTTGACCTCTGGAGCAGCACACAGTGGGCTGATGGCATAAGTCAGACAGGCAGGAGCTTTGCAGTATCCTTGTAAAGCTCCATGGCCAAGGCTTGCCCTGTGGCTGGCAGACAGGCTGCGAAACCAGCTGCCAAACTGGTCCAACCCTCATCCCTGCA
Source organism: Podargus strigoides (assembly GCA_028020825.1). Taxonomy (NCBI): domain Eukaryota; kingdom Metazoa; phylum Chordata; class Aves; order Caprimulgiformes; family Podargidae; genus Podargus; species Podargus strigoides. The sequence continues at coordinate 73,817,511 of CM051622.1, read as the reverse complement.
AAGGGTCAAGGCGGGCGTGAGGCGAGGAGGAGAAATGGATACCCAGGATTTGTCTGCCCCAGCTCAGGGAGGTGCTGCATGCTCTCCCCCAGCCCTGCAAGCACCAAACAGGATGGCCCTGGGTGTGCTGCCTCGCTCAGAGCTCTGCTGAGGGCGTTATTCGAGGAGGGATGGGCTGCACAGCTTTGATGGGGTGCAGGTTTGGGGTGCTCTGTGGTTCGGGGTGAACAGCTCTGGCAGGGGCTGTGGGTGTTACTCCAGAGATGAAGCAAGGATTGGCCAGAGCCTGTGCAGGGACTCAGCTGAACTTTGGCTTTTTTGACCCTCCTGGGGTGGTTACTGACCCCCCTGGGGTGATCACAGATCCTCCTGGGGTGATCGCTGTCCCCTCTGGGTTGATCACAGATCCTCCTGGGGTGATCACTGACCCCCTGGGGTGATGGCTGACCCCTCGAGGTGATCATTGCCCCCCTGGGGTGATCACTGGCCCCCCTGGGGTGATCACAGATCCTCCTGGGGTGATCACTGGCCCCCCTGGGGTGATGGCTGACCCCTCGAGGTGATCATTGCCCCCCTGGGGTGATCACTGGCCCCCCTGGGGTGATCACTGACCCCTTGAGGTGATCATTGCCCCCCTGGGGTGATCACTGGCCCCCCTGGGGTGATCACAGATCCTCCTGGGGTGGTTACTGACCCCCCTGGGGTGACGGCTGACCCCTCGAGGTGATCATTGCTCCCCTGGGGTGATCACTGCCCCCCACAGTGCTCCCCTGTTCTCCACCCTGAGCTGCTGAACACTGCTCCAGACCTCTGAGCCCCTCTTATTCCTCATCTCGTTTCCTCGGAGCCCCGGGACAGTTTTTCATAGACCTTTCCAGCCCCGGAGGGACTTTCTAAAGCCGCTCTCGAGTCGGTCACCGTCCCCAGTTCCCTCGCCCCGAGTCCTCGGAGGGTCAGCCCCAGGAAAGACGCCAGGACAGATGGACGCCCCGCGGGCTTGGACGGCAGAGCTGCCTTTTCAGCTGGAGTCACTGGAGATGCTGGCTGGCCTGGTGTCGTTTGAATACTAATAAACCACACTTTTTGTTTCAACTGTAGCCCCTTTGTAAAAGCAGCGGCGGGCACAATGCGGCCCCCGGGCGCTGTAATCTGCCCGGGGGAGCCAGCACAGCACATTTAATGCATTCAGAAATCAAACAGTGCTGATGGAGGGCTTTCCCCCAGCCCTCTCCCCACATTGCTAGGTATTTAAAACAGCCAGCTTGGCGCTTTTCCCGCATCCCCGGTCTCAGCTGGTCCGAAATCCAGCGGGCTGCCTTGGTGCCTGGGACAATGAAAACAAACGGGAGGTGAAACCCACTGGGCTCAGCTCGGGGAGGCAGCAGGACCCGGGGCTCCTCTTGGCCCACACCAACAGAGAAACTGCTTCCCACGTGTTCCCGGGGGAAGGCAGCAATGAGTCCCTGAAAGTCTTGTGGATTTTTTTATTTCCTCCCTGGTTTCCTGCTTCCACCTTCCAACCTTGCCTTCGGCAGGGAGCCACATGCCAGGAGTGCACGGGATTCCTGGGGCAGGGGAAGGTTGTCTGGGACTGTGGCAGCCAAGCCTGAACAGGAGGGTTTATTCTTTCCGTATATCAAATGCTTTGCCAAACTGCAGTGTTTCCACAGCTGCCTTGCAGGGCTTGAACCGCTTTGGGGCTTTAGGAGCTTTCAGGAGCATCCTGCATCACTAGGGTCAGGGATGGCTGTGCTGCCTTCTTCCTCACTGAGGCTGGAGCTCCTCTTCCCTGTTGGTTTGGGGCGGGCTTGTTGGGATGGAGCCAGTGGGATCCATCCTCCTGCCAGCAGAGGTGGTCCTCACTCAGCCACCCCCTCTGCACACACTACCCAGGGCACTGGGATACGTCTCAATGATGCCACTTTGATCCCCCATTAGCTATGGGAGGGACAGGGGGGGGCAGAAAAAAACCAACCCACAGCCACATAAAATACAAATTCAATATAAAATACAAAAATAAATATAACATGCAAATAAAAAATGAATACGAAAATAAATATACAATACAGCCCCCCGAGTTAAATGGCTGTTCTTGTCTGGGCTCCTGCAGAGGACGGGGACTTCTTGGCACTGGACCTCGGCGGCACCAATTTCCGCGTGCTGAGGGTGAAGGTGTCCGACAACGGTCTGCAGAAGGTCGAGATGGAGAACCAGATCTACGCCATCCCCGAGGAACTCATGCGAGGCAGTGGGGTGCAGGTGGGTTCCACCTCCATCCCTGCTCTCCTGGGCAGCCCCCCCCCAGCTGCAGGGCTTCCCCCCAGGGGGGGCTGGTGTCACCCCAGGACCCCGTGCTGCGTGATGGGGTTGGAGGAGCATCCTATTGATGCCTTGTCCACAGGATCTGGGTAGATCCCTGCCTGCCTTTGCCTGGAGCTGTTCATTCCTGACCCCAAGTAACCATCATGGACCACGGGGGTGTCATGTGGGTGACAGACCACCGGTCCCCCGAGTGGGCAGGGATGCAGGCGCTGCTCTGGGGCATCATTGCAGCTGTCGAGGGCTCATTTTTTTTGCCTTTTTTTCCCAGCTCTTCGACCACATTGCCGAGTGTTTGGCCAACTTCATGGACAAGCTGAAAATCAAAGACAAGAAACTACCCCTTGGGTTCACCTTCTCCTTCCCGTGCCACCAGACCAAGCTGGATGAGGTGAGCAAAGGTCTCACCTCCTCGTGAGGGTCCTGGCAGAGCTGGGGATGGGGGTGAGCTCTCCCTGGGGACAATACCTGTCTCACACCAATTTATCTTGTGCTTTTAATTAGGCTCATTGGGTTTGGGTGGAGTGTAAGGTCTTGGTGCTGATGGTGCTGATGCGAAGGGGTCTCAGAGGTTTAACGTGCTGGTTGCTCTGTGCCTCTGCTCTGCAGCCAGAGCTGAAGGAGAGCGGCTGTGGCAGCCCAGACGTGCCGAGCATCACATCCCCATCATGCAGCCGGCACAGGGAGAGGAGGGGGGGTTCACCCAGCCCGGCTGCTCGCCGTGCTCCGGGCAGCTGGGAATCGATGGCTGTCAGCTCCGCTCAGCTGCGCCGGGAGCCGGTGACCTCGCTGGGAGGCTGAACACAGCCAGCAGAGCCCGGCACGTGGCCCCTCTCCTGCTCTTGGCATGGGGTGTAGGGGGGGGTCTGGCGCTTTCCTTGCCCTTATCTCACCCGGGCTGGGAAAGGAGGGCGGCTCCATGGCGTGCCAGGCATCCAGCACGTCCTCCCCTGGCGGGAACGCGGCGGCGGTTCGTACCGGGGATGGGGAAGTCGTGCTCTCGTGCCTGAGCGATTCAGCAGAAGTAATGAGGAAGAAGGTTAACACTTTCCTCCTGGTAGCAGTGAGGGTTGTAAAAAGAAGAGGAAGCATCTGTCCCCAGTGACCTTATATGGTTTGCTTCTCTCCGTGCCTCAGTTTCCCCGTCGTTAAGCAGGGTGGGGGTTTGCCTCGCTAGGGCACCCCAGGCTCTGGGGTTGGAGATTTTGGATGCAGTTGAGTCCCTTCCCTTCCCCCAAGGCTCAGCACAGCCTCCAGCCAGGTGCCTGTGGTAGCTCTGCTGCGTGGCGACACACTCAGTGTCTCCAGCCTCAGGGGACGACAAGACCCCCATCCCACAGGGACGGGATGGGTCACGGAGCTCTCCATAGGCTTGGAACAGGTTTTGCTCCAGGGCTCCATAAAACCCATTCACGTTCCCTCCTGCTGGCAGGAGCAGCGAGTGACTCACGTGCTAAGCACGGCCATAAACTCTTATCTGCGCAGAGACGCGGAAATCATTGCTGATATGGGAGCTGGCGAGCTGATACCAGGGAGGGGCAGACCTGTCTGTGTGTCTGTCCTCCCAGCATTCCTCCTTGCTCTTCCTCTGTAGAGCATCCTCGTTACCTGGACAAAGGGATTCAAATGCAGCAGCGTGGAGGGGAAAGATGTGGTGTCCATGCTGCGCAAGTCCATCAAGAAAAGAGGGGTAAGAGGTTGGGTCCCCTCCAGGGGTGGTGGGACAGGGACACATGGTTCCCTGGGAGAGGACATTTATGGCTCCCCCCGTGACAGCAGAGATGTTTGGGTCTGTTTTGGCCATGCTGACTCAATCTCTCTCCTCTCCACCATCTCAGGACTTTGACATTGACATCGTGGCTGTGGTGAATGACACCGTGGGGACCATGATGACCTGTGGCTATGACGATCATAACTGTGAAGTTGGCCTCATTGTTGGTGAGCTGCAGCGGGGGGGGAGAACTGGGGCCATATCTCCATGAACTCCAGAAGGAGATCATGGTTCTTGCAGGTTTCAGGGTCTTTTTTGGGAAAAAGTGATAATGGTGCTAGAAAATCAGCATTGCCCCATGTTTGTTTTCTTCCATCTTTGCTTTCTGTGGTGCATTTGGCTGCTGTTAATTATGGGGAATAAGGGAAATGCAGTGTCGCCTCACCATTTGGTGTGTTTGGTTCAGGTACTGGTACCAACGCCTGTTACATGGAGGAGATGAGGCACATCGACCTGGTGGAAGGGGACGAAGGCCGGATGTGCATCAACATGGAGTGGGGAGCCTTCGGCGACGACGGCGTTCTCAACGACATCCGGACGGAGTTCGACCGCGAGATAGACATGGGCTCGCTCAACCCTGGCAAACAATTGTAAGCAGATTCTTGGCTTGGGCTCAGGCTCGGGGTTTGCTCTGCATTGTCCGTCCTCCCGTTGTGCTGGCATTGGTGGGACCGAAGAGGTCGTCCTAGTTAACTAGGTCACTGCGTCCTCCGCCGTGCCAGCTGCACCGACGTGAATGGGGACTGTATCACAAGTTGGGGTTGATACGCCCAACTGAACCACTCAGCACCCGCTTCCCTCGGGAGCCTTTCGCTTGAATGTGTCCATTTCTGCTCCTTTCCTCGGCCAACGAAGTTATTCACCAGCCAAGGCAAACACCACCACCTAATGTCCACATCCAAGTCCTACTGACCTCCCACTCCCCAGATGGCTTCTGGCAGCGCGGGTGGGATTTGGGGGGGTGTCTCTGCAACCTGACAGATGCCCTGCAGGTAGCCATAAGTTCTCCTTGCAGAATGATGGTTATGTCAACGTGGATTTAATTTCTCAGTGATGGGATAAACCACTGTGGAAGGAGATTACCTAGATTGCATCTGGGCCTGGAAGGGGGCCAAGTGTTTTTAAGGTCAGCCTGTGGCCACCTCGCGGCACTCGCAGCCAATCAAACCCATCTCGTGCTTCCCCCCGTCGGCAGGTTTGAGAAGATGATCAGCGGGATGTACATGGGAGAGCTGGTCAGGCTCATCCTAGTGAAGATGGCCAAGGAAGGGCTCTTGTTTGGAGGGATGCTCACACCAGATCTGCTCACTACCGGCCACTTTGAGACCAGATACGTCTCTGCTATTGAGAAGTAAGTAGGATGTGGATGGTTTCCTGCGGTCCCAGCCCACCTCCTCACATCTGTGCTGGGGGAAAACAGGACCCATCACAGTTGCTGTCAACTGAGAAACCAGGACACCTCAGATGGCAAATGCTGGGTTTCCAGGCATGAATCTGTTTTTGTTCTTTGATGTGCAGGGAGAAAGAAGGGTTGCAGAAAGCCCACGAGATCCTGACCAAGCTGGGCCTGGAGCCATCTCATGAAGACTGCGTGGCCACCCACCGCATCTGCCAGATTGTCTCCACCCGCTCAGCCAACCTGTGTGGGGCCACCCTGGCAGCCGTGCTGCGACGCATCAAGGAGAACAAGGGGGTGGACCGGCTGCGGTCCACGGTCGCCGTGGATGGCTCCGTCTACAAGAAGCACCCTCAGTGAGTCCATGAGGATGGGCAAGGCTGATGGGGAGAGAGGGTGAGAGAGCACAGATCTGTTCCTGCTGGCAGTGGATAAAGCTTGGTATCATAGAATCATAGAATGACCATGGTTGGAAAGGACCTCCAGGATCATCAAGTCCAACCTTTATCCCATCATCTCCCTGACCACCAGACCATGGCCTCAAGTGCTTCACCCACTCGTTTTCTGAACACCTCCAGGGACAGCGACTCCACCACCTCCCTGGGCAGCCTGGGCCAGTGCCCAACCACCCTCTCAGGAAAGAACTTCTTCCTAACATCCAACCTAAACTTCCCCTGATGCAACTTGAGGCCATTTCCTCTTGTCCTATCATTAGTAGTTTGGGAGAAGAGACCAACACCAGCCTCACTACAACCTCCTTTTAGGGAGTTGTAGAGGTCAATGAGGTCTCCTCTCAGTCTCATCTTCTCCAGACTAAACAACCCCAGTTCCCTCACAAGTAGAACATCTCCAAATATTCCCCTGGGCACCTCCAGGATCCCAAAGGAGCCCCAGTTGTTTACACCCCCAGAGGGTCACATCACCCATGATGACATACTCAGGTCCTCTTTCCTCCTCCCTAGCTTCGCCCGGCGCCTCCATAAGACGGTGAGGAAGCTGCTGCCGGACTGCGAGATCCGTTTCGTGAGGTCAGAAGATGGGAGCGGCAAAGGGGCGGCCATGGTGACGGCGGTGGCCTACAGACTGGCCGCCCAGCACAAGGCACGGCAGAAGATTTTGGAAGCGCTCAAGCTGAGCCACGAGCAGCTCCTGGAGGTGAAGCAAAGGATGAGGATAGAGATGGAGAACGGGCTGGGCAGGGAGACGCACACAGAGGCGACGGTGAAGATGCTGCCTACCTACGTGTGCTCAACTCCGGATGGGACAGGTGAGGTGCCACGTGTACATGTGTCCTGCATAGGGCAAAGACCCAGCATCACTGCTCCCAACACTGCACCGCGTAGGGAAGGGCCTGGACCTTTGCCATGGCCAGCTCCCTCTTCATGGTGGGAGTGGTGCAAAGCTTTTTAACCTCCAGTATGAGACTGGGAAAAGCAGCTGAGCCTCCAGGATGTTCTGCACTTGACTTAACACAAAGCCTGGTTTTCACTGTGGTTTTTTCACTGCCGCAGGTTTCTCACCACCACTGTCCTGGGTTGTGCTCCCAGTTCTGTTGGTGGCTTGGGTGTGCACCTGCCCCTTGGCCTGAAGTTCCGTGGTCTCCCCCAGCCTGGAGCAAACCTCTCCATCACCTTCCTACCCGCGCCTGTTGTTCTCCATTCCCACCACTCTTGGTTTCTGGTCCTCTCCCAGGAAGAGGGCGGATTTGGATCAGCTTTGTGCCATATTTAGGATGCCCCTTGTTGGGATCTCCTCATGATTCTCTCTTGGGTTTCAGAGAAAGGAGATTTCCTCGCCCTGGACCTGGGAGGTACCAACTTCCGCGTGCTGCTGGTGCGCGTGAGGAACGGGATGAGGCGCGGCGTGGAGATGCACAACAAGATCTACTCCATCCCAGTGGAGATCATGCAGGGGACGGGAGAGGAGGTGAGGATGGGCAGCCAGAGGTGGAAAACCAGGACAACTGGGACATCTTCCCTGCGGTGGCAGCAGAAGTGGCAGCTCTGGCTGACCACGGGAGCTGGTTTTGCCTTGCTCTGCTTCCCAGGGTGCAAAAGCAGGAGGATGGAGAAGGCTGGTGCTCTCCTGCCTTTAGAGCAGTGAGTCCTGCCCAGGGCTCTGGGGTTGGAAATGTGCTTTAGGAAGCTCGAGACTGGTTTTTAGGTTAGAAGTTGTGTTATTCCCAGACATCACTGAACCTCCCCCAATCCCACACACTCCGCAAGGGCAGATAAGCATCATCTCCGTTTCCCAGATAGAGAAACCACAACACAAGCAGTAAGACACGTCTTCAGAGTCTTATTTGCAGATGGAAGGAAGTTTGCAAACCACTCCAGGCAGTGCTCAGGGACTGGGAGTATTTCTAGCAGATGGGCTCTGGGGATACCTCACAGGGGCCCAGGTTCCCGTGTCACCCCTGGGAAGCTGGTCACCCCCTGCTACCCCCTCCAGCCCTTCTGGGGGCAGTACAGGACCTGCAGGGTGGAGGTACCACAGTGATATGACCACATTGTCAGTGGGGAAGAGGATGGAAAAGGAGCTGGTCTGGGCTTGCTCAGCTCACACAGCGCAGCTGAGCGGCATCCTGGTCCGTTCCAAGCCCTGTTGGCTTGGGAATGGATCAACATGTCCTGGAGGTCAGGCAGGATGAGTTTCTTGCTGTGATGGTAACTTCTCCTTTTGGCTTTGTGCACCCAGCTCTTTGACCACATCGTCCACTGCATCTCCGACTTCCTGGAGTACATGGGAATGAAGGGTGTATCGCTCCCGCTTGGCTTCACGTTCTCCTTCCCTTGCCAGCAGAACAACCTGGATGAGGTAACCCCAACCCACCTGGTACCCTACATGTCCAGTACCCAGGGCTGGCTGAAAAGCCAAAGCACTCTGGAAACTCCACATACCGGCATCAATGGCCACGTGGCAGGTCAGAGAGAGACCCAAGAGAGGGGGAAGGCAGGAGCTTGGAGCTGCTGCTGCTTCTGAAAAGCCCCCTCTGTGCATCAAAGCAAATGCAGATCCCTTGAGCTTTGGAGACAACCCAGCTGAGGGATGCTCCAGGTGTGAGGATCTGACCTCCACGTGTAGGGCAGTGCCCTCCGAGCGCGGGTGGACGTGGGGTTGCTGTCCCTCCCACCTGGGTGATTGACCATGGGGTATTTCCATACCAGGGGATTCTCCTGAAGTGGACAAAAGGTTTCAAGGCGACCGGTTGTGAAGGTGAAGATGTGGTGAACCTGCTGAAGGAGGCAATTCACAGGAGAGATGTGAGTGTCCTCGTAGCTGTGAGAAGCTGGCTGCTTGCTCCCACATCCCGGCTGTCTTTGGCACCTTTAATTGGCCTGTAAAGCAAATTAATGGGCTGAGCACAGGGCTAATGAGTGTCTGAATTTTAACAGCCACCCTTAGTCATCACCAGAGGTTGGATTTTCAGACCCTGGAGCTAAGAGCTGGCTTCTGGCCAGGGCTGGAGCAGACTTGTCTCGCCGTGAGTTAGGGAGACACCAGGCTCATTTCCTTGGTGCAGACCACCCAAAACTCCTGCCCTGGGGGGCTGTTTCTGGCAGGGCTGTCCCAGTTCCTCTGCACTTGTGTCTTGAGTGTCCACCTGCAGACACGTGGGGCTGGTGGGGCTACAGGAGGTCTGTGGGTGCCTGGAAGACTCCCACACTCAGCAGACAGGTTGTGGGAGCAGACGTGGCAAGCTGTGTCCCCCAGGAATAACCCCTGCAATCCCATCCCTCTGCAGGAATTCGACCTGGACGTGGTCGCGGTGGTAAATGACACAGTTGGCACCATGATGACCTGTGGGTATGAAGATCCCTATTGCGAAGTTGGGCTGATAGTCGGTGAGGACTGAAACTTTCTTATGGAGTTCCTCTGCCCGTGGTCCCAAACCTGCCCCCATGGGGTGGTCCTGGCTGCAGAAGTTCTCCAAGGGCTTTCACCTTGAGTACATGCCCCACTTCTCCAGCAGCCCCATTGAAAGGTGCTTCTCTCCCTGCAGGCACAGGCAGCAACGCCTGTTACATGGAGGAGATGAGGAACGTGGAGCTGGTGGAAGGGGAGGAGGGCAGGATGTGTGTCAACATGGAGTGGGGGGCGTTTGGTGACAACGGGTGCTTGGATGACATACGGACGGAGTTCGACTTGGTGGTGGATGAGCTGTCTCTCAACCCTGGGAAGCAGAGGTGCGTGGTGGCTCTGGGGGGCCGGGGAGGGACCCTTGATGAGGCTGAGTGTCCTGATCCAGATCCAGTGTTACTTCTTGTCCTGATGTCCAGCCTTGCCCTCTCCTCCTCAGGTTTGAGAAGATGATCAGTGGGATGTACCTGGGGGAGATCGTCCGAAACATCCTGATGGATTTCACCAAGCGAGGGCTGCTCTTCCGGGGACGGATCTCAGAGAGGCTGAAGACCAGAGGGATTTTTGAGACCAAGTTCCTGTCCCAGATAGAAAGGTGAGGTCCCACAGGTGGGCTGAGCACCGACTCCAGTCTTACAGATGCAGATTGGAGCAGAGATGTAGTCAGAGGAAAGCGTTCCCAGGGCTTGTGGGAGAAGCCCCAAGCACTCAGTCTGGAGCCAGGGTGACACGGGTGACGCAATGCAGATAAGTCAGCAAAATCCACGTGGTTCTGACAGTGCCGGTGTTTAGAGACAAGGAAGCTGTCTGGGGTTGGCCACACAGACCCCTCTTTATCCTCTGCCCTGGACAGAGAGGGGCCACAGGTCACTTAGCTGGCATGCTCCGAGTCAATGGCTTTGTCCTGAAATAGATGTCACTATTCTATGTGTCACTGATCAGCACAACATTAGAGCCACGTCCAGGTCTGAAAGCTGAGGTTAGAGGGGAGCTGTAGAGTCCCTCCAGTCAGTGTCACCCCAGCCATGAGTCCCTGGGCTCTGCAAGACGTAGATAAGAAAGGGGAAGCCACACATCCACGTTGCTCCATCTGCTAATGCTGCCCGACCCTCATCCCCTCCCCAGTGACTGCCTGGCCCTGCTCCAGGTCCGCTCCATCCTCCAGCACCTCGGCCTGGAGAGCACGTGCGACGACAGCATCATCGTGAAGGAGGTGTGCACGGTGGTGGCCCGGCGGGCAGCTCAGCTCTGCGGGGCCGGCATGGCAGCCGTGGTGGACAAGATCCGGGAGAACCGTGGGCTGGACTTCCTCAAGGTCACGGTCGGCGTGGACGGGACGCTCTACAAGCTGCACCCTCAGTGAGTTGCTTGGTGATGTGTGGTTGTCCTCATGCTGGTGCATCTGCCCTTCTTGGGCAGCTGGGGTGCTAAGTAAGAGCCGGTGTGGAAAGCTTCACGGGGTGGTTGGAGAGGACAGGAGGTGTTTTTGGGTTTCAAGGGCTGCCAGGAGGTCACTGATCCCTGTTAGGGCACAGCAAGGACCAGCTGCTCCCTAAAGGATGGGGCACCAAGACAGATAACACAGCAGGGACTGCACACAGCCAGGACCCAGTGTCTGAGGCCAGGCTGACCCAGAGATGGAGACCAGGTTCAACCAGGAGTCCAGCTCATCAGGCAAAGTCGTGGGGATGAGGCAGGTCTAAACCAAGCAGTCTGTCCATTATCTGGATCAAGAAAAATACGACTATGCCTGAGCTGAAGGCTGGCACTCCTAGGTCAACAGTGCTCAGACAGGGACCAAAGGCACAGGGCTGAGCTTAAATAGGGCTCAGGGCCCTGTGAGTAGAGGAGGGGCTCTGAAGATCCCCCCAGGTGAGGCTGGTCGGGGCTCTTAAGGCTTATTAACGCTCTCGGCTTGGTGGGACTAGAGAAGGGGCCAGATTTGGTCTGGTGTGGAGGGAGAACACGAGTGTGTTGTGCTAACTGTGAAGCTGAAACATGGAAGCATACACATTC